>JAZFAV010000010.1:21060000-22421250 GCA_037954035.1 Rosalia funebris
TGTCAAGTCATTAAAGCGTATGAAGCTAAATGTTGTTAATCAAGTTGTATTTGTAAATATCCTATTTTACATGTTACTCTTTATAGTTACTACTAAGTCCCTCAATTCTATTACTCAATCTCCAAGTATATATATTCATCTCACCATTCGATGTTCATTCTCTATTATATTTCTTCGAAAATAAATTTATTTTCTGTTTAACAGTTGTGTGACTAAGAAACTGTTCAATTATAATAAAAATAATATTGTTATATGTAATATGAATTAATGCTATATTGATGGTTGCGTGTCATATTCAAGAGCAAGTATTAAAAGCCTGCTTATGATATATCTAATGTTCTATCTTAAACCTAATGACTTCCTATTTTTACTTTTCCATAATCAACTATACTAGCGAAAAAGGAATGTAATAGTATGAAGGAAAATGGAAAAAAAAAATTTTTTTTCATTTATTCTTCGTTCTTCGGCCTAAAAACCAAAAAGAAAGGTTTTTAAAAAAAATTGTCTGTGTGTGTGTGTGTGTGTGTCGTTATCATTGCCGTCGGCATTAAAATTTCTTGTTAGTACAACAACTCAACTAAATTCTGACATCTCCTAGCACCTACTGATTTTGAGGTGGATAGGATAAACCCCACGCTGTCCATGGGTCATGAGAAAGCATGATGGGGGACTATTTGAGAAGGTTCTATTGTTAGCACGATAACTCAACTAAATCCTGTCGGATCGATCGGGTTTTGACTGATTTTGATCGGAGACTGGGTTTTGACTGGATTGAAGTGGATAGGACACACCCCACCCGGTCCATAGGTCATGATAAATCACGATGGTGGACTATTTGAGAATGTTTTGTTGTTAGCATGATAACTCAACTAAATCGTGTCGGGTCAATCGGGTTCTAACTTATTCTGATCGGAGACGTCTTCCAGATGACACCTATTGATACTGAGGTGGATAGGACATACGCCGCCCTGTCCATAGGTCATGAGAAAGCAAGATGGTGGACTATTTGAGAAATTGTTTTTGTTAATACGATAACTCAACTAAATCGTGTCGGTTTGATCAGGTTTTGACTGATTCTGATCTGGAACGTCTCCCAGACGACACCTATTAGTTTTGAGATGGATATGATACACCTTACCCTGTAAATGGGTTATGAAAAAGCACGACGGTGGACTGTTTGAGAATTTTTCTTTGTTAATACGATAACTCAATTAAATAATGTCGGATCGATCGTGTTTTGACTGAATCTGATCAGGAACGTCTCCCAGACGACACCTATTGATTATAAGGTGTATAAGATATACCCCAGCCTGTCCATGGGTCATGAGAAAGCACGATGATGGACTATTTGAAAAAAGTAAAACTCTCGCATAAAACACATATTCTGCATTTATGTGTTGATTTATTTTTTCTTAGCCACTCAGTTTCGAGATATAGATGTTCTACATTCGGAAAAGTTTAAAGTTTTAAAACTATTTATAACTTCAATATGTTGTATGCTTCTGTTTTTTAGCTTACAATTTATTCCGGAAGTTATTTATTAAAAATTGCATTTTAAAAATGCAATTTTTAATTTTCCATGAAGCTTGTCATTTTGAAAATAATTACATACAGAAAGAGCTGTGTTAAATAGTGTTATAAAATGTTATAAAACTTAACTCCATCAAACAGAGATATGTCAAACACGATCAAGAATAAAATTAGCATATTAAAGTTTATTGTCCGTTGACTAATTTGGCCTTTTACTTAAAAATTTATGGGGTACGCTTATGCTCGCACCTCGTACCTGAGTAAATCTGTAGGTAAATGAAAGGATGTAAAGGACGAGACACCCGCATGTGTCTCCCACGCATCCTTAAATCAACATAGGAATTGGGATATTTTATTTATTGCGACTGGATGGCCGTCGACGTTGGTACTCCTTAATATACTTGTAACCGAGCCGCCTGGTGATTGTGTGTACATGTTTAAACCCCGATGATACACAGTGGATCAGATAAGGGAGTAAGGATCAATATGAACAATTCAGTGTGTTTCCTTAGGCTTGATGTTTCAGTAGGTAGTTCTATGGAGTTATAATTCTGTAGTAAAATACCAAATAATGCTAAAGTAGTGGTGGACAGAGTGTTATATTTAAAACGATACCTCCCACTCTTATTTCGTGAGTTACACTAGATTTTGAATTTCCCAAAACTAAATAATAATTCTATAATTCTAACGTATTCTACTTGTTCCACTATCCTAAAATATTTTATTTCATTCTTGAGTCCCATAGAGCGAAGCGAAAACAGTGTATTTCTGGTAAATGAATATATTTTAAAAACTTTTTAATTTTTGTGTATACGAATCGTGGTGTCTTTTCTATTTCAAATATAAATATAATACTTTATAAAGAAAAGCCGAAAGATTATACCATACACAATCAGGCAATGATTGAAACTTAGTCTTCGTTAATCGAGTGAACACATAATCTTTTGGTGTTTGTGAAAAACAGGTCTTCTGTATATATATTTTTTTTGTTGCTGCATTGCAGTTCTAACTTTCTCCCAGGATAATACTTTATTCGTGTTAAATTAATTGATATATTCGTAAACTATAAGAGTTCCGAGGAAAACATATTAACACTTATTAAAAAGTTATAAAAATGAAGTACTCACTACAAGAGTAATGAAATATTTCCTAAACTTACTTATATTGAGTATGCGAAAACTAGGACATGATTCGCAAGGCAGCATACAAGAAAATATTCGTTAAGAATGATTCTTAACATTGTAATTTTTGATAATTGTCGACGAACTTAATTTTTTATTATATTTTAAAGAAAATACTGATAGGTACAACGAAATAATTTATGCAATATTATAACAAAAACTCATATTTACTTAGTCGTACTTTACACTCATACGTGGAACACTATGTCAAGAAAGGAATATATTATTAAAAGTAACTTGGATGAATTTAAAGTTTCTACAGTACGGATATTTAAGCAAAAAGTTATATGTTTTTTATATTTTTATTCATTATGGAATTAATTTGATTCTATAAATAATGTATATATTAGGACTTTTCTTATAACTTTTATTGAGCTTCAAAATGAAGGTTTATCTATATAGAGTATTCTATAGAAAAAGAACCCTATCAGAATATAATTTATAAATAAATATATCGTATTTAAATACTACGAAAATTTTTTTTACTAATTTGAAAAATATAAATTATTTTTTACTAATGAGTATTTATAAAATTTACTTCTGCTTATTTTATTCAGTTAAAACTAATTTATGTTTTTCAAGTTTATTAACTTAATAAACGTATTGATAAAGTTATTTATTGTAATTCATTATATATATTTTTCATACTACCAAACAATCCATTATGTTCATTAGAACAATGCTTGCCTGAAGTCGCTTCCCCCCTTTTATCTTTATAACTGAGATACCTAAAAGAATGAAAATACCATACAACTATTAAAGTGTAAAAATAATTCTTCAGTTAATAAATAGTGCTATAATCACCAAAAATGGCGTTGCGGCGCCATGTTGAAATTTATTTTTAAATGGCAACAATATAATGACAATAACAGTAACACCTCATTTTCGAAATTACTTCAATATCTACTCGAACGTTGTTTTCACTTTGACATCGGTCTTTTAATTTTTCAAAACGTTTATTAAATTTAATATTAGCAATAACCACCAAATATTTTCAGTAGTGCCTCCGTGTAAAAGATAATTGTCAAATTTTTTATGAGAGTAATAACGCAAAAAATCACTTACGCGTTTTTATATAACAAATTTAATTTTATGTTTACTTTTACTCTTTTTTACATTTATTCCCGTACTTTTGATTTATTCCAGATATATGACACGTATTTTAAAACCAAAAGTTAGTGCCATTGTAATTATTGGCGAGACTGAAAGAGATCTACATGCAGCTGAAATAATTTTCAATGAGACATATCTTAATCGTCCTTTCTGTAAATCATACTTACAACATATAAAATAAGAACTAGATATCTAGTTATTGCAGGTATTATTATCTAGGTATTGCAGATAACCATTAAATAATTCTTGTCGTTGAATTAGTCGTCAATTCTACATAATTTGGATCTTAAGCTGCAACTGTTTGTGAAATATTTACAAAAACTGTGCAAAGTAGTTTAAAGCAACAAAAATCTCGCCCCTAAAAATGGTTCACCAACTCACCCAACTCACAGAAGATGATTTCGGCATCAGACATTTCAATTTTGTGAAACGATACCAGAAAAAATAGTCCGCCAACCTGGATATTCAAAACCAGTTTGTTTTACAATTTGTATAATGAATCTTTGCGCGTGTATCAATTTAGTGACGACGCACGGATCACATGCTACATCACTCGCAATTGTTACTAATATCCCACAATTACCAGCACGTATGACTAGCGACTTATGTTTCAATCAACTACGTACGGCATACAGTTAATAATTTACCGAACAAAATGCAATTATGAAGTCACGTGTTAGCTTTATTGTATAATTTGATTCATTGACTTCTCAACATTTCTGTAAAGTTTATTTCATTCTTGTTTCATTTATTTTGATTTTTGTTGAATTTATTTCATTTATTTTGATGGAAATATAACTTCCATTGAATGTTTTTGTGGAGAACCTTTTCATTACTCTGTCATAGGTTGACGGATTTGTATTGTACTAACTGTTATACTAAAATGTATTTTCGGCACGACACTGTTCAAGAATGTCAGTTGATTGATTCATACGATTGTTACCTGTGATGCATACGCAAAGAATCATTATACAAACCATACATATGAATCCACGCTTTTTCTAAATTGTAATGTGAATATTTAAAATATATGCTAAGGTAGTGTTACGAGTCTTCATATCTTTCGTGAGAGTTATACACAATTTCCAGAAAAGTTAGTGGAATTTCGACATCTGGAAATAACTTTCAACCGAAATGGTACAGTAAGAATGAATGGGATACGTTCATCAGTGTATAGGTAGATTAGACAACACAGTACAATAGAGTGGTCTGCTCGGCTTCCAAATCCAATTGCTCTTCCCCTAGAGAACACAATAATATGTGTTCTCTAAATTTCTGCAGTATCTGTCGTCAGTATGCTCTAAAGACAGGGCGTCGAAATATATTTCACTGATACTTTAGCTGCATGTACATTTTTTACCAATCTTGCCAATACTTAGAATTATAATAACCAAAAACGAGGTTTACGATTTTTTCAAAAATGAAGTGACAGCTGTCACAATAAAGACAATATCGCTTAAATCTTCTATTTAGTAAACGGTTGTTTGTGTGTGTGTGTCACGAAATTTTTAGGTTGATATACGAAATGCTTTTCGTTCGAATGTCGGCATATTGATAAAATCAATATAGTAAATCAACCCTTACGAACAACGTGGTAACTCTTGTTTTTTGATACGAAGCCTCTAGAGGTATGCTCCGGGAGGTGCCTTCGATATGAGCGAGGGGGCGGCGGGCGCAATATTATTGCGATTTGCGTACTCGTCTATATTTTCTAAACGGCTGTTTTCGTGTGTGGGTCACGAAATTTTTAGGTCGATGTAAGAAATGCTTTTCGTTCGAATTTCGGCATCTTGACAAAATCAATACAGTAAATCGATCCTTACGAACAACGTGGTAACTTTTGTTTTTTGATCCGAAGCCTCCAGAGGCATGCTCCGGAGGTGCCTTCGATATGAGCGAGGGGGCGGCGCAGTATTATTGCGATTTGTATACTCGTATATATTATAGGCCGCTTCCAAGTGGGGTGTTATATGCACCCTGTTGTAATTTAAAAATAATTTTTAAATGGTGACCTCAATGCCATCTTAGATGATCACTATTTTGAACTAAAACATTATTTTTGCTGTTATATATGTATGACAATTTTGTTTCTCTGGTGTTTTGTATGTATCATTTGTTGAATAATTACTTCAGTTTGAGATAAATATTTTATGATGCAACTTAAGATATGAGAACTTTAAAAGGCAGATTATCTGGTCTTGTTTTTATTTATTATTTATTTCTACATTCAATTTGTTAAGTTAGTGTCACCTAGGGAACGTATAGGGCTATTAAAATACATTTTAATGGAAACGGATATTCGTAATCTTGTTTGGTCCACTATGTACAACTCCCGTATAATTTATATGCGTTCTCATCTACGTGAACGAGTCGTGTTAACAGAGACCAAAAACAAATCTATATAGAGCCTCTGTCGAGACACAGGCCTGTTTTATTAAAATTATGACACCCAACAGCACGGCGAACATGGTATTCTGTTATCGATTTAAAAATGTGTGAGAAGGTTTACTTTGATTGTTACGGAATATAATTTATCGTTGTAGTATGGATGGTAAATGGAGTAATATATTGTTCTAGTAATTTATTACATGACGAAAAAAGTAGTTCAACTACAAGCTGTGAGCTATATCGTTTCTAATATTAAATATGACTGCAACATTATTATCTTTGGACCACAGTCCACAAGTACACGATGCTTTTCTACGTATTTTCTTTCGCACAACTTCTTATAAAACCAAAAAGATAGGTATATTTAATTTTATAAAATAATTGTGTTACGGTAAAAATACGTTAAGTAGTAGTATACTAATATATATCACACTACTATTCATTTCATCCCTATTTGCCAAATAAAACACTCTCTTATCTTGCCGATAACCGGAACAGTCTACCTGAGCCTAGCCATAAAAACAAGCCACGGTGTAATTTTTTTTTTTGGCAAATAGCGATGAGATAAACTATACATTTTTGTATCATATTTAATGATACGAAAATGGGACGTGTTATACAAAATATTTGTTTCTTATAAAATTAGACTTAATGAAAAATATACAGGCTCAAATTTCTTTCTTCCTTCTATAATATTCTACAATAGAGCACTTATAATATTTAATAGAAGATTATTTAAATCAATTCAGCAATATTGCCAATAAGTCTTAAGACATTGAAAATCAGGGAAATTTATGGAATTTCTGTAAGCTGCCAATACAAATGTAATGAAATAGTGTAGTATGCAGGATTTAAAAAAAATCATATACGAGTAAAATATTCAACTATTGATAAGAATGACTACCAATTCAATTATACTCAACATTACTTGTTTTAAATTAAATTTTAAGTAAATTAAATTTTTAATTAAGCTGAATTTTAAAATTTAGATTAATGTCTGCAAACTGATTTATTCTAATATATTTGATGAAATTAAAGAAGCTCATCGAGGGCCGGGTCAACTCGGGCTGTCCACAGGGAGGGGTATTGATTGTCCCACCTTCTGTGGTGCGTGGTAGTGGATCATCTGCTCGAAAGGTTAAAGCATTACCAAGTAATTAGCTATGCCGATGACTTAGTAATAATAATGAAGAGCCCTTTCCTGCTGCCGATTCTCGATATAATGTTGGGAGGGGGCATTAAACAAAGTTGGGAATTGGTGCAGGGATAGGGGACTCTCGATCAATCCCTCTATGACTCAGGTGATAGTATTCACCAAAAAATATAAGTGGAACAGAACATGTCCGCTGAAACTTGGTGGCCAAGAACTAACCTATAATAGCGAAGTGAAATACTTAGGAGTAATCCTGGACGGTAAACTATCATGGGAAAAGCATCTAAGTCACATATGTTCCACGATGACAGCAACATTTTGGCAACTAAGAAGGGCCATTGGTAATAGCTGGGGCTTGAAACCAGAGACCATGAAATGGATGTATGAGGCAATTCTCAAACGCGGACTGACCGTATGCAGCACTGGTCTGGTGGGAAAAAGCCTGTTTAAAGTCGGAAGTCAACCGACTTAACAAGCTAAGAGGATTGATTATAAGAAGTATAACCGGAGCCCCAAGATCAACGTTGATCGAGGCGATGGGGATACTGGTGGGGATACCACCTCCTGATGTCATCCTGAAAGCGGAAGCTGGAAAGGCAATGCACAGGGTGGGAAACATGAATAGGAAGGTAAGGGACCTTAATAGACTCTCAAGAGAGCTAGCTGAGGAGAGAATCTATGGATGCCCTCTCACAGTGCGGGTGTACACTTCCTGTTTAACAAGAAATATAAGATCACCCTCACCAATAAGACCGACTGGATGGAGGGTCAAGCTGGATTACCACACAATGGAGACATCTGGTACACGGATGGAGCCAACAGTGGGAACAGAGCGAATGCGGGGTGTCTAGACGACGCGATGGGTTAGGTAACCCCTCCCCCCTGGGCAAATACACTACCGCACTCCAGGCCTAGCTAGTTGCAATTACATGCGGTGTTCTGGGGACCGACCAAATTCGGACCCAGGCGAAGGTATGTATCTTCTCAGATAACAGGGCAGCATTGGCAGCCCTGAATTCAGCAACGACAAAATCGAAGCTGGTCTATAATTGTTATGAAGCATCGAACCACTTGGCAGGGAGGGGACCAGTGCAACTCGTATGGATACTTGGGCATAATGACATTAAAGGAAATCTAATTGCAGATAACCTTGCCAGACTAGGGACCAGGGTAAACCTATATGGACCAGAACCTGCAGTGGGAATAAGTCGGAATCTGATCACAGACCGCATCAATGGCTGGGCAAGAGACCAGCACAATAAAAGATGGAGAGGAGTAACGGGTTGTCGAATAACCAAGATCTTAATCGAATACTCATAAATTGAGAAATGGGCCCACGAATTCATTAAATTGAACAGGCACAAAGCCAGAACCCTGGTGGGAATCATAACGGGCCACCATAGTAGCCTGAATGCATATAAGTACAAGCTGAGGCTGACTGACAGCCCTGCCTGCAGATACTGTAAAGAAGACGAGGAAACCTCGGTTCATCTTCTTGACACCTGCCTCGCACTGGAGGAGAAGAGGTACCTTATATTAGGGACCCCTGTTATGCTAGAGGAGGCGAGGCTTAAGGCGGGGGAGGTGCCTAAATTGCTCCTTTTATGGGATAGCATTTTTGGATAATGACCCGGATAAGAGGGGATCGCCAAGGGACTACCCATACGATAAGTGGCTGATGAGGCCCAAACCCATATAGCATAATAACAATAATGTAATATAAAATAAGCTCAGCATTCTTTTTTACAATTATCAAAACTAAAGATTTTGCTAAAATATTTTCATGTGTTACAAATTCCTTAAAAACTTACCAGAAAAGCATATGCTCATGGGGAAAAATGAACTAATAAATATGTAAGTATATAACATTTATTACATGACACATATAACTTTAGACTGTAACACAATGTCTTGTCTCTTTGTTCATTTATATATAATATAGTATAGTATAATGTTAATTTAATATAATAATTACATACATGCCTGAATTTTTTTACATTTTTGTTAATATCTTCTCCTTTTACACTATTCGCATTAATGAATTGCATTGTTGGTAATGGACTGGCAGTCTGGATCAGACATTGATCTATATTGCTCCGTAGGTTCGAGTGGTAGGGCTTTATGTGTTTACTTATTTAACTTAAATTTCTGCGTGGTCAGTTTATCGTATTATGAAGGACCATATTCTGTAATATTTGTTGTTAATATGTATTTTCTTGCTAAAATTAAAAATAATTTTTAACCAAAGAGTGCCACTTATCATCTCAAAAAATTTTCATCCCATTCATGAACTAGAAATAATTCTCATTAAAAGGTAAAATTCACGCAATAAATCCATGTATGGACTATTTTTGGACTGAAAAGTTGAAATCCTTTTTATGATTAAACTTGCACTTGCATGCATGTTTTTATTTGATTAACACAAAATAGAATCAACAACCTTTAATGTAAATAAAGTTATTACTCTTTGAAAATATGCAAGTTTATTTAAAAATTCATCTTGAACATGGACAATTTTTCTCTAATTTTTTGCGTTTCAAACTTTATCTAATTTCTTAGATTCTCCAGATTATATGGTTGCAAGAAATAGCCAAGGGGGTAAGTTGTTGTGACTATAGAGGCCTCTCTACATAATGCTTTACGTGATAGTTCACCTCCTTAGTATGATTTGGTCTATGTAACCTCGAAACGAATTTGGTTTCTGGCGAAACCAAATGATATTGCTTGTAGAATCATATTCATTTTTGTTTGAAAATTGTTGAACTAGGATAAGAAATAAGTAGTTTCATTTTCAGATCATTAATATTCACTTTTATGGTGGAAACTGATAAACTGATATGGATAATCTATTCTGTACGTTACCAAGAATATATTGTTGCTCTGTCGAGTATATTAAGATATACTTGACAGAGCAATAATATATTCTTCAATATATAAAGAAATATAATTAAGATTATATTTCTTTTCTGTTTCAAAAAATGAATGCCATGGCAGGTTGCTAGACAATTAGAAACTTTTCTAACAAAGATACAGATATATAGTTTTAATGTTACATAAGTTAAGATATATATTTTTTACAAAACATAACATAAAACATTCATTAATTGATGCTCAGTTATCAAACTGGCCAGATTTTTGTGCTACATAAAAATTTTAAATTATAGGTGAAGATTTTTTTTAAAAGGTAAAGAAAATTAAAGTAAAATAGCACGCTATCCTTCGGCAACACATACATTATCTATAATTACATGTATATTTATCAGTCTTGTGTAGCTACTGTTCGTACTATTTCTTCTGCTCACATGTTTGCATAAGATGGCATACATATAATTCTGTATTTAAAGCTCTTATAATGGCTAGATCATATTTATCTCACTATGGGAAATAACACATGTTTATCTGGATAGATAGTTCAAGTCATTAGTTACGTGAATTATAGATCTGGTTACCAAATTACGTACAAACTACATCATTTTTAGTCACATAATTTACATACTGTCAAAGCTCAATAAATACTATTACCATACATCCAGTCGCGGTTCGTCTGAGTAAATAGGTAAGACATTGCTTTATAATAGAGAAATAATAATAAAGAATAATAATAGAGAATGTAAGAAAATGTTATAATTGGTATATTGTTTTCATTTATAGTTTTATTAACCCATAATCTACAGATCTCCTATGTATTTTACTAATAAAATGCCCGACTGATACAATCTGATAAAGAGAAAGCGACTAGTGTCAAGATGTGCATTTAAATATTGTGCTACATTTTACATACACTTATTTGTTTTAATTTTTTTCTAGTACATTTAGCGAAATCCTCTCTTTCAAAATATAGGTACTCTAGAATATAATTATCTAATATATTGAGTGGTAAAAGAGTAATTAAATAGGTCGCATCTAACAGAACCAATCTAGTAGTTTCCACTCAATCTCGAACCAATAGTCTCGAACCAATTAGACACGAGACTTTAGAGTGGTCTAGCTAATACTTTAGGTAACGGACAATTTCTTGTCCCGTCATATCTCGAAGGGTATGTGTTTCGTGCTTGTAATAATTATATTTCATTCCGAAACATGTATTTATTTATGTGTCATTTTAAAATTTTATAGTAAAGATAGGTGAAGCATATATATTGAGTCCTTTTACAATATGCCCCCCAACATTTTTGACCAAGAATCGCCCTTGTATATATCATTATTTGCAAATTGGTTTATGAAATATCGATTTATATAGTTGTATAAATATATAGAAAGTTTCATCCATTGTAAATGTACTTGAGGAAACAAATAAAGCTAGATAAAATTAGTCGGGGAAAGTATATGATGTTCTGTTTTATCCGAACTGCCACGAGTTATGTTCGAATTCAACATTGTCTGCTGAGCCAATGGTATTTTTAAAACCGTGATATGTCGGTGCGATTGTTTTGTTGAAATCCATTGTTAGACACATTGTATAAAATCACCTAAACTCCGATTTTTAAAGCAATTACCATCGCCACAGCTGTCCTGACCATTGAACGATTACAATTACACGGAAAACGGGGCAAAAATACACATGCGAGTCGACAGCGAGGGGTTACCCACCTCTAACGACGAACGGCACAAGATCGAAAATATCGCATTTCTATCAAAAAGGGGCGCATTTGCCCCATATGAATGTTGCGAGTTTAGGGATATTCTTACAGGGAATTAGTTAATATGAGATTAAATATTTTGGTTTCGTATTACAGGAAGCTTCTAGGGTGAGGATATAAAATATGCAGTTATAAATATACATTTTTGGTAAGAATAAATATCATGTGACAAAATATTCAAATCCAGAATAATCATGTAAGCTGTATTCTACAAATGTGATAATGAGTAACTTTTTAAATACTACCCTTAAAGCTTTAATATAATACAAATAGATTGTCCTTTTTCTAATTCCGTATTTTTGGGACTATTTATAGAACACAGAAACTGAATAATTACACCAAAAATATGCCAAGCGGTATTATTTATCTATTTGTAATTTTTAATGAACTATATAAATTTAAATGTAAGTACACTAAGAGAAAAATAATATAGTCATTATTGCAATTCTCAGTATCAGTACAACTGTTATACAGTTGTTCTATATACACATATATATCATAGTTAAACTGGTCTATGATGAGTCCAGTAACACCAGAATAACAAAATTGTCCTAATCTGTATCACTGTTATAAAAAAATTATACTGAATATTAAATCAAAGGCCGGACTGTGATCCTAAACCAATCCGGGTTCGAATTCTAACCGAAAATCAAATTTTGGTAAATTTTTAGAATTTTAATAAATATTAAAATATAGAGATATAAATATAAGTAAAAATAGATTAAACAAAATGGAAATACAAAAAGTAAATGTTGAAATAGGAGAACTACTAAGAACATGGGCATAGCAATTCATAGGCATACGGATGGAAATCCTGGTCTTTACTCAGTCTCATTCAGACTTTTGCAGAATGAATATCGAGTGTGTAAGAATCTACATAGAGTTCAATGTGAGCGCGCGAAAAGTGCATCCTTTTCCCTCCGAATGCTGCTTCACTCTTTTTTCTACACATACACAAGAATCTCACACTTTTCCCTATTCTTGACAAGTTGTATATAACACTGCATGCTGGAACGTTTTCTTTAAATCTCAAACTGTTTGATGTAATGTGGATAATTATATTTTTGCAATTTTTAGCAATTACTCAAAAATAATTAAATTAAAAAATATAAAAGTCTTTCTATTTCAAAAAAGCACTTGATAAAAGCTAGCTTTTGTAGGCCATGGACACCCTGTACAATAATCATCAATGTCAGTGTCAAGTAATACAATCAGGTATACAACAGATAATTAATTTTATAAACAGTATGACACTTAAGTAAAAGAGCTCTAGAAAACAGAAACGAATTAACAAAAGAAAGTATGGTAAACAATTTCTAATATCAGGTATTTCATTTCATATCAGGTATTATACAGGGCTATCCATATACAGAAATCAATAGTGTAGATCTCAATTATCTTGGAAAATGCTAATCATATTTCATAAAATGAAAATTACAAGAGTTTTGTTACTCTTGTAATTTTCATTTCAACTAATAGTTTGAGATTGCTTTGATAAAATCCCATGTGTACTTTATAAAAAAATGTAACACCGGTTTCAATACATATACTACAACGTTCCATTAAAAATATGAAAGTTTCTAAAAAAAGGTAAATGTATAGCAAAATTAAAAATATGGCAACATCTCAGCCATCATCTGTGGTTCATCTATGGTATTTCTATAAACCTGGTTACATCAAAGATTAATTAGGAGGATGTGAGATGCACTTGAGATATTTGATTACATACGTTTGCATACAGACATCAAACCCTACAACGTGCTTGTTCATACAAAGTACTTGCATGGAGCAATATACTTGACAATTTTTGGGTCGAAGTTAGTATCCAGTAAGTGTCCAGAGAAATACTTTGAGAAAGTCACGTGCAACGGTTGATGAAATGTTTTGAATGGCACTCATTTTCTCGTGTAACATGGGGTTTATTCGAAAATCAAGAATAAATAATTCTATATTTGTAGATTACTTTCAGATCAGTTTATTTTCTAAATTTGCCGTCAACGATGATTAATTCTATTGCCATGGAGAATAGAAATATATACCCAAGATTATAAATCCTTAGTATTTCTCAGTGTATTTGTGTTCTTCCTTTAATTATTACTTTTTCTAATAGACTTTAATTATTACTTTTCTAATCACGAGTCGTCTCATTCGGAGTTTCTTATTTGTAAGTATTCTGTTATAAGGAATTAATTACGATATTATAGGTAATAGTTCTATTCATTTCATGTAGTATGTTATAAGTACTATTTCTATTCATTTCTATGAAGTAATTATTTAATATGTTAATTATTGTTAGTACGTTAATTAGTGTTAGTATTATAAATTATATGTATATACACATTTCTTTCTAGTTAAGAGAAATTCATAAACAGTTTTCCAAAAAGCTAATTCAAAATTTTTTGATTTGAAATTGTTTTCGATACTTTCCTCAATATCATTTATAATTTAATTGTTATATTTTATTACACTATCTTCTGAAGAACTAAATGGTTTCAGAAATATTTAAAATAATTCTGATAAAATAAGGCTCTCACTGTTAATCAATCGTATGCATTCTGTTCTCTGTTCGAAATCTGAATATTATTTTTAAACAAATCGCTCTTCATGTTTTATTCATAAGAAATATTTTATAATAATTAATGAGTTTATAAATACTTTAATATACGAACGAAAGATACTAAAAATGATAAAGGATAATAAGGCATAGGATTGACTGTTAACCATTTACTTGATTACATTTATATGATTCTTTTTGTACCTTAATACTATTACAGTTTTTTGACAGTATCAACTCAAATATGAAAAGGCATAAATAATTATATACTAAGTCTATCTTATTATTGTAGTACCAATACATACTCTCCCGTATTCATATTTCATTTTTTTTTTAATTTACCTTAGAGATTTCAAAAATATTTTCAAAAAACAAATAGCGCCCCTTTATTTGTAATAATTCTAATTATATTTTAAATTATACCTAATGACGTTGATAACATATTATAGATTCATTTAGAAATAGCGTTGACTTAATTAATAATCAATCTTTAGCTCTTAAACACAATCACGTTGTTGGTGTCATGTTTACAAACGAATTCATCCCCATTACAATATTTAAATGGAACTAAATAGGGTGAAAAATTCTCTACAAAGTTAAGATGTCGCGTGCCGCTTACATTTCCATAATTTTGTCTAACACGCGTTTCTGTGGCTTTTTATATCAAAAGGAGGTAATTTACTTAATTTCTGTACCTTTCAGGGATTTTACCTGAGTTATTCGGCATTTTTAGAATCCCTTTTATATCAGATATACTTGATTTCTATCAATTTAGGGTGAAAATTATGCTAGAGCTGTATTGTCGAAGCGTACAAGGGAATTAAGAGGATATAATGTTTCTCATTGGCATGTATATAATAGAATTTCCTTCCTAATTGATTATGTTTAATATTATTTTCAATGAGGAAATGTATTAAATCGATTAAGTATATTTAGGATACATCTAATATTATTATGCCTTATTAAATATTTATTATTTTTTTATGATTACAAACTATCTTATCCCACATATTCGATGCGATTAGATTTTATTGCGCAATTTGAAGATGTCTTTTTATATAAATAAAAATAAATATATCCAGCAACTGTTATGTGCACTTTATTATTTACACGAGTTATAAGATTTTGAAAATTTATATTTTGTTATATTTTAAGTGTTTTAAAATATTCTTTTAACAGTACAGAAATATTATATCTATATTCCATTACTTTTTATATTATTTTGGTTTATATTTTTATTTAATCTCTATAATCAGCATTCTGTTAATTAAAAACTGTTGTAACTGAATGTGTCTAATAATAAGAACACATAATACACAATTGTAGACATACTTCATTAATATCTAGTCTATACTAAAAGTATAAGAAATAAACAGTTTTAAAACCTTAAAACGGACTTTTCCGCACGTAGAACATTTTTATCTCGAAATTGAGTGGCCGAGAAAAAGTAAACTAACACATAAATGCAGAATATGTGATTTATGCGACAGTTTTACTTTTTTCAAATAGTTCAGCCTCGTGCTTTCTCATGACCCATGAACAGGGTGGGGTGTGTCCTATCCACCCCAAAATCAATAGATGTCGTCTGGTAGACGTCTCTAATCAGAATCAATCAAAACCCGATCGATTCGACACGATTTAGTTGAGTTATCGTATTAACAAAAAAAAATTCTCAAATGGTCCACCATTGTGCTTTCTCATGGCCCATGGATAGGGTGGGGTGTGTCCTATCCACCTCAAAATCAATAGATGTCGTCTGGGAGACGTCCTCGATCAGAATTAGTCAAAACCCGATCGATCTGAGACGATTTAGTTGAATTATCGTGCTAACAAAAAAGATTTCTCAAATAAATCCAAAGGAGGGGGTGGTGTGTGCTATCCACCTCAAAATCAATGGGTGTCATCTGGGAGACATCCCCGATCAGAATCAGTCAAAACCCGATCAATCCGATACGATTCAGTCGAGTTATCGTGCTAACAAGAAATTTTAATGTTGACGGCAACGACGACAACAACGACACACATACAGACAAAATTTTTTAAAAATCATTTTTTTTTTGGTATTTAGGCCGAAAAACGAAAAAACTTTTTTTTACATTTTTCTTTACACGATTACATTTCTGTTAGTATAGTTAAGTGCGGAAAAGTAAAAAAGTTATAGGACATATTTTATTAAATATATATATACATCTATCTATCACATATGTGATACACTATATTTATAGAAATAATCTCTATACTATAATATTAACTCTAAAATATAATATAATTTGAAAAATATAGTATGGATTACAGATAAGTAAATTATCTAACTATTGACATTATACATTGTACTGGCACTTACTTTGTTTCAAGTAATATTATTTACATTGAGCTATGAAGATATATCTTCAGAAAGTATCTTACCTCTTTATTCCCATCGATCTCAGCTTTGCAGATGGTCATCAAAGGATGCCATTTGAACCCTTTTACTTTATTAAATATTGAAATTTCGCTCGACAGTAATCGGAAAAAAAATTTGCTGAAGAATAAATTTGTTTATTTATTTATGAAGTATTTTCAAACACACATTTACCCATGCAATACAAAATATGTAAAACAAAAAACTAAATGGAAATCTAAATGTTCCACATATTGAAAACTAATTGATTCAAGCAATGTTCCTCGCTTCAAGGAATCCAATCTTCCAAAAGAGTCTGTAATCTGGATGGATTACAGACTCTTTTGGAATAGTCTGTAAGTGTCTTCCATGAAATATTTCTTCACTATATTTCATAATATATAAGATGTAATTTCTTTAAACCGGTAAAACATTATTGACTTAAAGATATGATTCTTAAAATAATGAACTATAATTCATACATTTAATAAAACAGTATGCAATATGCAGTGTCGTGCTGAAAACACTTTTTAGGATAACAGTTAGTACAATACAAATCCGTCAACCTATGACAGAGTAATGAAAAGGTTCTTCGCAAAAACATTCAACGAAAGTAATATTTCCATCAAAATAAATGAAATAAATTCAACAAAAATTAAAAGAACTGAAACAAAAATTATATAAATTTTACAGTATCGAGACGCCAAAAATCAAATTATACAATAAAACTAAGACGTGACTTCATAATTGTATTATGTTCGGCAAATCATTAACTGTCTATGCCGTACGTCGTTGATTGAAACATATGTTGCTAGAGATACGTGCTGGTAATTGTGGCATATTAATAACAATTGCTAGTGATGTAGCATGTGACCCGTGCGTCGTCACTAAATTGATACACGCGTAAAGATCCATTATACAAATTATATCTGGGTAATTATGGCATATATTTGAAATTTTATAATCCAATATTAGGATGGTATGCCTCAATATTTTTTATAACTGAGATGCTTTCTGGACAAGGTACGTTAAAAGTAACTGAAACCATCACATTCCACCACTAATTTTCCTTTTATTCCTATAACATTTATTGTGGAATTAAATAAGAAATATAACAGGATTCTGATTGGAATCTCTTTTAATGTATCCAAATGTATCCAAAAACAGAAATATGAAAACTTATATGATTACTTCTTATTTAGCTAAAAAAAAAATATATTTGTAGTTTTTGCAAACAATGTTTGTAAATTATTCGTCGTTTCGTCGTTTAGTAAGTAATTCATGTCTACTTTCATCATACATACTCTTATAAAAGCATTTTATTTTTTATCTGTTGAAGGAATAAAACTCTTTATGCTTAAGATAATAGGCCAAGGAATAAAGTACCTAGCTTGTAATTTCGATGGCCAAGAACTTATACCTCGTATCTACTAATATAGCTGATAGAATAGCGCAGTAAGAACTTGTAACTACATTATTTATTATAAGGTTATAATGAAAATAACCATGCATCCCTTGGACCCTTCAGGATCTAAGGGATCAGTTAACTTAGACTCCAGAAAAATGCATACGAAATTTGTTGATTTTGAAGGAAATTGGCTGTCAAACCAGATTTTGTGTTCCTCCTGTAAAGTCTTCAATTTGAAGATACAAGATATCACTTAGCCAACGATTTATGTATTAATATTCTAGTTTATATTTTAATAACATTCTCACTACATAATATGCTGATTTAGTTTTATTTAAAGAGACTGATTGTCTGTATTTTTTACAACATATACAATACTATTTCCTACTTTAGATGTGTGTTTAATATAAATATTTGACCACATTCCTGCGTATCTGTAATAGTTTACAGAAACGAAGTTATTGTTATTATTATATGATTCCGCTACTGATTTTTACCTCAATTTAGATATACACTATGCAATAATTGTCGTAGACTCTTTTAGTTAATTTTCTGATTATGTATAGTCCGTGATTCCACACTGCTTATTACTACTTTAGAGTTTCATTACTTGTAAGCCAACCATAGTCAAACTTAATCGGTCACGTAGACATTTGTAAGTATGCCTAAGTATGCGAGATATAGACCGGACAAACGGTATATTAGTTACTGACACATTATGCAGCGAATGAAATATTTTCCACAATCAATTATCGCACAAGTGCATTTTTTATTGCTGCAGCATCAGTGGTAGCTGCCCAATCAATCTTCCAAACTAAAAAATAAATGAATAAAAAGGAAAAAAAGATTAATTTGACAATCCAAAACCGAGTTGGAACATTAATCTTAATCCTCTTAGCAATAATAGCGAACAATCTCATTTTGGAGCGTTATTAGTTGGTTTTCGAATGAGACATATGTGAGTTTAAAATTGCCTCTACAGGGGGTCCACAGAAACAGATTCCCATAAGCGACGGCAGAGGAGATGCTCTTTAGCCAAGCCCGAGAATCTTTGCCGTTATTAGACGTTATTTTGACCCAATAACACACAAAAAGGATCCCAGGTATCACGCGATGAAAGACAATCCAGGTAGATTCCGTGTTTTGTGGTAGCTTGTACGTCGCTTTTAACTTTTATATCCGGTTTTCTGCCTTCATATGCGCCAGACGAGAGGATAGTATAGAATAGGGCTTTTGTATTATCTTTATTGAACTATATCTTGTGCTGGGTTATTAAATTTTTATTTTAGTAATATACTAGAAGGTACAGTAGGGCGAAAAGTTGTAAAATATTATTCCAGAAGTAATATGAAATAATCACCTTCTAAAACTTTTAGGATGTATTACCAACTAAAGGATTTTTGTCATATGTGTTGCCTTCTCTTTTATTTTAAATGAAGCGGGCAAATTAGCTTTTAAAATAATATTCTGTTGTTTTGTTTTGATTTTTTAAAACACCGCTATGTACAGTGTTCCGCAGTAACTTTTACAGTCAATTTGTCCGTTATATTTATTTATTAAACGGCTGTTTTTGTGTGTGTGTGTCACGAAATTTTTAGGTCGATGTACGAAATGCTTTTCGTTCGAATTTTGAAATTTTGACAAAATAAATATAGTAAATCGACCCTTGCGAACAACGTGGTAACTTTTGCTTTTGATCCGAAGTCTCTAGAGGCATGTTCCGGAGGTGTCTTGGATATGAGCGAGGTTTCGGCGCAATATTATTGCGATTTGCTTCTTCGTTTGAGAATATTATAGGGTGATTAAAAAACTACTTTAAATCGTATAAGAAGCTTTGCTGATTGCAGATCTAAAATACTCTCGCTTTCCCAGTCCTTAATAATTTACTTCCAATTTTTTTTTTTTGTAAATTGCACCCCTAGTTTTTTGTACTGAAAATGAAACCTTATTAAATTCTCAACACAAAAGTATAACATGTGTAATAGTAAGGAGGAGTCATTAATTTTTCATACCTCGTTTCAGTTAATCGCAAACTATTCGAATGCATCTGTTACAAACAAAGGCATTTGTTCAGTTTCAATGTATAGGTAGAATAAAGCATTCTCACTGGGAAGGCTCGATTTTCAGTCCCGATTTTTATAATGTTTCAGTGCAATTTTTCTTTTATTTTTTAAATCATTTTTGCACAACTCACTTTTTTTTAAATGCCTTGTGAATTCATTCAAAAAATTCATAAAAAATTTCAAAATATTTTCCCACGAAATTCTAGTTGAGAAGGTTTCATGATCATTGCCTGTATGTATATACAGACATTCAGGTCTTTATGTGTACACAGAATTTCATAAGGAAATTTAGAAATATTTTTTAATTCCCTACTCAATTCGAAAAACTATAAAAAGTTTTTTACATTTCACAGTTTGGTGTTTATACATAATGTGAGGTATATAAGTATATAACAATTGTTAGTCTATAGATTGAATAAATAATTTATTCGAAAGTGTTATTCGAAAATTGATAGTCCGTCATTAATAGTCCACTGAGGTTTTTCTCAAATCCTCCAAAAACACTCTGATATTTCATAATCAGTGTTCTTATATAAATATTATAATATATAAATTACATAATTTATACATATAATAATATATAAATTATTATAATATGTATATATGTAGTTGCATATATACGGCGCTGCCACTGGGCAAGCATCTAAGTGGGTGGCTTGAGTAATGACTCCGAGAAAAATAAACTAAAATCGTAGGTATTTCAGTGACAGAAATAAATATAAATTCATTGCAGTATACGTTTGCAAATATTATTGGAAGGGTAAATTATATGTCCAAAGCAATTAACGTGACCAATACCAATTACCTATAGGTAGTAATAAGAATCCCAAGTATTTAGTGGTAGGAGTAAATCCTAGAATAGTATATAAACCTAGGGGTACATTGCAATAATCAGTCACCTCTAAGCATTCAGTTGCAATATTACTAATAGAATAATACCAGGAATCACCTATTAAAGTTTGTCTACATATTTAATAAACACCCTGTACATGAAATTTTTTACGTATTGCTGTTCAGGCTTATTTTGACTTTCAACATGATGTTTAACATGGCTATTATAGTTTTTGAGGCAACTTTTATTCATATATACAACGAACAATCCATGTAACCATTCTATTGGGCTTGCCTAAAAGGGTATAATACTATGGGAAAATGTGTTAATTATTCGCCAATATCTTAGGTTCCCAATAATGAAGGCCCTTTATAACCTTGAACAAAGAATCACGGTCGCGTCTTCATTATATTTCCCCTTTGGGGCATTTTATCATTTCGTAAATTATGACATAAACATCCTTGCGTATAAGTTTTTTACTTGTTAAAATCCACCCATGTGTGTTTGTATGTGGGGAGCAGGCCCGATACATCTCTAAACGACAAACTGATGTATCGAATCCGATGATAGATGAGCGCAGAGGCTTCAATACTCGCTGAGAACAAAACAGAAATCTTGCCATGTTACATTGTTATACGTCTCAACTTCGTCTCATAACACATGTAATCATTTTTTAATTCTCCCAATACATCACTCGAATAGGCTATTCGAAATTTACAAGAAGAAATTACGAGGGTATTTTCGGTGACTTGCAAAAATTGGGCGTGAACAAAAAAATACCTTTAGAGACATATGAAGACTTTTGTCATGCGTCTTATTAACGTGTTCATTAAGTTTTATATTATTCTATTAAATTTAGCTAAGCCTTGGTGTAATTTACTTTACATTTTTTGTTTTATATATTTACTTATTTAGTTGCAGTTTAGCGACGTTAACCGCATAATTACCAATTATCAGGGTGGAATTATTTTCCACACATTTCCTTTCATTAAATTTAAACTTTCAATAACAAAGTTAAACTTGTATATACCGATGTTTCCTGCATTGAAGTTGATGCAACTTCAATTAATACTACACTTTCATTAAGAGATGATCAACTTTTAACTTTAACGTAAATTAAAAGGAAGAGAATGATGTTGAGCATGCGCGAACCCTAATTTGTATGTTTTAATTTTGAAGTGCACTAGTATTTATGGAATTCTTAGCTCTTGTTGAAATGTTAAGTGTTGAAATAAATTATAAATCATAAATAAAGGTTATGCCTTATCTTATTTTCATACTTGTGAACGTATGGCCATGCATTAAATAAAGCAAAATGGTGGGTGCATAAATGGCTTCTCCTTATCCTTAGTATAGAAGCCTATTGAAATAAAGTGTATCTATTACTATATGATTCTGTCTACCGTTTATTTAATTTTTTAATTGAATAAATATTACAGTTAAATAAATATAAAATATTTTGCTAACTATTTTACAATAACTATTACATAAAAATGAAAGCACTTTAGTAATGGAATCTTTGGAGTCGATAAATAGAGGAGGGAGTAAATCTTATTAATACACATAAACTGTGGGAATATTGAACAAACATCAGCTGCTTTAGAATGGTAATATAGTCAAAATAATTATTTATAATTTTAGACAAAAATATAAAATAGTGAATTCCTATTATGACAATTAATTAGTCAAAGTATTGTGTCCAGTCACTACTTATCGAACTTGTGTACCAACAGCTGGGTAGGAACCATCTGTTTTGTAGCAAACACAATTTTGGAATCTTTGCTGTCTAGTCTCACAACCGTTACTATGTAGTTGATATCCAGGATTTCATATAATGCTCCACATATAACCACACCAATATCTAATACTAAAATTAAAACTTATAATTTGACAGCGAAACACTGTTCACTGTTCATATGACATTTAATTGACTGAAATTAAGCTTTCTATCACAAATTATACCTAAAGCTTTAAATCCGCAAACTCCATTTTATGGTATATCATTAAGCAAATAAAAAATCAGGAGACTAGCTTTCCACGAACGTCGAAAAATTACACGTTTTTCGACAAGCGTTTTGGTAACCATTTCTTTATCTCCGGATGGCGTCAACATGGTTGGTGAAAAGCATGTCGAGAAATGTGTAATCCTTGAGTGTTCATGGAAAACTGGTTTATTGTCTTTGTTGCTGCATAGAAGGTTCTAGCACCGTTCTAGGATTAAGTCAATAATTATTAAAGAAAGGATCACTATTTTTAACTGAGCTAAATTTCATTAAGTTTTGTAGGTTCAACGGCAGTTTATTATTAATACACCAAGTGTAGACATTATTCCGATTTTCTTGTATCTTAGCTCAGTTGTCTACAGAATGATTAGGGCAAATAATTTTAAATTGTCATAATATAAAAGGCAACTGATATAATTTACATCAACAATATTATTAATAAAAATAATTAAATGCAAGGGCCTTAGTACTTGGCCTTGTGGAACACCAGATGTAGAGCGATAAGATAATTCTTCGGGGAATGCAGCTGGAATTTATATTTAAAAGTACCATGGCTAAGTTTATTAAGGCTTTATTAATTCAATTTTAAAGTTTGTTTGCCTACACAGAAATTAATTTTCTGCCTATAAAGCCCCAATCAACCAATGCTCAGGGAAAGGTACCAAATTTTCCCCATTGGGACTCCAAGCATACAACGACACTCACAATACTGGGTCTAAACCGTCATTCCGGATCCAAGAAGATTTGTTTAAATATTTGTCGGCTCTCTTTGTGTCTAGATCTTCGATCTCTGTCGGTAGATTTCGATCTACCGACCAAATGTTCAAAATATGGCTTCAAGAAAATGAAATTTAACCCCACTATTCCGTAAACATCCGTCAGTATTTGGATGATATATTTCCAAATAGTTGCATTAGTTGACGGAGTCCAATCGAGTAGCCGCCAAGAGCTCCCGATATGTCCTTATTTGGTTTGATCTTTTAAGGATATTTGAAAAGCAAGATTCTTGAATGAAAACTCGACAATAGAACTTTTTGTTGCAGAATCTCAAGCTTCTGTAGCAATAGAAATAATAAATCATGAAGTCAGATATACCACACCGGAGATCTAGTTTTTTATGAAGACATTCTCTTATTGACAAAAATTTAGTCGATGATAAAAATCACTCGATATATTTAATGGGATGGGTTTCATCATCGACTAGATTTTTGCTAAGAAAGAAAAAGTAGTAATTTTTAACATCCTTTATTACAAAGTGACCATTAATAAAAAAATTGTATTCTTTTTATAGGTACTAATTTGATAATTTAGTAGGTTGAAACCTTTGCTGTGAAGATAACACTAACTTAGTTTTCCACAAAACACCAAAACACTATACACTACACTCAACGCGCATTTCGCCAACAAAGTTGGCATCATCTAAGGATGAACTGAGTTTTAGTCATCTCCAGATGATGTAAACTTTGTTGGCGGAACGCGCATCGAATGTAGTGTATAGTGTTTTGGTGTTTTGCGGAAGACTAAGGTAGTGTTGTGTACTAATTTGAGAAATCTAGAAAATGAAATGTACGTTATAGTCCCACCAGTGCGTCCTTTCATATGATGATTTATCTCGACATTCTAAATTTGAAGATAACTAAAGGTTATTAACCCCTAAGTGTGGAAAATCAAAATAAAAAATGGTAACCGTTTCAGTAATTTTCATTAAAATCTTTTGTAACCCAATTTTTATACATAATTTCTTCTACTCAAGGTTTACACTCTGTATACTTGTATCTGTTGAATCCTCTAAAATGTCTATCAACTATTCTCTTATAAATATTTAACAATATACTAGGTATTTTTGTAAATTGTTAATAATACTAAGCAAAATTTGGTATATTAATCATTTTTACTTATGAAATGAAGAATATTATGTCATGTTAGCAGAAGTAAATTATATAATAATATAAATAATAAATTACATTGTGGCTTATATATCTATTAAGTGAATAACAATTATATAGTTATTCTAATAGTGATAGTTTAAATTTATTCTTTATTCATAGAGAATGATGCAGAGTTGTAGACAAGGCATGTAGTTACAATTATGCAAATATCCTCACCTACCAACAACCACAAACAAGGAAATTGGCCAGATTAATATGTTTTGGAAAAACTGATTACAAGAAAAAATATCCGAGTGCTCATAATATTATTATTATTGTAATTACTACATCGTTCATTGGAATTTGTAGGTTATATTTCTCAAGTCAAATACAGTATTTGAAAGCGAAAGAGATATTTTCTTTACTGTGGAAGCCTAAAATATCATATCCTTGCGTATAATATTTTATTCATAATAACATTCTTCCATTTCTCTAAACAATAAAAATAATTTTACATATTTTGACAAACGAAGCCAATTTTAATCGCAATAATATTGCGCCACCCCCTCGCTCATATCGAAAGTACCTCCGGAGCATGCCTCTGGAGGCTTCGGATCAAAAAACAAAAGTTACCACGTTGTTCGCAAGAGTTGATTTACTATTTCGATTTTGTCAAAATGCCGAAATTCGAACGAAAAGCATTTCGTACATCGACTTAAAAATTTCGTGACACACACGGAAACAGCCGTTTAGTAAATAGAGATGATAATAGAGCGGTGAATTAGTATCTTAGTTAGTCTCTTAGTAAATTAGTGTCTCAATTAATGAGAATAATTAATTGAGTTAGATTTGTAAGCAGAACATCTCTCAGAAATATATTTGTTTATAAAATAGTTGAGAATTTCTTTCTTTCTTTTTCTGGCTTTCTAGTTTTCAGTTTTTCGTTATTAATTTTTGTTCTATTCGATTCCGAGCCCCAAAGTAAACACTGTTTTCGGTGTACATCAATCAGTAGGAAATTATTGAGAACGATAATTTTGCGCATGATGAAACTGAAAATACCTTGCGGTATCATACTCACTGTCTAAAAATAAAGTCGTCTATCGAACAGGACGGACGTCAGCGACGTTGTCCTAAAAATTAGTCAATAAGCAACCAATTTACTTTCCAATCACACACAAAGAGAAATCACAAATGTCACCAAGCGAATTCAGCCAGCAACTCAGCATTCAATAATCCTAAATTTAATTTGGCTTATCGTAATCTAGTAGAGAAATATCTCCTGTTTATACGGGATTTCTGCCATAGTGATGCGGTCGTGTTGTAAATTAACTTGCGTTTATAGCCATTTCTAGATAAAATACAACTATCGCGCTCCTATCTCTCTTTTTGGTCAAATTAATATTTGTACATCAGTTTTTTTCTTTCGGTTTTGCTTAATTTATATGTTATAAGATATAAGAACATTTTGGAAAGTAAACTGGTTTCGTTGCTATATGGCTTCTACTTTTAGGTTAGATATCATCGTTTGATTTTATTAATATCATTAATAAAATAGCATGTCGTACTGTATGTCAGACATAATAGCTCCACCATTCATATATTGAATTTGTCTCCACCTACATATAATCCTGGCTTGGCTTTATAGAAGAAAAACATCGGAATACTTCGGAAAGTATTTTATATTTTTTTCTCTTATATTTGTATAAACATCTAAGGATTCAGGGAGGTGTTAAGCCAACCGCCCAAACCCTCAGTTTCCTATCGAGAAACTTTGAAAAGAAGAGATATATAACACATAATATCGATATATGTTACGATATTTTTTTGTAATTACTCTCTTTAATAAGTACAACAAAGTTACAAGACAACAAGTTATTATAAAATTTCAAATTTCAGTTTATTCGCATAATCGAATATTATAAAATAAAAAATTTCAGTTTCCATTTCAGACAAATAATTGCTATCGGCTATAGTGATTTTATTTCAGATTGTCAGAACGAGAAAATAAAATATCGAACAAAACATGCGGATAAAATCGGTCCTGTTTTCTCTTTCGTAACTATTTTGTTTAGTTTACAACAAAAGCTAGTGTAATTAAATGGGGTAAAAGATGAAATTTGTTTCAGGGTACTAAAAACCAAGAAATTAAAATAGATATCTATCGATAATTCTCCAATGAATTATAAAAATTTTTACTGACTTCTGAATATTTACTGAATTTACTGTTTTATAAAAATTTTTACTGAAATTGTATTGAATTTTGGTTATTTGTCAATAATATTGGAGATATTAAGAAAATCCATATGCCTAAGAAGTTTTGTTTTTCTACGAATGGTTCAGCGATTTTCAGAAATAATTCAAAAACTATTTTGAGGATAAGCTTAAGTTTAATAGAATACAGATATTCTAACTAGTAATAGTAATGTTCTAGATATACCCGGAATCGTTAAAGAAAATAAAATCGACAGCCTGGACCAGTTTTTTTTTTGGCTTTATTGATTTTACTGTATTTCAAAAATAATGACAAAAAACAGCAAACACAACACAACATAAAAACACAACATAAGAATAACACTATATACTGTCTAGCAAAGAATTAAATGCAAATCTTTTAACTAATTCGTATAAAAGTGGCATCTATATCACCAAAATTTGACTTATTTAAAATTATTTTGGTGCCATTAAACGGTCGACAACTTCTTATTTTTATTTTCGGTTGTCAAAGGGTCTGAAGCTATTTTAGCGCTGCGTATCAGTCGCATTTGGTATAGATCGGCGGTACTGTGTAGCGATAAATTTTCAATACTCAATGGAATACCCTTTAGACTCCATATTGTAAGTCTATTTTTCTATTTTCTCATAGCAATATTGAAGTTCCGCGTATAAGTTTATTCTACATGTATATATAGGGTGTCTCAGTTGGGAAATATACTATTTGATTGAGAGCCATTTGTGTTCTGTCCAAGATAGGGCGTCAGCATATCTTCAAATCATATGAAGTCAACATGCAATTAACAGTTCAACAACGAATAGTTTGTGTACACTTATTTTATGAATGTGAGTGATCAATTACATTAAGAAAAAATTGCATGAAATTAGGACAAAATGCAGCACCTATAGAGTTAACAGTTCGAAACTTAATTAATAAATTTGAAATGATGGGTTACAACAAATACATCAATTCGACGTCCTGCACAGTAATCTGTCAAATTGAATCTGTCAAGAACCACCACGCATCGGATTGTAAAGAAAAATCTGCATCTATCAGCATACAAAATTCATTTGACACAACAATGGATCATCTACAACGTCGTGCATTTGTTAATTGGGTGTTAGAAAGAGAAGGCGATGCTGATCTTTGCAACAAAATTTTGTTCCGTGATGAAGCACATTTTCATCTTGGTGGATACATTAGCAAACAAAATTTTCGAATTTGGAATGCTGCAAATCCATATGCTGTTCACGAAAAAGAAATGCATCCACAAAGATGTACGGTTGGGTGCGAATTTTGGGCTGGTGGAGTAATTGAATCAGTGAGTGAATGAACAATATAAGGGCCAAAAATGACAGTTTAAACTGAGATAGCCAAAATGGTCCAAATACGTCAACGCATTAATGGTTGAAAGAGCAGTACATGCACCCTCTCCTCTCATGCAAAATCGTAGCGTCTGTTTAAGAATTGAGTAAAAGAACAGTACAATTCCGGTGCTTATACTGTTCGTTCATGCACTCGTCACTGGGAAACTAGGCTAATCAAATTGTCGAAAACACCTCATTTTTTCTGCCAAAAAATAGTTCAGTAATTGAAAATATGTAAAAACTAGGAAAAATTCCGTAGAATCCAATGAACTACTTTACCCCACCGGAATTTTTGGGATTTATATTCAAAATGGCGTCCAAAGTTCGCAAAAAATAGTTTTTTTCATTTATAAAAAACTAAACATTTTAGAAAAAATGGTTCAAACAATAGTTGTAGGAATTTTTAATATAGATCGAATAAGTTTTTTTTATAAATGAAAAAAACTGTTTTTTGCGAACTTTGGACGCTATTTTGAAAATGACGCCCAATAATTCAGGTGGGGTAAAGTATTTCATTGAATTCTACGGACTTTTTCCTAATTTTTACGTACTTTCAATTACTGAACTATTTTTTGGCACCTGAAAAAGTAATTTGATTGGACTAAACGTTAACACTGACTCATTGTGTAGGTGACAGTCGTTGCCGAACATTCCTTGGTATTTGCATTGCATTATTTGAATTATTAATGGTATTTCTTTAACCAGAAACAATAATATCAACATGTAAAGTACTATTAAAATACTAAAAACTACAATTTGTTTTACTTGAGTGAAAGAACAATACAAATGCATGACTTTGTTTTGAGCGTATCTCTCTATAAGAATATTTTCTTGTTTATTTCCTTTCACACATTTCCTTTTGTTTATCAATCCAGAATACTAAATACTACAACTTTACAGTGCATTGTAATGTCATAGAAATAACAGTTTTCTTGTTAAACAGTTCTTTGTTGTTTTCTCAGAATGGCTATTTTGGAGTTGTACTGTTCGTTGACTCACCAATTCAATTGGACCATACTCCATACTCCTTTGAAAATGAAGATTTGAAATGAATGAAATACTACAACTTTACAATGCATTGTAATGTCATACAAACAACAGTTTTCTTGTTAAACAGCTTTTTGTTACTTTTTCAGAATGGCTATTTTGGAGTTGTACTGTTCTTTCACTCACCAATTCAATTGGACCATACTCCTTTGAAATTGAAGCTGGTAATGCTATCACAGTAAATGGGAACGCTATCGTGATATATTAAATAATATATTTTTTCCAACAAATAAATGATTACATTTGTGAGCAAGACGGGGCAGCATGTCATACAGCACGTGCAACCATAACTCTGTTGCATACAAAATTTACTGATCATGTTGCGTCGCGGAATACTGACATCAACTGACATGCAAAATCATGCGATTTAACACCCCTGGACTTTTTCTTTTTGGGGTTATGTAAAGAGAAAAGTGCACACCATCCAGCCAGTAAAAATAAATGACCTCAAAGCAAACATTCAACGTGTTATTCGGCAAATGGAGCCTTATATGCCTATGTTGTGAACAATTTTGCTAAACGAATAACATTATGAGATGAGTCGTCTCGTCACCATTTTATGTTGAAAAATAAAAACATCAGTTTGTCAAATATTATTAGTTTTATTCACAAATGATATCCTATAGTCCCGAATGAGACACCCTGTATATCCATTTTCCTCCATAAACAGAACATCTTCTGGTAAAACGGACAGATAAATTATAACCACGTGATTTCAGCCATCTAACGGCCTTTTCCGAGTCATGCATGGAGAATCATTTGTATTCTTAATACTTCAAGGATTATCTTTTTTTAAACGTCTTTTTCTCTATTAAGATTTACCGTAGTACCCGTAACACATCTGGCCGCCTGATCTTATGTAAAACATCATTTGATTTATATTATCCTTTCCTCTTCCTATAAAAAGTAGTTTTTACTCGAGGCTCCGAACGCCCATTCGAAAAATGTCGTTGAATTAAGGACAGAGAGACAAGTAAAGAAAGTATTGTTGTCATCTGATATTCTTATGCGATGAATGTGTATAGCCGCAGGTGTGATTTAGAGGAGAGCAAGAAGAGACAACATCCTATTGAGTAAAACAGTATTTTGGCGTATGAACGGATCATACGATCTTGTTGAAGAAGTAGGAAGATAGGGGAAGGGTACACATACCATTAGATAATAATAAATATTACTGATTTAAACTTACACAGGTATAAGTATAGGTACATAAAATTATATTTACATACATATTTTCGAAACGGATTAATAATTAAATTATTTACAATTAACGACAACAATGAATTAACAGAAGTGCACTTGTAACATGCAAATAATAGTAATATTGGGTTTTTAAAGGCAGTTTAAAGTTTTAGGTCTAGTACGCTATTACAAAGCAATAGATTTTTGTTGTATGGAGTGAATGCTGATTTTTAAAGTCCTGGGTGGAATTGTTTTTGGATCCAAAAATGCGTTTGTATCGGAATTTTGACCCGAATCAGTGGTTATCCATAATCTAAATAATATTGTAAGCTATTGCATGGGTTTTATTTGCTATTAGCTATATTATATTTAATGTAATATTAATGCTAATAATTTGAGAGTAACACGTAATATTATCTTTCTGGAATAAAAAAATATATATTAAGGGATACAACCAAATGTAGTTATAATTACAATTCTTATTAAACTTAAATCTATTTGTTTCTACTTATAAAAATAGATTTAGATCATATGGTCTTGACATAAAATCTTGCTGTATACAGTTATATAAATCCAACGATGAAGATACACTAAATAATTGGAACATGGCAATAACCTCAGTGGAACCAAGTAAGGGAAAATATTTGTTCGAATATTAATTAACCTTTGACTGGTTGATTGTACAAAAACAAGAGGCCAATATGCCACGAATATCTAAACATTTTGCATCGGTTTGTTTTGCCAACTAAGTTGGCAACAAGAGATGATTAATAGCTTAATCAGTTTTATTATCTTTTGATAATGCCTGTTTTGTGAAACGTGCGTCGTGAGATATATAATCTTTTGATGTTTGCGATTCCAATCTTGATTTTTTTTGTTTTTGGTTAGTGATCTTATAAAGCAGCACGACATTCCTCGTATTCAAACTATAGATATATAGATATAATTGTTTCTGGGTTGATGTTAACCCATTTACTTTACGTACTTTCAACTTTGAAATATGTAATGTCCGATAAGACGTTCTTGTATTCAAGAAGAAGAAGATTGATCCATAGCGTAAACATATCGACCATGTAATGAAAAGTTATAAGTTAAATAAGAAAGATAGTGTACATGGCCATTAAATATCTTTAAATAAGTTGTGATGAATTCTGTGAATCACGTGACACTTTCCAAAAATGTTTTCAAGAAGTTCCTACTTCTTGAAAACATTTTTCGGAAAAGTGTCTTTTATGTATGCATTTTCGTTTTATATAACAATATACAAATAAAATTATACATGGAATATGGTTATACCCTCTTTATTGTCTTTTATTAATTTTTCGTATTCTCTGCATCAGTAACAAATACTGTTGATAAGTGAATTTCAAGTGCAATAACAATAAAGTCAAGAAAGAGTTAAAAATTGATTTAAACCGCCATCAGTTTAGAAAATATCAACACTTGAGTTTCTTTTAAATACTAAATTTCTAAAACAAACGCAAATCTATACTGACATCACTAGAAATGATGTATAAATCAGTACATCTTTTAGTAAAACTACAATAAAAATTCGGTCGCTTAACTTTGATAACGAAATAATTGACATAGAGAAATAATTAATTTATATGTAGAATTAGTCTTATGGAATAGTAAATATAGAAAAATTCTTCACTATACAGAATTATTTTTTGATTTAGAAAATAATCATTATGTAATGTTAACAAAATTATTTGAAATTATATTTTCGAATAAGTTAATTAAGTTTGAATAATTCATTTCAAGTTCACATAACATGACGGCGTACCAGATATTGTCATAGGAGAGGTAAATTGAAATAGGATAGTTTAGATAAAATAATACTGTTAATACATTTATTTGATAATAATTTACATATGTACTGGGACCCTCTCTTCGCCCTTCCTACTTCTTTGGCATAATCCATCCCAGTGCCATCCTAGTGTCCACGTGCTATTCTTGCGCACTCACTTAATTTGCAAGTGAATGGCGCGGCGGGGCTGGTAAAGGTTGTTATAAATAAAGTGATCAATGGTCTTGATTCTGGCTTACCTACAAAGCTCTTGTGCATTTTGATAATAATACTGCCGAGGTTGTTTGCCAATAAAACACGACTCTCTTGAAAGTGGCGTGTGGTGAATCAAATCGTGTTAGAAATATTACGAGAAGGTACTGAGTGGGGTAACAAACTAATATCACATAAACACTATAATTAATACATATACTAGATACTATGATATAATTAAGAATCCATCAAATATATTAATTAGTAAGCTTCAAAGTATGCAACATGATATAAATAAATAAATAAGTAAATATATTCAGTAATACGAAATTCAAAAATAGACAATAGTAAGTGCAAGATAAAGAAAGAAGTGGTAAGTGATAAATTACGTACAGATGTAATTTTATATAAAAAAATTATAAGGTATAAAATACGTATAAAAAAATTTCTAAGCAATTTGGCACCATGAAGAGGATGAAAAATTAAAAACACACTAGAAAAATATAAAATATTCTTATAAGCATATATTATAAGAATGTTTGCAAAATAACAATTTTTACTAAAAATTAATTTTAGTGTTTGGAAATATTTGTTGTTTGTTGATCTCCTGTGAAGAGGAATAGCTAGAGAATATTTATTTCCGATATTTATATTATGAATTTCATACCTGTATATTTTGTTATACAAATATGGTGGCGTTATTTTATGAAAAGAAGAACGGATGTATATGTCTTTTCTTTGTTTTACATTAAGCTATTTTAGAGTATAAAATTTGGCTAAGATATAGTCAAATTATTTCATAAAATGTATATATATATATATATATATATATATATATATATATATATATATATATATATGTATATATATATATATATATATATATATATATATATATATATATATTCTGAACTTTTGAATTAATTTTCACATTTACATTGTGGAAAGGTAAGAAGTCACATAGAAGTTCCGTAGTCAAATCGTAAACGATCTGCAATGGAAAATGTTGCTACGTCCAGCTTACTCACCAGATATTGCACTGTGTCATTACCACCTATTTCGATCGTTATAAAACAGTTTAGCACAATAATAATTTTTGATTGAAGATAGGATGCGAAAAATAATCGGTGAATCATCGATAGCAAGCAATCATATCATCGATAGCAAGCCTTTTTGCATTAAATAATAATCTATCTATCTCCACGTTGGAAGAAGGTGGTGGAAGCTAATTGTGAGTACATTGACAATCAAAATATAATTGACATAATGATACTAGCTTCGAAAATTATTTTAAAACTAGCGGCCATGTTTGAATTTGATAATTCTTATATTATTATTATTCGGTATTAATAAACAACTATAATACCCAAATTAATAGTTGATAATGTTAATACAACATATAGCACAATTAGCGAAATGCGTAGGTTAGCACAAGATAGGAGAAGCTGGAGGTTAGCGTCCAACTAGTCTTAGGACTGATGACCTCATGTTGATGATAATAATCAAATCAATATACCCATTATTTGGTGATGTGACTTGATTAAAATTATGTAATGTCGTTCTTAATATTTTAACATCACACATCGTTAAGTGTACATTTTCTCTTTTATTAAAATCCATTTATTTATACTAAAATCTTCAAGTGTGCATCGCAGCCAAGTAAGATAATTCCACAGCGGTGGCTCCAACTTCACACAGATGGAATTCTCTTTACTTATAAAACTAACAATTGCATTTGGCAGTTTTGTGCTAGTGTCGTCGTGTTTAGTAAAAGCGTGAATGAAATAAAAAGCGACTTCCTGGGTGGGTTTAAAGCAGCAACAAAGAGTGTACGTGCGTTCCGGGTCTGCCTGGAGATTCTCCATTATATGTGGAGATGGTGCCGGCTGATACAGTCATGTTCTGTACGGACTGTGACGTTATACTGGGTCGACATTTCCGTCTGTCCATCCCCCCGACACATATGTTACCATCTAAACAAACAATGCGATTTACCTACCTGATAGCCTGGTGATGTTACGGGCTTTTTGAGATCGAGGTGATACGCCGTGTGCGAGTGTATTGCTCTTTCACAAGGCAGTCTATTATATATCTATGAGTGTTTAATTGTTTAATGGCTATAATATGGGTACCAGTTTGGCTGTGTACGAGTAAGTCACTAGACTGACATTCTTGAGGTTGTATGAAAGTAAAGTGACTATTAAGACCAACGAATGTGTATTACTAAAGTTTTATAGTTCAAAATTATTTATCATTAGATAATGTCAGATACAATTTCAAGATATAGAAACAGATTTAACAACTCTCCATATTAATTAGTTACCCAGAAAGTAGCGCTATATTAGCAGTAGGTAATGACCACGAAGAAGCAACAGAAAAATTGCAGATATCGGTCGACAAAATTAATAATTGGACAAAAAAGTGGAGAATAAAATTAAATGAATCAAAGTCTGTTTTAGATAACTTTGCAAACAGAGCTAATCAACATATACCCATAATCACAAATGATAAACGAATTTCGTTCTCAAATACAGCTAAATATCTTGGTATCACCCTTGATGCTGAGTTAAGCTAAGTTAAGTTAAAAGTCCATGTCAAAAAGGCAAAAGGAGAACTTATAATTAAATAGAGAAAAATATACTGGTTGATTGGAAGAAACTCCACTCTAGCTATTCATAATAAGTTTATGTTCTATAAGCAGATACTTAAACCGGTATGGACCTATGGTATTCAGCTGTGGGGATGTGCCAGTCAGACCAATGTACAAACACAAACCATTCAAAGGTTTCAGAATAATGTACTAAGGAACATCGTAGATGCATCTTGGTATTTACGAAACAGTAACCTCCATCGAGACCTGGGTATGGGATACTGCTGAACAAGCCAGATCCAAAATTTCCAGGAGTCATGAACAATGACTCTTCCAACATGTCAATGATCTAGCTCCTTGACAACGCAGGATTCAGACTCAAGAGAATCAAAAATAAGACTCAAGAGAATTTAGAATCAAGTTAATTCAGTGATGTCACAAAGCAGAGCATTGTGCGCCTTAGTGTATACGTTAGTTTTTTGGTGTACCTAGTTTATTAGAAATCTAAGGATACTGTTGAGTACGACCTTAGTTCTAACTTCTTTATATAGTATTATAAGAAAAAAAATACTTATTGATCTTCATGATCAGACTGCAATGTCCGGGAATGCCCTAAGGACTATTCATAAAAAAAAAGAAATCATAATCGGGTATCATAAACAAACTATAAAATACCTCATTATCCTTACGAGAATCATTATAAATATTGGATGATGTGCAGAAAAGATTTAAATAATCAGAAAGCTATTCGCGTAATACAACAATTTTACAGATAAATAAGAAAAAGTTCCTATTTTGCCAAATTAGGACATAGTTATAGCAACAGCGCTGACATGGATCCATGTATCTATAAATCTTACCTTTGGGTCAAAAAATACACCCATGTCAGGCATTACGACGATTTGTAGAGACGCTATTAAGCATATAATCGTAGGTTATGTCATTCCATTTCTGCACGTTAAGAGGGTGTTTGGAAAGAAGATACTATTCATCATTAATTTATCTCCAAAAGACTACAAATATATATATTTGTAGATATATTTTTATATCATCTATAAAAAATAAATAATTTATGTTGTACTTTCTAGACAGTAATGAAATATTACTAATAGATATAATAAAAAATGAGAGACCAAGGACAGATCCTTGGGGTACACTAGAAAGGACGATAATATTTGCGATGTATGACGTCTATATTTTACAAATTGAATGTTATTTTCTAGATAAAGTTTCGAACATTGGGTGAAATAGAGAAGTCAAGTAAACTCTTAAACAATATGTCACGGTCTAGCTTATCAAAAGCCTTTTAGCTTATCAAAAAAATACCTGTAAATGACATCAATTTGGCATTGACTATTGATAACATTGGATAAAAACTACTATATATAAAATAAGTTGATGTAGAACTACTTCTCATGAAACCCTGTTGATTGTAGTGAATAACGTTTCTCATATGACTGCATAGGTTTTGATGTAAAATCATCTCCATTATCTCGCAGAAGTTGCAAATGATAGTAATATAGACAGAGATATACGTAATGCTAAAGTTGTTTAGTCGAGTTCATTGCCATATAGATAACTATGGCATATTATATGTTATTGTAACTTATATAGGGTCTTCCAATAGGGACGCTCGAGATTTGTTAGGTTAGGTTGTTAAAGCAACATTTGTAAAATTGATAGTAGTTATTCATTAGTGTATGGCAAATTACTGTGGAATGTTGTAGTGGTGAACAATGTGTGCATTTTATTTTCAAAATTACAGCTCCGTTCGCGAAATATTCCACGTATTGCGTGATTTTTATCTTCACCACAAACGTCCCGCCAGGTCAACTATTCGACGTTTGGTGGCCAAATTCCAGTTAACCGATTTGATAAATACTCAGCCAATACCTGTACGTAACCGAAGCGCAAGGTCTGCTAAAAACATCGCTGCGGTATGTGAGAGTGTACGGGAAAACCCGAGGCAGTCAATTTCTCATCGTTCACAAGAACTTGGCCTTTCTGCGACATTAACTTGGCAAATTTTGCATCGGAACTTGGGTCTGCACCCGTATAAAATACAACTGACCCAGGAACTTAAGGTGAATGATCATAGATAACTATGTGTGTTCGCATAGCATAGCAGTTGGAACTTGACCCAAATTTCTCCAAAAAAATCATCTTTGGCGACGAGGCCCATTTTTGGATAAATGGATATGTGAACAAACAAAAATGTCGGATTTGGAAGGATACCAATCCACATCAGATACACTAGCATCAAATCCATCCCGAGAAACTTACTGCTTGGTGCAGATTTTGTTTGGTCTAGCGGAATCATCGGTCCCTACTTCTTCCAAAACGAAACTGGCATTGCTATAACCGTCAACAACGAACGCTACAGATCGATGATAAGCAACTTCTTGTGGCCTAAACTGGATGATATGGATACCGACGATATGTGGTTCCAACAGAACGGCGCTACGTGCGACGTAGCACACGTCACAATGGATATTCTGCACGAGCGATTTGAGGGTATGGTTATCGCGCAGTGGTGACGTGAACTGGCTATCGAGATCGTGCGATTTAACACCTTTAGACATATTCCTTTGAGCTATTTTAGATCGCAGGTCTATGCAAATAAACCGCAAACGATTAATGTCTTCAAACTCAACATAAGGAACGCCATGAAAATTCAACTGTGAGTTATGCGACAAAGTTATGGAAAATTGGACTGAATACGTGCCACTGGGCAAAATCGCGGCGGACATTTAAACGACGTTATATTCCATGCTAAAAGCCACAAAATATTTTTCAAATAAAAAAAAATGAGTGGATGACTCACACACAACTTGTTTTATTTACGTTTAAAAATCCAGCGTCCTTATTGAAAGACCCTTTAAGTAGTACCTATTGGCGCTATTGCTAATCATTCATCTAATTGGGCAGCTTTATTTATAATTATCCTTTCTGCTATTTCTAAGAAGCCTTGTCAATGTATAATTGTGATTTACAAATATATGTTTATTATATATGTATGAAGGCACTATGTACTTTCATTCAAAAATAATGCTTCAAGTTAATTGACATCTTGTATGCTTATACAAGACGATAACAGTTTTGTATTCTACCACAGCGTATTGAGAAGCCTCAGATTTCCCCTCCCAACACACAAAAGACTGAATACTGACAGCCTACGCCATATATTTTTAGAAATTTCCGCTCAGTTGATTAAATTTGTTGAAAGTGCCAGTTTCTGAATATCTAGCTAGTGTAAAGGCGAAAGATTTGACCTGAGCCTGTGGGGGCAAGCACACCGAGAGACAATAAGGCCGCGGGTCGGCAACGGCATCACAAAGCCCCACAACATAGCGGTTTGACAGGCCGGTGTCAACTGACTAAGGTCGAAACGTAGAGACCGGTACACTTATCGCAGCATCTAATGTTCTTCGCCGGACCTCGCGCTCTGTAGTCGGACCCCTGCCTCAGTTAGATGGTCAACTGATTCAGGTTTTTCGGCTGGTAGGTGCTTCAGACCCGCCGCACATTCTGCTTCTTAGATAAATGGTCCTTATAGTGAAACTACGTTATAAATCTAAGTGGGCCGGGGCAATTTTTGCGCCAAATTGCGTAGTAGGCATAGATATCTGAGCTTATCTTTCTGTGAGGTAACACAGTCCGTATAAGAGATTCTTTTTATAGGAATGATAAAGAGTTCTTTCATAGAATGATATAAAAATATTTTAATTCAAATTGTAATAGTCATTAATTAAGCTCAGAGTCGTTACTGAGATTACATCCACCACAACTAAATTAAATTAGTTTCAGGTGATTAAATTAAAATTTCAATCTACACTTCTACTGTAGTTATAAGTATGCTTATCAGATATACATAAGCAATTATTATTTACTGATTTAAAGATATTAGAGTGGGATTTCATAAACCCATTGCAGTTTAAGTTTAATAATAATAATAATAATAATAATTTTATTATACAAGAAACCGTAATGGTATGGGATTAGTTACAGATAAACCGAATACATCTAATTCATTTGGAAATTCTAAGTATTATTTAAAAATATTTAATATAAAGAGTAAAGAAAACAATTTAAAAATATAGCATAAAATAATAACACTTGCAGTTAAAAATATATTTTTGTAGTACAAAAACTTTAAAATATGTTTTAAATAAGCATTATAATTTAGGAGAAATACTATTCTTCTAATTTATAATGCTTATACATACGTATACACATATAGTGATAGTAATAGTAAGCGTATATACATATACGTTTACTACTATAGCGTTTCTAGTGTACTCGTATCAGATACCAAAACATTCATTCCTTCTAGGATAGTTCTTTATAGTGCTTACATTCTTTATTGCCTATTGCCTTCATATTATTTGGTAACCTATTAAGAGTTTTAATTCCATATATTTTTATGTTTTGACAAAATATTTATAGGAATATATATTGCATATTCATAGATGTTGCAGTTTTAAAACTTGTTCCTATTCTTGATGAGCGGTGCTGTGGCCCACTTTGCTTTAAGTCCCAACAGGGGAGTTTGGTACCTCTTCTTGCTAATGGGTGTTTTTGACTTCATATGTAACGTTCTTCTCCACAGTATGATTCTTTAGGAGTAAGAAATCGATTTCTGTGGGTTTAAAATCTATTTTACTAATCCATACAAGAGGTATATTTTGAAGCTTCCGCAATACGTCGAACAGCTTTCTGTATTTTAAATATTGTCTCAAAATGACAGGAAAAAGATTCTAAAATATAATTCCATATTTAGCTTGAGAAAATTGAGATGTAAAAATATGTTAGTACGGTAGACATATAGGTATTTGCAAATTCTGTTAATCTATATAAAGCATATCATGCTGAGAAATTTGTATCGATAATTTTTTGATGTGTATGCCAATTCAGTGTATTATCTATGTACACTCCCAATAAATTTGAGGTACATACCTGCTGCATAAATTTTCAAACAATTTTTTTAAGATACGGTAATCCCGAAGAAATATAATAGAGAAATTTTTTATTGTTTATAAGAAACATCTATTTTACGTAAAATAATAGGTAATTTTGAAAGTGACGTCTCAAATCAAGATAACAGAGAGAGGCCTCTAAGAGTATTTCCAGAACTTAAGTAGGGATTATCAACATAAATAGAAAATTGATAAATAAACCCTATAAATTATTAACATATGATAACAATAAAAACGGTTCAAATAATGAGCCTTGTATAACCCCATATTTAATATTCTTTTCCGAAATTTAATCCAATTACCCATACCATCTGATCGTCTTCTGTAAGACACAATAATATATATAATTAAAATGTATTAATAGCATTTTAAAATTGTATGTCTTCATGAAAAAATGAACAAAGTTATCATAGATACAAAAAACAACTGCTAAAGGGGCCGTTTCTACTTGACAGTTATTTTTACAATTAAGAAATGAGTAAACATGACTATATTTACTATATGTCTTACTACCATATTTGCACAACACTGTGACTCTAGTCATCAACTCACCACTAATATATATTTGTGAATACTGTTGTCCTTATTTATTTGACTATATATTTATTTATTTATGTACACCTTGAACATCAGAATATGTAACTGAGAATGAGAGGTACAGAATTATTAAATATAAAGTACGACACTAAACGCAATTGGAAACAGATGATAAAATTTAGAGAACAGAATTTATTTAATAAACGAAAACATTAGCGTAATATAAGAACAACAAATTATGTACTTTTAACTGAAAATATTAACACTTTATGTTGAACTTCCTTCCGGCCTGACATGAGGCCATGCGCTATTCTGTGATGACTAAATTTGTCGTATAGAATGTGGGGTAGAACATGAAGTGTGGTAATGAGAATTGATATTAACGTTTGAATGCTCCGAATTACCATAGACAACATTCGAATAATATCGAAACAATTTGGCTAGTGTCATCATCAATATAAAAACAGAATACTTTTCATTAAAGAATAGTGTAGTAGTTGTGGAGCCTCTTAAAGCTATGATCAAATGGCCAAGCTGTATGGGACATCGAAATGTCTATCAGGCATCTCTATTTTAATAGAGTTAGTAAAACTTAAAATTTAAAGCATCAGCGAAACATTGACCTATTACTCAGTTTTTAAATTATTTATTTGTGTTAATTTTCCAATTTACACTAATTAGTCGAACATAAATAGGGATCTACTTTGTAACCAATGGTTAGTACCCTAAGCCGGAGTCACCTCATGTAATTTTACAAATCTTGTTGTTGGTGAGCTTCACCATACAATCTTTATTATCTATGACTTATGATACAAAGGTATCGAAGTATGCAACACATATTATTTGTTCTATTCTCCTTATTTAGCATATATTTAGCAAAAGTAACAAATATATTCCTATTTTGAAATTTCACAATTCTCCATTTTGCTGAATTTATCTTCTATCTGGGAATAAAATTGCTTCTTCCCAAGTATATTATATGTATGGTAAACATACCTTATCATTTTATTTTAAATAATGATAATGAACTTTCCCACAGAATGCATATTTAAAGTAATGAGAAGTTTAAACTTCAAACACACCGTTTCACTGTATTGCAATTGCTAAATTTCGAAAACTATTCAAAAAAGTATACATGGTTTTAGAAATACACCTTCGAGTTTAAACCGTGTAGCTGTGTACTGAAATACAAATAGCCTCGTATGTCGAACGTGCACATATATCTGGCTTCGTGTCCCACATGAATGATATAAAATGAATTATATGATATGCTCGCCATAAAAAATATTTTAAGCATTTTAAATATTTTAATACTTAAGTACGAGTAATCTGGATATACCTGTATACATAGTTATTTAAGATCGAGTCGAAGTATTCAAAATTATTCTTCTTGAATCATCTATTCCGGTTTCATAATAATTTATGGTACTGTTTTGCAAGTGTTTATAAAATAAGTAGTATCAAGACGTATGCAAATATAATATCGTTATATTAACATATTGCAAGAATATTTAATAAACCGCTATTATAGGATAATACTACATAAATCATACTAAATATGTCAGGGCCTTTGCATTCTTTCCTCGATCCACCTAAAAATATTTTCTGTGCGACTTTATTTATGTTGACAGTCTGAATTTGGCGTTACGCGTAGGTATGAATAAAATAGAAAAAATATTCAAAGAACTTCCAACTAGAATATTTTTAGCCTATCCAACTGGTTTTGTACAGTTATAGCACCGATAATATTTCAAGATTGGGCTTGCGTCGCTGAAATTTTTCAAAGATCTCAGATTTTTTGGCAGTATACACCTTTATGTCTAACATTAACCAAAGTTTATGGCCTGCCGCGTTCCGTATTCTATATCAGATACGATTCTTGATAAGAACTGGACACCTTGCTTGCCAAATATAGGCATAATTAAAATACTTTAAGGAGTTTTATTTCCAAATACCTATGACTCTGTCTCTCGTGTTGTTGTATAACAACGTTATACAACATTTAATCAGTTTAACGGAACATTTACTCAGTTATAGTCTTATCGTGAAGACCGTAAATATTATTGTTTAGTTAAAGTAATACAGATAATATAAAAATATAGATAAAATACAGGCGGAAATTTTGAAATGTGCGGAACAGAAAGTAGTAAATAGGATGTTTGAACTGGTAAAATACATATACGAGACGGGCGAGATGCCGGAGGATTATAAGAGGAACATTATCGTTACTATATCGAAAAAGAGAGGAGCCGACAAATGCGAGAACTTTAGAACGATTAGCCTAACTTCCCACGCATTAAAAATTTTAAACAGAATAGTGCAGAAGAGGATAGAGCGGAGGAAATACTAGGAGAAGATCAATTCGGGTTTAGGCGAAATAGGGGAACTCGCGAAGCTATTCTGGCACTAAGAGTAATGTTAGAGAAAACAATGGAAAAAGGAAAGAACGTTTATATAGGAATTGTAGATTTAGAAAAAGCTTTTGATAATGTAAGATGGGAAAAAATGTTCGAGATACTAAAGAGCGCAGGAATGAAGTATAGAGATAGGAGAGTAGCACACAATCTATACAAAGAGCAAACTGCTGTTATAGAAGTAGAAGGGGAAAAAAGGGAAGTAGGTATTAGGAAAGGAGTAAGACAAGGATGTACTATCACCGCTAATTTTTAATCTGTACATCGAAGAGGCGATTAATGTGCTAAAAGATAGAGTGGATTTCGGGATTAAAGTACAGGAACAGAAACTAAAAATGCTGAGATTCGCGGATGATATAGCAGTATTAGCATCCAGTAAGGAGGAACTTCTAGTTCCTCCTTACTAGATGTTAATCAGCATTGAACGAAATGGAGACAGTGTTGACAGAGGAATACGGAATGAGGGTGAATAAAAACAAAACAAAAGTGTTAGTGTGCAAAGGGCGCGAGAGCAGAGCAAAAACGAAAGTACAAATTAATAATAAAAGATTGGAGGAAGTTAAATACTTCACTTATTTAGAAAGTAAAATAAATTAGGATGGAAGAAGCGATAAAGATATAAAACAAAGAATAGCGCAGGGTCGAATAACTTTTAACAAAAAGAAAGCACTTTTATGCTCGGGGGTAATAAACTTAGAAACAAGAAAGAGATTTTTGAAAACGTATGTATGGAGCACGGCACTATACGGTTGCGAAACCTGGACAGTAGGGGAAGCAAGTAGGAAGAAATTAGAAGCTTTTGAGATGTGGTGTTACCGAAGAATGACGAAAATACCATGGACTGATAGGGTTAGAAACGTAAAGTAAAGTATTAGAGAAAGTCGGCGAGAAAAGAAGTATGTGGAAAAACATAAAGAAGAGAAGAGATAGAATGGTAGGTCACTTGCTGAGACATGGGGGAATAGTCGGCGATATTTTGGAGGCAGAAATAGGAGTGAAGAAAGGCAGAGGTATTCCTAGATTAGACTACTGCTTGCAAACAGTAAGGGATGTAGGTTGTAGCACAATTAGCGAAATGCGTAGGTTAGCACAAGATAGGAGAAGCTGGAGGCTAGCGTCCAACCAGTCTTAAGACTGATGACCTCATGATGATGATGATGAGTTAAAGTAATGATTATAACGTTGACATATTTCAACATAGACAAATCATATTAAAAATAGGCAATATTAAAAAGAACCGTCTTATAGGTAATGTAAAAATATTTTTGGGTTAGCATGGAGTATAGGCGAAATTTACATATGGAATTTACTTGATTGCAAACTTTTATTTATTTGAGTATAAACCAAAACTAATTAACAGAAGATAAAATATTTCTTCAAAATATTTTTTCGATAGAAAAGAAATAAAGACCGTAAATAGGTATATGTATACGTTATGTGAATATACTATTCATTTCATCGCTATTTGCCAAATAAAAGACTCTCTTATCTCGCTGATAAACGGAACAGTCTACTTGAGCCTAGCTATAAAAACAAGTCACGGTATGAGATAGGAGCCGCTTGGGATTTTTTATATGGCAAATAGCGATGAAATAAACTAAACATGTGTTCAACTGTTGTGAATTGCTAAATAAGTCTGATAGGTTAATTAAACTTCTATACTATAGAACTTTACTTGATTTGTTTTCGCATTCTTTTGTTATATTTGTTTATCATGTCTTATATTTTACACTAATTTGGATTCTTTTGGCATGTAATTTTTGCGTATACAAAGCTGCATAATATAGATGTGATCGATAATATTTTTTTAACAAAATGTTACTTGAAACTGTTCTTTCATAAAATGTCCTCTTACAAGACGTACATTTGGTGAAAATGTTTAAACAATGTACACACAAGTGCATATTAATGCAGTATATAGACACACAAAAACGAAATTGAGATTAGCATTTAATTATTTCATATATTCCTGAATAAATCTTGTCATAAAATCCTATTTATATATCTACTAGGACGAAATAGATATATTCACAATTAAATAATTGTGTCACAATTAAATAAAGTGGATTGCAAGAATATCACCAAAATTTATCATCCTCGGAAAATTTAACATACATTCTTATTATCTTAATATAAAAAATAATAAATTGATTTCAGTTTCTTGTAAGTGATCATAATACGTATCAGCAAGCTATTTAAACTGATCAATATTCATTTTACACTCCAAATTGTACTATTACATAATATTATCGCAAACATATCTGAGTTTTTATAAGTTTCTAAATATATAGCATGAAGATATGGTCTATAATCATTCAGTATATAATCCATTTAACTTTTCTTAAATTAGAAGCAGCATACGATCGTAGTTTAACACTAAAATAACAGATCAGAATAACATATTATTCATTTTCAGGAATCGGTATGAATGATGGTGACCATCAAATATAGATGATAAGGAATATGCACAGATTTATACCTGTATGTAGAACAGCAAGTAAGAATTGAGTTTGTATTCAACAAATACATTTAAAACATATAAGATAATTGCACTCATCAATTACTTGAAAGTTGATTTATTTCAAATGTATGAAAAATATAAATTACAAATATTTCAATTTCATTTTATAAATAAACTGTACAATTGTGACGGTTTTTCATCGTAATATTTATTGCAACATATAATGCAGTTTGTAATGCTCGTGAGGTTATGAGTTTGCTCTTTGTTCCACAGTAAAAGGCATAAGTACAGTTGAAGATATAAGGGTGTGCATTCCCTTTGGAGTATTTTACCAAATCAGGAGGTAGATCAGTAAAATGTGTTGTGTTTAATAGAACATTTTGCGTTTCTTATTACACGCATTTATTTTATTTTGCATTTAGTCTTTATATATGAAGAATTACTTTTAATTTAACACTGTTTTACGATGGCTATAAAATACGTTATCTTAAGGATACAAAATTCATTTCAATTTTACTAATCATAACCACATTTTATGTTCCATGGAAAATTTTATATGATGTTAATATTTGTCCTATTTAAATAATTGTACTTCTAAACGAACCTACCCCTAGGAGGTCGAACATTTATCAAATAAGTTACATTTAATTTTGATTGTACAATTATGACAATGACAATATATATTGTACAATGTGACAATGTGAAATCTTAATGAGATTTATATAAATAAAATTCGCAGGATAAGAGGAAGCAATTAAGACAAAAATATATTTGCATTTTTCGGTAATTAAAACGGTTAAAAGTATCGGATTAACAAACAGCAACACTGGTTTTTATTTGTTCAAAGAATGTACTTTATAAATATTAATATATGGTTAATTAATTTAGTAACACTTTTTAACGTTTCGACCTATCAATCAATATAATTGCCTAATTTATGGAAAAATTAACATATATCTCGGATGATATTTAACGAAATTATGTATAACACGGTTCCGATAAAAATAAACAAATTTATCACCGTATTGTGAAAGCTGAGAGAACATATTTATCGAATTAGCTAAATTAATTTCCTCCGTGACGCCAAATCAAAGAGATATTCGCAATTAAATATAATCTACATATATTGAAATGTCAAATATTGGTGATATATTGAAGATTACTATGTTCCATAAGAACTGAGTATAGCGAAAGTTTTTTCCATTAGATCATAAAATTTCATGGCTCCTTTATAAATAAAAAAAAATCGGTTAACGATATTGCACGATCATTTGTCATTTTAAGAAACTTAAATGGATAGTTTTGTAGTGCTACAATGTGTTTTTCGTCAAATATTAGCAGATAATTGTCGAGGTTCACGGCTGTCAATCTACGATTAAGCAGCGGCTAGCAGCTGCTGTGATGATTCAATTTTCTCTCATTTTCAACATTATCCACAGCGACGTCGGGATGGTCCAACCAGAGGCGGAGCAAAAATTTACCGAAAGGGTTAATAAAAATGATTCTATTTGGAGAAAAGTTGTTTGAAGTAATATTTTCTACTACCTCACTTATTACCCTATTAAATTATTATTACCCCATAAATCCTTATTATTACCTATTTCCCTATTATAAGGTACAATTATTATTACTCTATTATTACCCTACAAATGTGGCCACTTAGTTTCTTAGAATTAACAAAAATATTGTTTCCTCTTTTAACATACGCCCCCAAGAACTGGGCATACGCTCTCCATATCTACAACCTAGAAATCTTTCTTTTAATTGTTATATTTTGGATTAAAATTTAGGTCTGAAGAAATGTTTAAAAATATTAAATATATTATGGTGATAAGAGTAATCTACTGAAAATAATATACAAACAATTACATGTACCAATCAGACATAATGTAATGAACAAAAACGAAGAATTGCTATCGTATTTCTGAATGTACTGAATATATATATATATATATATATATATATATATATATATATATATATATATATATATATGTGTGTGTGTGTGTGTGTGTATTACATGTGGTGCAATATGTATTACATATAACGTGCAATGTAGTATAAGTGTTATTAAACAAAACCAAATAGAACAACTAGAACAGTTTTCCACTAACATTGAAATATTATATACATCGTTCGATGCATGCTACGCCGCTTAAGGTGACATAATCAGGCGATTAAAATTCGTCTTGTTTATAAAATAATTAATCATCTCCTGATGATGCCAAGTTAGTTCACGAAATGCGCATAGAGCGATGTGTGTAATCTTTTAACGTTTGTGAAAACTCGCCTCCTATTTATATTGCTGCATCAAGGATTCCAACCCTTGTTACAGTTTTAAATAAATAGACCCGCGTACAATAGTTTCCTATCTTTTTATGCGATTGTGACCCCGTACTATCTAAAACTGCTGCGGATTTGAGGGTATTTGTGGGCATGAGGAAACAAAAGAAAAGGTCAGACATCTTATTGGATTGGTAGAAGCAGTGTGTTTTAGTGAAGATTATTTTGCAAAGATACATATTTGTGCATTTATAGTATAAAATAGTGTTCATTTACCCATTTTGGTGGATTTTTCGTTAAAAATAATCATCATCGAAGGACGCCCAACAACGAAGGTATGATATTTTAGACTTTGTGCCCGTAAAATCGATTAAAGACAGTAATAACAGTCAGATACTAAGACTTGTCTCTTATTTCAGGACGTTTTGTTTTTTGGGTTTTGTTCTTTATCTGCTCCCATTGCTGTGCCAGTTACGTGATTTTGAAGTTAGAGTACCTCTGAATGTCTGTTAGAGGCGAGAGAGCAGGTAGCAGGATCCACCTTGCCGAGCCGTACCCGGCAGTACGACCACTGTAGCCGTACATAGGTCAACCATTTCAACGGAAGTTCGCAACACAGAAAGTGGCACGTGTAAAAAGTAGACGGATCAGTGTGATTGGGAAACATAGAAATAGGTTAGAGTTAGGTTATTCTGTGATATGTATATTCATGTAAGGATAGAAAGGTTAGTACTGTAGTTTCATTGCAAGTATAAGCACATTTCCCGTTTTATTGTATAATTAAAGTTTTTCTCCCTTGACCATGGCTGAAAAACGGGTGGCGCTCCTTGGCATGCACTCCCACCTCCACTGCAGCTAGCAGGTAGCCAAAGTGAAGGAAAGAAATCACGAAAGAGAATTCAGGACTTACTTTTCCAGACTTCCACCCGTACAACCCTTGCGACGGCACAACCCCTTTCTTGGAGCGTAGCACACTGTCAAAAGAAAACTAGGAAATATCTGTGGCCACCTATATGAGGCGCTGAGAACACTCGAGTACAGCTCGCCAATAAATGAACGCAGCCATAAAGAGAAGTCAACAAAGCTCTAGAAATGTAAATTCTAGATAGTCCACTATATACAGCTCTAATTTGCTTTTCGCCATGGTAAAAAATCTCCCACTACCCTCCAAAACATATACTCTCTGTATATGTTTCTGCCTACTCTCCAAATAGCCAGAAATATATGTATAATGCATGGAGAGGACGCAAAGGCTGGAAGGGTTGTAAAAATTGATCTGCCACGATTTAAAATAAGCCGGTCATCAAACATATACAGACTAGCCCGAAAAAATCATTCGACTACCCTTAGCTATATCCAGTCGATGGGCCTTGTTCCACATACCTAAGCTTACCGAAATAAACACTATTGTCATTCAATGCCTCACTCGGCATCGATTAATATGCGACCACTAACAATCATTCCTATATCAAATCATTACGGGAAACAGGAAATGGTGCCTCTACTTCATTTTTTTTTATTTTCAAGGTATCAGCAATCAGAAATGCAATACTATCTGTAAGCTAATTTGTTATTATAGGACCAGTGAGCAAATCCTTTAGTTGACGGGATGAGGCTACTTCCAGCGAAGAACCCTCTTGCATTTTGGTTATTACCTATCCATTGCTGGTCACGTTTTTAATCTTCTATAGTTTTGTTGGCGAAGGAGTGGTCGTAAGAGTGTTTCTAGTCTACTATAGTGTTTATTGCTTCGGTCCTGGACAACATGACTAATGAATGAAATGCCGATGTCGTTATGTAGTATACTGTTTAGTACATGCCACGGTGCATGTGTCATTGATCGGAGTATTTTGGGCTCTCTGAAGGATATTAATACTTGACTTGACAGCGCATTCCCAGAGTCTATTCCATGTATCCTTATGGGTTTTATGGTATATTTTATGTGGCATATTTTATATACCAGAACTTTGCTTTCTCCTGAGTAGACATACATTTTTTTGAATGTTAAATCAATTCGTTTCCTCTTTTTTCCTACATGTTCTTTTCAGTTACATTTTTTATCTAGGTGCATTCCAAAATATCTTACCAATGAGGCCTCTGGTATTATAGTATCATTAAAAGTAACTGGCGGGCTTTGTTCGTTCCTTAGAGTAAAGGTAACTTCTGTAGATTTTGTTGTGTTAATTCTTGAGAAAGGAGTGGAGTGTCCTAAGGTGTACGCTAAAACTTAGGGTGAAATGAGACTTCCACCCCAAGAAATCCATGAACTACCTCTTATGGAATTGAAAGAATCTCTATATACCCCAGTTGCATCTAGTGCTAATGAACAAGGCTTTCTTCAACAGGAAAGATCCAATCGACAAAACCAAGTAATCCTGCTTCACGACAGCGCTAAAGTCCACACGGCAAACATCGTCAAAGTCGCCCTCCAAGAGCTCCGTAGGGAGAATTTTTAGGATCCTCCATATTCTCCAAACTTTACACCAACGAATTACTATCGTTTCTGTTCATTCTTGCGAATCATATGGGCGGCATAACTTTCAAGAATGATGAAGGCTTCAAGAAATGGAACTTCATCAACACCAGGTCTGGCGATTTATAGCGAAATGATATCTATTGATTGTTTGAGAGGTGGTAACAGTTTATAAACAATGATAAATAATACCTAATTAATTAATTTCTTGTTGTCATTATTATGATTTTTTTAAATGTTCTCGGCAAAAGAACTTTTTAGAGAGAAGGAAAATTTTAATGAATGCCCTCGCTATGCCATTGCTCTCATCACTGTTATATCACATATACTTAACTGAAAGATTGTATAGAACATTGTATAGCAGTGTATATAAATAATAGAAGAATTGAATGTTTCTATTGAAAATAGACCATTGAAATAAATTACATCGAAGTCATCGCATTTTACATTAAAAATTAATTTCTCTACTACGCCTCTGGCATGAGGTCCACAGACATGAATGAAAGCCGTTCTTTGATAAATTCATTATGGAATAACTGCCGTTAATCTGATGTGGCGAATCGGCTTATGGCACACCAAAGATTGAAAACTGAAGGCTTGCTTTAGCCAACTCGAGCCTGATAACAAAAAACAAACGTGATGTAACCGTTTTTTCTCCTAACGCCTGGGAAAATTAAAATACAAAGATTAGTTAGTAACACTAATTAATAAATATACCTTATATAATAAAGAGATGAATAACTAGTCTAATTATGCTCCAGTTCTACAATGCAGATAAATACAAATAAACAGCAGAATTATTAAAGTTAAAGGTTCAACTTTAATACTGTAATAGAAAATTGTAAAGGACATAAGAGACAAGAAAAATTGGTAAATTTTTAGGGATGTCCTTTTTTTAATCTTATTTTTTGGTAACTTTTAAATATGGTTTCAACAGTACATAATACATTAGTGAAATTCGTTGAATGCGATTCATTGAAAATAATAAATACAGTACAGCATTTTTTCAATTGCTTCAGTTACCTACAATAACTATCGATGGGTCTCTTTAAATCGCATAACTTATTAGACACTTAGTATTTATAAATATAAAATAAGGCGGTCCTTAAATTGGTATAACATTTAAGAATTTATGTGCATTTTTTGAATCATGAAAATTAACATTTTATTAATTGGCTTTATTAATAAAACATTTCCTGCGGTTGTTATTAAAAGTAAGAGAACTGTACGTTTTGATGTGCAAAAAAACATGTTTTTATTATTTTCTATAGGTGAAGGAGAAAGCCAGGAAAGCAACTAATCAGAACATTAAGACTTTTGTTTATAAAGGGGCGATAAGATAATAAAACTTCAATAAACATTTTGGTTTTTATAGACATTTACATTATATCTAATTCAGAATTTTATTAAATAGTGGAAATCAGGTTAACAAATTCTACGTTTTCTCCAGATTGTACTCTTCTAGATGTTTCTATAAAGATTTACATGAATTAATTCGTTTACTTTCCAGAAGTATTTGAAAGCATGATTTACGTTACTGCCAAAGAAACGTGTAATATTTAAACAAACTAAAATACATAAGATAATATTTAATAACATTTTAACTTTATTATTATCAACAGTATATCGACATCTTGTATACACTGTACATATCTAATGAAAGTACACCTTGATGATTTCCTCTGTAATATATATATATATATATATATATATATATATATATATATATATATATATATTGAATGTATATTTTTACAATACGACCAGCTTCTGATATGAACACGTATACGTATATATGATTTATTAAATTAAAATTAATAAAAACTGGTTTGTGTAAAACTGAACGTAATGTTCCCATATAGAAGAGCCAGAAGGTGTTGTCTTTTCTAATCGAATCTAATTAGATCACAAAAAATATGTAATATCATATACTTTTTATGATTAATAAAAAAAACATACAGTAAGTGATGAAATTTAAAAATTTATATTTGGTATTTTATTTAAATTAGTAATTTGGAGTTACTTAACAGTTCGCGATTGTTTTTAAATTTACTACCTACGGATTACTTTTCATTGTAATCCTATTTGCCTTTTTATAAAAGTTAATACTTTTATTAGAATAACAGCACTATATAATAGACATTCTATAGTTGTAGGTATTAAAGAAATAATAGTAATGAGAATCGAGAACTAAAACTAGATAATAGTTTTGTACTAATATGAGTTTATTGCAGTCTAGATGAATTTTTTGCAGGTCACGAAATGATATTATTAAAAATAATATCACCGTCATATATATTCATAAAATATAATCAAATGTATACAATAAGTGAATGAATATATGAATATACCGAATATTCCTGTTAGAAAATTTATAATGCACTTAATTTAAGAACCTAGTCAACATTTCTTATAATTCAGATATAACTGTGTAAAAAAATGTTTTAAAATAGTACTGTATAATTTTAGTTTTTAAATATTTACGAAAAGAACTCGGTACAAGGAAAATTTTACACAATGTTAACTTAGCCTTTCCCATGTATTTGTATGCACTTACCTAACAAAATTTAATTTTATGATATCCCGTGTCTTTCCTTCCATTCTATCTTCTATATAACCATCCCCAGCGTAAAGTCACAAAGTATCCCTTTTATGTAGTTTACCCTCAATGTCCTTTATCAGGTTAAAAATTTCCTTTGTCGATATGAAAGTTTCCTTGCGTAATTAAGTATACTATATTATAATCAAAATAATAGACACATTTCCAGTAAAACTAATCTTTATGTTAATTAGCTCGCAATCTAGAATATATCAGTGTTTTCCATTTCAATTATATTGATTCACGTAAGATGTAGAAGATTGGAAGACACCCCTTTGATGTTATTTAAACGTGGTATGGCCTCGAATTGTGTAACACATCGGATGTAAGGACCCATTCATCTTGTATCTTGTGTTTGTGTAGTGGACCACACTGCTATTGTCCTACCCCGTCTTGGGTAGGGCACCGAAGGCCTTCACATTAGTTATAGCACAACCAGTTGCTCTCGATGAGTTCACATGAAACTAACATTCGAAACCCGGTGTAAATCGTAAAAAATACGGTTTAGTAAATTGTCTGTGGATATAATAAATAATTGAATATGAATTTATTAACAACAAAATGAAATTTGTTTATAATTTATTTATAAGTGTTGTAAAGATGATGCGCAGAACATCGATATTTCATTAAACGTAGTTATAATAATTTATCAATATCGCAAATATTATATTAATATTAATAGTAAACTAAACAATATAGTAGACTACATATAAAACAAAATCAAATAACTGTAATAATAGCAGTCGCAAAGGCAACCAAATGGTGACTAGAATTTCAAAAAAGTGCTGTAGCAAATTGTTACGATATTTATACCTCGCCATCATCTCATCTTCTCTTAGTTTTAGAAACAATACTAACTGAGTTTTCCACAAAACACCAAAACACTATACACTATACTCGACGCGCATTTCGCCAACAAAGTTGGCATCATCTGGAGATGATTAAAACTAATCTTATTCTAACAATGTATCCTATTTTTTACCTAAATTACTGACTATAGCTCAGTGAATCCTGACCGTCACGGTTGCGGCTCACCGAACTATAATCGTCACGGTTGTGGCTCACTAAACTACGACCCTCTGTCACTATTCATACTATTTTTACATTTTTCTATTTCTAAACTTTCAAATGCATCTAACTGTCTTGCATTTGTTACATTTCTAATTAATCTTAAGTTGCTAACATCTATCTTATGGTTGTTCTCGAAGGCATGTTGGGCAACACTAGACTTATCTATTCTACCATATTTGAGGTGCGCCATGTGCTCTTTGAACCTGGTTAGAATAGATCGTCTGGTCTGTTCAACGTACCTTTGACTACAGTCGTTACAGCTGATTTCGTAAATCCCCGACTTATCATTTGTGTTAATTTTATCTTTTGGATTGCCTAAAAGTTCTTTTAATTTATTTTTTGACGAATGAACTACCGTCATTCCTATATCTTTAAAAATCTTACTAATACCGCGAGTGAATCGAGGCTCGTAAGGAATAGATACATATTTTTCCGGACGCTCTCTTTCAGTTTGAAAGGTCGAGGAATTTCGAAGTGCTTCCTTATATCTACGTTTCCTGATCATTTTTTCAACTGTATCAATAGAATATCCATTACACTCGGCTATATCCTTGATTAACGCCTTTTCTTTTTCAAACCTCTCTTTATTGAGAGGGAAGCTTAGAAGGCGATGGACTAGAAAATTGAGGCTCGCCATCTTGTGTTGAACACAATGGTGGGAATCATTAGGGATATATCTGAGAGTACTAGTGCCTTTTCTGTATATATCGAATTCCAACTTATTTTCGCTATTTCTAATAACTAATACATCTAAAGAGATGGTAGTTGCTCATTAGTTTCAACTTCGTATGTGAATTTTACTGACGTGAAACGGTTATTTCATTTGGAAACGAAATTATCAATGTTCATAACTTTTGTGTCAAATACTGCGAACACGTCATCCACATACCTAAGCCAAACCCTAGGGAAATAATCCATTTCTTGCTTTGCTTCTGTTTCAAATCTATTCATGAAGAGATTGGCAATGAAAGGCGACAATGAGTTACCCATGGCTGTCCCTTCATGTTGTCCAAAGAAACTGTTATTAAATTGGAAACAATTCTGTTTCATGCAAATTTTAGTGAGTTCAATATATTCTTTTACTAGATCTGGACTAAGGTTATTTGATTCCAGTAAATCCCTAAGGTAGTCCAAGGTTTGTGGTATCGGAACACTTGGAAATAATGAGCATACATCAAAGGAAATCAAAATTTCAAATATAGTGTATAGTGTTTTGGTGTTTTGTGGAAAACTCAGTTAGTGTTGTCTTCACACCAAAGGTTCTAACCTACTCCAGGATTAGAAACAATGGAAAGCGTTGACATCTTAGTATCCCCAATTGCTTACATATACTAAATCAAATATAGTTTATGACTTTATCTAAACTCTATTAGTTACAATTTTATTTTTCAACATACTAAAAAGAAGTTTAAGTATAAAATATTACACATACAATAAGTGCTAATTGAACAGACTCAAAATAGCTACATCTCTGGTTATTTTACTACAGCAATTGTTGAATATAGAGTGATTATTGAATCTTTTGTAGTCAATAACTGTAAATAACTAGAAATGTGGTTCTTTGGAGTGTATTCGGATATTTATTTTTGTACTATTTCATATAAAAAATTGGAAAAACTGAATGAACGGTATAGAATAAAAAAATGTTTTAATTTATTTTTTCTGTCTATTATTTTAATTTAGAATTTTTATATCAATCAGAAATGTTGCCAAAGATTTGATTTATATGAATTACATATTTCTATTTCGTAATTCATTTTACAAGAAAAAATACACAAAACGCTATTATGTTCTTGATTAGTTTATTTAGAACTATACCTAAATTTCTATTTATTGTACTTAAATAATTTTTAAACATTTAATATTAATAGAAATCTTACGACATTAAAATGTTTCTTAATTAAATATATTATTTTCTTAAATACATATATGTGAAGTATTTATATTTTATTCTTGTCTATTGAAAACATAGATAGTTATCTCTACCACGGTGCTGCATCAATGGCGTTCGGCTAAATCCACAACAGACGCTGCTCCATTTCTTAGACTTGAGATATTGAATCGATGTAGGTACAAGTAATTCAAATCAACTTGCCGTTGTGGTTAACCACTTGTTTTTTTTTTTTTGTTTATTATGGCAGTGTAAATATAGATATTTATATTTTATCTCAGTGACTTTCGTGTAGATTATCTGACTTACAATATTACGTTGCAGATAATATGTTGTAGACAACAATTTATTGTTATATTGTTACTGTTGTACACATTCCTACAAATTACAATATTTCTCATTGAAACTTATTATCCTTTAAGAAATCTTTATATAAAAAGTATGTAAATATGCAATACATGAATAAAAAAACTAAAAAAAGAAGTGGAGCCAAAGACCTTATACCGAATTTATTTTCGATTTCCTTTTTAATTTGTATCTTTGTAATGTGTTCTTGTGTATTTTGAGAACCGTTCGTTTTGAAATGCCGTTTTGCCAGTCGAAGTACATTTCAAAAACACTTACAATATGTGAGTGACAGACAGAGAAATAATATAAATCTCAAATAAATAAAAAACTGTGGTCAGGAGTAGACTAGGCCAACATTACATTATTTACGGTTGATTGGAGCTTCTCTTCACTAGAAGAAAATTGTTCTAATTAAAGAAATCATTAATAATAGTTAAATATAACACTTCTATAAAATACTTACAATTTATATTCTTATAATATTGTATAAGTTATTTCTAAATTTTCGAATATTATAGTATAGTATATTGATAGTATTCGGTTAATTGTAATGCTTTATGTATTTTTACAACCCTTAAATACTACAGATGACATATGTCATCTAGAAACTTACCATTGTGTCGCATATCCGAAGAGAAATATTTATTTAGGTATAAAACTTCGGGATTAAAAGCCTCTATTATCGGCCGAGCTTTATGAGGCAGAAACGGATCGAAAACGTCGTTCTGGTTTTATAGAAAGAAATCGGTTATAGTTGAGTCGTGTACGGCCCACCTAGACCAAGAGATGTGTATTATATAATGGGGGAAGTGGACAATGGCAACGGGAGATGAAATGACCGTTGGTCCAGAAGCTGAACAACACCCTGTTGCGCGGCATTCCCTCACTGTGACCTGTCCGCTAGGGCCGTTTGGGGATAAACTTAACAATTTGTTACATTCAGGATTCTGGATCAGGATCTAGACTGACCGTTATAGAAAAACCGGAAGGTCGGTATACTTTTTGATATGAAAGGTGATTATAGTGCTTTATTGAACGGTTAGGACGTCGGCCGTATTCAGGAGAGTACGTAGGTCAGTTATATTTTATCGTTTGGGTATAATTTACGCATTATTATATACAGTGCGCGACTAAAGTCCCTTCCCCCTGCTTTAACTTTGGAACTGAGATACATAAAAGAACAAAAATTGACATACATATTGTATATTAAATAGTAACAGTGTATGAGTAGCAACTCATTTGGATGCTGCTTCAAATATACAGGTTGTAAAATAAAGGTTGGGAATATATTAAACGGTGGATTTTTCAGTAAGAAAATTGACTTGTTTCATATGAAATTATGTTCTAGGGGTTTTCATTTCCAAGCTACAGGGCGATAAAAATTTTAAAAAATTTAGTTCTTCCCTAATAACATTCGAACATCAGAAGATAATGGAACAAAATATTAGTCGTAGCTTAATTTGATAATGCCGTAATAATAGGAAAAAGATTGACTTCGTAAATTACTCAGTGGCGTGCGTACGCATTGTATCGTAGGGTTTTTCGAAGAAAATTGTGATACGCCACTGGTAAATACATTTTTTAATACTTATTTAAGATGCACTGTTTATTTTAAACAAAATTACCTTCTTGCATTTTATTTGTATCTCTTGTCATATTCCCGTAATTAAAACTTTTGTAAACACCATTTTTTCCCACTGCTAAATATAGGAAAATAAAAGTAACAAAAACATAATCGAGTATATGTCTTCCTGTTACTAGGGCATTATCACATTAAGCTACGGCTAAAATTTCGTTCCATTATCTTCTAATGATCGAAAGTTATTAGAGAAAAACTAAATTCTTACAAATTCTTTAGCGCCCTATAGCTTGGAAACAAAATCCGTAGAGCATAACTTCATATGAAAAACATCTATTTTGTTTTACTGAAAAATCCACCGCTTAATTTATTCCCAACCTTTTTGTTACAACCTGTATATTCAAACTTTGTTTTTATTTTGACATCTTTTGGATTTCTGAAACAACCAATAAATCTTAATATTGGCATACTATCAAACTCTTTAGGCAGTGCCACCTTGTAAAACGTAATGTCTGTTTCTTTCTAACAGAAATCGCGGATAAAGTCACTTAGACGTGTTTACATATCTGAATTTTATTTTAGTTTACAATTAGAATTTTTTCTTTAGTTTACTTTTAATCAATTCTAAGAAAATTACATTTACATACTTTATAAGAAAAAGTTAATGCAAATCTAATTATTAGCGACACTGGAAGAAATGTACATGCAGCTGAGAAAGTCTTGAGTGACGAAATATACCAATCTTCCTGCCTCAAGAGCATACTTACAACAAATACTACAGAAGTTTTTGAGAGTAGGTATTATTCATATTGAAAAAATAACTGGATGCGCAAGCATTGCCAAAAATTAACAAATGGTCGCTGAAATAACCCTGAATTCCACACAGCTTACATCTTAAATTGTAGCTGTTTTTGGAGTAATTGCAAAAACTCTGCAAAGAGTTTTAAACAAATGAAAATTTTACCTGTACAAATTACAAATGATTCACCAGCTCAGAGCAAATGATCTCCATCGCAACTTTAACTTTGTGAAATGATATCAGAGAAAGTAATCCACGAATTTGAATATTCAAAAACAATTTATTTTATCAATAAACCCATGTTTTTTCTAAACATTAATGCAAATATCCAGAATGTAAGTTACTAAAGTGGTACGAAATCTCAGATCTTTCGTGAGGGAATTAACTTTCGCCTGAAAATTTAATGAGAGAAATTTGAGGTTGAGGTGAGGTTTCTTTGGCTTCAGGCATAGGTACCCTTTTGCCACAAAATAATTTTTATTATTAAAAAGAAGTTAATTTTTCGTCGTAATTTAAGTTACAATTTAATAGTGGCTTACATTACTTTTTCTGTTTTTCTTAGTAAATTACAATCCTTACTTATAAGGGAGAAACAAAGATACATGTTTTCACGCCCAAGGGTCAGTCAGGTTGCGGGAGAAGTTTATTTGGATAGGCACAATTCGAATAATACATTTTACTGAATTATATCGCAAATTTCAGTAGTATAGAAATATGTGATGAAATATATGGCCCATTCTAATATTAATAAAAAATTCATGTAAATTATATCATGCTCAGATGCAAGTAGTTTAGTTTTCGTGCATAACATAATTAATAGTTTTTAAATGTTCTCCTTTCGTGAGATCCTAAAACAAGAATTTTTATCTTTTATATCACCTTTTTTATAAAAAAAATTGTCTCATACTACAATGATTTCTCGTTCAGTTTTCAGTTACATTCAAAATTTCAGATGAATGATATATATTCAAAATATGTTTTTCATTGATTGGAGTATAATTTAATATAAATCTTATCATAAATATATGGTATTAAAAAAAGAGCTTACATAAATTTTATCACACTTATCTGATTTTTTAATATTGTTGTTGGATATGGAATATTGTTTTGAAAACTGCAAGTGTTTCCTTTCCGTTTTATTTTATGGAAAACTTTTATGAATTTTTAAGTGTTTCATGTATTGTGTTTCAGAAATACATATTATCGCAATAAACTGTATTATAAGACTGAAAGGCAGTTGGCCATTTTGAAAACGACCAAGATTATTACTTTAAAAGTTACTTTAATTCATTTATTGACTGAAAATTATTGTACTGATGATCCTAATCTTTTAGTATTTTTCATTAAAGAAAATATTTTTTTTTTCTATAGTAGATTAAATCATATTTAGATTTAATGCTCAGTGTGGTATCCTTTTGGATTTAACGTTTAAGTGAACTGTTGGAATTTTTAAAAAATTATGTGGTTATGTAATATATATTATTTAAGAAGATTTGTAGAAATTAAACACACTTGGTTTACTCTTGAGTTATCCAGCCTATTGTAGATGTATTGCAACATATTATCTGCAAGGCAACGTCTAAAGAAGAATTATTAGAAGTAACGAGCACAGTTCTGGCTGTCAAAGTTACATGACTTAAATTCTCTCGTTATGCGAAAATGAAAAAACGAGGAATTCTCCTCCAAGTGATCAAAAACAGTTGTGGAACTTGGGAAACAAGTAAAGGTACACATGTTATAGCGCGGAAGTATTTTGACAAATATATTTAATTCTATTTTGAAGAAGATCAATAAGTATATGCAACAAAAAGTAAGAAATTAGAAGCAGTTTATAATATTCCTTTATTTCTAATTTATAGTAAGAGAGATATACTAAGAAATTGAATAAATACAAACTTAATGGATAAGATGAATGGATAAAATACACATGTATTTTACACTAATTAATGAAACTAGTTCGTCGGTTTGGAAAAAAACTATGATATTTCAAAAAGTATAGTTTATTGGTATTTTCCATTAAATAACCCAAATTTGGTTCAAGATTTATTAAAGAGATTCCCATAAGCGTAGTTCCAGCTGGCTGCACCAAGAGAGCTCTATCAATATTATTGCATCATCTTTTTCTACTGCACCTTTTAAAGAAGACCGTGCCATCTCAGTTGTCTTCAGGTGTTTTAGGTGAAAGGATCGATTCCTTTGAGAAATATTACTATAATTAGTAAAAATATTTTTTCTAATATTACATTATTTAATTCATCAGTTTAATATTATTTACACTATTAAAAATTACGGGGAAAAAATTTATTTCAGTTGCGAAGAATGATGTACTTTTTTTAATCATAGGTACCTTTATATAGTTGTGATATTTATGTTTTTAAATTTGACATATTCCCATTGTATTTTTTAAGAATGAACCAGTTAAGATTACGACAGAAATACTTTTCCTCCTTTACAACACGATTCTTAAATCTGAATAGTGTTGAATACATTTCTGGAAAACTCAAAATGAGAGGACGAAACTCGTTTGGTGAATAGCATTATATTAATCAGATAGAGGAAAACAATGGGGGAAGTGTTATGATAGATATCCAAGATTATGAGGTGAAAATTTCAGACTCCTGCCTTGTCATCATTGAGAAAATTTTAAGTTGAATTCTTTAAAAATTTTAAATTAATTTATTAAAACTTGTACCTTTTCTAAACACCATAGTCTTCTTCCAAACCGATGAATATATTAGTAAATGAATATTAACTTATTATAGCGGTTAGTGAGGTCTATGATCAGTGACGGCGCCAGTGGTGGGCCTGGGTGGGCACGTGCCCACTCCATCAGTAATAGCTGCCACCTAAGTGCCCACCCAAAATATTTACTATTTACAAAATTATAATACGAAACAAAATATAAATATAAAATTTTAACTACTACCATTTCAAAATCTTAAAACGAACAAAGTATTAAAATCAACAATATTTTACAGCTATCCGACATGCTGCATAAATACAGATTGGCATTCACAATGTATCAAGATGTATCACAATTCCTGTATCAAGTGCGAAAAGACAATTGCATGTAAAAGGTCCTTTTCACGTCTGAAAAGGTTAATAAAATATTTAAGAAGTAACATGAAATACGAGAGAAGTAATTTGGTTGTACTAAATATAGAGAAAAAACAAATAGCTAAAAGCTTGGATTTGTATAAGATTGTTGAGGAATTTGCAACAAAACTGAAATAATTCTTTTTCATATGAGGATGCTGATTTATTCACGAATATCAGTTGCAAGTAACGCATCCCATCCGAAGATCGTGATCCTATAAAGAAATGACTACAGGTATGAAGTCATTCTGCAAATTGGATATTTCGAAACAATGAAATTGAAAGGTGAAATTAAAAGAAACATTGATGAATATGAAAGATGAGTTCAATAACCATTCGGGAATTATTGTGGTATTATCGAAATGCAGTATAAATCCTTATATCTGCAGGACGTCCTTCGAACGAATAAAAATATGCCTCAGATCTATTTCTCTCGATCAGTCTCCTTGTACTGGATAACTAAAAAATCTCTCAGTGGGTTGAAGGGGAACAAAACATGAAAAACTCCGAGTGTGGCAAAGACAACAACTGTTTGGTTCTTGCATTCCAAACACGTTCACGATATTTCTCCTGTACACTTTGATAGCGCTAGCAACGACAAACTACCAGATCCTTGCGATGCTTCAGTCCACGCCAGCTCAACGCGCGTACGTCCTAGCTCGGCCCTTGCGTTTCTGTTTCCAGTAGCAATAGCTGTTAGCAAATAAAACTGGTCGACCAGGCGACTATTTACGCGACATAATAGCCCAAGGTGGACGTGATTTTTTTGGCTAACTGGACTCAGATGTACAGTAATGTTAAGTTGATTTTTTTAGGCCTTATGCCAATCACTAATCAATGCCTGTAATTCTTAAATAATTGCGGCAGTTCTCAGCCTATAATCTAGGGTTTTGTAAGTCGCTTTTTTAGAAAAGCCACACGATGATGTGGAACTAATTCGGAGCTTACGGTTTTATAACGTGTTATTAACAGCTGGGTTAGTATAAGGATTTTTAAATTGTTTATGGAGAATATTATAATTACTGATTTAATATAGAGAATTATGTCGCCTTAGTTTAATTGAAATGGATAGAATGACCGCATATTGAAATGTTTCTAGAAACTTATTAAATGTGTTTAAAATAGTTTATATAATTATATTATTAGTAATAGTAATATATAAATTATAATAGAAACTTATTTTGCTTCACATTAAATATATTGGTTTATTTATATTATATTGGTATATATTAAATAACAGAAATTTAATTGAAAACATGACAACAAGGGTTATGAGAACTGACACTTCTGTATTATTTAGTTAACATTGTCTTACATTGTCTTAAGTTCAATTACAATATCATAATTTCGTTCAATAATTAAAAAAAAATCGATCGAAGATCGAAATTTCGAAAATTTTTGTCATTTTTGTTATCAGTGGCGTAACACTGCAGTCACGGACCTTGGCTCTTACTCTAATGTAAAATCCAGTTTATTTATTAATTTATGTGTAAAATTTAGTTGTATTAACAAAAGCAATCAAATTTTAATACACAAATTTAAAAAAATATACATATAACCCTAACAATACAATAGAAGAAGAAGAATACGAAAATTTAAAATCAAAGATCTATGAGAATCATGAACATAATGGTTACTGATCCTGTAAACTTGAAGTAGTGTAAGAAGAAATCGCATTAATAATTTTAATTGGTATTTCAACAAATTGGTATTAATAATACCAATTAAGTATATAATAAGAGAAACAAATATAATTTCATATTTGTACAGTTTTCAACAATAACTTAAAAATAGTTAAGTTTAAAAATAAGTCAAAAGTTAAGTTAAAATAAACTTAGCTATAATACATAAAATATCTAATTATCTAATTAAATCTAATATGTTCCATCACGTTAGTAGTTTAAAATTTTACGCAAACCTTGAAATATAGAAAGGGTTACTATTTAAAGAATGAACTGAATGTACGACTAGCTTTCGTAGGATATCAATACTCTGCCTATTAACAAAAACTTTGTAAATGTATCCAGAAGCCTAGAGATTAAAACAGAATCGACTTGAGCTAACAGTTTTCGAAAAATCAGTTCTCTTTGGAATATTAAATATATTGAATGTAAATGTAGCATCGTGGTTAACAATGAACTAAATCAAACTCTTCGTAATTAATACATATAAAAGTGACATTAGTATTTGCAAAATTACAATTATTTTGTTAAATATTGTAGTGCTAATGATCCGGAAATTAGTTTTTTTGGACCCGGCAAAGAGTTTGACGATTTCGGCGAGACGTGTCGGTCGGACATAGCGTAGGTGGGTGATGCTTTGACAAAACTGATAAATATTTACATGGTGTGAAGTTAAACTAAAAGAAACATTTGAGAGTTTGATGCGAATAATAAAATCTCGTGTGGTTCGACTTGCGGTTCCTTGATTTGCAAGACCCCTTTTCCAGAGAACACCAGCAGTTACGCCATTGTCGTCAACGGCTGATAGAAAAATCGTACTGGTGATGTTGCTTAAGCAGTTTGTCAAAAAAAATGTCAAGGAACGCGTAAATATTTCGTTACAGTAAATGTGAATTTGATTCATTCTACTAATGATTTAATTATTTTGAATTCTTAAAATAATAAAACACAGAGTTACACAGGGAAAATTGAAAATTTAATTAAAAAGAAGTCCTTAATGCTTTTCTTGATAATCAATTGCAATAGATACATGATGTATCTTTGAAATCGATACTTACATTAGTAGTCTGGAAGTAAACAAATAAAAAAACTGATTTGTTCTACAATTAGTGACAAAAAAGTGTAAAACATCTAATTATGGCTATAATAAATTAATTATAGAACAAAAATAAAAGTAAAAACTGCACGATTTGTGGAATTATTTACATAATGAAAAGCTTAAAGTTCAATCAAACTTACAAATTTGTATAATGGATCTTTGCGCGTGTATCAATTTAGTGACGACGCACAGATCATATGCTACACCACTCGCAATTGTTAATAATATGCCACAATTACCAGCACGTATGTCCAGAGATATATGCTTCAATCAACTACGTACGGCATAGACAGATTAACTGTCTATTAATTAATTAATTTGCCGAACAAAATGCAATTATGAAGTCACGTCTTAGCTTTATTGTATAATTTGATTCATTGGCGTCTCTATATTTTTGTAAAATTTATTTCATTTTTGTTTAATTTATTTTGATTTTTGTTCAATTTATATCATTTATTTTGATGGAAATATCACTTCCATTCAATATTTTTATGGAGAACCTTTTGATTACTCTGTTATAGGTTGACAGACGGATTTATATTTTACTAACTGTTATCCTAAAATGTGTTTTCGACACGACACTGTTCAAAAATGTCCGTTGATTGATTCATACGATTGTTACCTGTGACGCACACGCAAAGAATCATTGTACAAACCATATTTTCTACAAATTATATTATTTTGAATTAGAAGTATTGTTTTATAATTGAAGCGATCCCATAAATCCAACAAGTTTGTGATTGTCCTTGTGTCCTATAATTATAAATTTATTTGTAAATTATAGAATGGTCCGGCAATGTTACATTTGGACAGTTTTTTGTTCAAGTCCAAACTGCCAAGTTAAAATAATGTCAATTGTACTTCTTACATCCTGTATATTTTACACTTTTCATTTATTACCTACCAGTGAAATAACTATTTGAAATAATAATAGTATTTATCTAAATTTTATCATATATAATACCTATATATTTGGCCATACATAAGGTTCATACATACATAACAATTATAAAAATATTATTGATATAAAACTATTCTTTAAATTTAATGAGATATAATTGGAAGATTTAATAATGATAAATCCTTGTTGCAATCAACTAATTTATGAAAGATAAATTGAATAATGGATGATATTTTAGCCGCTTGAAATTAAATTGATATTAGATATCCAATGAATATTCTGCTTCTATGTTCCAGCATCCTTATTGTAAATGGAAAGTATGATTTAATTAATAACTCTCCAGGTTTAATTTATAACCGTCGATTTTTTTCTTCATATTTTTTTCTGTAATATCCTGAAATGGTGTACACATTTTCGTTTTGAATTTTATAAGCTAAATCCACCACATTGTTGGGGGGTTTAAAGCGACGTTATCAAAAATATCCAAATTATGCCCAATTTTAAGTTAGCTTGGTTGAATTTTATTCTAATTCTAATTCATTACTGTCGATTTATGATAATAATATGATAATTCTAAGTATGTGTGTCTCATATTTAATAACCTACCTTGTATATCCTTTGTGTAATTATATGAAATGTGTTTTCATATTTTTTTCTTTCATAAATATACAAGCTCCCTTGAACATTCAGAACGTTGTATTCTATCACAAGTTGTGATGTATATAATTTACAAGAGTAATTAATTAATTATGTAAATTCCCCTTCGATATTTTTTACATACGGTTTCGACCAATGCGCGCCTAAAAATACAGTGAAACTCGACGTTATTTACGAGCCGATTAAATACAAACATTATCTACATTATCCGACAACAAAAACTATTGTGGTTATTTAAAAGCGCAGTCGCTATTATCCAGGTACGAACCATCTAACCACAAAGCGCCGTACTTAAAAATTCTATTGATATTTATAAGGTATACAGTCACAAATACTCAATACGTATCGATGAAAGATAGAAGCGTGTGCCTGAATACATTATCTGTATGAAAGTTAAATCTAAATTCGAGCCCCCAATTCTTTTCATTATTTGCCGTCTGATTGATTGATAGCGACCGAAGGGGTTCGGATGATTTGCAAAAGGCATTACATAGTCGGAAGCTGTAACTGTTGCTGTTAACATTATTAGCAGGGCCTAATACGGAAATAGGCATATCTTTGAAAATATTTATATATTTATATCACACTTAATGTAATTTCTTGATGACTGTAACTGAAAGCTCGCTTTTTCAGCTATCACGAAAAAGAAAGAAATGCAGTCTTTCATGGCCGTTGTTCAATTGAGTAAACTCTTTCGAATTATGGTCAGTGACGAAGCGACCATTAAGGCTGTAACGGATTTTGCTGTCTTCGGATCCCCGTTATATACTCCTGAACAAAATTAACGTCATTAAGTGAATTAAACACTTTGTACAGGACACATGGAGTACAGGAAATGAATCCGTCACATAACTTGAAACAGGCAAGACAGTGAAAGAGGCAAGTCGTGTTAAGGAGGGACGTAGCCAGCAATATGTGGCTAATTTATTAAGAGTTAGACAATCAGCAGTTAGTCGAATAGTTAAATGTTTCAATAAGCCTGAAAGTTACTATAGAACCCAGAGACAGGTTCATAAGAAGTCTACAGATGTAAGAGACGAGCGATTTCCTATTCAAGTCGTCTTAATAAACAGGAATTCTACTAGTTTTGAGCCAAGCAGAGCCCTAACAGGAGCTGGAAATGTAGCAATTTCTGGACGTACTGTTAGGAGAAGGCTTAATAAAGGAACATTGAATAGTAGTAAACCAGCTATTCCATCACTGCTCACCAGAGAACATAGTTACTAGACTGAGATTTGCAAGAGAATACGTAAATTAGACCATCGACGACTGGAAGCGAGTTTTGTTTTCAGACAAAACAAGAGTAAGTCTTAATTCATCAGATAGATGTCAACGAGTCTAGCGGAGGCCAGGAGAGGAGTTTGCTGCCTGAAATAGCTCTCCGACGACCCCATCCTTTTATGGATCATGTGGTGGATAATGTTCTGGGGAGGAGTATATTTCGATGGTCGCACGGATTTGGGCCTATATGGGGGAGATTCAACAATGAACATTTCTACGTAAAAAAATATAGAAGAATACGTGATGCCATTTATCTCGTTTGTCGAGGCTACATTAATTTTTATGTAGAATAACACTCGGATTTACGTTACTAGAGACTGGACTAACCTTTTGGATTTGTGAATATACGAACTATGGACTAGCCATCAGGAAATTTAGATATGAACCCCATAGGGCATCTATTTGGATGTCCTAAAACGATCAGTTAGATGCCAATACTCTTAGGGAACTCAAGCATGTAGTTATTGTCGAATGGGAGATTAACATGCCCACATGAATGAAAATAATTATAAGAGTTAGGAAAGGATATACGCTACTGAATTCAAATTTTTACGATTTATTATCACCTCCAATTTTTTTTCTAAACTTTTTCATTAACAACGTTTCATTGCATTTGACATTATCGCTCCTTTCTGTTATTTATTTATGCTTTTTCCCCGGTAATATCATTCTAATTTGTTAAACATTAGTTGAAATCATTTAATTATAATGTCACGTAGACTATAACTTAAATTTTCGAAAAAGTAAAAGTAATAATGTGAAGTTTCATTGATGCATTAATTTTGCCCAGGAGTTTATATGGCAGTTGTTCTCCATTTCCATCATTCTGTGTTACGAAGGTATTCATGCTCGTTGACTTTCTACTCCATAGGCACTTGACAAAGCTAAACTCAAAGCGTATTGCTAAGGTGATAGCTATTTTCTCTATTAAAATCGAGTTGTTCTTAATAAACTTCAGTGACTGTCTACTAATTCGTGGATAATAATGAGAACTTATATCAAATATAGGGACATTATTTTATGTTCAATAATCATGCACTAGATGCTCTTGCCTGTTTGACCAATAGTCCATTATTTTTTTCTACATGAACACTTCGTCTGATATACACCTTTCGTCAATAATTCTGAACGAGTACCCTTGTAAGAACAAAATACCTCTTGTATTTCGTAGATAGTTAGAAAATGCAGACTTACTTTTTCTTCTATAACACATTAATAAATATATCTGTTACTCCTATAATTATACATATTTAACTCATTGATTGCTCTTGGCGGTGCCGGCCCTGGGGTAGAGCTAGAAAAAAGGTCGCTCTAGACGCCAGATGACACGGGGCGCTAAAAAGCTAAATGCGAAAGACAATTTCCAGCGCAATTTAATTTAAATTCAATAAGTGTTGATATTTGCAATAAAAGTTGATATTTGAAAATTTGTGAATTATTATTTATTTAACATAAAACCGAAGTAGAATATACGTGAAGTGACCAAAGGGCGCCGAAAGACAATCTCGCTCTACCCTGATCAAGGATTAGAGCCGGCGCTGACTCTTGGGGTTTGAAGTTGCTATATTCTCACGGCTTTTTGTGTACGGGGGTGGTCTGAAAAGTTTCCGACTTAACAAAGATACAAGATATTTTTTCTTCAAATTTATTTTTATTTTTTTACATAGTCTCCCTCTAAGTCTACACACCTCCCCCAATGCTATTCCCATTTCTTTAACCCGTCCAAATAGTACTCCGCGTCATTTTCTGCAAAATAATTGTTTACGAAGGTGATGGCCTCGTAATTTGATGAATATTTCTGTCCTCCGAGCGCAACCTTTAGCTTAGGGAACAAAGAAAGTTGCTTGGGGCTATATCTGATGAGTAAGGAAGGTGCTCAAGCAGTTTAAATCGTAATTCCTGAATATTCGCCATGGCTACCGCTGAGGTATGAGACGGCGCATTGTTTTGGTGAAACACATTTTTTGTTCTACAAGTGTGGCCGTTTTTCCGCAATTTCTGCCTTCAGCTTGTCAAGTAATGATGCGTAGTATTCTCCTGCAATGATTTTTCTTTTTTGAAGATAATCAATTAAAATAACTACATTGATATCCCAAAAAACAGTCGCTACCACTTTCCCAGCCGAAAAAACAGTTTTTGCTTTTTCTGGAGCCCGTTCTCCCCTTGCAGTTCATTTATTTGACTGTACTTTTATTTCTGAGGTATAATGGTGTATCAAAGTTTAATCTACAGTAATTAATCGGTGCCAAAACTGCACCAATAGAGCGTTGGAAATGTTCATTCGAACACGTTTTTGGTCAAACGTGAGCAAACGCGGTAGCCAACGGGCGGACAGCTTTCTCATGACTAAATCTTGATTCAATAGATGACAAACACGCTACTTGGATATATTTATAGCCTTGCCTATTTGTCTTATTTTAATTCGACGGTTATGTAGCACCATTTGGCAAACTTGAGCGATATTATCGTCAGTGGTTGCAGTTTTCAAAAAGACACAGCACAAAAAGTTTGCAGTGCGAGAGGACGTTCCGAACATTCTTCACCACTCAAGCTGGTACGGCCACGTTTAAACTCAGCTGCCCAAAATTTCACGTTGACAAATAATGGTGCAGAGTTCCCGTACACAGCGTCCAACTATTCTGTGATTTGCGTAGGCGTATTGTCTTTCAAAAACAAATTAATAACAGTTCGATTTTTTCCATATTCACAAAAACATCTACATCGACTCACTCAAACAATTGTCAAATAACAACTACACGTAAAATGGCTGAAATTTTGGTGAGTACCTTTCAAAAGGTGTGCAAATACATTCCCTAGCTCTTGTTGACGAATACTGTCATCTTCATGTTGAGGTCGGATTCTTTTCAGAACATCCTCGTATATATTCGTTGATATCTATTCAATTTACAACCTTTACCTGCTCAGGATATATTTAACACTTTTTTCATATTATTAACCAAATGTGATTAGTGATTAGTATAATCTTAAGATAGTTCACAGTAGTACGTACGTAACTTCTATCTACGAGTGTTGTATCGCCGATTAAATATCTTCAGTATTTTATTTTGTCACATTATTCATATTGCCTCGTATCCCAAAATTAAATCTAGTTTTAGTTAACACGGAAATCCATTATCAATTACTATTTCCATGGTGAATTATTTAATGTACTTTTACTTTACGAAAAGATTACTTTTGGCACGACTGATCTGAAACGGCTAATAACTCTTAGATTGTCCAATAAGTCCAAAAATCGTCCATAAAAATTCTTATATAGAGGCACTTTAATACTTGTTGAATAAAGTTGGTTTAAAAGTTAAATAATTTACCCGATTTCACATTGTCTGCCTCAGATTTGTGCCCAAACGAGACATATATCTCAGGGTGATAAATGTCCCATAATTGGACCCCTCGCCGGCATTGGTCATTCTTGGTACCGTAACAAGCTGTGGCGTAAATGGTGTTAAAAGTGTCATAAAAGTCGGGGGTGGACAATACTTCTCGTTCGACAGCTATTGATGTCGTTAGCGGCGGAGATTTGTGATATGTTGAAAAGTGTTTTGGCACTTGAGGTCACCCCCGCTGCGTCGACACCCTCGCACTATGGACAGCGGTCAATTCTTCTAATCTGTTGCTCGTTACGGGACCGTTTTCCAAATAATCTATAGAACATTCAGCAAAAGAGGACACAAAGTTCTATAACAGTTCAACCTACACCAATAAATGTATTTAATAATAAGGGCATTTGTATCCGAATATATGCAGGGTGTCCCACATAAGACCGAACATTCGGAATAACTGTCGAAATAATCTTTATTTTTTTTTCATTTTTTAAAGCAATGTCGTGAAACATCTTTTCCTTGAAACCCCTTCCGTAAACAATTTACCTCATACGAACATAGATCATGTGACTACACTATTTGCAATGTTTCTCGACCATAATAATGGCGATATTCATTCATTTTTGCTAAACCGTAATCGTGATATTTCATAAAAACTCTTATTAGTATCTGTTTTATATGAACCCAAAGAGAATAAACATCTGGCAGTTTTCCAATGTTAAATACAAACAAAAAATTTAAAAATAGAAAATAAAATCGTAGGAAATCAACCTAAAAGAAAACGGACGAAAGTAAAAAAAACTAGTTAGTTAAAAAATAATTATGTTAAATTGTTTATTTAATTAGGTATTCAAAATGACCATCACCAACATCGATGGAGTAGTATCATATTGTTCGAATTAATGGTGTACGAGCTGTTTGTGGTATTTCTAGCGTTGATCATTGATACTCCTATGTAGTTCTTTGTGTTCTCAGCTTCTCTAGAGTATGAGGCATAATTATTATTTTAATGGCATACATTTTTGACTTCAGGTGTCCCCATAGAAAGAAGTTGGTGATTTAAGGAGTTGGCAGGCCACTCAATTGGATCTCTTTGCTTGTTCATTAAATCTCTGGATGCAACTATAATGTGGAGGAGACCCATGCTATTAGAAAAAATATCTTCATGAAGATTGTCACCATCTCCTAATACTAGGGTAATCATGGTATATCTTATATTCTCTATAATCAAGATAAATTTTCCATTTGGATCTCTCCTGGAAAACTAATTGATATCCCAAAAATGCATGTGCATATATTAAGTTTTTCTGATAGTTGCGTATGATATTCTCTATAAGGATAGGGGTTTTCGTCAGACCACTGCCTACGGTTGTGTTTCTTGACAGTTGCTGCCAAAGACTACTCTTATCTGAAAAACAGATTGTATAATTTGGGTTTTCTCGAATACGGTCAGATATGTGCTCACAAATTTGTGAGCAACAATCCCAGTCATCCTCATTTAGCTCATGTCAAGGCTAGTTTTATAAAACTATAATCTGGTAACGTTAAAAATTCTGTGAACGGAACTCCTGGATACTACAGATTGATGAAACAGCTGTGTAATACTTTTCCATTGAGTTTGACCAACTCTGAGTACTACAATTTTAAGAAGGTATAAAGTACAGCGAATTTCGGCATCGACTGAATTACTGATTGAAAAGTTTTTGGTTATTTTAGACGATGGCTTACAAAATGATATGATAGAAATAAAAGGTTAGCTTATTATGTTATTTTAATATTCATACTAATTTACATTAATCTACAATTACATATGTACAATATATCTAAATTTGTGTAAGTATTCTTGGCAGAAAAGAGGTAAGACTTGCTTGTCCGCACATTGTTCTTTTTTTGATAATTTAGATACAATGTTTAAATCCTTTTATTATTACCTAAAAACCCCGCGATTTTATTAATTCTATGGATTATTTAAAAAACTGATTAATCTTAATAATACAAATTTTAATTAATTTACTAAATAGACTATTATACTTAATAGAAAAAAAATATTTCAAGAGGTAATCCATCGAAGTAATAATATGCACGTGGGAATTACCGTATACAGGGTTTCTGGGTAGGTTCTGGCATAACTTTAGTGGCAGGATACTGACTCTACTACCAGAGCCTTAAAGCTTAAATAGTAAGGCAACTGGGTAAAATATAAAAAACCTCATGTTTCTCACAGAGACACAAACAGAACATCACAGAGTCGAGTCAATAAATAGTTAAGTTCAGGGCGAATACAGCTAGCGCAGCTGACGTTGATATTCCGTGTCCTGTTGACTATATCTTCTGCTTGCAATAATCGCGCTAGACTTGTTTAGCATGTCAAAAGTGAAAGTTTAAGTTAGTGTCTTATATTGATAGGACCTACCACGATAAAGCCGCCACATTAGTCTTTTTATGAAATGAAAAGAAATTGAGATTGTCAACTTCAAATTGCTGGTATATTTAAATTTGGTTAAGGGCTTGTATTTTTGACCTTGCTAGTAAACTGAATCTGATATTTATTTTACTATTATTAAATTGGTTGACTGAGAATACTTTTATTATTTTTTTAGTATTAGTAGTATTTATTTTAAAATTTTTGTTAAAATTATCCTTGTAACAATAAAAAAGGACATATATCAATATAATGCAAAAAAATACCCGGTAATCTATAAGAAAAAATACGCCACTCAGTAAACAGTGCAACTTTTAGATCACCCATAAATCTAATTTTGCAATACGTTTGCCTAACTCTGTATAACCTACATAAAAACAGACAGTCTAAAACTATCGCATCTTCAGTACGTTAATCATTTGACCAACCCGTGGGTATCTTTTTCGATGGTATCATATCAGTTAGTGAAAGTTCCGAAAGTATATCCACAGCGTGTAAAAAGGTAATTTGGAATGCAATAAATGTGATATATTAAATGGATGGAGTAATTAATATGGTAATCTACGAATCATCGTGTAATAAATTTAAAGGAAAAAAGTGAAACTAGACATTCAGATGTCTGGTGTAGGTTGATTTTAGGTAAGCATAAGAGGCAAGTATAATTTTAAAAAATGATTCGGATTTTAAAATTGGTCGTAAATTATGAGAAATAGTTGCCCTAGAATATATAACTTTTAGATAGTAATTATAAAAGTTTACAGTCCCCTTTTTAAGATTTTGGTACAGTTAATTTAGAAATATCCATGAGTATTATTTATGGGACTATCAACTTGCTCATATTATCATAACTTTTTTATAGTTTTGTAAAACTACGCACTGACATAATTCGTGTTTATAATGCAGTAACAATGAACGTATACATATACTCAGGATGACTTTCAGTAATCTGTTATAAAAATTGAAAAACACATTCTTACTTATTGAAAGATGAATAAGTAAATTGTTCAGTTATTTTTTTATTTTCAATTATTGATAATTAATTATTTCATACTGTGGACGTATTATAAACTCGTGTTGTGATACTCTCCTCGACGTCTCTTTAATTAATTCATCCATAATGATTAATTAAGAATATAAAAACTGTACATGATTGATTATTAATGCATAACATAATTGACTTAGTTGCATGATTGGAATTTTTCAAATAATAGTATAGTACCATACACTTTTCTTATAAACCAATTAGAATAAAATGCATTTTTCTACAAATAGTCGTAATAAAAATAAAGTTATATCCAGATATTCACTTTCACTACTGTTATTAGCTCTTAAAGTAATTACTAATAGTAGTTACATTCGCTCCAATAGAATGTTAATAGTTAATTAAAAAATCTTTTCAATAACAAATTCAGTACCCTTATTATTAACAAGTGCTTCTACATATACGAGTATGCATTTATTGAAAGAACTTTGATGGGGGATCTGTGCTATAAGATTCAGTTACATATGAATATTTGAATTTTTTAACATATGAATATTAATATTAAAGAATATTTTAATAACTTGCCATTAGATTTTTATATATTTTGAGTACTACAAAGAAAATAATATATGTACTATATAATATATAATATTATAAATAAAAAAATTCTATTAAACACTGTAATTACCTTAGATTTTATCTACAAGCACGACAGTTTCATATTAAAATAAACAATCAAATATCCAGAAACAATCCAGTTAATTTAGGAGTTCCGCAAGGAAGTGTACTGGGCCCACTACTGCATGTTCTGTGTACCTCTGACTACAGAAACCAACATCAGAAAATACAACAATAGGAACATTTGCTGATGATACTGCTATCATGTCAAGTCATTAAAATTCTACGATAGCCTCTATTATTCATACACAATAGCATATTGACCATTTCCAACAAACGCTACAAAAATAGCAAATTAAGATCAACGAGAACAAGTCAGCTCATGTAACATTTACTCTTCGACGAGAATCCTGTCCAGTAGTTACAATCAACAACATATAACTACCACAAAGTAATGAAACCAAAAATCTAGGATTACACTTAGATAACAAATTGAACTAGAGGCAACATACACTAAAGAGTTAAAGACAAATTGATATAAAAACAAAAAACTGTACTGGTTAATAGGAAGAAAGTCAAAACTATCAGCAGAAAGCAAACTCATTATCTACAAGACTGTCATTAAACCTATTTGGACCTACGATATAGAGCTGTGGGTATGCGCAAACAAGCCCAATATAACAATTATTCAGAGATATTAGTCAAAAATACTAATATAGGTGATAAACGCTCCTTGGCATGTATGAAATACTACTATCCACACTGATCTACGTATCTCAATAGTACAAGAAGACATTCGGGAAAGAATAGCTAACGATCGTCAAATGCTAGAACACTCCAATCCACAATTGGAACAGTTGTTGTTATTCTTGAACAACAGAAGAGTGCAAAGTAATAATTGGATGTTAATCTTAACATGTTATTGTAAATATCAGTATACCAGCATTAGTGAACATATTAGCTTATAGAATGAAATATAAACATTCCGATTATTGATTGAAGTATAATAACAAAAAAGAAGTATTAGGACTAATAGAGATGAAAGTTATCAGTGCTTTAATATTTGCAACGAGTAAACAAATCGCAATAATATTGCGCCGTCCCCTCGCTCATATCGAAGGCACCTCCGGAGCATGCCTCTACAACCTTCGGTTCAAAAAACAAAAGTTACCACGTTGTTTGCAAGGGTCGATTTACTACATTGATTCTGTCAAAATGCCGAAATTCGAACGAAAAGCATTTCGTACATCGACATAAAAATTTCGTGACACACACACGATAACAGCCGTTTAGTAAATATAGATGAAATTGATAATATTATAAACTAAAGAAATTATATCGAGACTACAACATTTTTGACATAAATTTTCCGAAATAATTCTCCTCATCAGAAGAATAAGTCTGTAAGGAAATTCAAGTGCATATTTAAAGTACAGAAACGACACAGAAAAATATTTAGTTGTGAAGAACAGCCACTTCAATAAATTAAATTCTCTGTTTGTATTTGCAGTAATTAAATTGCATTTATCTCTGTACTAGATATTTTAATTGAGATACATACCACACAATTTCTTTTCTACGATATTGAATAGAAGACTGAATAAATACATGTCATCAAAACCAAATATTTATGTCTTCTATAAACATCCTATTTTAATTATTACCATTGTATTGTTTATATAAGTATAAATATTTACTATTCAGTGTTAACTTCTTCTAGTTCTTATTTAATTTTCATAATTGTATGTGGCACATAAAAATAGAAATGTACACAATATAGAGCGACAAAAAGGTCACTTACTAACACTATTAAATAGACCGAAGAATGGTAAAATTTTTTAAAATAATTTTTTCCTGATAGTCTATCTACTTGTCTTGGGGAATACTCAGTATTATTTGAATAGTAGTGTAACATACTCTGCTCTGTTACGCTCTATGAAGTTCTAAGCACATATTATAAATCATCATTGTATTATAAATCATCTAAATAAACTAAATACTTCTGTTTATTCATTGATGGCTCTCCTTTTTAAATTAATAACTTTCGCAGTAAGTAAACCATTTACATGACTTTTTTTTAACTTCTAGTATTTATCAGTAATTAGACTTATCTCTGTTAATTCTTATAAAAACACATTTCAGCCTGTCTGCTAAACGTGTCTAAATGTCAATTACGTTTCTACCTGAAGTAGAAGACAATAATTCTTATAATATGTCAGATCGTTAACATTAGCTAATAATCTATTTATTTCATCTGATATTTTTTCTACTGTGTACTCTAGTTTTTGCCCCTTGTTATATCAAATTTAGTTTCTATTTAACTTGAAAATGTGATAATATAGTAGACATTAATTTAGCGTTAAGTGAAACCATATTTTCATGACCAATAACATTAACAATTAAATTTGATATATAAATAAAAGTAAGTAAGACCAATGGTAAGGACAGGAAATGAATTACCTTATTCCATAAGCAATCAAATGTCAGCACTCCTGATGCTTCCATAATTATGTTTTTAATAACCCATTAAGATTGGCTCTTGCTTTATCGTAAAACAGAATACCCGATTTTTCCGTACGCCAGAACAGATAAATCAGCCGTACTGGTCATATAAATTACACTTCAAGGAGGGTTAGGTTCATTATAATTATTCCTAGGCCATAAATGCGCGATCTATTATTTAAAAACAAATTAATATCCATAACCTGAAAATTAATTATACGTCAGATCTTATTTAATTGCCGACCAAGGCGATAAATCCAGTGGTTGACCAATAATCCGACAGTTTACCTTAAAGCCGTACCTCTTTCGCAATCGGCGAACATCTTCGATAACATATTGAGCAGGAAGGAGCCAACGTACTAGTATTATGGATCAATAAATATTAGACAAAACAAGTTGGAAATTGCATCGAGCGTTTTATAGATAAGGAAAAATGTCACCTCGGCCATAAAAACCGCCAAAGGTCAAACACGTGTAATTCGAAAAGTTTTATATGTTGATTTTGGAGATTGTACGGGTGTCCTACTGAGAATGGCTCGTAAATATCTATAAAATATCGTGAAATGGGAAGAGGCAGGTGGAACGGTCTCTAAGGTAATTGAAAGTTTCTTAATTAATACTTTATGCACCTACAGTACCCCTTTGCTGGTTAATAAAAGGTCGTACACAATAGCCACGACGACCATACTGGCCGTGAGAATTCCTATTTTGTAACTATTTATTTTTAACGGAATACAAATAACAAATAGTAGAAAAATATATAGCCTGATTAGCATAATATTTACTTATCTAAAAGCGATAAATTTCGGTGAGTTACGAAACATTGCGCAGCTTTGGTTGAAGGCGCTGCTGGAACACGTTTTCGTAATGAAAATAAATTTTGTCGAAATGGGTCCTAGAAATTTTTGGTAATATACAAAATGGTAGTCGATTCGAACGACAAATTTACTGCATTCATTCCTTATAAAAAATAAAGCGATGGTCTATGTAGGTCCGTTGAAGTTTACAGCACGTCGTATCAGTAGAATTGTCGAATATGCGTCTAATATACAGTGTTAATAATTATAATATTTGTTTTTCTGAAGATCTACAACTATATAACGTAGAAATCGTCGCAATAAGTTAAAAACTAAATACTCCAATTATCATCAAATCGTAGAAACATTTATCGACAAGAAATAATTTTATTTCTTTTTTAAATCTATATAATGGCTGAATCAGTTTTAGCTTTTTAGGTAATTTATTGTATACATTAAGGCCCGTATGGTTGAGAGATTGAGAACTTTATATTTGCAAAGAGGTATATATTTACAAGAAGGTGTTGGATGATCATTTATATTTTTTGTATTAATAACATGAAAGTTCTTCATTAGCAGGGAAGGAGTTCATATTTATATAAATATATACATATAGTTCATAAATATGTACGCTAGCAGATATTAAGAAATTATATTTTTTAAACATTGTTTTACATGGGTAGGATTTACTAACTCCCTAAATATATCGTACAATTCGTTTTTGAGCAATCAACACATTTGGGGATCAAATAGGATTACCCCAAAAACATATAGCTCATTATGCTTTTATCTTGGACTTGATTGAGACTATTTTTTTTAATTCATGAATAAAAGTGCAAGCGAATTAAATTTTGGTATTACAAAATGACAATAATCCTTCCTGATTAAACATGCGGATTTTACGAGACCTAAGTAATTGAATATACTAGATTGCGCTAGATACATTTCATTTATGAATAATTGTTTCTCCCCAGGTATGTTTTTTATTTTGAATGCACTTTATATTAAAATACAAAGAGCTATTCGAATATCAGTTGCTTATAGAGTTTAAGACAGAATCATATTTTTTAGCAAATATCTAAATATTTATTTCAGATCTTACTCTGTATTTACTCTGCTAATATAAATGGTGGTAAGTTATAATTTAATTTTCTCATAACAGGCATATTAGTGTGAAAAAGCAATTTTGGATTTAAGGAAATAGTATTTCAGCAATGATTTATTCTATCTGTTGTATTTCTATCTGTTGCGTTGCTATTCTAATTTTGTTGCATACTTAATGAATCTATATTTACTAAACGGCTGTTTTCGTGTGTGTGTCACGAAATTTTTGGGTCGATGTACGAAATGCTTTTCGTTCGAATTTCCGCATTTTGACAAAATTAATATAGTAAATCGACCCTTACGAACAACGTGGTAACTTTCTTTTTATCCGAAGCCTCTAGAGGCATGCTCCGGAGGTGTCTTCGATATGAGCAAGGGGGCGGCACAATATTATTGCGATTTGGCATTACAAAATAAATTTATATTCTCTACAATTTATAATATTTAAAACATGGTTACTTAGGAAGCTATTACACATTATCTGCTGCAATATTTTTCTTAGACCAATGTACATAGTTATTTCTATCGATAGTTCTGGTTATACAAAATGACTATTGAAATTTTCTTCAATCTAAATTTAATTAGATCATTACTCGTAAGCAGTACAAGTTAAAATGAAAATGTGTAGCAACTTTATTCAGTTGGCTTCAAAAATTGTATAAATACACACAGATTATCAGTATTTTCATTGTTTCCTTAAAACATTTAAAAAAAATAGAAAGTCGACGTGTTTTAGTTTAGTATCAGTTTTAATAGGTATTTTATTTTATGGGGAACATAATGGACATGTTTTGCTGGTTATTACTCTTTGAATAAGTAATTGAATTAAATATTTTTTGATTATTGTGACATTGTCTACTGCATTCCCAAAATCATTTTAATTTTTGTTCCACTATTACTATTTCTAATTATTTCTTAAATCATGTATTCTATTTTTTCTCTAATCTTATAATGAATTAAAAACTGATGCACATTTTTCTTTTCCTCCTTAAAATAATTTTACATACTTCATCTTGCTTGTATTTTGCGTAATTGTATTGCATAACACTTTTTGCAATTATGAAATCTTGTGACATGTACTGCAGTAGTCTTCATTCCTTAGTGTAATTATGCAAAGTGTCCTGTGTAGAAATACAATATTTAGACTATAAGTCGTGCTCTAAATTATAAGGGAAGAAGAAGACTAGAAGAAGAAGATAGGAGAAGAAATATACATTAAATAAACTTTACGATTTAATGTCATTGCTAAAGATCTATGATACGTTTTTGATGAGGGGAACAATGAAAGTCCTTATAAACCTCTTTTATAAACTTTATAAACCTCATAATAAAAAACAAGAATAAAGATGAACTTCATGATGCCAGTTATTTACGTATTTGCGTCATTCTTATGTTCCGATCCGCCTCGTGTGCTTCACATTTAGCCGTAGGCAAATTATTGTTTACAGAATTGTACAGCAGAATTTACGTCGTTTATAAATTTCTATAAAACCGGTATTTAGCGATATGTTCGTGCAGATTTAGATATAGAGAATAGAAACCGCTAGGAATGTTAATTTGTAATAGGATTCATGTTCGAGTAAGGGCAGTGCTTCAATTATGTCCCTCAAATTACCTCATTTGTTCAATATTTTATTCCCTCGGACAGCTGATAAAATCGAACATGACTTACAATTTTATTAAATATGTTTAATGATATTTACGGGCGCAATGAATGTTTCGATACCTTGTAAATGAAATGGCAATTAAAACTAAGTTTTCAAAGCCGTCTTGATTATTTTTGTAATAACATAAGTGTCTATTAAATAACAATTATTGTACTACACTTGAAGTTATCCCATTAATTTTGTAACAACTAACATTAGTGAATAACTATAATACGGAGACGATCAATTTTGTAAGTTCTGTTAAGGAAAAGTAAAGGTGTAAACAAAAGAAATTTGTAAACTGAAATTTGTGCAAGTTGTAAACTGAGTATATTATTTCCTGTTTGTTTATTGTCATCTTACATTTTTTTATAATAATCTCAAATTAAATGACATGAGGATTATTATTTTAAATGGCAACTCTCGCAGGTTTTCATGATTGTTGAAATTTTTTTGTCACTTACAAATTCATTGACTATAAAATTAAATGCAATAAATGCTGATCCATAAATTTTATTTGTTTGCTTTTGAAATTTTTTTTTATAATTTACCTGATATCAATTATTATTTTTCATATTATTTATTTAATTATTTTAATAAGAATGTGTATTGTATATTACTTAAACTAAATAAAAAATAACCAGTTTTAAAACCTTAAAGCGAACCTTAAAATTGAGTGGCCGAGAAAAAATAAACCAACATATAAATGCAGAATATGTGACAGAATGCAGAATATGCAGATATGTGTTTTATGCAAGTTTTACTTTTTTCAAATAGTTCACCATTGTGCTTTCTCATGACCCATTGATAGGATGGGGTGTATTCTATCCACCTCAAAATTAATAGATGTAGTCTGGTAGATGTCCCTAATCAGAATCAGTCGAAACCCGATCGAACCGACACGATTTAACTGAGTGATCGTGCTAACAAAAAGATTTCTCAAATAGTCCACCATTGTGCTTTCTCATGACTCATGAATATGGTAGAGTTTGTTCTACCCATCTCAAAATCAATACGTGTCGTCTGGGAGACGTCCCCAATCAGAATTAAAAAACGAAAAATAAACGCTAGAAAAAAATATTTTTCTGTATTTCTTTACACGATAACATTTTGGTATAATTCAGTGCGAAAAAGTAATAATTTACAGCCGTTTTATTCTTATAGAAAGTTTGCATTTGATTTAGTTAATACTCAAAGATTTAATATAGTTCTTGAAAATAAAGCATTGGCAATTATGGTAAACATTTTTATACAGGATAGCGAAGAAGTGAAGATATGAACGTACAATATATCGAATGTAAAACCCATAGAAACCTATTCAGAAATTATTGTCATATCGAAATAAATAGTTTTAAAAATATACAAAATATACAAAAAAAAAACAAGAACAAAATCAAATAGATCATAGTCAGCCATGCAAAAATCTATATTTTGTGATAATGTTTTCAAGAACTAATGTATTAAAATAATTCACAATTTTCTTTCCTCTGACTGTTTTCTATATAATAACGTGAATCGCATGATATCTCCTGATGATGTTAACGTGATGGCGAAAAGTGCATCGAGTAACGTGTCATCTTGGTGATGTCTATGGAAAATTAGTATTGAATTTTTAATTACCTCAATTTTTGATCCATTGTTTGCTTCTAACAAATACAACTACATATATTTTTAATTTTTTGTTGTTGTTTCAGTGATGGATCTCGTTGAATTATTATTGTCAACATCTCATTATTTAGTAATATATATTGAAATTTTATGTAATTCATTATTTTTTCTGTTTTCTCATCTTTATAATTTTTACTCACATTGAGAACAGTAACAAACAGTATGAATGGTAATACGAATCACCATTTCTCAATTTTTACACCCCTGACAGAAGATATATTAAATGTAAAAATGCATAAAATAACTAAATGATGAATTTGTCTACATATCTTCCACTCTTTTACACACAAATAATATCTGTAGTATTATTTCCAGAGTAACTATTCGAATATTTCATGCTGATGTAGTCATCGAAAAATAATACTAAAAATAATTAGCACCCTGTATAACTCTTATTACATATACAATTAAAGGCAAATGACATTTGCTTTCTCAAAATGGATATACCATGTTTAAACAGTATGGAACATTAGGGTTTGTTTTCTATGTGCCTGTTGATATCTCCGGAAGTTTTCATCTATTTATTTAATTTGAAGCAGTTTATTAGCTATGAATTAAGTGTTTAGCATGGAACCATTACATTGAGATTAGTATATCACATATTTGACCTTGTAGTATACAGAATAGGTAAATATACCATTTAATTTCAGTAATTCTTGTTAGCCCACACGCGGTCATTATATCAGATTTTTCTTAATTGTTTAAACTTACATTTAAAATAATCTAATACTTAAATACCTTGTACTAACGAAAACTATATACTTATGTAAATAATCTGTAAGATATATAATGACATTTTTTTAATATGCTTTGCTTTTGAACCATATTAACTGAAAATTATTTAATTTAATTACGGATTAAATTAAATTAAATAATTTATTTTCTTTAGAGTTATCATAAAGAGGTGTCTTAAAGAGCACAGAATCGGATTTAACTGTTTTCCCAATTTTCACTGGATCTAATAAAAAAATTAGATGATAAAATATTAAAAGAAATGGGACTAGAAAATAGTATTTTGCTTTAACCGTTTTTGAATTAGTAAATATTGCTTAACAATAATGGTATATGGGTTGTTTTAGTTACTATTATTTTGAAAATAATAAGTTTCAAAGAAATACTAAAATTATATTTTCTCATTTCCTTTTTTTGGGCATATAGTGGTCTCTGTGAATTTTATAATTTTTAATATGCATTACACAATGTTAATCGTAAAAACATAAAATTATAAATAAAATATACTTTTAATTTTTTATAACAAAATGTGAAGCTTTTCACGGTTTCTTTTAGATTTACTTGACGGTAAAACTAGAATTTTATAATAATTAATTTGAAAAAGGTTGTCACTGAATTTCAAATATTCCTTTTATTGTTATTATTTATAATATTCTTCTTTTTAGGAATAACCATATATTGTGAAAAATATATACCAGTTTTATATACTTCTCAGCTGTTACTGATAATGTATTGTGAATTAATATAGTTACTGTCTCAACACTGTGTTAATAACTCACTTAAAATTACCAGAGAAGTGTCACTACTCCACATTCAAGTCTAACTAGAAAATATAATGTATTTATTGGCAAGAATAAGAATATTTTAAGGAATCGTATTTATACTCGCTTAAGTACTGCTCGCCAGTGGCGGCTCGTGATGAAATGGAACGGGTGTTCTGCACAGGGCGGATCCTACGGTATTGGCCGCCTGCGTGCAAATTTCAAATGTATTCAAACTACTGGCGCCGTAGGGGCCGCAAAAAAATTGCGGCACAGGCGAAAATTTTTAAAATTTTCAAGGTCACGCGTTTTCCTGATACTTCAGAATCTTTATGTAAAATACGTTTATACAAAAATATAGACTTTCACAAGAAAAATTTTTAGACTTTAATACCTTTTTGAAGAACATTCATGTTTGCCGTCATATTCTTTGGTTAAGAGAAAAGGATTGTAAGGTGAATTTTCTACTAGAGGGTCTATAACACTTAAAATATTTTCCGAAAGAGTTTCAGTGTCACATTCTGTAGGTTTCAGGTATGTCCAAAAACGTTCAATCGGTTCACCATCGAGAATATATCTTAAAACTACCACTAACTGAGTTCTTGCAGATACATCAGTTGTTTCGTCTGCCACAACTGCCAAAAATGAAGGTTTGTTAATTTCTTTAATTATTTCTTCATGACATACTTTTAATATACAGTATAAAAGATCATTTTGTATTTCTTTAGAGGTTCCTTTAAATACTGAAGCATTTTGTAGATGCTCGCTTAAAGTTACATCAAGCTCAGCAGAAAAATTTATCAAACCACGAAATATTCCGGGTTATGAGAGGCTTCAGCTTCGTCATGTCCTCGCAGCGCCAGTTCAAAGGCCCCACAAAACTTTATGCAGTTTATAATTTTTGACAAAACGTATGTCTTTTTTGTCATAGTATCATTATGCTTTTGCACATTTATCCAATAAGCTGAATCTATCTGCGCTTTAATATTAGTTGTTCCTAATAAAGCTAATTCCATTGTATTATGTAGATGGCTTTTGGAGTTGTCGTGCTTTTTTATTTTTTCAGTTAAGTGCACCAAAAATACAGCTCACTGACCGTGTAAATTCGCGCATTTATGAGCGCCAAGTGTGCATTGTCGCGGGAGTTGAGGGGGAGGACGGGTGTGCCGAGCCGTGCTGAGAATTACCTCGTGTGGCTCAGTTCAATGTACCGCGACACGCTCGCGTAGAGACCCGGATAATTCATCTGGCCTACTACTCAATAGAGGATGGCGGGCAGAATGCGACTTTAACGCAATAATTTGGTTAGCTGCACCAACTAACCAAATTATTTTATTAATAAATTTTAGTAATTATTATGTCGCGAAAATATACAAATATCTAATTTTTTTTGGCAGTTCTGCAGCTCTACAGCACCTATACACCAGCCGCCCCTGCTGCTCGTCAATAATAGGAAAAAGTGTGAGATTTTCCTATGCACGCGTAGGAGAGAGAGCGAGGACAGAATTCGGCTATTTACTTAGACCAGGTTATTTACTGCGCAACTTATGGGCGATCCAGCAGAGACTTGTTTCTATTCTTGACGAGCAGTACTACAATTTAGGACTAACTAATTACACAGCTTGGCACGGGAAGTCCAAATGTTCAATTTTTATTTCTCTATTACTGGTAAATAATCCTCCTAAGCTCTGTTTTCTTCTGGACACACTTGTATCAGTCATTTGTCGTTTGTTTTCAGTAGTATATAGTCCTAGCATATGAAGTTTGTGGCTCATATCTGCTTCTCAATGGGCTATTATTACCATATTATCTGTATATAAAAGAAAGATTATATAATTGATATAATCGATGTTGATACCATTTATTTCATATTAATGAAAAAATAATCACATACAAGTTGTATATATAATTGTATAATCACAAATACAGTCGTATATTATAATCACTTATAATATATCATTGTATATTGTCACAAGTATAATTAATCACAGCTGGCCTCTAATTGGCCTAAAATTATATTTATTGTACAACGTTGCACCTATACTTTTACAGACAAAATATTCAAAATATACAAAATTACAGACCTATATTTCTTAATTGTCCAGAGATGCATTTATTTTAGTTAACCATCATTTGTATTAGAAATTATTGAAATTTGGGGTAAATCTTTAACATAATTCGTATTTTACGCAATACATATACCGTGCTTTTATTTTAAAACTGTACATAGGCTCCACCGTTCGGTCCTTCTAGGAAAATTAGCCACCGCTCAGGTGGGGAGTCCGGCCGTACGCCGTGATGATCGGCGACTTAGATTACACATTTACCGTCGCATACGTGTTTGGCACTCAGACGAGTGAACTTCGTAGTAATACGTGTAATTTTAAATAGATTCTTTTAATTCAAAACTTAGTAATTATGACGTACTCACTTGAGGAAAAAATTGATTTGATATCATGGTCTCTTCAAGGACATTCAGGGACCTTTTCTCAGTCAAATATGTAAATCGTCCGATCCCTGCCTTGAACACAATATCGACAGTAGTCGAAAAGTCTAAGTCAACGGGATGCATTTTAGGTTGTAAATGCCACAAGACACCTAGAATTAACGAGGATGCTGAAATGCAGGAATTAGTGGTGTGTGCAATGGTAGAAGAAGATTCAAATATTTCTATCCCAAAAATTTCCGAGGAGACTGGTTTTAGTGTGGGTAAAATTCACAAAATTTTAAAGAAAAATAAATATCATTCCTATAAATACGAAGCCCATCAAGAAATTTTCGATGAAGACCAGTACCGTAGAATGGAATTTTATAACACGGTAATGGAACGTGCAAATGCGGATGACAATTTTATTTATAACATCGTGTTTACCGATGAATCCACGTTTCCGTTACATGGTAGGCACAATCCATCAATTCTACGGTATTGAGCTATTGGAAATCAGTATCGCCTGTTAAATACACAATATCCCGAAAAATTGAATGTTTGGGCTGGTATTTATGGGAATGATATTTTTGGACCATTTTTTATTGATGGAAATTAAATGGAGAGACTTATTTGAATCTTCTTCAAAACCAAATTGTTCCTGCATTGGCAAACATTAACCCCAATTTTGACAACGTTTAGTTCCAGCACGATGGGTGTCCGGCCCATAACTCAAGAATAGTCATTGACTATTTGAATACGATATTACCCCAAAGAATTATATCTACGAGAGGCGTAATTCAATGGCCACCAAGATCGCCAGACTTGGCCCCTAATGATTTTTTCTTATGGGGGTATATTAAATCAAAGTTATACGGGCATTCTCATGAAAGAGCTAATAATTTAAATCAACTGAGGGCTAATATTGAAAATTTATTTCAAACTATTAGCCCTCTTATGCTGACAAACGTTCGTTCAGAATTTTACGACAGGGTGGATTTTTGTTTGGCGCAAGACGGAGGCATCTTCGTAAATTTTCTTTAGTTTTTTTTTCTTATTCAAGGGGATATTTTTTAAGCTTTAAGAGTTTGTATTTTATTTTTAATTATTTTAAGAGAATCTATTTATTTTTAAACGTTTTATTAGAAGGCACTTTACAAATACGATGTACACTCCCTCACGTGTAGAACGTTACGACAGTTACGCCGCTAATTATCGACACTGGACAACCTGAATCAGGGCGTACCGTCCGCGTCCCCTCCCTACACATCATACGAAATCGACCGATTGACTTGCTGTCTAGTAAAAAAATGAAAGAACGGTATGTGAAAAACCTACAGTTCAGGTAAAAGTTAGTCAATCATCCACTAGTAATTTTCATGTTTCAGCCGATATTTTACAAAGCGAACCTATTAGTACCTTCTCATTCTCCTAACATTTTTTTCATATATTATCTTACTGTTGCTTATGATAATATTACTTCGTAGCTTAAACAATTTAATTAGTGCACAATATTGCATGATAAAATATTATTGCCATAACAATGAGATTATAATGGCTAAACTACAATGGTATTTCTATATTTTTTTTAGTTCATAGTATGTATGATAAAATCTTCATAGTTTTAATTAATTCATAAAAAAATGAATCAGGAAAACTGAGTAGCTTTTGTTTGCCTTACAGACTGTTACATAAATATAAAACTAAACATATTCAAATATATGTAACATAAAACTTACTTACATTTTCACCTGTTAATATGCTTCATTTGTTGGCAGTTAATATGATAAAAAATAGCGTGTATGATACAATTTGCATAATTAATGGTTATTTCAATTTTATAAATCCGATGAAATAACTACCTCTTTTGTCTCTCTTCGACATAGATCATCAAATTAATTGTATAAATGAAACAATTAACTCTCTAATTTAGCATAAACAATATATTGAAATTTATTATAAAATATTCTGATTAGGTTTTCAAATATGTAGTTATTTAAATAACATTAATTTAACAATTGATGTTAACAAATTAATTTGTACCTGTAACTGTGCATATAAATATTTAAAGCGGCGTTTAAAAACTAATCGTTCAAAGCTCTGGCTTATTCAAATTTTCCGTTTGTTTGTTTGTTTTAAAAATTCTTAATCAAAATGAATTAGCAAAAGAAAATAATGATAACAGTGGAATATTAAAATTAGAGGAATGAATGTAGATTTATTTAAAATCCCACAAATACTGACCACTGCTAATGTAATAAATTATTCATATTGGCATTATCTGTTAAGTGAGTTTAATGACTCTGTCGTAACTCTTTTATTGCCATTATGAATATTATATTTCATTATCTGTTATAACAAACGAGTGACCATTACTAATATTGGTGCCCGTATTGGTGTTCGAACTGTAATATAGATTTCATAGATCATCCAATTAACTGGTGTGAAGCATAATTTCCACTTAGCTGAACTGGTCGTTCAGGAAACCAACGGTTGCGGTTAACAAACTTTTTAACAAATATTGTTTTCGGAACTCAAATTCGGGATATTGTTACAATTGATGTTATTGTTAGAAAAAAACATTTTAAAAATATTTTAATTCTACTAAATATCAAATTATATTTCTGTTACATGCGCATATAACCATGACTTGCCGTCACGTAAGTGCGCTATACTATTAGTTTATTATTGATACTAGTGTGGGTAGTAGTGTGAGTCTTTCGCATTATAATGGGCTGTGTATTATTTTGGCATACCGCCGACAAGACAATGAATCAACTACAATTGCAAAATTCAATAAGTGATGATGGTAAATATAATTACACAAAAATTGGTGTGCTATTCGGTAATACTGTGTTAGATATTCACAGAAAGTTAATGAAAAGGTTAGATGGCCTTGGATGGAAAAAGCGGGATGCACACTGGTTAGATTATAACTAACGCTTAATTCCAATGAAATATTTTTAGAACATCGAAGATATTAGATTCCCGCTGACAGTTCTCTCTATTTCCTTCCTCTCTTCCTCTCTAAAGCTTTGTCTGCACCTTTACACCGCATTTTAACGAAACGCCGTAATATGCAGGAGTTGTTGAGTAGATAGGTACACTGATTTCTTATGGAAGATATAATCGAGCAGATATGTTAAACGATTAGTCAGAATCTGTGTTTATTAAAGAGCAACAATACCTATGACAAACGTTGAAGGTGGATGAAACTTGGGTGTTTCTGTACCGAATTCCCGAATAAAATCAGATCCAGGTTTGGTGAGCGATCAGAGAGCAACTGCCAAAAATTACTCATCAACGAAAATCAGAATATGAGTCAGCGCATGTACATGGCTATGATTTTGATGACGTTGCTTATCGTACCTTATCGTACAGATATTTCTAATATTAGAAAAAAATTACTGATAGATATAGTACAATATTTCAGAATGTAAAAGAACATCAGCAACACTCTTCCTCTATATGAGAATACCAGAATGCATAAATTGTGCATTATATCTGAGACTTTACTGATTCACAGAATTTTGATAACGAATCAAATTGCAGCAACTCCGACTGCCTTTTTAAAAACGCAACTAGTTGACTGTATTTGCTGATATCCACTTTATTTTTCATAGAAATTATTTCCCTCAACATGGAATAAAAAGCCCAATGGCTGGAAGATCTGTAATTTTTCGATAGATAATTAAAGTATGCTAGCAAAGCTTTCTCGTTAGTTTGAGTTCTTACTTTTTTGCTATCATCCCATTTTATTAACATAAGCTTTTTCATACTTCAATCAGTGGTGGTTTCTGCATAAGAGCACATGAGCACGTGAACCCCCAAGGCAAACTAGAATTCAAACATTACAATAAATGTAAAATATACTTTGTATTAATAAATACAATCTATTACGAGACCTTAATGCAAATATCTAAACGTTATTTTATTAGTGTTATTATTTGAATTTGTGGAATGCAGCGCCGCATGTTTATTCTATTTGAGACTCGGTTTGTAATTATATTGTATGTCTCGTTATCATGGTGACAACGACGGAGCACGTGCTACAAATGGGCGTGATTTGCGTCGAGTTTGTGGGCTTCTGCGACTTGGCGAGTGGCGGGGGTTATACAATATTTCCGATGAAATGGAGCACAAATTTGGTGTGAACCAGAGGCTAGATTGTGTTGTGAATATTACATTACATCGCTATTAGGCGTTGAGTGAACTACGCGCAGTTATTTTGTAGTATTCTACATTATTACGGCATTAAATAAATATCGATATAAATACATATGGACCATAACTAAAATTTAATTCAACATTATGGATGCGAACAGTTTTATCGTACAATATTTGAAAGACAATTTTAATTCTTTGAGTTATGAGAAAAAAAATTAAATTAAAAATGCGGGCAGACCAAAACCGGAATTTAATTTGACGCAGATTACAAAGTCCAAATCTAGAGATTTTAACAGAAAGTTTAAAAAGGAAATGCATGAAATATATGATTGTTCAAAGTTTTTCAACACTGAAGCGAATATAAACATTTTTACGGAGTTCTATGAATCAAGAAAGACTGACGGCCTTAGCAATGTTTTCTATTGAGAAAGAATGTATACAAGGTTTGCCAGACTTCAGTGAAGCTGTTATAAGCTGTTTGCTGAGAGCAAGAATAGAAAAATTGACTTTACGTTCAAGCAATGTAATAGAGTTTAGACATTAGGTGAACAGTGACTGTACAAACAAAAAATAATGGATTCCTACTGCATGTGAGTATTTTTATTATGATAGTACGATAAAAATTTGCATGCTCTTGATTTTGTAGCATAGGGGGTTCCTATGCTTTCGACCACCAGCCGCCACTGACTGCAATCTTGATTTTCCTGGTAATAACATAGATACGACACTGGTAGCAGCTTCTTCTATGTCCGAGGGAAGACTTTCTGAGTCACTCATGATGCTTTTTGCTATTTCAGCCAGATTTTAGTAAGATTTTAGACGTAGATGACGCACTACGGGACGAGAAAACCACAAAACTAAGCGTTACATATTTGAAACAACTGGATTGTTACTATGGTTTTAACAAATTTCATGCATCATGTTACTTTGATTTGGTATGAAAATGTTTAGGTAACTTTTAACGGATGTCATAATTATTTAACTGTCATCTGAATTTTTTTAAAATCGGTTTTCAATTTCTTTTTCTTATCCAAGCGGTCGTGGATAAAATGTTATTATAAGATATCATACGTGAGCTAGAGCACATTGCTATGAAATGATGCCCCTATCCCACTAATAATGTAAATAACTATTATATAGCTTTTTTCGAAATTTGTGTAGAAAAATCCTTTTTCTTTAATTCAAATGAATATATGTATTGTGGAATAGTGGATTTTGTAGGTAATAGTGGTCTATGTTTAATCAGGGTTCACAATTATCTTCTATTTATTGTATATCCGCCAGATTATTTCTCTTAATAGTAAACTCGTATTTGCATTTTTTATATCTTTTTTTTCAAAAACATACTCTATATTATAAGCGAATACTAATATCGGGAACTGCTGTACTCAAGAGAACTACAAGAAATTCATTTTATAATAGAGGACCTTTCAATTTGAAATAGACTGTCATGTATCACAGTTCAAATACATAATGTAAAGATGAATATTATTTTATTTTAGTCAATGTCCTTTTAATAAACAAGGTTGACATGTTACACTGACAATAATAATAAAATTGCGAATACCGAGTTAAACTTCATATACATAATCATGCTGTACATGGATGCGCTTTATTAATCACTCAGTTTAGTCGTGAAGTATTCTTTCTTCTGTTACAATACCAAATTCAGTGGTAGATTTGATGCAGTCTTCCTACTGAACCTATTATGCAGGATATATCCTTATTATTTCCTTTATTATACAGGATATGCAATTTCTATTCTATCAAATTCAACCAGTTTCTAAAAATAGGGCGCATTATTTAAAAATAAAATCTACATTCTGGAAACTCTTTGCGGGTTGTTGTGATAAAATTAGCCATTATTTGCTATCAGGCTTAATTGCTTATCGTTAGGACGTGTTAATTGCAGTTTTGAATATGGCATCGAATATTCGTTTTAAGGATTAACTAACAAATTAATTGATAACTATGTAGATTATATTATAACTCCAATACCAATAGTCGATTGCAACAGTAAACGCACTGTTTTTATCAATAATTTATGCAAGTTCACGTTGTCGCGATGTCTGCACGGGGATGATGTGAATATCTGGAGGGGGGCCGAGGGGGTTGTCCAGAACATAATGCAACTGCACGTACCATCCATTGTTGGTCCACTTCCGGTATTTATGAAGAATGTCACCGCCGACTCGCACCTGTGCGAGATACCGAGGCTGCTTTTATTGTTTATTGTTTTGTTTCAAGCGCTCAGTTTGGAAACCCTTTGTGGGCATTCGTAGACTCTTCGGCATTTGACTTTTCGTTCGGAGAATAACCTAATGACAGGTTTGATCATTTTGGATACACGTTCTCGGAAGGAGCATAAAATTCGCGTTGAAATGTCGACGGGTGTGCCATTATACGTTTTAATATAATTCTTACTTGAAAGTATGTAGCCCGAATTACTTGTTAGATAGTGCTCGCCAAGAATAGGAAAAAATGTGAGATTCTCTAAGTATGCGCAGAAGAAAGAGTGGGACAGCTCTCTTAGGGAAAAGGATGCATATTCAGAGGCGGCTGGTGTATAGGTGCTGCAGAGCTGCAGAACTGCCAAAAAAATTAGATATTTGTATATTCTCGCGACATAATAATTACTAAAATTTATTAATAAAATAATTTGGTTAGTTGGTGCAGCTAACCAAATTATTGCGTTAAAGTCGCATTCTGCCCGCTGTCCTCTATTGAGTAGTACACCAGATGAATTATCTGAATATCTACGCGAGCGCGTCGCGATACATTGAACTGGGCCACACGAGGTAGTTCTCAGCACGGCTCGGCACACCCGTCCTCCCCCTCAACTCCACGAAAATCCACACTTGGCGCTCGTAAATGCGTGAATTTACACGGTCAGTGAGCTGTATTTTTTCCAGCTAAGGCAACATCAGTGAATATTTACTCCTTCCTACTTCTCGTACAGTTGGCGGGCGTAAATCATACCTATTTCGTATTTCGTGTTAATTTGAGATTTTAAATACTGTTTTGTGAATTTGTGTAGTGATTTATTGTACTAATTATTAATATTTATATACTGTGATAGTGACAATGAATTTAGTTTATAATTTAGTTCATGTGAAGCGATTTTTTAAATACTCTTATTAAGAAAAAATTTATTTAAAAACAATGGTAGGCCATTGCCCGACATTCAGCTTATTGGATAAGTGTGCAAAAGCATAATGATGTGACAAAAAAAAAATACGTTTTGTCAAAAATTATAAACTGCATAAAGTTTTGTGGGGCCTTTGAACTGGCGCTGCGAGGACATGACGAAGCTGAAACCTCTCAAAACCCGGGGATATTTCGTGGTTTGATAAATTTTTCTGCTGAGCTTGATGTAACTTTAAGCGAGCATCTACAAAATGCTTAGTATTTAAAGAAACCTGTAAAGAAATACAAAATGATCTTTTAGACCATATATTAAAAGTATGTCATGAAGAAATAATTAAAGAAATAAACAAACCTTCATTTTTGGCAGTTATGGCAGACGAAACAACTGATGTATCTGCAAAAACTCAGCTAGTGGTAGTTTTAAGATATATTCTCGATGGTGAACCGATTGAACGTTTTTGGACATACCTGAAACCTACAAAATGTGACGCTGAAACTCTTTCGGAAAATATTTTAAGTTTTATAGACCCTCTAGTAGAAAATTCACCTTACAAGCCTTTTCTCTTAACCAAAGAATATGACGGCAAACATGAATGTTCTTCAAAAAGGTATTAAATTCCAAAAATGTTTCTTGTGAAAGTCTATATTTTCGTATAAACGGATTTTATATAAATATTCTGAAGTATCAAGAAAACGCTTGACCTTGAAAATTTTCACAATTTTCGCCTGCGGCGCAATTTTTTTGCGGTTCCTACGGCGCCAGTAGTTTAGATACGTTTGAAATTTGCACGCGGGCGGCCAATACCCTAGGATCGGCCCTGTGCAGAACACCCGTTTTATTTCATCATGAGCCGCCACTGTGCATATTCATCGATATTCACTCTGTAAAAGTCTCAGTTCGACGAGTAAAGACCAGGCTATTGACTGCGTCTGACTGGACAGTCAGACGTCGCAGTTTTGAGACTTGTACATGTTCTTAACGAACTGTACATCCATGTAGCAATGTGTAGACTACGCGGAATCTTGAAAAATTTCTAACCTGGTAAATACCTAATAGCTAATCTTTTAAACGATTTATTTATTTAACATAATCGCGTTGTTAACACATTTTGTACAATATTCATAAAGCATTTCTAAGTCTGGGAAAATTATTTGTCTTGTTGATTATTGAAATTATTTAATTTGTTGGATGTAACTCTCACTCATTTCAAATATTGGAAAAGACCTTACAATAATAATTTAAAAAAATAACTGGTAGGTACAAACATTGATTTTTAAAGCTAACAGTACGAGTCCAAAGAGCATATCACTTTTCCATGATCGGATCCACGTTTTTTCTAAATAAAAGCAAATACTTCATCCATATGCAATTAATAGAAAAAAGTCAACCTATGGGCAGGGATGTTGGGCAATCACATAAGTGAAATAGTGTGTTTTTAAATCGAAACTTAATGGGATTTGTGTATTTGGACATCGCAGAATTCTATTAAGCAGCTAACTTTGGGGATTCTAGAGGAAAACTCTGATAAATTTCAAGATGTGGAAGTTAATTTTCAATAGGATAGTGCCCATCCACACCACTATGGAATACTATTAATATGAATAGTATCCTAATAAGTGAATTGGAAGCAGGGGTACGATAGAGTAGCTTAATCAGTCTGCAGATCTAACGCCCTTAGATTGTTTATGGGGCTACTTATCTGCAACTTAATACGCTATGAAATCCGCCAATATTGAGATCTTGACGCAGAGAACTATTGAAGAATGTACGTTCATTTCCGCAGAAACACTTGAACGGATGAGAGTATAATTGTATAACAGAATGTATGTGTTTATAACAGGACGAGGGAGGTGCAGATTTCGATCATTTATTTTTTGAAAGTCCTTAAAAGATTCAGAGACTACTTTTTACTTTTATCATTTTTTATTTGTGAATTAAATGTGTTAACCTAGAATTTACAACTTCAATGTAAATGCAAAATAAAATTTGGATATATAAACATGTTTAAGTGACTGTCTATGTGATTTCTGTTAGAAGAAACCTGATATTTAGCTTTTACACGAATGTGTTGCCTGAAAGGTTTGATGGTATGCTAATATTAAATTTAATCAATTAATTTCAAGCATCTAAAGACATGTCAAAATAGAAACAATGTTTGAATAGATAATTGAAACAGCTTCCAAATATGTTACTCAAATATTTTTGCCGTTTAAAAATAATTTCAGGAGCAAATTCGAAAATTTTACAGTACGCTTTGAAATCTCATCCTTAGCAAATTCTATAAATATATATATATATATTTATATATATATATATATATATATATATATATATATATATATATATATATATATATATATATATATAAAATTGAATAAGTTGTGTAATTATGAAGTTGTATAACTAAGTTAATGAGTTTTTGACTAATAAAAATTAAATCTTCCTAGAAAAAGCCTTAATTTACACATTGTCGGCTTTGTGTAAATTAACATTTTTTCCACTACCGTAAAACAATGTTCTAAATTATCGAACAAGCTAGATGTACCGATAACTTTAAAAATCGAATTTTGGTTTAACATAAAAAAAGACGGTAACAACCTTTCTTCACCCTTAACAAATTTGCATATATTTCACAGAACACAAAGAAATATTTCTCTTAGATGGAAATATTGTACACAAAGATAAAAACTAAATACTTGCAAATCTGGCTAGCCAACTAACTATGCACAATAATTACGTGTTAGTATAGTCAAGATAATATTTTAACCACTTAATTAACTAAATACTTGGATCAGTTTGCTAATATCGATACAAATAGAATAGTATCATAATATTTTTAAGTGAAAATCTATTACACATCAAGGTCTATCGTCCATAAGCTGCGCTGTATCCAAGGCTCTTTAAACAGCTTTTAATTAGCTTATCCACCATTTCAATAGAAATACTGTTATTTAGCGAATAAAATGTTGGTACCTTAGGGCGAAATAATTACATTTCTTTTAAATAACTCATACGTGATACGTATATAATTTTCTGCTATAATAATAAATGCCAATTTAAAGCATTTGAGTGAATACACACAGCTGCAATCATTGCCGTCCCGCCAGAGGGACGGAATCTGGGACCCCGCAAAGTTGAGTAACATTCGTATTAAAACGCAATTAGAAAAATTATAAAATATTCTCGGTGTTAATTGTTGTAATATTCATTGCACCTGTTTAATGCGGCGGAATATGTCCATTTAATGCCTTACAATAACGGATACACAGTTCTTGTTAGTTTAGTTTTATAGTAAATGTTACAAATTATCGTTAAAAATATATTATGGCATGCCCATCGATTAATTTCCACGCAGGTTAGTTACCTGTTTCAAAAAATTAAATTGATTTGATAGACTATAATCTAGACTAAATAATTATGTACCTACTTATTAAAAATTTTCGAAATTAGGAACATTATTAATATTTCAGGAGCTTGGTTTATTGTTTTCTTCCTGTTTTGATATTTTTCGGCTCTCACATATATTTCGATTATTGAATTATTGAAAAGTGTTATGATAAGTTTGTGTTGAAGCTATGCAACATGTATTGAATTTGTATTGAAGCGACTCATTTGCCTTTGGAATGGATCATATTATAGCTCTAAGTATAGTAAAATATAGTGTTTTAATGATAAAACTTATAACATGGACTGTGAAATAATTATTTTCATAACATATTCTTGAAGATTTTTTTTGCTTAATAGAAGCAACAGTACAGCTTCCATAACATTAATGGTTACGGAAATCAGTTGGCATTCACTAAATGATCTTCGAACAGGTTATCTACTTAAAAGAAACTTTAGATGAATCAACATTGATTTTCAATTTTTAAAACACGTTTAAATGATTATTCTGGAGTACATTCACCCTCATCTTCAATAACTGCTTCATATTTGATTGGTAGACGGACGGTTCCATGGGCTAAGAAGTCGCGATATTTAGAGCCGGTTCACACTTTGGCGTCGTCTACCAACTCATCCAAATCATTGTAGACTTGGTTTGCCTGCCAGTTTTTCAACGAACGATATTGACGTGATAGTCTATGGGAGCTTTGGCCGGAGAGTATTGCGATTGTGGTAGCACATCCCATCCCTTATTGGCGATGGATTCGACGACACGAAGCTCAACATGTGGCCGTGCAATATCATGGTGGAAGACAATTTTCTCCTTTTTGGGCGATATTTTCGTCTCGATGCGGAAAGTACTCGAGAGATCCATCCAACGTATTTTCATACCTTTTCGTGCTTTTTGAGATGATTTACGATGATGGATTGGTCGACATTGTCTTCGGCCAGCATTCGAGTTGTCATGCATTCATCCTCTTCTACGAACACCAGAAGTGCCTGATTGTCGAAATCCGATGGTCGATCTCTACCTGGTTTATCCTCTAAGCTGATATCACCTAATATGAAGCGGGCAAACCATTCTCGACTTTCGCTAATTATTCCTTCGTCAAAAAGTTGCGAAGACTGTGCTACATTCCATTCTTTCTCGAAGTGGTAAAGCATAATATGACGAATATGAATATCGTCTTCGACATGTATTTTTATCAACTAGACAGAGAGAAATATTTTTGTCAAATAAAAAAAAATAAACGAGGGGCCAATTTTTACAAAGAAAAGATGCGCCAATAGAAACGTCTCATAACTATGAATCAGAGCCTATTATATTCGTCAAATTGATAAATTCATATGTTATTTCATTATAATCAATTCTTCAAAGATAGCAAATATGAGATAATATTTCATGAAAAATATAGAAGCTGTACGCCCATGCAACCTCTATAAAGCGACATAATGATATGACGTGGTCAGTTACATTTACGCGGTCCCCTTGTCCGAGTAGACGTACCGCTGTCCATTCTGAGATACACGAAAATTAAAACTTTCAGAAAGCAATTATATGGAGACCTCGCCGGACTTAACACGTTCCCGGACTGCCACCTTAATGATACCACACGCAAAAATCCTGTTGCATTTGCATATATTACGATTGTGGCGCCTTTTGCAGAAAATGCCATCGCTCTTGCAGATCTGCCATCGGATATAATGCCAGCTGGAAGCTTGTTTAAAAAATCGCCGCATATATCTTGAATAGATTAAAAAGAAACAGATTGGTTACGAGGAGTGTTTTTTGTTTTAGTATATTTACCGCTAAATAAATGTATTGTAGAATAATTCTTCCATGATTTGCCATTTGATTATGATAGAATTTAAATATGAGATACGAGAAATGATTGATACTTTCAAACTAACTAAACTTGAAAATATCAACATTAACACAATATTTGTTATTTTCGTGAATAAATTTCATATTTACGTATTGTTAATTAAAAATAAAACTCATTTCTATGTAAATATGTTCATGTATCTAAAACAAATTTCTGCGAAATAATTAGCATTTCATTATATGTAGTCAAAAAATATCACTTAATGAAATGAACATTATCTGGAAATTCTGGTATTTGTCCTTTCCTTTCTATTACAAAAATGTATTGAAAAAATTTTTGTATAACGTATCACTTCACATGTAGGCGGTACCATCCTGGTCCTCTTTGTAATCCCAGAACATCGGGATTTTACATTACCGATCCCGAGATATGGAGGTAAATAACTAAGAATGTAATAATTAATAAAGGTATACATATTACGGTTTTATTTTTTATTGTATTGTTTTGTCTACAATATAAATTTGAATATTGTTAAATTAAAAGAACCAGCCGTCTGCTGTGCTAACATTCTTAATATTTTACAAAATACTAATTCCTTGTAAATAATTACAGATCCCCCATAGCTTCAACAATTATCAGCAGTCTCATTTGTTTATTTATATATGTAATTTACCAAAATCGACATCATATAAAACAAGAACAACCAATATTAATATATCAACTTACTGATAAAATTAGGGTAATCTAGCCTTAATGTGGTCATCAAAATAGCTTTCCAGTAAATTAAAAACGGAACCTGTACAATGATACCAAGACCCATCCTGAATAAACCACAGTGCCTTAGTCTCGCTCCTTAGCTTAAAATTTCTGAATCATACTATAATAAATCAAGGAAGGGTCAAAACATATGTCTATATTTTTCAACTACACACACCGTCAAAAGTCTTGGACGGGAGGTCCAAGACTTTTACTTTTATATATTACAGATTTCGACTATGTTTATTTTGTTTTCTTTGCTAAGCAACAAAGTTGAGTTATTTAGCTGTCAAACAAGATCGAATAAATTGCTAGATAAAATATTGTTGATTATTTATAATTTATAAGGCAATAAAGTGGGAAATCATTAGAAAATGTAGAAAAGCGAAAGAACAATGAATAGAGGATAAATGCAAAGAAGTAGAAGATAAGCTGCAAGTAGTAAGACCGATGAGGTTTACAAAATAATTAAGAGGAACTTCAGGGATATAGGAACAATAAGTAGAAACGTTAGGAGTCAATCGGGGGACATACTGATCGGAAGAGAGGAGAAAGCGGATAGATGGAAGCAGTACTTAGGAAATTTATACGAGGGTCAGGAATTAGGAGAGATATTAGAGGAAGAATCTGGCATCGATAGGGAAGATATAGGAAAACCTATATTGAGAGAGGAATTTGAAATAGCACTAAGGGGGCTAAAGAACAAAAGAGCGCCGGGTGTAGATAAAATACATGCGGAAATTTTGAAATGTGCGGGACAGAAAGTAGTAAATAGGATGTTTGAACTGGTAAAATACATATACGAAACGGGCGAGATGCCGGAGGATTATAAGAGGAACATTATCGTTACTGTACCGAAAAAGAGAGGAGCCGACAGATGCGAGAACTTTAGAACGATTAGCCTAACCTTTCATGCATCAATAATTTTAACCAGAATAGTACAGAAGAGGATGGAAAATAGAGCGGAAGAAATACTAGGAAAGAACAATTCGGTTTAGACGAAATAGGGGAATTCGCGAAGCTATTCTAGCGCTAAGAGTAATGTTAGAGAAAACAATAGAAAAAGGAAAGAACGCTTATATAGGATTTGTAGATTTAGAAAAAGCTTTTGATAATGTAAGATGGGAAAAAATGTTCGAGATACTAAAGAGCGCGGGAATAAAGTATAGAGATAGGAGAGTAGTACACAATCTATACAAAGAGCAAACTGCTGTTATAGAAGTAGAAGAGGAAAAGTATTAAGAAGTAGGTATTAGGAAAGGAGTAAGACAAGGATGTACGCTATCACCACTAATTTTTAATCTGTACATCGAAGAGGCGATTAATGTGGTAAAAGATAGAGTGGATTTCGGGATTAAAGTACAGGGACAGAACTAAAAATGCTGAGATTCGCGGATGATATAGCGGTATTAGCATCTAGTAAGAAGGAATTAGAATCAGCATTGAACGAAATGGAGGTAGTGTTGACAGAGGAATACGGAATGAGGGTGAATAAAAACAAAACTAAAGTGTTAGTATGCAGAGGGCGCGAGAGCAGAGCAAAAACGAAAGTACAAATTAATGATGAAAGATTGAAGGAAGTTAAAGAGTTCACTTATTTAGGAAATAAATTAAATTGCGATGGAAGAAGCGATAAAGACATAAAATAAAGAATAGCGCAGGGTCGAATAGCTTTTAACAAAAAGAAAGCACTTTTATGCTCGGGGGTAATAAACTTAGAAACAAGGAAGAGATTTTTGAAAACGTATGTATGGAGCACGGCACTATACGGTTGCGAAACCTGGACGGTAGGGGAAGCAAGTAGGAAGAAATTAGAAGCTTTTGAGATGTGGTGTTACCGAAGAATGATGAAAATACCATGGACTGATAGGGTGAGAAATGAAGAAGTATTGGAGAAAGTCGGCGAGAAAAGAGGTATGTGGAAAAACATAAAGAAGAGAAGAGGTAGAATGGTAGGCCCCTTGCTGAGACATAAGGGAATAGTCCGTGATATTTTGGAGGCAGAAATAGGAGTGAAGAGATGCAGAGGTAGGCCTAGACTAGACTACTGTTCGCAAATAGTAAGGGATGTAGATTGTAGCACAATTAGTGAAATTCGTAGGTTAGCACAACATAGGAGAAGCTGGAGGTTAGCGTCCAACCAGTCTTAGGACTGATTACCTCATGATGATGAGTAATAATTTTTTTTAAATATTCGTCAGTTTTGTTGCATATTTAGCAAATCGACTTTGATACATTTCATTCGTTATAATGTCAGGACGTGAAGTTTCTACAGTTAATACAGCAAGAATTATTGCTTTGCATAATGTTCGGACATTTCAATTATCAGATATCGGAAATGTTAGACATTCCTAGATCTTCTGTTGTGTGAATAGTGCATAGGTATCAAGGATTAGGGACAGTGGAAAGAGAACCACGTAGTGGTCAGCTTTGAATGTCAAATTAACGGCAGGATCGGTTTTTGATTCAATATGCTCGTAGACACCGAAATGCTTCACTTCCAGCCTTCAGAGCTCACTTTCAATGTACGTTTCACCTTGTTATATCGACCTTTACAGTTCGAACAAAACTCCATCGTGCAAATTTATGTGCAAGAAGGCTTTTAAGGGTACCCACTCTACTTCTATCACATCGAACTGCTCGCTTTTAGTGGGCACGGAAACGTAGTGATTGGCCTTTGCAGCAGTGGCGATGGGTCTTATTCACATATGAAATTAGAATTGGACTGCTGAATGATGACAATATACAAAGGGTATGGAGAAAGTCAGGTCGTCAAGAGAGACTAAATTTTCCCCGTGAGGTTGCTCCCTACAATGGTGGGACAATAATGTTTTGGGGAAGAATAATGTTCAATCGCCATACGCCGTTAATTCTCATAAATCAGAATATGACAAGTCAAGTTTATATTGAAAGTATTATCAGGCCCATTATTTATCCCCTACGCAACGAATTATGTGACAATTTTATCTTCATGGACGACAACGCGAGGCCATATCGCGCAATAACTATTCAAGAGAATAGAATACTTGAACAGAGAGATACTACCCGATTAAATGGACCAGCTAATTCCCCTGATATGAGTCCCATTGATAACATGTAGGATTTTGTTTGTAGAGCAATTCATGAACCCACCCCAACATGCGGAAGAGTTAGCTGCAGCAACAATAGAGAAAGGAAGCAATATTCCTCAAGAAATTATCAACCGTTTAATTTTTTGCATACACAGGTATGTCAATATGTTACTCAGAAGCAGAGGAGACTATACTGCCTATTAAGTTGAAGTTTACTTTGTTAAAGAATATGTTTTGATAATTCCTGTCATAATAAATTTACTTAAAAATTGCAAATTTTTTTCTCATTGTTTTTTAATTGACTAAATTTTTAAAAATTATTCCTGTATTACAAAAAAATACATTTAGAAAAAATATACTTTGAAAATCAAATACAATGTTTAAAAAAAATTATTTACTAATACAAAACATCGGTGGTCCAGGACTTGACGGTATGTGTATTTCAACGTGCTATGTTTAAAATATGAATAAAAGATCCTTCTAACGTAGCACTTCGAATAAAAGTACTTTCATGTATGTATAGCTTTAATATCACTAACAACGTTTTCCTGTGAAGTGTTATACAATTCTACTAGGATAAGTCATCATTCCACTGTATGCTACATATCTATAACTAACCACTACAGCTACAGCGGACCTATATACATATTTAAAATCAATAGCTTACGAGACGTTGAACAATAGTTCGCCATTCTCATAGTTTCAATACAATGAAGGAATCTGATGTAATTTTCAGAATGGATTTTTGGTTACGCTATGCATCATGTTGACGGTCATTATTTTTTTAGGATTATAGATTTAGGTTTTTTTGGATTATAAGAAAACTGGACCTGATGAAACAAAGTAAACATGGGATTTAAATTGAGCTTGTCAAAAACCAAGCAAGTGAGCAGATATAGTGTATTGAGTATAGTTTATTTCATCTCTATTCGCCAAATAAAAAATCCCAAACGGCTCTTATCTCATACCCTGGCTTGTCTTTATGGCTAGGCTCAGGTAGACTGCTCAATTTATCGGCACGATAAGGAAGTTTCTTTATTTGGCAAATAGCCATGAAATGAATAGTATATAGTGTATTTCTTTATGTGTGTATGTTACTTATTCTATAATTAATCCAGAACATAGTAATTTTGCTAGACTACGTTTTTGTATTTTTTTTATCTTAACGTAATTATGTTTGTTTATTTTGAATAAAATTTTCTATTATCATATCACTGTTTCCTCATTTACATCATATTTACTTTTATTTCTATTTTACTGATTTTTTGAATGATTTCTACTGAATTGGATAACTAATGTGTGTTACACTTTAAATTTTACACTTCTATTCATAACGTTTTATCAGCATATGACAATAACCACGGTCCAATTTCAGTTTTAGTGGAAAAATTGTTACTTATTTTGTGTATGTACATATACGAGTATATTCAGAACATATCCTTTATGTAGAATAAAAGTTTTATTTGGAAATACACGTTTGACTATCGGCTTCATTGCTGGTATTAAACTAAAATTCTTTGTTTGAATTAGAGCTATACTTTGTTCATTTAGATTGGAAAATAATATCATTAAGGATTTAGTTAAAAGTAACAGGTATTCATCTCGAATAGTATATAAATTAATTAGAAAACGTAGATTTTCTTAATTCTTCTCTCTTAACTCCACGACCTTCCAAGAAGACTCCAAAAAAATCGTAAAACCTCAACGGACTCTTCAAAGATTTGGAAATAACATTAGTGCATTCCTCTGGACACAAATTGCAACAACTTTGGGCAAACCTCTAGATAAAATTGAAAATAGTGGATAGTTCGGGATTTATGGAATAGCAAAGATTGTAATAAAAATAATAATGGGCAAACAAAGAGACCAATTATAACTAGGTTTAAGGAACACATGGCTCATTCAAAATATCTAAAGGAAGATTTTAAGAATATTCCGAGGCTCAATATGCTTCGGAAAACAATCATATACTAGACTCTAGTAACTTAAAGTTAGGAAAAAATATAACCAATAACAGACTATTAGATGCTAGGGAAAGTATTAAGATAAACAGATAAATGTGATAATGGTACGAACAAAGATAAGGGCCCTATATACCTAATAACGTATTGTATTGGTTAATAAGGTGAATGACGATATTAATGAATCAGAGAACCGGATGTTTACCTCATTACGGTTCATTAAACATAGCTGGAAGTAGTTATAAGAAATTGAGTATTAGAAGGAGCAGTGACCCAATCCACGACAAATTTTCCCTTCACTCTTCACTGACCGTGAAGAAAACTAGTCAAGTTGAGTGAGTTTATTAGTGATCAGTGCATGTGAAGAAGGAATTTGTAACAGGTTACTGAACCTGAATAACATTTTGATATAAATATAAATTAGAGGTAGTATAAAATTCTCCCCATGATGCCAACTTGGCTGGCGAAGTGCACGTTGAAAATTGTGTAAAATCGATAACACAGGTCTGCGATGAAAAAATTGTAGCATATTTAACTAGTGGGTTTAACAGTATTTCTTGTGCTGATTACGAAAAAAATAGTGAAAAAATTCCATCACCCCTAGATAAGTCACAAGTTTCACCTGAAATTTTCTTATTTTCAGGGGTTTTCAGGTTTAGTATGCGTACGATTTTTCAATATTATATCCTATATAAGTGGTAAATTTAGTCTGAATTATGGAGCTTTCATGGTGAACAGGTTACTAAACAAAGTGAGTATGTCATTTGCAAAAAAAATGTTTTTATTCTATTTATTTGAATAAGACAATGAATCTAAACTGGGAAAATCCAGTTCCTATTGGAACAAGACATGTCTCAGTCTGTCTGCTCCCTCCTCAATCCTACTGTCTGCTAGACGTCGTGAGGAATGTAGTGAGCCGTGACCTTGATTGCAGTCAGTGACTCAGTGTGGAGTTAGCCACTATGGTGTACACATCAAACAGTTTTGTGCTATTTAGAAGAAATGGCTACTAGAGAATATGTCAACTCTCCTAACTGTTTCTATTATATATGTGGGTCTTATACCGTCAGGAAGCAACACAGGAACATTTCTAATTTTGTTCAGAAGGTGTATTTTGCATACTTTGAAATTAAATTTGGGTTAATTAGTTAAGATAAATCTTGGGCTCCCCATATAGTGTGTGCTGTGCGTGTTGAAGAACTGAGACAATGGTTTCAAGGTAAGAAGAAATCATTTCGTTTTGGAGTACCCATGATTTGGAGAGAGCCTAAAAATCACAGTGATGACTGTTATTCTTGTTCTTGTTCAGTGCAAGGTTTCAATTTAAAAAACAAGAAGGACATTTCATACCCAACCAACATACGTTCGGCTATTCGCCCTGTTCCTCATGGACCTGACTTGTCTATTCCTTCACCTCCGGATACCCTGGACAATATTTTAGACCAAATGTTACATAGTAGCAGCGATAGTGAGGACAGCTACGATCCAGGTACCAATGACCGTAAACTTTTCTCTCAATCAGACTTGATCGATTTAGTACGAGATATGGGCCTCCCAAAGGATTTAGCGGAAGTTTTAGGGTCTAGACTTAAAGAAAGACATATGTTAGCCTCCGGTGTTTCATTTTCATGGTACCGATTTAGACAAAAGGAATTTGTCCCTTTTTGTACACAAAAGGGTGACCTAGTTTTCTGCAACAATGTACCTGGAATCATGGAAATGTTCAAAATCGCGTATAAACCAGAGGAATGGAGACTTTTCATCGATTCATCAAAAAGGAGTTTGAAAGCTGTACTTCTTCACAATGGTAACCGATATGCTTCTGTGTCTGTTGGACACTCAGTACATTTGAAAGAATGCTACGAAAATCTAGAGTTTGTTCTTAATAAGCTCGGCTACTCTGACCGTAAATGGACCATTTGTGGGGATTTGAAAGTTATTTTCATGTTACTAGGTCAACAAAGTGGTTACACAAAGTTTCCATGTTTCCTCTGTGAATAGGATAGCCGTGACAGGAAACAACAGTATGTCAAGCAGACGGCGCCAATCAGAAAGGCTCTTATTCCTGGAGTTAAAAATGTCGAAAGACAAAGTTTAGTGGATCCTAAAAAGATCTTACTTCCACCACTTCATATCAAAGGGGGGCTAATGAAACAGTTTGTGAAAGCATTACCCAAAGAAGGAGAGTGTTTCAAGTATATTTGTGAACAGTTTCCTGGTCTATCCGATTCTAAGCTGAAGGCCCAACAAAGACTCCCTTTTGTTGGGCCTGACATCAGAAAACTTTTAAAAGATGAAAGCTTTGTCACTAAAATGGAAATGGAAGAAAAAATGCCTAGAATTCATTTAAAATTGTTGTAGCAGGCTTTCTTGGAAACAAAAAAGACCCAAACTACAAAACTTTGGTTGCTGAATTGTTACAAAACTACAAAATGTTGGGCTGCAACATGAGTGTCAAAGTCCATTTCCTTCACTCACATCTGGACTACATTCCAGAAAATCTTGGGGCTGTAAGTGAGGAACAAGGAGAACGTTTCCATCAAGATATAAAAGAAATGGAGCGCAGATACCAAGGTCGATGGAATGTCGACATGATGGCAGACTACTGTTGGATGTTAAAAAGGGAAAATTCACAAGAACACATCCGAAAAAATACCAAAGGAAACTTAGATGGAAAAAAAACGTTTTTACAAAGACTTATAATAACTTTGCAACACATGTGCATCACTATTATGCTCATTTTAGCTAGGTATCGTTGTCTTTTTTACTTTTACTTCATGTTAAAATAATAAAAACAAATTTTCAGATTTTTGTACTTTTTCCAAAAACTTCAACTTTATTTTGTAGGCAAGCCATACGTGATGGAAAAAGCTAATGTCATTTTTGAAATCAGCACAAAAAACTACATAAAGATCAGTTAACTAAATCAAAACAATTTTTAAAAAAGTTTTCTTTGAAGACCTGTGTAATCGGTGCTCGCAACAACTATTATATTACAGTGTTTGTCTGCTCATAACTTTCAATAAACCATTCTGTATACTTACATTTTGCCTTACCAACAAAAACGTCGTTGGAAGTATTTCCGCAGCATGCCCTGCACGTGTATTGATTATACTTTTTTGCTAGGTAGTAATTAAACTAAGTTGATACATACAACATCGTCGAATGGGCCTCCCCTCAAGGCGCCGGCCTCCTTTGCCGGCTACACCGGAGAAAACATAAAACTCCAAGCTTAATGACATTTTATTACGGCATTAACGTGCATATGGAATAGGCCGGTTGACTTATGTTATGGCACATCACTACGCATGCCGTCCTAAATCTTATGTAAATTTATTTTTAAAATAGTGCACGGCACCGAGTTGCTAGTAGAGTGGAATAGCCACCATAAGGAGCCGCGGAGATGTGACCGACAGCACGGCCACAAGAATTGCTCATTTATGATTTCTATGTAGATTAAAAGTCCAGTCCAGTTCTCCATTAAGTTGAAAGTTAAAATGATAATCACGGTATGGAATTACTATTAAAACAGATTCATTCATGCAAGCTGTTCATTGTATCGTACTTAGGATTCCAGTTGAACTCTAACTTTTAACATCTGCAAATTTGAAGTTTCACCTTAAATCTGAAATACTGATAAACCTGTTCTACTTCAGGTAATATAGGAATAAGGAGTATGGGTTCCATATTTCTTAATTTAAATTTTAAAGCAATGTTTTATAAATCATTTCTAAGTATTCATTCTGAACAATCTATATTAGGTTAGCTATATTTTAATACTGTTTGAGTCCTTTTAATTTTTAGGAAAATAAATATTATCAACAGAAGTATATTTGATACTTTGTAACTCAGACGTTTTTAACGCAAAGCTTATAACTTCTTTACCAAAATAAATATATACTCATACTGTAGGCTACTTAAAGATATCCAAAAGTTACTTGAATTATACACGGTATCAAGTTACCGTGTATAACTTGGTTGGTCTATCAAGAATTTAGGTGTATATGAAACGGTTTTACAAATTACGCTTTTTAAAAATGTTTTATTTGTAACAAAATTCTAGACATCCTGTGTACAAATCAAACAACTGTTGAATATGTTTGTAAATAACCTATATATTTAGAAACGATAAATTTTAGACATGGCAAAATTTTATATAGTGCTGAAAACCAGTCTGTGAAATTTAAGAATGTATGTATATGGGGCGTTCCACGCCAAATCGGATGGTTTGAAAAATTTTGATTTTTGATTTCCTTAATTTTGTTATACTTTTTAGTTCCCTCAAAAAAGTCTTCCTGGTTAATTTTGAGATTTTTTTGATTACTTGTTCAAAAGATATCAAATTCTCAAAAAAAAAAATCGCTCTTTTGTTGGTTTCTTGTTCATAACTTTCTTAATAATGGTCCAAATTAAAGATTCTCTTTGCTAAATCTTTGATTTTAGATGGCCTTTACAGAAAAGAATACAAAAAAATATTCAAAATGTTTTTGATTAAGATTTTTGAATTTGAAATTTTAAATCGTGTTTTTGAAAGTAAGCGTATCTTTCGATTTTTTTAAATTTTTTTATTTCAAACTACTATTCTTTTAACAACTTTTAAGACCAGTCCGGTCGTGGGCCCTCCATAATTACTATTTTTTTTTCGATTTTTAAAAATTTTTAAATTTGTTTTCTCTATAAATCATTATAAATACCGATTGTTGTTACTGTATATTCTTCTTTTACTTATTTTAAATTAATTTTAATACTTCTTAATTGTTAATAGGTGTTTGAAATCAATTAATAAATGTTAAGTATATTTATAAACAATTATAACAAACGTTTTTATATATTTTCGTGTTCTTTTAAAAATAGTTTAAAAATAATATTATCAATGCTATTTTTTGTTGCAAAGTATTTTTTTATTTAAATAATAGTATCTTCTATGAATTTCTATTCAATTTAAAAAGAGTCGCACATCTTAATGGATGACTTTTTCACGTGGTAGCGCTGCTGACTGTTTCTTTATACCGACAGTTAGAAATTCTTTATACAGACAGTAGTTTGTTTATTTGTATCATAACTGGGACTAAAATATGACTGGGCATCGAAACCGACTAGTCTACCGAATATTGCTGTCAAATTTTTACCTGAGAAACACTATTTAGATGCAAAAGAAAAATTAGATTTGCGATACAATACAGCTAAGTCAATCACAGGGGCCCAAAAATTTCATTCAATAATTCCAAAGAGCAACGGAAATATATTAGCCAAGGAGTATTCTAGTTCACAAAATAATCGTTTATATAAAATTTTTAATAGAACACGAAAATAAATAAAAAAGTTTGCTATAATTGTTTATAACTAGACATAACGTTTACTTATTGATTTTAAACACCTATTAACAATTAAAAAGTATTAAAATTAATTTAAAATAAGTAAAAAAAAGAGTATACAGTGACAAACATCGGTAGTTATAGTGATTTATAGAGAAAAGAAAAATTTTAATATTTTCAAAAATCGAAGAAAAAATAGTAATTATGGAGGGCCCACGGCCGGACCAGTCTTAAAAGTTGTTAAAAGAATATTAGTTTGAAATAAAGAAATTTCAAAAAAATCGAAAGATACGAATACTTTCAAAAACACGATTTAAAATTTCAAACTCAAAAATCTTAATCAAAAACACATTGAATATTTTTTTGTATTTTTTCGTGTAAAGGCCATCTAAAATCAAATATTTAACAAAAAGAAATCTTTAATTTGGACTATTATTAAGAAAGTTATGAACAAAAAATAAAAAAAATTTTTTTTGAAAATTTGATATCTTTTAAACAAGTAATCAAAAAAATCTCAAAATTTACCACAAAGACTTTTTTGAGGGGCACTAAAAAATATCAAAAAATTAGAGAAATCAAAAATCCAAAATTTTCAAACCATCCGATTTGGCGTGGAACGCCCCATAAACAATCTAGCTTTTCGTTCAAAATATGTAAGTTATGACGAAAGCTATCACAAGTGCAAGTATTATAGGGTAACTAACGAATGTAAAGTATTAACTCGACTCAAATTGGGGAATTTAAAAAATAATTGGAATACCAAAAACCGTTAATGAAAGGCTTAAGTGGACTGTACTGTACACAATGTGTCGCAAATTTAATATACTAAATTCATGTTTTTCTGCCTATGATTTCCTCAGAAAGACGGAAAAATACGTCTTTTCTAACTTCTTAGCACTTTATCTGCACACTAATAGGAACTGTGATATTATATCACACTCGCTATATAACACGTGCATTGTTCCGCTATCCATAGTCTTTTTATAACCAATTTCTGTAAAGTAGTACTCAGTTTTTGTTTTCCATAAAGTATTTAAATTTCTGAAAGAATTTGTTTTGCCTGTGACGAAATGAATCAAGTAATTTTTCTTTCTACATTCGTCATTGGGATACTAAAAGAGTATTTCATTCAAAAATGAGCATGTGTAAAGATGAACGGCACTTCTAATTTTAAGCAATAATACGTACCAAGTAGATAGTAGTGTACAACATCTGCATTTCGGTAGATTGTGCATTATTTTGGCATCGTGAAACATAAATCAACAACACCTACATAATCCAGTTAGCTAAAATTAACGCAATTGTATAAAAATTGGTTTTGTACTCAGACCTAGCATACCCGAAGTTCATAAAAAGTTAGGTAAAGTCTTAGACACATCTGCGTATTTCTTGAAATAGGAAAAATATTGCAAAAACTGCAGTGAAAAATGTAAAGCAGTACTTACTAATCATAGCATATTAGGCTATTTAGTAAATTATTGGGAATTTACTCAGAAGGCGATATAATATGAAAACTTGCAATATATCTTTTCGAGAATGACAACAAAGGGCACTAGCTTGGGCTAGATTGTTTGAAAATGCAATTCTTAAAAATTCAATTTAGACCATGTATTCTTAAATAACATTGCACAGAGAATATTTTCTTAACACGACAAAATACTAGAAAATTCCACAGATATTCCTGCCAATGAGACCTCAAATATAATTTCACAGAGAATAGTTGAGTAGACCATTTGCAAAATGCGCTAAAATGGTTTCAAGTGAAACTGAGAAAACCGCAAAAAACTGTCAGATTTGACTCAGACAAGCTACACCTACATTCTTTTTAAATCACAAAAATTCATTAAAATTGTGCTGCAAGATTACAAGATTTTCCCAATTCTAGAAAAATTGTTATTTCACATTTTAATCTGGAATTAGCGCGTTTGGCTTCAGCAATGAGTTTTAGAGATCTTTGCATTAGGCGGGTGAGCCATTTGCAACATTCAACAGTAGAAAAAGTAAGTACCTAATGAAAGTAGTGTAGTACACTATTGTATACTGTAAAACACCCAACTTTAAGAACTTTTCAATAACTTTTCAATTTAAAAACTTTGTAAAACGTGAATAAAAAGGTCTTCACTATCATTTTTCATCAAATCGAAGTCCATCTCTACTACTTGTCCAATGTCAAGCAAATATGTCTGGTGCTCCTTTTTTTTCTCAGCGACAATGTCAACAACATAATAATATTGAAAGAATGACCATAGAGGTTGGACATGGAATGAACACGTGGAATAAAACGAAAATAAAAGTCTGAACGAAGGGATTTGAAGGTGTCGTTCTGACTATTTAGCGCATTTTACTTTTGTATGCTTTCAAGCTGCCATCACTATTAATAGCTTTTAGCGCTTTTTGCATCAGGAATGTTTTTAGCTCACTTTGCGCCAAGACCATCACTATTTTTAGCGCGTTTTGGCACAGCTACCTCATTCTTCAATGGTTTTAAACGCGTTTTGACACAGGAAAGCATGACAGGGATGTAGGGGACGTCGTTCTGAACCCAACCATACCAATAACTCATTTCTTTTAAAAAATCGATTTAGCGCGTTTTGCAACTAGTCTACTAATTTACTTGACAAAAGAAAATACTTGAAAATGGCACAGATATTCCTGCGAATGAAATTCGTAGGATGAATGTTTGAACAAAAGGATGCTCTCCTTACTACTTATATATTGGACTTATTATATTAGAGCTTACCTTCGCAGAATTACTACTTAATCAAGCAAGTGTAGTGGAAATAGAGGATCCAGAAAATGGCCACAATGCTCCCTCATTTAAGTGTACTGAATTTATTTTTGTGGGATCAGATAAGAAAGGGAAGTTTATGAAAACCAACAACACTATATGTACTATTGTAGGCATGTAGCATACCTTTATATATTATTTAAGTAGAGGATTAATTTTTTATCCATTTAGTACATCTAGTTTGTATAATATCTAGCTGCCATACAAAATTGTTATGATACATTACAAAGATACATTTTCTATTATTATTATATTATCTAAATTATAATACATAATAATTAAATAATATAATAATTAATTTTATCAGTTGATTTACATTTTTCGCAGTATTCCTTAAAAACTATTTTATGTCGGTCTGTCTTTAATATAACTAGAAGTAAATACTGTTAAAAGTAAAGTATTTTATGCGTTTTGTGGATTTTTGAGTATAAAGGTATGTAAATTTTATTCTTTATGCTTGAAACACCCTGTAATTTCTGGTTTATAAAATTAGCCTATCTGGTGAGTCAGAACGAGATGATGTATAAATATCTATTCATGGGAGTTTATATTTTGCTTTTTTTATTACAGAATGAATCATACATTTACTGTGCAACCATATTTATTGTATAAACTTTACAATACTCCAGAGATAAAAAGTTGGTTAACTATCTTCTTAAAATTAATTCCGCAAGTAAGATTGATTGTATATCACTGAGATAAGCGGCATTCACTAGTATGTAGAAGAATATTATCGACTTAGAATTCAAACTTTTAAAAGCGCTAGAAGTCGTATCTGTTACACAATAGTATACGAGAGTGTGTCGAATATATTCTGGAATTTTATATATTATCTTGTATAGTAATGTGAATTAAAATAAAAACTAACGGTATATTGGTATATTGTCTTTGTTGTCTGAATATAAAAGAGGAATCCCTACATTTAAACAATTTTAAAAATTAGAAATGAAAATTTTCGCCTACATCGGCAGTTATTTTTATTTAAATTCCCTTCTTCTGGTAATATTTCTATGCACCTCTTTAATCAATCACTTTTTCCAAGAGACTACTAAACTATTTCTACAATCCTGCTAAAGTTAAAAATATCCTATTATGAAGAATAAAGTCTTCAGCTAGGGCACAAAAATGATAAAACATAAACATGTTTACGTTTTGGCTACATGTAGGTACTGGGTTACACATACATATGAGTACCTCTAGAGCTAGAAGAGATTGAATATTAATTTTACACCAGCTTCTGCAATAACATAATACAATTATCAAATTACTACATCTACTTGATTTAATTTGCCATTACTCCCTATTAAATGTTAAAACATTAAAATATGTTTTTATACCATACTATCTATAGTATGGTATAATAACATGTTTTGCTTCAAATGCATAAATCAGTTTATCACTCTGTATATATAGTATTTCATCAGTGGTATTATATTCGGATAACGCAATGATAACCGAGAAATCCATTGCATAGATTTGAGATATTTGAATCAATGTAGGTGCAAGCAATGCGGCTTATATTTGTCGTTATGTTTGATCACACGCTATTTTGTTAATAATTGTACAAAAGTTTCAACTTTTAACCCATCAAGTGTTACTATTTCTTTGCGATGCCTAATTTAATGCGTATGCGTGTTCTAATTTAATACATATTATGTGTATACTTCATGCATTACATCTTAGAACAGAAGTGATTCGAAAATGTTATCCGGATGTGGATATATTAATAGTCCACACTATAGTGTGTATAGTGTTTTTTTCAAATCTTCCAAATACTCGAAAATTTCATAAACAATATTTTGGTATTCGAGAACCTCATCAGCCGATATATGCTGCAGAAGATGCTGAAGGGAAAGCAGATTTAAGAATTATCCATATCAATTGCGCAGAACCAATGGATGCCAAAAAGAAATTATAAAATACTTCATTATTCTTAGATTAATTATTACACACAGTTGATGAACTGCAAGATATCTTCAGAATGTCATATTCAGGCATATAAGGATAGGGAATATCCTTATGTGCCTTGGGCACCAAACAACTTTTTTGTGTATAATGCTACGCCAAGTGAGTGAAGCCAGTATTCGTTGAGCAAGAGAATCTTTACTGTAAGGGTTTTAGAAAGTGTGAATAGAATTTAGGGAGTCTGTTATAATTAAAATTTCCATATTACAGCTCTACTCCAGAGGGCCAGCCAAATATCATTTATATGTATCAGTAACATATAAATCGGAAATCGAGAAAGGAACTACAAAACCGCCAAGCGGTTTGTAGTTCCTTTCTCGATTTCCGACTTATATGTTACTGACATAGATCGTAACGATATATGTCAGTAACATATGTATACTCCATAGATTTCATTCGGCATTTGTCCTGGATCGGCGTACTGTGTACGGCAGTGATGAGAACTAATAAGTTCGAAACAGCTGTATGTCGTTCGGTTCCCATCCGGGACAGATGTCGAATCCTACCTATCGCGGGTTTTATTTATATATAGTTGGCTATATACCACGCAACCACTGATGCCACATCCAAGTGAGCAGCTCTAATCAATATTCACTATCTTTTGATGATTATATACATGGTATTAACTATATGACGCTTCATTTTTAATATATTTTCTTCAGATATATGCATCGTACCCCAGGAGGCCTGGCAAAAAATACATTGAATATGAATTCTAGTTGGAATCTATGGAAAACAAATTATGTATATATTTATAAGCATCTATTATACATGGTCGGGTTTACAAATCGTGTTTACACTTCTATTCGGTCTAAAGACAAAAAAACCTGGAGAAAAACGAACAGTTTCTGAGAATTTCGGAGACGTTTTTTATTCAGTGATACAATTAATTACCTATTCTGACGAATAATCGGAAATTGAAATTTTCTTTGAAAAGAAGTGGAAATACAAAAGTGGCCCTGGTTATTCAGTATTGATATGAAATTAAGTTGAAGCCATGGTAATAATAAAATGGACTTGTATTATATAATATTAATTTTACTTGCTGATATTAATTTTTTACACGCTTTAGTTTTATATTACAAATTCAGGAACATTAAAGAGCAATGCTCAGTTTATGGTATCATACTGTCGTATGTCGTAAGATAATGTCGACACTCAACTTACAATATCACACTGTCTATTTAAATGGACCAAAACACCTTGTGCTCCTCGCGTCGACATATCACTCCGTGTTTTTAAATAAGATAGTTTAGACGCAAGGAAATCAGTGGTCGAGCTGTCTCAACAGTCAACTCAACTAGAACCCGTCATCTATTTTTATCATAATTTTAATTTTTTATTTTTTATTCCGTTTGAGAAATAGGAATAAAGGGCGGTGTATATATTTTTTCCGTATAATATAGAGGAGTATTTAAAGCCTTTTCCATTTTTTCATAGGTTCATGAATTACTGTATTTACTAATGAAAATATACATTTATTTTCTTGTAAGAGAATATTTAATAGGAACATCATAACATTATATATAACACGATTTTGTGCAAAAGACGTGTAATTTGAAAGCATTTTCGTAATTTCGTAATTACTAACATACCAATGAGATCGAAGTGATTTTTTCGGCTTCTCTACCTGAGGCACCCACATACCCGCGTGTGTATATAAAAAATAAATTGCACAGATAGAGAGAAATTACACGCTATAATAGGGCATGACATTTCGATTCCTTACCTCTAAACGGTCATTTAAAAATGTTATGTCTTAAGTATCTACCATTTGTCTATAATTTGCCCTCGGGGACCAGATACCATTCAAGATTAAATGTGACAAAAGAGTGGTGCGTATCGTTGTTATTAAGTATTAGTTCCGCTCTACTAATTAATAATTAGTTTCTAATTAATCAGGCATTAATAGTACTTATATAGCGTGTCGCATTATATTTATTTAAATAACATTTATACAATATTCTATAGTTCCTTTTAATGCATCTTAAAATACTATTGTCTTTCACCACAATCCATTATGAAGTTATTAAAGTTCATAACCTCATGATGATGTGTTTATTTTAATAAGATTACATGTTACCAACATTTAATCATGCCAGCATATTAGGTTAGTTAATAACAAGTTAGGAGCCTCAACCTTATTAAAACTTCCTCATATATTATACTGTATGTTTCTAAGAATTTTTGAAATCAAACTTTATTTCCACACAAATTCCTTTGATATTCAGGTCAGTATTCTAAAGGGTTGTATCATTGCGGGATCTATTTAGAAGGAAATAATAGTAGGTTGAAAACAGTATTCAGAGGAATTCAGAAGCTAGGCTATTTCTAAAGAAAAGCACATGGATTTTAGATTGTTCTTGTTTTGAGTGGGTTACTATAAAAGTCATATAGAATTAGTTACTCATTTTGTTACTTCTGTGAATATGAATATTCCCAGATTCATCAACAGTAAATAAATGCAATATATTACAGTAATTTAAACAGTATTACTATACTAAAGTTAGGTTAGGTTTAATTGTCTGGGTAGGGCTATGAAACCCTACAATATCTAGGCTACTGCCCACAATATCTTATCGTGAAGCAGTCAGCGCTGAAGCATGAATTTGGCTTTCTTTCAAAAGACCAATGTCCTCTTCAGCTCGATCTTTTTCAGCTGGCTTGGGTCCAAGAAAAAGAGCCCAAATGCGTCATGCTCAAGCCGGACACCGGTATGATGGTGATGTTCAGAGATCTGACCTCTCCTCCACATCATCTGCATTTCTTGTTAGCACTCGGGCCAATCTTGCTAAGGTGGTAGTGTTAAGATGACAGTGTCCTGTTAGCAACTTGGTGAGTTCCCGAATACCCCTCAGGAACTTTCTGCTAGGCGTCAAAACCAGTAGCAGTTTAGCCTGTCTGCTTTCCTGAGTATTCCGCAATTAAGTCTATGAATCTTCAGCCATTCCCGGATTGTCCTCTTGCTGACGTAGTGTCCTGACCCCTAGTTTAGGTCCCATTAAACCGCTTCCTTTAAGGGGAGGGACCGGTTGGTTCCTCCCCTGGTCAGCTTGTCAACCTTCTTGTTGCTCCACATACCAGTCTGACCAACACCCACTGAATAACAATGCCTTAGTGCTTGTCGTGTGACATCATCAAAGTAGGCCGTGCAATTTTAATCATATAAGGGGATACATACACTAATATTTATGAAAACTATCAATAGTTAACTTATTTTAAAGAACGCCAGTTATATGACAGGCTTCTTGACAAATCCCAAAAATTATGTTTGAGTTTTGGTTTAATACTAGGTGTAGTATTAAGTGCAGGCTCCCAACTCCCCTACACCTGCGCCAAAATTCAGGATATGTATTTATGTATAATAAACATTTTTCACACTACTGAAAAGAGGTTATTACACATAAATACATATACTGAACTATTCCACACCTTCTCTTAATTATTATTACTTAGTAGGTATACTGCATATCACGTTATGCAGTTTCAAATTTCATTTACCTACCAACATCGTGCATAACTTAGTGTTGAGGTGAGAGTTTAGGTATAAAAAAAATATATTATAGACCACAAGCCATGAAAATACATTAATTAAACTTTTAAAGAAATAGGTCCCAAATTATATACGTTTAGTTATAAAAAATATTTATGCATGTATAGGTAGGTATATGGCCTACTTCGTTAATGTATCGAGTTTTCTTTTTTATTTCCTTTTTTTAAATGGTCACTATTTTTAGCGCAAGAATTTTTTAAGAGGGCATTGGAAATACTTTTGAGAATAATTTTTAAAATGTCTTTTCCATTATGATTAGCGCATCCATCGAAATGTGAGACATGTTTCTGTTCAATACAATATTCCAAAATTAAATGAACCATGAACGATCTTTTATTATAGATTTCTAGAAATGTGTCCTCAAATTCATTTATTAATTTATTGAAGATTATATAAGTCACAGATACAACATTTATAACTTGTCCTTGGGGATATAAAAGTCCTCCACGATTTAATTTATTAATGAGATCAAAATTGTCCTCAACAATAAATTGCTCGTCATATACTAATTTTTGTTTACAGCTGGCACATTGTAATTTTTTTAACGTAATATAGCAACAATAACCACCTAAATATGTAATTAACGGCAATACATCGTTGATATCGTGAAAGTGATTAGCATTTATTAAAATTTGAGACAATAACGTTTTAATTTGAGAAAAGTCTTGTTGAGAGCAATTTTTGCTTATTTCAAGGGCTTTTGACAAATTTAACTCATCAATATTTTTGAGCTTTTCATCTTTACTTGGCCGTATTTTGACATCTTTTGATAAATAAATGGGGCAATTTAAAAAAATAAATGGTATACAGTCTTCTTTTAGCCGTGGTTTTAGTAAATTTATTGTAAAAATTTTACCGGTGTTTGAGTCTTGAACTGTTGTACTTTTTATTATATTACCTTCAGGAAAATGAGCTTCACATACTCTCGTCTTGTTTGTGGGCTGAAAGTTATCTCGGGGTATCGCTTTTAGCCATTTTTGTCGTAAACTTACGTCCTTTGGAAAACCGAAAACAAGAACTTTAGGCCCATTTTTATAGTTTCCGTTACAGCGAGGAACACAACACTTTTGAGGCATAATTTCACTAAGTATCAGTTACCACAAAACTAGCCGAAACCAAGAGAAAAACATACAATTAAACACGAACAAAAACTTATAAACTGTGCTGTAAACAAACCGACGGACCGCCAAAAAAGCAACAGCTTATAAGTCCGAAATATATGGTTTTACGTATTTAAAAATACGCCTAACAATATAAATTGTATACCTAAATATACAACGAAATATTAGGTATAAGTTTCACGCACTTAAAAGCACATAAATAGTTCTGATTTCAGAAAAATGTAAGAAATAACGCTGATTATAGCAACTTTTAGGTTTATAGGTTAGCGTAACAGTTGAGCGCTGTTGCCGGCTCCGTAAGGAAAGTATTTTTGTTAGGGAAGTCGAACAAGGTAGTAGTATTTGATAATTAAATAAATAAATTACGAAATACCACATTAAAAAATGAGGAGAGAACATCTTATGGAAATATGTGTTTTACGATATTGAAGAAGAAAATGGTAATTTAAGAGAAAGAGATACATCCTTTATATACTGGAATCCTAATATTCGCTAGTATCGTAGTAGTCTGGTAACGTTGCAAACATCTATGGTGTCTCGATCGTGGGTACGCCACCTGTAAGCTAGCTTCCTACATCTTCGCTCCATATCGGAAAGGCCTACATTCATGACGTCACGAACTAAAATTTTGTGAGCGCTTTGTCCTTATGTAGAGGTGTTGTTGGTCTGACACGGTACCCAAACCAACATCAGCTGGTTACTCCTGACCCTGACTAATGTTTCTACTGCATTACTGCATTCCTCCTATAGAGTGTCCTAAGAGCCTCCAACGCTGCCGTTGGTGTAGTGTTCATGGCCCTCTTCCTATACTAAGAATACATATAAATATGTAACAAGTGAGGAAAACATTTTAGATTCATTCAATGGCTTATTTTGAAATTATAATCACTCATGTAGTTACAAATGTACATTATATATTCCTAAAAATTAATCGATCTCATTGGCCTTAAAATTTTGGGGGAATATATAATACACATGATACTATTATTTCAGAGACATATTTCTTAAATATTATAGAGATAATTGAATATTATATAATTTTAAAATTCAAGTTAATCAGCAGTTTCATCTGTAATATTATTATCATGCAAAATTGACTGGATTAAACTAAATTGAGTCAATTTTGCACCTCATTACTTTGAACCCATCGGATAAGAGCCAGTTAATATTTTTGTAAGGTTTTATGTTACAAGTACTTGTCAATGCAATACATTTTTCACTGGATCTCAAGACATCATTAAAATCAGCATATTGGCAAAATTTCAAATCAGAATCGCAGGGAAGTATGGACATTACTTCCATCAAAAACTAAAATATATTAAATTAAGTTTAAAGAGAGAGAAAGTCCTGTGCTAGTTTCAGTTCGTCTACTGTTAAATTCGAAAAGATTCCGATCTTGTAAAGTTAAAAAAAGAAACGAGCAAGTTTTGCGATAAACAATTTGCCCTATCGTTAATTTTAAAGAGAATCATTCTACTAAGTCTACGTTTTTATAATAATAAAAAATCTTGTAGCCTCTTCCAACATATCCATTCCAACATATAAAGGAAAATTTATTTTTGGGTAGATTCCTTTCAAATGTTTTATGTTATATCGACAGTTAGTTAACAAACTATCGTCGACAATTCGTTATAGGTGATGGTGTAAAACTAAACTTCCATCATGAACATTATTAGATTATATTATAACCAAATAAATTCATGCGTCTCGTTAGAACTTCCAACGGGGTCCATTAATCTGTTTATTAGTAAAAGGCTTGATATACTTATTCGTACTTTCTGCATCTTCAACTCAGCAAATAATATTTGTTCTTATTTATTGATTTCTTATGTTAATATTTGTTGCAATGACTTAATTTTCCACCAATTCTGTTGGTGTTTTATTTAATTTTTTTATCGCAGTTTAAAATTACATTTTGTCTTATTGTATTATCATCCTCAGTGAATTTACGCGACACGAGTACCAAAGAACCATTTCCAAATTGACGACGGCATAGCAAAAAATAGGAAAATTGATTTGGTAAGCTTTCTTTAACTAATTCATTTTAATTCTTAAAATGTTGCTAACTCGTTGACTGTTTTTGTATTTTCGTAGATTTCTTTATAAGTTTACTAATCTACTTCGATTATGTACGTACTAACCGCTGAAATAAAGAAACTGGTATAATAATTCTTTACCAAATATCAATACACGCTTTTCAAAGTCAGCATGATTTTAATTGTGTCTCTTTCCTAGAAATCCAGCCATTCCTTAACCGGTCCAAAACATTGTGAATATAGTCTTGTTATAGTTGATTCTCAATACCTTACGCCACACCGTATGCCTGTAACAGATAAATATATCAATCGACAAACAAAACAATCTATGGTACATGTAATCCTGCTGACCTAGAAATTATATAAGATAATCAATAACTATCGAAGTGACCTTGTCTGCGTTCGAAACTACTTTTAGAAATAAAAACATCGTGGTAATCGTTAATTAGCGGAAAAAAGATTTAATTATATCCCAAGTAATTGGGAACTGACTTAAGGGCATAGAGGAATGAAAAAACTATACGTAGTTTAAGCCACCTATTAAAAAATATATACAATGAAACCCGTAAAGAATATTATCAGACAATTCTCGCTAATAATAATAACGCTTTACGTCAGTGTTATTATTGCAAAACGTGATAGATTATCATGCTATCGGATTTGATATTGCGTAATGCAGGTAGTTAAAGAAATAATAAAGTTTTAACACGTGGCGTCAGAATGAACGGAAATAAGTTTATATACATATGTATATATTTTTGATACAATCATATTGACAAGTCATGTAAAAACAAATACACACAATGCGTTTGAAAGGTATGAGTTCGATAAAAATATTACGAATTGTAAATGCCACACTGTTTGACATTATTGTCAAATTTCTTAAGTGTGTCTTCTAAAAGTTATGACTTTGCACATTTTTTTTTATGATAATGCTAGTTCTTTCTGTTGGAATTCGTACTATCTTGTAAGTTGTGCTATTTGCACATTTTCTTTGCGAAAAAATTTACAAAAGTATTACACAATATTCCGGTGACGAAAATGGGAAAATAGTGTAAAAATTCAATGTTTTTGGTACAACCTTCAATTACTATAAATGGCAATAGTTAACTCACTATAATACAAAAACAGGAGACCAATGTTCCACGAACATGTAAAAGTTATATTTCTCGACGCGCATTTCGCAAACCGAATTTGCATAATCGGGAGACGATTAAAACTAGTTTTAACCTACCTGTAATTTTTATTTACTCCAACATTTTTTATAGGTTTAATAAACCGTTACGAATATTTTAATATGTCATGCACTATTTACTAATAAACTCACTAGATTATATTTCTTCATGCTCATTGAACAACAGTGAAGGAATAATTTGTAATTTTCTATTGTGTAACCTCTTATAAAAATTTTCAATTATGGTTACTGAATCATAATGAGGTAAACATTTGGTTCACTGACCATTAATGTCAATTAAAGCAAACAACCAAAATCAACCAAGCCAACGTACTGCTATGTAGAGGACCCATATCTTTGTTCATCCTATTATTACATTTAGCTTTTTTAATACTTTGTGTGGCCTTTAATAGCCTTATGTCGATTATACGTTTTATTATCTTTAAGTTACTTGACTATTCTATGATTTTTTTTTGAAAGAATGTTGGACAACGGAAGATTTTTCTAATCTTCCATATTTTAAATAGACCATGTGCCCCTTATATCAAGTTACAATTGCGCTTTTTGTGTGCCCAATATACTTTTGACTACAATCTTTTCAATTTATTTCATAAATCCTGAACATTCCCTTATTTTCAATTTTATCGTGCATTTCTCAAAAGCTGTTGAAATTGATTTCCAGGAGAATGCAATAATATCGCTCCCAAGTCTTTAAAAACATTTTTGGGGTCTCTGGTAAATTGTTGGTCACAAGGACTTTTTTAATATTTGGAATATTAAGAAGAGTTGAGCGAAATCTATACTTTCTAATTAATTTACCTTTTATGTGAGAAGGATATCCGTTATTTCTAGCTACATCCTTAATGATGTTGTTTTCTATTTTTAACCTATTATTGCTAAGTGGAAAATCATATAGACGAGAAAACTTAGACCTGCCATTTTATGTAGATAACGATGATGGAATTATATGGAAGTCATTAGAAATGTATCTAAGAGTGGTAGTTTCCTTCCTATGTGCATCAAATCCTAATTTATTTTTCATATGTACAATTATTAATACACCAAGAAAAGAAATTTGTTCATCATTTTGAACAGTTGTTTAATTTTGAAGCAAAACTATTTATGTATGTGTTCTTCGTATAATCTAAAATCGAAAAAATATCCACATATATAAACTATACTCTAGGGAAATATTTAAATTTTTCTTTGACTTCCGTTTCAATGGTTTCAGGAAAACAAACATAAATTTAGGGCAAACCGTTGACTTACCTGTTACCGTTGGACAACTCTTCTTACGTTACCACCTTCTGGGAAGATTCAACGGAAATCATAACATTGTGTAAATTCCTTGAATCATAGTTTACTAGACGCCTCAAGAGAGTTTTTAAATATTTGTGAATGACTTTAGTGCACTCTTCTGCAAATAGGCTGCAACAACTTTAGGAAAATCTCAAAGATAAAATATTGATAATGGTTTACTGGATTTGTACAAAATTTTGGTATATATAGAATTTAAAGGTAGGTTAAAACTAGTTTTAATCATCTCTCGATTATGCCAGTTTGGTAGGCGAAATGCTCGTCAAAAATGTGTAATATTTAGGAATCGTAGAAATGTGTTCGTGGAAAGCTGGTCTCCTGGTTTTGTTGCTGGATGGTTCCTTCAGCGCCTTTCCAGTGAACTATAATGCATTTTAGATGTAGAGTAATATAAAAATATAACAGTGTCATGCGATATATCTATTTTAGACCACATTTTAAGTATCGTGTATATTATCTTTTTATGAAAAAAAAATCATCGCCATTATACCATTACACTTCGACAAACGGCATCCTTCGTAATGATGGTTTATTTAAAATTATTAAATAAGTCCTTCAAGAAGTTCCACATATATTTAAATGGTAATGCCGAATTGCTAAAACATTTTAATTTTCTGACCACGTCAAAATTGCCCCAAGACACATCACTGCAGTTTACACGGGATACTATAAAATAATAAAGACATTTACACCAACTCCGGAAATGCACAATGCCAAGACCAATCCCCTAGCTGCTATATAAAAGTTACAGCAGATTCTGAATCGTTTATGTAAATAGTTTTATGAATATCGAATGCCGTGTTTAAACTATTAAATATCCAGGTCAGATTTAAGCATTGAGATTTTAATGGATATATTGGACATTACCGTTAGATTGTTTATTTAAATTTAGCAATAATCTTTTTTATATGGATTACTTAAATCTATGAAGTTATCGGGAAATTCGAAGTTTGAGCAATTGGATAACATATTCCTCAATATTCTTCACTGAATGGAAGTAAAGCAATATAGTGATGGAAACATAAAGAGTGTTATCTAATAGTCATTAGTTTTCAGGCTGGACCATAAGAGCTATTTTGACCTTTATTAACAGTAATTCAATTTTAATTTGTGAGACCATAAATGGTGTCAACATTGTATTTGTCGCAGAGTCAAGGAGGTAGATACAACAAAATAAAATAACATTGAACTACATGGATTCACTTTCAAAATTTAGACATAAGTTAAATTTCACTTTTAAAATTTAGTCAAAAATCATAAGATAACATGACCAATTTTTGGAAAATTATTCCATATGTAATATTTGAAAATAAATTCTTAAAGGTAATATTACTGAATTGAAAAAAAATATATGAAAAAATAAAGGATCAGTTTCCTTCTTAAACGGCTAAATACAAGAATACATTTCCATTTCCTTATTCAAATTTATATTATAAGACTAGTAATATGAGTTAATAATTTCCTCCTGCTCCTAGGGTTAAGGAAAATATGTGAATAAAACAATATTTTTGTATATATATATATATATATATATATATATATATATATATATATATATATATATATATATATATATATATATATATATCGTTATCGTTGCCTAAAAGAAAAGATAAAGAAACAATATTGCATGATTTTTATTATTTTATTTGATTTTTATTGGATGAACATTAACTTAAAATACATGCCAGTGATATGGGAATAATATAGAGAGAATACTGTCATTTAATACAATAAGGACGAAAATTTTATAGATAGAAGACGGGAAGGAATACCGATAATAGACACATGAGCGTGAGTCAATCTTACACACGAATTTGTTGGAGTAATTATAGGTGCATGTATAATATGTCTTCAATCAAAATTCTGACCTCTCTCTTGCTGATATTAACTGATGATTATTACAAAATATCAAAATAAGTATAGAGACGAAGAACATGCAGTTCAATGCAGTAAATCTCAGGCATAAATTTTCATGAATTCCATTCCTTTTTTATAACTAAATTTAAGGTGAAATGGAGAGACATATTTGAATAAGAATATCCTTTGATATTCGCTATTAATTGATACCGATACTGATAAATATTGGATACAACACTGACTCCTGAATATCTTTAGGACAATTTAATTGTTTTTTTCCATTTTTATGGAACATTTCATCCATTGCTACCTTCATTATTTGGATTCAGATTTACATAGTAGTGTATTCTTGATCCAGTGAACTCCACTCCTGTAATGTTCCAGTGGGTTTCAATGGAGCACTTTATATTATACGAATAAGTAGATAATTTAGAATGAAGTGGCCGTTAGGTGGCCAGATCTTAGTCCTTTCAATTATCTTTATCTTATATTGTTTCCTTGTACTACTTATTACGTAATAGATGGGGCTATTTAATTGACGTACATAAATAACAAATATAAAAAGTACTAATGAGTAATTTTCTGAAAGGTGTTGATGTCGTGGAACGGGCATTTATTGATCACTTATTTTTATATTAAAGGGCTATTAATGATACTTTATCTAACAACATGATCCTTGTCATTGCATTCTTATTCGTCAACCTGGTAATTGTGGTGTCAATTCAGTTGGTCTTTGTCGCTTTATCCATCTGTCAAGATGGAATATATCGCCAAGAAATGACTGGATATTAACACTAAATTAAGGAGGAGTTCCGTTTTGTTGAGATCAAATTTCTTGATGAGGAACATCCTCCCAGTTCCCATAGTTTGAATAAAGAACTACTGGAGCTAGGTCGAAACATAGAATTCAAAATATTTAGCAACAGTCAAATTTTCTCCAAAGAAGTTAGGTCCCCAAGACAACTTCCTATAATTACAGCCTATATATTAACACTGACGTACTGGCTGTGCGGTTTTTGAATCTAATGAGGATTTTCGTGAGATCAATATCTGCAGGTACGACGATTCACTGGCTCATTCAAGGAAGAAGTCCCCGCGTCAGAAAAGAGAGCATATTTTAAGAATTTTTTATTTTCATCACAGCGTAACATAATATTTACCTATATCCGTACTTCGCTCATTTGTGTTAAAAGTGACAGAGGGAAAAGAGAAAGAGAGTGACAGAAAACACAAAACATGATAACATTCAGTCAAAGTCTTTTTAGAAAATAAAGTTAACGTATTTCACAGTTTAAAAAATTATTTAATAAAAAATTAGTTAAAGAATTAATTATGAGTATTGCCTAAACTTTGTCACATGTTGAACGTTTCGTTACTTGTAGTCTTTAAATACTCAGGAGTAAACATCGAGATGAGTTTTCTTTCAAGAGCAGATAGAAAGCTTTTAAAAGCTGTGTGATTTAAAATTTCAAAATTAAGGTAGAATATGGAGAAATAGAATACAAGTTCTAAACCAGCAGTGATTTTACACTGCAGGCTCCTGAGCCTGAGGAGAGGCAAGCTGTAAGGCTAAGTTTGCTCTTAAAATTACTGTTAAATTCAGCGTATTGCAAAATGAAAAGCAAGGATGCTATAATTTTCTCGATATAATCATTTATTGTGTAGTATATTGTTGTGTAAAACAACAAATGTCGGTCCTGATAGTTGCAATTTATGAATTGTGGTACTGAGGAGAGGCAGGCAATGTTTTCTCTAAAAATTATTGTTAAATTCAGCGTGTCGCCAAATAGAAAACAAAGAAGCTATAATATTCTCGATGTCATCATTCGTTTTATAATACATTTTGGTATAAAAAAACAAATAATCGTCTTGATAGTTACAACTTGTACATTATGACGCTGGGGAGAGACAGGTGATGTTTAAGACCAAACTCTAAAAGTTACCGTTAAATTCAGTGTGTCGCCAAATAAAAAGCAGATAATAATTTTCTCGATATCATCATTCCGTTTGTTATATAATCTTGTGTAAAAAAACAAATGACCGTCAGGAACAGAGCTCCTAATTCGAACTATATATTTTTTTACTAAAAATTTTCTTACATCAGTAAAGAGCTTTTATACTTTTTATTGGTCAAGCTATACCCATTTTACCAACTTTATGTGTCTAACTAATAGACCTATCTTTACGAGAATACTAATATAACCTTTCCCTATAAATACTTTTCAATGCTTCGAATTGTAACTTTATAAGCAAATGACTCAATCAATCTCTAAAGGTACAATATTTTTTTATTTTGTTAATGAATCAGCCTTTAACCAATGATATCAAATTGTAGTATCACTAAAATTGTTAACAATAGCCTTAAAAGCTTTGAAATTTTTACTTGGTCGACATGTGGAGAATTGGCCATAATTGACTCAACTGAAACGTCGAGTTTCCAGGAAGCGGTAGTTGTACCATCACCAAAACATTAAGTCGAATTTATATACCTTGACAATACCCGGAAGACAAGTGGCTCACGAAGGCAACCTACTCACATAACATACAAATAGATGTCACTCAACGTATTTTCGACTGGCAGAAATAATTGGAAATATTTTTTTTTTATTTTTTATATCTTTCATGTCGTCTAATTCCATTATTTATGCTCAAGCTCCCCAGCCTTAATCTGAAACGCGTAATATATAGGACGAAAACTTCTCCCATAATGATCTGCAAGCGTGTAGCGAATTAATTAATTCAAACAAAATACCGCATTTGAATCAGTGTGAACACAGAATAAATTTTAGTTTGTGGCAGGGTATACAAATCATAGCTCAATTATTGGTATACAAATAGTGCGCTGCATATCGAATAAATTAACAGCCGTGCATATAAATGGATAGTGCGTTATCGCGAAAATGATTTGCATTGATAAAAAACAGGAATTAAATAATAAACTAGGGTAGTTGGTAGTTGGTAGTTGGGTAATATCCAGGTAGTTTTCACATATACATATTTGAATGTACGCTAAAAGTAGAATGAACAAATACTTTGATAATGTATATCAGAATATGGGTGTAAGTTTATCCCATGGATAAAATTTTAATAAAAACTCTAATGTTTAAAGAGAAATAGTTTAAACTATGTTATTCATTTCGTAACGAATAACATAGTTATATGGGAACCCTAAATATATTATTCATTATATACTAAATATTGGGGAATAATATTTACACATTTTCGTTTGTTTGGTTGCAAAAAAATATGAAGAGGTATCAATCAAATCATATGAATCATTATTATATTAAAAAACATATAATAAAAACATACGGATTTATCTAAAGGGTGGTCCAACCATAATGCACGATGTTAATTGTGAGTCACACCTTAACGTCAAGTTTTTTGCCCAACTTAATTTGACATTTCTTTGTTTCAGTGTTTGACAAATTCAACCATGGAGAGGTACACAATTGAGCAGCGCGTTAAGATTGTTGAAGCCTTTTACGAAAATGGGCGTTCAAATCAAAATTCATTTCGTGTACTTCGTGACTTTTTTGGTCAGCATAATCGACCAAATGTGTCCACAATCGGGAGAACTGTGCGCAAATTTCAGCAAACCGGGACTGTAGGAAATGTGAAAACACCTTTGCATGTTCGCCCAGTTCGTTCTGCGGAAAACATTGCTGTTGTTCGCGATAGTGTAGCAGAAGAGCCGTCAACCTCGACTCGTCGTCGTGCCCAACAATTCGTGAGATAATAACGGACTTCTTGTGGCCAAGAATTGAGGATATGGACCTGGAAGATATGTGGTTCCAACAGGATGGTGCCACTTGCCACACAGCCAACGAAACAATGGCACTTTTGCGCGAGAAATTCAATGGCCGTGTTATCTCACGTCGTGGCGATGTTAATTGGCCGCCACGATCATGTGATTTGACACTGTTGGACTTCTTTCTTTGGAAATATTTAAAAGAAAAAGTGTACGTCAATAAGCCAAGAACAATTCAAGAGCTAAAGGATGGGATAATTCGTCACATTAACGACATTGAACCTCAATTATGTCTCAGAGTCATTGAAAATATGGACCATCGAATAGAGGTATGCCACCGAATCCGTGGCGAGCATTTGGCCGATATTTTGTTTCACACATAATTGTCATAGATCCTTCTATCATAATAAAAAATATTAAGATAATTCTCTGAAAACTTTTTGTTTTATTTACAATTAACATCGTGCGTTATATATATATAAACGTAAAGTTTTCAGATGGTAAATTTAACAAGATGTCGTAAGGAGGCTTATACTCCAAATATCTGTAAGTCCTTAAACATTAAGTCACATGGTAGGTTTGGCCTTACCATATGGTAACTTGGTGTTAGATAATAATATCCTAAGACGGGGCTACAACCTTCGATGCAGCAACAAAAAAAGAAACTAATTTTCCACGAACACCGAAAGATTACACGTTTCTCGACGCACGTTTCGCCAGCCACGTTGGCGTCATCGGAAGATGATTAAAACTGATTTAAAACTCAGTCTTAAATTAGTCTTAATTATCTTTCGGTGAATTTTAGATAATATATCTAAATAAAAGTATAGAATTTTAGATATTGCTAAATGTATATTTGACACAAACCTTAATGATTTAATAATGATACTTAATGACGCATTGTTTTTTTAACAATTTTATCTCAGGCCAATTGATAATACACAGAATAGTGAATAGTGGGATTTCAAAATACTTTAAAAATCCAAGGACCATAAAGAATGAATCTTTGTTCTTAAATATAAAAACGGAATATTTTGAAAATACTATTACACATGAAATTTCATACAGTATAAATTTTAAATTATTACTGAGTTTATAAGTCTTGCCGACCATAACTAAAATCACACTAGCAATATGGTCTGAGATACGTTTAGAAAAAAACCCTTATGCTATGAAACACGCTTAAATAGCCTTTCTTTTTTTATTCTTGTGTAATTTTTTTTTGTTTAATATAATGCATAGTATTTCAATAATAATTTTGTATAACAATATTTTTGTTTAATATAATTTTTGTTTAACAAATAAATTCTTAAGTCTTATTCTATATGTATTAACTATAAACATTTTATTAAAGTAACATGACTGATATTGAAATATTTACCTACGCTCGATATACATTGGTAATACTGAATATACTTCGGTTCTTTTGAAACAAATAAGTAATCAGGAAACTCTTGAACATTAACATACTTATAAATAAAGCTATTTTACACTTAGGTAACAATAGTCGTAGTTAAGATATCATCACGTAGACTTGAAATATTTGATTCGATGTAGGTACAGACAATTCAGTGTCATTCAGTGTAACTTTGCCGTCGTGTTTGATCACACATTATACAAATTCAGTATTAAAGCGATGCTGCTAATGAGAAAATTCAAGTGAATAGCTGTGCTATTAGTTATTATGTGTGGTTAGCTTCTATTACATACAACCATTATAAGTTCTATTTATACATTCTGTGACAGATGGAGAAAGAAATCAATATGATCTACATTAAAAGAGGAGAAGCAACACGGAACATGAGTAAACAGATACGAAATAGAATTTTAGCTAGTATAATTTGTCGTGCTTTAGTAGTTTTTTTAAGCCCATACGTACATTTTAAACATTTCCAGAGAAATGATTGAAAAGAGAAATAATATTGTACTTCAATAATATAATAGTATACATTAACGTAAAACGGCATCTTATATCTTTTGATATAATATGATTTTGATAAAACAACATATTAAATCAATATCTTAAGTTATTTTCCTCACTATTATATTTTCCCATTAAAATGACACAAAATACTTCTATTAATAGAGACAAGAACAATTCTCTATGACTGCTTCAATTATGGCTATTTTCTATGGATACTATTTACTTTCTTCTAACAGTATTTGTGTAATACATGTATAATGGTAGGTATTAATTTACCTGGTGGGAAATGTACAGGGTGGGAAACATGTATAGGAAGGTAAGGAACCTGGATAGACTCTCAAGAGAGCTAGCAGTGGAGGGACTCCTATGGATGCCCTCTGACAGTACGGTTGTCCACTTCCTGTTTGACAAGAAATATAAGATCATCCTCACCAGTAAGACTGAGTGGATGGAGGGTCGAGCTGGATTGCCGTTCAATGGAGACATCTGGTACACGGATGGAGCCAAGAGTGGGAACAAAGCGGGTGCGGGTGTGTATAGGCGACGCGACGGGATAGGTAAAACCTTCCCTTTGGGCAAATACACTACCGCACTCCAGGCTGAGCTAGTTGCAATTACATACGGTGTTTTGGGGGCCGACCAAAATCGAACCCAGGAGAAGGTATCTATCTGCTTGGATAGCAGGGCGGCATTGACAGCCCTAAATTAAGCAATGACAAAGTCGAAGACGGTCTATAACTACTATGAAGCATTGAACCACTTGGCAGAGAAGGAGCCGGTGGAACTCTTATGAATACCTGGGCATAATGGCATTAAGGGAAATCTAATTGTAGATGACCTTACCAGACTAAGGACCAGGGAAAACCTCTATGGACCAGAACCTGCAGCGGGAATAAGTCGGAATCTGATCAGAGACCGTATCAATGGCTGGGCAAGAGACCAGCACAATAAAAGATGGAGAGGAGTAACGGGTTGTCGAATAACCAAACTCTTCATCGAATACTCAGAGATTGAGAAATGGGCCCAAGAATTCATTAAATTGAACGAGCACAAAGCCAGAACGCTGGTGAGAATCATAACGGGCCCCCATAGTAGCCTGAATGCATATAAGCACAAGCTGAGGCTGACTGACAGCCCGGCCTGCAGATACTGTAAAGAAGACGAGGAAACCTCGATTAATCTTCTTTACACCTGCCTCGCACTGGAGGAGAAGAGGTATCTTATATTAGGGACCCCTGTTATCCTAGAGGAGGCGAGGCTGCTTAAGGCGGGAGACTTGCCTAAATTGCTCCCTTTATGGGATAGTATTTTTGGATAATGACCCGGATAAGAGGGAATCGCCAAGAGCGATCCCATGCGATCAGTGGCTGATGAGGCCCAAACCTATATAACGTGATAATAATAAAATAATCTACCTACATTATAGTAAGAGGATTGACGACCTAAAATGAAAGTAAAACTTCTAGTTGGTTATCTGAAAATTGTTGCAAAAACAATCCAGTACTTAGAAATACCTATAATATAACTTCTCCCTGAATATTCTTCCAATTTACCCTATAGCTGACTGATAGATTAATTCTGAACTTGGAGTTATCGGACAAGTAAACTTCTTTTTGGATTCTATTCTTATGACCATATCTAGTCATATAATATGAATGTAATTACTGATGTAATGCATTCAATAGGGCGTGTCAATAACTGTAAAAAGAAATCCTTCACGATCTATTCAGGAAATAATAAATGTATTCTATAACTTTGCATTGTACTGTACGAGGGCTGATCAAAAAACGGCGAATAATTTTATTATGAACAAAGTAATAAGCGTACTTCAAATCCGATCTGAACCAATCTTCTTCAAAGTACTGTCCTTGCCTAGCGATATAATTATCCCAACGGTGCTTCCATGATTAGAAGCACTTTTTGGAAGGTATATCTTGGAAGAGCCTCCGCACGGAGGCCCTTCGAATCTGAGCAGCAGCTGCTCCGTTGTGACCCTCTCAATGTCGGGAATAGTGTCCAAAAATTTTCCTTTTAGCACGGCTTTGATTTTTGGAAAGAGCCAGAAGTCGCATGGTGCTAAATCCGGAGAGTAAGGCGGATGTGGATAGACAGTAATATTTTTCTTCAGTCAAAAACTCGCAGATCAGAAGCAAGGTGTGTCACGGCGCTTTGTCGTGACGAAGGACGAAGCCATTGACCTGTACGAGATGCTCAGTTCTTCGCTAATCTCTCGAATAGTCAATTCGTTTGAACAAATAATTTTTTCCACTTTTGCAATATTTTCGACTGTTTTTTGTGCCATTTGTAAACAGTCTTCAGAGTTACCACATTATCACCATACACTGAATTTAACATTTCATGAGATTCTTTGGCATTTTTTTGCAACTTAAAACAGAACTTAATGTTAATGGGTTGTTCGAAATCCATAATGCGCCACAGACACGGTAAACACGTCCTCACACTTCCGGTTTTGAAAGATAGTTAACAAGTCAGTTAACTGAAGGAGCCAATTAACAATTGCTTGCCAATTAACAAGATGTAGCGACAGCAGTTTCTGCTATAGAAGTTCGTTCACCGTAATTTTTGATCAAACCTCGTATATATAAGCCATTATCAGATGTAATGCATGATGAAACGTTGGCAGTAGATATTCTATATCTAATGTTTCTATATCTACTAAGTAGAATCATCGTTTATTTAAACAAATATATTGATGACGATTACGCAACTCACGAGGATTGTTACTTAATGCACATTAAATAATGTCACGCAAAAACGAAGAAATCGTTCGTAAAGTATAGAAGAATACGACATTCAATAAAAGAACGTAGCAAAATAACATTTCTTCTATTTTACGACCATGTAAACCAGTTAGATAACTCACACATTTATACTGGATTATTCGTCCTTCCCGACCACTTCGAGATAGGGCCTTGGTGGACTTAATTTACAACCACTTAGTTTTCTGTTACATAACTAAAAAATTTACATATCTCAGTTGTGCCTTACGTGGCAGCTGAATTTTTATATCTTATTTTACAACTTCGTACCCGCCAAGCAGTAGGAGCCAATGCCAAACATCATGAAATATTAATTCATTTAGGATACGTAATTAACATATTCCAACAATGGTGTTATTTTTAATTATCGTTCCTCCGATAAACAATAATACACCATCGTAAAGCACGGCACAAACTAAAGTGACACGGACACGTCTTTAAGACCACCATAACGGTTGTACGCAGTGGCGTAGCCATAAGAAAATTCTAGTGCATCAGGATTGTAACTCAAATAAGTTATATTGTCGGAAAGAGACACAAAGATAAATAATGTTCTTAAACGGTTATAAGGGGTATTTTAATAAGGACGCTCGATTTTTAAACGTACATAAAATATGTTCTGTATGAGGGACCCACTCAATTTTTATTTTATTTGAAATAATATTTTATGGCATTAAGTACGGAATATTACGTCGTTCCAACGTCCGCTACGGCTTTGCATGGTGGCATGTAATCGGAAGGTCCAATTTTCGATGACTTTATCGCATAAATCTGGTTGATTTTGCTGGATGGCGTTCGTTATGTTGACTTTGAGGGCATCGATTTCTTACGGTTTATTCGCATAAATCTGCGATTTAAAATTGCCTCAAAGGCTCAAAGAAGTACAAAGGCGTTAAATCGCACGGTCTCGGTGGCCAGTTAAAGTCGCCACCATGCCCTCAAGTCACTCGTACAGAATGTCCATGGTACCATGCTCTGTGTGGCACATAGCACCGTCCTGTTGGAACCACATGTCGTCGGTATCCATATCACCCAGCTTAGGCGACATGAAGTTGTTTATCATTGATATATACCATCTGCGGTTGACGGTTATGGCAATACCAGTTATGCTTTAGAAAAAGAACAGACCGATGACTCCGCAAGACCAAAATCCGCACCAAACAGTGACTTTCTCAGGATGCATTTGGTGCTGATGTATCGTCGTGTGATTTGGTATCGTTCCAAATCCGACAATTTTGCTTGTTCACGTATCCATTCATCCAAAAGTGGGCCTCGTCGCTAAAGATGATTTTTTTGGCGAAATTTTGGTCAACTCCAATTTGTTTCAGAAGAAAATCAACGAGCACACGGCGTTGTCTATGGTCGTTCACTTTAAGTTACTACGTCAGTTGGATTTTATACGGGTGCAGTCCCAAGTCCCGATGCAATATTCGCCAAGTTGAAGTCTCAGAAAGGCCAAGTTCCTGTGAACGACGAGAAATTGACAGCCTCGGGTTTTCCCGTACATTCTCATGCACAGCAGTGATGTTTTCAGCAGACCTTGCGTTTTGGTGACGTACGGATATTATCTGATTATTTATCAAATCGGTTGACTCGAACTTGGCCACCAAACGTCGAATACACGACTCGGCGGGACGGTTATGGCGAGGATAAAATTCAGGTAATGTGCGTAACGTTTCTCGAACGGAAATAATCAGTTTATATTAAAACCACATATACAGCGATCAAGTTGGGTTAAGTTACATTAAAATATATCGTATGTGACAATTTAACATATATGTTTTATTATGTAATGTGTATTAACATATATAGAAAATATCGTTTAGAAAGATATCTAAACTTACTGAACTAACACACATTTTATGATATAGAGGTTTCGTAATTAGTTGACAAACTTGGTTTCGGGAAATTTAAATTTGTTCTCATTTTTAAAATGACGTAAAGAGATATGTCTGTATTATTTTCCATCCAAATATTTATGTATTCCTTTCTGTCTATACTCTTTATTTCTTAGAATACCGAATTAATCGTATTAGCGTTAGGAAATAAATCATTATATGTTTCAAGTTAATTAGATTGTGGAAGTTCATCAAAGGATATAGTCTAAAATACAACACAGACTGTCGACTGTAGTAGACTGTCGACAATAATTTGTCGACTAAGTAGTTGCAAGATCATTAAAAATAAGTTTGCAGAAACAGTGGTAAATAGATTCAAAACAATTTTCTGTTTTATAATATAAGGAATTATTTTGAAAGGTCTAACTTATATAGTGCCGTCGAGATAAATTCACTTTCATGACAATGAAATCGTTTGTATCAAAGAAAAATTGAAAATTCACATTTTGTTACAATATTAATATATTTAAAACCGTTTAATTCACATTTGATTTTTGTTGATTGTCTAAATTAGATTTGTTTAAAATAAAAGAAAACCCATGTTGTGTGTTAAAAAGGTTTATAAAATCGAAAAAAATTTCATAAAGCTCATATTTTTTGTTTTGTTAATAGAAGTAAGACTTATTAGAAACTTATTAAAATATTTATTATTGTTGAAATTCTATCTAAGATATTCTGTCATGTTTTTCGATAGAAAAAATTAAGAAAGAAGAATAATTTAACGTCCTATCATATGAACAGGGAAATCCATTCATATGTTAATATTCTCTCGTACATAGTATTGGCCCAATTGTTTTTATCATAGAAGAAAATAATTCCATCGTATAGAACGTGTATAGCCAATCCCAAGAAAAGAAGAAAAAGTATTCTAAATTATGACCACAATATTATTTCACTATTGTTTTCTAATGTAGATAATGATTTACCATTATTTTCAATAATTTTTTACTAGTTTATTATATTATCATATTGTTAACATACTACAAAAACAGATTATGAACAAATATAATACATTGATCTCTGTTTTCTTTAGATTAATAAAACCAATAACTAAATACTTAAAATCCATTGAAGTTCTGTACAACATTTTTCGTTGGTAAGCAAAGGAACGTTGTACCCCCTTTTTAACGAACCCACAGAGAAGTATTGTAAAATGAAATGCAACCTTAATAAAACCATATTAGGAACTAATATGTGTAGAAAGAATTGATGTTAAAGAAAGGTACTTACAATTAGTTGGGTTTAATACTTAATAGTTTTAAGTAATGGTAGGTTCCAAATGCTGACCTAGCTGATCTCAATTTTGTAATTTCTCATGAGTTATGGGATACAACTCTATAAATTTAAGGTAACTTTTTTATGGAGTGACCCTTCACAAAATGCTCACAATTTTCAAGTTTCAAGCTACATCATAGAACACTCTTATGTATGATTTTTAGAATTTTAATTCCAACCTGCTCCTTATTACGATTTGAGTGGTTTTAAAGAAGAATAAATTTACTTCTTTCCCTAAAACCTCGGGCTATGGCGGAACACGTTACACATAGAGCCTAACTCTTCCTATCGGGAATTTCGGACTAGGCTTAGTCCGAAATATCGAACTGTAGTACGATTATCATTGTAGGCTTATATAGGAGAAAATGTTTATTGTCTTTCCATAGGACATTGGATGCTGACCGTCGTCTCTCTCGACTGCTTAACGTGGAACTATAAAATTTGCTTACTAATACTTTCATACTTGAAGCATATCGAGTCACCAGAACTTATTACATCTTTATCACTGAAAATGTTTACCTCCAAATTGTTTCTTTTATTACAAAGTCGTGTTTTTTTTTACATAAAATATATACTATGGAAATAAAAAAATAAAGTTTTAGAACATTAAAATGGACTTTTCCGCGCGTAGAATATCTCTATATTCGACATTGAGTGGCCGAGAAAAAATAAACCAACACATAAATGCAGAATATGTGTTTTATGCGACAGTTTTACTTTTCTCAAATTGTTCACCATCGTGATTCTTATCGTCTTTCCATGGACAGGGTGGGGTGTGTCCTATCCACCTCAAAATCAATAGATGTCATCTGGTAGACGTTCCTAATTAGAATCAGTCGAAACCCGATCGATCCGACACGATTTAATTGAGTGATGATGCTAAAAAATTTCTCAAATAGTCCACCATTGTGCTTTCTCATGACCCATGAACATGGTAGAGTGTGTTTTATCCACCTCAAAATCAATAGGTGTCATCTGGGAGACGTCCGCGATCAGAATCAGTCAAAACCCGATTGATCCGATACGATCTATAAGTTACCGTACTAACAAGAAATTTTTAAAATGCCGACGATAACGACGACACACACACAGACGAAATTTTTTTAAAACCATTTTTTTTTGTTTTTAGAACGAACAACGAAAAATAAACGCTAGAAAAAAATGTTGTTTTTCCATTTTTCTTTACATGATTACATTACTTTTCCGCTCTGGTATAACTGAGCGCGGAAATGTAAAACCGAAACGTCCGGTGCAAATATCTTAATAGACAATGTTAATTTTAACGAAATTTATGAAATCACCCTTTCTACCCAATGTTGGTTACCAAATTATAATACTAGTTTATTGCTTTTAACACTGATAACGGAGTACACTTTACAGTAATTCACGCCACTGATTGTTCAAATTAGTGTCACCTATTCAAGCATATGCGTGGGTAGCTTTTTGTTTTAATTCGTACTCTTGTGGGCTTTTTATTTACATGTATCAATAACTATAATAATATACCAGTGAATAATAAACCGATATGTGCTGATTCACTTTAGAAAATATTTATCGTAAACATTTTTTTGTTGCCGAATGCTCGTCGATTATTTGTCAGGCGTAATGAGTACTGACGTTGAAATGCATTGACTTTTGTATGGCTAAGGAGGACGATTGTTTCGCTTATTTGTCACCCTCATGAGCCAAATTCGCGGGCACCTCAATAGAAATTTCCATCGCAATGCGACTGGGAGTGGCAACTAGTAATCGTTTATTTTTTGCTCTTTCCTTGTTAGCGTCCACCGATTGCGATATGTTAGTAAAAAAGTGGTTGTAACGTTTCAAAAAAAAAAACGTAGAATAAACGACGTAATTTCTAATAAACTAATACAGTGGAGTCAAAAAAGTTTGCTTTCAAGAGCAAACTTCTTCAAAATCGTTCAAAAAGCGATTTTGAACAGTTCCATTTTGAACTTTCACAAGTTCATAATGCGAATAAATAAACATATTTTTTACAAGGGGTACAAAAGGGTTCCGTAAAACGTTTTTTTTTTAAATACAAGCATTTGTTTTTTTATAGGGGCCTCGAAATATAAGGCCATTGATCAGTATTTTTCTGTTGAAGATTTTTTTCATATTTTATATAATAGATTGGTACCTTTAAAAAACTCTATTACTTTTATTGTATTTCTATTATTTATTCCGCATCTCTTTAATGTGCCTAGTAACTTGTTTATATTGCACACGTTTTCCTACATTGTATTAATATATGCTTTACCGTTAACCCAGCTTGACATCTTAGACATCTCGGTTGTTCTATTCGTTGTAGTATATGGGAATGTGTGAGCCTATTATATCCTAATATAATATGTCTAATTGCCACTTCCTCTGTTCGAGGTGCTTTACAGGGAAAATTCCATCGTTTTCCGGTTCGATTAATGGTTTTTAGTCTGGACTCTCTTATGTTCCATTCACTTTGCTATGTACGAATAAGTTAGTTTCTAATAGACCTCTTTAGGTCAGTTGGAAGGACATTTATACGATCATCTAGCTCACTATTTGTTGCATTTTTCGTTGCTTGGTCTGCTTGCTGTTGCTGCTGCTTGGTATATCGTTGCCAGTTATTCCTATATGACTGAGTATCCAACATGGAACACACATTTTACCAATTATTGTAGCTTCTCGGTTATGCTGAGAATATTTTGAACCATTCATTTGAGACATTCGTATTTTACAAAAAATTCCCATCATAGTCCATCAATTTTCTTCCGTAAAACAAAAACGGGTACTTCGAGAAAACATTATACAAAATTCATGTGGACATAAGAAGAGCAGACAAATTCAATGATGCCTTGGGACTTCTCCTAAACATAGAGGTCTCTAGGTAGGTATGAACTTCAAAGTTGTTACTTTGAATCTGCAGTTCAACTAATTTTTTCTGTTTTATGTTAAAACCTAGCTGCGCTGGCCGGAAGTAGGAGATTTTTGGAGCGGTGACTATAGGGTAATACACACAGGATCGGTAAATGGAAACGCGGGAGTAGGGATCGTTATGCGGAAGAACACAGGATAGTGTGTAGATAGCTACCTACAATACAGCGAGAGAGTAATGATGGTTAGGTTAGATTCGAAGCCAGTGGAAACAGTAATAGTGCAAGTATACATGCCTACTTCTAGCCACAGCGGCGAAGAGTTAGAAGCCGTTTATTCGGACATAGAGCAGGTAATAGGATTTGTGAAGGGTCATGAAAACTTAATAATAGTAGGAGATTTTAACGCAGTCGTAGGTGAGGGGAAAGAAGGAGAATTTATAGGGCCTTATGGATTAGGAAACAGAAACGAGAGAGGTAGCAGACTGATAGAATTCTGTGAGAAGCACAAGATGGTAGTCGCGAACACATTGTTCAAGAATCACGTTAGGAGGCGGTATACATGGAAAATGCCAGGAGGGATAGACAGGTATCAGATAGACTACATTCTGGTTAGGAAGAGATTTAGAAATCAAGTAAAAAACTGTAAGAGTTATCCAGGAGCAGATGTAGACAGCGATCACAACTTGGTAGTCATGAAAGCTAGATTAAAGTTCAAAAATCTGAAAACCCGGAAGGATAAGAGACGTATAAATGTAGACATATTGAGGGATCAGAATATGAAAGATAAGTTCCAGGAGAAAACAGATCAATTAATAAATAAAACGAGTAAGGACGAAATCAAGAACGCAGAAACTGAGTGGGAGGGTATCAAGAATAGTCTAGCTTCCGCGGCTACGGACGTTTTAGGACACGATAAAAGGGAAGCTAGGAAGCCCTGGATAACGGACGAAATCTTAAACTTAATGCAAAAGAGACGAGACTACAAAAACAGACGAGACGAAGAAGGACTGAAAACGTATAAGGCTATAAAGTGGGAAGTCATTAGAAAATGTAGAAAAGCGAAAGAACAATGGATAGAGGAGAAATGCAAAGAAGTAGAAGATAAGTTGCAAGTAGGTAAGACCGATGAGGCTTACAAAATAATTAAGAGGAACTTCAGGGATATAGGAACAATAAGTAGAAATGTTAGGAGTCAATCGGGGGACATACTGATAGGAAGAGAGGAAAAAGGGGATAGATGGAAGACCAATTCGGGTTTAGGCGAAATAGGGGAACTCGCGAAGCTATTCTGGCGCTAAGAGTAATGTTAGAGAAAACAATAGAAAAAGGAAAGAACGCTTATATAGGATTTGTAGATTTAGAAAAAGCGTTTGATAACGTAAGATGGGAAAAAATGTTCGAGATACTAAAGAGCGCGGGAATGAAGTATAGAGATAGGAGAGTAGTACACAATCTATACATAGAGCAAACTGCTGTTATAGAAGTAGAAGGGGAGGAAAGGGAAGTAGGTATTAGGAAAGGAGTAAGACAAGGATGTACGCTATCACCACTAATTTTTAATCTGTACATCGAAGAGGCGATTAATGTGGTAAAAGATAGAGTGGATTTCGGGATTAAAGTACAGGGACAGAAACTAAAAATGCTGAGATTCGCGGATGATATAGCAGTATTAGCATCTAGTAAGGAGGAACTAGAATCAGCATTGAACGAAATGGAGGCAGTGTTGACAGAGGAATACGGAATGAGGGTGAATAAAAACAAAACTAAAGTGTTAGTGTGCAGAGGGCGCGAGAGCAGAGCAAAAACGAAAGTACAAATTAACAATGAAAGATTGGAGGAAGTTAAAGACTTCACTTATTTAGGAAGTAAAATAAATTGGGATGGAAGAAGCGATAAAGACATAAAACAAAGAATAGCGCAGGGTCGAGTAGCTTTTAACAAAAAGAAAGCACTTTTATGCTCGGGGGTAATAAACTTAGAAACAAGGAAGAGATTTTTGAAAACATATGTATGGAGCACGGCACTTTACGGCTGCGAAACCTGGACGGTAGGGGAAGCAAGTAGGAAGAAATTAGAAGCTTTTGAGATGTGGTGTTACCGAAGAATGATGAAAATACCATGGACTGATAGGGTTAGAAACGAAGAAGTATTGGAGAAAGTCGGCGAGAAAAGGAGTATGTGGAAAAACTTAAAGAAGAGAAGAGATAGAATGGTAGGCCACTTGCTGAGACATGGAGGAATAGTCCGCGATATTTTGGAGGCAGAAATAGGAGTGAAGAAAGGCAGAGGTAGGCCTAGATTAGACTACTGTTCGCAAATAGTAAGGGATGTAGGTTGTAGCACAATTAGCGAAATGCGTAGGTTAGCACAAGATAGGAGAAGCTGGAGGGTAGCGTCCAACCAGTCTTCGGACTGATGACCTAATGATGATGATGTTAAAACCTACAGTATTTTATCAAACCGGAGGTTGATTTACATTATACTCAATGCAAATTGGGTCGATATTGACATATTCGTATTTTACACAAAATTCCTTTACAAAATAGTTCACAGATTTTTAATCCGCAAAAAAAACGCGTTCTCGATTGAAAATTAAAAAATATCATGTATACGTAAGAAGGCCAAAGAAATCCAAGGCTGCCTTTGGATTTCTCCCAAACTCAGAGATTCTCTAGGTAGGCTTGAATTTCCAAATTGTTACTTTGAATCTGCAGTTCAACTATAGATAGAGATCGATTTTCTTCCGCAAAGAACATTTTCTCGAGAGAAGGCTAGACAAATTCAAGAGTGTCTTCGGATTATATCTACACTCAAAGGCTATTCTGGGGAAGTTTTAATTTCGAAGTTGTTACTTTGAGTCTTGGTTAAAGTTAATAAAACGTTTGTAGCTTTCGTAGTGCTTAGAAAATTTGCACAAAATTGACGTATTATCTACATATTTAGTAAAGTTGAGTGTCCTTCATATATTTCTGTTCTATGTCATATAAAGGTCAAAAAAATACTTACCCAGTAATGTAGGTTCCATATTTGTATTTCACCTAGACTTGTGAATACACTAACTATTCCTATTTTCATTGAATTAAATTATCTATTAATTATTGTCAATTGAATAATATTATAATTTAATTTTGTGGATAGTCACACAAACACATATAAGCATGCCTAGCTGGCTGATGTAGGAATCGAAGCCAAACCTAGATAGGAGTTATTTGAAAAGAGCTGTTTTTAGAATACCGGGAATAAAAATATATATAACTTACGTGACATTATTTGAAATATGAGTTGATTTTCATAGTTTTTATGGAATTGTGTTGTTTTAATATTAAGTAAATTTAAAAAAAAATCACAAAAATAGTTTACTAAATAAAAAGCACTATCCAAATGTTGTATAAGTCTAGAGGTCACCAATGATCGCCTTCAGACGTCATTAGATGGGTACAAAATAGTATCGCCTATAAGGATGTATTTAATTTTAGTAACCAGATGTTATTATATTAGCTTGACATCTTTATTAGGTTGTGGTAATTTCTAAAGTTCAGATGTATTTGCTATTAGTTTTATTGCGAGCCTTGAATATGTGACATTTATTTCTATAGCACCGACAGTATATGTTAGCCTAGCTCCCATATTTTGCCAAAGGCGATGAACGAAGAAATGGTATAAGTTTCAGATTATTTAATTCGTATTTTAATTAAATGTTCATGCACCTATCTAATAGGAACAAGAAAGTTTATAAATGGACTAAAATTGAGTCTATATTTGAACGCATGAATAATCGTCAATGAGTTTATCTAACGAATGAATGAACATACAGCTCATCAATAATGGGAACAAGTCTCAAAACTGTGACATCGGACCGCTCGCGAGGTGCGCAGTAAATAGCCTGGTGAATGAATATATATTGAATGTGAATCTACACAGAGTTCAATCTGGCCGAGTGTAAAGTGCATCTTTTTCTTCCTAATGCTGCCTCACTCTTTCTTCTACGTATACCTAGACGTAGAAGAAAGCTCACACTTTTTCCTATTCTTGATGAGGAGTATTAAATACAATTGCAGAAACCTGTTTAACAGATGGACGTAATCAAATGAACATGAAGTTCTGATATTAAAATACGGTTACGTATAAAGTTTCTTTTTTTGTTTTACCAAAGATTTTATTTATTTAGATAATCACGATGTACAGTTAATTGCATTTGTTTTTAAGTATCTCGGTTAATTACCACTGAAAATGTCCTTAACTGAAAAAATTGAGAAGAACGTGGAGAAGTAGAAGAGCTTGAGAAATAGAGAGAAGTGGCTGGAAGTGGTTAGCCAGCGCCTTCCTCCAAGTTGTTCTCGAAAATTACTTCCTTTATCGGAATACTTTTTTTTAGAACAGAATACACTTTTTTAGAATAGAATACTATTTTTCTTTTAATTATAATATCGGAAGATTCAGTCTCTTTTTTCATAAAAAATATATCGGCAAGTGAATTAGCTTCAGCTGGGAAATGCGTTTACTTCTCTGGGCCTTGCACTTGGTGTGGACTGTGACTTTACACTTACAAATAATAATACTCTTTAACAATTAAAGAATATATTAACAACTGAATAGACTACAGTTCTTCTTACAAACTTGATATACTTAGCAACTTCTCGACTACTTTACAATTCATAATAACAACTCTACATCTTTACATACACTTTGCCTCTCTGACTACATAGAACTCTCTCGTAACTGGTAGGTTCACCGGAACGACTAACATGGCGTAGCTGGCGCATGTGCATCATTCAAATATACGATCATGATTCAATTCTAGTGGTACAGTCATAAGAAATGAATATTATCTCATTTGACAATTATATTACTAATATATACAGAACAATATAAAATATAGTATACCTATAAACTGTAAAATAATTTCAATCAAATAAATTAAGTTATTTTATTTATTTGAAACCAAAAAAAGAATTGAGAAGATTAAAGAAATAAATCTATTAATCCTATACTAATAGATGCTACGTTGAATAACTATATGACGAGGAATTTAGAGTATGATGATGTAGCAGTGTTGTAGACATTAATTCCCTAGGTTATTATTTATGCAAGAGACCCAAAAATCCAAGTAGAATAACCCCAAAGACCCCCTTTACAGGTCAAATATAACTTTTTATTACAGCTGAGCCCTATTGCTTCACTAACCACTTTTTATGTCAGGGGGCCCTACGGCCCTTTAACCATTTTCTGTTACAGGAAAGACACATGACTTTCCTCTCACACACACATAACTTCCCTCTTACACACACACACAGCTGACTCAAGATCCTGAGATCCTTTTCTAATAGAGAAGGAGCCGTCACAAGCAACAAGACTCACTCTCTTCAAAGCTATCCAAGCGACGCGGCGAAGACACCCCCTGGGGGGCTGACGCTGGCGAAGCAATGCGGCAAAACAAGGCGACCAAAAATTAAGGAAAAGTCGAGAAGAAGTCCCTGCCAGCGGGAATTAAAGGCGTCTAGACCAAAGGAGGTCGAGGGGAGCCAACCACTGCCAGTCGCGCGGGTCTTGTTTGCGGGCGGCACTTGTCTCTCGCGTAGAGACCCGCGAAAGCGGAAGCAAAACTCTGCCTACCTTCGTACGACAGTCCTGGTCCACACGATGGGCGAGCAAAGAGGGGTAATCTCGTGCGACTTGCCGACAAAACCCATCAAGGCCATTACGCCTGCCAATTAATATTGGCGTTCTATTTATGGTTGATTGCTGGAATTCCATTATTCCTTGATTTCCTCTATATACTTACTAATACAGGTACATATGCCTGAACAAATTCAAAACAGTTCGATTGGGTGAACATAGTTGAAATAGTTAAAGTTTAAACCATTTAGGCTATAAATGTCATCAATTATCAGATTACCAAGACCAAGAATTTAGACCAAGTCTAAGTCTCATAGTTTGTTTTATTCTACTATAAGTATTTAAAGACAGTAATTATAATATTTTAAGTTATATTTTTATGAAGAACTCAGCAATCCAAAAATATATTAGGTGTCGCAGGTTTGGTTAGTGGGGTGGTGTTATTCTATATAGTATATTTTCGTAAGTACCTAAATATTAAAATTCCACCTCCAATTTTTATTCCACCATTCCTCTCCATTCTTTTACAAAATATTTAAAGCTCATGTTAACCAGTTGCCCCGAAGACTTATTCCCAGTATTTTTCTCATAAGTACGTAACCCCCGTTCGAGAACCATCAACGCAGGGCATCGGTATGGTGGCAGGGCAAACAAGCAAGGGTAGATTGCAATTCAGAAAGGCCTCGTTAGTATTTATACGTCCCAGAGGAGGCTGGCAAGCGCGTCACGAAGATAGAGAGTGCAGAGAGGACCTACCGGAGTACGAATTCACGGTTGCACTTCATCATTTACGGTGTTATCAGCCTCGTTCTTGATTAATTCTAATTATTTGGGGTGAAACTCGCGCCGAGAAAATGATTCACAATGAACCGTATGCGATAAAAGCGCCGCTATATGAGAGGAAAATATTTATTTCGCACATAGAAACTACTGATAAGCGACGGAAGAATTAAAGTTGTGCTTTATGGGGCGTCAGAGGGTTGTTTTGATGTTTGTAATTGATTGTAATATTCCGGGACGTCCCGATAACGTTATATTTTCTACCATTAAGAAAATAGTATGGAGAGAGATAGAATGTAGATTATGATCGTTTAAACTGCAAGTTTTCTCTTCGTATGAAAGATACATCTTTGTGCAATGGTCCATATGTTACAAATATTGTGATATATTAGCTAATATACTATTAATTTTATTTCAATTGTACCCATAGTTACAATGCTTAACAATTTTATAATCATAATTTTAAAAGCATCTTTTATTTTAATAGATAAAGGAACATTAGGTATTGTCTAAAATAAACAGTTTTAAAACCTTAAAATGGACTTTTTCGTACGTAGAACATTTCTATCTCGAAATTGAGTGACCGAGAAAAAATAAACCAACACATAAATGCAGAATATATGTTTTATGCGACAGTTTTACTATTTTCATTGGCGGCTGCTTCAGTGCCGTGTCGATACGTTCGTGATCGAACGAATTTTTTTTTTCTCATTTATTTGTATATGATACAGGCCGAATATATGTTTTTTTCGTTCAATACAAAATCGGCACATTTTTCTCACATAGTCCACCATCGTGCTTTCTCATGACCCATGGACGGGGTGGGATGTGTCCTATCCACCTCAAAATCAATAGATATCGTCTGGTAGACGTCCCTAATCAGAATCAGTCGAAATCCAATCGATCCAACACGATTTAATCGAGTGATCGTGCTAACAAATAAATTTCTCAAATAGTCCACCATTGTGAACTATTTGAACAGAACGTCAGAATCAGTCAAAACCCGATCGATCCGACAGGATTTAGTTGAGTGATTTAGAATATTTTTAAAATGCCGACGACAATGACGACATACATAGACAACATTTTTTAAAAACCATTTTTTTTTTGTTCTTAGGCCGAAAAACGAAAAATAAACGCTAGAACATTTTTTTTCCATTTTTCTTTACACGATTACATTACTGTTCCACTCTGGTGTAGTTGAGTGCAGATAAGTAAAAATATCTTCAGTTGTATTAACACTATTTTATTCAATTAAAAATGTGGATGAAAATGTAGATTTATCTCGGCTATTTTCAAAGTAACCCCATTCGTGACATCTATGGAAGAATTACTCAAATTTGTCAATGTAGAAATATGAAGTATATTTCCCATATAAGCAAAATTTCTCACCTCTTAATATGTCCTTATAGAAATTTGAAAGGTAACCGCATATTCAAAAACTGAAAATTTTCGTATATATTTTTTTGTGCTTGAATTTATTTGGGGTAACCTCAAAATTAACTATTCAAAATATAAATTTATAAATTTTGTAGAATACCCATGAAATTCATTTTCTCATGTCCTCTTCAAAACAGTGAATACGTTATGGTATAAGTCAATATGTTATTAATTTTTCAAAAGCATATTGCAAATAGTCAAAAACTTTTCAAGATTTGGATACACAGAAATAAAATCCTCCTTCATATAAACCCTTGGGTTGCGAACTGGAAGGTTACTATTCATTTCATCCCTATTTGCCAAATAAGAAACTCTGTTATATTGCCGATAAATGGAACAGTCTACCTGAGCCTAGCTATAAAAACAAGCCACGGTATGAGGTAAGAGTCATTCGGGATTTTTTATTTGGAAAATAGCGATGAAATAAACTATACACATAAAGACGAGGACAAACACATCCATGTTCAGGGGCAAGTGACAAATCTCGCGAGCAAAGTGCTTCACCTTTAGTAGCTATGCGCCGGGGAACTGAGTTTAACCCTTAATTAGGCTCTTGAAACTATATTCCCACTTAAAATCTATACTATTCTAAGTAGGTTTTGGTCATATTTGTTCCCGCAATATCATAATTAAATCACAGATTTTTGTTGTCAAATGTCAACCTACCAAAGTACATTTTGGAATATAGTCCTTCGTGTAATAGCTGTAAGCTGTTGAATTGTGCTTAGAATAGGCTGTTTTGAATTAATATAGTATGAAATTTATTGAAAATGTCTTTAAGAAATTCGCTAAGTACATTGTTTTATGTAATGAAGGTGAAGTATAATATATTTATCTGTTATAAGTACCCGATCCGATAGGACTTGAACCTTGACGAAGTTCTAGTGCAAACTGGAACGGGTGGGTCGGCTTGCGCGTTTTAATGATTTAAGGAGCCGTACCATAGGTTTAACCATAGTGGGGGGGTCCTTATTGAAAAACCAGACTAAGAGAAGTCCCTGAAGGAGGGCAGCAGCTCTTTCAGTAGTCATAGTGGCAGAAACCGTGAGGGTTGGTATGGTGCTATGACACACACGACTGCGATGTGGAAGGCAAGAGGAAACCACCACATTATAATCCTCAGAACAGCTAGCAGAAAGCTTATCCTAAATTAATGATGGCGTCTCCTGGGACAAAAAACTCCGGAGGTAAAATAGTCCTCCGTTCGGATCTCCGGGTGAGGACTGTTCCGGGAGACGTGATCGAGTGCAATAATAATAAGAAGTGTAGCATTTCACGAGTCGGAGCGTGGAATGTCAGAAGCATGAGACAGGCAGGGAAGCTAGAAAATCTGAAGATAGAAATGGATAGGTTAGGATTAGATATAGTAGGTATAAGTGAGATGCGCTGGCCGGAAGTAGGAGATTTTTGGAGCGGTGACTATAGGGTAATACACACAGGATCGGTAAATGGAAACGCGGGAGTAGGGATCGTTATGCGGAAGAACGCAGGACAGTGTGTAGATAGCTACCTACAATACAGCGAGAGAGTAATGATGGTTAGGTTAGATTCGAAGCCAGTGGAAACAGTAATAGTGCAAGTATACATGCCTACTTCTAACCACAGCGAGGAAGAGTTAGAAGCCGTTTATTCGGACATAGAGCAGGTAATAGGATTTGTGAAGGGTCATGAAAATTTAATAATAGTAGGAGATTTTAACGCAGTCGTAGGTGAGGGGAAAGAAGGAGAATTTGTAGGGCCTTATGGATTAGGAAACAGAAACGAGAGAGGTAGCAGACTGATAGAATTCTGTGAGAAGCACAAGATGATAGTCGCGAACACATTGTTCAAGAATCACGTTAGGAGGCGGTACACATGGAAAATGCCAGGAGGGATAGACAGGTATCAGATAGACTACATTCTGGTTAGGAAGAGATTTAGAAATCAAGTAAAAGACTGTAAGAGTTATCCAGGAGCAGATGTAGACAGCGATCACAACTTGGTAGTCATGAAAGCTAGATTAAAGTTCAAAAATCTGAAAACCCGGAAGGATAAGAAACGTATAAATGTAGACATATTGAGGGATCAGAATATGAAATATAAGTTCCAGGAGAAAACAGATCAATTAATAAATAAAACGAGTAAGGACGAAATCAAGAACGCAGAAACTGAGTGGGAGGGTATCAAGAATAGTCTAGCTTCAGCGGCTACGGACGTTTTAGGACACGATAAAAGGGAAGCTAGGAAGCCCTGGATAACGGACGAAATCTTAAACTTAATGCAAAAGAGACGAGGCTACAAAAACAGACGAGACGAAGAAGGACTGAAAACGTATAAGGCAATAAAGTGGGAAATCATTAGAAAATGTAGAAAAGCGAAAGAACAATGGATAGAGGAGAAATGCAAAGAAGTAGAAGATAAGTTGTAAGTAGGTAAGACCGATGAGGCTTACAAAATAATTAAGAGGAACTTCAGGGATGTAGGAACAATAAGTAGAAATGTTAGGAGTCAATCGGGGGACATACTGATAGGAAGAGAGGAGAAAGCGGATAGATGGAAGCAGTACTTAGGAAATTTATACGAGGGTCAGGAATTAGGAGAGATATTAGAGGAAGAATCTAGCATCGATAGGGAAGATGTAGGAAAACCTATATTGAGAGAGGAATTTGAAATAGCACTAAGGGGACTAAAGAATAATAGAGCGCCGGGTGTAGATAAAATACAGGCGGAAATTTTGAAATGTGCGGGACAGAAAGTAGTAAATAGGATTTTTGAACTGGTAAAATATATATACGAAACGGGCGAGATGCCGGAGGATTATAAGAGGAACATTATCGTTACTATACCGAAAAAGAGAGGAGCCGACAAATGCGAGAACTTTAGAACGATTAGCCTAACTTCCCATGCGTCAAAAATCTTAACTAGAATAGTGCAGAAGAGGATGGAAAATAGAGCGGAGGAAATACTAGGAGAAGACCAATTCGGGTTTAGGCGAAATAGGGGAACTCGCGAAGCTATTCTGGCGCTAAGAGTAATGTTAGAGAAAACAATAGAAAAAGGAAAGAACGCTTATATAGGATTTGTAGATTTAGAAAAAGCTTTTGATAACGTAAGATGGGAAAAAATGTTCGAGATACTAAAGAGCGCGGGAATGAAGTATAGAGATAGGAGAGTAGTACACAATCTATACAAAGAGCAAACTGCTGTTATAGAAGTAGAAGGGGAAGAAAGGGAAGTAGGTATTAGGAAAGGAGTAAGACAAGGATGTACGCTATCACCACTAATTTTTAATCTGTACATCGAAGAGGCGATTAATGTGGTAAAAGATAGAGTGGATTTCGGGATTAAAGTACAGGGACAGAAACTAAAAATGCTGAGATTCGCGGATGATATAGCAGTATTAGCATCTAGTAAGGAGGAACTAGAATCAGCATTGAACGAAATGGAGGCAGTGTTGACAGAGGAATACGGAATGAGGGTGAATAAAAACAAAACTAAAGTGTTAGTGTGCAGAGGGCGCGAGAGCAGAGCAAAAACAAAAGTACAAATTAATAATGAAAGATTGGAGGAAGTTAAAGACTTCACTTATTTAGGAAGTAAAATAAATTGGGATGGAAGAGGCGATAAAGACATAAAACAAAGAATAGCGCAGGGTCGAGTAGCTTTTAACAAAAAGAAAGCACTTTTATGCTCGGGGGTAATAAACTTAGAAACAAGGAAGAGATTTTTGAAAACATATGTATGGAGCACGGCACTTTACGGTTGCGAAACCTGGACGGTAGGGGAAGCAAGTAGGAAGAAATTAGAAGCTTTTGAGATGTGGTGTTACCGAAGAATGATGAAAATACCATGGACTGATAGGGTTAGAAACGAAGAAGTATTGGAGAAAGTCGGCGAGAAAAGGAGTATGTGGAAAAACTTAAAGAAGAGAAGAGATAGAATGGTAGGCCACTTGCTGAGACATGGAGGAATAGTCCGCGATATTTTGGAGGCAGAAATAGGAGTGAAGAAAGGCAGAGGTAGGCCTAGATTAGACTACTGCTCGCAAATAGTAAGGGATGTAGGTTGTAGCACAATTAGCGAAATGCGTAGGTTAGCACAAGATAGGAGAAGCTGGAGGTTAGCGTCCAACCAGTCTTAGGACTGATAACCTAATGATGATGATGATGTTATAAGTACCCATGTTAATAAGTCGGTTTGTTTGATTTAAAACTTATGAAAAATTATATGGGAATTATTTACCCTATGTCCTTTTACATTTTCTTATTATGCTTTCTCTATTACTTTTCTGTAATGTTTTACGTCAGTGCGGTGCATGTATTTGACATTATTTTTTTTAATTACCCTTCTAATAAACAGCACCCAGTGGTGGATTTCAGAATAAAAATGCAAATGTTTTTGGGGTTCCAAAGGAAGTTAGCTTGATAAATGTGAAAATTTTTCACTAAGGCCAACGAAAAAGGAACCAAATATGAGCACATTGTATAAAGTACCCATTTGTATTTTTATCGGCTGGTAATCTTTCTACACATCTCGGTAAAGCAATATCCATTTATTTTCTTTTATTTTGTTAAATAAGGTTTAATAAACCATTTTAGAGGTATGTATATTTATTTATATAGTTCTACAAGGTATAGAACATATAATCTCCACATAAGATTTGCTTTATCAGTCTTAGGAAAAATAGTCCCCCCCACATTTTTTCTTTTAAAAAAAAACTATTGTTCTTATATTTTATTTCTATATAACTATTCTACTAAAATAAATGTTTATACCACATTAATTTTTTATACATACTTCAGAGTGGTCCGATTGAGCGTTAATGCCCACCATGTCGGTGATAGAAAAGTATATATCTGGCCATTTTTAAGTATCTTGTTTAATGATACCGGGTGTAACAGGATCATGGCATGACCCCATTTTCTCCTTTAGTTTTGAACATTATTGATTGAAATTTGGGATATCCTATACACATAATAAGCGGCACTTTTTGACATACATAGATATTTTTTCACTTCCCGTTTCGCCGGAAATGGCACTAACTTTCGAATTTTAAATGGAATACCCTTTATATTATTGCATTTTTGAATTCTGCTTAGTTCTATGAATCCAACGATACCAAATAAGTGACATTTAAAAAGTCAACATTTTTTATAATCTAATTTTTAGTTTTCCATTTAAGTGTACCATGACGGATCCGATTTATTCTAAATGATCCGGTTAATGCTACAAAAATCGAAATTCCGTCAAAAATACTAAATCACGTGATTTATGAACAAATAAATTTCATCAAAATTGGTTTTGGGGCAAAACTCAATTTTCTCAAATGGAACCATATTGGTACTGTGGTACCATTTATTAGTACTGTTAATAAGGAATTTATTCATTTGTCGTATTAAAATGTACAATAAATACAAACAAAATTACAGCTAAAAGAAAATAAGAAAATAATAAAATTTATTAAATACTAAAAATAAGAAAATATTAATCCGACTGATATATTAACTATTTTTGAAACTTAGACATATGAAAAAATTCCGAGAAAATATTATATACTTACCCGTCATTATTGCAATTATATGAATTTTAATAAAGGTATCGAAACACTAAACCTCAAACGTGTATATACATAGCGATTTTTTTGCCGTCGGATTTTTTCTCTCGTTACATTACACGCACGATGGGGCATGCATGAGGGGCCTTGGCGTGTTCTTATCGTGTCAAAACTGCATATAAATGCTCAGAGCGACAACATAAGTAATCTATCTCGAATCGTGAAGACAAACAGGCTGCTATTTAGTTGGAATTCTTAAATAAAGCGTATATGCACAATTATTTGTGCATTAATATTATGCTGTATAGGACAAGAGAGCCACGCCATATTCAAATGCCATCACAAATTGGTTCGAGTTTTGCCTATAACTGCAGGCGATATGCCACGATTACTGCAATTTGAATATGAATACGTGTGAGGTTTTTTATTTACTATGATACGTTAGGAACATATTGTATACTAAATTAAATTACTTAATTTATAATTACTTGTCTAATATAAAGGAGAATCAAATCAAGGATGCATGATTTAATAAAGTTTTATTTAGCCAATTGCATACATGTTATCGAAGATGGTGTACGTATGTGGAAAATTGCTCAAATCTCAAGAAATGAGCATGAAACGAGGGATGCCACAAGGGTCAAAATTAGGACCCGTATTATGTATGTTATATGTAAATAACACACCTCGAATAAGGGATGAGTATGTTGTTTAGTATGTTGATGATACAATACTTCTCTCGTCTTAATGAAGACATAGGACAAGGTATAGTAAATAAAATCTTACACATGTGGGATATATTAGAACAATATTTTCAAGCAATAAATCTTAAATTAAACAAAGATAAAACTTAAAAATAATAATAAAATTAACACAAATTTTAATAATATAGTACTTACCAATACGTCAAGTATATTAACATTCACAGATTCTCTTGTATTCCTGGGATTAAGGATGGATTCGAGGATATATTGACAGCTGTTCCATATCAGTTCTTTAGCGCCAAAAATGGTTTCGTATTGCTTTGCGTTAAAAAAAAATTGTAAAATATATTAACACGCAAGCAGCTTTATCTCTCTTAATTTAATCTTACTATGCATCATGCTTATACTGAATTATGTATAGGTAGATATTGAAGTAGTATGTCCGAAGAAACAAAGAAAAACGTCATTCTACAAAAAATATTTATTAGAAATGTAATAAATCTGAAGCAAAATCTTGTAAAGATAAACAGTTTTAAAACCTTAAAATGGACTTTTCCGCATGTAGAACTTTTTCTAGAATCTCTATCTCGAAATTGAGTGGCCGAGAAAAAATAAAACCAACACATAAATGTAATAACAGCAATATGTAATATTGTTTTATGCGACAGTTTTATTTTTTTCAATTTTTCTCAAATAGTCCACCATCGTGCTTTCTCATGACCCATGGACAGGGTGGGGGTGTGTCCTATTCAGTTCAAAATCAATAGATGTCGTTTGGTAGACGTTCCTAATCAGAATCAGTCGAAACCCCATCGATCCGACACGATTAAATGGTGCTAACAAAAAAAATCTGGAACAGTCCACCATTGTACTTTCTTATGACCCATGAACATGATAGAATATGTCCTATCCACCTCAAAATCAATAAGTGTCATCTGGGAGACGTCTCCGATCAGAATCAGTCAAAGCTCGATCGATCCGACACGATTCAGTTGAGTTATCGTGCTAACAAGAATTTTAAATTCCGACGACAATGACACACACTGCAACATTTTTTAAAAACCACTTTTTTTGTTTTTAGACTGAAAAACGAAAAATAAACCCAAAAAATTTTTTTCAATTTTTCTTTACACGATTGTATTACCTTTCCGGAGTGCAGAAAAGTAAAATATCGAAAAAAAATACTTACCTTAGATAGTCTTTTTATTTATAAGGTAGTAATATTTGCGATGAAAAACATTTCATTATTTGAAAAATCTGAAAGAATACATCATCTGTACCTAGATGCTATAGATTTGTTGTATCTATACTTAGATACAACAAATAGACATCATGTTAAATGATTTGTCAAGGCCTGTTGATAAAGACAATACGATAGGTACTGAGGTCATTTCCTTGATACGGCACTAATGAAAGTGCAACACTTTGCTTCGCGTCTCCAGTATGAATTGGTAACCTATCATATTCTTCTATACAGGTGACTGCGATAGTACCACTCGTACTGCGGTTCTATGTAGCAAACTAAGCCGAGCATCAGGGTATGTATGCTCGGGTTCAAGTCGCAGGGTGGAAGAGCTGGGCACTGGTGTTTGTCTTCATATTTATGTGTAACCTTCCTTCGGCCTTCCACGGCCTGAGGTTTTATAGGAAGGAAATAAACTTCGAGTGTCTAAATGTTTCACCTTTTACATATATATACAAGAAAAGTTATGTTATTACTGACATAACTTTAAAGTTATGTCAGTACTGACTAAGTTTATTAAATGTATGACAATTAGTTCAAATACACAAACACAAAGATGATAACATGCTCCTTTTTACCACTGATTATTGTAAAAGTGGTGTGCAAATGAAAACACAATCTTAGACGGGATTACTTGCTATAACAATTTTAGATAACTTAGAATTAGTAATCCTGGGAAAGGACTAACGATCCTATATATTCAGGATGATAAGTTCTCGTGCTTGCTTCATGTTTTTTGACGCGAGAAATTTTGTGCGTATACATTATTATAATATAGTAGGAAAAAATGCATGAAACAATGATTCCTCAAGTTTGTCCCTGATTATTTAAGTCTTAAAAAGCTTTATATCCCAAAAGATATCGACTTGACACTTTCAGAATATATTCTTAAGCCTTCATATTATAATAATATATAAAAAAATTTCGAAAATTTTGAGGATTTTAGGTGGATGTAGCTCCTTAAGGTACTGAGATAAATTCAGAGTGGTACAGCTGCGGTTTTAGACTACTTATAGAATAATTTTGCTGTTTGCGTAATAGTGCTGGATTACTCTTTTTGGAGTTTACTGGCAAGGGTATAGATCGACAACCTTATCCTTCGGCTTTAACCCAATCTTAAATTTAACCAAAATTTAATTTCTGAAACAAATTAAAAATATAGTTTATACAATAGGCAATTTGCATGATTTTTAATTAAATTGTCAAAACATTCTATAAGTCATTAAATCCATACAGAGTTAAATTTACCACCTTCTGTGCAATAATAGACACAAAATAAATAAATGAAATTTGAAATTATTGTCGGCGCGCGTAAACACAAGAAATGCAAATGGCTGTCGCGTGACGTCACAGTATATTATTTTGTTGAAAGATAGATGGGCGTTTAGTGTAATTTCATGAAATATTCCTTTTTCGGTGTGCGAATCTATTTATTATTATTAATATTGAACAATTGTGTGTAGACTATGGCCCCCAGTTTGTCGCTCAGGTACTGGTTCTCTCTGGCAGCTGAAAATATGAGGTAGAATGCCCTTTTTCAAACTTAACCTCTGTACATTACCAGCCAGTCTGTATTGCAAGTAATTTTCCATGTATTCTATATATATATCTATATCTAATGATCTATATCTAATGATCTTCAAAACAAACATTTTCTAAATATTCCATGAGGCAAGTAATATGAAAACAGCATACAACGTGAAAGTGGGGTTATGTACAAATACATCTAAAACAAATAAATGTTATTAGGTACTTACAATAAAATGATCCTCGCAACAATATAGCGGCGTCGAACTTGATTGCTTTATATTTTTTCTTTTCGTCCCTTTTCATTGTTACGCACTATTTCTTCCGCATTCTTTCCTCTTTGGGAACCGAGAAAAACAATTTTTCGGGCGTTGATACCATAGTATTTGTACACATTGACACGATACAATACTTATAAAATTTGTGTTTTATCGACTCCATACCGTTAGGCACTTTATAAAACGCATTTGTTACAGATTTTACAAACTGTTAGCACAAAACCAAATCAAAACACTGATGATTGGGATACTTCCCTAGACAGTGACGTGGATCAATCAGACTGTCGTTTTCGAACACGCGACTTTGTTTACATAAATGAGTGAATTAATTCTATTAATTATGCAAAAACTACAGATTTTCATGAAAAATTACTATAACATTATTCTTAAGTACTTATTATATGGCAGAATAAATTTATTTTCAGGCGTATAGAAGGTTCATACAAATTGCCTATTTTAGTGAACTCCATTTCTCAGCAAAAATCTCGGGTTCTAGCTAAACTTTGTGTTTAACAAAAACACTATACAATTATGTACAGCTCATCAAGAATGTGAACAAGTCCCAAAACTGCGATATTAGACCGCCCACGAGGTGCGCAGTAAATAGCCTGCTCTTTAAGCAGTTGAATTGAGGCTTTTGGAAAGTGAATATCGATGAATATATATTGAATGTGAATGTATACAGAGTTCGATCTGACAACGCGTAAAGTGCATCCTTTTTCATCCCAGTGCTGCCTCACTCTTTCTTCTACTCATACCAAGAGAATCTCACACTTTTTCCTATTCTTGATAAGCAGTATGTACAACTTTGCTCTTCACATAAGCTATGTGGCTAACACTCAGTCTCACAACAGAACAGTTATATATGTACATCAAGTTATCCTTCTGTCAATAGCATTAGATAGATTTTCTTAGATGTGTCGTTCGCAAAAATTAAGTTTTACAATGTTTTTTCAGTCTGCTATATTTAATACTAAACGCCATATAATGTCTTAAACTATTGTTTAATGCCTTATGCGTTATAAGTGTTTGATAAGAATGAAAACCTGTTTAAGAAACTGTTACAGTTATCACTGTCTGTATTCTTCGAATACGTTTTCTTAGAATATTCTTAGGTTGATAGAGACTGTCGTAAAAAGACATATTTAAAAGCCAAGATATTTGATAAAAAAGCTGTTATTCAAGTATTTCCTATCTGACATTACAGTCAGCTAGTTCCATTAAATTTTGCCACGATAACCTTATACTTCCTTCGCATCTCTTTCATAGTTCCGACAGCTGCCATTTTGGTCACCCATCTCAGCAATGTCATCAAAAAATAAATCGATTACCCGTAGTATTTTTATTAGTCGTTCCATTATAGGTCGGTTCGATGTGTCATATTCCCATCTTTGTAGGGATTTGGCGTTACGTGTTTTACGCGTACGTATGCCAGTGATTTCCCCATAAGCCATATAGAACGGGCAGCGTCGAACATTCGATGGCAGACGATACATTCTGTACAGGTTAATCCAACTATGTAAAGGAGTGTCCATCACGTATTTGGTGACATTGTGGGGAGTTTCAGGACACAAAACTTCACACCATGCATAACAATCACGTCACGCACATGGAAGCCAAACTGCATCCGAAGGTCGCGAATAAACGGTGACGGTATGAATAGGAAAGTGTCCAAGGCGTGTTGATTGTTAGAATGGCGATAGATACAGCGATGCTATTAGAAATTCCAGCCGGCTCTTCGCTTTATTTAAATACACAAATTGTTTTAATAAATCACACGCAGTTTGCTGGACGAGTGAATCCTTGATAAGAAGACAATAAAAATTTTGCGCATTCGGACTCGCAAAGCGGATCGCACATCGAGCTAGCTTGTTCAACGATTAAAATGCCGTTTGCGTCGTCGGTAATTTCAAGAGTACTATTCTCTGAAAATTATGTGGCAGATAGTGATAGTATATTTATCTAAAGATAAATAGAGAGAAGAATTAAATACAGAAGTAGTTTATAACGTAAATGCCCATCAAGTAGCTCCACGTAGCCTACTTTGATCCAAGGTCTCTTATGGTCATATATAGTAATTTTAATCCATCAGTGACCAGATGAGAACATACGAGGGGGTACACAAAAGAAACTGAACTAAAGTTGTGGTGAGCGGAGTTTTCGTAGTATCGTATTCTGCCTCTACGAACCTCTAGCTACCATTCCGGAGACAGAAAGCCAAACGTCGTCGGTAAAGAAAGTTTCGTTCGGCTTGTGTGAATTTTTCAGCGAGAGTTATTTGCATGATCGTCGTTTTTTGTTTTTTTTTCGATGTGAGAGGAGTTGTCTATTCACAGTCTGCTCAGAATCAGACAGTTAACCAAACTTTCTACCTGGAAGATTCGAAAGGATTGGGCAACAGTTTTCGACGGAAGAGGCCAGATTTGTGGCAGTCGGGCGACTGATTTTTCCACCACGATAACACTCCTGCTTACACAGGCCTGTCGGTGTATTAATTTTTGACCGAAAATGTCCACAACTTCGTCAATGGCCCGTCGTCGATCTTCCACGATGTTTTCGTGAATTTCCTCAACATTTTCATCGGTTCGCGCCATGGAAGGCTGACCATAGAGGGGTTTGTCATAAATTGGCATATAATTTCTTTTGAAACGGGAACATCACTCAAACAGTTGAGTTTTCGCAACAGCATCATCCTTCTAGGCTTTTTCTTCGACATTTCAAGAGCTTCTATGCCAGTTTCCTTGAGCAAGAAGCAAAACTTTACAGCCGCGCGCTGTTCAGAATCATTCATCAGCAAAGACGACGAGCACACAAAACAATTTTCACTAAAAAGTTCACACAAGCCGAACGGAACTTTCTTTAGCGACGACGCTTAGTTTACTGACTCGGAAATATTAGATCTATATGCTACTAGCGTCATAACGCGGTACTATCAGAACTCCGTCCACCACAACATCACTTGGCTTATTTTGGGTACCCCCTCGTATATTGTGAGTAGATGCAATACATCTTATGATGTATTTAATCCTGGGAGGGACTGCAATATTTGCTGTAGCAACTGTCAAATCTGCTTCCTGTTTCTGAACCCAATATATATTAGAGAAATTAGATAAACGAATTAAAGTACTTTAAACGTGATCATTTAAAAATACATTTTGTGAATGATGCTTTTTCAATTCACACGAGGACAGTTTTTCTTTGAACTGTTGAAATTTTGGAATAAATAAAAAACCTAAAAGTACCTCGAAATCCGTAACACTTGATATATACATAAGTATATAAGATTGTAGAAAGTTCCAAATGACTTCTATCACTATTTTATAAACTTCTATGAACGTACAAACTACGCTACACAATTGCCTTAAGTATACCGCTTTGTCGATTTTGTCAAAGTACTGCAGACCTACATAACCAAGTGCATTCGACACGTGTTTCCAAAGAAGCTTTCGACAGACAGAATCTCGTAGAGCACAGTCTGGTTAATAGTGAGCAAGTAATTTTTAGAAAAGAATATTATTTTAGTTATTTTCTAATTATCTTATTTTCTTATTATGTTATTTTCTTCTAATGATACCCTAGAACATAAAAAATTAGAATTAGTATACTGTTTACTGTCTTTATTAATGATATTAATCGAATAATGTTAGTTCCATCTTACTAAAAACAACTTGTTTTGTAATTTAACAGTGACATTCAATTCTCGTCCACCCTGTAGTTAACTGGTATTATTTATCTATTCACAACGTAATGTATTACATCTTATGTATTTGTAAACGTCTGTGTACTAAGTACAGGGTCCGGCAACAGAATTAAACGGATTTTAATAGGCCACTGTTAAGAAACAAAAAATATACTTGAACTAATTATTATGACAACTAAAAACGCAATTCTGGAAATTTCTTATGACACTTAGGTTACAAAGATCACATACCTAAGATGACCACCGTCTTCTTCTATACATTGCTGCAGCCTGTTTCTGAAATTGAACATAACGTGTCTGAGTAAATCTTCGTTTATAGAGATTATCTCTTCACGAATCCTTTCTTTGAGTTCCAGAATTGTTTGGGGACGCGTAGAGTACACTTTGAACTTTAAGAATCCCCACAAAAAAAAAATCCGGGACTGTTAGGTCCGTTGAACTTGCGGGCCATGCAAATTCGCCAAACCTTAAAATTAGGAGATTAGGTAATATACCTGTACGCTGTAAAATAGCAATGGATCGTCTAGCTGTATGCGCTGTAGCGCCGTCCTGTTGGAACCATACTTCATTTTGGTCCATTCTTTGAAGTTCCACAGTCATAAATATTTCCAACATCTCAACGTACCGAAGTGAATTGACTGTAACGGTATGGCCGTTTTCTTAAAAAAAGTATGGCCCAATCACACCAAATCTGCACACTCCAAACCACACCGTTACCATTTGATCATAAAATGTTTCATGCATTTCTCTTGAGTTGTGTTCTGCCCAGTAGCGAAAGTTCTGTTATTAACGTACCCACTGAGATGGAAGTGAGCTTCGTCAGACATAATCAGTTTATCAGGAATTCCTGCATTGTTGTTCAATGTTTCAAGAAATGGCTTACAGAAATTGAGGCGATTAACTTTATCAACGGGGTTCAGTCTCTGGACTATCTGTACTTTATACGGATGAAATTTCAAATCCAGATTTAAAATTCGTCGCATAATTCGTTCTGAAATTCGCAGGGCAATTGATTGCCGAATTTCAGAACGTTGTGAACTCCGTTTAACGACTACTCTGGTTCTTTTTATATTACCTTATGTACGAACTGTACATGTACCTCCGAAAAATTTTTAGTTTACACTGTCCCTTTCGTCGAAATCTCTTACCCATCTCAAAATTGCATTTCTTCATGGGACTTCAGCGCGCGCTGGCAAATTAAATTCACGGCGAAAACGCCTCTGGGTTTGCACGATGGACTGGGCCAGGATATATGGTTTCATAGCAGAGACCCGTTGATTAACCGGCCAATTTGTCATTGCAACACAAAACTTTCGATAATAAAGTACAATTTTATCACTATTTGACGTTTGTCAAAGAAACAGTATTTCCACAGCAACCTAGTCAAAACCATTGAATCCTGTTGCCGGATCCGGTATATATTCTAATGATTTTCAATTTTTAACTAAAACTTAAATATAATTGAAAGTAGTCTCAGAACATTACTCTTAACTTCTAATGAGCCAAGTTCATCCAACAGCTTGCACATTCCACCAACTATCGTGTTGTCAACTACTGTCGTTTCCATCTTTCAAATTATAATTTTTATAATTCTACACAATACCATTCGATTTAACGATTGCTTTGTTGGCTTAGAAGTAAACTGTAAATAACAGAACTGTAAATAACAAAACTACATTAGTTCCTCTGTTATTGAAATTTACACAAGGTGAATTCCCCTTCGCGTACGAGTTGCCTAGCTGAGGTAACAACATAATAAATATCCATGGACAATTAACCCATCAATCCACGAGCACCGTTAATGTTATATTCGTCATTAACAATTAATATTGTCTGACGTTTGTCTTATAATTTGAGTGACACTCCTATTGTTGCCGAACGCACGTATCATGCTCATTTTATTGATTGTGGTTATCAGGGAATTTTTATGCGACTGCAAAAGACAGAAAGTCGTACTAGCGCACAAAGGGCTCTTCACATGCTTGATTGCCCGCTCATTTGGTGAGCGGTCTTTTTTTCGGAATGCCTCATTGTCTTTCTATTACTGAAGTATTGTTATTGTTCCATGAGAATAGATATGTGAGGAAAATACATACATCGCGTGTCGAAGTAACCACTCATTTATCACTGACTATTTCTGAGGAAAATGTATTTGTATTGTATTTTTTTAATTTCCATCAAGGAGGTATAAATATTTAATGAAGTATTGAAGTATATTAAAAATGATCAGAATGGACTTATTAGTTACACGTTATTTCGATTTAATATCACTTTAACTATAAAATAACCCTTACATTCAACAATTAAAAGTCTTATTCACCTCACCCACTTTTCACATTCACTTAGTTTTGTCTAATAGTAACATACACAAACATACACCAAACCAAAGAGAAATGGGTCCCAACACAGATGCGCCAAAGCGTTTAAACAGACACAAAAGTAAAATAATAACATCCATGTAAATAATAAACGATTTGTAAATACACATACATACTATTCATTTCATCGTTATTTGCCAAATAAAAAACTGTCTTGTCTTGCCGATAAACGGAATAGTCTACCTGAGCCTAGCCATAAAAACAAGTCACGGTATGTTTTGAGATTTTTTATTTGGCAGATAGCGATGAAATAAACTATGAGTAATTCATAAAATAATTCAGAATGCTTCTTTTATAATGTATTAATAATTATTGTAGTTGTTTTTCTGATGATGGAGATACAAGTCGAAACCTAAGATTAAATAATATTTATCTATTTAATTTGCCGAAAACCCTAGGAACCGAAACGAATAGAATATACATATATATATATATATATATATATATATATATATATATATATATATATATATATATATATATATATACAGTGCTATTCAAAAGTCCTCCCCCCCTCTTATCTTTGGAACGATTATACATAAACTAGTGAAATTTGGTAACTGAATATTAAGGGTTGTAAACTTCCCTACTAGTGATGATAGATGACGTATGCGTCAAAGATGACGTCACAAGGTCATTGTGACCAATAATTTTAAATGAAACCCTATGGCAAGCGACACCTCTTTTAAAAGGTATCGAAAAAACCTATTCAATGATACTAATATTGTGTCTGTTTACGGCAGTTTTGACAACTGGCTTTCAAAAACCGCAAAGCTGTGATGAATTAAATCAGTTAATAATAAAATTTAAAATTCAAGCTCCGCCACTGGATAGTTGGATAGTAAATAATCTGACGTTTTTGCAAGTCTCCCCAATTTGATGTTTTTTAGCTGTCCAAGTTTTTATACATTTAATAATTTGTGTATTGTTGATCGAACGTTTAACTGTTTTAGTACCTTGTGGTAATTTTAAAATATTTGTACATTCAATGATTTGTTAAACTGTTGTGAGCTGAACGTTTAAGTGCTTCAAGAAGAGAAATGGTACGTGTTTTAGGTAATAAAGCAGCAGCGATCCTAATACTTGGTGAAACTGGAGAAAATATTCATGCAGCAGAACGCATTTTTAATGAAAGGTTTCCCGATCGCCCAGTTTCGAGCACTTATTTGAGAGAGCTTCTTCGTAAGTTTAAAACAACGGGTAGTATTAATGATGCAAAACGATCTGGCAGACCACAAATTTCTGATGAGAAAAAAATTGATATACTGGTAGAAGTAATAGTAAATCCTACTTCTTCAACAACTCAAGTTGCATCAACCTGTCAAGTCAGTCAAAGTACAGTGCACAGGGTGTTGAAAAAAAAAACAAATTTCACCCATACAAATTAAAAATGGTTCATCAACTCTCAGACGACGATCCAGACCGAAGACTGCAATTTTGTGAAAATATGGAGACTAAAATTAACCAACAGCCAGACTATGTCAAAACAATTTGTTTTAGTGACGAAAGTACTTTCTATCTAAATGGAAATGTAAATACACAAAACGTGAGATATTGGAGTGACGCAAATCCTCACATGTTTCGTGAAACACATACTCAGTATCCCGAGAAGGTCAATGTTTGGGCAGGTATACTGGGAAACTACATTGTTGGGCCTGTTTTTTAAATACCAACTTAACCGGTGAGGTGTATCTGCAGATGTTGCAAAATGCAATAGAACCGTTAATCCTTGAAATTTTGGGAGATAATCAAGATGAATTCGACATTTTGAAAATAACATTCCAACAGGATGGTGCTCCTCCACACTATTACGGTGCAGTAAGACGGTTTTTGGATGAAGAATATCCTGGTAGATGGATTGGACGACGAGGTTCAATGGAATGGCCGCCTCGATCACCGGACCTCACACCTTTAGATTTTTTTCTGTGGGGGTATCTTAAATCGAAGATTTACGCCACTCAGCCTGACAATATTGATGTTTTAAAACAACGTATTGTTACAGAATGTAATGCTATTTCCGCAGACACATTTGAAAAAGTACGAGAAGAGTTTCGCAATAGGATATTTTACTGTCAGGAAGTAGATGGAGTTCACTTCGAACAATTACTATAAGTAGGTACTGATTCTTGAATCTGTAATTAAAATTATTATCCAAGTTTACTGATTACTGATTTAATCCATCAAAACTACCATAAATACAAATAATATTAGTATCATTGATTACGTTTTTTCGATACCTTTTAAAAGAGGTGTCGCTTGCCATAGGGTTCCATTTAAAATTATTGGTCACAATGACCTTGTGACGTCATCTTTGACGCATACGTCATCTATCATCACTAGTAGGGAAGTTTACAACTCTTAATATTCAGTTACCAAATTTCACTAGTTTATGTATAATCGTTAAAAAGATAAGAGGGGGGGAGGGGACTTTTGAATAGCACTGTATATATATATATATATATATATATATATATATATATATATATATATATATATATATATATATATATATATATATACTCATTCATATAAGATGCAATCATATCAAAATATTTTATCGTCAGACAGCTCAGATGACCTACGTACTGCCAGAGGTTTCTTAATACGAGTAGTTCAATGAATGACGACATATTAACTTTTTACTATAAGCATTTTTTTGATAAAGCATGCATTTTTCCTTTAAGGGGACGTTAAATATCAAAGTATCCAAATGTGAAGCACTGATAATGAACACATTTTTGTTGTTTTTTTCCAATTTCACATTTTATTTGGTCAATCAAGTGAAGCACTGAGAACCATATTTTCAAAAATAGAGGTTTCTCTCATATAAGAAAAAATGATTTTTTGTTTTCAATTCCCCCGTTAATTTAAAGAGGTACAGAGTCGGCCTTTTTGATGAATTTATTCAATAAATACACGAAGACCAACTAAAATATAAATATCTTGAACAAAATGGTGCAACAACATTTCGATAGAACACATTATAACTTTTCTCCACAAAGTTTATGGTCGGCTAATTAGTTACCATAAATAATTTGATGCCTCCATGGTTCATCATTAGGGACTATCTTAAAGTTTCTTACTTTAAATATAGGGTTTTCAGAACCCTGTAGTTAATTTACAAGAATTAGAATAAAGATTTGGCAACGAATGCGCAACCATAAGGTTAGAAATGCTATAAAAGGCTTTTGATATCATGTAAAGACTCGTATTTAGAAACACTCGGTTATTAAGACTCGTGAGTTCCTTGAGAGACTCGTTGAGCAAGGGGGGCGGTGAAGATAATTCAGAATATCTCAGTAGAAGATCTTTTAGAGTATATTGCGGTATTATCGTATATTACGGTAATTATTATATATCGGAATCAAGATGTTCTTAGGATATGTCCAATTTGGGGGATTATAGATTATAATTATTTTAATTTGGCACTTAGACCTATGCCACCGAAATATCCCTTGGCCTATTCCAGGTACTACCTCTGAGTATACCACCTTATTCAGCTTTGTCTTTTTCATTTAGGCACAAAAATTAAGGGATTTAAAAAAATGTTCAAGAAAAATCGTCGCAATGCAATTTTAGACAAACTGAAATCCAACTTCTTAATTTTCAGATCTTGAGTTAAATCTTTATTACCATCAGCAGTTTTTGAATAATAATAAGAAAACCATCGGAGAAAAAATCCTAAATTTTGCTTGTCTTTTAAAACGTCCACGGACATCTTCAGTGATTTCACTGTAAGGCTTTTTTAGATAGCTTTGTCCTCTTTAATTTGATCGATCTAAAAGCCTTGTACGATGATTGTTCACGTATCGTCATTCAAAGGAGAAAGTCAATTTTGACTGTTTTTATTGAAATTTTTTTTTACAATAATTTTTCATAATAAAATATGGATTACTGGTAAAAAAATTATTTTCAAAAGATGAATAAAAAATTAAAAATTCATCTTTAAATTTATTTTTAATAAAAACAACAAATTTAGTCATGCCGAACAGAATGAAAAAGAAATCACAGCCCTTTGAAATTCTCAGGGCTTCTTTGGGATACTTTAAGCTTGAAAAGAAACATCCTCAGTATATCCATTATATGCAATGTTATTCCAAATTAAGCGAATATCTCTAAACACGCAATTTTTTACGTCTTTTTCAATGAACATTCTCGCACCCATTTTTTTTTTATCAAAAACCAGTAACTAAATCTTGTAAAGAAAACTTTATAGTTTTGAAAACCCTACTTGAATTTTATGTGCGATCATTATTTCCCGAGTAATTAATTACCAAATTCAAAACTGACTGTTTTTACTTTTAACGACGATAACTCAGCAAAAAATCATGGTACAAGGCTTTTGGACCACTTAAATTAAAGAGAATAAAATTATCTAAAGAAATATTTAGGACGAAGTCACTGAAAAAAATGTATTGAAGTCGGTGGACCTATTGAAAAGCAAGCAAAAATTTGTAAATTTTTTCGATGGTTTTCTTATGATTCCTTAAAAAGTGATGTCGAAAAACAATTTTAAATTCAAGATCTGAATACAAGGAACTTGGTGCTTTAACTTGCTTTTTTAAAAATTGCTTTGCGACTAGTTTCCTCCAAGTTACTGCGCCTTGAAAATCACCTAAATATTCACGATTTTTTTACATCCCTTAATTTTTGTGCTTTGTATGTACCTTATTTTCGATACTCTATAACATGTCATCAAAAGAATATTGCTGTTTAGAGATATTGGAGATTTAATAATGTACTTTCTTGAAAATGTTTCACGTATTAAGTTTCATTTAATGCTTAAGTGCTATTTACTATTATTTTATATCGATTATTAATTTAATAGAAACTTAGGTTAAATCTAACTCTAATCAAACTCTTTTTCTTCTATTAAATTAGACGGTCTTCAGTGGCGGCTTGTGAGTTTTACAACTGAGAGGGCAATAAATAGATATTAATTTATGTATATTTTTAGGCACCTACATATATGGTTACATTTTTAGGTAGGTATATCGCAGTGTGTTAAGCCAGGTTTTAAATATCAGAATGAAATTATTAAATTAGGTACATACCTATTTAGCTTTCATTGATTTTCTTGAAAACAAAATCCATACGCCTTTCTTTGCATTGGGCGAAATGGTCGATAACAAGTTCATTGAAATTTGTGATTGACGTTATTACTTCTTTCTTAATTGAACATATTGATATGCTGAGAATATGTCGATTCTTAGCTACCTATTCATTTTGTTGGATAATATTTAATCGATATGTACTGTTTAATTGACACATGACATATTCACTTTTCCTAAAATCGAATATTCATTCACATTATTTAAATGTTTTTCACTAATTTTATGCCTTTTAATTTTTTGACTGAGGTGTTTCAAATAACAAATTCCCTTAGTGGTCCAAGAAGGATCGCTTTGTAAATAATTTCGAATTAAACAAATGAAACAAAAAAAAATGCATTTCGAACACTACATCCATACAAATAATCTGCTAAATCATACATACTTTTATTAAATTTTCTCGTATAACTTTTGGCTCCTGATATTTTCTGGAAAATTGTCATATTCAGCCGAGGACATCCCAAATTTTTCATTTAGACCTTTGTCTTGTACGTGAACTCATTGTTATCTATTTATTTTAAAATATCGTCTACTGAATTATTCATCATTATTATTATTTTTTTTTTTTTTACTAAAAGCCAGTCACCCTATTCTGTGGCTCTGACTCACACAGAAGGTGCGCTGGTAATACCAGCAATCACTCCTCGCGTCCGCTCGGTTAGTGATTACTGGGCCGAGTCGTGTGCCCTGAGTAGACGTAGTGAGCCGAGAATTACGGCCTTCTGCATGCGACCGGCTAAGATTTCTGCCGAGTTTCGGCATGCCGGTATGTTCTTTAATTCAGAAAGCAGTGTATCTCTCGCTCCACCAAGGGCTCCTATAATCAGTACCTTCAATTTAACAGTATGATCTGGATAGAGTCTACGGAGTTCGAAGATTAAATCTCGATATTTTGTCCGTTTCTCCTCCTCTTTCAAAACAATGTTACCATCACCGGGTGCCGAGAACTCGATGACGAACATTGTCCTGATTTGGTGGTCGAGGAGGACTACGTCAGGCTTGTTGGCTTGTATTTGCCTGACGGTGGAAAACGAATAGTTCCAATATATTCGGCACTTCTCGTTTTCCACAACGGACTCAATATCCCCCGGAGCGTAAGGCAGCACTGGTGTCTCGTCTATCTGATACGAGTGCCTTAAATGATAATAAAGCACCCGCAACGCTGCGTTGTGTCTATGGGTATAGGCCGAGACTGCATATACCGGACAAGCCGACAGTAAATGCATCAATGTCTCCGGCGCCCTACGGCAGGCCCTGCAGCTGACATCAGGGACCTCCATACCCATGACACGACTCCGATAGACGAGCGTGTTAAATACACCATCTTGGCAAGCCATGATGAATCCCTCGGTCTCTGAATTTAGCCCGGCTGACCTTAAGAAAGCAAAGGTCAGCCTTTCGGATAAGCCCAGGGCTTCCATATTCCTATAGAAGACCCCGTGCATGGGCTTATCCTTGTGAAGCTGCAGAGCTCTTAAATGCTCTGCAGCTTTTACTTGGGCTTTTAACTAAACGGGTTCCAACTCGGTGACAGAGTTGTGATTGGCCCGTTCGGTATCGAAGACGAGACCGAGATCATCGGCTGCTCTACGTGCTGCCTTAAATAAAAATGCTCCTATCCCTGCATGTTCGTGATCTCGGACCATGCAGAGAAGGGGATCCGAACTCCTGATAACTTTACAGGCTCCATCCAGAACCATCCTGTTATGAAGATACTCCAAACTCAAGAGTCCACGACCTCCGCGATATCGTGGGAGATATAGCCGTGGAACGGACGATCTAGGATGCAAACTCCTACTGAGATGCATCCTCTTTCGGGTTACTACGTCGAGTTGTCGCAGCTCCTCCTGTGTCCATTTGACTACTCCGAAGGAGTAGACAAGGATTGGAACGGCAAGCATGTTTGTTGCAGACACCTTGTTCTTCCCCGACAGTTTTGAAGACCAGATCTGTCGGAGGCGGTGCTGATACTTGCCGCGGAGAGCGTTTTTTACGACACCTACCTCTTGGGTGGAGCGTTGCTCAAGACCCAAGTAGGCGTACGACTCTCCGGCATCTAAGTGATGTAAGATGCTTCCGTCTACTAGCTGCGCATCCTCTGCGTATTCCCGGCTTCGTCCTCTCTTGAGATGAACCAGTGCACATTTGTCCAACCCCAACTCCATCCCGATGGCCTGCGTGTACTCCTGCACCACCCTCAGGGACTTGCGTAATTCCCTTTCTCCGGAGGCATAAAGTTTTAGGTCATCCATGTAAAATAGATGGGTGACCTTATGCCTTCGATCGCCGGGGGTGCCGCAGTTATAGCCACGGGTCTTCCTGAGGGACACGGACAACGGCAACAGTGAGATGCAAAACAGAAGGGGGCTAAGGGAGTCTCCCTGAAACACGCCCCTTCTAAACGACACCGGCTCTATCCGGACTCTAGTATCACCCGATGTTATGGTAAACCGAGTCCTCCAGAGCGGCATCAGTTCTTGAATGCATCTCACTATAGGACCGGGCACCACAAGGCATTGGAGCAAGTGAATTATTAGCTCATGCGATGTCATATCGAATGCCTTGCGGTAGTCGATCCAGGCCATGGAAAGGTTTCGCTTGTACTGCACGGAGTCCTGCGTGATACATCTGTCAATCAACAGATTCTCCTTGCAGCCAGCGACACCCCTCTTAGACCCTCGTTGTTCGTATATCCCCTCGAAAACCGGCTCAACTGCTAGGAGTACTCGCGTGTACAAGATGCGTGTAAACACCTTGTAACAGGCGTTTAAGCAGGTTATCGGTCGGTAGTTCTTTGGGTTGGACAAATCTCCGGTCTTCGGGATTAGCACGGTTCGCCCCTCAACAACCCAAGAAGGAATTTGCTGCTCCCCATTTAGCCATGTGGTAAAAATTCTGGCTAAATGGCGGTGGATACTAGGTAATTTTTTCCACCAGAAGTTATTTATCCCATCGGGACCTGGAGCAGCAAAGTTCTTAGAGCCCGCAAGAGCCCTTTGAACCTCTTCAGGGGTTATCGGGTGGCACACTTCTCCTGGTCGCTGAAGACCTTCGCAAAAGTCTTCAAAGTGTGCCAGGGCTGGAGTGTCTCTTTGGAGTGGGAGCTTCTGCTCGTACAGCGCCTTCCAAAAGTTTTCCACCTGATCTACAGTCGGTGGATTTTCGACAACAGGTTGAGGCGGTTCGAATAGATTCGAGGGTTTTTGGCGGAACAAATTATTTTCCGCCAGTCTTCGCGCCCGCCTCACTAGTGACTTTTTGCATGTCACTAGCATCCGTATCCTATCAAGGCAGTGCTGTTTGATGGTACGCAGCACCACCTCATTAAGTGTGTGATGGACGCGTCTTAAATTAGCGGCGATTCGCCGTAATTTTTGCGTGAAAGGCCTATTGGCCGCCATATAGTCCATCACACATTGGATACGAGATACCTGTTGTCTTGTCGACTGGATCTTGGCCTCCATCTTCCGTACACGCCACTCCGCTCTCTCTCGCGGAGAGGAAGAGTTGTTTGCCCTCTCCATATGAGAGAAGCTCTCGGCGGCAGTGTACAGGGCACAATTTATGTGCCAGATGTCAGCCTCTTCTGGAAGCGATGCTTGAACTTCAGCATCCACTCTGGCCAGGTCTTGTGGCCTAGGGGGTCTTATGCGATGTAACCCCCTTCTGGTACTGAGGCCCTCTACTATTGGTGGAACGGTGAAGACCGCATCCTCAACTGGTTCATTAGGCAGCCTTTCAGCTACCTCATTCGCCAATCGGGGCGCAGTCCTCACATAGCCCTTTCCACGAAGATAGGATACATAATCACGCAGATTCTGCGGCGTGAAGGCATCATGCTCTGGGTGTAATTCACACCACAGGGCATGCATACGTGCCATGTATCCCCTCCGTATGGGCTCACTGCTTTCATAGCAATGCAGCAGGTCGTCCCTCAGCTCGTCGGTCCACTCAAAGCGTCCATGTCGTTGGCGTGCGTCGTTTGCAGGCAATCCATCCATTTGGGCCCCACCACCTTGCCCATGACCCCTATCCGAACGGGGTCGATCGTGGGGGCCTCCTCTTCTGCCATTTGGAACAAGAAGTTCGGGCTTATCGGGGAGTTAGCCCAGTAAGCCCACGGCCGACACTAGAGGGGAATATGTTATCCCCTCCCGGGTGCGCTGGTGCTGCCGGTCCGGTTTTGCACCCCAGCTGGAGTAAGTGGTGTCGCTACTCACCAAAGGCCAGATGGATGTTGTGCGGCCCCTCCTGCTTTTTTATTATTATTATTATTATTATTATTATTATTATTATTATTATTATTATTATTATTATTATTATTATTATTATTATTATTATTATTATTATTATTATTATTATTATTATTATTATTATTATTATTATTATTATTATTATTATTATTATTATTATTATTATTATTATTATTATTTTTATTATTCCAACAGGAAAAAATCCCAATTACAGGAATAAACTAAATATACAATAACTAAGTAAAATACAAAAAAGAGAAAGAATGTCAAATAGTACAATTAATGAACCTAAGCAATAAGGTAAAAGGTAGTTACAGCGCCAATTTACGTACATATGCAATATACCACATAGAACATCTTAACCTATATTAGCTACATAATTGCAAACACACTTTAAAGTATCGTTAAATATAACACAATTCGCTGCAATTTTGTTGTACAGTAAGCACATAAGAAATACAGGAGGAATTAAACAAATATTTAATTAGTGAAATATTGCATCGAACAGATAATGATTGAATATTAAATCTGTCCAATAGTTGTAAGTGGCAACAGCCTCGAGGCGGATATACGTCATCCAGTAAAAAAGACAAAAATTTAAGAAACCTCTTTTGAATTGCCTAAAGCCTTTGACAATGGACATTGTATAAAGGAAACCATATAATAGAACCATACTCTAAGCGAGATCTCACTAGAGCAAAAAATAACGCTTTAAGGGCACGTACCTCGGAAAACTCCCTACAATTACGGTAAATGAAGCCATAAGTTCTAAATGCAGCAGAAACAATATCATTGATATGTTCCACAAAAGTAAATTTGGCGTTAAATATTATGCCTAGGTCCTTAAACAACTCAACTCGACCAATAATGTGGTCGTTAATCGCATAATCATGAGAAATAAAGTTGATTTTCCTGGTAAAAGTCATTACCTTGCATTTTGATAAATTTAGTGATAACCGATGTAGCTCACACCATGACGCCATATTATTTATACATTGTTGGAGATGAAAGCAATCCGAAGGTGAAGATATTTCAGTAAAAAGTGTATAATCATCTGCAAATAATAACTGTTGGCACGATATAACTTCAGGAAGATTATTGATAAAGAACAGGAACAGAAGAGGCCCCAAATTCGACCCTTGAGGTATACCCGATGAAGGAGAGAAATAATTAGAAGTAAAGTTTTGGTATCTGACCGTGAAACTTCTATTGGACAAATAGGACCTAAACAAGTCCAACAATGAATCTGAGAAACCAAAACTTCTGAGTTTAAGGAGCAAGATATTGTGATCAATCTGGTCGAAAGCCTTTTGAAAATCTGTATAAATGGTGTCGACTTGTCCTCCCCTGTCCAAGATTTCGGAAACGTATTGCGAGAACAGAGCCAAATTTGATATAGTCGACCTTCTTTGCATGAATCCATGTTGGTGTGATGATAGAAGCTGCTTAGTAGAAGCATATAGCACATTGTACAGCGCCGTCTAGAAGACCTTTGAAAAATTGCACAGATATGAGATTCCTCTGTAGTTTGACACATCATTAATATTGCCTTTCTTAAATATGGGACAAATGCACGCCTCCTTACACCGCGATGGAAAGATTGAATGTTTCAGAACGTTGTTGAATAGGATAGACAAAGGCTCCGTAAGTGCATATGCACAGTCTCTGAGAATAAAACTGAGTATTCCATCAACCCCCATAGTGAAGGTGTCTTTACAACGTTTGAGACTTAGTAGAACATCCTCGTGTTCCATTCTCTGGACAGTAATTGATAATCCTGGATTAACCTCAGGGAACCGAGCGGAGTCAGCTGGAAGCGACTGAATGAAGACACTGTTGAATTAAGCACCAAACGCATTTACAATCTCTGTGGGATCAGAAAACTCTATATCATTGTACAGCATTAGTGAGGAGATACGAGCTGATCCCTTCTTTTTTTTAATAAAATTCCAAAACTTCTTTGGGTCTTGATAAAGGGACTGTTCTGCATCACTAACAAAATCCCTATACGCCTTGTTAATAAGACGTTTACAGTTCAAACGGTGATGTTTAAATTTCTCTTGATAATACGCCGTTTTAAACTTCTTGTATTTTTTATGTAGGTAAGCTTTAGTACAGAGGGAATTAATCACCTCCGTTGAAAACCAAGGCGGATAGCGAAATTGTCGAATGCATGTATGAGATGTGTATTTAGGTACCGCTATATCAAATAAGCCGTATAATTTCTCATAAAATTGCGAACACATATCTTCGACATCATTTATACCTGATAGAAAGGACCAGTCAGTATGACAAAGTAGTTCATACAGTAAAGGAAAGTTTGCTTTTTTAAAATTAAAAGCGTTGCTAGAACAGTTCATAGCGAAGCTTTGATGTGATGGAGATGAATTAAACATATTATTAAAACTAATTAACAGTGGAGGATGATGCAAATCTTCCTCAAGCAATGGACAAACAGATTTTTCAACTGAGCACTTGAAGTTAGCAAACACAAGATCCAAAATATGATTATTCAGAATGTTATCACACTGATTTAACCCGTGAAATTCTTTAAAGTTGTATAAACTTAAACTGTTCCCATCTGTCAAACCTAAGGAGAAATTAGGCGAATTAAAATCGCCTACAAATAGAACACAACCTTCTTGCGCTAAGCGTTCATCATGAATAAATAGTTCCGTAAACTCGTAAATAGCAATAATTGAAACTGTGTAGTAGGTTTAACAATGTATCTAGCGCAACAGACGACCGACACAACATACTCTCTGAAAGTCGCTTGGCTTGGGGTAACTTGGCTTTAGCCCAAATGATGACGTAATTCGAAGGGTTTTACTGCATCCGCTACGCTTCTTACCTCCCACCATCACGGGTAACGCGGGATTACTTCGTAGGTCACCCCGCTGTACACTCGCTGTAACCAGTAGTACACCCTCATTCACAAATTGCGAGGTTCCAGCAAAGCGGCCAATTAAAATTAAATTTCCATTAAAATAATTATAAAAAAATAGAAGTTCAATTGAAATAATGATAAAATTTACTCAGAACCTAAATTAAATTATTAATAAAATATAGAACTTTAAGAACTTGAGGAATTAGTTGGGGGCACTGCCCCATTGTCCTCCCTGCACCAGCCGCCACTGGTGGTCCTATTTTCCATTTTGAATTTCCTGTATGTATTTATACAAATAACAATGCCAGTTCAACATATCAAGTTAATCTGTGTATTTCAACGAAAAAATTGTATATCTAAAATGCCTGCCGTTACGCCGTCCCGGACGGGTTAAAGTTTTTTCCAATTCGAAGTTTAATTCCGTCCCTAACCATTAGCCATTCATATCGGGGATACGGCAAATCCAAGATTAAAGAATAATATTGGATATCATCGATGGCGCGGCGGCGTCCCTCCACGGCGGTTTGGAACCGTTGGAATCGCACGTGCGTCTCGCAGATCGCGGATTCCTCCGGATGAAATGTTCCGCAACCCTTCCCTGGGGGTAGACTACGGCGGGCGCGCTCGGAATTGTTGAACACTTTAATCTCGGCTTTATGCGCTCTGCGATAATTGCATACAATCAGTGTATAAGCGGCGGGACTGCCTCTAATTATTAGTATAATTTCGTCTTTCGTTCTGCTGATACAGTAACAGCCACTAAGAGGACCGTTCAAGGAATTAAAACGTGTTAGCGGATGACTGGGCTATTTTACTCAAAGTACAGGATGGAACGGTAGTTGTGTTAATATAACAACCAATAGTGAAAATAATGTGGTTGTTTTGCTTTCTAACATTCTGTACACCCCCCTTTACACAAAATAAATATTCTTAATATTACTTATATCTACCAGGTATGTAAATATGAAACCGAAATTTACCCATAGATGGCCTAGCTGCTAATGTAGTTACCGTCATACCGCGTCATTGGCGCCATTTTATTGTTTTGACATCTGATAAAGGTTTTTGTAACACAATAATACAAGTTTCATAAAACAGCATCGTCTTTAAAAGCATTGAATATGTCGAATTTTGTGCCTGGAAACTACGATTTGCGAATAGCATTAATTTTCTGATACCATTTGAATAAAACTGCTGCAGTATCGCATCGAATGCTTGTCGAAGCCTACGGTGAGCATGCTCTTGGCAATCATAGTGCTTTGAGTGGTTTAATAAATACAAAAGTAGCAATTTTGACGTGAGAAACAAAGAACGTGGAAGACCACCGAAAAAGTTTAAAGATAGCTAATTGCAAGCATTGTTGGATGAGAATGACGCTCAAACGCAACAATAACTCGTGGATCGATTAAATTGTGACAGGAGAAGCCGTAGCCGTACGTTTGAAAGCCATAGAAAAGATCCAGAAGATGGGAAGATAGGCTCCACATGAACTGATTGAAACACAACAGGAAAACTGAAAAATTATGCGAAAATCATTTGCGAAATACTGCTCGCTAGGTACAAAAGAAAGTCATTTCTCTATCGAATTGTGACTGGTGATGAAAAGTGAATATATTTCGAGAATGCTAAGCGTAAAAGATGATGGGTAATTCCAGGCGAACCATCGACATCGACCGCAAGGCCAAATTGCTATAGACGGAAGACAATGCTCTGTATTTGGTGGGATTAGAGGGGTGTGATCTATTATGAGCTACTAAACCCTGGCCAAACCGTTAATACTGAACGCTACTGACAACAAAATGATCAATTTAAAAATCAAGCTTTGCGTGAAAATCGACCAGAATATCAAAAAAGGCAATACAAAGTGATTTTGCTTCATGACAATGCGCCATCACACACAGCAAGACCGGTCAAGTAAACGATTGGGGTTATAATTGGGAAATACTTTCGCATACGGCTTACTCGCCAGACTTGGCTCCGTACGATTATTACTTATTTGCATCGATGGAATACGCACTTGCTGAGCAGGATTTCACTTCTTACGAAAATGGCTCAATGACTGGTTTTCCTCAAAAGAGAAAGAGTATTTTTTTGGCATGCAATCCACAAGTTGTCAGAGAGATGGGAAAAATGTATAGCTAGTAATAGGCAACACTTTGAATAAATTATTTGTATCCTCCTCATACAATAAACGTGTATTTTCTATACAAAAGATTCACTGTTCATATTCACATACCTGGTAGGTCACCAGTTTTGTGTTAAAGTATGTATCCAAGTGTCTATGAAACTTCAAAGCCAAGTAATAATTACAAAAGAACTATTGCATACGTATAAAACAACCTCCTTCCCCTAAAGCCTGACACTGCAGGGGGGGGAAGAAACTGAACATATAGATGAAGACTAACACGACAATACTCAGGGATGCAGAAGCTGCGGAAATGAATTGTCCCCTGCTGGGACTCGAATCTAAATATTCAATGACAACCCTAATACTGGACCCAGTTCGCCACCCCGGACCATAGTATGAATGCCATTGTTGCAGTTTTCTCTATAGAAGAATAAAATAGGTCACCCATAAATGTCGTAGGAGTGGAGCAAAGTGCTGCACTTTCTTTAGTTTCCTGTAAACCACTGACATATATCATATTCATAATGAATACAAGAAAGTTTTTATATCGTATTCTCTGAAATTATATCATAGGTAAGCTCAAACAATATCAAATACTGTATTTTAATAAAAATATGGCATCAATTTGAGTAAAAAATTACTTATTTATACATCACCAGGTGTCTTTCATGATCTTCATTTATTTCTTCAGTATCCATTACGACTTCAATTTGTTAAAGACTGATTAAAATCTCATGACTGGCTTTCAAAATATTAGAAATAGTTCAATTTTCTATAGAATCATATATATCATATCTGCCACCAAATTCATTGCCGATTGGATTAGCAAGGTGAATTCATTATTTAATCGCGACTGTTTAAAATAAAAAAAACAAACAAATGTATTGAAGACAGCCAAACAGAAGCCATCTGAAAGGCTTCTGTTTTAAATTTCAGCCTTAATGACAAGTACGTCTCCCACTATTGGTACAGAAAGTGTAGGATATCTAGAAATCAAACTTACATGTTTTGAGATATAATTCAAAATACAGCTCCAAATAAGAAGAAAAGTTTCTGTCAACGTAGGTCCGCCAGTGGTTCCGAAGGATGGTAGGATGGAGGCGGGGGTTGTACATAGAAAATGGCTAGTGGAATACAAAAATCTGATTCTCTAATATTCTAAGTTTTGTCTACAGATTACAAAAAATAAAACCCGCCACAGGTAGGATTCGACATTTGTCCCGGATTGGAACCGAATGACATACAGCTGTTTCGAACTTATTAGTTCTCATCAGTGTACCGTACACGGTACGCCTACGCCTTCATCAGGGCCGTATACGGTACGCCGATTCAGGACAAATGCCGAGTGAAATTTGTGGGGTATACATATTTATTGATACGATCTATGTCAGTAACATATAAGTCGGAAATCGAGAAAGGAACTACCAAACCGCCAAGCGGTTATCAAAATAGTTCCCGAATAAGCTATTACATAATCGCTATAGAAAATAACTACTCCTCGGGCTAAAGCCCCGCCAGGCATTGAATTATACCTAAAAGCGATCCTCGACCCCATTCTCGTGTTTCTGCACGATCAGATAAGGTTTCAAAAAATAAAACATGCCACAGGTAGGATTCAACATTTGTCCCAGATTGGAACCGAGCGACATACAGCTGTTTCGAACTTATTAGTTCACATCAGTGTACCGTACATGGTACGCCTACGCCTGCGTCTACAGATTAATGTACTTTAAAAAGTTTATAGTACTGTTAAAATATTCGAGTGAGTTTCCTAAACACAGGTAATGTCTGGCTGGTAGTTTAGAGATTTTGCTGTGTATTTCATATAGCAGACAATTTAACAAAGTACACCTGATGATCAAAATCACGTTAAACTCATCACATCTTGGTGGTTTTCTTCTTACTAATAAGTGACTAGTTGTTATACGTGTGTGACTAGTCCTTAATCCTTTATGAGTCAAAATTATACTGCCATGTAGATACTGACATGAACTGAAATATTTTTCTTAAACATTAATATGTTTATTATACTTCAGTAAACTTAAAAAATCATTATTTATCATTACTTTACCCTAATGAAAAACTGCCTGAATTTACGCCAATGTTTTATTTGCTTGTAATATTTCACTTGACGTAAAATTTGGACAGGAAAGGACATTTTGGCAGTTAGATTTCGTCCACTTGGAATTGCATTAGAAGCAAAACCGTAAATCGCCTGACCTGGTTTACATTATTTCTAATTTGTGTGTACATCAAATACAGTTTTCGACCATATTGCAACTGTCTTATCTTCATTACGATTCAGGCTGTCCATCGGCGGCTGGGGCCCGTACGTGACACAGTGGTTAAATTTTAACTAAAATCTGCACTAAAATGTAAATTAAATCTTGTTTCGCAGAAAATCGGAATTATTCATGACAATGCATCTATCGCCCATTTGTACTTGATACATTTGATTTCCGCGATCATGTCGAAACTAAGGCTGGTTTTTTTGGGAGGTTGCAGAAGCTAGGCGTGTAACCTAACGGCTAATTTGAATTCCTCAGCGAAAATCCTTGCGTTACTAACACATGTAATTAATTTATGATAACTATATATGTGGGTATAATTTATGTGCTTTTGGTGTATTGCATATATATTGCTTTTTATAAAAGAACGTGCATATTAATTACGGTAAATTGCTACAATGTATAGTAAAATATTCAGATCTAAAGAATCTGTGTTATATAATATTATCACTACTAATAACTATCAAAATGTATTAGTATTTCCATATTACAAAAATGAACATATGAGACACTTTTATATTTTAACATAACTTTGCAAATAAAACATATGATCTTTACCATATTTTATAAACTTAATTTGATTCAAAAATAGAATATATACAGCTTGCATCTAACAACAAAAAATATATTTTTGGATCTAAGTAAAACACTTTGATTCTGTACTGTTAATTTTCATGTTGCAACCGCAATAATTTTAACTGAGGAATAGAGTTTTAATGTATCATTTAATTAGTAAATTTTGTGTTGAAACTGTGTATACATTTTCAGTTAACATATCAAGTCCCTGAGTGCTCCCTCGCATCAATTCTGACGTTTTTGTAATAAGTTGACAATGCTGTTGTAAGGTTTAATTTCTCCAGAACAATAGCTTTTATAGGAGTTCTGAGGTTGAAAACAAAAATGAAAAAAGACTTTTTCGAGAACAGATAAACTAATTTTAATGAACAAAAACTTTATAAAACATAATGGGATAAATTTAAAAAATATATACACTAACTATGCCTAATTTAAATAAATTTGTATTAAAAATTTGATCTATTGGAATTTATATATGTTATACTAAGGAAGTATACTATATATTTAGTAACAGTAGTGATAGTACTCTCACTAGCCTGCTATTAAAAAATCAAACAAATATGTTTTGTTGTCTAAACTTTTCAAAATAAAACATCTATAATGTTTTTAGAATTAGTGCAATTATTGACCATAAAATATTTTTTCATTAAAATCGCTTGTGCCGTTCTTGAGAGGATGCAAGGTTTTATTTTCCCTCGTTCCCTAACATTCACACAAAATTTATTTTTCATATCTAAGGTTTTGGAAAAATAAATTACTATAAGAAAAAGTTGATCGGTATGAGATATTATGAGAATACAATGGGCATTCAGGCCAATTGTTCAACGTGGTGTGCAGTATGTTATTCTGCACCCATAACATGGGTGGATGACCTATCACATTACCCTATATAGATGACTGCGACAATGTTATTCGTACTGTGGTCCGGGGTGCCGCACCACGCCTTGTATTGGGGGTGTCATTGTATGCTTAGGTGTTTGTAGAGTTTACCACCTCTCCCTGATCATGCGGAGTAAATTGCGGTGTATTTATATTATTTTATACCTAAAATGTTTAAAATTTTACAGTAAAAAGTAAGGCTTTACCACGTCAGATTTTCAACATGTAATTAATAAATATAAATAAGTTATTATTTTTCCCGCCATTGATACATTCTTATCAATAACAGTCTAAACAATTTCATTTGAATTAAGGTGACTGCGGTTTATAGCAGATGCAACGATTCACAATATAATACACATTCCAATTTACCAACGTAAAAGCAAAAAATTACAATTTTTACCCAGGTTGTCCAGCGAAGACAATTACCCATCGTGTTATGGTTGTTCGAAGTTAATGAACAGTATGATATGCATGGCGGCTTCAATATTTCATCGCGTATGCCCTGCGCGTCATTTTTTGCCTGCCAGGAGATTAACATCACGACTAATTTGACCGAATGGTTTTGCTAATTTGATGTTGCAATCATAAAATGTTTTAGTATTTATGCACATTTGCGTTGAAAAATTGCGATATACCCTCCAAAACATTGACGGTGGTAATTTGCCGACTGTGCGGTATCTCTAAGGCTATATTTAGATCTAAATCATGCTATTATTATTATCAAATATTGCACCAACAGTGTTGAAAATTGCTGTGGCAATACTTTACTATTTTTAATTATGTAAAAATGGTGAAAAATTTTCCCATTTCTGGTATAAAACAACGCCAGTATAATTGATAAAATTTTACACCACTATAATTGTAAATTTTTATAAATTAGTAATAAAACTAATATAAATACACCACAATATAGTGGGGCGCGTTATAATTCCTGAGTAGTCACTCCTCTAGAGTACGCAACCACGTAGCCTTCTCATCGACACTGTTGGAACTTGAGGCAATATGGCTGCTCGTGATTTCTGATGAATCAACTCATGCCCAAATGCTGTTGTGTGTTTCAAGAAGCAAGTATTAATTGTGCTGGTCAAGTTTATTAAAAGTTTTTGGCAATATGTCTGAATAGTGTGCTGAATTTTATGAATCACTAGATTGCTTGGTCGAATAGATATTACGTACTCTTTTTTTGTTTCATGACGATGAAATAAACAAAGTAATATAGATTCATATTTTGTATTTGTCATTTCTCTTTTATTGTCTGCTTATTATTTAATAATAATAATATCATATAAACTTTACCAAGAATATTACCATTTTTTTATTTTCAACAAGAACTAACTATATTACAATAAGAAGAGAACTATATTTCTGAATAATCAACTTATACTCAACGAACTTATTTATCTGTTCTAAGAAGCAAATATAGTCACTGTCATGTCCAAGTTTATTAAAACTGATAGGACCAGATGTCTAAAAAATATGCTAAATTTTGACAAATCCATTTGAAATTTTGTTGGGTAGATAGATAGTTAAGTTTTATATTTGACATTGGTATTATGGGCACCTACTAATTAACTTAATATTATCAAGAATGTACCTAATTATTAAATAATGAATTTAATAATTGTGTGTATTCTTGATTGCGTTACTACTACATTAACATTATTTGAATTATAATTTTTATTTTAAGTAAGGACTAAAAAAGCTTATTATAAGAAATATTGTCAGTAAACATCCAGATGTATCTGACAGAATAGATGAAGAGTATTCATATTAATATAAGATCATAATATTTTATTGGAAATATTGATAAGACAAGTACTATATCAAATATTATAGCAAGTTGGTTGCAGTTTACGAATAAGTTACGTTTCGTGTAACAACCGAACGGTTCTTAAAAAACGTTTTCAATTTGATTTTAAAACGAACAGAACGAACTTTATTTCTTGATTTAATTATACAATATAAATTTTAAGTTAATTACATGAGAGTATGATACAGACTGACTGTTTAACCTACGTAACTAGAACAAAAGTATAATGAAATTTAGCAGTCAGCAGTTTATTATCTTCCTATTATTATACAGGATGGCCCACGAAGTTTTGGCCAGTCGATATCTGGAAATCTATTTGAACAATAATTTTGAAAGTTGGCGATGTTAAATAGCCGAAAGCGTTGCGCATTTTTTGAATAAAAGGACTTTATTTCACCTGCACAATTCCAGTCACGTGACATCAACTTCAAAATGTTAAATGAGACGCCCTGTATGATATTACAGTTTTCTAATGGTCTCTCTAATACCAATCCAATGATAGCATATTTGTCAAGTTTTTGCGGCACTAAAATAAAATGCGACAAAATAAAAATAAAAGATATGGCGCCATTTGTTCAATTAACGCAACTAAATAGACTAATAATATTACAGATGGACTTAAACAGTCATAATAGTCACTGCCAGTATCAGTTTTATTTAATTGAATTTAGTTGAATGTGGTTCAGTCCATAAAGGGTAAGGTTATAGTATAGTTCATCTGCTGAAGTACTCCACAGCATCTATTCCTTCAAAATCGATATAACGTTCTCTCGCTACTCACCAGAATCGATCAAATCTCAGCCTCAAATCTCATAGTCGATCAGCAAAACAACCATTTGTTTTAAACCTCAGAAACCACAGACATAATAACGAAAAATTTTCGTACTAGCTCAATCGAATGCCTCGAATATCAATAACAAATAAACAGTTTTAATACCTTATAACGGACTTTTCCGCACATAGAACATCTCTATCTCGAACTTGAGTGGCCGAGAAAAAATAAACCAACACATAAATGCAGAATATGTGTTTTATGTGACAGTTTTATTTCTCCCATTGACGACTGCTTCAGTGTCGTATCAATACGTTTGTGATCGAACGAAATTTTTTCCCCGCTCATTCCTATATGATACAGGCCAATATATGTATCTTTTTTCGTTCAATGCAAAATCAGTAACGCGTTAAATTTTATGTTTAAAATCTCAGAATGAACATAAACATTTACATCGTACTTTCTCATGACCCATGAAGAGGGTGGGGTGTGTCACATCCACCTCAAAATGAATAGATATGGTCTGATGGACGTCCTTAATCAGAATCAGTCGAAACCCAATCGATCCGATACGATTTAATTGAGTGATCGTTCTAACAAAAAAGATTCTCAAATAGTCCACCATTGTGCTTTCTTATGAACATGGTAGTGTGTTCTAGCCACCTAAAAATCAATAAGTGTCGTCAGGGAGACGTCCCCGATCAGAATCAGTCAAAACCCGATCGATCCGACATGATTTAGTTAAGTTATCGCGTTAACAGAACAATTAGAAAATATATTTTTTTCCATTTATCTTTACACGATTACATTACTTTTCCGCTCTGGTATAGTTGAGTGCGGAAAAGTAAAAAAGTACACGTAGCCTAATCTACACATAAACAATAGCTTATCAAAACAATAATTGTCTTACAAATAGAGAAAAAAAATGACAATGACATTCCCGAACAAATGTAGACATTTAAGGTGATACAGGAATCACCTGGATAAAACTGTCAAAACAAGAGGTGCCCAATAATTTAGGAAATAATATCAAATCCGTAAGAGCTTCCTTTACTGGCAGGAATTTATAATTGCACTAAATTGTATCCAATTCTATTTATTATATATCCATCACCGGAAAAGAAACTCCACTACAAAAATTGTACGAAAAACATTGCCAATATTTATGTAACTGTTATTAACAGACTAAATAATTATATTTGGCACCAAACATTCTGCAATAAATCGCCTTATATCGGAAGAAAATATATTCAATGATAATTCAATATTATCAAATAAACCTGTCAATAAATAATAATAGTGTTAATTGATAATCTGTAGAGTAGTTGTAATAGATAAATAAATAATATGCATATTGTATCTAAATTAATTACTTGAACCAGAATAATATAATTTTCCGATAAACGGAATCTCAGTATGAAAAAAACGTAACAGTGGTAAATATGCACATTATACGTTATTTTTCATTAAACAATGTAAAACTGTAAACAATTCATATACTAGTTGCTAAACAAGCAGCACCTAAAGAGTACTAGTAATTTGAAATGCGTATATTATTTTGAAATTTAATACCAGATGTGAAAATGGCTTCGTTCGCAGAGGAAACGTCCTTGACAGTGCAGCATTTTACAAACCGCTAATTATTTTGCAAACAATTTATATAGAAAGCTACACCTCTGGAAAGCCTTGTAATCGCGCCTAGGTATAATTGCATTCAAAAATTAAAATTACAAATGAGTGAACCTTTTTCGCTGTAATTGAATTCACAGATCTACATGGCATCCCGGCTGACTGACTGATGGCCGTCATCTCGAGCGAGGATAAAAATAGGGATTGCAGTATTCGGTAGGTGACAAACAAAATAGATCGTCAATTGTCTTATTGTGCATGCTGAGAGGGTGTTTGACAGCGAGGTAGGATAACCTTGATGGGAATACGTGGTAATCGCCGTCGTAAGTGATCCATACTAATGTCTGCAGGTGCTCGCCGTTTGGATAACTAGCCATACTATAACGTAAAAATGATGTCACTGATAAAGATCTTAAGGTACTTCACGCGTACTTTTTACAGGGAATATAAAGAGACACACTACATTTTCAATTAGGAGGAAGTCGATAAAAAATGGTAATACCGCTTCAAAGAGGAAATCTCCAATTACAACGAAAAAGGGAAAGCAAGAATGAAGTGGATATCTTTACATGCATATATTTTTATGTACTTTGTTATGTTTTCTAGTACGACCACTAACGTGGTTATCCTATAAACTTACAGAATATCTATTTTTATACTACTATAACTTACAAAAGTTATGGTAGTATAAAGTTATATCTTAAGTTATGTACAGCTGGACAAGAATAGGAACAAGTCTCAAAACTGCGATATCGATCTACCCGCGACGTGTGTAGTAAATCAACTGGTCTTTACTCAGTCGAATTGACACCTTTGAATGAGTCGATTGAGAAAGAATATCGATGAATATACCGTTCTTTCATTTTTTTACTAGACAGCAAGTCAATCGGTCGATTTCGTATAATGTGTAGGGAGGGGACGTGGACGTACCGTCCGCGTCCCCTCCATACACATGCCCTGCTTCAGGTTGTCCAGTGTCGATAATTAGCGGCGCTACAACAGTTACGTTCTACACGTGAGGGAGTGTACATCGTATTTGTAACGGGGAAAGACTTTTACGTGGGAAGTGATGATGGGTTTACTGTTAAAAGATGATCAAGGTATTTAAAGAAAAAATATCTTGGCCATATTTAACAGCAAACTATGATCTTTTTTGCATTATCTTTATAATTGGTTTTGCATTAAAAAAGTGCCTTTTAATAAAAAGTTTAAAAATAAATAGATTCCCTTAAAATAATTAAAAATAAAATACAAACTCTTAAAACTTAAAAAATATCCCCTTGAATAAGAAAAAAAAACTAAAGAAAATTTTCGAAGATGCCTCCGTCTTGCGCCAAACAATAACCCAATCTGTCGTAAAATTCTGAACGAACGTTGGTCAGCATAAGAGGGCTAATAGTTTGAAATAAATTTTCAATATTAGCCCTCAGTTGATTTAACTTATTAGCTCTTTCATGAGGATGCCCGTATAACTTTGATTTAATATACCCCCATAAGAAAAGATCATTAGGGGCCAAGTCTGGCGATCTTGGTGGCCATTGAATTACGCCTCTCGTAGATATAATTCTTTGGGGGAATATCGTATTCAAATAGTCAATGACTATTCTTGAGTTATGGGCCGGACACCCATCGTGCTGGAACCAAACGTTGTCAAAATTGGGGTTAATGTTTGCCAATGCAGGAACAATTTGGTTTTGAAGAAGATTCAAATAAGTCTCCCCATTTAAATTTCCATCAATAAAGAATGGTCCAATAATATCATTCCCATAAATACCAGCCCAAACATTCAATTTTTCGGGATATTGTGTCCTTGTATTTAACAGGCGATACTGATTTTCAATAGCTCAATACCGTAGAATTGATGGATTGTGCCTACCATGTAACGGAAACGTGGATTCATTGGTGAACACGATGTTATAAATAAAATTGTCATCCGCATTTGTACATTCCATTACCGTGTTACAAAATTCCATTCTACGGTACTGGTCATCATCGAAAATTTCTTGATGGGCTTCGTATTTATAGGAATGATAATTATTTTTCTTTAAAATTTTGTGAATTTTGCCCACACTAAAACGAGTCTCCTCGGAAATTTTTGGGATAGAAATATTTGAATCTTCTTCTACCATTGCACACACCATTAATTTCTGCATTTCAGCATCCTCGTTAATTCTAGGTGTCTTGTGACATTTACAACCTAAAATGCATCCCGTTGACTTAAACTTTTCCACTACTGTCGATATTGCGTTCAAGGCAGGGATCGGATGATTTACATATTTGACTGAGAAAAGGTCCCTTATTGCACGTAATGAATGTCCTTGAAGCGACCATGATAGCAAATCAATTTTCTCCTCAAGTGAGTACGTCATAATTACTAAGTTTTGAATTAAAAGAATCTATTTAAAATTACACGTATTACTACGAAGTTCACTCGTCTAAATGCCAAACACGTATGCGACGGTAAATGTGAAATCTAAGTCGTCGATCATCACGGCGTTCGGCCGGACTCCCCACCTAAGCGGTGGCTAATTTTCCGAGAAGGACCGAACGGTGGAACCTATGTACAGTTTTAAAGTGAAAGCACGGTATATTGAATGTGAATGTATACAGCCTGACTGTTTCTTTCTATTTTTCTTTCTGCCTCATTCTTTTACGTATACCTAGAGGATCTGACACTTTTCCTATTCATGACCAGCAGTACTAACATTGTAGAAGTATAACTATAATTATTCTAACAGTTTATAATTTGGACCTAGACAAACGATAACGTGTTATACAAAGTATCCTAAAATATTATCCTCATTTATTTGGTGAACATGAGGAACATGAAGAGTTTGTTCAACATGAAGTTCCATGAGGATACATGGTTTCAACAAGCTGGGACTATCACAGCAAACTACTTCAGCAAACCCATTCTGAAAATGTATCAATGGAAGCGTTAGAGCAACGTTTCCTGGAAAAGTGATCTTTAAGCAGGAGTATATTAATTGACCACCCAGAAGTAGCAATTTAACACCGATGGATTGCTTATTATAGGGTTTGGCATTTTATTTGAAATCTAAAGTGTAAACTAATCTTCCTGGTATTTTACTTGAGTTAACAGCTAGAATTCGCGTGGAAATTTAGGGCATTGAACCAGAATTTTGCCGGTGAGTTATTACAAATTTTAAATTGCGCTTTGAGGAAGTACAGCGGAGTAAAGGAAGGCACCTTGATGATATTAATTTTCGACATAACTTTCCTTACATTGTAAATAACCTTATTCGTCCATACGAACTTACATAACCTTATTCGTCCAGAAAGTGAAAAATGTTTCAGTACACTTGTTAAATACATTATAGGATAAAAATGAAAGTAAGAATTACAATGTTTGTGGATTTGTAAAACATTCTAATATTATAAGGCATTATTTTATGTTTAAAATAACTAAATTTATAGAAAATAGGTTTTAGTGTATATTAATATTCTTTATACATACACAAAAAATCTTAAAAGTCAATAAAATTTATTGATTGTACAAATTGTACAAATTGAATTATGTTTAACATGAAATATTGTTTTATTATTTTATTATATGCATAACATATTTTTTATGCCCATGATTAGGTCATTTACATATTTTTATTCTCATAAATGGTAGAGTTGAGGGCCTATGTTGTATAACACTGTTTTTTATGTCCAAACTATCAACTGTTAAAATAATGGCAGTTGTACTCTTACACCCTGTATGAAGTCGAACGTTATTTTAAAATGTTACTGGAATTATTATGTATATTATGTGTATTAACTATCATTATATTTACATGATTTTAATTTGATTTGGGACGCGAGTGTAATATAATATGTGTCCTTCCTAAAACTTCCTCGCAAAGTTAAACCACATTTTAAATTTGAATGTTTTAATTATTTCCTCATAATGCCAACTTAGTTTATGAAATAAATATAGTATACATTAATTAGTCTATTGGTATTAACACAAAAATTCGATACATAAATGATTTTTCATGCAATATTTTAATTAAAAGTTTTTCGTATTCCCAAGAACAATTAATTTTGGAAAAGCTTATGCCAAGAATAGTTGCTCATAATCTTTTTAAACAACATCTATTTAATAATATATAATTTTGTAGTACATCGAAAGTTATAAAAACTGTGTCATTTTACATCCAAATGTTTTATTCTTTCTTTTATTTAAATTTCATAAATCTTTCTAAGTAATTTTTATGTAAATATGTAAATGTTCTATGTAACAATTAAGTATTTTTTGTGATATTTCAACATTTTGCAGTATGCCATATATATATATATATATATATATATATATATATATATATATATATATATATATATATATATATATATATATATATATAATATTCTATATCTCTAATCATCTTTCATTTCTCGAAAGCATTTTACCAACCAAGGTGGCATCATCAGGATTTTTAAGATTGTTTTAATCATCTCCCGACGAAGCCAACTTGGTTGCCGAAATGCGTATGGATAATCGTGTAATGTTTCACTACTCGTAAAAAACTGGTCTCCTATTATTCTTGCTGCATGTAAGATTCCAGCCACTTCCCAGGATCATACGCCCGGTTATAGTTCAGATTTAGTAGTATCAAGAAATGTTCCAGCTGTCGATAGAACATATGTTATCTTCATAATTCAGCAACCAGTATTTTTAAAGTGGTAACTGTATTTTTTATTTAAAATGGAGCAGACTGTATATTGTTGAATAGTTCAACCCCCATTTAGATGTTTTACATAGTGATGTAAATGTTCCTTATAACAAACCGTAAAGATTTTGAGCTATTTGATAAGAACTTTAAGTAGAACTATAGTAATGGATTTACAGTATTTTTCGCTGTTCAATTTATTCATAAATAAAATATTCGTTTTTCGTCGATAGAGGCCATAATTCAAATGACCAAAGCAGATATTTAAATAGTGGTCCAACCATAATGCACGATGTTAATTGTGAGTCACACCTTAACGTCAAGACTTTTGCCCAACTTAATTTGACATTTCTTTGTTTCAGTGTTTGACAAATTCAACCATGGAAAGGTACACAATAGAGCAGCGCGTTAAGATTGTTGAAGCCTTTTACGAAAATGGGCGTTCAAATCAAAATGCATTTCGTGCACTTCATGACTTTTTTGGTCAGCATAATCGACCAAATGTGTCCACAGTCAGGAGAATTGTGCGCAAATTTCAGCAAACCGGGTCTGTAGGAAATGTGAAAACATCTGTGTATGCTCGCCCAATTCGTTCTGCGGAAAACATTGCTGTTGTTCGCGGTAGTGTAGCAGAAGAGCCGTCAACCTCGACTCGTCGTCGTGCCCAACAATTGAACATCTCACGAACATCACTGATGCGAATTTTGAATAAATATTTGAATTTACACGTTTACAAAGTTCAATTGACACAAGAGCTGAAGCCTACTGACCATTTCAAGCGTCGTCAATACGCCGAATGGTTGGTTGAACAGACAGAAGTGAATGGTAACTTTACAAAGAAAATAATCTTCAGCGACGAGGCACACTTTCACCTCAGTGGATTCGTTAACAAGCAGAATTGCTGCATTTGGGCAAATGAGAATCCACGAGTGATTGTTGAAAAGCCGATGCACCCACAGAGAGTGAATGTTTGGTGCGGTTTATGGGCTGGCGGCGTCATCGGGCCGTACTTCTTCGAAAATGAGGTCGGCCAAGCAGTTGCCGTGAATGGTGTTCGCTATCGCGAGATGATAACGGACTTCTTGTGGCCAGAAATTGGGGATATGGACCTGGACGATATGTGGTTCCAACATGATGGTACCACTTGCCACACAGCCAACGAAACAATGGCACTTTTGCGCGAGACATTCAATGTTATATTAGAAATTCAATGTTATAATATGTTATCTCCCGTCGTGGCGATGTTAATTGGCCGCCACGATCATGTGATTTGACACCGTTGGACTTCTTTCTTTTGGGATATTTAAAAGAAAAAGTGTACATCAATAAGCCAAGAATAATTTAAGAGCTAAAGGATGATATAATTCGGCACATTAACGACATTGAACCTCAGTTATGTCTCAGAGTCATTGAAAATATGGACCATCGGATAGAGGTATGCCACCGAAGCCGTGGCGAGCATTTGGCCGATATTTTGTTTCACACATAATTGTCATAGATCCTTCTATCATAGTAAAAAATATTAAGATAATTCTCTGAAAACTTTTTGTTTTATTTACAATTAATATCGTGCGTTTTGGTTGGACCAGCCTTTATAATTATTCAGAGAAAGATTATTTGTAACAGTACCACAACAAACGTTTACACACTGACCAACGATGTTTAAGTATTCATCATCCAAACTACATATGTTACAAAGTGATTGTACAGGGACTAAAATAATATAATAATACTGACGCAGTTTTTCATAAAACACCAAAACACTATACACTACACTGGCGCGTGTTTTGCCAACGCGCGTCAGTGCATCATTGCATTAGTGCATCAGTGGATTCAACTGCGCATCATCTGAAGATGATTAAAACTAATATTATGCCAACAATGTATCCTATTTATATCTAAATTATTGTTGGTTTTATAACAGTTTTTCTGAACAACTTGAAGGGACAGCCGTGGGTAATTCTTTATCACCTTTAATTGCCAGTTTCTTCATGACTAGATTTGAAACAGAAGCAAAGGAAGATTTGGAGTACTTCCCTAGGGTTTGGCTTAGGTACGTGGATGATGTATTCGCAGTATTTGACACAAAAGTCATGAACATTGATAACTTCGTTTCCAAGTTAAATAACCGTTTCGCGTCAGTAAAATTCACATATGAACTTGAAACCAATGATCAACTATCACCGTTAGATGTCCTAGTTACTAAAAATTGTGAAAGTAAGTTAGAATTTGATATATTCAGAAAAGATACTATACTCTTAGATATATACCTAATGATTCTCACCTCTGTGTTCAACACAAAATGATGAACCATAATTTTCTAGTCCATCGCCTACTAAGCTTCTCTCTCAATAAAGACAGGTTTGAAAAAGAAAAAGCCCTTTCAAAAATATAATTAAGTGTCATGGATATTCCGTTGGTAACAGTTGAAAAAATAATTAGGAAACGTAAATTTAAAGAAACACTTCGAAACTTCTCGAGCTATCAAACTAACAGGGACATAAAAAATATATGTATCTATTTCTTACAATCCTTGATTCACCCGTGGTATTAGCAAGATTTTTGGAGATATAGCGATGACGGTAGTTTCATCGAGAAATAAATTAAAACAACTTTTAGGCAATACAAAAGACAAAATTAACACAATCGACAGGTCGGGGACAGGATCAGCTGTAACGACTGTAATCAAAGATATGTTGGACGGACCAGACGATTTATTTAAACCAGGTTCAAGGAATATAAATGGCGCATCTCAAATATGGTAGAATAGATGAGTCCAGTGTTGACCAATATGCATTCGAGAACAACCATAAGATAGATATTAGCAACTTAAGATTAATTAGGAATGTAACAAATACTAGACAGCTGGATGCATTTCAAAGTTTAAAAATTGAAAAGTGTGAAAATGGTATGAATAGACCGCTTTATTGGTTAGTTACTCGCGGCTCACTGGGCCGCAACCGTGACGGTCGAAGCTCAATGCGCCTCGACTGTGACGGTCACCGAGCCACAACAATAATTTAGGTATAACTAACATAGATTGTTAGCATAAGATTAGTTTCAATCATCTCCAGATGATGCCAACTTTATTATCGAAACGCGCGTCGAGTGTAGTGTATCGAGTTTTGGTGCTTTGTGACAAATTACGCCAGTGTTATCTTCACAGCAAAGGTTCCAACCCACTCCACTATTAATGTAATAATACAATTAATTATAACTATTAATGCCTAAATTCATGAATAAAAAAATGATGTTCAACGGGACCTAATTTATACATCCTCCAGTATTTGAAGCACCTACCCACTCACTCAAAATCTACTGACACTATCACTGAGACACCCTGTTTTCGAATAATTTAATGGAGTAACTTGACAATTGCACAAAATTACTTGATAAGAATCGAATGATTAGAAAATAAGTATACTTTTCGCTTACATCAAACAATTACCGATTAATTTAATATTGCATCCGAGCACATGTTGCGACTCGAAAAAAATATTGCAACACCCAACAAACAGACCACCATAAATTAGAATTTGGTATCCTAGTCGAATAAAACTACGTTTCTCTCTCATTAGAATTTCGGTCTATAAAATTGCTCATCGCGTTTACATAAATTAGTCCACAGTAGCTTATATATTATGTACAATATGTATTTGTAATTAAAATTTTAAATGAGTGGGCTGATACTCTGCTAATGTATTCCTGTCATCATTTTTGGATTAATAAACATATCACAATTAATATTTGGCTTTGATCAATTTGGTGAAACACATGTTCAAAAAAACCAAATAGAGTAGGCTTTATAATTACCTATACTGTGTATATAAACCTCGCAGTTTATAGACATATCGTTGTGTCGAAATAACAATAGAAAATTTGGAGATATTATAATTACATAGAATATTCTATAGTTACCAGCAAACATACGAGGTGTGGCTACAAAATAACGAGACTAATGCTGTAAAACTTTTTATTTTAAATTTATATACACCCCTCCTATACTGGATGTAGGATCGAGCTAGATTACCGCCCAATGGAGACATTTGATACACGGATGAAGTCAAGAGTGGAAACAGAGCGGGTGCAGGGGTGTATAGGTGACGCGATAGGGAAAACCTCTATGGACCAGAACCTGCAGTGGGAATAAATCGGAATCTGATTAGAGACTGCATAAATAGCTGGGCAAGAGACCAGCACAATAAAATTTGGAAAGGAGTAACGGGTTATCGAATAACCAAACTTTTCATCGAATACTAATGTAGTAGCTTGAATGCATATAAGCACAAGCTGAGGCTGACTGATAGCCCCGCCTGCAAATACTGTAAAGAAAACGAGGAAACCTCGATTCATCTTCATTACACCTGCCCTACACTAGAGGAGAAGAGGTACCTTATATTAGGGACCCCTGTTATCCAGGAGGAGGCGAGGATTAGGGCAGGGGACGCGCCTAAATTGCGTCTTTTATGGTATAGCATTTTCGGGTAATGATCCGTATAAGACGGGATCGCCTAGGGACTACCCATGCGATCAGTGGCTGATGAGGCTTAAACCCACATAACACAATAGTAATAATAATAATACACCCCTCCTCTATTTCTACACCGATTTATACGAATTTTCCATTGTTCAAAACATTGCTGGAAATCTTCTTCTGTGAGCTCGTTCATGATACGTGCCGCTTTTTCTTTCACAACTTCAACGGTCTGAAATATTGTTCCTTTTAATGCAGATTTGATCTTGGAGAACAGATAAAACATGCTGCCAGGTTAGGTGAATGAGGCTACAAATATTTTCTATTTCTATTACTCGGATTTTCGGCACCATTTTCGCACACAATTCCTGCATGTTAAAATTATCATGTAAAATTTGTCTTACGTATTCTTTGCCAATTTAAATAGTTTCAGCAATCGTACGTATAGTTACCCGACGGTCAGATAGGATCAGATTAGAGACTTTTTCAATATATTTATCTGTTTTTGACGTAGAAGGGCGTCTAGGGCGTGCGAGACATCCTTCTTCTAAGCCATCCTCAACATCTTCTATGCCATATTGGAAATGCTCAAACACTCAAATAGCTGTATACGTGATAAACACTCATTGCTATATACTTCATTTAAGTTTCAGTAGCGATTTTTCCAAATTTGAATTTCATATGAAATCTCACAACGATTCGTTGCTCTATTAAAACACTCATTTTTCCGGCAAAAAAAGATCTTATACAAACGAAGGCCCTGACCAGACTAATATATGTACAGACACGGGAGAGGCAACAGTTGAAACAGAAGACTTCACGATATATAGCTGTCGGTTGTATGACTTTGGCCTGTGCGTAGTTCGTTTGTAGTAGCATCAGTTTCGTTATTTTATATAGTCTCATAGTTATTTATAGTACACTTTGAGTGATTAAATAATATACAGGTATGTACTTTAAGCTACATCTGAATTATTATATGTAGTTTCCAATTATGTTATAATTGGGTAATAAATATATCACTTTAGAGGTAATTATGACATGAAATATGTTCAGAAAATATTTACGTCATGATCAACTTATTGATGATTAAATACAAAATATAGGATTTTACGAAACTTAAAGATTTATTTTCGAAGAGAACGCAAGACACAAGGTCTGACCAAATGTTCTGTTTATATTGGGCGCCAATGGATGGTAGGAAGATGGCGTAGTTGGTACAATTATTTAATTAGAATATTCCCGAGAATATTCAATTTTCAAGAATTACGATAACTTTATTACTTGTAAACCTACGGCTATTTTAGGGAAATAAGTTTCTTGCTTTCAGAAATTTCAGAGAAAAGCAGCAGGTTTCTATGAAATTCTTATGTGAAGTTACACAAAACATATACGGGAACTTTTCAAATGTTGCATTCAGAAATGAATTTATGAGTCATTCACAGTGTAATGAGTAGTATTGAAGGTTTACAGAAAGTCGAATATCATTTGAAGACAGTCCTCGCCCGGAAAGACAGCCAATATCGACAGACGAGATGTCGCCCAAATGAACACAGATGTGCTGTACAATCGTGGTTTAACTATCCATAAAATGGCCGAGAAATGTAAAGTATTATTCGATTCATGTCAAGAACTTCTAAGAAAAACTGCTCATGTGTCATTTTTAAACAAAGTTTGTCCTGAGGCTAACGACTGAAGATCAAAAGCAACATCGAGTTGAAGATTGTCAGGAACTTCTAGAAATGATAATGAAAACGTGTTGTGAAAGGCATCGTCACCGAAAATGAAGTTTAGGGGTACGACGTGACAACGAAGACCTAATCATCACAATAGAAGGTAAACCTCTTCGACCTCCAAGAAAAGCTCGTCAGATGAACTAAAATGTTAAACTCATGCTCACTGTTTTCTTTAACTGGAAGGGTTTTATTTATGACGAAGTTTTTCCACAACGTAAAATGATTTCGTTACTATGAAAACTTGAAACAATTGCGCAAAGCAGTGGGTAGGAGAATACCTATAGTAATGTGTGGAGTGCGTCTCGATATTACAACTACCCATTCCCTCATTCGTCCTTAATACGTTTATGAAAAATAAGTTCTATAACTTTTTGGTCAGACCTAATATAAATCAGCACTATTTTTCATAAATTATCTTTGGGTTAATCATCGTGTCCGTTATTTGATTTATAAATAATATTAAATTTATATTACTTTTAATGTTATTATTATTTATTATTGCTCGTATGTTATATGGGTTTGAGCCTCATCAGCCACTGATCGCATGGGTGGTAGTCCCCTGGCGATTTCCTTTTATCTGGGTCATTATCCAAAAATTATATCCCATAAAAGGAGCAAATTAGGCACGTCCCCCGCCTTAAGTCTCGCCTCCTCTAGAATAACAGGGATCCATAATATAAGCTACCTCTTCTCCTCCAGTGCGGGGTAGGTGTAAAGAAGATGAATCGAGGTTTGCTCGTCTTCTTTACAGTGTCTGAAGGTCGGGCTGTCAGTCGACCTCAGCTTGTACTTATATGCATTCAGGCTACTATGGTGGCCCGTTATGATTCCCACCAGGGCTTTGACTTTGTGCCTGTTAAATTTAATGAATTCTTGGGCCCATTTCTCAATCTCTGAGTATTCGATGAAGAGTTTGGTTATTCGACAACCCGTTACTCCTCTCCATCTTTTATTGTGCTAGTCTCTTGCCCAGCCATTAATGCGGTCTCTGATCAGATTCCGACTTATTCCCACGGCAGGTTCTGGTCCATAGAGATTTTCCCTGGTCCCTAGTCTGACAAGGTCATCTGCAATTAGATTTCCCTTAATGCCATTATGCCTAGGTATCCATAAGAGTTCCACCGGTCCCTTCCCTGCCAAGTGATTCAATGCTTCATAGCAATTATAGACCAACTTCGACTTTGTCGTTGCTGAATTCAGGGCTGCCAATGCCGCCCTGCTTTCCGAGCATATACATACCTTCTCCTGGGTCCGATCTTGGTCGGCCCTCAGAACATCGTATGTAATTGCAACTAACTCGGCCTGGAGTGCTGTAGTGTATTTGCCCAAGGGGGAAGGTTTTACCTATTCCATCGCATCAATATACACCCCCGCACCCGCTCTGTTCCCACTCTTGGCTCCATCCGTGTACCAGATGTTTCCATTGAGCGGTAATTCAGCTCGACCCTCCATCCAGTCAGTGTTACTGGTGAGCGTGATCTTATATTTCTTGTCAAACAGGAAGTGGACACCCGTACTATCAGAGGGCATCCATCCTCAGCAGGAGTTCCACCTCAGCTTTTTAATGTTAACTTTAGTAAATATATAAAAGCTATATAGTAATATCGCTGTATCCTAGTAATTATATCAGTTATATTAATATTAAATATTATATAAATAAATCGTCTTAATTTACCAGTCTAATTCATTACAATCATATAACGTAAAATAACGCAAAGTTAGCCCATTCGATACAATGAAATTTTAATGAATTCGCACAGTAACATTTTTAAAGTAGTAAAAATAGTTCGTTTATTATGTTCATAAATATTAAACAGTACATACTTCGTGACCATGTTAAACTACTTGATATGTTAATGCAGTTGGAGACAATAGTTGTTAAACAAAAATGTAATCCTGGAATTTGACTGAGTGATAGGGTACGACTTTAGAAATCAAAACATTGTTGCGATTGAAGCTATAATCATCATCATCATCATTAGGTCATCAGTCCTAAGACTGGCTGGACGCTAACCTCCAGCTTCTCCTATCTTGTGCTAACCTACGCATTTCGCTAATTGTGCTACAACCTACATCCCTTACTATTTGCGAGCAGTAGTCTAATCTAGGCCTACCTCTGCCGTTCTTCACTCCTATTTCTGCCTCCAAAATATCGCGGACTATTCCCCCATGTCTCAGCAAGTGGCCTACCATTCTATCTCTTCTCTTCTTTAAGTTTTTCCACATACTCCTTTTCTCGCCGACTTTCTCCAATACTTCTTCGTTTCTAACCCTATCAGTCCATGGTATTTTCATCATTCTTCGGTAACACCACATCTCAAAAGCTTCTAATTTCTTCCTACTTGCTTCCCCTACCGTCCAGGTTTCGCAGCCGTATTGTGCCGTGCTCCATACATATGTTTTCAAAAATCTCTTCCTTGTTTCTAAGTTTATTACCCCCGAGCATAAAAGTGCTTTCTTTTTGTTAAAAGCTACTCGACCCTGCGCTATTCTCTGTTTTATGTCTTTATCGCTTCTTCCATCCCAATTTATTTTACTTCCTAAATAAGTGAAGTCTTTAACTTCCTCCAATCTTTCATTATTAATTTGTACTTTCGTTTTTGCTCTGCTCTCGCGCCATCTGCACACTAACACTTTAGTTTTGTTTTTATTCACTCTCATTCCGTATTCCTCTGTCAACACTGCCTCCATTTCGTTCAATGCTGATTCTAGTTCCTCCTTACTAGATGCTACTACTGCTATATCATCCGCGAATCTCAGCATTTTTAGTTTCTGTCCCTGTACTTTAATCCCGAAATCCACTCTATCTTTTACCACATTAATCGCCTCTTCGATGTACAGATTAAAAATTAGTGGTGATAGCGTACATCCTTGTCTTACTCCTTTCCTAATACCTACTTCCCTTTCCTCCCCTTCTACTTCTATAACAGCAGTTTGCTCTATGTATAGATTGTGTACTACTCTCCTATCTCTATACTTCATTCCCGCGCTCTTTAGTATCTCGAACATTTTTTCCCATCTTACATTATCAAAAGCTTTTTCTAAATCTACAAATCCTATATAAGCGTTCTTTCCTTTTTCTATTGTTTTCTCTAACATTACTCTTAGCGCCAGAATAGCTTCGCGAGTTCCCCTATTTCGCCTAAACCCGAATTGGTCTCCTCCTAGTATTTCCTCCGCTCTATTTTCCATCCTCTTCTGCACTATTCTAGTTAAGATTTTTGACGCATGGGAAGTTAGGCTAATCGTTCTAAAGTTCTCGCATTTGTCGGCTCCTCTCTTTTTCGGTATAGTAACGATAATGTTCCTCTTATAATCCTCCGGCATCTCGCCCGTTTCGTATATGTATTTTACCAGTTCAAACATCCTATTTACTACTTTCTGTCCCGCACATTTCAAAATTTCCGCCTGTATTTTATCTACACCCGGCGCTCTGTTATTCTTTAGCCCCCTTAGTGCTATTTCAAATTCCTCTTTCAATATAGGTTTTCCTACATCTTCCCTATCGATGCTAGATTCTTCCTCTAATATCTCTCCTAATTCCTGACCCTCGTGTAAATTTCCTAAGTACTGCTTCCATCTATCCGCTTTCTCCTCTCTTCCTATCAGTATGTCCCTCGATTGACTCCCAACATTTCTACTTATTGTTCCTATATCCCTGAAGTTCCTCTTAATTATTTTGTAAGCCTCATCGGTCTTACCTACTTGCAACTTATCTTCTACTTCTTTGCATTTCTCCTCTATCCATTGTTCTTTCGCTTTTCTACATTTTTTAATGATTTCCCACATAGCTATAATAATATATTAATTTAGTAAACAATTTTAATTTTACTTAATTTAGTTTTAAAGTATTACCTGTACTTTAAAACTAAATTAAGGCTGTAGGAATCCTGTATGAATACTGGTAACATCGGTAATTGACGTTCAATTCAGTTGCGGAAAAGATTTTGCCTAAATATTTATTTAAGAGCATACTTTCCAAAATTGGGTTCTAAATTTGAATGATGAGGCACTTATTCTTTTACTTTGTGATGTAGAAGATTAACGCACTTGGACAATATAATAGTATCCTTGGCACATATCATTTACAATCAAGTGTTGTCAATTTTACTGTATTTAAACATTCGTTGGTGTTCTCAGTACTCTGAAATAATTAATTTCATAATAATTAATAGTATTGTTGGTACTTTAGTTATGCTTTAACCCTCTATAGCCCGAATTTAAAAAACTTTGATATTTTGTTTTCTTTTTCAATTTTTCATATAAAATATTTTCATAGAAATCATAGTTTTTCAAGTAATATTTTTCATAGATATTACTAGTAATTGATCCCCTCATTTTGGGGAGGGTCACATATCTCCCCCAAAATGAGGGGATAAATTACTAGTAATATCTATGAAAAATATTTATATACTTTCAAGTAGCATTGGACATCAAAGATTTTCAGTATTTTATTCGATATGAAATTTGTATCGTCACTATCGTTGAAATGTAGTTGGGCTTTTATTTCTTCCCAACGATTTATGCTCATAATTTATGAAACCTTTAATCCTGCGTTTCCCTTTGCCAAAACAGTCGAGTTCGTGGTAAACCATAAATAGAAATAATAAAGGTAATACCTATAAATCCTTGTAATTCCTCGATTGTTAGGGAAAGAGGTTTATTCACATCACACTGAAGAGCATAGAGGTTACTTTGCTCTGTAATGTTATCTAATACAGTTCTATCTACTAACATTTCAAAGTAACTTAGATACCCGGTGTGTCTGGTTGAGTTTCTGGCAAGCTATTTTTCCAAGCAAAAACTGGTCCTGTCAGCCGAGCACTAGTCTTCCAATTTAGGTAAGGTTTTCCTTTCCTTCGCTGATGGGTTCATTTCATTTCTGTGAATTTTTATGTTATTAATTTTGCCATGGCGAGATGTCGTCCTCTGGGTCCCAAAGAGTCTCACTGTTCTGAGGATAATCCATTTTATTTTCTGATACAAGCACATCTTCTTCAACTTCTGAATGTTCTTCGTCTGTGCTGCTTTGAATATCTAACTTCAGTAACTCTGTATTGTTGCTAAGCTCCTTACACATATTTCCTAAAAATTTTGACGACTTTTGAAAAATAATGATTTTCGAATTTTTGTTACTGATAACGTCAAAAAGTGCTTTTTCTTTCTCCCAAACTAAAAATTACTTAAAAGCAGCAAATTTTATTTCAAAAATCGTTGCATTTTCTGCTAAATCTACCATTTCGATGAATTTTATAATTTTGTGGTCGAATTGGATCTCAAAATTAATTAAATATATAGCTCAAATAATAATTATAAAAACTAAAATACTGAATGTAATCAATAATTAAAATCAAAGTCAACTAATTTTAAAATGAGAACATGATGTAATAATAAATAGATGTTATAAATTAATAAATTTTACACTTAAATATTGTAAGAATGATTAACTGACACTAATCTGGTTGAAGCACGTATTTTTGAAATGAACGAGAAAAAACATTGATATATAATAGAATACATATAGGATATACCATTTAACATACCATTTAAATAAATTTCTATTGTCATTGATTTTTCCTATTAATAACTTCCTGACATTTTAAATAACCATAATACGTATGAAGTTTTTTTCGCTATTTTATATTTATCCTTTTTGATACTTTTTAAATTAAAACCAATACTAGGAATGGTTTAAATTATAACTGTAACTTGTTTACAAATTAAAGAAAGTAGTTCTTACTAATTTTGTATGCTGTTGTAATAGAACTACTATATTAAAAGCCTCTACTGGGTGGGCAAATTTCGATGCTTCTATAATAAATCTCATTAATCACCTGACGTATGGATAAACGAAACCACCATTCATATTTTTTATCAGGGGTAATTAAATGGTGAAAACTGGATCTGGCCATGTATTTTTTTTTCAGGCTATAAATTAAATTGCGCTTTTTTCTTTTAATTTTCGATACGTATCGATAACTGTTTGTAGAATTAGAAAAAATGTATATACGCATTTTCGTCCATGTTTCTAAATTAATATTTGTTAAATTAATTGAAAATTTTTCAGTAGTGTGTAGAAAATCACCATGGAAGGTTATAGGGAACGTTCAACAACGTTTGCAAATCATCAAATTTTATTTTCAAAATCAGTGTTCCGCTCGAGAAATGTGCCGCGCTTCACGATATTTTTATTCTCGCCACAACCATCCCGCCGAGTTGACTATTCGACGTTTGGTGGTCAAATTCGAGTCAACCGGTTTGATAAATAATTACCGGCCAATACCGTACGTTACCAAAACGCAAGGTCTGTTGAAAATACCGCTGCAGTGCGTGAGAGTGTACGGGAAAACCAGAGGCAGTCATTCACAAGAACATGGGCTTTTTCCGGCTTCAGCTTGGCGAATTTTGCGTCGCGACTTGGGTCTGCACCCGTATAAAATCTAAATAAACAAAGAATATGAGGTAAACGACCATAGACAACGCCGTCTGTATACTGATTGGTTGGAGCAGTTGAAGGTTGACCCAAATTTCGCCAAAGATATCATCTTTAGCGACGAAGTCCACTTTTGAATAACTGAATATGTGAACAAGCAAAATTTGGGTTTGTAACGATAACAATCCACACGAGATACACCATCACCAAAAAATGCACCCCAGGAAAGTCACTGTTTGGTATTGATTTTGGTCTGGCGAAATCATCGGTCCGTACTTATGATGGGCAACTTTCTGTGGTCTAAATTGAATGATATGGATACCGACGGCATGTGGTTCCAACAGGACGACGTGCCACACAGCGCATGCCACGATGGACATTCTGCATGAACGATTTGAGGGCGTGGTTATCTCGCGCAGCTGCAATGTGACTGAGATCGTGCGATTTAATACCTTTTATTCCTTTGAGGCTATCTTAAGTCGCTGGTCTATACGAATAAATCGCAAGCAATTGATGTCCTCAAAATTAATATAACGAACGTCATCCAGCAAATTCAGCCAGATTTATGCAACAAAGTCATCGAAAATTGGACCTCTCGAATACGTACCACCAAGCAAAGCCACGGCAAGCATTTGAAAGACTTTATTCCATACTTAGTGCCATAAAATGTTCTTTCAATATTATTAAATTATTATTAAAATTATTTTAAGGGCATATTATTCTACTCCTAAAAATTCCGTAAGAAAAAAAGTGCACTTTTCTCATCATTGAATTTCCTTTGAAAAAAGATCGATAATGTGCGGGTCCATTTTTTCGACCCCTTACAGTTAACGAGATTACCTATGAAACATAGACATTTGCACACCCGGTACACTAAAACACCGACTGTATCTAATCATGTAAACGTATGTTTCCGCACAATTGAATACAATAATGTTTGTACACAAAAGTCGTACCCGAAACAGATGCTGTTGCTATTTTTGCCTAGGAGTGTTCCTCTATACGTCGCGTCGTCGTCGATCACCTTTGCTAGCTAGCAGGCAAGGCCTCAAGGAGTGGTACGCGGAAGAAGTGACATTAGGTGACAACTGCCAACATGTTCAATATACAAGCAACGCCACACGAAAAATAACCATCAGGTGTCAAGTATTATGCCGGCGTGGGAGGGCTCAACTAGTGTTCATGACTGTAACACAATTGAATCGGGAATTTACGTTCGAGATTTTTCCTTTTTTCTCTAAATGGTGCGGCAATATTAATAAAGCCGCGGCTCTTAATAACCCGCCACGTTTAATAGTCTAGTTTATGAGTAAGACACTAAGGCGAGACCCACATCGTCCATAAATACTGGATTTTTTTACTACTAAAAACAAATGAACAAACGATGTTATAAAATAAGTCTTGTTATTATTTTGGAATTTCTTCTAAGGAATCTACAGTATGCAGTAAAATATTATAAAATATTCACTGGCCGAAGCAGTACAAATTGTACAATAGTACGATTGTACAAATTCTTAGATCTTTGGTGATTGTGAGAAGATCTGTAAGAAGTAGTCTCAGTAGTAGCCTATTATAACCCTGACAGAATCTATTTTTCCTCTTAGCTCCAACTATGTACATATTTTTTTATGTTTATGGGAAACAAAGTTCTGGTATTTATTTTTTAGTTCCACATACATATGTCACTGGTCAAACCAAATTCAATACCTTACATTTTAAATCATTATAATAATGAAAATTTCTTCAGCCTTAATAAAAAATGTTATAAAGTCTCAATTTAGAGCAAAGTGGACACAGTACTGAGAGATATAAATTATATAAAGATATATGAATTCAAAGCTCTTATTCGTTACAAATATTACTATTAGACCACTTTAAGGATTCTATTCCAGAGCTTGTTTTAAGGTGTCATTAGTTCATTCTTGATACTCGTTTTCTGACCGGTCCCCTCTGCACTAAAGTTTCAAGTTATTCACGAACGTCAGACTATTCTCCTCGTTTATATAAACGAGCCTCTTTTCTCCGTGTTCAGGAAAAGGGGAATCTGACCGCAGTGCTTTTTGGATTTTCAAGGAGCCTTGTCTCCATAAGTGCTCGGTGAGTCCAAGTGATGATTTTCTGGTGGTACTTACCACTGTCACCTCCACGCAGGTAGTTGATTGAAAGCGTGTTCTTTGATAATCTCTCGTTCTCCTTAAGGGCTCACAAATCCCTGCGCACGTTGAAAACCGAGTAAATTTGAAAAATTATTATGAAGGTTATATGGTGAAAAAAAATTATACTCTTGACTTCACATCTTTTATTAACTTTCAACTTAAAAAAAAAATATTTTTTTTAATATTAAAATTACTTTTTACAGGTATAAATAGACTACTAATGAAAACCATGGCGTCTCCTTGTCGACATCATAATTTCATCAAAAATTATGCAATCTACAAAAATAAAAAATAAACTTGTAAAATAATGTAGTAATAAAGAATATTATCAAGTAATTAAAAAAAAATACTGTTTAATAATTTGTAAACAATTGTCCAACCAAAAATTAAAAAACCTCTCGTCAGACTATAGCGAAAATAATTAAAAAGATAAAAAAAAAAGTTAAAACATTATCGTGCTATTTATCGTGTTGACACTGTCTAAAAACATAGTTTCGAGAAAAACGCGTTTAAAATTTCTGGTAGGTACAACGTGAACCTACGGTTAGTCTCCCATTCCAGCTTCTTACTGTACACACACGAACTGTACTCTTCGAAAGACGACAGTCAACTACTATTATATTCTAGTTATTACTTGTTTTCTAAGATACCCAGGTTTTACGAACAAAAGAAATACGAAACGCAGCTGTCGAAAGGGGCGGGCAATTAGCAGTCCCAACCCGATGTCCGGTCACGTTTATTGCTATAATTTTGTAACGGAGTGGAATTGTGTTAATTTTGTTTTTGAATAATTCTTAAAAGTATAAAGAATCTGCAAGCAAAACTCGATTTTTGGAAAATTTCAGGGGTATGTGAGCCCTAAAACGTCTCTTTTATGGTTTTAGTTCTTAGTAGTTTCCGTGTTTTTTCTGAAATTGCATGGGTTCTTTTAATTATTCTTCTGAATACCTATTCTGTGGCGGATTCTTTGATCGCCTTCTTGAACTTGTTCTCTAAATTCTTTCGAGTGCTTCTGTTCTTTAGATTGGGGAAATTAGGTCTATCCACATCCCAACGAAACACCATTCAGTTTGTGTGCCTCTTCGTTCTTCGTGAATTCCTGGTTTCCGATGGCGCATGTCTCATCAACCTGATATAGAGCAGAGTCATGGTTAGAAAAAGGTTTACTACCTCGTGGACTGGTGGCTTTGTAGCAGTGCAATATCCAAGATATCGAGGTGGCGCGCTATGGTAGTCCATTTACCTAGACTTACGCAACTTATACTACATCGATATCTATGAAAGCTTATGATAGCCCTCTTTCTGATATCAGTGATCATGCTAATTCATTGAGAAGTCTCATTGAAGTCGTTGATTGTCATCATATTTTCACTTTATAGAACACGAGATTTCAAGGTTCCTTCTATTTTCGGTTTCAGATAGCAGAATACTATTTTTATCTCACTCCTCTCCTGTATTCACAGTACCATGGCGTTCGCTTCCAGTTGTAGTACAGATGTTACATGTGGTGATTTTCAATCTATGACTATTACAACAGAAGTTAACTGTCTGGATGCCGCCGGTGAAGTAGTTACGTTTGTTATTTTGTTGACGATGGATTCGGCAATGTTTCTCACCGAGACTCGTTGCGATATTGTCATCGACAATTAGTCGGGTTTCCTCAACGACATCGCCTTCCGTCGGCGTCGTGGCGATATTTATGACATCCCTTGTAACTTCCGTTGTGGATACGTCACAGTTGGCTCTGAAATAGTAGCTGACGCTACAAACTTCTTATTTGGACTCCATTGAACATTTGATCTGTGTGTGCTTGAAGAGCTGCCATCGACGAGACACTACTTTACCACTAAGGCAGCTTATTAGCTTGCTAGATAACTAGGTTGCACCACCTGATGACGTTCAAAATATCCTCGTCGTTTTTAGAGAGCTGCACTAACAAAAATAGAACCCGTGACTTCCTAAAAATCTATCAAGAATTACTTTCAATAATACTGGCAGTAGGCAGTCCTGAAAGAACAAATACGTGTAGTATTCATTTCCACTATTTTTCTGAAAGTCCTGTCGATCTTCCGATAGTCGTCAGCTCTGACTGGGTGGATCTATATTTTGTCTCTGATAAGACGATTGATAGAATTAATTCCAGGGTCTCTAATTTCCTTATGTAAGAGGTTTCAGATTTTCGTCCTGGTTTTACTTTCATTTCAACGGTTCCTCTTTTGCTGTTTTTCATTAACTCTACTCAATGACACCTAGTTGCATTATAGGTAGTTCCTTAACGAATTGATCCGAGAGATTATCTCCTTAGAGAACCCTGTGGGTGGATAGATGTCTTCGATTTGTAAAGCCAAGGTCACCGTTCTCGAACAGCGTACTATGAGCTGTAATTTTGCTTGAATTTACGATGTTGGTTCCATACTATTTTTTCAAAGCCTTTTATCCTCGCCTGCTGGTCATAGTATATCTTTTCCAACATTAGATAGTCCTTTCGTTATTTCTTTTTCTGTATTATCGGTCCGGAAAGCTTTTTAATTCCTATTTTCTCGTTGAAGGGAACGGGATATATTCCGAATCCATTCCCTAGACTGATTCTAGGTGACATATTGTAATCCCTAGACAAATTCTAGATACTCACTAATTGCTACCGGGCTCATCGGTACCGAGATTCTATCTCTGGCTTCAAGGGGCACGTCTCTTCTGGATACTTCTCATCACTCCTGCTGTCCTTCTTGATATTATTTCTCGGGGTCTTCTTTACTTGAGCATCCTTTTTGATTGTAGGTTTCTTAAAAATCTTAATCCAGTCACTTTAATATAATTATTTGGCACAATTTGTTGAATATTTCTATTTGCATATTATTTTAACGTTACTTGGCTTTAGATTTTCCACTGTCGGCCTCTTTTATCCAATAATTGACAATTGACACTAATTTTAAGAGACAAACTATCTCTGACTTGGAGGGTTTGTCAAACTCCTAGTCTTACAGTAGGATATTATTAGTTAATATATAATAAATAAGGATAATAAATCTCCAGTTCTACGTCATCCTATTCAAGATATTGTATGGTATGAAGAGATGAATTCTATGCAAACGTAGCCTAATTTTGTGTAACATCTACTAGTTCAATCAGTTCTAAATTATATTGGGTTGATTCACAATTATCAGGCGTTTTTAAACAATATTTATTATGAAAAAATAAATATAAGAATTCATCAGAAACATGTTTAAATTATTATTCTTGAGCCTATTCATCATTAACTTCAATAGCTAGTCCATTTGATTGACAGACGATTGATTCCACGGGAAAAGTAGTCGCGGCCAATCTTAGAGCTAATCCACGCTTTGACGTCATCCAACACCTCTTCAAAATCATTGTAGACTTTGTTTCTGTGCCAGTTTTTCAACAATCGATTGGCATGGTAGTCAGTGGAAGCTTCGGTCGGTGAGTATGGTGGATGTGAGAGCAGATTCTATCCCTTATTGTCCATGAATTCGACGACACGATGCTCAACATGAGGATGTATATTATCGTGTGGGGGATAATTTTGTTATTTTCGCGCGGTCTTTTCGTCTCGATTGTAGCATGAAGGCAGTCGGGTTGAGCCAGATAGACGTCGTTTTTTATACTGAATTGCCGTTTGTCATTTTTGTCCGGAATCCGCCACTGTTCACGCTTCTCATCTTCATTCCACCGATAACAAATCTCATTTGAAATAATCAATCAATGGATGATTCCACTTCTGTCTCACCATACACACCGCATTACTTCCTTACAGTGGGCATCTCTTGGTATTCTGTTGGGTGTTTTACCTGGCGAAGAGCAAACATTTTTCCTTTTGACGTTTTTGAAGAGTAGTCTTGATTCATCTCCAATGACGAGATTCTTTAAGAGCGGCGCTTGCTCAACTCGCTGCAGCAATTATGTAAAAATTCGAACACGATCGGGCTTGTTGATATTGGAGATATCATCAGGAATCCATTCAGCCAATTTCCATACCTTTCCGAGATTTTTGAGTCGATAGACGATACCACTATCGTCTATAATCCACATTGGCTGACAGCAACCTCCTCGACCAGTATTCGAGTTGTCATGCTTTTGTCCTCTTCCACTGCTGCCTAATTGTCGAAATCCGATGGTCAACGTCTTCTTAGCTTGTCCTCTAAGTCTGTGTCACCTGATTTGAAGCGGAAAAACCATTTCCGACATTGACTTTCCTTCGTCAAAAAGGTGCACTAACAGAAACAGAAGATCAGATCTCCATGAACATCTAATGATTAAAATGTTATTCGACGTGATTTTTGTCAGCCAAGTTGCCATAATTAAAGCCAACTAACAAATAAATGACGCCAAATGGTTAGCCAAGCATCCGTCGAATAATGTATCATCTTTCTGTGTTTTTGCAAAATTTCAAAATGTTGCAATATGTGCAACATTTTCTCAAATAACTTGAATGTGATTTATAGTTACGACTGTTTATTGATTAACTTCATATGTTTGAGGGTATATGTATATTATATATGTATATAATTACACATTTTCTAAAATTGAAACATGTTAACTAGGACACAGCAAATTTCTTCTTGAGAATTAAGGACACAGCAAAATAGAAATTACGTCTTGAGAATTTGTTGACACTACATACAATTTCACAAGATAATTACACCAATGTAACCCCGCTTAAGCAAATAATGTTATTCGCAGTTACAATACCAAATTCGCCAAACAGTTATTCAGGGCTCTTCATGTCGGCGTGCAAAACGTCTTCGTTTAATATTCCAAGTGTATTTTTGTTATAGATCAGCCGACTTCGTGTTTGACTACTGTATGTGAAACCACAAAATTATTTAAATCATTTTCACGAAACCTACACGGCACATTGTCCAGAATTTTAATTCGCCCCGGCTTAAAATTCAACGCAATGCACAAAATATATTCAACAAGTGTTAATCAATTCAAGTATTTGTGTTTAGAAAATCGTTTGTGTCGCCCGTATAAATTAGAATATTTTATTGCAATCAATGTAGGAATTACGGCTCGGGCAATTTATAAAATTGCAAACGGACTGTGAAGTGTATTAGATTCCATGAGATCGGACAGCGATTGAAAGGTGATTACAAGAATTTGAGGGTTTGATAATTTTTTGTTGTAAATCCTAAACTTGCGCCACTACATATACTTATTTCGATATTTTATTCATGCAATGTATGAATATTAAAAAAAAATACAATAAAGTATATACCACTTAAACAAAAGCGTTTTGTTTAAGTGGTTTATACTTTATTGTATTTTTTTTCTTCTTTTTTATGCAATGTTGGTATTAAATGGTAAAAAACTGAATTAAATCCTACGTCAAAAGATGGCGACTAAACATCATATTTATTCTACTACACTACAAGTATAAAAACTCACACCAGCTTTTGGAAAAATTCTATAAACGCCTTGTGGTTCTAATTTGATATCATACTGACGTACATATGTATACTCGGTTCAATATGAAACGAGTAAGCAAATCACAATAATATTGCGCCGCCCCCTTACTCATATCGAAAGCACCCCTAGAGCATGCCTTTAGAGGCTTCGGATCAAAAAACAAAAGTTTAACGTCTGTTTTTAGACGTTTAGTAAATATATATGAAATTGTACCCCACATTTCAAACGATGCAAAAAATGAAAATGGATTTACAAGAAATATAATAAAGAAAATAATATAAAAAAATGTAAAGGGTGTTTGAAATGCAATTGAAACAGTTATCTCAGGGTACTTTGTTGCTATAATAAGGAAAGAAGTAATAAATGTTGTGGAACACCTTAAAATATAGTTCAGCATAGGTGAAAACGTACCAAATATAATTCAAGGAATAAGGATGTTCAACAATAAACAAATTAATTGGAAAACTAGGTCAAAACGTAAAATAATTTTTGCTCTATGGAGATTGTATGTTAGCACATTAAACTTAGTCGGTAATATTTAAAGATTTTATAGCATTCATTTTACTGTAGTTCCCTATTAAATTTAAAAAAATACTGAATGTTTTATATCTGTGTAAAATATTAATACAATATTGTTTCATAGGAGAAGAAAATATGCCTGTTACTTCAACTTTGATTTGGATTTCAACTGGAAATGTTGCAGAGGGTCTTTGCAATATTTTGTCTGTAAATCTGAAAGAAATATGTTTGGTATAAGCTATTTTCAGTGGCGGCTCATCAGTGGTGTGAATTTACATATTGTACTACGTTTTAAATTCTTAAATCTATTCGTGTTCTTCTGGTATATCTAGACGGTTGACGGTAAAAATCGAGCAGTTGCGAATTTACACAAGGATAAACGAGAAGCAAGCTTCTTAAATTTTATATTAACTCCTTGCAACTTTTCGTCTGCACTGCAAATCTTAATGAAATGTTGGTACGAGTTGTCTGTAATGACGGTTCCTCAATGGCATGAGCTTAAATATCCCTTACATTGTAAATTCATAAATATATATTTGCGCTTTTCTGGTGCATTTAGGCCCGATGGTGAATAGAAACAGTTGCGAATTCACACGACGATAAACGAGAAGCAATCCTCTTAATTCTTTTTTACCAAACCACGGGATTACAAAATATAGCTATCTCTCATTTCCTCACGCAAAAAAGCAATTGAAGTTAGTAACATCATCAAGTAGTTTTACATTTACCTCAAACCAATAACACGAGATTTCAAACAGCTTGTGCTGCTACTTTGCATAATTGGCAGTTCGTTGTGCGGTCCCGGAGGGTACCTGTTTCGTGTTTGTGGTCTATCACTCGTAAGTTTAATTATAAAATGTGGATTTATTACGTTACCTATTACGTCATTAAGTTAATGAGTATAATTAACAGGATTTCTTATATACTACGTAGGTTGTGGTATTTTGAGATTTTATTTATAATTTAGCTGATTTTTATTAAAAGAAAATATCGCGATAAATATTTAATCAAACAAGAGACTGTAGTAATACTGTAAGACTTTTAAACAAAATTTCCTACTAATTATCTATTGTACGATGATAAATTATATATCAAAGGCTCGGCTATTCCACTCTCTGTTATGAATGATTTGTTAAAAAGCAATAATTCTGGAAACAATGCAAATTCTAGTTATTAATGTCTTAATATGTATGAGTAGTATACAAAAGTTTGGTAGCAGGCGTGGTGTGTAGTGGAAAAGATATTATTTTATTAGCAGTGTATGTTACTTTAAGTCGAATATATATTTTTTCGAAATGCGGGTGCAATTAAATGTTTATCAAGTACAATAAAATAATATTGTAAATGCCAAAGTCGTGCTTAGATTGTTTATAAATTATATCATTTAGGAAAACATATTATAAATCTTAGAGATTTAAGTAGTTAAATCGACAATCAAATAAATATGTTGTTGACTAAGAAAATTCAGTTTTAGTATCCTCACATCAGTTTAAAATTAGGAATATGCGTTTTTTAGATTGTAGTTGGTGGTGTCTCAAATAATAAATATTATCCTTCAGTTATCCTGTGATATAGCGAAATTTAGTATTTGGTAACTTGCTGGTATATATCTGATGTCTTAAAAATGCATATTGAAGATTTAATATTTCTGAAATCTCTATAGGGTGAAGTGACATTGATGACTCGATATTTCAATGCATATAAGAATAAACCTTCGTATAATTTGAGTTATTCTGGAAACTAAGTTTGAAACTATCGTCGATAAATCAATAAATTACTTTTACGAGTCACATGACAGGCAATGTGTCTTTTTATTGTATTTAAACTAAATTGTTAAACTTGCAATAATTTTTGTGGAACTAAAAGACCAATAATTTCATTGAAAATACTTTTAAAGCTCTAACTAGCGCTGAATTCATATAAATGTTGATTTATAATATACAATTTACTCTTAAATAAATGTAACATATCAGCTCGCCATCGGTTGTAGCAACACAAAATATCTCGCCACTCAACGAGACAAGTTTCGATAAGACAACGCTCAATGAAAATCAATTCTCATAAGCCCAAGTATACACGCCACATTTGCTATCTATGTGAAAATATCCACTCTCTTTATGGGTATAATTGGACGTATTCAATGCCTTTGTTTATCAGCTATAACAGGAAATATTAGCCGTTTCAATACAAACCCATAAATGAGAGTGCGTTTCACTGAAATGCACACAGTGGGAAGATAAGCTCTATTCAATAAAGTTTAAAAAGAATGTAGATATTGTTCTATAGATCTAGGTGTGACACCAGATCGAAGACATCGGATACAGGTGTATTTCCTGTTTTATTTTTCGATAATAAATTTTTTATTTAAATTGGTTGGATTAGATGAACAACAAGAATATGACGGTGTTTATTTAAATCCAATTGAAACGTCAATAAACCAAGATCTATAGATTTAAATACATTTTATAATTCATATTTTACATAATATATATCAAGAACCTATAATTCAGGTAAAATTCGATCGTTCACTAGTGAATTTGATCTCTTAGCTGGTATTTTACAAGCAGAACTTTTGAACGAATGAAACCTATGAACTTTTTATTCCCGTTATTTCTTGCTAAGGTGGCATTGAATGTGGCACTAAATTCTTGGCATAAACTTGGTGTAAATGGTATCTATAGATATAGATACCATTTACACCACTATAGATATCAAATGGTATCTATAGATATGGTATAGAACAGAATAGAAAAAAATTATTGAAAATCATAATATGTACGTCCATTTGTAGTCAGAATATATACAAAACACAAAATAAATATAAATAATCGCAAACAAGAATGGTAAAAAAATATAAACATTAAACCAAACATACATTGTATAAAATTCGTCAATGCTGTAGAAGCAATTAAAGTAAAACAAAATTAAATATAGGTAGAAAGCTTTATAAGATATGTTCTTAATATTATCATATTTACTGAATCGATTAAATTCATTGTAGAACCGTACTTCTAGACTGTTTCGTTTTGTAATGTGAATTCTCGATAGCGGTTCTTTTAAATCACCATCATGTCATGTATTATGCTGGCATAAGTTAGTAGAAAATAACTAACTAACTAGTAGTTAGTTAGTAGTTAGTTAGTAGTTAGTTAGTAGTTAGTTAGTAGTTAGTTAGTAGTTAGTTAGTAGTTAGTTAGTAGTTAGTTAGTAGTTAGTTAGTAGTTAGTTAGTAGTTAGTTAGTAGTTAGTTAGTAGTTAATTAGTAGTTACTTAGTAGTTAGTTAGTAGTTAGTTAGTAGTTAGTTAGTAGTTAGTTAGTAGTTAGTTAGTAGTTAGTTAGTAGTTGGTTAGTAGTTAGTTAGTAGTTAGTTAGTAGTTAGTTAGTAGTTAGTTAGTAGTTAGTTAGTAGTTAGTTAGCAGTTAGTTAGTAGTTAGTTAGTAGTTAGTTAGTAGTTAGTTAGTAGTTAGTTAGTCGTTAGTTAGTAGTTAGTTAGTAGTTAGTTAGTACTTAGATACTGAAAGTGACGAAATTATTATGTGAAAATGATTCGTGGACATTCATGGAAAATGCTTATCTTAAATGAATATTTTACATTGTAGTTATTTTTTCTATGGGATATCTGAACTAAATGTAGTGACTTTCAGAACGCCGCATAGTGGGCAAAACGGCTAAAATAGATGGACAAAAAACAATACTAAATTTTAAGATTATCTATATTTGGCCGGTTAGTTTAAGAGTTAATTAAATAGGCTAGTACCAACTCTTTTTTAGGCTAAATTGTTTATAAACAATGAATAATTAACAATATTAGTCCTATTAATGTTAAAGTTGCACGTATATTTTCCCTTGAAGTGGAATTCAACAAAATTAGTCAACAGTCCCAAAACGCTCCAAAATAATTTTTAGAACGTTCTACATTATATTCCGTGCAATTTGGTCTACTTCCAGAATATATTTTACCTCTTTTGCGATTTCTTGCGTTTTGAGTTTTTCATCCTTTTTTCAGAATATATCCGCAACAAAGTATCTCGCAGATTTAGAGAGCGTAATATCCAAAGACGATCCCGGAAAAGACTTATTCACGATGTTATTAATTTTATCTTACCCAAATATGGTCAATTTCCGTAAACCCCTAAAGAATCGCAACTATACTCTTGATTTCGAAGTTGTTAATCTGTAGTGAGCATACTCCAACCAGTCTCGATATTCCCGACTCGAGTGATGAAGACTGTGGTGAGGATGACGATGAATAATCACTCGAAATTCCTGGCAGTGATAGTGATTATTTATATATAGTGATTTATATACGAGGGACACTATTTATATTTTGAGCCTTGGTAACACTAACTGTTGTCAGACGCCATCTGACGTTTCCACTGGAAAGTTTGACATTTTTGACCATCACTTTCTTCAGAACACTTTACCAGTTAAGCGCAATTTGTGTCGTTCACAGTGATTTGAAAATTGTATCTCAGCGAAAAAATGGAATTAACTCGTGAACATTTTCGTGCAATTATTAATGTTTCCTTCGATGTGTATTATCAAGACAAGAGTGCATCGATCAACATACTTCCACTTATGGCGATAGAGCTCCATTCTTTTTCACCGTGAAACGCTGGTATAATGAATTTAATTTTGGCCACCATTCGATCACCGACGAAAGTAGTGAAGGTCGTCCAAAATAAATTGTTGTACCAGAAAACATTAATGCTGTACGAAAACTGATAATGCAAGATCGTCATGTGACATACTGTGAGATTGAGACAACTTAGGGCCTAGTTCGACCAGTATATATAAAATATTGCATTATAATTTAGCTGTAAAAGAGATTTGTTCTCGTTGGATCCCACATAATTTGAAAAAATCGCAAAACAATGCTCGTGTCGATTGATACAAACTAATGTTCAAGAAATACAATGGCGGTACTTTAAAAGACGTACCTATATAACATTGTAACAGGTGACGAATCATGCAACTATGCGTATGAGCTGGATAGTAAACAGCAGTCGACTGTAAGGGGTTTTCAAGATAGACCACATCCAACAAATGTTGTTCGCGGTCGAAGCACTTGGAAACAAATGGCCGCCTGTTTTTCGGAAAAACTGATCATATGGCAACAATGCCTTTAGAGGAACGTAAAACGGTCAATTCTGATTGGGATACAACCATTTGTTTGCCGATAGTGTTCGGTGAAGTAACGAAAACAAGCAAGCGCCGTCGAATCATTCTTCATCATGATAATGCGAGCTCTCACACGTTTCGTCTAACAATCGAATGTTTCAAATCGGGTTAATGGGTCATCCGCCGTACAGCTCTGATTTGGCACCCAATGACTTCTTTTTGTTCCCGAACGTCAAAAATGAATTGTGTGGACGATTTTCGTTGGCAGAAAAAGCCGTTGATGCGTTCAAAAATCATGATTTGGAGATATCTCAAGCGGAATGGAAAAAATGCTTGGGCAAATGGCTTGAATGCATGCTAAAGTGTATAGATCATGAAGGGCAATATTTTGAAAAACGATAAAGTAATTTTCAATGACAAATTAATGTTTTTTTATTATTAGTCTCAAAATAGAAATAGTGCCAAACATGTATATAATTGTCAACATGCAGATTATTTAAAAATTGAGTCTTAAAACAATAGACCACCCACGAGGTGCGCAGTGAATAGCCTGCAGTGAAATGCATTGTGCGCAGAGTTAGATCTGATTGCGCGTAAAGTGCATCTTTTTCTCTCCAAGTGCTGCTTCACTCTTTCTTCTACCTATACATAGAGAATTTCACACTTTTTCCTATTATGGACGAGCAGTAATTCAACTAATAATTGTAATTTTTATTTTATTTCGATCACCAAAAAGGAATAGAAAAGGAAATTTTGTTTTCGAATTGTTTAGGTTATATGTATATTATGTACATATTATTATTGTAATTTCAAATATATATTTTTTTTATTTTCCAATATATATTTTTGTTTGCATACAGTTTTTTAGTTTGCTTGTTTTATATATTGTATTTTAGTTTTTACTGTATAATTGTGGTGGTCGGAGGCTGGTTATGTGTTCAATTATTTATGAAGGATTGTGTCCCCTACAATATTTACTACAGATCTATTTTATAGAATAAGAATAGTAAATGTTTTGCTTAACAATTACTCTTAAAATTTATACAGTAATGAACAAATTAAGAGTTAATTATTAAGACGTAATGTTTCCCGTTTATTTTTTGTTCAACCGTCTTATGCTTGGTTTGATCACATCATATGGGATATATATGAAATTAACGGAAAATTACCAAAAACCTAGGATTACAAAATAATTGTGTCAACTTAAAACGGCGATTTTGCCCACTGTGTAGCGATAAACCAATCATACGTTTTCTTTCTATCTTAGTCCAGTTATTCGTCAAGTCACCAATTCGTAGATATAGAATTACTGACTGAACGATAATAATAAGTCTGCATCCGAGGGCTGTAATTACCATACAATGACACGAGGGACGGTACCATGCGCCGTCCCCTCGGTGGGCAGCTTACTTGTACTCTGGGTGGACCTGGAGGAACAACAGACCACCAGCTTGTCAAATATTGTTAAATAGTCCGGACCACACCTACCGATTGTACAAATTAAGAAACAAACGAACCCACACTCGACTCTAACGTATTCGACGGGTAATTCAGCTGGATGGGAATTTATGGAACGAGCTGGTTGACAACGTACAGCGTGCGGATAAAGTTTATAACTAATTATTGTCTCTTTAGATACGAAAGAGTAGAACAAAAATGATAGGACAAGTTTACTTCTTATGTATAGTTTTGTTCTTTGTGCCACTTCTCAATGTATTTCAAGAAATACTAATCACTCCAGTTTCCAAACAAACGTTAAATTGATTGCAAGATAGTAAACTAATATCTGTAAACCAGTAGAGAAACAGAAACAGAAAGTATTTTTTAATCGTTGTTCTGTTTTTATATAAATGCATTAATATAAATACGATAATTTTATCTCTTTGTACATAATTTGAGTGAATGATGTATATTGGACGTATTTTAACAAACTTAAACGAAATCGTTTAAATATTAATTTAAAAATTGCAACAATTATGCTGTTATATATATATATATATATATATATATATATATATATATATATATATATATATATATGTGTTAGTAAAAATATTTATACAAATGAAATGTATGGGTAATACACACTACCTACTGATTTCGAACAAGCCTAAATATTTCAGGAGTTGGAAAGCATTCTCTCTTTCTATGTTTCACCGTTTTTCTGGATAATGCAACGGAATCATTTGTTGGTCTTACACGGATATCAATGAAATAATAAATACTTACATAATACTTTTGCTGGTTATGATAGTGAATAACATACTAAGGGTTTTCAAAGAATTAAAAATCTTATTTGGAAGACACGGAGAGCATATGATTAATTCATTAATTGAATAAATTTCAATAAACTGGTATTTGATATTATTATATACGAGTAAATCTACCGTCGCATAGAGACAACAACGATACTTGCATGTTATTGAATGTATTAGCTAGAGTAAGTACATAGAGACATAAAGAAGGATGAAAATGACAAATGAATATAAGAAGGGGTAACAACAAATAGTTTCGAAGTAGATTAGAGCCCTTAATCTATCCTAAATGCACCAACAGAAATAATAGGAGAACAGATTTTCACGAGACACTCAACGCTGCATTATATGCGACGCACGTTTTGTCAACCAACTGGACGTCATCGGGAGGTGAATAAAACTATTTTTTTACTTATTAAAATATAAATGAAGTAATCCACGTTGTGCTTCATTTAAAGTAAAATTATGTAAATAAAATTATACTGAATTTATAACCACAATCATATTGTCCTATATCCTATATCCAATCATATAAACTGATATGCGTTCATAAAATAATTAAATAATAAACAGTTTTAAAACTTTAAAATAGACTTTTCCGCACGTAGAACATCTCTATCTCGAAATTGAGTGGCAGAGAAAAAATAAACCAACGCATAAATGCAGAATATGTGTTTTATGCCACAATTTTACTTTTTTCAAATAGTTCACGCTCGTGCTTTCTCATGACCCATGAACAGGGTGGAGTGTGTCCTATCCACCTCAAAATCAATAGATGTCGTCTGGTAGACGTCTCTAATCAGAATCAGTCGAAACCTGATCGATTCGACAAGATTTAATTGAGTGACCGTGCTAACAAAAAAATTTTTCAAATAGTCCACCATTGTGCTTTCTCATGGCCCATGAACATGGTAGAGTGTGTTCTATCCACCTCAAAATCAATAGGTGTCGTCTGGGAGACGTCTCCGATCCGAATCAGTCAAAACCCGATCGATCCGACATGACTTAGTTGAGTTATCGTGTTAACAAAAAAAAATTCTCAAATAGTCCACCGTCGTGCTATCTCATGACCTATGGACAGGGTGGGGTGTATCCTATCCACCTCAAAATCAATAGGTGTCGTCTGGGAGACGTTCCCGATCAGAATCACTCAAAACCCTATCGATCCGACACGATTTAGTTGAGTTATCGTATTAATAAAACAAATTTCTCAAATAGTCCACCATCGTGCTTTCTCATGACCCATGGACAGGGTGGAGTGTATCGTATCCACCTCAAAATCAATAGGTGTCGTCTGGGAGGCGTCCCCGATCAGAACTAGTCAAAACCCGATCGATCCGACACGATTTAGTTGAGTTATCGTGCTAACAAAAAATTTTTTTCAAATAAACCCAAGGGAGGGGGTGGTGTGTGCTATCCACCTCAAAATTAATAGGTGTCATCTGGGAGACGTACCCGATCAGAATCAGTCAAAACCCGATCGATCCGTTACGATTTAGTTGAGTTATAATGCTAACAAGAATAAATGCCGTCGACAACGACTACAACGACGACAACGACAACGACAACGACAACGACAACGACGACACATCAAACGACGACACAAAAGCAGACACAGCAAAAAAAATTTAAAAACAATTTTTTTTTGTTTTTAGGCCTAAAAACGAAAAATAAACTCTTAAACAAAAAAATTTTGTTTTTTCACTTTTTCTTTACACGATTACATTACTTTTCCACTTATAGTGGAGTGCGGAAAAGTAAAAATAATCCTTATGACTGGAGTACAAACGAGGTTTAAACACAATTTTTTTTAAAATTATGTCTATTATAATTAGACATTATTTATATAGAGAGAGATTTGATGTATATAAAATAATAGACTAAATAACGTCATGACAATATATCGGAAAGGATATATTACGCAAGGTTTAGGATAATAATATGTCGAAATGACACGTAATTATCTAGGACATGTAATTATCTAGGACAAACAAATCAAAAAGAAAATAAAGAAATAAATATGAGACACAAAATACATACAGCTCATTTTAAGTGTAATAACATGGAACTTTCCACACATACATTACACCTCATTTAAAGGTTTCACTGTCAGAGTATTTTCGAATTTAGAGTTACTGAGAATGATTTAATGATGTTGATCTGTAAACGACAACAGATGATTTGTGTTTTAAAAAAATGTATTTCTTATTGTTAGTGAAATCGAAATAAATATATTACAATATATTTATTTAATATATATCATTACGTACGTATGTACATGTACAATTGTAAGACATAGCAAATAAACAAAGTGGAGTCAAACGTACTCAGTACGTTTGACTTCACTTTGTTTATTTGATATATCTGAACTTTTTTTAAATAACCAATTGTTTTCTTTCAAACACTATATAAAGAGAAACTTCATACGTCTGAGAAAATACGAAATATTTTAATTTATAACATTTAAAAATGATATTAATAGGAGGCTTCTTAATTCACTACATAATTTAAATAGATTTTTTTAAGGTTCACGATATTTTTTTAAAATCGATATTAATTCCCAGATGGTTTAAATATAAACCACATACATCCCTAGAATTACTATGCTAGTAGTTGTTTAGCATAAAAACATTATTCTTAATTCCCTTTTCTAATTTTTTACCATCTACAATTTACTCGTACTTTCTCTATAAATTTTGCGCAAAACATTATTACTTAATCCGCCTAGTTTATGTATTAAGAATTAAGAATCATAATTTTTCTATCAGAGTTTTATATATCGACAGTGATGGTTCCCTTACAATACATAGAATATTTAACAATATTTAATTTATTTCAGATATAGGTGTTTTTATTGCCTCAATCGACCTACCATTGAAACAGAATGTAATGAGATACTTTTAATGCATTTTCCTGCAACATAGACAGTACTGGACTAATTTCCATCTGAGTTCATTATGATCCTGGTGCTGGGTGCCCTCTATTAACTAAGAACATAATCAATTCTTAGATTGATCATTATTGCAGATATTTTAAGAGAAAGTACCGAAGTTGCCTCATTACATTTTGATTATATGGTATATAAGTTATTTATCAACAAGATGTATCATAATCATCAATGTATAGATAAGAAGGTACTCAAAAAGTGACTACAAATTATTATAAAAAAAAACAAATTATTTATGCATTAAAATGTGTTTTATTTTTACTCGTATTTAACTATCTTCTCATGTCACATTAGATCGACTGAAGTTGGCCCTTTTCCATTTTACTTCTTCTAATTCTTATTCCTATCAATAGTCGAAAATGTGATATATTCCCTAGAATTTTCTAGGGCCTAGAAGATTATATTTTATATTCTAAATAATTCATTTATGGATACTATCTGAATACTATCCATTTACTAGATACTATCACAAAGAGACTATTCCAGAAATATTATTTACGCAGTCTCCTTTGTTCTTTTAGTTAAAATTATAGACATAAAACTAAATATGTTTTGTCTATATTGTTGATAACTGGCCGGAAAAAATATATGAATACTTGTATGAATTTTGAAGAAAAAAATATGTTTTCAAATTTATACCTATGACAACAAATCAGTCTTCTTAATTTCATCTGATATCACGATGACTCTCATCGGATCTTCAATTCTCTGCTCGTTATTGTCCTGATGATTGAATCAAACTTGCATAAATAAGAGGCATTCCTACGTACCTTGCATATAATATAAATGCAAATATAACAAACTACATTTTTCTGCATTTCGTTCTATTGTAACACACAATAATTTGCATAAAAAATTCCGCAGCCAACATATACAGCGACAAAAAGATCCTAACGAACACGCACAAATAGAATGTTATAGTGGAGAAATATGCCACGGGAAGCGTACAATTTGAAAACGGATGTAAAGCAGGGTGGAAAGTGAATGTGTTATTTTGTATTCCATGCTAAATGTATACGGAATATGTTGGCAATTGTGGAACCTGATTCTACTGGTGTAAAATGGATTTTCGCTACTTTAGATCACATGAAATCTCTAAGTAATAATTTCTAAGTCGATCAGTTGCTCTAACTTAAGAATTACATTACTCTCAAATTTGGTTTCATCAAAATATTTGTATTATAAATGTTTTAACGAAGCTGTAACATTTTTATTTCTCTTCAATATAATATAAATATTTTGATGAGAAATAAAATATATATTTTACTGATACTAATTTCAAAAACACGAAGTTAGTAAATATTTATCACTTTGGTTTTAATCTGTTGATAACGAAATATTACTTTTATCAGCATGTTGATTCTCTTAGTAACTATTCTTCTTTCTTGATAGGTCATATCTATCACATTGTAGAAATATTATTATAACAGTTCTATTTTATATATTGTATTCACTTGCTACTTCTATAGTAGACAATGAGTACCATATTAACTAGAGGAAATATATTTCCGTCACTCTATAGTACATACAGGGTGGGGCATAGGAATCTGATGATTTTCAATTCATATCTACCGGTGACCGCATGAACTGATAATGTCCGGTATAAAGAAGGAAAGAGCTCACTTAATGCCGTTTCAGTCAGCAATATTGTGCATTCGTGATAGAATTTTTTTTAAATATTAAATCAGTTATCAAAATTTAGCGATAATTTCGTATGCATTTAGAAATTCTATGTCGTTCCCAGCTATAACAGTGTAAAGTTATGGGCGCATAGTTTTCGACACAGTTTTTCTGTTTTAAAGAAAAAGCCATCGGGTCCTATTCGTAGAGGGTGAACTCCGGAGTGCACCGAAAATGTGATAGCAGCAATTCAACAGTATCCACGTTGTTCAGTCAGAACACAAAGTAATAGCTCATAAATATTTTCACTTTCATGCCTATAAAATGGTAGTCATCCAGGAGCTAAGCCAGGAGCAATGTCTACTTGATTAATCGCGTGAATTTTATAGAAAATTTCTTACAATTCTGTCAGACGAAGATGTGGAGAATGTTCTGCTTATGTCAGACGTGGCCCACCTTTTCAAAACTGACGTTTTGTAATTACTGGTTAATGGGTTACCCTAAATAGCAAGGTGTATTTTCCTCATGCAATGATACACAGAGTAATAGAAAATATTCGAGGTTGATTAGAACAAATTGTACGCAATAATAGAACTCATCTCACAGAAGTTCTGTTCAAAACATAAAATGACATGGACTTACCTTTCCCATGATAGAAGAAGATCAATAAGAAAATTTATATTTTCAACGTTATTTTATTTCAATAATCATCATGTTCCTATGCCCCACCCTGTATTCATTATTCAAGTTAGTATCATAAATTATGACAATTGTAACATACTAATAACTTGGACAACATTAGACAGGCATGTAGTCGATAGACAATACATAAAACAGAAGATCTGTAATAAACATGTAGATTAAAAAATGTACAAAGCGTAGAAACACAACACTGGCCAATTTACCATTAAGCTATAAATTATTTTAATTACAACTGCATTGCAATGAAAGATGTAAAATTTATATTAAAAAAATGCTATAATTATTATATTTTTGATAAGGAAATATAAGTATTTTTGTCCACCTGGAACGTATATTCTACGGAAATGTAAGTAGAATAAATATTTTAATAAAAGGATAGTTCAGGAAACAGAAAATGTAATAAATGAACGATAATACTAGTTTTGTATATTTCGTATAATTTAAATAAATATGTATATTAGGTTTTTGTCTCGAAACTTGAAAGAGAAAATTGTTAACAGGTCAAACTGAGAAGAACAAAACCCTAAATAAACAATAATTTTTACATATAGTTTTAAGGAAATGTCTTTGAATATCTATGTATTTTCTTTAAATTTTAATCTCATAATAATTTTTGATATTTTGTTGCATGTACAATAATGAACACATCAAGTAAAGAAAAAATTATTTGTGGAAGAAAATCGATGGACAGCAAGGAAATTTTATCGAAAATTCGAAGGTCTCAAAATCGACTTACCAGACAACTTCCGATTTAGGAATTGTGAAGGCGTCAGTGAATGTCTGTATTTCTTAAGTTCATATGGAAATTTTCGGATTTTTACTCCCGAAAATGCCTTTTTGTTGAAGAAAATCGATGAACTAAAGCAAGGGAATTTTGCCAAAAATATGAAAATCTCAAAATCGATCTAAATTACTAGAAAATCACTGGATTTAGGGAAAATCCGAAGACGCCATTGAATTTTTCTGCATTTTTCAATTGAATTTGATTGTTTCGGATGTTTTCTCGTACACATTTTTTTGTACGAGAAACACGAAACTTTAAGACTTTTTGTGGAAGATCAATGGACTATAGCGAGGGAATTTTGTCGAAAATATGAAAATCTCAAAATCGAGGCAAATTACTAGAAAACCACTAGATTTAGGAAAAGTTCAAATTTTTTTACAAGAAAATACTTTTTTGTGGAAGAAAATATAAGCACTTAATATAGGTCATTTTATTGAAAATATGAGAATCTCAAAATCGACGGAAATTACTAGAAAGCCACAGAATTTAGGAAAAATCCGAAAACGACGTTAATTTTGTCTGTCTGTTGATACGAGTTTTTTCGATTCTATTCTTGAGAAAATACTTTAGCAAGAGAATTTTGTAAAAATGTAAAAATCTCAAAATTGAAAAAAATTACTAGAAAACCAGCGGATTTAAGAAAAATTCGAAGTGGCGGTTGAAAATATAAGCGACTGTCTACTTACCTTGATTTCAAAAAATAAAACCCGCCACAGGTAGGATTCGACATTTGTCCCGGATCGGAACCGAGCGACATACAGCTGTTTCGAACTTGTTAGTTCTCATCAGTGCCGTACACGGTACGCCGATTCAGGACAAATGCCGAATGAACTTTATGGCGTATACATCTTTATCAATACGATCTCTGTTAGTAACATATAAGTGGGAAATCGAGAAAGGAACCACCAAGCCGCCAAGCGGCTATCAATGTAGTTCCCGAATAGCAAAGCTATTATTACATAATCGCTCTAGGAAACAACTACTCCTCGGGCTAAAGCCCCGTCAGGCATTGAATTATACCCAGAAGCGATCCTCGACCCCTTTCTCGTGTTTCTGCACGATCAGATAAGGTTTCAAAAAATAAAACCAAATTTTTATTTTTTGAAACCTTATCTGATCGTGCAGAAACACGAGAGAGGGGTCGAGGATCGCTTCTGGGTATAATTCAATGCCTGACGGGGCTTTAGCCCGAGGAGTAGTTGTTTCCTAGAGCGATTATGTAATAGCTTTGCTATTCGGGAACTACATTGATAGCCGCTCGGCGGCTTGGTGGTTCCTTTCTCGATTTCCGACTTATATGTTACTTACCTTGACTTGAGAATACTTTAATTAACACAATTTTGTGAAACGTATATTATATATTCCAGTAATTTGAAACGTTCAATAAGATGTCAAGTAAAGGTTCAAATCTTTTTTCTTCAGTTTCTCTTAAAACAATTTAAAAATCCAGGAGTTCTTTTCAAATGATACACCCTGTATGGTTCAGTACAGGAAATATATAACCCTTTTTCTTGTTGCATATCACCATTCTCAGTTGCAACAACATTTTCATCTGAAAAATCTTCATTACGTACATGTATTAATTAACCATTTGCAATGAAGTAAATGTATCTGCTATTCCAGTAGGGAGCAGCCATCCCACACCGCGTTTATTTATAAAGTTTGATTCAATATTTTCCTTCTTAGTTCTCGATGACGACAAAGCAACGAAATTATAAGCTGATTTAGTACTTATGGTAGAAAATGCCTGGTATCATATCATAAGACGGATTATTTTTTGTGCACATTCTGCGTGCCCACGCTCGTATTGGAAATCTCCGAGTCACTCTCTGGACCAGGTGAGATGCCGGCACTCCCAGATCTCGATACGCCCAGAGGCGTACGACCGCGTACGACAGCTGAAAATAAAAATATTGATGACAATGTAGGTGCCTCTATTTAAATTTAAATTTTAATATTCTGTTTGTAGTTTAGTAGATATTTACTATATATAAGAAATCATTACGTACTTCTTACAAAGTTTATCAAAATCTTACTTCCAAATTTATTTTAATTACATTAGGCACAAAAATTAAGAGACGTAAAAAATCCTAAATGTTTAGGCGACTTTCAAGGGGCTGTAACTTGCAAAAAATAATTGCAGAGTAATTAAAAAACAGCAAATTGAAGCTCCCAAAATCTGCTGATGGTAAAAAAAATTGAAGTCAAGATCTGAAAACTTGGAGCTTCAATTTGCTTCTTCTATATTGCTCTGCGACTATTTTTCTCCGTGTTACAGCCCTTTGAAAATCATCAAAAATTTTTTACATCACTTAATCTTTGTGATTAGTGTATTTATCATTAAGGTAAATCATGCACAGATTGGACTATTTTTTAATAAAAATCAATACTGATACTGAATGAAAAAAATATTCTTTTGTTGATAGTTGTTTCGTTAACATAGGAGCCTCGTCAGATGTGTAGAAAAAGGATAATGTTGAGGAATTATCTACAAAATAGGACAAAGTAAAGTGCACACTGAAACCAAACTATGTTATTGTTTAAACTAGAAAATGTTTTTATATTGAAATGGCAATACATAAAAATAAATATTTTCGAGGAATATTGTAAAGTAGAATGTATGCAAAGAATATTGAAAAGCTTTTATGTTGGATATAAGGTATATTCAACATAAAAAAATATGTTGGATATACCTTATTATACCGGATTAAAAAACAGTTATATATTTTTTAAATCTCTCATTACGTAAAAAATCGATTACCTTATTTTATGTATCTCTACTTTGGGATGACCCATAGAAATATTTCCCAACAGATGAGGCCCATATACAATATACACCTATATAGGAGAATATACTGTGAGTGCATAACAGTTGAAATAAACTCGAAGTTGAAGAAAAGCATGATAAAGCTTTTAACAGGAAAATAGGAAAAAATATTTGGAGAGATCGATTGTACTTTTTAGAGACTCATTCTTTCGTAGATGTATCTTTTTGTCGTTATCACTGTTAAAATCATAATATCGATAGTATATCGGTAGTATAGGGTGTCTGAGTTGGAACTATAGGATTTGAATGACGCGCCATTTGTGTTCCGTTAAAGATAGGGCGTCAATAATTAACGAGTGTCATCTACAAACCATACGATATCAAAAAACTGCGACCAATAGTTCAACAACGAATAGTTTGTGTATAACTGTTTTATGAAAGTCAGCGATCATTTACAGGTACATTAAGAAAAATTCGTACAAAATTAAGCACCCATAAAGTTAACAGCTCGTAACTTAATAAATAAATTTGAAGAGACTGGTACTGTTATTAATGAGGCAATACCAATACGTCTTCGTCTTGGTCGGTTAGATGAAAATGTTGCTGCAGTGGGATAAAGTATACGAGAGTATTCAAACTCATCAATTCGATGTCGTGTACAATCGACATCGTATCTGTCAAGAGCCACCACGGATCGGATTTTAAAGAAAAATCTGCATTTATCAGCATATAAAATTCAGCTGACACAACAGTTAAGAGTTACAAACCATTCACAATGCCGTACATTTACAATGTAAAAAAGAAGGCGATGCTGATCTTTGCAACAAAATTTTGTTCAGTGATAAAGCCGATTTTCATCTCAACGGGTACGTCAGAAAACAAATTTATCGAATTTAGCGTGCTGAATATCCATATGCTATTGACGAAACAGAAATGCAACCACAGAGATGCACGGTTTGGTGCGAATTTTGGAGGAGTGGAGTAATTGGACTATTGGACCATGCTTCTTTGAAAATGAAGCTGGTAATGTTATCCCAATAAATAGGGAACGATAATGTGACATGTTAAATAATTTCCTTTTCCACTGAATTGATGATTTGAATTTGAACAACTTGTGGTTTCAGAAAGACGGTGCAACGTGTCATACAGCACGTGCAACCATAACTCCGTTGCATGCCAAATTTCCTGATCATGAGTCTCGCGGAATACTGACATCAATTGGCCTTCAAGATCATGTGATTTAACACTACTGGACTTTTTTCTTTGGAGTTACGTCAAAGGAAACGTGTACGCCCCCCAGCCAGCAACAATCAATGACCTCAAAATAAACATTCACCATGTTATTCGGGAAATAAAGCCAGTTTTATGTGCTCGTGTCATGGACAATTTTACTAAATGAATAACATCATGCCAGACGAGTCGGTCCAGCCACATGAACGATATACTCTTCCATTTGTAGTCGTATCGTCTCCATTTTATGTTGAGGTATAAGAAACCTCAGCTTATCAAATATATTGTAAACGCAAGTCTTCTCCAAACTTCAGAAGTTCTTTAATTTACTACGCTTTATTGGAAAAAATATTCACTATATTGTTAATTTTTTACATATAAATAAATTATTATTATTATTATTGCATATTAATTTTTCTAGGGCACACTGTTGCTATTGTATTTCCAGTTCACTAAATTTTCTATACTTCTAGTATAGAGAATTACTATTGGTGATGTAAATTTGTTGGTGATGTTGCATATCTCCATTGGTGATGTTATTGTTAATGTCATTATATATTAATTTTAATGTAAATTTATGTCCTCACTAGTGTTCTTTTCGTAGTATAGTGTTGCAAAATGGCACTATTATGAGTTCCGCTCAGATTCAATTTATGCCTATACAACGCTATGCAACATTTTAAAACTTGTGTTCACTAAAATTACTACATCCTGACTATAATATGGTGAATTTATTACCTGTCATGCATATTAGTTATTTTTCAATTTTCAAGATCAATTACATAAATTGCTATCTCCATCCTGTCCATGACACATCGAACAATATTGTTAATCTTAAACTTGTGAATTCTGTGACACAAAGGTCTGTGAATGTCACATTCATTTGAAGATAAAACTTCTAATTCACACATCCCAATTTAAAAATATCATCCTCAGTCGCAGTATACTAAGTGGATGCTTTTACTATGAGATAAATTAGAAAATTATTTTAAAATTAAGAATATATTTTCACCTTTATTAACAAATTTATTTGGTTATATTGTATTGTTACTACAGTTTTGAATAGGTGTTGAGTAATTGTTTGTAAGTTATGATGAATCTAAACATTATGTTATATTTGAAGGTCCAAAATGGGATGTGATGTATTTGAATATGAAACGATTTATATAACCAAGCAAAACTCAGACGTGTTTGAAACGGTCAGTGTCAAAGTCAAAGTTGGATCACAGCATTACCATTTTTATTTGTGGTTTAACATTATGTCGCGTTAAATACGTATTTTACATATTGTTATTAACTGGGTTAACGGTTTGAAGCACGTAAATAATTCATATGATTTCTTTCATCTTAAAATGACCAGCATTTTAGTTAATAAATAGATATGTTTTCCGTTTCCGATATCATTTTATAAAAAAAAAAACATAAAAAATATAAACTAAAACAAGAATTTATTTTAATGTAAAGAGATATCCCCGTTGCAATTGTTGCAGTTTATTTCCACTTCTATCTATAGTCTAATGTCAAATACCGAAAGGTAATTACCTTCTGTACAACTATTGTCTATTATTAAGTTAATAATTCATATGATAGTAATAATATGTTAATAATTTCTTAATTAATGGTAATGTTTTAGCATTTTTTCATCAGTGAAAGAAACTCTTAGGTAGAACTGAGCATTAGAGGTAAGTTTTTAATTGTTAGTATTAGTTTACTTTGTAGAACGTGTACAATTAGGGTAATTACCACTTGTTGTGAAACAGAGACGTACTTAGATTTGGTTAAATCATTGTAAAAGGGAAAATAACAAAACTTTAAAGAATTTACCAAGACAAACTCGGTCGTAGGTCTTTTATTGCGCGGATGTAGTAAATAGACGTTGTAAAGAGTTACATTGGTATAAGATTACCAATGTACGTTTGACAAACATTTGCATTCTATTATTGAGTATGTGCGAGCTAGCTTCTAGCGCCACTAGCGAATGCAGTCCCCAACGAAGGGTACTTTTATGTCGTTTGCCACTGCTGTAAATGCAAAATCGGTCGTGCAATATATAAAAATGTAATTAATAGTGCAGTTGTGAGGAAAATGTAAGCGCAATAAATAAATAAAACAAAGGTAAAGAAATACAAAGAAGTCATCACCACAGATTATGATAATCATAGATTTACATAAGAAAATAGTAAAATATGGAGAGAATATTGAGATCATGATTCGGAACCGTTAGTCACACAATAGATTTTAATCCTCAAAGAATACAAAAAGGAATCGCCCTTGAAAACTCTCATATCATGAGAGTAGAAGAACGACAACTGAGCTAGACCTGGGTATGATTAGGAGATTATCCGACAAACGTCTATAACTTCAACACCTTATCAAGTTGACTTTCTTGTAAGTACGAAATATTTTATCTCATCATTTTATGCGGCTATCAATTAGCGTGTAACTGATTTTTTATTTTATTTTATATATATAACTAATGCTGGAAACGTTGTACAAGCGGATTGTACTTGTGTGTGTAAAAATGGCCACAAATGTAAACATATTTATGCGATGATACATTATCTTAACACTGACCGAAGCTCAACAAAAACCTGTTCTGTTTTGTATACAACCACGTGTATAATATAATCAGTGTAAATTTACCTACAAATGTTTCTGAACTTTGCCACTACTCGCGCTGCATATCAGCTACCCTCACTTTCTGACCATCTTATACATTCTCAATAGTTCAGCACTATGACAGTATGACTTTACGTATCGAAAATTTCCGTTCTTCATCAATATACGTGTAAATAATGTTCTAACATCATAGTCCCAACAGAAACTCATTACTGCGTTCCAATTTCGTATTGAAAATGTAATATATATTGAATTGGCGACGCTAAAAGTTCTTTGAGTCGAATAGCCTTCTTCATATCATCCATAATTACTATCTCTTAACGAACAGTATTGGGATGAAATATTTGGTGATAATTATCATGAGGTCATTAGTCCTAAGACTGGTTGGACGCTAACCTCCAGCTTTTCCTATTTTGTGCTAACCTACGCATTTCGCTAATTGTGCTACAACCTACAACCGTTACTATTTGCGAGCAGTAGTCTAATCTAGGCCTACCTCTGCCTCTCTTCACTCCTATTTCTGTCTCCAAAATATCGCAGACTATTCCCCCATGTCTCAGCAAGTGGCCTACCATTCTATCTCTTCTCTTCTTTATATTTTCCACATACTTCTTTTCTCACCGACTTTCTCTAATACTTCTTCGTTTATAACCCTATCAGTCCACGGTATTTTCATCATTCTTCGGTAACACCACAACTCAAAAGCTTCTAATTTCTTCCTACTTGCTTCCCCTACCGTCCAGGTTTCGCAACCGTATAGTGCCGTGCTCCAAACATACATTTTCAAAAATCCCTTCCTTGTTTCTAAGTTTATTACCCCCGAGCATAAAAGTGATTTCTTTTTGTTAAAAGCTACTCGTCCCTGCGCTATTCTTTGTTTTATATCTTTATCGCTTCTTCCATCCCAATTTATTTTACTTCCTAAATAAGTGAAGTCTTTAACTTCCTCCAATATTTCATTATTAATTTGTACTTTTTTGTCGTTTTTGCTCTGCTCTCGCGCCCTCTGCACACTAACACTTTAGTTTTGTTTTTATTCACCCCCATTCCGTATTCCTCTATCAATACTGCCTCCATTTCGTTCAACGCTGATTCTAATCCTTTTTACTAGATGCTAATACTGCTATATCATCCGCGAATCTCAGCATTTTTAGTTTCTGTCCCTGTACTTCAATCCCGAAATCCACTCTATCTTTTACCATATTAGCTTCGATGTACAGATTAATAATTAGTGGTGATAGCGCACATCCTCGTCTTACTCCTTTCCTAATACCTACTTTCCTTCTTTCCTCTTCTACTTCTATAACAGCAGTTTGCTCTTTGTATAGATTGTGTACTACTCTCCTATCTCTATACTTCATTCCCGCGCTTTTTAGTATCTCCAACATTTTTTCCCATCCTACATTATCAAAAGCTTTTTCTAAATCTACAAATCCTATATAAGCGTTCTTTCCTTTTTCTATTGTTTTCTCTAACATTACTCTTTGCGCCAGAATAGCTTCGCGAGTTCCCCTATTTCGCCTAAACCCGAATTGGTCTTGTCCTAGTATTTCCTCCGCTCTATTTTCCATCCTCTTCTGCACTATTCTGGTTAAAATTTTTGACGTGTGGGAAGTTAGATTTGGTGATAACACTAGCCAAAACTTTAAATTGTTTCGATATCATTTGCATATCGGTGATAACTGTAGTCTTGAAAATATACAGCGTTAACTTTATTGGAGTGATTTCACTGCAGGGATCTCTGAATCTTAATGCCAAGACTTTTCTACTTTTTTACTTCATTAATATATTATGCGTAGTAAAGTAACAATGCAAACCAAGTTGTCCATCGAATGTAAACCGCAGTGATGAAAATTGTACATTAACAATATTGCAAGAAGCTGATGCTCAATCAGGTGCTTTATAAAACACAAGTTTTGTTAAAAATATAGGTTTGTCAACTTTATCCTATTGCATTCAGATGTTTTTTATTTTTATTTTTTATATGCTGAGTTATGTAAATTATGAGTAGATCGGTTAGATGAGTCAGGTGAGGAAACATTTCTTTCAATTTAACTCCAGTATTTTAATGTATGAAGCCGCATCTATTTCACACAATATTCAGCATAATTGTTTCAGCAGCAAGGTTTGAATTATTTTACTCACTTTCTTTACGTCGGCCATACTATTTGTTGTTGTGGTTTTTATCACAAATTTACTACATATTATATAAGTAGACGACCCATGATTTAATTCTACATATAACACAAACACAGTTTCTCTACTGCTCACTGTGTATTATTAATAATTGCATTATGCATCCTTGGTATGAACTTTTAGAAGAAAACTATGTATAAATAATCATGATATTAACAAGTTTAACTAAATACCATAACAGGGTAAACTGGATATTTAGAATTACTCTAACTTGACTAATGTATCGCTTAATATAGACATAGAATGCTGTTTAATTAATATAAAACTCATTGCAGCATTTTATAAAAAATTGTGTGTATTAGTTTTAATATACATTACATCTAGTGCTTCAAGTATGTTCGTGTTTATAATGTTAAGATAAAGTAATGAAATATTTGTCAATCCTAATTCCAGATATAGATAATTCTATAATTATGATAGAAAACAAGGTATTTTTTGAAAAAGTAACTGATAATGTAACTGAAAATTATTTTTATCGTTGACCATGGCAAGATTTCCAAACGCTATTATGTATCATAATACTGTAAAAACTGTGTAATATATATAATAAATCGACTCTATTATAATTAGGATTAATTTATTATATATCATTGTTCAGAAATTAATCTTTAGAGCATTTCTAAGTAAGATTTACGTAGATTAATTTCATATGATCTATAAATGTTGCCTACAATCTATATGATCCGTATTACTCTCTTTCTTTTAGATAAAAATCACTTCTTCAGGTAGAACTAAAAATGGGCAGAGAACAACAGAGTTACACACATGTATTTTACTTCCTAAGTAACAAGAGGGCCTATATTTACATACAATCATTAATTAACATGTTTTCGTGAAATAATTCTAGTCGTACTACTTCTAGTAGCACTAGACGTACTAGATTCGTAAGAGGACAGCCACGGAAGGAAATGTTTCCAAAACTTCACTTCATTAGAGTCTTTATTATTTATCTAGTTACTTAAACCCAAATGCGCTAGTCCACTTATTCTATAGCTTCTCATGATGCAGATTTATAGCTTCAGATTATTCAGGTAATGTGTGTACTAACTTACAAGTATTTTCATTGTATGATCGCAATTCTGTAGATTCATTAGTCCAAAATAGCAAAATAATGGCGAGAGAATGGCTATTTCTTATATATATATATATATATATATATATATATATATATATATATATATATATATATATATATATATATATATATATATATATATATATATATGTATTAATTGCTACGTTGATCTCCTCACTTTCTGTAAAAGTTAAAAACAACACAAGTAAGAGAGTTTACATTTCAGTTTTTCTTCAGAAACACACCGTATAAGTATGCCATCTGTGTATAAATATATAATGAACTTATAAATAGGTAAGTGTTGCTTTTTTCGAGCTTCCTCTCCATACATCATTCCAAAGGGAGCGGCTAACAGAATCATTGACGAGATAAGATTGAACGTGTTCCCCCTGTCGATTATCCCCGTACACCACTGCCTGTCCTACCGAGCATTCAGCAACAAAGATTAAAACTTAACAATGGGAACTCTGAAAGGGCGATCGAAGACCTTTTAAGAAAGCTAAAATTATTACCTAAGCAATCTTTAACAGCCCTTTATAAGAAAATGGAATTTTAAAGTTATCGCAAATGTGAGATTCCTTATCTGTTTTACGAGGTGACAGAGATCAGGTTTTCGGCCTTTAATTTATTTTTATAGAAGGTGGTTGGTAATTGGCTTACGCGCTTAGATACACATCGAATGTATCTTGCCACTTTAGGTGTATAATAGTTCAATTATAGTGCTAAACGTTATGGCTTGAATTTTATGATCACACACAAATACTTCGAATTAAAAATGTAGAAGCAGAATCATCGCAAAGGATCTGTCTTGGTAGGAGACGGATTTTGTGCATGTAATCGAATTTACGATCTGGATAATAATCTCATTTGCATTTTACTTATTGATTTGAATAGATTATTTGTATTAATTATTTGATTGATCAACATAAGTCCGAATAGTGTCGTCTGTTCTGAAAACGAATTGACGGCCATATTTTTTGAAACTAATAATTACCTAGATAAATTAAGATGTGTTGAATTTTCACACAATTAATTGCAGATTTCGTTGAATTGGTGCCAACATAGTAGCTTCTAAGTATCAGTGGTTGTAAAATAATCAAGATATTTATATTATCGATGAGGAGCAGATTTAACAAGGCAATTCGGTTGATTGATATGAATAGATTATTTGTATTAATTGGTTGATTGATTGAGATAAACCAGAATACTGTCGTCCGTTGTAAATGGCGGAGTGGTGGATAATTTTGTTAAAAATAATAATTATTTAGATAATTTAACATATTTTGAGATAATTAGGAGTAACAATAAGGATAACTATATAGTATAGGATTTAATTAAGAGTAAGGATAACTAAGTACTAATAGGATGATTTCGTTGTAGATTTAACTGCATGGAATCAATACCGCTAATATAGTATTTTAGACTTTGACTGCATAATTTATAATACAGATTATTGTTATTAATAAACTGTTTTTTTATTAACCAATATATTTATTATATTGGGAATATTTGTTATGTATACTTTTAAATACATTTTACATCATAATAATATTTATAGACCATTCAGACCCTTACTTATAGTAAATGGTATTATTTATAGACCATTCAGTCCCTTACTTATAGTAAATGGTAAAATGCAGTTGTCATGCAATATTAAATAACCTTGTGATTATTATATTGTAACAATGGTCTGATATTTAAAGCCAATTGCATATAATTAGCTACTTTTTATTAAAATAAGCCCCACAACTTTTTTTAAGTTTTATATATGTATTTAAGTTAACTTAAGTTATCTCATTAGTTTTAAGAAATTAACGCCAAATTAAATTTGATGCAGCCTAGAGATAGAATACTTAGTAGTCCAGCTAATATCGGCATTTGATCTTATAGTTGCTTACTTCGAATAATCTTTTTTGGCTTCTTTTTTAGGTAATCAATTAGTTTAAAATGATGAATCTATGATGAATATCGAAGTACCTATTATGGGAATAGTGTTTTTTTCGATTTTCTTTACTGAAATTTTTATACTTTTTCTATTAAAAAAATAACAATGCCCCTAAAGAGTTACCCTTTATAATTTTTGAGAGTGGCTTAGAAGAAGCTCTAAGGGTTATGTATGATGAATATTAAGATGTCTTATTAATAATAATTAGTATGTCAGTTTTATTTGTTAAAATGTTTGTATTTGTTCCATTAATACTCATTGCGGAAATGCAGAATTTGATTCAATTTTCTTTACTAAAAGTTTTGTACTTTTTTCATAAACAAATTGTAATATCTGTCAAATAATTATTGGGCATATTTTCTTTTAATGTAGCTTGGTAGACAGTCTAAGGGATATGTATGATGAATATGAAAAAGTCGGTTTTGATTTTTGGTAATTAATTACTCAGGAAATAATGATCGTACAGAAAATTCAAGTAGGGTCTTAAAAACTAAAAAGTATTCTTTATAATTCACAGTTATTAGTTTTTGATAAAATAAAAGTTTGGTGCAAGAATGTTGATTGAAAAAGAGGAAAAAAATTGTGTATATCAGTGGCGGCTCGTCGGGGTAGGCAAGGTAGGCGCTGCCTACCTTTAAAATTTTATGTCATTTCTCATAACAGCGCAATTACAATGAACTGTTAACGTCCCTGATAATACAGAAATATTTAATATAATTAATAATAACTAATTTATACTAATTAAATTATTTATCGCCGTCGGCGGCGCTGGTGCCGTAAACACCCTTTATATATACCACCGCAGTCCGCACGGCGCCGCGCTACACCGAATTAAATCATTTTATTCCTAAACAGAACAACCAGACCAGGCTAGGTCCTCCATCCCACCGCCTGAAAATCGATAGCTAACACGTTAACCAGATGTCGGTAAGACGACAAACAGCGTTGTTGTAATGGCAAAATAATCGCAGCTCAGACGTCTGCAGCCAATTATGCTCTTTAAATAAAGCAGTTGAAGGCGAATGCAATCGCCGCCTGAAGTAGATCGGCGTTCTTCGACAGATCCGAAGACGCCTTCGCATTGAATAAGCCGTGACATTACTAGGGATATTGGGTTATATACCTATTGTGATGATCAATTTGAAACATTAAATATCGAGTCAATGTTGAAATATTTTGTGGAATATGAATTTCGAGAAATATTTCCAGAGGTTTTTAAACTTATTGTTTTAATTGCTACAATTCCAGCAACAAGTACATCGGTTGAAAGACATTTTTCTTGTTTAAAACGCATAGTCGGAACTCTATGAAGAATGAACGTTTATCGTCGCTTGCACTTATTTCAATTGAAAAGGAATTATTTAGCACATTTCAGAAATCTGATGACTTCACGGAAAATATAATTAACAAATTTTCATTAATTAAAGATAGGCGCATTAATTTAAATTATAAAAAGTAGTAGGTATCCACTTTGTAATTGTCAGTCAATAATGGCGATGGTTAAGGAAGGCTGTGAGGGGAGGAGGAGGCCTATACCCTAAAGCGCCCTAAAATAATGTATTATTGCCAACCCAATTTACATAATATAGGTATAATACTCAATAAATATATTTCGTTTATTCCAATTTATTTATACCCACAATAACTATTATTATTCACGAATAACAAAGAGGTATTAAGTTTAAAAAATCCTTGTGAAAGTCTATATTTTTGTATAAATGAAATTCAATCATTGAAATTCTGAAGTACCAGGAAAACGCGTGACCTTGAAAATTTTAAAAATTTTCGCCTGCGGCGCTATTTTTAAGGGTTGATGAAGCTCATACGCCGCTATCGCCTACCGTAATATGGATACCACGAGCCGCCACTGGTGTATATATGGATATTCGCCTACATTACATTACATTATGGTATATGGGTTTGGGCCTCATCAGCCACTGATCGCATGGGTAGTCCCTTGACGATCCCCTCTTATCCGGGTCATTATCCAAAAATTCTATCCCATAAAAGGAGCAATTTAGGCACGTCCCCCGCCTTAAGCCTTGCCTCCTCTAGGATAACAGGGGTCCCTAATATAAGGTACCTCTTCTCCTCCAGTGCGGAACAGATGTAAAGAAGATGAATCAAGGTTTCGTCGTCTTCTTTACGGTATCTGCAGGCCGGGCTGTCAGTCAGCCTTAGCTTGTGCTTATACGCATTAAGAATACTATGGTGGCCCGTTATGATTCCCACCAGGGTTCTGGCTTTGTGCCTGTTCAATTTAATGAATTATGTAGCCCATTTCTCAATCTCTGAGTACTCGATGAAAATTTTGGTTTTTCGACAACCCGTTACTCCTCTCCATCTTTTATTGTGCTGGTCTCTTGCCCAGCTATTGATGCGGTCTCTAATCAGATTCTGACTTATTCCCACTGCAGGTTCTGGTCCATAGAGGTTTTCAGTGGTCCCTACTCTGGCAAGGTCATCTGCAATTAGATTTCCCTTAATGCCATTATGCCCAGGTATCCATAAGAGTTCCACCGGTCCCTTCCCTGCCAAGTGGTTCAATGCTTCATAGCAATTATAGACCAGCTTCTACTTTGTCGTTGCTGAAATCAAGGCTACCAACGCCGTCCTGCATATTCGCCTAACTTTGCAAATAATTTATAGACTAAGAATATTGACTGTTTTTTTCAACTTTAGACTATTCCAAACAAACCCTGAACATTTCAAAGCCCTGCGATTATCTTTTTCATTGTGTACGAAATGATTGAACTTGTTGTTTTTGCTAAAAATCAATTTAAGAATGAATTTTTCATTTTTTTATTCATTTTTGAGACAAAATATTTGTTTACCAATCCTTATTATTTTATCGAAAATGTTTGTGAAATGAAAATTATTGTAAGAAAAAAAAAATAAAAAAGCCAAACAGACTGTTTTGCTTTCAACGAACTAACTCGGCGAAAAATTATTGTATAAGGCTATTAAAGCGTTAAAATTAAAGAGAATAAGACTATCTAAAAAAGCATTGTGATAAAAGCACTGAAAACAATTTATTGAAATCTGTGGACTTTTTGAGAGGCAGGCAAAATTTTGTAAATTTTGAAGTCAAGATCTGAAAGCTAGAAATTTTGGGCTTCAGTTTCCTTTTTGTAAAATTGCTTTGCGACTATTTTTCAACAAGTTACAGCCCATTGAAAATCACCTGAAAATTTAGAATATTTTACATCCCTTAATTTTTGTGCCTAGTGTATTTTTGTATATAATAGTTTAGTTGAATATAATCTGTATGTATTAGAAATTTTGGCTATAGAAAGTATTAAGTTTCCCGGACTGTTACCCAGCCAGTGTACATATAGCAATAATAATAGATATCCTGGCCATATTATTACTGAGATTCGTATTCATCAATTCCAATATCAGTGAATATCCACGGCCATATTTTTACGGTTTGGGTTTCTGTTACAGTTACTCGAGAGTGACATATTTTATCTTAATCGCTTCGGTAGATATTTGAAATTGAACCCTATAAGCAGCCTACTGTGTTGTCGGCATTTGCGATTACGACACATCTTCGCTCGTTTCGAAACAAACGAGTTATACACAAACATATTGCCGTCCAACATTTAAATGTCCGGCTCACGGCCGTATCGGTTACAGTACAGTTAGGCGGCGTTAAAACTTCTCCAACTTCTTCATTATCACAAACACGAATATAAATTTTGTTTTATTTCTGTATTTTATAAGGTTAATAGGTAACTAACTGTAAATGAGGAGGGCTCAACTGTATCACATCTTTTTCGGCATGGCAAGACGCAATAAAAAATCAAATGGAAGACAAAATATGAGTTCCTGAAATTATTGGCCGTGGAAAACTAATTTACTGGTTGTAGTTCGTAAAGATATGGGGACATTTAAAAGTACTAACCAGTTGGTGTGACTTTTCATATTACCAATAATTACGTAGAGCTTTCCCTTAAAATACTCATATTCACTGAAATAAAATAACGTGTTTTTTTTTAACTTATTGAATATGTCGACACTTAGTGGTTATTTTTAATTCCTCGTCAATGTTGGTAACAGCCGTAGCGTCAAAGTTTCAAATATAGGGAGAACCCATGCGACACCTCTTCAAATTATTGTTTGTGCTGTATTCAGTAAATAAATGGAATTTGGTTAATAGATAACGAAAATAGTCAACAAAATGAATTGATATTTTTTATGTTACTATTACAGACAACAAAAATAAACTAAACGAAAGTTTTTACAACAGTTGTAAAACAACTGCATTCACAGAAGCATCAGACAGCATTTACAGAAGAACAAATCGTGTCACCTATAACTTTAATAATACTTTAAGTGCTATTCTATTGTCCTTCATTTGCTTATCTATCTGAAGAACGAAACTAAACAAAACAAAAATTTTTACAACACGTCTTCAAAGTTACCATTCTGAACTTTACAAAAAACTAGTCGATCCTAAATAGCATTTGCAAAAGAATAAATCGTGCTAAGCGGAATTTTAGGACTACTTGTTTTAATTTTCAGTTCTTTGACACTTCTCGACGGATTTACGTAAATTCAATTTCTTAAATAACCCCCATACATAAAAATTTAAAGGGGTGGGTTATATCGAGAGACTTTATGTGCTACTTTATTAACCCTTATTTGCTCATCTACCTCACGAACGAAACTGAACAAAACAAACACTTTTACAACACTTCTTCAAAGTCACCTTTTTGAACTTTCATAAAACTATTCGATAGCATTTGTAGAAAAATAAATCGTATTATGCGGAATTTTACGAGTACTGTTCGTCAATAATAGGAAAAAGTGTGAGATTCTCTATGTTGCGAAGAAAAAAGAGTGAAAGCAGCATTCGCCTATTTACTTAAACCAGGCTATTTACTGCGCACCTCGTGGGAGGTTGATATCGCAATTTTGAGGTTCCTATTCTTGACAAGCTGTACTTATTTTCATTTTCAGTTCCTGGAGACTTCTTGACCGATTCACGTAAATCCTACTTCTTAGGTAACCCCCATAAATAAAAATTTAAAGGGATATGTCAAGAGATCTTGAATGCCATTATACTGTCTCTTATCTGTATATACATGAACAATGAAAATAAACAAAACAATAATTTTTATAACCGGTATTAAAATTCACCATTCTGGATTTGACAAGTTTACTTTTCAATTCCTTGACACTTCTTGGCCGATTCACATAAACCCTATTTCTTAGGTTATCCCCATAAATAAAAATATAAAGGGGCGTGGCTTATGTCGGAGGCTTTTGACCATTCTATTGCCCCTTATCTGCATATTCATCTTCTTTGAGAAGCTTTCCTAAAAAAAAAAACCGTCGTAACGTGTATCAATCTCAATTAGCTACTATCTGTAACTCATTACCACATACACATCCATTCGAAAAGAGTTTTTGTTGAGTATTCCCTTATTTATTAATCAAGTTTTGTTTATCTTTAGTAATTCGGCAAAAAGCGGTTCGGCGCTATCGATATAAATATTTAAATATAGGGTTGTTAGAACATAGAAACTTTGTGTTTTGGTGATAAAAAGTTAAAAATAACCCCCTATATGTGTTGATTTGAAAATGAGAACCGGCGCGTGCAAGAAATTTCGCCAAAATTTTTATTTGATAAATTTTATTCAAAACTTTATGAACACAATATAAGAATTGAAAATGAAACTGACAAACATTTTTTTAAAGTCAAAGCTGCCATTTTTAAAGTGAAGCTGCTAGCTCATTTTTGCTGACTTCGCTAATTGATTTCTACCATTTTTTATTTTTTTATGTTAGCTTTTATTCCATTTTAATTAAAGGTTTTATGTTCATATAGACTAAAAACCTTTTAGACAGTGTCAGTTTGTATTGTTATTTGTGTTGTAGATTTAGTTGTCACGTTTGTTACACAGGAAAAACTATAAAAAAAATAAAACCTGCCTTAGATAAAGTATGAGTGTCGTTGACTGATATATAGAACAGATTCTAGAGACTAATAGTAAAACATTATAGGCGCAAAATAAGTTCAAAATGAACATATGTTTCTTGTGCGCAACTGATGCAACTTGATACAACGTCTGAGTATTTTAGGAATAATTCGCATTTATGAAAAAATTGTACGTCTGGAGTTAATATTTTGTTATACAGAAGAGATTTGTTATATATTTTTAATTTATATGTGTATTTAAAATATTACTTGAATTTGAATTAAATGAAGAGGATGAAAGAAATGTAGTATATGAAGGTAATTTTTGTTTACCTTATTAAGCTTATATAATCTGTAAATGTATAAAGAGCATCTATAAAATATTTCAATAAATCTTGACATACTCTTTTAATTATATATATATATATATATATATATATATATATATATATATATATATATATATATATATATATATATATATATATATATATATATATACTTCTACATTATTTAGCATACTTTTATTTCTATGCAAACATACTTCGACGCACAATCTTCAAATAAAAAATAAAAGAATACACTTTAAATTAAACGTATCTAGAAGATACATGGTGTTATTTGTCTATGATTATAATATATAATATATAATATGATAATTTCTGTATAAATATCCACGATTATATTAGCTAAATAATTATACCGAATTTTTTTTATTGGTCAAATTTTTTTCCACTTCTAGAATAGAACTTTTTTTCAAATAACGAACTAATATGTTTACCTTTAAAGAAAATTCCATAAAAACGTGATTGTTTACTACGATACGAATATTGCGTCTCACGAATTTGTAAATACTTGTTTTTATTTTACAATAAATTGTGTCAAGTAGCAATAATATAAAGAAGTCGTGATTTCTTTATATTATTGTTTGACGCAAATCAAGAATTAATTTAAGTAAATAATTCGCTGAGGCTATAATAAACCCTATAAACGATTAAGATTATATAAGAATACTTCAGACCTACATATACATATATGGTATACGAGTATGTCCTTCATTACTTAATTTAATAAATAATATCATGGAACAGTTTTAAAATTGAAAGTAAATTTACTTTAAAATTTGGTGTAGTACCTTATATCTATGTTTATAATGGATCACCTCATTCAAACTTGCACATACATAAAGGAGCTCTAGTACACATCAGTTTACCATCGACGATAGTGTGGGTAGCAGTGCGGGCCTTTCACATTATACTAGAATATATATTGCTTCAGCACCATGAAATATTAACTGGAGTCAAACTCATTTAATGACAACAATCAACACAATTCTATTCTATACAGTGTCACAATTCGAACATTTTTGTACTGCTTGAAATAATGCATTCGACTTTCACACAGAGTTAATGAAAGCGTTAGGCAGTTCTGCGTTAATAAGAGTGTAAGAATGGATACAAAGTTCAAATTCAGGATGAGAATGACAAAAGGATTATGCATAATGTTAATGAAATCGACGGAATTGACTAAAGTGTTGGAATGGAGTCTGCGGTTTATATTTAAATGAAATGCCTTAATATAATGCTTTTACTGCTCTTTATAACAGTTTCCCAACTCATGAAACTGAATTTAATGAAGACATTTTTGGAGTAGATCTAACATGGTCATTAATGTAAGAGTATGTTTTGGATTATAATAAAATATTGAACAGAAATTAGTATATTATACCTTTAGTAGGTATAATTCTTATTGTCATATAGGTATGTTTTATTAATTTTGATTGTGAAATAATTTTTATACTTATAGTTTTACACTAGATGACCAATTTTCTTGATTATCAGCAAATTGTTTGTATAAAGATTGGTGATAAAATTTGGCAAAATATTCTTAATATTGTGTCTTAGCCAGACATCTGTTGATGCAAGAATTTTTTTTTTTTTTTAGGGTATAATGGAATAAAACCTTTATTACGTGTTTTTTATTTATCGTTAATAAGACAGAAAGTATTTTTCTAGAAAGATACAAATAAATCAAATTCGACTATATGTGTGACGGAATTTCACAGCTGTTCAAAATATCTGACTTTAGTTGGCATGCCTGTAAACGCTTTGTGTCGAATGTTCGATTGAACAAATTTAAATTCTCGAAACGAAATCTTTGGTACCTCAGATTTTTTAAATTATTTAGCTTATATGGGCAGTCAATTCATAATCGGTCTATACACAGCATAGAACATATCTATACTATATATAGTATGGTATTATACATAGTATTCCAGTGGAAGTATGGTTAAGAAGAACTGTCACGATATTAAGACAAAAATGTTTATCATTATACAGAACATCATAAATCTTCATTATTTGAATACAGTCTGGATATCTCAGTTGAAAGATAAACATTCTAATTATCCAGCTGCAGCAAAATTTTCTTAAAATAAGTGAGGTTCTAAATGATGACTTCATGTCATTCTAGCTCATACATTTAGTTTACCTTCAATGGCTATGTAGTTCTTGAATTCAATAAGTATTTTGTTGGGATCAATATCCGCACTCGTGACGCTCTATTGTTCCATTTAAAGAAAAAAGATTTTTATTTTGCAGTGTAACCATTTTAAAGTTCCTCTATCGGTTAGATGGTTAACAGAAAATCCCTATTATTATGTCTTCTAATTTGGCTTACCTTTATACTTTAAAAACTTTAAGGAAATAATTTATATTAAAAAAAGAAGGCAATTAAAAAATACATATCACAATTTAAACGCAAAATTTGAAAATATTAAACTTGCACCTAGCCTGGTTTAAGAGAAGAGAATTGGTGTATTTTACAGTTTTTCAAAAAAATGTTTAATAAAAAAACTATGAATATTGTGCGGAATTGACATCATATGGTAACGATCGATATAATATCTTACCAGGTAGTTTACTTATATAATGTATTAATAGCATACTAGTATTTTTACATCAAGAAACCTCTTTGCTTGATTTATCTTAAATCATACACACCTAAGGTAATACCACATAATTTAAAATAAATAATTTAGTACGTTGTAAACTAGCTCACTAAAAAAATAAAAATAAAATAAAAGTAACACTTGGTTGAATCTTTTTCATTTAACTCCCTAGGAAATTAATAATTATTTAATTCGACAGACATTAAAAATACCAATTCAGTCCTACAAATAAACAAGTAAACACACTTTCACTTCCATAAATTCAAAAACAAAAAACTCCTGCAGTTATAATTACCGTGTATGTAAAAGTGAGAATATGTCACCCTGCCCAGGACAACCAATTTTAGTAGTGTTAATTAGCAATTAAGCGCGATTGATTTATAACATAATAAAAATAATAATTATCTAGTTATATTATGTAAATTATTGATATAGCAATAAATAAATAAATAGAAGGAAGGTGGACTTAATTACGAATACCTGATGTATTTCATTCTACATTTTATGCAAATTATTTAAATTTATTGTAAATAAAACTATCCACAAGGTCGAATAACATACTAACACGAGCATTTGGAATATTTATATTGAACGAGACGTTTAATTTGTCAATAAATTCGTATTCATTTGAGAATTTTAATTGGGAATAGAAGCATTATTGTATAATTTCCGCATTTCTCCGAATCTACGCGCATTTGTTGCATACATAAAAAAAGATGGTCGTCTTGAATATTCATTTGAATATTTTTTAACGTTCATTTATATTCACTAATCTGAAATTTATTGGGTACTACTATATTATCAAGTAATATAAAATTTATACTGTAATTAATTATATAGTTTAGTTTTCAGAATTTAAAAAGCGAGTGACCTTAGAAACTTGTATTTAGGAAAGTGTTAATAGGGCTTTAGATTACTAGTTTCACAAATTCACATATATTTTGGAATATTTAATTAGATTAATAAAACAACTACATTTTTTATTAAATTAATACGAACTTTCTAGGCTTATAGTGTGGGAGCATATGATGAAACTTTGTAACATGAAGCGAGTGCATTTAAAATTGAATTTAGAAATCGTCAGGTTATCTCTGATTAAATCGCTGAATTTTAGTAAAACATCAGCAAGATACCAAATAAATTGACTCCAGAATTAAAGCAACGCTTTGTTGATATTCGTGAAAAATATATGCAAGCAGAATTTGTCTCTCTGGCAAGGATTTTGAGTATAAACTGGGTTCTTAAGAGACTATCATCGACCTGAAAGTAAGAAAATAATCAGAATAGCATCACAACTCTTCGCCAAGATCTGAAAAGTTCGTAGTTTTGCATTTCGTAGGCTTATCGAGAGTGTTATGTTAATGTTAATCCATTATATTAAAGGTTATGTTAATCCATTTTTTAATGCAAAAGGAGACTATATATCTAATAGAATTGTTGATTGTTGGGATCGATTTCTCGTGGAATTAAACTATTGGAATTTGTGGACTGGATTTTATTTGGTATGATATAAAAACAGCGTCTGCATTTGATACACGTGTACAGCAAAGTTTAACATAAAAGTAAATTCTATGATGCGATGCTGCCTGATTTTAGAGCATAGAAATAGTTCGCTACAGCGGAAGGCCATGTGTGCGATTCGCAATAACTAAATAGGCTGCACCATCTTACGGTAGCCTGGCAGCTATCCGCTCTATATGCAAAATATAAATAAACAGGGTTACTGCCACTAATTGTATATATATATATATATATATATATATATATATATATATATACACAACTCATTAGGAACAGTATTCAGCTTGATATCAAAATCAAATGTCCCTGATACATTTAGCATTCTTTTACAGTATGACAACACACCACAATAACAACTTTTTTTTTAGTCGTCAAGGTAACTATCCGAGACTTCAAGTTTGGATATCCACTACATCTTCCTTGTTCTTCTCATCTCGCTCCAAAGGATTACCATGTCTCTATTCCACTTAAAGAGGCATTAGATGAGGAGAAATATCAGAGCTATAATGAAGTAATTCAGGTGGTATACGCGCTCCAAAAAATGTTTCTCTTCCGATATTTCAGAACTTTCAAAAAAGTGAAAGACATAAGAAATACATCATACTAATATATGTAGTAAATGGTACTTAAGTTTCCCTTGATTTCTTTTTTTTTTATTAAAATTCCCTAATATAGCATTTACTACACTAATAATTTACGATTAATAAGCAATTTTAATTTAACTTAACTTACTATTTACAATATTAAAATTAGGGGTCTTACGCATTAGTAGTTCCATAGATTCTAATATAGTTAAACACTAATACTATTGTGTAAATATCATATTTACACAATACACTCAGTTAACTTAATCACAGCTTTACACTGGCACTCAGTTAACTTAATCACATGGCTTTGTCCTCTTGAGTAGACTTATCTGGTTTGTGTTGTCGAGGAGCTAGATGGCCTCAGTGTTTATGTAATCTAAAAGTTGTTATTCATGACTCTTGGCAAACTTGGTGATTGTCTGTTTAACAGTGTCCATCTCCATATCCCGATGGAGGTCATATTTCGGAAGTATCAAGGGAGATTGACTATGCTTCTCAGTACTTTGTTTTGAGAGCACAGACTGGCACAGACCAGTACAGTTTTATGAACTTAATTTTGATTAAAGTTTCCATTGAAAAATATGATTTGATTAAATAACAATAGAAAGAGTAATTATTTTGAGATAATTTTAAGGTGATAATTTTATTTTGTTACTAGTAGATACACTGTATAAATAAGTCCTCGAACCAGTATGGACTTACATACAATTCTGGGGTTGTGCCAGCAAGAGTAACATCTTAATAATCTAGAGGTTCAAGAATAAAGTACTAAGGAATATTGTCAATGCGCCTTGGTGTGTCAGACACAGTGACCTCCATCGTGACCTTCAGATGCATACTGTGGGCAAAATAATTGCCAAATTTGCAAGGAATCATGAACAGCAACTCCACCAACATGGGAACGTAGAGGTTATCCAGCTCCTCAATAACTCCAATATCACAAAAGAACTCAAGAGAGTAAAGCCTTTTGAGTTCGCCAAGTGATTATTAGTAGCGAAAATCAAAGTATTATTCGGTTGTGATGCACGTTAATATTAGTGTATTTAACTAGAAATTAAGGAATACCACTGAATAATTCCTTAGATCTAGGTTTTCAAAGTACCAATTTAAGTTACAACCAAATTATTCATTGATAGACTCAACGATCAGATTGTCATATAAGTAAATGCCCTGTAAGATTTATTTAATTTAAAAAAAAACTAGTAGATCCAAACGTTTTTACGACATGAAAAATAACACTAGTCCTAAACTAAAGTCACTCAGTATATGTAATACATGCCTATTTGATTTCTACCCATGTATAAATACTGAATAAATCAAAATAATTTCAAATAAGAATTTTTCATTTTATGTAAACTTATTGGCGGTAGCTGTATATGCCGAATTCTAAAAAGAACAAAGATCGAATTGCTTCACGTTAATCTTGTATGTGTCTTCAAACATCTTTAGTGTCCTTTAGGTGATGTAATAAGGCACATGCTACTGCATTTAAAGAAAACATTAAGTACATAATATGCTTTATATATTCATAGTTAGGTTTTTAGGTCTGCAATGCAAAATTCTTGCCACATTTTCTAAAAGTCATAACATTTTCTACCTACTTATTATCTTATAGATCTTCAAATTTCGACAAATCAAAAATTTCCCACTTAGACCGAAATAACCTCTTTCATTAAATGTATATAATGCAAGTGGTAATTTACCACTTATAATACAATTATGAGATAATCATAATAAAATACATACAATTATAAATTAAGATCAATATATCCCAACATTCTCTCTCTCTCTCTCTCTCTATATATATATATATATATATATATATATATATATATATATATATATATATATATATATATATATATATATATATATATATATATATATATATATATATATATATATATATATATTGTAAAGGATTCACAATTTAGTCAAAGTTCTTACTTATGTATTCACCGTAGGTATATTTAGAATATTTTATATTTTCGATAAATCTAACATTTAAAATACCGCAATATTGAGGACCATTCGTATGTTGTTGCGTTGGTGGTACGAAAGTCAACTAAACTAGCTTTATATCTGTTTCCTATTATTGGGTCCATAGGGTCTTATCTGATGTCTTTGATTATTCCATTTCACTGTTACGATCCAATTAAAATGCCTCGTTTTCACCTAATTTAGTTGAAGAGCTAGAAGTCGGTTAGTGCCAAGGTAGGACAGATACCATCAGGTTGACATTTGAAGTGTAATGCAATGTTCTTCTTACTTCTTACGGATTTTTACCATATCGACGACGATTACGCAAGGTCATCTTGGGATCTAAGACCATAAACATCTTAACGTTTAGAGAAGTTTATTTATAACTACATCGTCGGCAATATTTTGTTACTATGTGGAAGATAAGAATTTCCTTTCTTATACTGTTCATTAACATACATGTAGCAGTTTACAATTTATTGAGATTTACAATCTTCCTCTAAGGTTACATTTTAACAGATATAAGGTATATACCACGTTAATTTAATATTTAGAAGAAAATATATAATTGTATTGGACTTTACTTTATTTTGTCAACTTGACGATTGAATATGATCAGTCGTTGTGTACAAATACTCCACATTACTATGCAATAATGAAAAAATGCTTTTATTAATTATGTTTCTCATTAACTAAATTCTTTGTACGTTAGATAGATCTACAAATCTCATTACGATTGCTTATAAATCATAAATCATAGTGACACTTGGTGATACTGTGGGTACGTCATTTACAGTGGCGGTTTTATTGTAGGTGAATTTGTGTAGTGAGCTCCCTTAAAAATTCCTAAAAATATCTATTAGGTGTTTACTATACATTACATTATCATTATACACAGAATGTTCCGATATCTAATAGTCTCGCTTACAGCTTATTAGATATCGCGAGAGTCATCAGCCCTACAATTTATCAGATTTATCTGCGGGATATTAAATCTGCAACTCTAAATACATAGCGCGTTCAGTTTTCATCTAGCACACATCAGAGGACCGTTTAACCGTGTGTTAGAAAGAGAAGACTCGGGCGCGTGAAACAGGAGATTTCTATACGCGTGTATATCAGATTTGCGTGCAGTGCACGGCCACGCAAAGTAAAGTTTATTCTGTAGGCATTCACGTAAGTGTATTGCATCAGGTTGTCTATTGTATTGTCTTGTATTGTATTATATATCATTGTATTGTCTGTTGAATCTGGGCTGTTTTCATGGTCACGTGTTGTTTGTATTTTTATGACCACAACGAGAGGGAAGATATCGCAATGGAGGCATATTCGGTGGAATATATAACAGAATTTTAATACGTGAACTATACGAACCGTTTCCGAAAATGCTGAACTTTTAAAATAATGCTTAGAATGTATTTTTGACACTACGGGAAATGATTACAATACAAACAATCAGCCTCAAATGTTATTGGGTTATTTAAATAACGATAGCTTTAAATACTGGCTCGCGTTCTTCGCCAAGGTCATGCCTCATTGTGAAATCCTTTTTAAAGGGTTTCAGTCTAGATTATTGTATGCTGTCAAGATGAGCAGTTATTTGAATAATTTTTAAGACGCAATTATAAAAATCCGGACAACTAATTCCTCAAATTCGCCTGAAAAAAAAAGACAATACGATCCCATAATGACATATCATTTTCTGCATAAATTAAGGAAGCATGTGATATATTAATTACCCAAGCTAAAGACAGATTTGAGTTTAGAGAACACCTGTTAGCGTCGAAATTATTTTTCCCCAATAAATTTAGTGACTATGAGAAGCAATTCCCCATTCAAGATTTTGACAATGTAACGAAAACTTATGGATTTTTGGACAAAGTTAAATTGAAAAGTGAATTAACGGTTATATACAGCAGGGAAGATTTTCGTGAAACAGCAAATTGCTTAGCAATTTTGCAATTATTTATAGATCGCAATCTGACGGACTATTTTAGTGATTCTGTTTTGTTATTAAAATTAATTTGTACCATATCCATGACAAGTGTTCAGAGTGAACGCTGTTTTTCGACGCTTAACAGAATTAAAAACTCTTTGAGAAATATAATGGCGCAAGACAGACTAAAATTCACTTTGCATGATAAGTATGGAGAAAGTGCTAATTACAGCGATTCCAGATTATTAAAATCTGGATTTTAATGATCTTGTAATTGACGTTTTTGCGAATTCCAATAACGGACGAATGGATTTTCTATATAAATAACCTCAGGCTTGGACATAGGTAAGTTTATTTTAATTTTTCGTTTGTTATTATTTTATCGATTGCACCCCCAGACAAAAATTACACCGGCCGCCACTGATCATTTATATAATAGAGAGTTTTAATCAACTATATTAATATTGCAAGTTATCTTCTTGAGTACTGTAAGAAAGGTATCGATGATACTCGTACAGCTTGTCTAGAATATAAACAAGTCTCAAAACTGCGACATTGGACCACCCACGAGGTGCGCAGTAAATGGCCTGGTCTCTACTAAGTCGCATTGAGATCCTTGCAGGATGAATATACACAGACTTCGACCTGGCCGCGTAAAGTGCAACCTTTTCTCTCCAAATGCTGCCTGCTCACTCTTTCTTCTACGCATCTTAATGAAACTCTCACTTATTCCTATTTCTGACAAGCTGTACATATAAACCATTGCTTATAGAGACATTTGGTGGCAGTGTACTGTAGGTATGTCATTTGTTAAATAGAGAATTTTAATCAACTTGTATTAACATTACAAGTTCTCTTGTTACGTACTGTAAGAATGTTATGGATGTTACTGGTACATATAAATCATTGGTTATAAATTATGAATCATTGCAGTGATACTGAGTTACACTAGGCACAAGAATTAAAATATGTAAAAAAATTCCTAAATTTTTAGGTGATTTTCAAAGAGCTGTAACTTGACGAAAAATAGTCGCAGAGCTATTTAAAAAAAAAATCGAATTGAAACTACAAATTTCTAGTTTTCAAATCTCTTGCAGCAGTTTTCGAGTAATCGAAAATAAAGTCATCGTAAAAAAGTTTTACAGATTTTTGCTTCCCTTTCAAAAGGTCCACGGACATCAATAATTTTTTTTTCTGTGATTTCATCATAAAGCTTTTTAGGACCGCTTTATTTTCTAATTTGAGTGGTTTAAAAGCTCTATGAAATCATTTTTCACTGAGTTATCGTTAGTCAAAGCAAAAAAGTCAGTTTTGACTTTGGTGATTAATTACTCGAGAAATAATGATCGTACAGAAAATTCAAGTAGGGTTTTTAAAACTGCAAAGCATTCTTTATAAGTGGCAGTTATTGATTTTTGATAAAAAAAAAATCGGTACGAGAATGATGATTGAAAAGGAGGTACAAAATTGCGTATTTAGAGATAAGACTCGCTTAACTTGGCATAACTTTGCAAATAATGGGTAGTCTAAAATGTTAACTATTTCCTTTCAACCTCAAGGTATCCCAAAGAAACCCCGAAGATTTCAAAGCGCTGCGATTTTTTTTTATCGTGTCCAGTCTTTATTTTCCTTTGTGACCCATAATGTATTTATTATATCCATAATTAAGTAACTTACATTTTTTTTTAGTAAATACCTATTTTTATAACATTTTTGTTTGTGCAGCTCCAAACTATCAACTCTTTAAATAATGGCGGTTATAATTCTTCCACCCTGTATAAAAGGTACTCTATAAATTAAATTACGTATCTCGTGTTTTTGAAGTTTCACTAAAATTATAAGATGTTAAATAAATTCATTTAATTTACTAATAGATAGTATGACATTTGCTTTTGTTAAAGTTCGCTATTTTTAGTGTTGTTTAATATATGATATGAACAGAGGTACGTTAATTTTATTTAGTACTCATATTCTACACATATAATATGGTATAACATTGAAAAACTTACCTTTTAGCACCATATCCAATGATCATTAATATTTCCTCCCGTCCAATAAAGCTAAAATGGATCTTTTCTCCTTAAAATATACTGGATTTTAAACAGGTGACGTAAAATACGCATAGGATAACATAACTGTAATATCAACAAGTGGTTGGTCTTTTCTTGAATTTATTTTGAAAATCTATCGCTTTGAAAAATTAACCATTGAAAATAAGTTCTTGACAAAAACTTTATCTAACACTTTCCATAACGTATAGGATAATTAATACTTAAAAGCCTACTGATTCCATAACCGTATACTGAAAATTTTTAAGAATAAATAAAGCTTTTAATACATTTTTGTACCTTGCAACAATTTTTAAGTGGCAGAACAAGTTATATTTCTTTTTTATGAATCTTATTCTGTTTATAATCTACAATATTTTTAGCACAACAATTTTACATTATTTATGCTTAGTGTGAAGAAACCGTCTCTGGTTAATCGTGGCTGTAGGCGTCAGAGATTTCACAAATCCATCACAATCAAAGCTCTACCCTCGGGATATGAAATAACAAACCGTCGCGAATAATAATAAATAGACAGATATAGTGTTATATTTTACTGAAAGCAAAGTAGATTATGTTGTCTTTCAGATTAATGTTGTCAAGCGACAAGTTGTATCGGTATTGCTGTTAATGTTTGCTCTAATTAGTGACATGTGGAAATCTTTACCTGCAGGGGTGATTTTAGATGATGAAATCTAAAGGAAAAGGTAGTAAGAATTGTTTTCGTTAAAGGTAAGTTAATTAGGTCACTAGGCTGTCATGGTATCAATCATAATATTGTATTACAAAAAAAGAATATGTCGCCTTATTAGATTTTTGTTTTATAATTTTTTTAAATACTGTCGGAGGTTGTAGAATTGCGATTACGTTAAATAAATTAGGAAATATATAATCATTTACATATTTCAAATTACAATCAATAACAATTTAGGTTACTTACCAAACACGGTAATTAACATTTTCCATTGTATTATTTTGTTTTCAAATGATTTTTTGAAAAACTGAAAAAGCGGCAACCGTAGTTTTTACAAAGATTTAGAGTGAAATATTATTGTTGACATGTTTTGAGTAAAATACAAATAATGAAAGTACGATTTTATCTTTGATAGAAACTGTTCAAAATATCCTCCATTACAAATCTGCCATTGGCTAGCACACGTGCATGAGCGTTCGATAATTTCCGGGTTGATATTGTCCATTTTGATTCGAATTAGTTGCTTTGAATCTTCCAAATTATTAGGTCTATTAAAATAAACCCGCTATTTTATGTAACCACACCAACCAAAGAGTTCAAATTAGATGAACGGGGTATCCATTCAGTTTGTCTTCGGTACCCTATTCATCAGCCAGAGAAATTATCGTCAATATGACTGGACATCAGCACCAAAATGAGAAGCTTCTAGTCTAGTTGAAACCAAATTATTTGATGGAGGAACATTATCATCTTCCTTATTTGAATAATGAACTGTTAATTCTAAAATTAAATCTAGAACTAGAAGTGGTAGAAATTCTAAACATCTAGCAGCAATAAAATTTTGTCTAGAAAACTAAGACAATGAATTTACTTTATTTTACTTTATTTACTTGATTTTGACGTAATTCCATGTTATGCTATGCACTTCTTCAATCTAATGCGGATTTTCTTGAGACCAATATTTGTAATTATGACGATTATTATTCAGTTCATGGAATAAGTTGTTTCGTCAGAAAAATACAAAATTTTAAAAAGTTGGGATTTTTGTCACAACGTTGTGATCTAGATCATCCTTATTCAATTTTTAGACTAGCTATATTTTATGTGTAATTTTTGTTTATACTTTTGCAACTGTACAATGGCGGATATGTCATTAGTATTAATATAAATTCAGTTGCCTGGTAATAGAGTCAGAATATTTTTGTACTTCGTGTAATATATAAAGGTAAACCTTTTACAATCCCAGTTTCTGGAAATTATTGAAGAATTAGTATACCTACTTACTATTGTGTTCTATATTGGTGGCCCAATACGATGCTCTTTATTAAACTTTTGACAAATGAGATATTAATCTGACACCATATTCAACCATAATTAACATTTCAATACACTCGCGTTCATTTAAGCAAGTTACTTTCATTCACACATTATTGCTTACTAAGCACAATTTTTAAATACTCTTCCTGGCAAAGTCAACTTGGCAGTAATAGTAACAGAATAATTATTCAGTTTAGCAATTTGATATTTCTTCAAAAGTTTTGAAATGTTTTTGTTACATTTTGCAAATGGCCACAACTTTAAAGAAGTAATATGATGACATCACTCAAATATGAACAAAAAAAAATTGTAGGTCAGTCAATATTTTCTTCATTTCAGGTCAGTTCTTCAAAAAATCATTTAACGAAGTTATGAATATTTTGCGAAATTTTATATTTGTTTCTCATAAACAAGAATTCATCTCATAGTATTCAAGACTTAAGAATATTTTGAAATTTTTTTTGTCAAAAATAAGTTTAATATATAATAATGTACGAGATTGATATGAAAACCAATATGTTGCATAGAGAAATATCAATTCAAAGTTGGGATTTTCGTCGGTCGATGGTATAGTGGACGACATTTTGGCCTTTTGCGCTGGTATCCCTGGTTCAACGCCTAGTGGCGACAATAATTCGTCGGAGTTTTGTCAAATGATAACTTGGCTTTCGGTTCGAGTCGAATTGACATGTTAAACTTATTATGGCATATTTATAAGTATGACCACATCTTCTGAGGGTAAATTGTTCCAGAATTACCTCGCAGAAGGTCTCCAAGTTCTCTGAGGTAGTTCGGGGCAATAATTCCGATCCCTTGGAGGTGGTCTCGATTGCCGGCTCGGTGTAACTCGAGAGTGAGATCAATTCCTACATCAGTTGGCTGTAGGTACTTGTGTACATATATCCGTGTGAATGTTGGGGAGGTGGAAAATAGCACAAAACTAAACATCACCCCCGTATAAAAATAAAAATGCATAAAAAACAAAATATAGGCTAATGCAGTTTGTCCTAAAAATGCATTTACCAAAACTGAAATGCATTCCAATATTTTAAAAGCTCGTTTGAGAAACGTTAATAACTTCCGCATGTTTACATATGTATAAATCTGTCGTACATAGAAAATAAATCTTCAGCCGATAATAATGCTTTTAGCTATTTTAAAATTCAAATCTATTCGATAAATTAACAAAAAACCTTCGATCGGCAGACGGCTATTACGTTTATTAATTAACTTTTTTCGATCGTAAAATAAACTATTTTAATAGAATTCAGAAAACCGTTATGTCTCTATAATGAAAAGGTTAACATTTTTGTCACCTAAATTTATTGAATTTAATCTCTATCAGTCCTGATATTTTATTTTAGTATTAAATTCAATATTATTTTAAATATTTTACAGAAAAATTTTATAATTATATAACAATTCTGTATATATGGTTTGTATAATGATTCTTTGTGTGTGCGTCACAGGTAACAATAGCATGAATCAATCAACTGACACTTTTAAGCAGTGTCGTGCCGAAAGCACATTTTAGGATAACAGTTAGTACAATACAAATTTGTCAACCTATGAGTAATAAAAGGGTTCTCCACAAAACATTCAATAGAAGTCATATTTTCATCAAAATAAATGATATAAATTCAAAAAAAATTAAAATGAATGAAACTAATTTTACAGAAATATTGAGACGCCAATGAATCAAATTATACAATAAAGCTAAGACGTTACTTCATGATTACATTTTGTTCGGCAAATTATTAACTATCGACGCCGTACGTAGTTGATTAAAACATACATATGTCTCTAGACATATGTGCTGGTAATAATGGTATATTAGTAACAATTGCGAGTGGTGTAGGATGTGATCCGTGCGTCGTCACTAAATTGATATACGCGCAAAGATCCATTATACAATTGTATAATCTGTTCCATTTCCTGTCTCAAATAAACAAGACAACATATCCTAGTTTTGTTGTATTTTCGGTCTTGTGTTGTGTTCTTATAATTGTTTTTAATATGTACCTAGTATATTTTTGTTCAACAATATACATTCGAAATGACGTTAAAATTTTGCTACTGAACGGCCCTTTAATTGAAAATTATATTTTAGTAGTATATTATATATATTACATTAATATGAATTGTATGTGAGTCTTAAACTTTGATAAACGTTTGTATTCAACTGCTAAATAAAGGAGAGAACAATAAAAACAACTCTACAATTTTGAAAGAACTAACTTTAGACATCGTCACATACCAATAATAATAATAATTTAGTAGAATTTTGTCTAGCAATAGTAATTCCAGAGTGAGGAACCTACTCTAGAATTTTGGAAGTTGAATATTTGCTTCATGTTATTAAGCTCATTTCAGAATCTTCAGTCTCAAGTTTTTAATACATGATGATTTTTAAGTTTGAATGCACACAAATCAGGCTTCTTTCTCTAGAGCCTCAAGCTATGAAGAAAGGTTATACATAGAGTCGAGGACAAACACACCCGTGCTCAGAAACAGATGCCAAATTCCTATAGTTAAAACTATGTTAAGTAAAAAATACTGGGCCGAGTTCGTCACAGTATGAATAAAATTAATATAGACATCTCTATATAGGTCACGCAGCCATGTCGTAAACACAAGACAAATCACCATACTTTTATTAGGTATTAAATAGTACTTAAAATGTATGCAAGGCATTACATTGCAAATATGTTTGATTTAGTAGGTACATTACAAATAGCGAAAGAGTAACATAAGGCATGTATTCATTTATAAATATATAGAACAATTTTATAACTACAGAGTTCTGTAATTATAGTAAAGTCTCTTTCACAAGTTCAAAATGTAATGTCGAGTAAATCCACCACAAAGAAAAATTTGATGTAAGCATAAAAAGCTATGAATGTAATGCCTGATTTTATAGTGGAATTATTAGCCATAATAATATCGTGAGTGGAATCTTCCTCTCGAAATTGAAGTCGAAAAATCTCCAATTTCTCTTCTGAAGTTATGGCTTTAAGTCTTCTCGAGCTGTTGGTACTTAGTAAAAGAAATATTTCTTAGCAACTCCAATTTTGTTGTTGGGTAATAGTACACGAACACCGTTTCTGATTTAACAAAAAATATGATGAACGATATTAAAGTTTAGTAATCAATAAAGGTATCTGATCAGTCAATGTACATGACTGTAATTGATAAGTTTATTTTCCCAAAATGTACAGTATCTTAGTAATAAAATATATACTAAAACATGACTTAACTTTAACATAATATGTCTCTTCCTATTGTGCAAATATCATAGTCTCTCGAAAATATGTTACCACTTATATACATTTGAATTTGAATAGGGATATTGTTTGATCATTTTATATAACCTTGGAGTATATATCTTACCTAATGGTGATGAATATTGCAGTGAATCTACATTATATTATTATATCTTTTTTAGATGTTGTAAATATAGCGAGTAGTAACTTTCATGAGTGATCACTTTTAATAAAAAAATATCTAAATTATGACAATAAGAACTTGAAAGAATAACCATAAGTGCCATAAGAATCCATTTCGTTTCGGTGGATTCTGTAAAGGAAACTGAAGTTATTGGTAAATTAACTTCGCTGGTCTGTTGCCTCATCTTCCTGTTACTCTTCTTATCTGTACATTCTACAGCATTATTTACTTATCCCGGTATATCCCGGCATGATAAGAAAATTCCCTTCTTTAATCCTTCCATTCTTTAATTGTTCCATTCAAACATTTTCCTACTTTTTTTATATAGAAAAATTTGTAAATATTATTGATACATAGCTATAATTATTGTGAATAAATGAAGTTTATAAAAATGTAAATGGTGTTATAATAAGAGCATAAGATTTAAATTGCTCACCATTTTGGCTGTTATGATTCGATAAGTCAATAATTGTGACAGTTCAATAGAAGACAGATAGGAGTTAGTAAATGTGGAGTGCTATATGATACAACGTCCTTATTGTTAACCATTGCTATCAAAATGGTGAAAGTTTTGTTGCTACGATTCATAAAGTGCGTCGAATTTTCGGCAGAAATAATGTTCCAATTTTATCAACTATGAAAAGAATAATGGAAAAATTCAAAAGTACTGATTCAGTTATTGATATGATATTGTTTAGAACAAAACATCACGGTAGTTCGCGGTAGTGTGGCCGAGAGTCCAGGGATTTCGATTCGTCATCGTGCACAAGAATTGGATATTTCAACAGCCATTCTTCACCATATTCTCACTAAAGATGTGCATCTACAGGCTTACAAAGTTCAAATGTCTCAACAACTTCTGTCAATAGACCATGCATAGCGAATAGAGTTCACCAATTGGATTATTCAACAACAAGAAATGAATGCCGATTTTGTGCACAAAATCGTCTTCAGCGACGAGGCCCATTTCCATCTTGATAATAGGAAAAATTGCCGCATTTGGGGCTCAGAAAATCCACGAATGATTCATGAGAAATAAATTCATCCTCAAAGTGTCACTATTTAGTGTGCATTATGGTCCAAGGAATCATTGGTCCATTTTTCTATAAAAATGAGATAACTAATGCATTAACGGTAAATGACGAATGTTATCGGGACATGATAACTCAGTTCTTTGTTCTTCAATTGGAAGATATTGTTCTTGAGGATATGTGGTTTCAGCAGGAAGGTATCATTTGCTATACCACCCGTGAAACGTTAACGGTCTTGCACGTATGTTTCTATGGTCGTGTCATCTCTAGTTTCGGTAGCCATAATTGACCACCACGATCTTGTGATTTAACATCTATGGACTTTTTTCTGTGGGGTTTTCTAAAGTCTCAGGTTTGCGCCAACAAGCCCACGACTATCCAAGCATTGAAGACCGAAATTGGACGCTGCATCAACGAGATACACCTTTTAACACCTTTTATTTATAGTAGTAATTTATAGTAAATATTGGAATGTGACAGAACATTTGGCATACGACTCGAAGTCATCACTTCGAGTCAGGACCACCTTCATATTTCAGTTTTAACAATGTATACGCACAGTATATTTTTTGGGCCTGAGGTATAAAGCGAGAAATAACCTGTAAGTTAACCACACCACAAAATGTCACTCGAACAAAATTGACCTTATGTTACAAATTGCGGTGTTGCCATCGAATCAGGTCGTAATTAGTCTAGCCTACATGACACGCAATTAATGTGCGGATAAGCAATCTGTTATTTGAAAAATAATCCAGTTCTGGTTACAGACGCCTCGGGGTAATTTATGCCCTGGACGCAATTTATGGCACTCGAAAAAATTCCGGTTCGTGTAAGAAACTAGGAAGTTGTTAGAACGGATTAATTTTATAAGAAAACTTGTTACGGTTTTGAGGTAATTAAATAAAATAGGTTTTATGTGTAGATATGTGAACTATTAATTGTCTATAAGAAGCAAAAGAATTTTACCTGATGGCATTACGCACTTAAAAATATATAGTGTGTCCCAAATTTAATGTACAAATTCTAAATGTTATTTTTCCATTCATCACTTCATCGAAAACGAAACAGTAAAAATTATTTAAATAGTAACCAAAAAATAGTTTATCAATTTCAATTTATTAAAATCATACCTTTTTATATACCGATGCTATTTGTTGAGGATCCAACGCAAGTGGAATATATAAGAGCAAATATTTTTTGCCCTTATATATTCTTCCATTCTAATACCGACATGTTCTTTATTTCTTGAATGTATTGCTTAAATTATATTTCACTTGTATTATTTTTCGATTATCGCAGTTAAATTAAAAAAAAAATTTAGGTCTAACGGTTCAGTTTTATGCAATCATCTATAACATTTATAATAAAATATAATTATAATGTTAAAATCATTATTTTAATTTAAATAAATACAAAGACATAACGTAATTAATAGACCCATCAATAGAGAATTTAACTAAAAATTATTTTAATGTGTTAAATTAATTATAATGGGGTAACACGTAACATGTTCATATTAACAAATAAAATATCTCTTAACTTTTTCGTTCTACTTAAAGAAAATATCAATTACATAACATAAACAATTCTTATTATCTCAACATAAATAACCGAACACCACACCAGAGAGAAATATATTTCAATATAGTTATGCTAACGCTTTTATCCATGATGTACTAAAAATGTAAATGTATTTATATTCACGAATACTTCTAGACATATAACATAGTTATAACATAGTATATAGTTTATTATATACATATATTGTAGTTATTTCAAAATGGTTATATGAAACCGAAACGTAAGAAAAAATATTTTTACTAAGTTATCGATAATCCCGAGAAAAAAGAGTTTTTAATAAACTTTTAAAACTAACTTTATAATTTTTTACTTATTGTTTATGAAGCTATAAATAATTTAAACGTTTCATAAAAAATAATAATTTACCTACTTTTATAAATTTCATTCTAAATATATTTATACAGACACGTATTCTTTTTAAATTCTACTACATTACCCTTTTCAACTTTATCAAAAACAGTTTAGTCTTAATCAACTACCATGTGCTAACTAACTTGTCTTCTAAAAGACTTCTTTTGTAAAAGAAATCTCTCAATTTTTTAAATTAAAAATAGTAAATACTAATTGTTATATAGTACATACTATAATATTTTCATTATGTTGGTTTATAATACACAAAAACTAATGAAGCATATTTATAAATATAAAATAGAAGAACCTGTATTACTAGTATTAAAAAATGGAAAGTCACATTCCGGGAAAACTGGTATCTGGAGAATAAGAGGTTGATTACTGAAAATATAGTTCTGCATCCAAAAATCTCACGCAATGCAGGCTTTACAGTACTTATCATAGGGATTATCATAGGGACGCAGGAAGTTGCTGATGTTCTTCTGTGTTCTGATCCCGCACTCCATCATTCAGCAAGTGAAGATATCACTCACTAATATGTATACCAACATGCATAATAATAAAATCTACTGCAATGATTAAAATCCACTTATATTTGATCAAATGATAAATTTGTGGCGGTTGCTTTCTGGTTGTTGTCAATATTAGACCTGGTGGTATTCGGGGTGTCTATATGGAAACATCCAGCTGTTATCTACTGTAATGTTTGCTCTGATTACGTTACATATTACGATGCATTACGTCTTCACAATAAAACGGACGAATTACAGCTTCACGAGAAAGTAAAATGCTTATCTATCAACAACTTTCACATGTTGAGGTGTTCGCTTAATATGCGGTGTATGGTTGTAGTATAATTTCCAATTGCAATAAAATTCCAGCCACAGCCCAGGCTTTTCGATGTTATGATGATAATTTTACTGCAGCAATGCATTCGTTATGTATCGCTGCCACCATCATAAACGACCACTCTGTCTGGATTTTTTATCAACATTATCAACTAACAACTTTCACATATTAAGGTGTTCACTTAAAATGCGGTGTATGGTTGTGGTAGAATTTCCAATTAAAATTACAAATTTCGGCCAAATTTTTTTAATTGAAATTTTAGAATTGCCAATTAAAATTACAAAAATGATGTTATGGTAATAACTTTACTGCAGTAATGCATTTGGTATGTACCGCCCCACTGTTACCATCATAAACATCTACCCAGTCCTGATTGACTTTTTTTATATAATACTGCGTTGTTCTTACTGTATATGTGGAATATGTAGACTTGTCTGATACTTTGACTAATTATGAATATCGAATGCACTGTTACACTGATTTTTATAGATGGCGTGTGCGCATTATCACTAACTGAATGACCAATAGCCAACGTAATGGCCTTGATGGATTTTGTCGGCAAGTCGAACGCGATTACTGCTCCTTACTCACCCATCGTATAGATCGGGACCATCGTATGAAGGTAGATTGAGCTTTGCTGCCGCTTTCACTGGTCTCTACGCGAGAGGCAAGTACCGCCCGCAAACAAGACCCGCGCGACTGGCAGCGCCTCGCTCCCCTCAACCTCCTTTGGTCCTGATGCCTTTAAGTGCCGCTGGCAGGGACTTCTTCTCGGCATTTTCTTAATCTTTGGTCGCCTTGTTTTGCCACTGAATAGTCTTCTATTCTAATCTAACTAATCTTAGTACCCACACCCTAGGTAATGCGAGCCTCAAAGTTAGGTCATCTTTATATACGTGCATCTTTGCATTAGATTATATCTATATAGATGCCCCAACTATATAGATAACCCATTAATGTGACTGCAGGCTATGGATACCTAGATTTGTATTATAAATTTCTAAAATGCTTGGTTTAATACAAGTAGTTCTGCTTATATCTGCTTGTGATACAAGTAGTTCTACTTGTATTAAAAATTTCTAAAAACTTTGCTTATATAACCATCCCATGCGGAATTCCAATTTAGCACCCTGTCTCTCGTTGGGATAATTAAAGTCTATTTTGTTTTTGCGTGAGAATTAAAATAAAATAATTGTTATACAGTTTTAATTTACATTTTGGTCAGACTGGTTTAAGATGTCAATCACGCAAATTATTAAAACATAGACTGATTGAAATTATTTGTCAATAATTCTGACTTACAATTCAGAAACAATTCGATTGTTTCAGATCCCCACAGAGAATGTAACAGCGGCAATAAAATAAATTAATACCTATTAGTTATGTTATTACCATTAGCCTATGCTAAACACTTGATTTAAATACTTCTTTAGTGCGTCTACCTGCTACTGTTTTGTTTTGTTTCATAATTTATTTAGCTCTATGTTAATATATTACCTCTCATTGCCGTTAATATTTACATCTTGTTTTAGTGCTCCTAACTTACCGTAATAATCAGTACACGCATACAGGTTTGCGGAATTAATTATAATAATTTTGTAAGAGCATACACTCGACTCATCTATGGAGTGTAATGTAAATTATACGAAATTCAAGGGTGTTAACATGATATCTATGTAATTTGTATTCAAACGAATATTTCGATAAGTATTGATAGTCAATATAATAAGCATTATGAAAAATTTACCATACAGATAGGTAGGTTAATGAAAACATTAATTAGTTGTTGAGCGCATTACTTGTAGTATGCTTGGAAAGACAGCAGAACAATGAAGTTCTTTATTTACATACCATTTCTCTAGGCTCACAGTACCTGTGAGGCAAATAAAAATATCATCTTTACAGTTCAGTATCTGGCGTGGTGGAGAGCTAATAAAAGTCAAATGAAGCTGGTAAAAGTCATTTGTTTCCGCGTTCGGAACGTAGATTGGTGACTTGATCATCTCCTACAGATATATCTATAACAATTTATTTTAGAGTGGTGATTTAGACCCAGTATTGGAGGTACCACCAGTGGCTTCAATTTGAGTTCTAAGGGAGAAGTGTCACATATCTCCCTGGGCATGGATGCATTGGTCCTCATCTTAACATATATCTTACTTAGTTTAGAGTTTAACCTAACCTAACTTCGAATCTGTTCTTCTGAAGTATAAGACTTCAAGGCAAAACTAAACCTAAACTAAACTTTTAACAAATGGAATTTGAGTGAGATAGGGACTTACAACAAAGATATGTGATAAAGATAAGTAAGACTTTATCAAGATATGTTAGAATCATTTAATGTGAAGAAATATAAATGTTGTAAGTATCTCATTGAACTTATCTTACAATACGATAGAGAACAAGGCAGCCATATTTCCATGTGAAAACTTTGGATTAGTTTTGCTTTATATACGTCAAACGTCAATATCCAATTTTCTACAAACATTAAGTAAACATTGTTCAACATTACCGCGTAACGTCACTGTATATTATTTTGTTGAGAGATAGATGGGCGTTTAGTCTAATTTCGTTAAATATTCCTTTTTCGGTGTGCGAATCTATTTATTATTATTAATATTGAACAATTGTGTGTAGACTATGGCAACAGACAGTGGATTTGTACAAGAACAATCTGATAACTTGCCAAAGATTGATTCCTTGACCATGTTTTTCTTTTTAGGGGAAAATTCACAATTTATGGGTATTGAAATTAGAGGAATTAAAACTTCAAGGTTAGTATATCTATATTTACCGTTTCATATTTTAATGCATGTTTATCTGAAAATTATACATGTCAATAGTTTTATACAATTTGTAGTTTTATAACCTATCGTAAACGTCAACACCATTGACGTATATGTCGATGGCATCAACAAACTGTTGCAGTTACACAGGTAACTTATTCGTTTTTAATTTTTGTAGATCTGGACGTGAAAATTATGGAGATAACGCTGTTGTCTATGTTCAAGTAAAGAGGTAAGGAAATGTTCGCTTTACTTGTGGCATTTTTATTGGTGATGTGGCTATGTCAATCCTAACTGCTTTTAATGGAGAAATGGATGCATTGACTTGATTAGGCTTTGCGCTGGTGCCCTTACTTCTATATTAAGCTCTGCTCTTCACTTGGGTAGATTTATCTTGACTTGAACTCTCACAAACATTCGATAGAGGTTCCTCTGGAAGATTAAGGAAAGCTGACGTACTAGGCAGCTCAGAGTCGCAAACCGTTGAACTGGAGGCAACTAGTTCACTTTCTGCCTGCTGAATAATTTGCAGCCGTCTGGGTTTCACCCCAGTTTGTCGCTCAGGTACTGGTTCTCTCTGGCAGATGAAAATATGGGGCAGAATGCCCTTTTTCAAACTTAACCTCTGTACATTTCCGATCAGTCTTTATTGGCAGTAATTTTCCATGTCTTCCTCCAACTGTAAAAAAGATTTAAATGTAAATCTTATTTAAATATCTATATCTAATGACCTTCAAAACAAACATTTTCTAAATATTCCATGCGGAAAGTAATATGAAAACAGTATACAACGTGAAAGTGGGGTTATGTACAAATACATCCAAGACAAATAAATGTTATTAGGTACTCACAATAAAAAGATCCTCGCAACAATATAGCGGCGTAGATTTGATTGCTTTACATTTTTCTTTTCGTCCCTTTTCATTGCTACGCACCATTTCTTCCGCATTCTTTCCTCTTTGGGAACCGAGAAGAACAATTTTTCGGGCGTTGATACCGTAGTATTTGAACACATTGGCACGATACAATACTTATAAAATTTGTGTTTTATCGGCTCCATAACGTTAGGCACTTTATAAAACGCACTTGTTACAGACTTTACAAACTGTTAGCACTAAACCAAATCAAAACAGTGACGATTGGGATACTTCCCCATACAGTGACGTGGATCAATCAGACTGGCGTTTTCGAACACGTGACTTTGTTTACAGAAATGAGTGAATTAATTTTATTAATTATGCAAAAGCTATAGATTTTCATGAAAAATGACTATAATATTCTCCTTAAGTGCTTATTATATGGCAGAATAAATATATTTTCAGGCGTATAGAAGTTTCATGCAAATTGCCTATTAACAATAATAAAATATTTATATTTTTATGAATTTTACTTCTGGTTCCAATAATTTTACCATTACCTGGATATGCATTCTAAATTTCTTCCGTTAACCCTATAACGTATTTTGACCTTATCGCGGCGATACGATGAAAGGATTCTAAGCACTTTTCACGACTATTTAATTTTCTCCAACCGTCCGGGATCGGCTTACAACCAAAAGTGATTGATTATGCAGAAACGGAGACATACTGTGAGAATCAATACCCAAATTTATTTAGATCATCCTCGAGGATGCAACCCTATCTTCTCTCTATAGATCCGGAGAGGAAATCCGAAAATTATCCCACGAGCATCACCAGCAAATTTATGCAATTACAGTACGCCAAGTGAATAGGGTTCCGCAACATTCTATTGAAAACTACCTGAGTTGCACTTGCTCTACTGTATCTAATCTACATTTTTACGTATGGGTATTTGACCCTTCTGTATTCAAATAAGGAATCGAATATTCTTAATAGCCTATCACCACCGATTCGAAAAATCCACTTCCGATCGTCCTACCTGCAACCCCCCTGCGCAGGTAAAGGGTTGGCGATTCAGGCGGCGTTCTCGGTTTGGTACTACATGAGCTTCTAACTAGGGCTCATCCTGCCGTCGTAGATGCAGGTCGCATAAAATCGAGGGGCAATCGAAAAGTATGTCAGAAAACTTCCCTAATCGGTTCGCCTCGAAAGGGAAGGTGAATCAAGGGTTAACCATTTAAATAGGTGTCCCTTACACTTAAAATTCAGACAGGTAGTTTTGCATAATTTGGCATACATTAGGCAGGTAGGCAAAAAACACTTCCTACCACCTTTCTGTTTCTCTATTTGTTCACCCCATTTACTTCAAAGACGCGCATATCCCCGTGTAAAGCCGTACGTGGTAATCTGATGTTGTTATAGGCGCTTTACACAAGTGCCGGGTGGTACGAGGCGGCTTTGCGATAAGATTTGCTTGCCGACAACGGGCCTGAACGTAGTCCATGGGGAACTCTTCCTATACCTGGACGTATTTTATTAAATTAGGATGACCTTTTCGACCCCGACGATGCAAATTTGGCCCGACCTCTACGTAAATTATGCAGGTTATTTGAATAAAGTATTATGGTGCGTATAGGAAGGGTTTTTTTCTCATGGAAAAATTAAAGGGTTGGTCTCGAGGAAGCAGACGGTTTTTTAAGTGAACGGTATTTTTTAGTAACGATTTTTTTTAACTGTTACAAGGTAGCAATTTGGCTGGATTTGGTTCCTATTGTGAATAAATTTATCCGTTAAGACTTATGCAAATGGGGCGGAAGGCGTTAGAATAACGAATTTTAATTTTGCAACAGATGCAAGATATTTGTCGAGACATTGTATGTTTCAATAGTAACTGTTATAAGGAAAATGATTAGATGGAAACTTTAACTGAGTTAATTAGGAAAAGTAAAACGTATATACTAAATATACAAGATTTGAGACAAATGTCTCTCATTGGACTTCGATGAAATAGTTTTATATCATTACCATGGATATGTAACAGTTATTAAATATATATGCATAATGATTTATAGCTAATTTTTGGTGACGTGAAAATAGAGACATAATTTAGGATACATTATATCTTTGTCTTTCAAATAAATACATTTTTGATGATTATTTGCCATTGCAAAAAGGTACGGGATTTATTTTATTACATTTATCTTTTATCAATATAAACTAACTAACAGCTTTGTTTTCAATATAAACTGTTTCGAAACTCAGTAAGTACAAGATGAGGGAGGATTGGAGAAAAATATACGAAATTCACTATTTCTTTCGTTACCCTGCCTGATGACAAATCAGTTTACTATTCATATCAATATCATTTGGTATAGTAAAAATATACATAGTAACAACTGGATACATTCGTCAATTGTCGAAATTATTTACGATTGTCGATACTTGTCTTGTATGTACGTTTCAGGTTTTATGTACACACAAGTATTTATCTTCAGTATTTATTTGTGTTGAAGTTGGTAAGTCAGATGTATATAGTACATACAGAAGGCCAACTATACTTCCTTGTGGCACACCCAAGAATATTTGAAAACAGTTGGGAATTTTTCTATCCAGTTTTGTTGAGAATTCATAATTTGGTTCAGATATGATTTTAGTAAATTAAAGTACTTGTTGGATAGATTTCTATTGATTTTGAATAGTAGGCCTGGATGTCGGACTTTGTCAAGAGCCTGGTTTACATCTATGAATATTGCGGTACAATACTGGTGATTTTCCATTGGTTTGTTGATGACGTCTACAATTTTGAAACTGTTGCATAATGAAATTCAACGGGTGAAATTCAAATTGATGATCTAGGATCCAATCTTGACCATATTGATATCTGAATTGATCCTTTTAAATATCACTTTTTTGAATAATTTTGATATTGTTGAGGACGATCTATGGAACAGTAGAATGTAATGTTAGTTACATCTTTACCAAGCTTAGGTATTATAATTGTTTGCGCTATTTTCAATAATTTCGTCCAATACCCTAACTCAATTTTTGCCTTATATAAATATATAAGTAGTCTTATGAACTCTTCCGGTAGTTTTTCAGCAATATGGTCAGGTTCTGGCGTTTTTTTTTTTTGATTAAGCCACTTGATTTCCTCTTTGATTCCATTGTACCTAATTGGTTTAATGCGTTGCTCTATATGGTCGCTTATGCTTAGCTACTGTTCAATTTCTTGTTATATATCATCGTTATGTGATAAATGATCTGCAAATATGCCAGCTTTTTGTGCAATACTTTTTGCTCATATACCAGGTGTAATTTAATGAATTGAACTACATAGAACAAGTATCAAATATTTTGCGTACAAGAATAAAAGAATTCGGTATAACTCGTATTTCAGGTACTTTCTGTCTAAATTTAAATGGCTAAATTTAAAATAGTTCAGCTGTTATAGTCTTATTTGATTTTTCAACAAAATAAAATGTCTACACTAAAATATATAAGATAGGACATATATTTTTTTTGTAAATTATTACATGGCTTTATATAAATACAAAAATTAATAAACGTGTAGTTTATTAAATAAATTCGTTTCGACGATACTCCTTCTCAAGTTATATGAAGTGGGATATTATTATACTGAATTATTAGCAATAAATAATAATATTATCAATATTAGTAAAGCCATCAATAAAGCTTAGTATCCCCATAAAATCTATAATTTTACTGATAGAAAATATATTTTTTTATTTTTCTGGTTTATGACACATGATAACTTAATTTTCCTAACTGCTCTATTTCCCTTGCACAAAATCCAGCCTAATCAATAAATGGTAATTCTTATCGATTATATCACAGCGAGTAAATATGGCGTGTCTATAAATCATGTCAAAATATAACAAGGTAAGCAACGTGGGTTATACGATAAATACTTTTCACAAATTTTTATTATTTATTTTTTATCTTGACGTTTTTCTGGTTTAAAAAAAATGACGCGTATAGGACAAGGTTGTTTACATTTTAAAACAACCTGTACCTGTAAGATATAAAAGTACTGGGCAAACAGCCAAATGGCTGGACAGTTATAATAGTGTTTTAAATAATTAATCGTTGCTGATGTTGAACGATCGTTACAACCTTTCTAGGGCACAATGCTGCTTTAAAATTTTATCTGTGATAAAAATATCTATGTCCGTTTTAACATTATTACAGTGACAACTAGTATTAAAAATAAAAAATACAATTTTAATTTAATATAAGTCACAGTAGCTTAGTTGACAGGGTAGTAAAAAAATGGTAAAGAAAAAATTTAAGGAGTTACCGTCATTTACATATTATCTAAACGTGATAAAAGCTGACGAAAGCATTAGTGGTATTTAATCATATCATACACCTATGAAACGTACATAATTGATTTTATTTTATGGTTTTTCATGCAGACACACGGGTTTTGAACAGCAAATAGATAAAGGTTTCTGAATATATTAGGTATGCATGTATAAAAATGTATTTATCCTAGACAAATATTTATTTCCATAACCTTGAAAATATTGACATAAAGCACAGTATTATAAAAGTAAAACAAAAGTGTTGTTTGCAAAATTCGATTATATTATACCGTTATATTTTATTTTTATCAAATAATAATTTTTTCCACTACGATAGTTGATTTATTTAATCAAATCTTATCTCTTATGAAAAGTGGTTAGTTATAACGTCTTGTGCAATTTTCATTCTAAACACAATTAAAATCTAAGAGTTTTAACTTAATAATTGATTACGAATGAAAATTTACTGAACATAAGGCAGCAAAAGACATAAAAACATATTTTAATTCGTCACACGAGGTCATCTATCAGCAATAAAAATTAAAACAACTATAATATGAATTATTTTTTAATTATCTATAAGGTTAATAACGGCAGGCGACTGTCAAAATTGATTATCAGGTGCACATATCATCAATATCGAATATCAAGCAACGTCTGTCGCGACTGTCACTTGAATGGGTGACAGACTGGCTCGTCTATAACTTGGAGCGACTTATATTTTAGTGGACTCGCAGAATCGTCACAGATTCACGTAAAGTTTGTGAACAGACCTACTCCATTACAATTGTTGGGGTTTAGAATTATTTTTAAAGTAGATCGTCTCTTAGCATTATAGAGATAGGCCTCGGTATTCGAAGACACGCACAAGTGATTAGTAAATAACGAATGATTAATAAATAACTAATAAATGATGCATTGTTCTAACTAAAGAAAAAAATGGAGATTGCTGATGAAGAAAGCTCATTAATGATTGGCTTTACAACAGGATCCACTACGACCCAACAAATGACCATAGGTGTGATATCATACTCTTCCTATGGACGAAATAAAGGAGTAGAAATAATTACAAGGCACTATATTATAAATTTGTATAAAATAGTTAAAACCCCGAAATTTTCTGAGAAGTTCGACAACCTATAAGAAAGTCTATCATATTTTGTTATCGCCATTTATTGACATTTTGTCATTGAAAGACTCTGACATTTATTTATTAATTTCACCTAACATCATTTTATTTTTTAATAAGACGTTGAATTGTAGTGTTTTTAGTTTTTTACTTATGGTGTGGTAAAAATTGGTATTTAATTATGAAAATTTTATATGAACTTTTTAATCGATATTATCAAATAGTGTTCATCAGATGTTGGAATTCCTAAACAATGTAACTTATAACCTTACTTATATAAGAAATATAAACCCCTTAAAAAATATAAAAGAATTTTGAAAATATGTATGTATTATGTGAGGTATCAAATATGAATAAAGAAATCTATTTAATATGAATTCTATCAGAACTATATGTTTAGGTTTGAATTTTGAATATTAGCTGTATTAATATATATCCTTCGCCTTCATCGAATTTAAACATTTTGAAATGTTATTCTTTCCTATAGAAATATAAGTTGCTTTAATAGAAAGTAAGTAGAAATTAATCTAAGTAAAAACTAGTTACTATTGCTTTTTGTCTAGTAAAATTCTTTGTAAATTTTCATTTAATTAATATTGACGTAATTTGTTGGAAATACATATTTTGCTCTACTCATTCTTTCGTCCCAAAAAATAATAACTAATATACGTAGTTTATTTAGTTAAGTTTGCACACAAAGGGAATAACGTTCTTTCTCTAAAGCCCCAGGTTGCGGAAAGGAAGATTACACATAGAGACGAGGACAAACACGCCCATGCGCCAGGAGAGGCGTCAAACTTCTCCTGTGGTAACTCAAACTCAAACACATAATGACACTCGCAATACTGAAAGCACCCAGTGCACCATCATTACATTAGAAATGACATTATTGCAGATATTTCTATAAAGTAATATGATCGGTTACCCATTTACGCATTTAGTGCAGAAGAGGATGCAAAATAGAGCGGAGGAAATACTAGGAGAAGACCAATTCGGGTTTAGGCGAAATAGGGGAACTCCTAGAATAGGGCAGCTATTCTAAGAGTAATATTAGAGAAAACAATAGAAAAGGAAAGAACGCTTATATAGGATTTGTAGATTTAGAAAAAGTTTTTGATAACTTAAGATGGGAAAAAATGTTCGAGATACTAAAGAGCGCGGGAATGAAGTATAGAGATAGGAGAGTAGCACACAATCTATACAAAGAGCAAACTGATGTTATAGAAGTAGAAGGGGAAAAAAGGGAAGTAGGTATTAGGAAAGGAGTAAGACAAGGATCACCACTAATTTTTAATCTGTACATCGAAGAGGCGATTAATGTGGTAAAAGATAGAGTGGATTTCGGGATTAAAGTACAGGGACAGAAACTAAAAATGCTGAAATTTGCGAATGATATAGCAGTATTAGCATCTAGTAAGGATTAAGTAGAATCAGCATTGAACGAAATGGAGGCAGTGTTGACAGAGGAATACGGAATGAGGGTGAATAAAAACAAAACTAAAGTGTTAGTGTGCAGAGGGCGCGAGAGCAGAGCAAAAACGAAAGTACAAATTAATAACGAAAGATTGGAGGAAGTTAAAGACTTCACTTATTTAGGAAGTAAAATAAATTGGGATGGAAGAAGCGATAGAGACATAAAACAAAGAATAGCGTAGGGTCGAGTAGCTTTTAACAAAAAGATAGCACTTTTATGCTCGGGGGTAATAAACTTAGAAACAAAGAAGAGATTTTTGAAAACATATGTACGGAACACGGCAATATACGGTTGCGAACCTGGATGGTAGGGGAAGCAAGTAGGAAGAAATTAGAAGCTTTTGAGATGTGGTGTTACCGAAGAATGATGAAAATACCATGGACTGATAGGGTTAGAAACGAAGAAGTATTGGAGAAAGTCGGTGAGAAAAGAAGTATGTGGAAAAACATAAAGAAGAGAAGAGATAGAATGGTAGGCTACTTGCTGAGACATGGGGGAATAGTCCGCGATATTTTGGAGACAGAAATAGGGGTGAAGTAAGGCAGAGGTAGGCCTATATTAGACTACTGCTCGCAAATAGTAAGGAATGTAGGTTGTAGCACAATTAGCGAAATGCGTAGGTTAGCACAAGATAGGAGAAGCTGGAGGTTAGTGTCCAACCAGTCTTAGGACTTATGACCTCATGATGATGACCCATTTACGCTATAGACATGAAGCAAAATGCTTACTTTCATTAGCTTTTCGTCGAGCAACTAATATGAATGGCCATCATATTATCATTTCATGAGTGTTTCATTAATACCCTGCACATTTTGATGTAATTTGGTAAAAACTTATTTCGGATCCTTTGACAAAAATAAATATCGTATTATCTTCATACCAGTAGTAATTTTCCCACATTTTTAATACTACTTATCTAGAAGGACCACGCTGTTCATCACCTTTCCTCGTGTTTTACATCCACATTCTGACATGTAAAGATAAGCTCTATTTATTTTTACTGACACAAACAGTGTTGCAACAAATACATTGTTATAAATTATCACTCAAATAATAAACGAACATATCACCATGGGCAATTGTTACAGCTAATGGGACCGAGCAAAACGGAAAACCGTCAAGTAACCGCATCCACGGTGACAAAAAATAGACCCGGCTCTTACATATGTTGATGCCGTTAATTTATATTCTTTCTCAAATGTGTCTTATTAATGATATACCTGTCTACCTGCAACACGAGCCGGCTAAATTAATTACAATAATAATAGCAAAGTTGTACATTATTTAAATAATAAAGGAGACACAAGTCCAGTGCGCCATTTGCATAATTTTTGGTGGGGCATCGCTAAGTAGTCTTCACTCGCTGATGGCTATTAATCTTTCGGCCAGAATTCTGTGTAGAACAGTAAAGTACCTCATTAACATAGTTTTACATAAGCGTGCTGTGGAGTGTTAATGCATTCCCATTATTAAATAACGTGTAATGTCGATTATTATTTACGTACCCATTATATATCGTGTTTAATACACACTTATAATTTTCATAAATTATTAAAATACGAGGCTACAAAAACAGACGAGAGGAAGAAGGACTCAAAACTTATAAGTCAATAAAGTGGGAAATCATTAGAAAATGTAGAAAAGCGACAGAACAATGGATAGAAGATAAATGCAAAGAAGTAGAAGATAAGTTGCAAGTAGGTAAGACCGATGAGGCTTACAAAATAATTAAGAGGAACTTCAGGGATATAGGAACAATAAGTAGAAACGTTAGGAGTCAATCGGGGGACATACTGATCGGAAGAGAGGAGAACGCGGATAGATGGAAGCAGTACTTAGGAAATTTATACGAGGGTCAGGAATTAGGAGAGATATTAAAGGAAGAATCTAGCATCGATAGGGAAGATGTAGGAAAACCTATATTGAGAGAGGAATTTGAAATAGCACTAAAGGGACTAAAGAATAATAGAGCGCCGGGTGTAGATAAAATACAGGCGGAAATTTTGGAATGTGCGGGACAGAAAGTAATAGATAGGATGTTTGAACCGGAAAAATACATATACGAAACGGGCGAGATGCCGGAGGATTATAAGAGGAACATTATCGTTACTATACCGAAAAATAGAGAAGCCGACAAATTCGAGAACTTTAGAACGATTAGCCTAACTTCCCATGCGTCAAAAATCTTAACCAGAATAGTGCAGAAGAGGATGGAAAATAGAGCGGAGGAAATACTAGGAGAAGACCAATTCGGGTTTAGGCGAAATAGGAGAACTCGCGAAGCTATTCTGGCGCCAAGAGTAATGTTAGAGAAAACAATAGAAAAAGGAAAGAACGCTTATATAGGATTTGTAGATTTAGAAAAAGCTTTTGATAACGTAAGATGGGAAAAAATGTTCGAGATACTAAAGAGCGCGGGAATGAAGTATAGAGATAGGAGAGTAGTACACAATCTATACAAAGAGCAAACTGCTGTTATAGAAGTAGAAGGGGAAAAAAGGGAAGTAGGTATTAGGAAAGGAGTAAGACAAGGATGTACGCTATCACCACTAATTTTTAATCTGTACATCGAAGAGGCGATTAATGTGGTAAAAGATAGAATGGATTTCGGGATTAAACTACAAGGACAGAAACTAAAAATGCTGAAATATAGTAGTATTAGCATCAAGTAAGGAGGAATTAGAATCAGCATTGAACGAAATGGAGGCAGTGTTGACAGAGGAATACGGAATGAGGGTAAATAAAAACAAAACTAAAGTGTTAGTGTGCAGAGGGCGCGAGAGCAGAGCAAAAACGAAAGTACAAATTAATAATGAAATATTGGAAGAAGTTGAAGACTTCACTTATTTAGGAAGTAAAATAAATTGGAATGGAAGAAGAGATAAAGACATAAAACAAAGAATAGCGCAGGGTCGAGTAGCTTTTAACAAAAAGAAAGCACTTGTATGCTCGGGGATAATAAACTTTAAAGCAAGGAAGAGATTCTTGAAAACATGTGTATGGAGCACGGCACTATACGGTTGCGAAACCTGAACGGTAGGGGAAGCAAGTAGGAAGAAATTAGAAGCTTTTGAGATGTGGTGTTACCGAAGAATGATGAAAATACCATGGACTGATAGGGTTAGAAACGAAGAAGTAGTGGACAAAGTCAGCGAGAAAAGAGGTATGTGGAAAACATAAAGAAGAGAAGAGATAGAATGGTAGGCCACTTGCTGAGACATGGGGGAATAGTCCGCGATATTTTGGAGGCAGAAATAGGAGTGAAGAAAGGCAGAGGTAGGCCTAGATTAGATTACTGCTCGCAAATAGTAACGGATGTAGGCTGTAGCACAATTAGCGAAATGCGTAGGTTAGCACAAGGTAGGAGAAGCTGGAAGTTAGCGTCCAACCAGTCTTAGGACTGATGACCTAATGATGATGATTAAAATACATAATTTAATGTCAATTGCTGAAAGTAAAGCAATTGAGATGTGGCTGCGACAAATCTGCCTTAATGGTATGCCTCTTATACACAAGAGGTAACAGATACTATTCAACTTATTGTAAATATTTGTTCACGTAGATCATAACAAATTAATTCTAGTGTATTACTATTGCATTAATTACACTAAATAAAATAATCCATTTCATTAAAGAGACATATTTTTGCCAGGTCAATTTGACTACCTATATTCTATTTGCAGGATTTCGAAAATGTATTCTTTATGTGCGAAATCATTTCTTCAACAGAAGAATATAAAAATGTGTGAGATTTCTCTATGTATGCGTAGAAGAAAGAGTGAGGTAGCATTTGAAGGGAAAATGGTGCACTGTACGCGCGGCTAGATCGAACTGTGTATATTAATACATACTCGATATTTATTCTGCAAAAGTTTCAAAGTTACCGAGTAAAGACCAGGCTATTTACTGAGCACCTCGTGGGTGGTCCAATATCGCAGTTTTTCCTATTCTTGACAAGCTTGTACATATATGCAGAAGTCATAGAAAATATTAGTCAACTGATATCCATAACATATTTTAAGTATGGTAAAAAATTTGGACATGTTTTTCTGTATTGACATATTATAAATTGCGTACTCATATAATTTAAATTAGTTTTTAATTTAGTCTTTAAAGTATTGGTAAAATGTTATATTAACTACACATTCAATTCTTAAGAAAAAAATTGAGATACTAACAAATTTTTCAGTCAACTCCCAAACACGATTGTACCACTTAGATGTATCCAGGGAACATTTAGATGCATTTATAAAAACTGTCTTAAATAAGCTAATAATTATAGTAACAAAATATTAGCGACTTTTAAGTGATATGGCATAAGTTGTTCAATATTTATGGTGGTTTCTACTATTAATTGACTGTTTCTCGTTTTTTTTTTATTATATCTGGTGGTTCATTAGCGCAGTCAGTGGCGGATTTACACTTTTGCCGCCAGTAGGCTATCCAAATGTTTCCGCTCCTACCGACCTCTGCCATTCGATACCTTAGTTCACAATCATATTAATTACAATTTTTGTTGTCAATGAAACTGTAACTTTATGTTTTGTGCACTATCGCCCTAATTACACCACCTTTTTCCCCGTAATTAATAGATTGTGAATTAGGAAATCGATGTGTCAGTCCCTAGATTATTTTTTCAACCCAACGGTTTAGTTAAGATTGCACAAGAAATAATTTTATGAGTTAATAAAAGCTCAATCATGTACTACTAATAAGGCGGTTTAAGGTATGCCTTAATAGAGGCAATTCTGTAACTTATGCCGTTAAAAATTTTTAACGCCTCTATTATCCATTCTGATTGGACAAAACATATTATTTCCATAGAAAGTTATTATAAGTAGCCGCTAAATATCTTGAGAGAGAGGGTCGAACACTTATTTACAAGTCCAACTAACTAACTAATTTTCTTTCTACTTTAACTTTATAAACTAACTTCCGCACTGTATTACACAATGTCACTTTCTTCGCACCGTATTGCTCACTATCGCGGTCCAGATTTAACTAACTCCTGACTGGACTACACAATTCTTATATAGGCAGTAGGGCGTCTCTCCGGACGTTTCTAAATAAAGAACTTTGGCGAACCTTCTAGTATAGAACGCACTGGAAATCAACTCCATACGCTCTTGATGGTTTCGAATATTCCCGGCGTTCGGGATCGCTCGAGGCGTTCGTGACAATATAATTAAGTGATGAAAGTCTTACAATAACTTTTTGCGTGATTTTCTATTCGCAAAATCATCAATTAACTCGTTATGTGAAATCTTCTTCATTAGTTCTGACTCTGCACAAGAGAGCTAAGGCGTTTAGCTTTTCTTGGCTTAAGATAGATCTTAGATAATTTTTCACTCGTTTTAAGCAAGAAAAGCTTCTCTCACCCGACCACTTTGTCGCTGGTGTACATAGCCATGCGAACTGCTATATCCAAGTTCGGATAAACGTTTTACAAATTCTGTTTTCGCAGGAACGGATAGACTTCTTTCAGAAGATAGAAATTCTTTCAGAAGAAAGGTGACATTGAAGATGAGAGATTCTTGAACTAAATCAGTCTCTAAATCATTAGGATATTTTTTTTTCAAAAAACGGCTTTTTCTCTTAGGGTTGATGATGAAAATTCACACATTTTGGTCATAAATGTAAACTTTTCGCGCCGCGCTCATGCAGTCAAGTCGGCTGAATTCCGTCAAACACACTTAGGACAAGTGATGTCACTCGTTCCCACGCTACAACCAAACGCCACTACGCAAATTGTAGCAAAATTTATCTGAGTGGTAAAACATGTTGAATTGAATTTGAATACCTAATAACATTTGGGTATATAAATATGAATCTTGTTGATATCTGTAAGACAAAAAAATTTTTGGTCCCAAATTTGCCGCCCCTAAAATCTGCCGCCTTAGGCTCCAGCTTACTCAGCCTGCTGGTAAATCCGCCACTGAGCATAGTATAGTAGTAATATAGTAGTATCCTAATGTTTTGGTATTCAAGATATGCGAAATAATAATGCACTAAACTTTTCATATCGGTTTTATCTGAATCTGTATCAATGTTCTGTAATCAGAAAAGGGAGGCACTGAAAACGATGCATAAAAAGTTTCTTATCAATATTCTCTATAATTTATTACGATCAGTATAATAGAAGAAGATATCTTGCCTGTAAAACTTGATAACTAACTGATTTTGCTGATGTTTGAAATCAAAATCGAAATAACATTAAATTACATTTGATAATTTTCTTAATCACAGAAATATCCGCTATATTCTGTTTTATTTATAATTATCTAACCTATATCCTTTGATGTATTCAAGATACGAAAATAAATGAGACAGTAAACGCTTTCCATCCGTCTTCTCTATAAATTTTTATAATCATAAAAATGGAAGATAATCGTTTCCTCTTCCAAAATTAGGAAAATTGAAATAAGCGAATTCTGGAGCATATCCAAGTGTATCTGGAGTACTCCAGTATCTCAATAATACTGGAGTGGGTTAGAACCTTTGGTGTGAAGATAACAATGGCGTAGTTTTCCACAAAGTGTTTTTATTATTAATAAATATTTATGCCATGCCTTATGCGTTTTATTTTGTGTACCGCCATCCCTTGCCAATAAATGGGCAAATTAAGTTAGTATCAATGCTCTTCAATATTTATTTTTCTCTGAATAATCTACAACGATCTTAAGATCTGTGCTAAAAATCTGGCGGCTTCGGTTAAACACCTCGAACTAAGTCAGTCGACCATCGTTTTAATCAGCAACCCTTGATTTATTGCGTTTGTTATCTTCTATCTAGTCACCCATGCCGGAAGACAAAACATTTAACCATCCAGGTCCAGCCTGTTAAACCATTAAAATTTCGATTCTACTCATGTGGTGCAGAGGGGTAAGTGGGAAAACTTCAGCAATAATTTTTGTGTATATTCAGCTCATTAAGAATAGGAACAAGTCTCAAAACGACAATATTGGAGGTATGCTTGATAAAGACCAGGTAATAACCTGGTCTTTACCCAGTCGCATTGGGACATCTGCAGAGTGAATATCGATGAACACCAGGTATGTAAATATGAAACCGGAATTTGCCCATCGATGGCTTAGCTGCTAGTAGCTGCATGTAGTTGGCGTTATACTGCGTCATTGACAGGCACCATTTTCTTGTTTTGATATGTGATAAAGGTTTTTATCTCACAACAATATAAGTTTCATACAACAACATCATTTTTAATAGCATTGAACATGTAGAATTTTGTGCCGGGAAACTACGATTTGATGTTATCATTTGAAGCAAACTGCTGCAGAATCGCATCGAATGATTGTCATAGCCTGCAGTGAGAATGCTCTTGGTAAATCAGTGCTTTGAGTGGTTTAAAAAATTTAAAATTGGCGATTTTGACGTGAGAAACGAAGAACTAGGAGAAGAACTAGGGAGACTACCAAAAAAGTTTGAAGATAGCGAATTACAAGCATTGTTGGATGAGAATGATGTTCAAATACAACAAGAACTCGCGGATCAATAAAATTTGACAGGAAAAGCCATATCCATGTGTTTAAAATCCATAGGAAAAATCCAGAAGATGGAACAATGGGTTGCACATGAATTGAATGAAACACAGCAGGAAAACCGAAGAACCATTTGTGAAATGCTGCTCGCCAGATACAAAAGGAAGTCATCTCCCCATCGAGTTGTGATTGGTGATGAAAAGTGGATATATTTTGAGAATCCTAAGCGTATGGGTATGGTCATGGGTAACCATCGAAATCGACTGCAAGGCCAAATCGCTATGGACGGAAGACAATGCTCTGTGTTTGGTGGGATCTAAAGGGTGTGATCTATTATGAGCTGCTAAAAACTGGCCAAACCATTAATGCTGAACGCTACCGACAACAATTGATCGACTTGAATCAAGCTTTGCGTGAAAAACGACCAGAATACCAAAAAAGGCAATACAAAGTGATTTTGCTTCGTGATAATACGCATCACACATAATAAGAATAAAACTTAAAATAGCTATATATTAAAATGTTGCAAATTTGATGAGAGCATATTCCTTTTTAATTTATTTTTGACTGTTGCCTCCGATGCTGAGTATCGCTTCTGCCACCGGTATTGTGATACTGAGTAGGTAGGTTATTTATGACGACGCTATTATAGGTATGTGAGAAAGAAAATTTAAACATTTCACTGCAAAGAAATGGTTGGAAATTTTATTTTCCGTTTATCATATATCCCTACTCTGTTAGTTCGTCACATTACCTTATTACATAAATAGTCAGAGGTATATTTATGTTATTTAAACAAATCGACAATATGTATAAATCTCTTCTCGGATATGTTGAATAAATTAAATACACGTATGTATCTTTTTGAGATTTTTGAAAACGTATGTATGGAGCACGGCACTATATGGTTGCGAAACCTGGACGGTAGGGGAAGCAAGTAGGAAGAAATTAGAAGCTTTTGATATGTGGTGTTACCAAAGAATGATGAAAATATCGTGGACTGATAGGGTTAGAAACGAGGAAGTATTAGAAAAAGTTGGCGAGAAAAGAAGTATGTGGAAAAACATAAAGAAGAGAAAAGATAGAATGGTAGGCCACTTGCTGAGACATGGGGAAATAGTCCGCGATATTTTGGAGGCAGAAATAGGAGTGAAGAAAGGCAGAGGTAGGCCTAGATTAGACTACTGCTCGCAAATAGTAACGGATGTAGGCTGTAGCACAATTAGCGAAATGCGTAGGTTAGCACAAGATAGGAGAGGCTGGAAGTTAGCGTCCAGCCAGTCTTAGGACTGATAACCTCATGATGATGATGATGACGTATGTAACTAGAAATGTTATCAAATGATCTCACACAAATATTCTGAGATTTTTGTGAATGACTTTTGTCCTCATGTGTCAGAAAAATACCGAATACATAATATCTGCATAATACAAATGAGATAAAACCATGGTTTCACTAAGCAAAATTTTAATACTTGTGTCTAAATATTGTTTTCAAAGCAATATAGTTGTCTTAAAGAGGAAAATGCTTTCCTACATATGTTATTAATATGACTAAAAAATTTCAATGTATACTCAAAGGAAACCCCGAGATTGTTTACACCACTAGTTGAAGCGATTACTTTATCATTAATTTTAATATTTAATTCATCCCTGTTGTGATGATGTGACGTCCCAAAAATGACATTTTTAATCAAATTTTTAATACCCATTCAAAAATAGTTTTAAAATCGTTACCTATAATTTGATATCACGAATGAATCAGAAAGTAGAAAACTATAAAGGAGTTGTATGACGTCAACATACATTTGTAGTGTGGGCTTTTTGAAAATTTGTTTTTCACCTTATGGGAATTTTTATCATAAACTTAGTCTCTTGGTGTTATTCCATGAAGTGACATTGTTCCTATATAATGCTCCTATTGCCCCCAATATTTATTATTAGTGCAGTAAAAACCTGACCATCCTATCTGTCAGATTGGTCAGTCTTCGAAAGGTGCATTGTTTTACGACCCGGCAGGTCTATTAATCCCATTCAATATTTTTCTTCTAAAAAGACTGTCTTAAAACGAGCCGATTAGAAGACTTCTAGATATAATTTGCGGTTCCGACAATCAGCCTGTGAATCATAAATGGATTTAAAGCTGTTGCTTTAAGTGATAATGGTCTATTTTTAAATTGTTTTTATGTTCGGAATAGTTGCTTGTAAGTATGAATCAGGAGTATCACCTTGAAAGAAAATTCGCGTAATAAATATTTTTGTGTCTGCCCACGCTTAATGGCGATTTATGTTCAGAAAGAAAATATATAGTATTTTTTATTGTTACAGCCGGGTGACGCATAGAACTATTATAACTATTAATTATATGAAATGTTTGAAATGTTATATAAGAGGAGAGCCCACTAATGATTAAAGTATCGGTTACAGTTCTTGGAATATAGTATAACTTGTTTGTACAAAAAAAATATATATACTCGGTAGGAAATAGCCCATTTGACAGCTGGCTATAACAAACACGATAATCAATTATTGATAGAGTTTATTAAAATTGTATTGAATGACTTCATTATTAATAGACAATGTGTATAAAAAGTACTATGCTTTTAGTAGAACTTTCAAGTTTATTGATCGTATTGATCGTCCGTACAAACTGAAAAAAACACGCTATTTTTATGAGAGGTAAAATGAGTTTTTGCAACCCTCGCCTGATATTGGGTTGTCCAAAAAGTCGTGTCGTTTTTCCGAGTTAATCACTTATGTCACGGCCTATGATGTCATGCGCACAGCTGCAGCCTTGAAGCCTTCCTCCCTATTTAACCCTGATACTTAACTGTTGTTACTGCCCTTATACTCGTGAACTTGTTTTATTATTATTGTGTGTGAGCTTAATAATTAAAAATGAGCATTTTAGGTACGTGATGCTTTTTTATTTAAAAAAAGGCAAAAGAGCAGCTGAAGGTTGCCACAAATTGTGTTCTATGGACGGAAAAACTATTATTTAATATCGTCAAAACGTGTCAAAAGTGGTTCATTTTTCCCTCAAGGACACCCCAAAGTCAGGCCGACCTAAAGAAGGTGTTCCCAAGCATTTACGAGCCTTAGTTGAGGCAAATCCTCGCCCAAACCATACGTGAGCTTGCAGAGAAAATTGGGATATCAAAATCTAGTGTATAGAATTACCATAAATAACTTGGGCTTGTCAATAGACTCGATTTTTGGGTTCCTCATGAACTCAGCGAATCCAATTTAGTGGATCGCATCAACATCTGCGATATGTTAAGGTTTCATCAACTTTTCGAGAAATGTGATTACTGGAGATGAAAAGTGGATCATTTATGACAATATCAGTCGAAAAAGATCGTAGGGAAAGTCCGGTGAACCTTCTCAGTCCACATCAAAGACAGGGCTTCACCCCAGGAAAGTTTTGTTGTCCGTCTGGTGGGATTTCAACGGAATCATTTATTTTGAGCTACTCCCAAGGAACTAAACAATAAATTCGGACGTTTACTGCGTATAACTACAAAAATTGAGCCACGCTATGCAGGAAAGGCGCCCAGGACTTGTAAATCGTATGAAGATCGTCTTCCTTTACGACAAACGACAACGCTCGACCTCACACTTCTCCGCAGAGGAAATTGTTGGTATTAGAGTGGGATGTTTTACCCCATCCACCGTATTCTCCAGACCTCGCGCCCTCGGATTATTCTGCTCCATGGATAATAGTTTACGAAACTTAACATTTTCCAATGATGAGGAAGTCAGAAATAATTTAAAAACGTTTTTTGCGAGGAAACCACAAAGTGTTTACGACAATGGTATTATGAAGCTTACTGAAAGATGGGAGAAAGTTAAAAACGGAGGAATGTACATTATTGATTAAAATAATTTATAATATATATAATGTTAATAATAAATCCTTATGAAAAAAGCGAACAAACTTTTTGGATAACTCGATATTTTAAGACACCGTAATGGATAAAATTCTTCAAAATAAAAACTTCATAATACACACGGCTTGTTTTGTTTTCATCAACAACTATTTCTTGTCTTTACTGAGCCAAAATAGATAATCGACAATATAGATTAGTCTATATAGTCGACAATATAGACGATTAGTCTAAAGACATAAAGTAACAAGATGTTCAAAACTTGAACGTGTGAAAAAGATATATAGGAAATTTTTACGAATTTTATCAAAGTAGTCTATCTTCTCTTGATGTTTCACTACTCTTCACTCGGCACAATAATATATTATATTTTACACTTTAGAAAACATTATCACCACATGTTTATCAACTTGATATTTGCCATCATGAATATTAAAAATTGAAAATATGAAATTGGTTTCATCAAACTGTTTCAGATGGTAACAATTTTCAGCAGTTGAATTGTGAATAATTTAATCTGTATGATCGTTTTTACACATGAAAAATACCCAAGTATAAAAGTAAGTTCTTCCAATTTTGTGTTGGTTATATATCGTAAAGAGCTAAAAAGTACATTCTCCAGAAAAATTGTTCACTTACTTTAGTATGAACTCCCAAGATATTGAAAATTATCTTGGTCAAAGGAGGTTGTGCATTTTAAATAATTCTTGTAATTAGTACAAGTAGTAGTATAATGTACTAGTAGTAATATATTAGTTAGATAAAATTTGCTAGGCTTATGCGTAAAGGTATTGGTATATATACCAACCATTAACCAAAAACCAACATATCCAGAAAAATGATTGCGGGTTGAATAATAACGGTAATAATTATTAATCATCTAAAGTCAGTCTTCGAGAAACTGTATAATGTGACATCAAGGAGGACAAGGACTAATTACCCATAGCAAAATTTTGTAAACGTCAGGAGAGGGATATTATGAAGTACTTCCACGACTTTTATAAAGCACTTCACCAGAGAGTGGTTCAAGTTGACCGAACTGAAATTGAATGAGGGTAATATCTATGTAGCACCACTAAGATCAAACAACACTTGGCGCGAAAAAGTTACCCATGATAAATATCTCACCTTGCTAGATGGGTGGTATATAGAAAGGTGGGGATACAGGATCGACAAGCAGAGCTCGCTGAACTAGCTAAATTCAGGAGATCTATACCCTGAAACTGAAGGCTTTATGGTAACAATCTAAGATGCCATCATACCTACTCGCAACTACGAAACTTATGTATTGTAAATGGAAATGGAAAAAATTCCTGAATGCAATAGACCAAGGAAGATAATCGACTATATAATTGGGAAACGGTCAACACTGGCAGACAATCAGGTAGCAAAAATAGTACCTGGATAATGATCTGTTGTCCAGTCTATCATTATACTACAAATCAGCCATTCTATGACACCACAGCCATCTCCTATATTAGGATAGGCAATAATCATTGACATAACAGAGAATTACAATATCAGATTCAGATCAGATTCAGATCAGATATTCCAAATACAGATACTGTATCAGAGCCAGGTATCGTCCTCCTTGACAAAATGCAACGAAACGGGCACATTGTAGACATAACTTGTCCATTGACTCAAATCGTCAGAAAAAGGAAGTCGAGAAGATCTATAAATATAAAAACATTGCGATATTATAGTTGGGGTTTGAGCAGATTAAACATTACTTCAATAGACATTTTTCCAACAGATGTATTGGCCAAGAACTTGAGAGCTAACACCGAAAATATGAGACTTCCAAACTACATATTTAAATCAATGCAGATGAGTGTCATATTGTAGATCCATCACACAACAGAGAAACTCATAAACCACTATTAGTGTATCAAATGGAGTGAACTGGGAAAAAGTGAAATCTCTGCCCAGCCATTAGAGACTAACTCATGGGATAATGTCAGGAGAAGGTGAACGATTTCTAGAAACTTTGCTGAGAAAATGCTTTTTCAGACCATAATAATTCTGTCAAAATATTGTGTCTGTGTCGAATATCACTACATAGACAAGAACTATATGATCAGTCGCTGCATAGCTGTTTCTAGGAAAACGTTACAAGAGCTCATATGACACGAGACAAATGATAATAGCTGTTCTCTGTAAGTTTTTTAATGATCGGCTGATAAGTTTGCAAACATAATGTTAAATTTTCTTATTCCATTCATTTCCTTACGTATTTATTCTGCATCATAATGCCAAACAACATTGGTTCAAATTTTTAGAGCGAAAATATATTTTGGTTTAGGACCAACACTTCTCCAGTTATTAACCCCGTTTCTTTGCCTGCTTTATCATTTTAAAATGTTTATTAAGTGGCGATTAGTGCTCAAACAGGCTAGATACTATGAAACATCAACGTCAGATTACAAGACCAAATTCAAGATAGAAATGACTATGAGATGCTTTACAGAAGGCGCAAATTGGGGAAGAGAGGTGGTAAATCATACAGCTGTTTTACGTTATACTTTCTTCCTGCATGTTATATGAAACCACCTGTTATTATATGATTCTGATAATAACCGAATAAACAGTTGATAGGAACTATTAATGTGGCTTTTGGATTAAAGATATTGGTGTTAGATAATCGATTCTATTATTGTGTCGAATTTATTACAACTAGTACCTACTATATTTATATGAATTCATAAATGTGTGAGATTTTATTACTTTGAACTGGGTGAGTACTAAAAGATTCACATTTGAACTAAATTAAATGAGAGGAGACGTAATAAAGTCAAGTGCTGTATCAAAAATCATTAGATAAGTTAGTAATCTTAAAATTCCTTTGAAAATATCTGGGTCTTCACCACTAAAGTTCCAGTGGCCAAGCCAGTGACGATGATAACATCTTCCCTGTGTGATTAACTACGAAAATAAATGATCTAAAAATAGAAAATCTTACGTGTGTTATGTGTCACGTCATCCTTGTGTACGTGTCACAAATATAGCCAAAAAATCTTGTATCAGGAGTTACACAGATAGCACCACATTAAAAGGAATATCCTAATTGCTGTTTGGTATTTTCTTTCGGTGTTTGTATCTAATCTAGTTAGGTTGTGGGTTACGGGTCTGCGGTCAGCTGTCCTATTTGATTAAAGCTTGCCTATGAGCGAATTTTATTGAATGGCTACGCTAAACGGATCAGAATAGAATCCCTGCCCAGCTGGCTTCGTGCCGGATCAGGGGAGAAGGGCTTAGTTGAAACAGCGCGGGGTTATGGGCCACAGCGAACAATAACTATATTAAATTAGTAAATTATATAGGTATATATACGGAGAAAGTGTATTAAATAGAAAGAAGTTAACAATACACAAGGGATCGGTAATAATAGTTTACTGATTTTGTGGGCTATTTGCAGTAATGGAAATATTTTTTAGGTACATATATGTAACTATCTTAACATACAGAAACATTAAGTGTTGAACATATTTTTCTTTTCTTTTAATACTGCCATCGGCTTCTAAGGTTATTGGCTATTCTTATCGCAACTAGGCTCTTCGATTTTTCTAATTAAAGTAGTTTAAAAAAAACAATCTTTGTCCGGATTCCACATATTTATTGCAGTGAAGCAGTACAGTACATACCTTACTGTAAATAATGTCTTGCTAGTTCCTAAAGGTAAAGGTGTTTAGTTTATAAAAGTAAAAAGGAGTATGTGAGTCGCGTGTGTTTAATTCCCATCCTTGTAATTGACCTATTCCCATTTAATAAGACTAATCAGAAATCGTCATGGTTGTATACTATTCTTAAAAGTTGTACCTAAGTCATATTTCTTCAACTTTCATTTTAACATCGATGTGATAAACGAGAATATTTTCAAGTTTCTTGATTAGTAACAGCTTCTCTTGCTGCTTCATTCATTAATTTATTTTCTCTTACGTCTATGTGACCAGGTATCCATATGAAATTGCTAACTTTACTATTAATTGGCAGACAATGGACTAAGTTGTGGATTTGTTAGATAATAAGTTTGATAGAGCGTGTAGTAAACTTAATGAATCTGAACATATGTTGAACATATTATTTATTCAGTTATTTCAGTTATTAGTAGTTCTAGCTCACTGCCAAGGCTAACATACAATTTTGACAATGTATTAAGAAGTTTACACATCCTAGATCAATTATCTCGATTATGTCGTTCCTTTTCTTTTTTTGTTGCAATTATATATAGATATGCGCTAACGTTGAAATAAATTCACTTAAATTTTACTAAGTTACAGAGTGAGTAAAAAATTGCTCATGATAATTGAGTGATCGTGCTAACAAAACAAATTTCTCAAATAGTCCACCATTGTACTTTTTCATGACCCATGTACATCATAAAGTGTGTTCTATCCACCTCAAAATCAATAGGTGTCGTCTTGGAGACGTCCCCAATCAGAATCCGTCAAATCCCGATCGATCCAACACGACTTAATTGAGTGATCGTACTAAAAAAAAAATTCTCAAATAGTCCACCATTGTACTTTCTCATAACCCATGTACATGGTAAAGTGTGTTCTATCCACCTCAAAATCAATAGGTGTCATCTGGGAGACGTCCTCAATTAGAATCAGTCAAAACCCGATCGATCCGACACGATTTAATTGAGTTATCGTGCTAACAAGAATAAATTCCCACGACAACGACACACACACAGCAAACATTTTTTAAAAACCATTTTTTTTTTGGTTTTAGGCCGAAAAACGAAAAATAAACCCAAAAAAAATTTTCATTTTTCCCTTTTTCTTTACATGATTACTATACTTTTTTTTGTTGCAATTATATATAGATATGCGCTAACGTTGAAATAAATTCCCTTAAATTTACTAAGTTACAGAGTGAGTAAAAAAATTTCTCATGATAATTGAGTGATCGTGCTAACAAAACAAATTTCTCAAATAGTCCACCATTGTACTTTCTCATGACCCATGTACATCGCAAAGTGTGTTTTATCCACCTTAAATCAATAGGTGTCGTCTTGGAGACGTCCCCAATCAGAATCCGTCAAAACCCGATCGATCTAACACGACTTAATTGAGTGATCGTACTAAAAAAAAAATTCTCAAATAGTCCACCATTGTACTTTCTCATAGCCCATGTACATGGTAAAGTGTGTTCTATCCACCTCAAAATCAATAGGTGTCATCTGGGAGACGTCCTCAATTAGAATCAGTCAAAACCCGATCGATCCGACACGATTTAATTGAGTTATCATGCTAACAAAAATAAATTCCCACGACAACGACACACACACAGCAAACATTTTTTTAAAACCATTTTTTTTTGGTTTTAGGCCGAAAAACGAAAAATAAACCCAAAAAATTTTGATTTTTCCCTTTTTCTTTACATGATTACTATACTTTTTTTTTGTTGCAATTATATATAGATATGCGCTAACGTTGAAATAAATTCCCTTAAATTTAGTAAGTTACAGAGTGAGTAAAAAAATTGCTCATGATAATTGAGTGATCGTGCTAACAAAACAAATTTCTCAAATAGTCCACCACTGTACTTTCTCATGACCCATGTACATCGTAAAGTGTGTTCTATCCACCTTAAATCAATAGGTGTCGTCTTGGAGTCGTCCCCAATCAGAATCCGTCAAAACCCGATCGATCTAACACGACTTAATTGAGTGATCGTACTAAAAAAAAAATTCTCAAATAGTCCACCATTGTACTTTCTCATAGCCCATGTACATGGTAAAGTGTGTTCTATCCACCTCAAAATCAATAGGTGTCATCTGGGAGACGTCCTCAATTAGAATCAGTCAAAACCCGATCGATCCGACACGATTTAATTGAGTTATCGTGCTAACAAGAATAAATGCCCACGACAACGACACACACACACACAGCAAACATTTTTTAAAAACCATTTTTTTTTTGGTTTTAGGCCGAAAAACGAAAAATAAACCCAAACAAAAATTTTATTTTTCCCTTTTTCTTTACATGATTACTTTACTTTTCCGCGTATAGTGGAGTGCGGAAAAGTAAAAATATCTAGTAAATCTCCAGAATATTTATAAGGTCTCATTCCACATTATGTTCTAACTATTAAATATTAAAATAAAAGTCATTAATTGTAACTTTTTAGGCAAATGAAAAATAGAATCTGATGTAATCATGAATAGATTTGTTTTAAGTACATAGTTATAGCGAAAATGAGACCGTAAAGAATCGTATTAGTGCTGTCTTGACTCTTCAAGATTTTTTTCGTTTAATTCGCGATAGAATTAGTGGCGAGTATGAAGATAAATAATTTAGGGATTACTTCATTAAATAATGTTTTCAAAATATAGGTTTAAAATTGCTAGTCCGTGATCTGAATAAGGTAGTTACAAGCAACTAAGTAGAATATTACTTGGACCGTTGTAGAAAAATCTTGTCGGTGCAAAAATTTTTTACTTTACCTCATTTTGCATTTTTAATAAATTTAACCTCTTATTTAATGAACAATAAGTATTATAGGTCACTAAAATTAACACATCAAGGAGAATTCAGTAATGTAAAATGTAAGGGTTTCCGCACTCAATTATACCTACTAGCGGAAAAGTAATGTAATCGTGTAATGAAAAATGGAAAAAACAATTCGTTTTTTGTTTATTTTTTGTTTTTCGGCCTAAAAACCATTAAAAAATTTTGTCTGGGTGTGTGTCGTTGTCGTTGTCGTTGTCGTTATCGTCGTTATCGTCGTTGTCGTCGTTGTCGTCGTTGTCGTCGTTGTCGTCGTTGTCGTCGTTGTCGTCGGCATTAAAATTTCTTGTTAGCACAATAATTCAACTAAATGGTATCGGATCGATCGAGTTTTGATTAAGTCTCATCGGGGACATCTCCCAGACGACACCAATTGATTTTGAGGTGGATAGGACACACTCCACCCTGTCCATGGGTCATGAGAAAGCACGATGGTGGACTATTTGAGAAATTTTTTTTGTTAATACGATAACTCAACTAAATCATGTCGGATCGATCGGGCTTTGACTAAGTCTGATCGGGAACGTCTCCCAGATGACACCTATTGATTTCGAGGTGGATATGATACACTCCACCCTATTTGATTATTTGAGAAATTTCTTTGGTAACACGATAACTGAACTAAATCATGTCGGATAGACCGAGTCTTGACTGATTCTGATCGGAGACGTCTCCCAGACAACATCTATTGATTTTGAGATGGATAGAATACACTCTACCATGTTCATGGGTCATGAGAAAGCACAATGGTGGACTACTTGAGAAATTTTTTTGTTCACGACACGATAACTCAATTAAATTGTGTCGGATCGATTGGGTTTCGACTGATTCTGATTAGGGACGTCTTCCAAATGACATCTATTGATATTGACGTGGATAGGACACACCGCACCCTGTTCATTGGTCACGATAAAGCACGATGGTGGACTATTTGAAAAAAGTAAAACTGTTGCATAAAACACATACAATTCTGCATTTATATGTTGGTTTATTTTTTCTCGGTTACTATGTTTCGAGATAGAGATATTCTACGTGCGGAAAAGTCCGTTTTGAGATTTTAAAACTTATTTATCTTTTATTTATCTTTTATACTGTATTTATATTAATTACTTTGTATATTTGTATATCTAAGATTCAGTTTTTGTATATCTAAGAATATACTGTTTATATTCTACGCAATTTTCTAAAATAACGTCAAATATAGTTTTATTCCATAAACGGTGTCCACCCTACATTCTGCTAACCTCTCAATGATATCTGTATTATTTTATTGACAAAATAAAAACTGTGAATGTTTTAATAGAACATTTAAACGCGTCACCAAATAAAGCATCTCATAATTGATTTATAATTTCTATCCTGTCCCATTACAAATAGTCCCGCGGTCGTAAATTCATTCACTTCACTACGTTTCATTCATCCGCTCCGGGCTGCCCATTGTGAGAAAAACATATAATATTCGAAATAAGTAAAATTTACGTGGGCAAGATGTTGTAAGCGAGATAATAACTTTTGTAAAATATGAGACGGATTAATTCCTCAAACCGGAAATATCAAACGTGAGAATGGTATTCTTCAAAATATAAATACGTCACGTGGGCCCTCCTGGTCCGGATACGTCGAGTATTTCGTTAAGTTCGTTCTCATGCTTAATTGAAGAATTATGCTCTAAGATAGGACTGTACCGACGACGTTATTTATTCGTGATTTAACATTTTTAATTGCTTAGTCATCAGACATAGATGATACTGTATGTATGATAAAGAAATTTAGTTGCAAAAGTAATTATGATTTAAAATGTATTAACATTGTCAGAAATAATTATAGGAACACATATTTAAGCCACAGGCGAACTATCAACAATTAAGGGAACAGTTGTTTCTCATATCTCCCCGCATTTGGAACATTTTAATAATAACAGTAATAATAATTCCTTTATTGCCCAACAGATAAATCCATTTATAGGACAAAAAATACAAATAGATACATATAGTTTAGTTCATCGCCATTTGCCAAATAAAAAATCTCAAAACATACCGTGGCTTGTTTTTATGACTATGACTCAAATACACTGTTCTGTTTATCAGCAAGATAAGAGAGTTTTTTATTTGGAAAATGGCGGTGAAATGAATAGTACATATGTGTACAGTAAATAAATAAAAAAGGAAAAATAAATAAAAAAATGTTAACTTCCAAATAATTTTGATACAAATAAACAATCGATCATTTCGATATAATCGATCAGTCGCATATCATTTACAGCACAGTAAAAAGTTATTTCCCTATGGAGAGTAAATGTCCCTGCAGACAACTGTTCAAGTCACAATGTTCAATCACAAGTGAATATTACTCATCATCATGAGGTTATCAGTCCTAAGACTGGTTGGACGCTAACCTCCAGCTTCTCCTATCTTGTGCTAACTTACGCATTTCGCTAATTGTGCTACAACCTACATCCCTTACTATTTGTGAGCAATAGTCTAATCTAGGCTTACCTCTGCTTTTCTTCACTCCTATTTCTGCCTCCAAAATATCGCGGACTATTCCCCCATGTCTCAGCAAATGGCCTACCATTCTATCTCTTCTCTTCTTTATGTTTTTCCACATACTTCTTTTCTCGCCGACTTTCTCTAATTCTTTTTCGTTTCTAGCCCAATCAGTCCACGGTATTTTCATCATTCTTCGGTAACACCACATCTCGAAAGCTTCTAATTTCTTCCTACTTGCTTCCCCTACCGTCCAGGTTTCGCAACCGTATAGCGCCCTGCTCCATACATACGTTTTCAAAAATCACTTTTTTGCTTTCCTTTTGTTAAAAGCTACTCGACCCTGCGCTATTCTTTGTTTTATATCTTTATCGCTTCTTCCATCCCAACTTATTTTACTTCCTAAATAAGTGAAGTCTTTAACTTCCTCCAATCTTTCATTATTAATTTGTACTTTCGTTTTTGTTCTGCTCTCGCGCCCTCTGCACACTAACACTTTAGTTTTGTTTTTATACACCCTCATTCCGTATTCCTCTGTCAACACTGCCTCCATTTCGTTCAACGCTGATTCTAATTCCTCTTTACTAGATGCTAATACTGCTATATTATCCGCGAATCTCAGCATTTTTAGTTTCTGTCCCTGTACTTTAATTCCGAAATCCACTCTATCTTTTACCACATTATTCCCCTCTTCGATGTACAGATTAAAAATTAGTGGTGATAGCGTACATCCTTGTCTTACTCGTACTTGAATATTACTAGTGAAGTATTATTGTGAATATTAAAGTTCAATATTACGCTAGAATTCTGAGACATAACAGACACTGGTGATTTTAACAGCACATTAGTTTTTGCAGGCTGGCAATAAAACATACTTTCTTCTTGATAGCCTAATCTTGGTATGCGTATATTGAACATGTTTAGCAATACAGGTGCATATATACTGTTGTGGAACATTTTGAATAAAAATAAGAGGCTAGTAAGCATCCTTCTAGTGTACAATGACTGGATATCAAATCCTCGCAGAAGCAGATTATGGGCGTAACCTCTTACTGGATAATAATTATTTTCTATGTCAAATGATAGACACTTTAAAAAACGCCGTTGAACATTTTCAAGTTGATTAATGTGATTTATATATCGAGGATACCAAATAAGGTTACAATATTCTAATTTTGAACCAACTAGCGCAAAATATAATGATTTTAATTTAACAGTGTTACCTTAAATGATGTCGTGTTTCTAATGACAAAACCAAGGGTTTTATGTCCTTTAAGAGCTGCATGATTGATATGAACAGAGAACGTTAATTTATCATCAAAGTATACACCAAGATCCTTAATATCTTCGGAACGTGTTAAAACTGTACCACCAAAAGAATAATTAAATATTAGGTGGCTTCTTTAAAGTATACGAGCAAACTTTACATTTATCTATGTTTATTGATAGTTTATTCTTAATACACCATGACACAACAAGGTCTATGTATTTTTGCAACTTCAATTGATGATCTATGTAGGTTATATTTAAAAATAATTTTAAATTATTTTTAAAACTATGTTGAAAACGAATGTTTTGGACGATCATTTATTTTCCTAAATGTTTAATACGTTTTTATTTTAAAAATGTTCAATAATAACTGTTTTAAAAAAGTGGTTAAGAAAGTTACTACCCTATTGTTATTAATTAAACATATTTTAGTTACAGTACAATATTCGGTAAACCATACCATTCGTATTAGCAGTATACTGAATAATATTCAAATTTAAATTATTTAATTGATAAAATATGAGATCTTTAGTAACATCTCTCAAGTGAAAATTCGCCACAAAAGTTTAGTTTTCGAATATTCAGAAAGAAGTGTTAAAGAATTCATTCAAGTGATCAGTTGCATCAGGCATTAGTTGCATTTAATAATAAATGCGTAAAATTATATTTTTAACAATAAAACCTTTTCAAAAATAACTTTTTCTATTATTTTCCGTAAATTATTTATTTTTGTAAATTACTTGTAATTGGTCAATCTACAAGGGTTGAATTTTATGAGGACGTTCTGCCCATTTTCTTTTATCTTTTGCTGTCAGATTTTGATATTTCACCTAAAATGAAAATATACAGGTGCTTAAATTTGATTCCAAGTACCCTGTTTAAAATTATGGTATAATTAGTGAGTTAAGAGAAAGTTTGTCCTTAATTAACCATCTACATTAACAAAACAATACCTGTTCAAATACTAAATAGTTCCAATGCTGAATAGAATCTGAATAATGCAATTAAAAGTATAATTTCGATCAACAGACTAATCCAATGTTCTCGACTGGGATGATTCGAATTCACTAGCTGTACAAGTTCTGTGGAAATCAGGATAGGAATCCTAGTAGTTTCAATTGATATTATTACTGATTCTACCAAACTATTTATTTTTTGCTTAGTAAACAAACAATATTGTGATCATCTGCTCTCCTCTCATGGTCAACCAACGTTTTAATGATTTTAATGGTTGGCAAACCATTTAGAGTTTCATTTTAATCACCAGCAGTAGACATACTTTTCATTAATGAATTCTGATAAGAGACGGAGTAAATTTAATTCAATTACCATTTATTTCACTCATTAAATTTGACAGTAACATATAAGTCGGAAATGGAGAAAGGAAGCACCAAACCGCCAAGCGGTTATCAAAGTAGTTCCCGAATAGCAAATATATTACATAATCGCTCTAGGAAACAAGTACTCCTCGGGCTAAAACCCGCCAGGCATTTAATTATACCCAGAAGTGATCCTCGACCCCTTTCTCGTGTTTCTGCACGATCAGATAAGTTTTCAAAAAATAAAACCCGCCACAGGTAGGAGTAGTTGTTTCCTAGAGCGATTACGTAATAGCTTTCCTATTCGGGAACTACTTTGATAACCGCTTGGCGGTTTGGTGGTTCCTTTCTCGATTTCCGACATATATGTTACTGACAGAGATCGTATCGATAAAGATGTATACCCCATAGAGTTCATTCGGCATTTGTCCTGGATCGGCGTACCGTGTACGGCAATGATGAGAACTAATAAGTTCGAAACAGCTGTATGTCGTTCGGTTCCGATCCGGGACAGATGTCGAATTCTACCTGTGGCGGGTTTTATTTTTTGAAACATTATATTTGAATTTTTCCTGTTTAGTTCCTGGGAGAAAAAACTTCTACTGAATTGAATCCAACTTCTGCTGAATGAAATTCAATTATTACCAGTGAAAGTTTTCTTGTCTTAGAGTCATTTAAAAATCGTGTTCCTGTTATTGAATCGAGAAAGTTGAAAGTACGGAGGGCATTCAGGTCAATTGTCGGACGCGGAGCTATAAAACTGTGACACTTTGTTCCGCAACCACTGCACGAACGGGTGACCTATCGGTTTCTCGTAGATAGAGGTGGCTACAGCAATGTTATTTATGTGGCCTGGGGTAGTGGACTAGGCGCGGTATTAGAAGTGTCATTGTAAGCTTGGGTTCGAATCTCAACGGGGAGATTTTGGCCTCTGAGCATATGTCCTCGCCTTTATGTGTAACCTTCCCTTTACGTCTAACTTAAGGATTAGCTTGAGGCCTTAGGGAAAACAAGTTAGTTTCTGTATGTTCAAACTTCTTTATTGCTATCGAAATTTTAATATATATTTTAAGTTAACTACAATTTAATTTCAAGTACGTATACAGCTTTCGTCCCATAAACATTTTTAGATAGATATTAGTTTTAATTTTAGGAATATCTAAAAGAACCCTTTAATGAAATATCAATTAGTAATGAGTTTATTCAAATTGAGTAACGTATGTTGCTACTAAAATCATCATATGAAATCATTTATCATAGGTCCAAGTGTTTATCCTTGTCTAAAGCCATATACAAAATTAATGGTTCAATCTAAGAGGTAGTCTGGAAGCTATGGAAATATTTTTGTAAATTTTCATCTAAATAACTGTAATTGAGAATAACAAAGATATTGTTACATAAATTAAATTTCAAATGGACGTATCAGGAAAATTTTAAATTAGGTGTTTTGATAAAGAGTTTATGTTTATATTCAAATTAGACATTTGCTGAAGAAATGTTAGTAAATAAGTTAACTCAATATTCAATAGCAATAAGCAATATCAATAGCAAATAATCACATGTTATATGTGATTATTTGCTAACATTGAAACTATTTCGGTTGACATTTTTGTAGAATAGAGCCATGTAAAATATTCTAGTATTAATATAAATTTAGTGCTTCATTACCCAGTTATATTTTATTAATATTCGTGGTGATAATTTGTTAATTTATAACCATTATGGAACTCCTATTTGGTCATCTATTCATTTTGTTGTATAGAGTTAAATAAATGATGACTGAAAATGTTTGTTAAACCCCAAAACTGCCTCCTAATGACTTATATATTGTAAGAGACCGCAATAATAATGTATCAAAACTTAAAATAAACATTACGTGCATCCTTAAAGATACGTATATAAAAATTATGTATCTTAACGAATGATATTGTGGTAATGAAAATGCAACTTTTTTGTGGCAATGGCAATTTTTATATTACTCAATTTCCTAAATATATTTATAACATATTAATTAAATACTTGATTAGATAAATTAGAAACTATTCCTTTGCGTTATATTCATGGCACAATATTTTGTCTTAATAATTTTATAAATAGATAATCTTGACCACTTTTTTAACATTAATTTCCACGTATTATTCAAGTAATATGTATGTAATTATAAGTTAGTGAATCCGAACTTTTAATGTATTATTCGTTGAAACATCGAACAAATTTTCTGTAAATAATATTAAATGTGTCCATTCCACAAACAGGTACTCCTGTGGACAAAAATATTAGTTGAAAATATCAAGAAAATAACCAATTAAAACAAGATAAATGATAGTGTTTAGAGCAACTATGTCCGTGACTATAAATACACGGTTTGTCCTCGTAACGGTCTAATCATAACTGATATCAGGAGCTGATAAACTATTACGTAGGTGGGCCAAATGGGAAAGACAAATGTGTAATTAATATTATTAATTAGTGGAATAATATCTTGAAATTATTTAAGTGAGACTTCTCAGTAATAGCAGGTACGGTAAAACTAAAGGAAAGACTGAAATCAGCATTGTCACTAAATCAAGCAGGTTATAGTTTTGTAGTATTTACCGTTTCTTTTGTAGTTATATGATGTCGAATTCTATTCGTGTGAATTTCCAATTTTATCTTAATATTGGATTTTTTGTTATAACGATTTTAAGTGGAAGTTATTTATTAATATAATATTAATACATTTAAATACATTTTAGGTATAAGATAAAAGAATTCTACATATCTTCTATCAATATCTTCCACAATAAAGTTACACCATTTTAGGGCTCAATTAAATGCCGAATAAATCAAAATTACAAAGATATATTAGGCAACTTGTGATGTTATACAATACTCCTATATCTAAAATGTAAACTTCTTCCGGTAAAAATTGTATGTAATACTTCAGGTATCTTGTCAAGATATTTAAGTGTATTTATTTAAAAGTGGCTCCAAGAAATTCCTTTTTTCAATAGACTGCAACATATGTGTAATAGAATACAACATATGTTTGAATATAATCAACGAGTTTCCTTGACATATCAATGAAATTATTACTTGAATTATTGTTAATGTGTATTGAACTAAATATCACTAAATATCGACAAAATTCTACTCATTAAGAAACTGCTTCTTAATGTTAAAAATATAATTGAAAGTGTAAAAGATTTAATAGAAATTGTTTATCATACAAGCACATTTTTAACTAATTAAATAATATTTGCTTAATCGAATTGAATAAAATTTAAAAGAAAAAGAAGACACTATAAATTCAATTTTTATAATTTCGTAAGAATTTTACGATATAAATATTTTTTTATTTATTTTATAAGAAATTTTCATAACCAAAAATAGTTTAATTACCTCTCATACCTGATTTGGTTACTTACATAAATAATATATGCATTAATATATTAGACAAATTTTCATAACTATATTACATAAGGATAGTTCTTTCTATAACTTCAATTGCCTTCAATAAAACTTATGATGTAAAAAAGTAAATTTTATAAAAAAACCATAGGAAAAATAGTATTATAATTTCCTCTGATTTTCACGATTCAATCCAGTGAAATAATAATATTTTGTCTAAATATTTACTTACTAAAAATTTTCTTGGTAAACAGTGAATCAGAAGAAGTTAAAATAAATTTGATGTAATTTTTCATAATTTATCAGTTCAATAAGTTTATTATCTCATGAAACGTTGGTGCTTACTAACTTAGTTAGCGTAAATGTGTTACCAGTGTTATCACTTCTGGTAACTTATCCTAAATACATATTTAGTAAAAGTATATTAACGCAGAATTATGAGAAATACAAATTTCTCATAGTTAGTCATTCGTTTAACTGTCACACTATAATTTTATATAAAGAAGGAATGGATATAATTATTAAATTCTATATTTATTTTTTGTCATGAATTATGTTAATTAAAGCATGTAATGATAAAGAATGCTCTATATACTGCACTATATTATGTTGATACAGTTGTATTCTTATATCTTCAAAAGATAGTAATAGATAAAGTTACAAAATAAAAACAAGTGATAAAAACAGTGTTGTCATTTATTTTTAAATTTTCTACTTTGCATCTTTGCATACTTCAATAGAAATATATTTAGTAAATATATTGCGATGTTACTAATTTAAACCATGTACTTTATCTAGTCAGTTCCTTCTCTGTTCCTCACAACAGTTGCAGAAAGATGCTGAAAGAAATAAAGAAAACCAAGTCTTCGAAAGAATATATTTTAAACTAATCGACAGTAATGTATGTATATTATTACTACCTTGTATGAAAAATAGGTCCATTACTAGGCCCAAAAATGCTCAGAGCTCAGAGCAGAGCAGGATCGATCGGGTTTTGACTAATTCTGATCGAGGACATCTCCCAGACGACACCTACTGATTTTGAGGTAGATAGGACACACCCCACCCTGTCCATGGGTCATGAGAAAACACAATGGCGGACTATTTGAGAAATTTATTTTGTTAATACGATAACTCAACTAAATCGTGTCGGATCGATCGGGTTTTGACTTATTCGGATCGGGAACGTCTCCCACATGACACCTATTGTTCTTGAGGTGAATAGAACACACCCCACCCTGTCCATGGGTCATGAGAATGCACGACGGTGGACTATTTGAGAAATTTCTGTTGTTAACACAATAGCTCAACTACAAGTCATGTCGGATCGATCGGGTTTTGATTGATTCGGATCGGGGACGCCTCCCAGATGACAGCTATTGATTTTGAGGTGGATAGAACACACTATACCATGTTCATAGGTCATGAGAAAGCACAATGGTGGACTATTTGAGAAATTTGTTTGTTAGCACGATCACTCAATTAAATCGTGTCGTATCGATCGGGTTTCGACTGATTCTGATTAGGGACGTCTACCAGACGACATCTATTGATTTTGAGGTGGATAGGATACACCCCACTCTGTTCATGGGTCAGGAGAAAGCACGAGGGTGAACTATTTGAAAAAAGTGAAACTGTCGCATAAAACACATGTTCTGCATTTATGTGTTGGTTTATTTATTCTAGGCCACTCAATTTCGAGATAGAGATGTTCTACGTGCGGAAAACTGTTTATTTATTTATTTGGCAAATAGCGATGAAATAAACTATACTTGTGTACATTTATTTTAAACACTAAATCATAAATGTGCTAGAAAACTGAAATTAAAGTTAAATAATTTAACTCTATAACAATCTTGATCTGTTTTGTCCCAAACCGTTTAAAACAACCTTTATTTGTATCTCCTAAACGAAAAAAGTAAATATATAAAAGATAACAAAAAATAATAATGTAACTGGTCATACACAGTGACCCACAAAATCATATTTCGTCACATCTATATTTTGAGAATTAAAGGTATGCTTTAAATTTCTGAAATTTAATAAAAATCTATTTTATTTAATGTTTGATCGACTCCAATCAATAGGAAATAAGAAAAAAGGGCAGTGTCAATTTTACAAGATACACTGTATCATTCAGAAAGAAAGTAGTACGACACCTTCAACATGTTCCCTTGAAATAATGGATATACGAGGTCTGATAAAAATATATGACGAATGAATTGCTATAGCAGAAACTGCTTAAGCTACATCTGTGTCAAACAAATTATCTGAGAGCCTGATTGTTTAAGATAGTCAGTGTCAAGTTTGAACAGGTTGTGACTTGTTAGTTGGCTTCCAGAGCCGGAGGAGTGATGACGTGTTTATCGTGTCTGTCGCGCATTACGAATTTCAAACAACGCATTAACTTTTGTTTTAAGTTGTAAATAAGTGCCAAAGAATCTCGTGAAATATTAAAATCAGTATATTACGGTGAAAATGTGGTGACTTTGAAGACTGTTTACAAGTGGTATGAGCAATTTAAAAGAGGAAATCAGTCGGTTAAAGACGAGTAACGGTCAGGACGTCCTTCGACCTTAAGAACAGACGAATACATTGCAATAGTAGAAAAAATGATTCGTTCCAAGACGATTGACTGTTATAGATTCACGAAGAACTGAACATATCGTACGGGCCAATGGCTTCCTTCTTCATTACGGCAACGCGCTTACCAGACCTCGCTTCTGATCTGTGAGTTTCTGGCTGAAAAAAAAATCCTATCTGTCCACATCCGCTTTACTCTCCGGATTTAGCACCATGCGACTTCTGGCAATTTCTAAAAATCCAAGCCGCGCTAAAAGGAAAACGTTTTAACACCATTCCCGACATTGAGAGGGCTACCATGCACGGAGCAGCTGCAGGCTCTTCCGAAAGGGGCTTTCCAGAAATGCTTCCAATCATGAAAACAACGTTGGGTTAATTGCATGTCTAGCCAAGGATATAACTTTGAAGGAGATTAGTTTAAATTTGAAATAAACTTATTACTTTATTCATAATAAAATCATAACCGTATTTTTTGTTTAGCCCTCGTATAAGCAATAACGGATTAATTTTATAGTTAACTGTAGTTTTAATGAATAGAGAACACGGCTATTTTAAAACAAGTAGCATAATTATCTATAAAATCAGTTTATAATTGCTTAAATTTCAGGGAAATGTGTCGAAAATCAGTTCATGATGTGTCAGAACTCATCAGTTTAATTCTCGATGGTACAGCAGGCTACTATTTACTCTACAATTTAAGTTTTACACATTTTAAAACGGACTTGCCTTTCACCTTATCCCACCCTATTGTCGTTTTCATAACAATCGCTAACTGCATTTCTACACTTTCATTAATATATTCCCCCATATTAATGAGCACAGATGGGACACGGCCCAACACGGGGAACAGCCGACAATGTTCTCCGATAGATGTTCCATCATCTGCAACATACCCGAGTGATGTCTTCTCCGCCCAGCTGCGGGACGCTGGGGGTGAGCTACAAGCCACAACCCGTCGTCGCTGTCACTACCACTTGCTCGAGCTTGTAGCGGCTGAGATATGCGGATTCGGTACACCATCGATGCCCCTGTGCACATTACAACACATACGGCGATTAATTATGATATAGTTGTTGTTTCTGGATGGACTCGGAAAACTATCGTCAGTGTCTGGATAATCAACCGAAACCATCTTGGGACTAGTATAATAATAAAAATAATATGTTTACTTTAGATTCTACTTTACTGCAGACACGCCGATGATTTTGGTTCTGAATCTCACAAATACCTTTAAAAATTCATTACTCAAGGTACAAGCTCGTCAAGAATAGAAAAAAGTATAAAATAATCGAGTGCGCAGTAAATAGCCTAGTCTTTAGTCATTGAGACATTTGCAGTGTTGATTTCGATGAATATATATTGAAGATGAATGTATACAGAGATCGATCTGGTCATGCGTTACGTGCATTCTTTTCTCTTCGAATATTGCCTCGCTCTTTCTTCTACGCATAGCCAGAGAGTTACACACTTCTCCTATTCTTGATGAGCAGTACTTAAACCTGAGAATGATTATTAAGAATTTAAAATTTTTAACAATATTCCTAACAATTAAATTTTACTTACTTTCTATTTCCCAGATTTCGGTTAAAGTATAAAAATATTTTTATTCTAACGTTTCGGTTTTCATTTATTCATTTATTTCATAAAATAATTCAGAACGTTGTCGTTATAATTTATCAAACATTGTGGTAGTTTCTCTAATGATAATGATTAAAACCAAAATATTAAAATAAAATTTTATTTTTTTTATTATAATTTTCGCCTTTCTTTATATGGGGGCGATGTTTAGCTTAGAGCTACTCTTCCACGCAACCCCCGACATTCACACGGGCACTCACGCGCACAGCCAGCTAAGTTATGTGGGAATCGAACCCACGCCAATCCGAGCTGACAATCTGGACCAGCTCCAAATGATTGCTATCATTACCTAGATTAATCCAGGGGAAGATGGAAGCCCTCTGTGAGACAATAATAAGAAAATGTATCCTCAACAGATTTGGCCATACTTTAAGCATCCATGCTAATCCGGATTCGAAACGAAAGTCAAAATTAATGTAAAAAAACACGGACCAATTCTTGCAGTCACTCGGTTCGAAACCCTAAACCACAGGCGCGAAGGGCCAGAGCATTATCCACTACATCATGTATTGGCGACTATTATTTTATAAGTCCTAAACTATTACCTATACCTATGGTTAAGAAATCGAAAAATATTTAACAATTTAAATTCAATCAAAACTAGATCTAAAACGCAACAAGTATTATATCCAAAATAATATTTTAAGTAAATTTACAATTTGACTACATACGTTTTTTTACGAATACGAATTTTTTTTATAAGTACAAATAAACACTCTCAAACTGAGCTGAGAGAAAACTTCACCACTTTTAGTGGTATTAAAATTATATGAAATTTCATTATTCCTAATACGAAGCTTGCACATATATACTTTGCATTATTTTGTGCCATTATTATAAATTGTAATATATTTTGGATCTAATATTATACACAAATTCCAGCCTACCTCACCCTATTCATTCCACCCCCATGTATACAATAGCGAGAAAAACTGTAGTTGTAAAGTGATTATCATATTTTAATAATGAAATATGGGATATTTTACAAGTTTTTTAGGCACGTAGAATAACCGACGATAAGAAAATTACATCCTGAGTGAAGGTTAGGATTACGATTGGAACCAAGTTGGCATTATCAGGGTATAATTAAAAGTGGAATTAAGAAGAAGACTACAATTGCAGATGACTAAATTTTAAAGATTTTATCATCTCAAGCTGACGTCAACTTTGGTTGGTGAAATGTGTATCGAGCGACATATAACTTTGCGGTGTTTGTTGAAAAAAGCTGGTCTCCTTTTTTTTTGTAAAAATTACGAGAAGAAATATTAGAACATTGCGAAAGTATCGAGAAGAGATTGTCCACCTAGAAATTTTCAAAACTAACTGTGAAGTTTTCGCCACATACTTTTTTCACAATCAAGAGATAAATAAAACATTATACCTCTTGTTATCCTTTTTTTATTTTTCTCCAACTTACAGGATTTTAACGTTTGAAACATATATACCAAAAATGAAAATTTAAATGTACATAATTTAAAAAAAGTTTAAGTTGATTTCCTTCCCTTAAAGCATTGGGCTGCAGAGAGGAAGGTTACACATAAATACGAGGACAGATAGACCCATTCTCAGGGAGAGGTTCCAAACTCTCTCCATCAGGGCTCGAACCTAAACATACAATGAAGCCCCCAATAATAACCCCGGCCTGCCACCCTAGACCATATCTACAGGATATGGATTTCAACCATATCTACAGGAGAATATGATAGGTCACCCATTGACGCAGTAACAGCGGAGAAAAATGCTAGACTTGTATAACTTCGCGTCGGGCAAATGACATGAGTATCTGTCATATGCTCAACCACTAACTCCTATCTAATCTACCATGTGACAAGAATTTTTGAGCACTCTGGCACTTTATTTTTCAGGATGCAAATTTTTAGATTTAGGATTTAAACTTAGGTAGGTAGTATAACTCGACATTGGACATGTTTTGGGGAAGACAGAAATCTAACATCACTTCTAATTTTACCGGAAGTGCTTCTATCAAAACACTAACTTTGATGCCAATTGTAATACCACTCTGTCATATTTTTATATTTTTATAATTACAAAATTTTAAGTAAAATGTTGTTTCTAACAATGTACTATAAATATACTTTTATATTCAAGATAGGTACATAACAGCCATTCTTTGAATCAACATATTTTCTGAAAACTAACATCGTTAGTTTCTGTATCATTTATTTTTCATTTAAAGAATTAGTTGGAGTATTCAATTTGTTATTACAAATGTCATTTTATTTTGCATGAAAAATGTAGCCTAAAAGTGATTTTCTCGCACAACTGTAATTAATTAATTAATTGTAACAAAGAACGAATAAACTATAGAAATATTGTATTTTTCAGCTTTACAGTATTAGGCAGACAAAATATTGATAACAAAATAGTTATTATACTCTTGAGCTAAATTTTGACATAATTTAGTTGTTTAGTTTTGATATAATAAGTTGGTTGCACTTCCGGTACAATAGGAATTAATATTCAATTCATTCATTCTTTAGAATGTACTTATTATCCGGTTATACTATATGTGTCCAAATTAGAGTTTTACGCCTCAAGAAATAATTGAATGCAAAACTACTCAAAGATCTTTGGGTCACTTGGTACATGAATCAAAGTATAGAGTTTCTAACACTGCTTGTCTTACAGTGGCCCGTACATTCCTAATAATTAAAACCTGAAACAATGTACAATTTACTGATGGTACCTATATAACTAATCAACCTGTCTGAATGGTGTTTTTTAACTTGCAGGGTTTTCGAAATTTATAAAAAACACCAAATTTTAAGACGAGCAATATAAAACAACCCTAAAAAGTGATAAATACTTCCTCTTCGATTATATTAATAAAAAAAATATATTATCGAGTTAGCACCATTATCTTTTAACTGAATTAAAATCAAAAATATCCTGAAACAAACAAGGCACTTCTGGTGTGGGCTGCTTGGGAACACTACATCCTCCACAATAAAGATACCTTGAGGTACCTGAAGAGGATACTGCTTCCTCTGCACCCCGTCTTATAGTAGTATTCACACAATGAAAATGTTTGTGTAAAACTTTACTTTAACCATATTTTAGAATTTTTACCAATTTTTATCTCAACATTTACTTTGCTATTGAAACTTAAAATTCGTCGAATATATTAATTTTATTATTTACTTTCTTGTTCGGTTTTTAAACACATATCTAAGACACGTAAATAATAATAGCCTACTTTAATGTAAAAAAAATAAAAACTACAATCATGTTTGTTGATATCATTAATTATTATAGTTATACCTATATAAGTTATCCAGCGATTTGATGCTGACAATTTGGATTTTCCTAAGATTGGTGTTATCTCCTCTTGCTTCCTTTTTGTATGCTTATGTTAAACCACATGCTTAGGAAATGATATGTGTCCTTCTTTAGTAATATCGATAAAGTCATTTTTCTGATAAGTAACAGCGCTTAGTTAATAAATGTTTAAATAATATACCAAAATACTATGTTCAAGTTACACATAAAATAGGTGAGGCTAGGCTGTGGATGGAGATTATGTGACCCTAGAAGATTATTCAGTATTCAAAAACGAAAACTAATTGTATACTATTGTTTTAACCATAAAATTGAGCAAGTTGTCCTGGTGGCTTTTCAATCAACCAAATAAAATGCCATAAACTTAAGTGAACTGCCTTCAACGTCTCATCTCGTATAAAATTTTACACACATCCTGGTATACCTCTAAATGTATCAAGGGATATATTTCTAACTCGTCATACAGGGGTAGCCGTACATCAAACTGTATTGTGGCCTAATACGGTGTTTGTTTTTGAGATTTCGTGTACCCCGACTCTTGTTACACCATCGGATGGGAAGCGTGGACTTACAGGGGTGAAATTTAAGGACGACAATCGAATGCGGCAGATTTTGGCGAGTTTGATTGGCATTAACACACAGCATAAACCGTAGTAGACTGTTGACACAGCGCATGATTGATTAGTGCCCAAATTAATCTGCAGTTTTGTTAGTCGTGCCGGATCTGCAACGTATCCATCGGCCCCTTTAGCACAGTTTCAGAGTGAAGCATATGGGATGTTTTGATACATTGTGCAGTGCCTTTGCAGCAAAAAATTCTATAGTTTGTGTGCAAACTTCTTGCACAGTTGCAATTCGCACATAGGATAAAATAAATTGTGAGACTATTTGCATTTAGGTAGTACTGGTCTTAAAAAAATATTTAAATTAGGATTATAATTACACAAACTATTTTTGCATCTTATAGAACTTCACGGGGTTATATATTGCATCAAAGTTGGTATAAAACGTTAATCATTCTATAATTTCTAGTGAATGGTTTCACTCGAACTGAAGAGTTCAAAATATTAAATTTACCTCATATATATTCCAGAAAATAGTTGACATGACTATATTAAATTTAGGCTAGTGATTAGATTAGTATTTTTCTTAGCTCTAAGATATTTAAAAACCGTAATATCGATATTTAAATAGAGTAATATAATTTTTATTATAGATTAGATAATAAGAAATAATATCTGACTGGGCATTAATAGCGTTTTTATACTGTTCCGTATTTATGTCAATAATATAAGAATTGGTAAAGGAACTAATAAAATAAATATGCGGTAATGTTTCATACAGTAATTGTTTACAGTGCATTAAATTAGTCACAAAATCACATGCACAATGATGGGGATAACGAAGAATGCATGAAATCAAAGAAATGCTATAACTTCCAAAAAAATTTAAATCATTCAATAAATATATTGAAATTACAATTGTATCTTACAATTGTAATTTCAATATTTACAATGTTACAATGTTTACAATGCTTACAATGTTTATTTTTATATTTCTGTGATTCATTGAATGTTCTGGAAAACATATAGTTCAACAAACAAGAATTTACAATAACCCTTATTAAATAATAAATTATTTAATAAGAAAGTCATTGTGATGTATATATAAGAAAACCTCTTATATAATCTCTTACGAGTACCTTGATTCTAATTACACTACTGCTATTATTTATATAATATTAGTACAGTATATGTAGTTTTCTTTTATATACTGTGTGCCCATAATATTATACTATGTCAAATAGTTGGGTTACTAATTATTCCCCCAATGTATTGACTCCATCTCAATTCAGAATATTGTGAATTAAATTAATTACCCTGTTACATAAAGAATTGAAAATTTTTATTAGAACAAATTCAAAGGAAATAACTTATTATTTTTAATAATTTTTTAGGTCTATTTTCTTATATTTTTTCAAGGACAAAGCACATCCTTAATTTTTACATTAACTCTTTTACTTTATCAAAACTTATATTATATGATTAATATTCCGCATTAAAATATATAATTGCTATTTTGTGCTTTGAAATAACATAATAACATTATGTATTGTACCTACCTGTAATAATTTATTTACATATTCATACAATTTTTAAAATACAAAATTACAAAATATAAACATAATATTTTATTTGGCAAATAGCGATGAAATAAACTATACATAATTTCTACATTATCTTTTTGAGCGTACCATATTTATTGTATTAACCATTTTTGATGTTATGCATATATCTGTGATATTATTCTGTTAAGCTAGGTGTACTATATCAACTTATACAAAATAACCAAATAATTAATTATCTTAGAATTAAATGTAATAGGATACATATTTGTATTTTAATTATATTTAAGGCAAACTATTTCTTATACAATTTTGGAATCATATAAGTTTCAACCGTAACAACTGTTTATATGCTTTGAAAATTTTAAAGATAAGAAAGTGACATGCATGGGTAAGTTTTATTATGATATGTTTGCGAAGAACGTTTTTAAGAAATATTTGATGTGCAAGTAAGCAGCAAGAAAATAAATAACTATTTAAAAATTAGTGGTTTATTTGCAATGCTAATGTTATAATTAATATAATTATCTAAATTGTTATTAAAAATATTACGGGAAAAATTGTGTAGTTTATGCTTATGTGGTTTTGCACAAGGATGAGTTTTTGGGTTAGTGTTAAGATATATAAAAGATATTTTAATTATTTTCTAGTATCGTTAATTTCTCTCAGCCTCAGCTGTTCCCAATCTGACGGCCTCATTATTTAGATACGGAATATTTTAGCTAAAACAGGTCTATAAATTAGGAAAGTTCGCAATATTTTTCCGCTAAATGTTTAGATTAATTGTTCATAATTTTATAAAGAACAACTGTGCGTGCTGTTTAAATGTAAGCATAATTAAATAAACCTTTTATCTATTTTAAGATATAATATTTATAGAAAAAAACATTTACGTACAGAAGATTTGTTTATCTTTATACCTTTAGCGCCATACATGGTTAATATTTCAGACTAAACATTATTGGGGGTTGTTGCTACCGCTAAAACTTATCCCTTATACAACCTTTAGCAAACTATAAAAGATTTCTGGATTAATCCTTCAGAGGGACTGGTACTTTGACACATTCTATTATACCTGAATATAGCATACCATATATACGGCACAAGTGATTTACCATCCCTATCGATTATTTAGAATCTTATGGGACTTTGAACATCATTTAACAAGAGTACGAGTACATATACCTAAAGGAATAGTTCAATAGATGACACTGCTGGGAGATATAAAATAATTAATATGTGAATCTCAAAATACAGTGCGTACCTAAAGTTACATCCCCTCTTCCACCCACTTTAACTTTGGAATTTGGAGAGGCCTAGAATTACGAAAATTGATGTACAGGCACTAAAGTGGAAATATAATGTTTCAGTTAATAAATAGTGATATTATCATCAAAGATGGCAGTCTGGTGCCAGTTTAATTTTTTTTTTACTTTTCCGCACTCCACTATAAGTGGAAAAGTAATGTAATCGTGTAAAGAAAAATTGAAAAAACAACATTTATTTTTGAGTTTATTTTTGGTTTTTCGGACTAAAAACAAAAAAAATGGTTTTTAAAATATGTTTGCTGTGTGTGTCGTTGTCATCGGCATTTATTCTTGTTAGCTCGATAACTCAACTAAATCGTGTCGGATCGATCGGGTTTTGACTGATTCTGATTGGGGACGTCTCCCAGACGACACCTATTGATTTTGAGTTGGATAGAACACAGTCTACTATATACATGGGTCATGAGAAAGTGCAATGGTGGACTATTTGAGAATTTTTCTTGTTATCACGATCACTCAACTAAATCGTGTCAGATCGATCGGGTTTCGACTGATTCTAATTAGGGACGTCTACCAAACAATACCTATTGATTTTGAGGGGGATAGGATACACCCTACCCTGTCCATGGGTCGTGAGAAAGCACGCTGGTGGACTATTTGAAAAAAGTAAAACTGTCGCATAAAACACATATTCTGGATTTATGCGTTGGTTTATTTTTTCTCCGTCACTCAATCTCGAGATAGATATGTTCTACGTGCGGAAAAATCCGTTTTAAGGTTTTAAAACTGTTTATGTCAATGGCAACAGTATGTCAGTGAAACTCATTTGGAAGATGCTTCAGATAACCATTCAAACATGATTTTTTATGACATATGTCTTTTGATATTTGAAACATTTCTATTAAATTTAATATTAACATACCATCAAACTTTTTAGGCACTGCTTCCTTGTTAAAGCTAAGTGGCAGTTTATGTCTGACAGAAATCAAGAAAAGAGTAACTTAGATGTTTTTACATATGCCAATTTTCTTTTGTATTTACATTAAAAATAAATTTTACTTTAATGGAGAAAAATAAATTTAATTCACAATTATTAACAAAATGATGATAGTAAATAGTAGTACATTAAAATATCTTTAAAATTTTTAAAATAAATCCTCAAAATGTGCACCTCCATCTTGCCGACAATAAAAAATACTCTTATAAAACTCTCCTCTCGCCTATTCTACTCAAGTGTTTGTGCAAATTCACCTACATCCTACAGTAATTCTCTGCTTCAAAACTTTGCTGCCAACAGGTAGCATAGCGGATACCTTCTATTTTAAGTAGTCCCATTAAATAAATCTATGGAAGTTAGATCTGGAAACCCAGCAGACCACTCTATTGTACTTTGAAGTGGGTGACCTGGATACTGAGATGCTGTTCATTGAGATAAACTTTTACGGCACCATAAATTGAGGAGGAAACACTATCTTGTTGAAAAATTTTTTGTAGATCATCTTCTATGAGCTAGTGAACCATCTATAATTTGTAGGTGTAATTTTTTTATTTATATAAAAAAAATTATTTTTTTGATGTAGATTGTGTGGTTTTCACTGTTTGTTTGAGCAACAATATTTATTTGTTGATTATCTACAGTGCTTGGGCATCCAGCTATTTCTTCATTCTGAAGACTACCCGTACTCTAAAACTTGTGCAATATCTGTCGAAAGAATGCTCTAGAGACAGGATGATCGGCATATCTTTCATTCAAAATACTTTCAGCGGCATGTAGATTTCTTCCAGTTTTAGCAATAATTAGTATTGACTTTTTTCTTTTAAAGTACATGCCATCTTATTAAAATCAATCATAAGTACGCTAATCTCTAAATGTAAATACAAAATAAAATTCGGTTACGTAATAATATCTAAGTGACTTATTTGTGTAATTTATGTGTGTAAAAAAAACACACTAATATCTAAATATTTCCTTAATTTTCTTAGAATATTGTATTTACCCTATAAATTTTTTTTATATTCTATGAGAAAAGAAAACCCGCCACGGGTAGGATTCAACATCTGTCCCGGATGGGAGCAGACAGCTGTTTCGAACTTATTAGTTCTCATCAGTGCCGTACACTGCCGTACACATAAGTAGTTCCCGAATAGCAAGGCTATACATAATCGCTGTATAGCCTTGCTATTCGGGAACATATAACATAATATATACATAATCGCTATAAGAAACAACTACTCCTCGGGCTAAAGCCCTGCCAGGCATCCGCTTATACCTAATAGCGATCCTGAATTGAATTATACCTAATAGCGTATGTTAAATAAGTGAAAAAATATTAGTGGAAAAAAAAAAGACAAAAGCAGGCAAAACTGAGATAATATTGGGAACTATCTGAGACTTTTCATCTTACAATTTGTCATGAGAAAATAAGTATTTCTTTCTTAAGTAGTTTACCATTCCGTGACCTATTTTGTTTTAAAACAATAAATAATCACAAATCTGCAGTTTATTTATCAAGTAACTTTCTTTGCTGACAATTTCGCATGAGAAATCACTTATACTTATTTCTTATGCCAAATTCTAATAATTACTTTTTCTTCGTGTACATTTGTGTACAAAGTATAATTTAATTTATATCTATATGCGGACAGTATTGATCAAATGCTTGTAAACGGGGTGGCTTTATTTTTAGCCCTTTACACATTGCGAAGGTGTGGCGGTGTATAATTAGAACACGTCGTAATCACTAGCATTACAACAATAATTCTTTGCAAAATAAAAAAACGTGTTTACAATAATGTAAGTACGTATATTTTTAGCAGCATCAATGTATCAATTCCTAACTCAATTGATAACCATGTTATTGCAAATGGTGTGTACTATTTCATCCTTGAGAACCCAGGCTTGAATGAAATATTAATGCTGGCAAAACAAAAATGCTCCTGGCGAAGGAGGCGTATGACGGATAAAATTTTTCCAGCCAATCCTTAGCGGTAATTATGCCGTGTCGTACAGCAACAATGTGAATTATGAAGATTAGCCCCTACCGGAGCAACAATTAAATTGAATGCGACCTAAATATTACCGTGAATCACCTCAGATATCTGGGAAGATCTTGCACATATTTCAACACTTCCTTTCTCACACCTGCGATGCTCGCCTCTCGTGTTTACAATCCCTCCGACTATCCTTCATGAGTCGCCTTTGGTGGCGTAATCGAGGCTTATACGGGCACGGTGATGGGAACATATATTTTTGCCCATCAGAGAGTTGTTCCGCTGATTTATTAACAGGCGTTCGGTTTATTTACAAATTTATTTAATTACCATCAAATTGCGTTATATTTATAGTTTTTCTTAAATTTATTGTATAGTCTTGCAAGACGTTATTAACGATGATAAAATATGACCTTGAGATTATATGAATATTAGGATGTTAAGCAAATCGCGTTTCTTAATATTCGTTTTGAAACATCATCATGGTCAAACGTCTTTCAATAAGGACGCTCGATCTTTAAACGTAAATAAACCAGGTTGTGTGTGAGATATCCATTAATTTTTTTTTATTGGAAAGAATATTTGATGGCATTAAGTATGGAACAATTGTCGTTCAAGTGTCTGCCACGGGTTTGATTGGTGGTGCGTATTCGGGAGGTTTAATTTTCGACGACATCGTCGCATAAATCTGGTTGAATTTGCTGGATTGCGTTCGTTATGTTGACTTTGCGGGCATCAATTGTTTGCGGTTTATTCGCATAGACCTGTGATTTAAGATAGCACCAAAGGAAGAAGTCTAAAGGGGTTAAATGGCACGAGCTCGGTGCCCAGTTCACGTCACTGCTGCGCGAGGTAACCATGCCCTCAAATAGCTCGTACAGAATGTCCATCGTGGTATGCGCTGTGTGTGGCACGTAGTACCGTCCTATTGGAACCACATGTCGTCGGCATCCATATCATCCAGTTCAGGCCACAAGAAGTTGTTTATCATCGATGTGTAGCGCTCGCCGTTGACGGCTATAGTAATGACAGTTTCGTTTTGGAAGAAGTACTGACCGATAATTCCAAAATCCGCACCAAACAATGACTTTCTCGGGATGCATATGGCGCTGATGTATCTCGTGTGGATTGGTATCGTCCCAAATCCGACAATTTTGCTTGTTCACGTATCCACTCGCTAAACATGATATCTTTGGTGTAATTTGGGTCCACTGCTAACTGCTATAGAGCCCAATCAGCGAAGACACGGCGTTGTCTATGGTTGTTTACTTTAAGTTTCTGGGTCATTTGGATTTTATACGGGTGCAAACCCAAGTCCCGACGCAAAATTCGTCAAGTTGAAGTCACAGAAAGACTATCGCGCGTCCTTATTGAATTACCCTGTACTTGTATTGCTCCTAACAGGATCTTGCTATTCTCATATTTCCTATACCTATTAATACCTAAATTGGATCTCATCCAAAAAATTATTCGACAACTAACAATTTTGGTGTAGGTACTTGCACGAAAGTTTTTTGCAGTAATTTTTTTTTGACGATAAAATCTCATGGGTGTTAATGGCAGAAATGGCAATTGAGTAAATCTACTCGTAAAGAGTGACATGGATTAATTTAATATGACTTATTTCTAGCAATTCAACTTAATATTACTAATTCCTTTGACCTTGCCAAAAGACATAATTCGTGAGTATTTTATTTCAAACTAAAGTAATGTTTTATCTAGAATTATATCGAAGCTGTTTACCAAATTAGTATTTTTAGTAAAAGTTTCCCTTTCACGAGAACTAAACTTAACTTTAAAATGCATAAGTTAGGTTAGGTTAGGTTAGGATGGAAATCCCTTCCCCTAAAGCCTAAGACGGTGGAGGAAGGTTACACATAGAGATGATACGTCCAAAATACCGGCAAAATACGTCCATACTCATTCAGAAGAATTTGCCCTGGAATTAAAACAATGAAATTCTCCCTTTTTCTACACTTAAGGGAGTTACTCATTTTTCGATTTTGAGGAGAATCGAGTTTAGTTTTAATAGAACTTTTAATGGGGATATTATAAATATGTAAACAGAAGTTCTATAGTTTATTTACCCAATGATATTTCAATATGTACTCGTATATCAAGCTCGTTTTGAATATGATTTTTGTTAAGAGTAGACGTTGCTGTTAGCTAACACTAAGGAAGTTTTAGTTAATAGGTATTTAATTTAAGTGTTTAGAGTTGAGAATTACCTTATTTAGAGCTCTTTGATAGTCAGTACTTTTAATGAGTCTGTTTTTATTGTCGTATTTAAGAGAAATTCACAAATATATAATAGACAACGCTTACAACTCCTCTTTGGTGTAGTGGACACTTTTATGGCTTATAACTTTTTTAGGTTTTATTATATATTTTGAAGGAAAACAAAGTGCATGTGAAAGAAAAACATGTAGATAATTTTATGCATCACTGATTATAAGATAAGTATACTATACCGGGAATTAAGTATGCAACTTCAATCTTATTTGTGATGACAGTAAGTGATATTTTTAATGGAAACTAATCCAAAACATTCAACACACATTAAACGGCATAGTTAGTATGATAATATTTCCCAACATTAAATGTAAACTAAGGATTTATTGTTATTCTTATGAATAAAATATTGATTTAAAGAATTCACCTGCCCACAAAAAATGGCCTATTAAAATCGGGTCACGATCCACGAATTAAGTAATTTCACAAGAATAAATCCTAGGGGTGAAAAGGGGTCAAATCAGGTGAACACGGGAATCATTTAGTTGGTGTTCATGGCCCCGTCCATCGTCAAGAAATAATCGGATGTCAACACCAAAATTAGGGGAAGCTTGGCCTTGTTGGTATAAATTTTTTTGGTGAGAAACATTTTCATCGGCTTTAATTTGATGAGCTGCTAAAGCTCCTACTAAAGCTACGTTGAAATATAGAAAATGTAGTATATTACATTATACTATATAAGAAAGAATATTCTCTTCAAAAAAGTAATGCCCTAAACGATGACACCTATAATTCCAGCCTATATTTTACCTCAACGATTGCTATACAATACACCCTTTACATTATACACTGTAAAAAGGCAACCCCTAATATGGGATACCTCTGTGCATGTAAGTTTTACGGAGTTCATTTTTGTTGAAACAGGTTTGCAATTTGGAGAAACATAATGAAGTCAGAATTCAAAGACAAAATCCGAAAAAAATTAAATTTTACGTCACTTAATATATTTAAAAAAATAAAGTTTAAAAACCATTTAATAATACAATTTACAAATATTGTCTCAAACTTCATCACCACGCTGTATATGTGAGCCATAAGTTGGTAGTAGTTGTTCAAAATATCCTTTACAATTTTAACCGTATGAGTGATAGAATTATCCTTCACCTAAAGGTTAAGACTATTGTTTAATTTTATATTTCCTGCCCGTTGTCATCCTCCTAACAATGGCCATTTTTGGAATATAGGTTAGTATGATTATTTAATGATATTCAAATAAGCTTCAGTATGATAATCTTTAAAACAGATCAGGGTATACTGAATTAATGGAATTATTTTGTGTGTCTCCTAAAAAGATCCATAATTTTGGCCTATAGGAGTGCAGTTGCTTCCGATGTCCGCTTTCACTTTAAATAGTCCTTTTCCTTTGATGTTATAGACACTTGCAGGAATTGCGATGGGACACTCTGACTCCACCTGTTCATACATTTCGAATCAATTTTTTTTTCAAAGTTGCCGCACTAAAAAATGATACCTTACGGTAACGTATCTAGGTGCTAATGGTCATTCAGACAACTACGGTAGGTCAACGATCGCCTGAAGATAGTCGACACGTTACCGTGTAGTGTCGCTTTCAAAAAATTCCTCGCAACACACATAAACTCACACTCTGTAAATGAAGGCAGATAAATCTTTTGGTGAAAAGAACAAGTATTTTAGAAACATCGTAAAATGTTTATTTGTTTGATGAAAGAAATTACAAAGTTAACGATCGTGTACAGTGATACCTCAGCGATGAAATAAAATAATCAGTAATAAATTTTGCGTTAAGGTACGCACTACAATGTAGCGATAAATAAATAACGAAACATGAAATGCGGAGTGTGAAAGAGGAGATCTTAAAGGTAAAACAAGGCATCTGCAGCTTGACGTATGTTCGGAGATATACTACTAAGGTTCCTCTTTCTTGATGCTTTTATAGAAATATGTTCTTAATTTTTAAATGTTAGGTCAGACGACTTATTAAAGAGCTACCTACGTATTAAGGAAGCTTTTAAGAAGTGTTTGGCTCCTGTATGATACCATGTTTTATGAGATATAATTAAGGTGACAATGGAATTTGTACAGCCAATATTAGACTCATTGCATTCTAAGCTACAGGAAAACAAAATCTAATATAACTATGAATATACCTGTAATGTAGAAATTAGAATCATGATATGTGCTTATTTAGTTTTATCAAATTAAATAAGTTTAACGTAATAAAATTTATAGATTTAGTCAATCAAATGAAATGTAGTATAAGATATATACTCGCTTTAATAAAATTATGTGGATTTCCTTAATCTAGGTTTAATAATTTCTATTATTAATGTAGTACCTTAAATGGAACTACAGTCAACCTCGGATATAACGAACTCCGTATATTACGAACAACCGTTTATTACGAACAAAAATGAAAGTCCCGTCAAAATGCCATATGTTCCCGTGTATTTTTGTTCGGATATAACGAACCCGCATATAGCGAACTGTCTGATATAACGTATCAATTTTTGGTCAGTTTTGGTTAATTCAAATCGGCTATAACGAACCATCTAGAAATCTGTGTGGCGTGCTGGAGGAAAAATGTCTAAATACCGAATTACCGTCTCTGTATGTGCCAATATGGACGGTTCCGAAAAACGAAAACTTATAATAATCGGCAAGTCAGCTTCGCCCAGATGCTTTAAATACATCGAAAATTTCTCCGTGACTTATTTTTCCAACAAACGAGCATGGAATATCTCCGATATGTTTGAAAAAATATTGAGGGACTGGAATCAAGAGTTAGTACGACAAAAAAGATAAATGTTACTCCTAGTGGATAAAGTCCTGTTCACCCAAAGTTAGATACCTTTAAGTGTATTTAGTTGGTGTTCCTACCGCCAAATGTTACAGCTGTGTTGCAACCAATGGACCAAGAAGTCATACGTTGTTTGAAGTCTCATTATCGGCAGCAACTGCTAATCAAAATGGTGTCTGCTTTAGATGAGAACATAGAGTTCAAAATTTCTTTACTGGATACCATAATGATGTTAGCGCCTGCTTTTAAAAAGATGACCAGCACAACAATATTAAATTGTTTTGATCATTCAGGATTATGTTGTGATAATAATGAATTTGAGGAAGAAGATGAACTTCCTTTATCACAGTGGATAGTGCGAGAGAGAATCAGTAATAGAGGTGAAGATGGCATGAATTTACAGAAATGGGTGGAAGATAATGGCATGACAGAATTTGAGAGCTATGATTTAAAAAATTTTGTGTCGGCTGATGATAATTTAGTTATCGCTGAATTTCCTAGTTATGCAGAAATATTCTTATAAACAATGAGGAATGTGACAAAGGAAATAATCCATAAGAGGATCAACAGGAAGAGATTGATTTACTAAAGGCTCAGGAAGCTTTAGATGCTATGAAACTTATTTGTTCAGTTCAACAATTGTGATAATGAAACTATTGAAGCTGTAAATGACCTGCAAAATGTTATACAAAAACAAAAAAAATGTGTTGGAGAAAAGGAAGAAACAAAGTAAAATAACTGATTTTTTGTAAGTTTTTAATTTGATTAAATTTTAGATATTGAACTGTCCTTTTATTATTCATGTACACATATTATTTCTTGTTATCAACACAAAAATAAAAATGTTTACACTGGACACGCCTATAACGAACACCCAGCTATAACGAACACACATTGGATCCCCTTGGGGGTTCGTTATATCCGAGTGTGACTGTATTCTATATGCATAAAAACATTACATTTAATAAATCTTTATTACATTTCCGCACTCCACTATACGCGGAAAAGTAATGTAATCACGTAAAAATTTTTTTCTAGGGTTTATTTTTAATTTTTCGGCTTAAACACAAAAAAAAAATGGTTTTTAAACCATTTTGTGTGTGTGTCGTTGTCGTTGACATTTATTCTTGTTTGCACGATAACTCAACTAAATCGTGTCGGATCGATCGGGTTTTGACTGATTCTGATCGGGGACATCTCCCAGACGACACCCATTGATTTTGAAGGGGATAGAATATACCCCACCCTGTCCATGGGTCATGAGAAAGCACGATGGTGGACTATTTGAATTTTTTTTTGTTAACACGATAACTCAACTAAATCGTGTCGGATCGATTGCGTTTTGACTGATTCTGATCGGGGACGTCTCCCAGACGACACCCATTGATTTTGAAGTGGATAGAACATACCCCACCCTGTCCATGGGTCATGAGAAAGCACGATGGTGGAATACTTGAGAAATGTTTTTGTTAACACGATAACTCAACTAAACCGTGTCAGATCGATCGGGTTTTGACTGATTCTGATCGGGAACGTTTCCCAGACGACACCTATTGATTTTGAAGTGGATAGGACATACCCCACCCTCTCCATGGGGCATGAGAAAGCACGATGGTGGACTATTTGAGAAATTGTTTTTGTTAGCACGATCACTCAATTAAATCGTGTCGGATCGATCGGGTTTTAACTGATTCTGATTAGAGACGTCTACTAGACGATATCTATTGATTTAGAGTTGGACAGGACACACTCCACCCTGTCCATGGGTCATGAGAAAGCAGGATGGTGGACTATTTGAGAAAGAAGTAAAACTGTCGCGTAAAACACGTATTCTGCATTTATGTGTTGATTTATTTTTTCTCGGCCACTCAATTTCGAGATAGAGATGTTCGACGTGCGGAAAAGTTCATTCTAAGGTTTTAAAACTGTTTATTTTTTTAAGGGGATGTAGTTATTATATAACTGTTATCTGGCATAGCATTTCAGCTGAAAGTCCTACAATTAGTAAAAGTATGAACTATGTTTGAAAGTATGCTGATATTAATGAAATTAAATTATTCATAACTGAAGATAATTTAGTGTTAACTTCATGTAAAATTACAAACTAATAACTATAAATTTTATATCTACTATAAAATAAAATTACCTGTTTGAGATAATAACATTCATACACATTTAATAGGACGACGGTCTATTCTTTCTTCAATATCATTAACAACATTCATTATCTGTTAAAACTGTTGGCGTACTAGTTGATTTTCCTTACGAATGGGATACAGGATGCAATACTTCGTATTCAATATTTTCGTCGTGGTTATGATATGCTCTATGCAGGATTATATAGAATATGTTGACGTTCCATCAAAATATATATGCCTACATTTAGATCATAATCTAACCTTGATAATGCACATATGGAAAAATACGTTAACAACTTGGAACAAAATTTCGGAAACACAATTGACTTGTGGAAAGAAAATTCCATCACAATTAGAAATGAACTTTTGGCATATCATCTTTAAATCTATTTGGATCTTCAGGATTCAGGTATGCGATACAGTGGCCAAATCCAACGCTGCGATCATAGAGAAGTTTAATTACAGTAAAAAATACTGTGTGTACTTATTGATGCTTCCTACTTTGTCACAAATAAAAACATGATCTGGATGTTCCTACACTAGACGAGACAATCTGAAAATGTAGCAAATATTATCTGCACCGACTTCAAACACTAATCCTAATCACTCCTAATCGCCTATGGTAATCCTAAGAATTAGGATGTTCACCTAAGTGAACATCCTAATTCACTAGCGTTGGGCCACCTAGATAACAGCGAAGATGCCATAAGACGGAAACTTGAAAGAACACCATTTGACTTAATAACTTAATAATTTTTAAATGAAAGTGTACATTACAATATAATATTCTGCCATAATCTCATGAACATTGAAATAGTGTTACATAGTCTAGTATATTCATTGGAATATACCTCTTTAGGAATTGAAATAGATTTCATAACAAGCGTTAAACTAAGAAAATATTTTAAAAACCATGTATACATACAATTTAAGATTAAGGATTAAAAATTAATCAGTCCAAGACAAAGATAATGACCAACGTTGATACAAATGTAACGCTGGAAGGACCCAACTTATTGAAAAGACAAATGAGTATAAATTTCCAGTCAACATTAAGAAAAGAGTATTATACAACACATGTATACTTCCAGTCGCAACTTATGGATTGGAAACAATATCTATGACAAAAGTCTACGCTGACAAACTAATAACATCACAGAGAGCAATGGAAAGAGCCATGATCATAATTTCCTTACGAGACAAAATTAGAAATACGGAAATCAGGAAACGGACCTAAATATAAGACATCATAGAAGAAATAGTAATACAATGAAATGGCGATGGGCAGGACATATAGCTAGACAAGACGACACCAGATGGTCACGCAAAGTCACAGAATGGCGCCCAAGAGAAACGAGTAAGATTATAGGGCAACCCCAGAGATGATGGGTGGATGATATAAGGGCGATAGCAGGAAGGAAATGGATACAATGTGCACAAGGCAGGGAGGAATGGAGAGAATTGGGAGAGACCTTCGTCCAGGAGTGAATGGATATGGGTTAAGGAAGACATATAATTAATATAATTAGTATAATGGATATTTGCGCGTGTATCAATTTAGTGACGACGCACGGATCACATGCTACACCACTCGCAATTATTACTCTACTCTAATATGTAGAGCTGTATAATCGATGCCGCGTACATGTTGCTTACATATGGGAAAGTGTAACGGGGGCCTCGAGCACGAGTCGCGGAGTTCAATTCACGCTGATTTGATCTGACTTTCCACTTTTTCATGTGCAAATGGTACATAGCTGCGCACTGTGGCTCTAGTCAGTAATGGGTACTCAGGATTGTATTTCTTCCAAAAGTCCTTAAATGCTGCTGTGTCAAGTAATGTAAGTGGTAAGTGACAGGTAATTAATATGAGAAGTAGATCAAAAATGAATTCCGTTTTCCATGGCAGGCCCTCTTTTATATTAATATGTTTCGTACTATTTATATGTCTTTTGCAGTCTGTCTTGTCCCAATACACAATAAATATTTTTCACAAACTTTACACGCTATTTTCGCCCCGTCATATATCAAATCTGGAAACGTATTCACATTGTCGGCAAGCGTCCGTTCTTTCGCCTTTGGCACTGTGGACATTTTTTTGTAACGCACACACGCTGTACAAATTATGTATCTAATTACGATCGCAAAGTGATTTACTTCTTTCGCGAAACAGACACACACTGTTAAACAGTAATAACACACAGAAACAGTCTCAGTCTGTTAAACAGTAACTGGATACCTAGCACTAATCGAGTGTTTTGTGATACCTAGTTTGTTTACAGCGTGAATTGAACTCTGCGTCACGTGCTCGAGGCCCCCACTACACCTTCCCATACGCAAGTCACATGTATGCGGCACCGATTATACAGTTCTACTAATATGCCACAATTACCAGCACGTATGTTTAGCGACATATGTTTCAATCAACTATGTACGGAAGAGACAGTTAATAAGTTGCCGAACAAAATGCAATTATGAAGTCGCATCTCAGCTTTATTGTATAATTTGATTCATTAGCGTCAATATTTCTGCAACATTTATTTCATTTTGATTTTTATTGAATTCATTTAATTTATTTTGATGGAAATATCACTTTTCCATTGAATGTTTTTGTGGAGAACATTTTCATTATTCTGTTATATCTTGACGGACATGTATTGTACTAACTGTTATTCTAAGATGTGTTTTCGACACGACACTGTTCAAAAATGTCAGTTGATTGATTCATACGATTGTTATCTGTGGCGCACACACAAAGAATAATTATACAAACCATACTTGTATAAGCCTTTTCTTAGTCCTCAAGTTGTTTATTAATTTAATAAAGCATTTTAGCAAAGAATAATTATACAAACCATACTTGTATAAGCCTTTTCTTAGTCCTCAAGTTGTTTATTAATTTAATAAAGCATTTTAGGGCGATGAACTGCTCATATTTGGTAATACCTCGACCGGTACGCATTGGTGTCGTTTACTGATATCAGACTGAGTTACCCAAAATTATTTGACACGTTATTAACTTGGTACCTCTTAACTGGAGTGTAAACGATATGGCGGTCTTTAGAAATCAATGTAAACAGGTATTCTTACTTGCCAGCTTGTTTTGTTATGTAACGCTATCCCCTGCGTACTTCACTTTTCATAGGGTAGAATAACATTGTCTTAAATAGTGATGATAATGATATACTCGTGTTTGAAATGTATAGTTCTCTATCTTATGATTTACGGAATGGTCACTTTTCGTTATCAAATCTGGAATATATATAATCTTATTACTGCAAAAAGGCGCTACAACGGCTATTTTTTAAAATGGCGGGGTATTTAGATAAACATCTTTATGGTTTTTATTTTCATTTCTGTCCGTGTATACTGTTATAATTTGCAAAATAGCCATTGTCTTCGAATTTATTATATTCAGTTAACAAGGATGTCTTTAAGGGGTGAATAAATGTAAATATTACCATAAAATCTATTAGATAGTGTCATAATGTAGTTGATTATGTATTAATGCAATATTCTGTAGGACGAATTTATAGTAATGTGTAGCTGTTTTTATAGCACTAAGGCGTATATCTATGTAAAATTTTTGATGTCATTTATCATGCCAAAATGAACAATATTTAACGTACTGACTTATTTTATTTGATAAGACATAAATAACATTAAAATATTTTATTAAATCTAAGTAAATGGGTTATTAAAAAAATTATATGGTTAAATAAACGGCTAAAAAAGTTATCTAGCATATCGTGGTAAAATATACATATCACATTACATAGTCAATTGATATTTGACAATTGTAATAAATAAAATTAACACTTCAACCCTCAACAAGCATTAACACCATTGATATTAACAAAATATATGTGTCGATATGGCTTTATGGTGAAACAATGACCACAAAACTATGACTGCAATATAACCAAAGTTTACAGAATTTGTAACAAGTTACTACACTCTCACGTTCGGTCCGATTCGCTGTTTCCCTTCCCCGCCCAGATCTTAGTTGGCAACGAGCCGGCCGTATTTGATTCCGTAATTTGAATGTGCCGACGGGGAGTGCGGTACTGTAAATTCTGTAAACTTTGATATAACTATATGATGTTATTGCGAGGCAGATTCAAAAAGAGAATGAGTTGTAAAATATAAGTCTTGTCAATGTTTTTCTTGTGATTATGAATTATCACAGAAATATTACATTTAAATATTCCTATATAAAGAATAACGTAAACTAATATTTCGGTATTACATTAACATAAAAATATACAATGCGTGTCTATCTATGTTACAGATGAATCTACGTTTTCCTAAATGGTAATGTATGTATTTAGAATTAAAGTACTGAAGTGACACCAACCCTCATATCTTTCATCAGAGCCATATACAATTTCCAGGAAGTCAACATACTGGTAGGAATCAAGATCCCTGCTAATATGTTGAGTTCCTGACCATATAGTAGGACGTATTTTTTAATAGAAATTTAACAGGAAAAGTATATTTGGTCATGTTGTGGAATACCATTAATTTCGCAGATTCTAGAGGAAAATGCTGATGTAGGTACCTACTTCAAGATTTGAAAATAAGTTTTCAACAGGACGGTGCTTATCTTCTCTATTATGGCGTGGTAAGAGCTTATCTTAACGAATAGTATCCCAATAGTTGTAGAAGACAGTACCAATAGGTACAATGCAATGGCCTGGTCAGTTTCCGGATTTAGCGGCTTTAGATTTATTTTTCTAGGACTACCTAAAGTCTAAGGTATTCGCTATGTTTTAAGCGGATAACATAGTATGTAAGGATAAAAACGGAAGTTTTTAAGTAAATAGGTACTGAAGAATGTACATTAATTTCCGCAGAAATATGTGAACGGGTGATAGAAAAGTTTTATAACAGGATGTGGTTTATATTGTCAATAAGAAGGAGGTGCATATTTTGAGCATTTAATTTAAAATTTTTTAAGAACACCTAGTAGTACTTTTTTATTTTTAATATAAACATAAAGTACCATATGTAAAAATGTATTTAGAATCTTTTGCATGATTTTAGAAAGAAACCTGAGACTGAGCTTTTACAGGAAAACATTTATTAGAAAATGTGTTGTTATATGCAATAATAATTTTCAAGTGTTAGGATTCAAAAAAAATATCAAAAATAATATAACATTTAAACAGATATTTAAGGCAGGTCCCAAATGAGGTATTACTCGCACAGTGTTGCGATTTAAAAATACTCTTCAAAATAGAGCGACTCTAAAGAACTTGGAGTAAAGACAAAGCAAAGTTAATATTGAAAAATATAACATTATATTTTTTCTGGAAGAGGGTGTTTGTTGGGGGTTGAAATTCTAGTAATTTTAATTACTACAATTGTCAAATATCAACTGACTGGGTAATATGATATTCATATTTTATCACGATATGTTAGAAAATATATTCCCATTTACAAATATATTTATATAATAGTTGTTAATATTTCAAGATGTTGACTATAAAAATAGTCAAACCTTGTATTTTTTTAAAAATGTTATTTTTGCTTGAATGATTTATTCTATCAAAGTGTATTTTCCCATAAAAATGAACCTCCAGGTTTCCAAACACTTTATATACAGCAAATTGTAATAAGATATGGTTAACTACAAATTTGATACTCCGTCGGATACTTTTGTACCGCTAGATTCTACCACCAATAACATTATTTAACTAATAAACTGACAATTATTATATTATATAACTAGCCGTACATTCTTTCGAGTGATTCGGCGAATTGCTTAAGTGACAAAACAGCTGAACACCATAAGCGTGGGCATCTCTTCCGTATTGGCGAGATGGCGAACGTTAAAAATGATGTTTATGAGCAGACACCAAAAACGCCATACATAAAAAATGAAATTTATGTATCTACCTAATAAGTTTAACTGTAGTGTTGCTGCATGTATTTGCCAGATTCGCGATAAAATATGTGAATGAAAGAGGCGTAGGCGTGGGTATTAAATCAACCCTTGGACTTATGTTTAGACATATAACGTAATTGATAGCGGTATCTTAATAATAATAATGTTCTACTTTATCTTATACCTTACTTCCAGTTAGTTATAGAAATTGACATGAAATAAAATATTGTTTAGGGCGTTAAAACTTAATACACAATAATTCAAACCAGTTTATAAAATATGTCACTATAGTAAACTGAACTATAGTATCAAAATGGAAGGTTATTTTAATTATTTAAGTATTGTCTAATTTGTATATTATAGTATTTTTTTTTCAAAAAATAAAACTCGTCACGGGTAGGATTCGGCATCTGTGTGGGATGGGAACCGAACGACAGACAACTGTTCCGAACTTATTAGTTCTCATCAGTGCCGTACACGGTACGCTGATCCAGGACAAATGCCAAATGAAATCCGTGGGGTATACACCGATACGATCTATGTCAGTAACATATAAGTGGGGAATCGAGACAGGAACTACCAAACCGCCAAGCGGTTATCAAGTTCCCGAATAGCAAGGCTATTATATAATCCCTATAGGAAACAATGACTCCTCAGGCTAAGGCCCCGCCTGATGATGAGAACTAATAAGTTCGAAACAACTGTCTGTCGTTCGGTTCCCATCCGGGACAGATGTCGAAGCCTACACGTGGCGGGTTTTATTTTTTGAAATCTTGTCTGCTCGTGCAGAAACACGAGAAAATGGTCGAAAATAGCTTTTAGGTATAATTTAATGTCTGGCGGGGCTTTAGCCCGAGAAGCTGTTGTCTTCTATAGCGATTATGTAATAGCCTTGCTATTCGAGAATTACTTGATAACCGCTTGGCAGTTTGGTAGTTCCCTTCTCGATTCCCGACTTATATGCTACTATTATAGTATATGTTTGTTCCCTGCTCTTTGTAAGTAAATGATAATTCATTTTCAATGTAATTTATGAATTTTAAGTATTATTAATTGTTCAGTAAAACAATACAATACATATTAATAAAAAGTACACTATTTTTGGAACCTTCCCGCAAACATTCGTAAAATTGTGTCAATTTTATATGAACTACAATTTACTAAGGGCCTCAAAAATTGTTTTCAAAGATTTGTGAATTACATTAGTGCACTCTCTTGACAACACGTCGCACATCTTTTGGGAAAACCAATATACAAAATTTAAAATAACGAAAGGTCCTAACTTTACATAATAAATTGGTAAGATTGTATTCAAAATCATATTGGACAGACAAAAAGAGAAATTGTTACTAGGTTTAAAGAGCATTATAGCCCTTTTAAAACAAAGAAGATTAGATAGATTTAGAAGATTCATAGAATAGGCTCTAGTAGCTTAAAGTTAGTGAGAACTATAACCAATTGCAGATTGTTAGATGCCATGGCAAGTATTAAGATTGCCAAAATAAATGTGATAGTAACGTGAACAAAGAGCCGTATTTCCAATAATCCGTTGTTTTGGTTGATACTGTGAACGACGACATAAATAGATCAGTGAACCAAATATTTACGTATGTTTATTACGGTTCACTAACCATGAATGAATAGTTGTAACAGATTGGGTCTACAAATGAGTGACGTAGTAAGCCGTAACAAATTATTCATTCACTGTTCACTGACCATGAAAAAATATAGTTAAGATGGCTGAGCTTATTAGCCAATAATAGTGCATATTTCGATGATGCCAACTTGATTGGCGAAATTTTGCGAGAAACATGTATTCCCTAAGCTAATGGTGACTTGTATCTCATATGTCTACTTGTGAGGGGGTGATTGCATAAGCTGACTTGGCGTGCATATCGTCGATATTAAGTGTCAAGCAACAGCTGTTGCGACCATAACTTAGATAGGCAATCACGATTTGCCTACTATTTTTAGCGATTCTTACGCCAATAGGCTCACAGAAACTATACAAGGGAGGTTTGTGTAAAAGATGTACTATCCATTGGAGAAGATGACCCGTTTCCCATCGATATTTATCGTATGGATTGAAACTAAGATTCTTTAGTCTATTGACTACAGCATTACGTTAAAGAAATTCTCCATAATAGAGAAACGTTTTAATTTTCCAGAAGTTGGGCATTTACAATTATTATTACATTAATTTTGGATTGCATTCGAAATTGTAATATAATTTATATGTTTCATTGAATGTTTCCATCTCTGGATAGTATTTTCTACAGTTGTTAATATTTTCATCCACTCACTTTTATCAGTTTTAACAGTTTTAACTTTGATCAGTTAGTTTAATAATAATTTGCAACTATCTAGAGTATTATATTCTGTAAACGGTATGGAGTAAATTTTAAGTGATTTATAAAGAAACTCTACGAATCAGTGACATTATCTCAATATCAACAAGCTTTACATATTTTTATTATCTTTATGTTTCATTGTTGACTTTTATTAACTTAATTCGAATTTCAGAAGTTTTTGAAAAAATAATCGATATAAGATCAGGATACCATCTCTATCTTCTTTTGGTCACCATGTATATAAAATAAACTGCATTTCAGTGGGGTACACAACTTAAAATCGTTACCTTTTCGAAAACCAGTGCAGGTGAAACTTGTCAGAAAATTCGACGACATCCACAGATCATTATGAAAAAATCACAAGGTGTCCAACAGATGACATTAATATATGAATTTTTTTCTACAATTTTATCTGCTATCGAAAATACGACAGTTCATCGTCCTTGGACCATGCCATGTGTTGAATGTGGCTCTCGCGGCGTGGCCGATTTCCGCAGACCCTCAACCTGTCTTCTCGAGAGCCGGAGTGCCCCAGCCAAACCAGCACTAGGAGTCGACCCACGCGCTTCACACCCGTCCAACAGGTTTAGACGCCTTCACTTTTTCTTTAACTATCCTTCCTCGCCTTCTTGCACCAGCCTTGCCTCGCTTACTTAACTGGCCGTCCACAGAGGCGTCTCTGGAACGCGGCCGGAAAGGGACATCCAGCAGAATTTCAGGCGGTAAATGGCAATTGGAATTAGTGAATTTCCGACACGAAGTCGTAGTAAAAGTATTAGAAAATGTAAGTAAAAGGGACAATAACTCTAATTTCATAAAGTATAAATTAAGTTAATGGTAGGAAATGAATTATGAAATTTAGTTTATGAACTATACGTTGGTATACCTTGGTATGTCAATAAAAAGGTTGGTTGCCTGGTTGTTTTGTTTACCTGGTATACTATTTCATAATCGTCCCTGATATATACTTCGTCTTTTCAATTAACATGCACTTTCCTTCATATTTGACTTGGAACACTAAAAAGTGGACGAAATAGTTTCCCACTTGCTATTTTGTCTTTTTCTAGTCAAAAAAAAATTGTTTCTTAATTTGATCATAGTATGTGGATATTCACAAGTTAAAGATACACTAAATTAGTTTTATTAGAAATATAAATAATAAGGAAAATAACAGACCTTAAGGCGCGTATGCAACTGAGCACGAACGGGAACGAGGCAAGGCGAGGCCGAATGAGCATGCAAGTGTATACGTGCATACGAGGCGCGGCAAGATGTTTGGGCCTCGCCACGAGGCTGTTCGGAGTCTATCCGTTTCGAGTCGGTACTTCAAGGAACCATTCGGTGCAGTGTAGACGGTTTTTTGTGGGCGTCCTACGAGGCAGTTTGTGCCCGACGATGCTGCACTTGCCACTACTACATCTTCCGCCATTTTTTCACCGGAACGTACGAATGAATCGAAGGTTGCCTCGTATGATTGCCAAGAATCTCAAACAAGGCATTCGCGTCGCCTCGCCTTGCCTCGTTCCCGTTCGTGCTCAGATGTATACGCACCTTAAGGCCGTTTAAAGAATACAATGTCAAAAGTCACAGATAAAAGTCTTTTGTACCATTTTCTAATATCAGCCAATTCGCTTTCCACAATGCAAAAATTTAGCCTCTCCCACTCTTGTAGTGGGATCCGGTTTTACATTCTATTCGAAGGATGGTATGTCTTTAACATAAATTTCACCTAATATATATATATATATATATATATATATATATATATATATATATATATATATATATATATATATATATATATATATATATATATATATATATATATATGTGAGCTGATGGTCGCACATTTCAGTATGCAACCACTGCCGTCATTGTTTTGACCTATGATGAGAGTTGTGTCTATGTTACTTGTGAATATAAATTATGCTTCAAGTATAACGATACTTACATGGTATATACATTTATTAAAAGAATATATAATAAATGTGAAGCACTTTATTTCTCATTCGGACAGTAGACTTAGTGTATTGTTCTATAAGTTTACAATAATGCTATTCGTACAGTAATCTGAGGTAATGGACTGAACCCAATATTCAATGTATCAGTGTATACCTGCGTTAGATTCTTGACGAGAAGATTGTGGCACCTCTTCCTGAACATAGGCGTACTTGTTCTCACCCCTACATGAAACCTTTCTATGTGTAACCTTCCTCCCCATAACCAGATGCGTTATGTGTATCTAAACTAGTATCAAAAGTGAGTCCATATGACCTACTGTTATCAGTTTCATTAAAAACTGTAAAATGGTATTTAAAATTCTCTCATCAATAATCTATAATTATAGACAATGGATTTTGGATACTTTTTTAAGCTGTATACTACAGATAGAGTACAGTTGTAATCAGATTCTGCTGCTGCATTTCTGGGAAGCATGTTTGTTACTTAGAATATACTTTAGTTGAAGAGCTTAAATTGACGATATGCTCAATTTCGTAATATGGTTGTAGTTAGCTAAATTTAGTAGCTTACTCTATACTAATTAATATATAATATGAGTTTACTAGTTTTCTTTATAACCTAAAATATTTCATATTTAGTAATAATAAGGAAAAGTAATCAGTAATCAACATTACTTCCCCATCGCAGTCTGAGCCTTCAAGAAAAGGAAATCGATTTATGTATGTCCAGTGGAATTTTTTTCATTACTAAAGTTACATACAAACAGACGCTGTGGTGGGCGGAGTTTTTGAAGTACCGCGTTCTGCTGCTAGGAGTATATAGAGCTACTATTCCCAAGTCAGTAAACCAACTATCGTCGCTAAAGAAGGTTCCGTTCGGCTTGTGTGAATTCTTTAGCGAAAGCTACTTTGTGTGCTTGTCGTTTTTGCAATGGCTGATTCTCCTGAACAGCACGCAACCGAAAAGTTTTGATTCTTGTTCGGACAAACTAGCACAGAAACTCTTGAAATGTTAAAAACGGCCTACAAGGATGATGTTATTAGGAAAACTCTTGTGTTTGAGTGTTTTCCCATTTCAAAAGAGTGATAAGGAAGCTCGCTCTGGTCGTCCTTCCATGACTCGAACCGATGAAAATGTTGAAAAAACTCAGAAAATCATCCTGGAAGATAGACGATGGACAATCGACAAAGTTCTGGAAATTTTTGGTTAAAAATTGGCGAACAGACAGGCTGTGTGAGCAGGCGCATTGTCGTGGTGGAAAAAGTAATGTCACAAATTAGGCCTCTTTCACCGCAAACTCTTGCACAATCTTTTCAAAACTTCCAGGTAGAAAGCCTGGTTACTACCTGATCATGTGAAACAAACACTGAATGGACAACTCTTCTCGCATCGAAAAAATCAAAACAAACGACGAGCGCATAAAACAACTCTCACTAAAAATCCCACAAGCTGAACGGAACCTTCTCTAGTGACAACGTTTGACTTACTGACTCGGAAATGGCAGCTCCATACGTTCTTAGCAGCATAACGCGATACTACAAAAAACCCCGCCCACCACAATACCAGTTTGGTTTCTTTTGGGTACCCCCTCGTATTTATATCCCAGTCTACAACGTTTATTATCTATATATTTAGTATATATATATTATATATATATATATATATATATATATATATATATATATATATATATATCATCTAGTGTTCATAGAAAGCAGTGCAAAATTATACATTTAAAATTTCAATCTCCCAACTTGTATTTATTTACCTCTCTTAATTAACAAGAGCAGACCTGTCATCTCCGCCACTGCGTTGTTTATCAATATACAGGTTTACTAGGATATATTTTTAAGTTGCCGATAACACAGCAAGCAACAGGCTATCTATGTAGCAATCTAACAAAAATATGATTATAGGGGGAACTTTTCCAGTAAGCAGTGTCCTGCATTCTGACGTTATCTAAAATTAGTCCACTTATGTGTCGACTTTATTAGGTGTCTCTCGAGAGAACTTTACAACCTGCACGTGTCTTAATATCTGAAACTTAATTTGAAAGTGAATTTCGAAAACCAACTTGTATGGCGTTTATATAATAATATTTCTAACGTTATTTTTTAACATTAGTTAACAGTTACATGGTAGAGTTACCTTAATTCATTGAGCTTATTTGATTTATATGTCGTTTAACATTTCAACTACAAAAACTAACTAACATATTTTGTTATCACGCGTTGTTACACATATATAGAATACAATAGTTATTAAAGTAATAAAAAAATACATTACTTTAAGGAAAGAGAAATTAAACTACCTTCCAATTTTCCCTTCGAAGTGTTAACGTTTGCTACGCTATTTTCTTTTTAAATAAATAAACAGTTTTAAAACTTTAAAACGGACTTTTCCGCAGGCAGAGCATCTCTATCTCGAAATTGAGTGGCCGAGAAAAATAAGCCAACACATAAATGCAGAATATGTGTTTTGTTCGACAGATTTACTTTTTCCAAATAGTCCACCATCGTGCTTTCTCATGACCCATTCACAGGGTGGGGCGTGTCCTATCCACCTCAAAATCAATAGTTGTCATCTTGGAGACGTCCCCGACCAGAATTAGTCAAAACCCGATCGATCCGATACGATTTAATTAAGTGATCGTGTTAACAAAAAAAAATTCTCAAATAGCCCACCATTGTGCTTTCTCATGGCCCATGAACATGGTAGAATGTATTCTATCCACCTCAAAATCAATAGGTGTCGTCTGGGAGACGTCCCCGATCAAAATCAGTAAAAACCCGATCGATCTGATACCATTTAGTTGAGTTATCGTGCTAACAAGAAATGTTATTAGTGCTGACGCCAACGACAACGACACACACACACACAGAATAGTTTAAAAACCATTTTTTTTTTTGTTTTTAGGCCGAAAAACGAAAAATAGACGTTAGAAAAAGAAATTTTGTTTACACGATTACATTACTTTTCCGAGTATAGTTGAGTGCAGAAAACTAAAATCTTTGGTATCTTCCCTTTTCATTTAAGATATTAATTACCCCTACAACGATAGATATGTATTCTGTTAGTCGAGATTTGTACCATAGTAGAACAAGGTCAGTCTCATTACGAACAAGACAAATTGCAAACTGATGATAATTCCGACAAGCGTTTTCAAATTATATTTGAATCAGATCTAGAGTATAGTACAATGCAAAAACGTGACTTGGATTCCTTAAAACCAGGAAGTAACAGATGCTTAAGTCTCTATAAACTTAAATTTCCGAATACCGTCGATTCCAAACTCTGATATAAAACAAGTATTGACTTATTTTGTTGTTAATTGTTGACTGCAATTTTTTAACCATTTTATAACAATTGAGATATACGAAGCATCTGTATATCCTCTGAACACTTTCAAAGTTCTTCTATATTACTATTCTCTATTTGCTCATAAGGTAGAGCACGATATTCATCAACTCAAGTAGAAAGGTTACAGATAGAAATATTAGAAACTAAGATGAACACATCCATGCTTAGGAAGCTGTTCCAAACTCCCCCAGTTGGGACTCGAACTGAGGAATGCTGTACATTCCCAATATGGGACTCCGTCTTGCACCAAAGATCACAATATGCATGACATCGTCTTAGTCCAATCTATAGGACAATACAACTGATCACTCATCCATGTTGTAGATGCGAAGCAAAAAAAGATCACGTTGGATAACTGACTTAATTGCCATACTCTCATTGTGGTGGAATCAAAACATGGAAAAAATTTAGAAGTAATGTTGATTACTGATTAATTATAATTACCATATAACATTTTAGATTATAGAGCAGACTAGCAAACTCGTCTCTTATATTAATTAGTATAAAACAATTTACAAAACGACAACCAATTATAAAACTTTGATCATATTATCAAATTCAGTCCACCAACTGAAGTTTATTCTAAGGAACAACTATAGCTGTTCAGCTGCTTACCAGAAATGCTAGTATGTAGCTGATTTACATCTCTAGTGTAGTTACAATTGAAACCAAAAGAAAATAAATTCCAGTACTCATTGATTGTGGTAATAGATTATGAACGCATGGATTTTCACTTACTGCCTTTTATTTTTAAGGTAACATTGATAATGGAAGGTTTAAAACCTACCTGAACTCACCTTTGATACTAGCCTGAAAAGTTTACTTTAGATACATATAAATGGATTTCTTCCCGTGATGTATCAGGCAGTGGAGGGAACGGTTACAGATAGCAAAGATACATATAGAGGAGAGGCTGGATAAGTACATGTACACTAAGAAAGATGTTTCAAACTCTCCCCGTCGAGAAAAGGACCCAGACATACAATATTACTCTGAATACTGGATTTGATCCACCACACTGGATAACTCTACGAATAGAAGTACTGTAAACTCTTATAGGAGAATACGCTAAGTCATCTTAAAACCCGTTTGAACTTATAAACTAAGTTTTGCCTACACTAATAGACATAATTATTGCAAGTTGTGACAAATACATAAAACGTTTAAATTGTCACCCAAATGTCCTCTCGTTAAATATTTTGGACAATAGTGCACAAACAATATGATTCAAATGCAGGACGCCACTAGCTTACCATTTAAAAATTGAAGGAAATACTAATAGAAAGGTGGAGAGGATGAGGCAGCGTACTCCGTTCATTGTCGGACCTACGCTATTCGAGGTCAAGCAATCAAATGTTGGGTGCGACTTGGATGGGTGACACATGGTCTCGTTCTCATGTCGCGGTGGTGCTGATTTGGTATCTGGTAATAGAGTGACAACTGGGCCAATTACTGGGCACATTGCACATTGTCTGCGTGAGTTCGATTCTCACCAGAGGGAACTTGGTTGACAGTTCCCTCAGGGCTGGGTGTTTATCCGCGTGTATATGTATAACGTTCCCCTACTTAGCCTGCCTGTAGGCCTTCTGGGGAAGGAGATCTACTTTTTGAGTGTCCAAACTAAACTATCAGTTGCTTTAAGATAATAACATAGAAAAGAAAAAATTGCAGACTTTTATTCATTGGAAGAATTCTCTATCATGACATTTCCTTCAAATCAACACATATGCTTATTGTTTACTCTTTGTAGCTTTATGCCTATAAAGCTATAAGATTGCATAATAAACGTAATACAAATATTTATACTGGATGTATTTTAACTTCATATTAATAACAACGTTATTAATAAAGTTATCCAGCTATTCGTAGGCTGTTACATAAGCGAATTGAAGGTGCCAGAGTAATCTAGCATTATTCTATATTATTTCATATTTGAGGTCCTTTCCGGACATCCTATAAATGTCCTTGGCGTGTACGCTGTACAGCCGCGCTGCTGTCAACAATCGCAAAAAATCTGTCGTTGTTTATTCCAGAACGCAGCCCACAAAAAATGTCCAAAAGTTGTCTCATTAATTTCACGAGGGCTTATTATCTGTAACAACGTAAACGTTTTATGGCCAGCATTTACAAAGAGCAAGTCATAAAAAAAGTATTATTTTAATCGAATTAATTAATGTCAGATTAATGGGTAGATAATAACTGATCTAATTAAATAACGCTGTTGAGATATTTTGTGTTTGGGTATGGGCCTTATCAGATAATTTTAGGTCGGTTGTGCAAATATCCTACTTAATTTTTGTAACCAGTTTTTCTTTTGCTTTTTTATATCTTAAAACTGAGGTATGTCCAATTGTATAATTTAATGCAATGACAAGGCAGGATTTCCGTGTCAGTATAATAAATTTTCTCACAGAAAATGAATTTAAATCATGTTGAACTTAAAACCATGTGAACTTTATATAATTTTTAAAGAAATCCGACTACACTGAGAAAAAGGTTTCATGGCTAAACTTAGCATCACAAATTATTATTTGATGTCCAAAATATTTACTGAAAGTAAACAGGGTAGGTAACTGTATCAAATAAATTAGTATTAACCATTAAAGTAGTGTATTTTAAATTATGTCAAGGTCATTGAACTTAATTCGGTGTTTCACGGATCGTTGTATTACCGCTTGCAAATATGATCTAAAGTTAGTAAGTAATATTTGAGATTTTATTTAATACCGATAGTTATAAAATAACATTTTTGTTATTGGCCTATATTTATCTAGAACCATGTATTTATCCGATTACCTAGAGAAGCTCAAATTTATTAATTTTGCCCATATTATAACAAGCATACTATAATAGTAACTCAATAAAGCTAATATGGATAGGAAGTAAACTAATACCTAAAATCTAAATATCTCTGATTTAGTCAACACCATCTGGACGATAAATTTTTTTCATTGAAAGTTTTCTAAGCAACCACTCTTAAAATAAAACAGGCAAAAATAACGCAGTTTTTGAGAATCATACCACTGAAAATGATCCCCAGGGAGAACAACTGTTACGGTAATGACATTCATAATATCAGTTAACAGTATTATTGAAAATATTGTTTTCTCAATACACAAGTCAATATATGTAGATGATCTACATATATTGACTTGTGTTTTCCCTCTGTTAATTGAGTGGAAGGAATTCAAGGAAAACTTCAGTCTGCCGTTAATCAGGCTACAGGACGAACAGATGAAAATTTAGAAGCTTCAAATTTTCAAATACAAAAATTAAACTTCTTCACTTTCGTATATTTAGATACACTCTACCTGTCTTTCATATAATGAATCATACCTCTTAATTTTGTCGATTGGTATAAATTTTTGGAAGTCGCCCTAAATAAAAATGATCTTTACAGAAAGCTTCACTCTCAGAAGTATACCTAGCAGGCTCATGATAAAATATAAAAAGACTTTACATCTTTAGAAATTTATCTAAGCTCAACTGATCCTAGTGGTAGAGAAGTTCTAATTGTATACAACATTAATTTTTGACAAGAGTTGATTATAGATGTTTAATATATAGAACAGTCCGAAAAACTAAACTTTTCAGATAGTAGTACCAAACCCTCCCCATTGGGACTCGAACTCAAGCATGTAATGAGACTCAAATCTGGCCTCAGTCTACCACTGCGAACCACAGTACGAATGACATTATTGCAGTCATTTTTATAGGGGAATACAATAGGGAATAGAATACAATGCACTTTTATAGCTCTGTGTTGGATCATCGACTTGAATGCCCATCATATTCTTCAAACCCTTATCCTATTTATGTGTCCTTAAAATAGCAAATATGGCAACCGAAATTCCTTTACTTTTAGCATTTTTCCGACTTATTAATATGTATTATTACGCTTTAATTTACATTACGTTGAAGAAAGATTAAACTACTACTAAACAGCTGTTTCTCATCTATCCATATGCTATCCGCTTACGGGCGCGTTGATTGTTGAGCCGCAAGGCTTTTGGCTTTCGGGCAAGTTGGGCGATACCCATTTATATGGCCCAGGTTCGCCTGATAATGAAAATGACGATATGAGCGAGGGGGATGCGCAATAATGTTGCGATGATTTGCTTTATCCGCCAAAGACTTTATTTGAAATTTTAAGTGACGATGAATTTCCTTACAAACAATGTCGCGATGTTTGGTGAAATTGGCGGCGGCGCGTCCTCTTACCTTAACAATCTATGATGGTATATCATGTAGTTGCATTATGATAAAATACGGTTCTAAGGATAACTGAAGCACGGAACATATTAATCAGTCAGACTTATGCGTGTATGTTTCCAAAGAAAAATCAGCTAGGTCAATTATAGAACTATGAGTAGTTTCTATGCCGCTTAATGCCTATAATTAATATCCCTAATTAATTTAGCAGATAGTGTTGCACATGCTCGGCGGAGCAGGAAAAATTAATAAACTCGCCCGAATGGCTCATTTTTAGCAAAAATTCATAAGAGTTGTGCTTAACGTTCTGAGAAACAATTTTTTAATTTTATTAATTAAAATAATTGGCGCAGTTTTTGCGCATAGAATTTAATTGTTGCCGCTGCAAACCAAATGGCAGAAACGCCGCAAAAACGGAAAGTAAATGTAGGGTACGCGATAGAAAACGCACCGTAGTAAAAATCCCGTTTTTATTCTAAATAAACGACTTTTCCCGCCTGGTTTATTAAAATAATTTTATGTTGTGAACTGCATTCCGAAATATAAAAACTCCTTCCGCATATTAATTGGAAATGTATGCAAGCAGCCCAAGGTAATTAGAGGCGTTATAATTGTATTTGGTGATGTAATGGTGTACTAGTAGTTGACAATACAAAAAGAACAAAAATAATATTAAAAGTAAACAAACCCAATTTATTATTAGATAATAATAAATTATTAAATTATTCTTACAGCAAATTAAATAACTATTAGTTAGATATATGTGTACAGGGTTGGGTTAATGTGTCGGAACACCTAATTACTGCTTAAACTATAGGTTGAATCAAATATACCCTTAGCAAAAGTTTTTGTAATTGTTATTCAGTGGTGGACGTTGATTTCCTACATCTACCTTATTTCTCGAGGTATATCATCATCTGCAGTTTTTTTTTTCTAATTGATACCCCTGTATATTGTAGAATATAGAGGGGTATCAATAGTACTTTTAGATACCTATTTTCGGTACTTTTCGATACTTATTCAGCAATTATAATGATATAAGATTTGGTGGATGTATGACGTATGACTTTATAGATATTAAATAAAACAATAAAAAAAATTAATAGTGTATTAAATAATTTTTAATTTGGTGCACAATTAAATCCCCAACATTAATATACTTTAATAGCATTATAACGTTTGCATAAAATATATAGCCTGTTGTTGGGATACTGTCAAACTACTAAAGGTCTTCAGTTTGAGCATTAATTATGATATTTTTCTGTCTATCGTTCGGTTCCCATCTGGGACAGATGTCGAATCCTACCCGTGGCTGGTTTTATTTTTTGAAACCTTGTGTGATCACGCAGAAACACAATAGAGGGGTCGAGGGTTGCTTTTAGGTATAATTCAGTGCCTGGCGGGGCTTTAGAGGAATAGTTGTTTTTTATTGCGATTATGTAAAAGCCTTGCTATTTGGGAACTATTTGATGACCGGTTGGCGGTTTGATAGCTCCTCTTTCGATTCCCGACTTATATGTTACTGATGTAGATCTTTGATCAATTCATGAATAGAGCGAATTAAAATCCATTAAACAGAAAACGAAATTAAATATTTATAAATTCTAATCAATTCAATTGTTGATTTTTGCGATTTTTTTAATAAGAATTCCAAAACTGAACTTGTTTAACATATTTTTATACTTGTATACTTTTTATATCTGAAAATATGAGAACACGATGAGCATTCAGGCCAGTAGCCCAACGCAGAGCTAATAGATGTAGCCTTTTGCTCTACGTCTACAACACGGAGTCATTGTGGAATTGGGTTAAGGTTTCAACTAGGAGAGTTTGAACCTGCTCTCTGAGTAAGGGTGTGCTTGTGATTATCTACATGTGTAACTTCCTGTCCTCAGTTTGAAGATTTCAGGAAGAGCTTGATCTTCAATGCTATCTGCATGTCCAAACAAACAAACAAATGTTATAATTGAAGAGCTTGGGAGAAGAGGGTAACAAGCCACAATTTCATAAATTTTTTTTATAAGCATAATCATTATAATAAAGCAGGGAATAAGCCGTGAATTTAATTTCACGGAAATCGAGCAAAATATGGCTACGCTGTGCGCCAAATTCCTTCTTCACTCATTCCCTTTTATGCGCATATCAGATGCAGGAAGGTAACAAGCCACCAGTATATCAACATGGCCGCCTTATGTTCAGATGATGCTAAGAGGAAAGTGTTTGAAAACAATGATGAATCTGACTGTAATGACGTAGACTTTGACTCAGATGATAGTATAAAGGATAAAGATTATGTTGCATCATCTGATGACAGTGACAGCAGTGACGAAGATAATAATTTGGTAAGTTTAAAAACAATGTGGCATATTACCTTTTAAGACAAAAATTGGCATCTTTTTTAAGTCAACAGTGGCATTTTATTCTAATATTATTTTGTATTTAGAATTTAGTTTAAACGGTTTAATGTAGATTATGCTACAGAAACTGGCAAAATGCAGTGAGTTTATTTCTTTTATAACAAACTTCAGTGGTTGTCGACCTACGGCTGATTAAATAAAATGTTTTTGTGGCTTGTTACCTTTTTTTGTAAATTAATTTGCTTGTATTTTAGAAACATAATGTATCCAGAGGCACTCTCGAAACATCAGAAAAGAAAGTTAAATCCAGGTGGCGACAACAAAATAGTGAAACCAGAAAGCGGGTAAAGGCAAATAAGCGGAGAAACTTAGGTCACTCATATGAAAACTGTAAGGGCAGTAAAGTAGAAGCAGAAGCAAGATGTTTAGGTTCTCCATGTCGATGTAAAAATAAGTGTAGAGCGTTGCTTTTGGGAAGTGAAGAAAAAATATTTTATTCATTTTGGAATTTGGATTCTTACGATAAGCAAAATGCATACTTATTTGGAACAATAAAGGCCATACCTAAAAAGAGAAGTTATCCCAAGAAAACAAAACGGCAAACATCTATTCGAAATGTGACATTTTTATATTCTGTGAAAGTTCAAGGGGTTGACCAGCAAATATGCAAGGAAGAGTTTTTATCTGTGCATGACTTAAATAATTATAAATGGCGAATATACAATATATGCAAGCAAATTCGACAGGGAAATACAATACCAAAATGTGAGGAACGAGGTAAACATCACAACCGTAAGAACCGATTACCCGATGAAATGGTAAAGAGTATACATGACCACATTAAGGCTATTCCTAAGTATACAAGCCATTATAGCAGAAAATGTAACCCTAACAGACTCTATATTGATCATAATATCTCCATTGCGTCTCTTTATAAGAATCACGGTGTGCAGAATATGATATTGTGCCTGCTAAGGAAGATGCCTACCGAAGAATTTTCTGTAGTCACTATAATATTGGTTTTAAGCTCCCGAAAAGTGACACTTGCCAAACATGTGATCAGTATAAAATTTTAATAGATTCGAACAAAGACAATGAAGCAAAATTAAAAGAAAACCAATTAGAATTAGAATTACATCAAAGAAGGGCGGAGGCAATGCAGACAAACATGAAAAATGAAATAGATGAAGCAAAGGACAGAAATAAAAACCATGTTATTTCGTTCGATCTCCAACAAGCACTTCCAATCCCTGATATAACTGTAGGAAAGGCATTTTATTTAAGAAAAGGATGTATAATCTTGGATTACATGATTGTAACACTGGAAAAGGATTTATGTACATGTGGCCAGAATATATTGCAAAACGTGAAAGCGACGAGATAGCAAGTGTTACTCGTATTTTAAAATTTATTAATGATACTGCCCCACAATCTGAAGAACTTATAGTGTTTACTGATAACTGTGGAGGGCAAAACAAAAACTGGACAATAATGTCTCTGTGGTTGCAGATAGTACGAGAACAAAAATTTAAAAGTATTGAACATCGATTTCTCGTCCCAGGATATACCTATTTACCATCCGATAGAGACTTTGCCTCTATTGAAAAGTTTCAAAAAATAAAACCCGCCACAGGTATTTTTGAAACCTTATCTGATGGTGCAGAAACACGAGAAAGGGGCCGAGGATCGCTTCTGGGTATAATTCAATGCCTGGCGGGGCTTTAGCCCGAGGAGTAGTTGTTTCCTAGAGCGATTATGTAATAGCTTTGCTATTCGGGAACTACTTTGATAGCCGCGTGGCGGCTTGGTGGTTCCTTTCTCGATTTCCGACTTATAAGTTACTCTATTGAAAAGCACAAGAAATATTTAAAACAGGTATATTCTCCTGATCAATGGTATGATACTGTTAGGCAGGCAAAACAAAAAAAATCTTTTTGAAGTTATACCAATGACACAAGGAGATTTTTATTCTTTTGAAACTATCTAAAAATCTATCAACAAAAAGAATATAACAAATACAAAGGAACACGTAAATTTCAGTAAAGTAAGATGTTTTCGCTTTGAAGCAGATCACCTTAACACAATGTTCGTTAAACATTATTTAAATGAGTCGTTTAAACCAGTAAATATTGGCAAGAGAGGTGTTCATCTATCAAGTGGTCAAAAATTATCTGAGCTTCCCCAAAAATACAATTAATTTATAGGAATAAATCCAAAAAACTTCAAAACTTCCACTGTTCTGAAGCACTGCTTCCTTTCATTCCCATCATTTATCATGGCTTTTACTTAGAACTTGGCGTAGAAGCCGTACAGTTAGACGCTACTGATGCAGATAGTAACAACATTGAACATTTAGACGATGATGAATCAGAAAATTTATGAGTTCTGTTTTTTTTTTTAATTAAAAGGATTTAAGCAATATTTAAGAAGAATAAGATGGGGTTTGATTTCAAGTTAAAAAGGCAACAAGCCACATTTTTTTGTTAATTTTGGTCATATTTTTATTGCCTGTTGTAGTTTTGTTTTTTCGTTTACACCTTGTCATACTTTTATATATGAATAAACTACTGCAAAAATATTTCAGTCTTTCTTTTATTATTATGATTTCAGGATTTGATTAAAATATAGAAAGGTGTATAACTCCATAATAGATAAATGTGGCTTGTTATCCTCTTCCCCCGAGCTCTTCAATTGTTGTAATTGGTATTGAAAATAATTTATTACATTATGCATGATATGCTCGAGCATTACATTAGTACTTATTTATTCTTCATGATCATTAACAGATCTTCTTAGTATTTTCTCATGTGCCCTGCGCTTAAATTAAATTGGAGTATACATTAGATCTGGTGCTGTAACTGGTAACTAGTTAGATTATATTGTTTGATTGTGAGCCAACGAAATAGTGATATAAAATATTCTCCCACGATTTTCATATAAATTTTGATATATGATTTTTGATGCTTTGTGAAAACCATTATTCTTCAGATAACTGATAATCATCTTCGAGACCAAGAAAACCATAACATACTTGTGTATATTCAAAAATATAGTACGAGTAAATAGTCTTGTTATACAAACAAGAATTCATAATTTATTCAATTAACAGAAAATAAATACGTAGATTTTAAAAACTTGAGATAATGGAAAATAATTCAATTGTATTAGCCGAGGAAATTTGATGCAATGACTCAATTTCCGATACATATTTTGTTACCAGCGTTATTATTAACACTCCTATTAACTGTTTCTATACCTACTAGAAATTAATTATAAAGAAAATCGTATTTACCGTGAAGCGAACATGTCACAGTATCTACCTACAATTTCCTCCTCCTACAAGGTGTAAAGAATACGACAGTGTTACAAAACGGCCTTAGTCATCTTCAATTGGCCCGCCTTTAACACCTAAGCACTATGTAACTGCATTTGTAGCGTATTTTTATGTTTAAACAATATATAATACACCTTAGCAATTTAGTTTCGAATTTAAAAATATTGTTAGAATAGACATAGTGAAGTTTTGCTTATATACTTTGTCTTACACCTTTCATACAGATAGTTCTGTATTCTAAAATATTCTGGAAAACGTACGATTTATCTGCTGCTGATTTTTTTTTATTAGTCACATATCCACATTTATTGTATATTAATGTTTTGGATTCATACAACAAGATATATGTTTGTTGTATGAATCCAAAACATTAATATACAATAAATATGAATATGTGACTAATGAAAAAAATATATTTATTTGGAATACTTCCAATTTATACAGTGTTATTTTTTCAATTAAATAAAGTAGATTTTATAATACAGAATATACAGAAATACCTAGAATTCGGATTGAATTGTGTCTGATCGTGAGGTTTGTTCGACGTTTCGGCTCCAATTTTCAAGAAGTGGGTAATATGGGTATGTAGCTTGCCACCGGGGTCTCAATCTGCCTACTCCCCAGGATTTCTCACTGACTCTAACTGGAATAGACAGATTGAGACCTAGGCAAGAACTACTATGAATCTTATAGTTAGTACTGCTATCCAATTGTATATTCTGTTCTTGGTACTTGTACTAACTTCATTATTTCTAAGTATTTTTAACCTATTAATATACTTGTGCTACTTTCGTTGTTCTGTTAAGGTAACTGTTTTACCATCGTCGTTAATTTTTCGTTGTGTTTGGTTAGCCATTGGACAACAACTGCCACAAATTTCGTACCTATTAAGAGTGGCATAGTAAACATATATTGTCGATCGTCACAATGAATTCTGATATCGTTGTGTACTATCATCTAGACATTAGGGTGAAAGTATTACAGTTGAACAATTTACTTCAATTTTTGGCAGGCGTAATGCAGAATTTCTGAATGTACGAGAACATTAGCTACCTCCTTCTCCATGGCAATGGCAGGCTTCACAGGGCTACACTGTTTTGGAACAAAGCTTCTTATTTTCTAGGAATTAGGATCTTTTCCATCTTTCATATATGTCGCCGTTTATTGTTTATTACTGAAATACTCGTATTTTGTTCACCAAAATGTCTTGCATATAAAATTATATTTATTCGAGACTCTCTCATATATTTGTGGCCAATCTTCGTTCCTAATAACATATACCTAACTGTTTCTGTGTTGATAATTTGCTATCGTTCTGTACCTAGTCGTATTTTCTTACAATAAGCACTACATATGTAAATACCATTACTGCCCTAATTTTAAAATACTAGCTCTGAAAATACTAGCTCTAAAATACTAGTGCTGAAGAAGCTTCCGCACGAAGCGTGTTTAATATAATCGCCTCTATGACGATCCAACTTATGAAGTTCAAGTTGGAACCTCGATTTAAAGTAGATTTATAACTCCCTTGTAGCATAGTTTGCAGATCTTGATGAAAAGGACGAAGTAAATTGCGAAATTGAGGAAGAAATACGTGTCATTGAACAAGAAGAAGAATCCCCCGAAGTTACTGATATAGACAGTAACCATAAACGAAAAGCTCTTAAGTTTTGGAAAAATGGAAGGAGAGAACGATTGTCATTAAAACTGCCCAATACCATTACCAACTAACTTAAAAGTACCAAAAAACATCAAGTCATTATTCGTGACTACAATTTACAGAGGTGGGCATTTAAAGCTCAAGGAATATTACAACTTTCCAACATTCAGGTGCCGCTTGGGTGGGCATAGGAAACTAAACGGGATTACAATATAATTTCCCGATAGACTACGAAGTTTGGAAAACGAAGCCAAGGAACTGCTATCATAAATATTGCTGTAGAAACCATAACGTTTATCCAAAGTATATATCGTATAATACCTGAATATGGATTAGACCATACTTAAAACACTGATCAGGGTGAGTTCAATATAGAAATGCAAAGAGGTCTAACATTGTAGACAGATATGCAAAGAGGTCCAAAGCTGTAGTTCAATGTAATGTAGCAATTGCATATAGTTACATATATGCATCTATAAAGTTACTGTTATCACTGTTCGTATACTTAAAAGAGATAAGTGGGCGTATAGAATCAATATTATCTATTATACTATTGGTCCTTATTTCGTGGGAGGTATATAGCGGTAGTATAACAATATTATCATATTGTTATACTACCGCTATATACTTCCCACGAAATGTTTATATATATTATGACCACAATATCCGGAGATCTAACAAAACAGCCAATAATAAAGTGGGACAACAAAGTATATGGTCCTCCATTCGGATACAAAATACTTCTACCAAAGACTCGTGGTCCAGGCCAAAGGCCCTGAAGATGTTGAAAATGTACCACTTATGTAGACAATTACAGTTCATTCAATTCCCACGGGCGCTACTGGTGTCGTATAGGATCTAGGTAGTTCTTGGTCCTAGAAGCTATTATATACAATTGCTTTATCAGAATTTTATGTCCAGTTACATCACAGAGACGGCATTATGCTTTTGCAAAGCTTAACCTGCCTACAGTTCTCACTGAGATATAAATACTTCATCAAGTGTGCTCGATACAAACATGGTTGCCTTGAAGAACTTCAGAAAGCATTTGAAACGCCTCTGTATTTTCGCAATACCGAGTTAGTACACTGCAATGTTTATGGAATATCGACCATAATAAGGTATTTAGTGGTAGGTATAAAAAATATTTACGCATAAATCACTTTTTTGGAGATTATCAACCTTTATTAATGAAGATGCTTCTAAATATCCTTTTCTGATCACTTAAGCATACGTATCAGTGCACATTAATTATTTATGCACTAATTATGTATTTAAATGTAAACTAAGGGTGCTTATTTCACCAGGTGAACAATGAAAATAACAAAGAAACTCATACACTCGTACACTATCTATCGTATAAATTATTCATATCAGTAACTACCCCTAATCGTCATGTCTCCCCCCAACCCCGCCAAAGTAGAGATCGTAGATAGATCTTGACTTTGTAAAAAATCAATAAGTGTATTATCTTCACCAGCTTAAAGGAATTTATTTAGAAAATGGAAATTCTAACGCGTTTGTAAAGATAATATTTCACCAGGAAAACTGCTCTTTCAAAAATCATTTTCTCTATGAACGATGAGAAAATCTAAAAACAGGTAAACTTTATTTTTTATGTAGTATATGTAAGAAAAAATAACCACCACAATCAAGTGAAAATAAGAGCCTGGCAGAAAAAAATGTTTGGAGAGCCGCCTCATTGTACAAGAGATGCCTCTCTTTTCGTGCCTTTATATAGTAGTTGAAGGTCTCTTTTGAGTGTTTATAATTTTTATTGAAATATTATAGTTACTATGTAATATGTTATGAAAATATAATATCTTTTAGTATTGGTTTGTGTATAATATTTGAATATATTATATTGTTTCTGAGATATGGCCAAATATGGGCTTTGAGTGCTAACTGAGGAGACTGTTTTCACCCTTTTAAACCATTTATTGGGCGTTAAAAATACGTGTCCCTTATTTTTCGATTAATTTTCTCTCAAATTTCAAAAGGGTTAGTTCCGTGAAATTAAGTTTGAATAATTATTTAATCACACGGTATATCTCGTGTCTTGCGTTTGACAATGAGACAGACCTCGGATGTGGCAACCTCAGATGTGTATCTCGTTAATCCGTTGACCGTAAGAGATACTCGAATGGCGTAACTCTAGCCTCTTCTTATAGTCGAGTTCCCTGCATTGTGAAATTTTAAAAATGCGGTTTAACCTAGAAAAAAGTCCAGTTTGGACGCACGAGATCTCCAACACCATTTCTGGAATATTGTCTACGGGTACTTATCTGCACTCGGTAATCTATACTCGTTATGGGATTATAAAAAAAATGCGACAAATTTGGACTTTTTCGGCACGTGAAATATTATATTTTAAATTGGACTGGTTTTTCGACGTCTCGGCAGATGTACTTGTATGGGTTACCCTGTCTCGACATCACAGATTTTCTGTTATATATGGAAAAACTTAAATATATTGCGTCATATATTTCAAAAACAAAATCAAATATATGCTTTGTGGTTCTTAAAGTTTAGTTTATCAGTTTAGTCTATCGCTAAAATTAATTAAACCACAAAACTATTTCATTATTAATAGGTAATTATTAACAACTAGTATATAATAGTATTTGTTAATTACTAATAAGTAAAGTTATCCACTGCAGGTGCTACATTGGCGGTGTTACACTCATGTAACTCCGTGGCAGCTGGAATTCCATCCTGTATTTGAGATATTTGAATCAATGTAGATATAAACAAATCAGATAGCTTTTTTGTCGTATTTAGCTGCTCATTTCGTTTCTGCCACTTTTGCATAGCGCAACTATGTTGAAAATATACAGTAATATGCAGCTATTTGCGTATAATGTGAGGACATTTAAATGAGAGTTGCCTGATTTAAAATATGGCCGAACTCTAGAAATATGTTTGGTTGGTAATCGAAGCTTGTTGGAATTTATGAATATACTTATATAAATGCATAAAGTGTACAATATATAAATTAAAAAAAGTGTTCAAAGACATTATGCTGAATTTCATTGTTTGGTTGTGTTCGTGTACTGCTTATTTATATTAAATAAAGAACAATTTGGTTAGTTTTGGAACTAATACAATTCTATAATGCAGATCGCTTAACATTCATTTAACGAAGTATTATGCAAAGAGATTTATCGTTTGTCCGTGAATGACTTGAAAATAGTACAAAATACAAAATATACAATAAAAAAACTGTGATGAGACAATAAATTCTATGAAAATTCTATGACCAACATTACAATACGTACACTTGATCCACCTCGACTGGCATCTGTGTATTTACTAGATATAATAGTAAAACATTAGAGAAATGCCTAGTGAAGCAATTCAGAATCTAAATCTTTACTATCGGCTACATTACAGAAATTTCAACTTTAAACAAATCAACTGTTACAATTTCTATGGACCATTCCCTCAGAAATGTTTGAACTAATTTAATACATATTATGTGTATACATATTACAGCAGAAGTGCTGCCATATTTATCTTCTCGCTTGCTTGTTTTCCTTATTTCACCGAAGACTTCCGGCAAACAAATGGTTGTAGGTATACCATTCATAATTGGCCATTTTACGTTCCTCTAAAGGCACTGTTGCCACATGACCAGTTTTTCCGAAAAAAGCAGGAAAAAACTTTTACTGGATATGGTTCATCTTGAAACACCCATACAGCCGACTGCTGTTTACTTTTCGGCTCATACGCATAGATTCATGATTCATCACCTGTGACAATGTAATATACGTCTTTGGAAGCACCGCCATTGTATTTCTTGAGCATTTGTTTGCACCAATCGACATGGGCACCTTTTTAAAATTTTTTCTAATTATGTGGGATCCAACTAGAATCTTTTTAATAGCTAAATGATCATGCAATATTTTGTGTATGCTAGTCGAACTAATGCTTAAGGTTACCTCAATCTCACAGTATGTCACATGACGATCTTGCATTGCCAGTTTTTGCACAGCATCAATATTTTCTGGCACAACAACTGATTTTGGAGGACCTTCACGACTTTCGTCAGGTGAGCGAGTGGTTGCCACGATTAAACTCGTTATAACCAGCATTTCACAGTGCCAAAGGATGGGGGTGATATCGTCAAAAGTGGAAGTAAGTTGATCGATGTACTCTTGTCTTGATAATCCACGTCGAAAGTCATAGCAAGTAATCAATCATCGCACGAAAATGTTTACGAGTTAATTCCATTTTTTCGCTGAGATCCAATTTTCAAATCACTGTAAACAACACAAATCGCGCTTAAATGATGAAATGTTCTGAAGAAGGTTATGGTCAAAAATGTCAAACTTTCCATTGTAAACGTCAGATGGCGTCTGACAACACTTAGTGCTTCCAAGGCTTAAAAATCTAAATAGTGCCCCTCGTAATACACACGAAAGGACAAAGAGAAAAGTGACTACCGGATCTTACAGATCTGATGCGCTCGACGAGGGGTTATTCTTAATTATATTAGATTATTACAAAATTAAATAAAGATATTTCATGTTCAGGTTACGAGTACGTATTCTCTTACAACGATAAAAGATTTCATCAGTTGGAGGTATCTATAAAGCGATTTGGTTGATATTTTTAATGTTGGCCCCAAAGGTCGCGTTACTTAATTTCACTATTATGTCATTGATTATTCCACTTTATAATAAATGCAGTGCATACATAATATTTTGATATTCTCAGAATACTGTGCCAGTTTACGCATAGGATATCCAGTAGTTCATCAGCCACTTACTCAAACCGAAAGTATTTGCGGTTGTGAAATTCTTCTGCGTTTAAATTCTAAAAATAATAATTTAATATCGGCGCTCCTACTCATATTAATTCCTCACCGTGCCTCATGGTGGTTTCGATGTGAATCACATTCTAAGACATATCAAGCGTGCTGCGGTCGCACAGTAGCTCTGGAAAGTCATAGCGGTTCACCTGAGCAACGTGCAAGTGCGATTGTTATCGTTTAACCATTAAATTGACGTCAGGCGATTCGGGGAATGGCGTGGGTGTTAACGAATTATTTTGTGTTAATGAAATATCCGATGATAGATAGGTATCTCGTCCTGGTTGACTGACAATGGATCGTCTGATTAAAAAGTATTTTATATCGGGATTTCTATTTACGTTTTGATTTATTGATTCATTTGCTTCTTCGCGATTTGCGCCTACGTATCGACTTACTGTTTTGTTCGCGGACATTCGAGGTCACCATGGGATATGAGGTGTAAATCGCCAAAAAGAAAAAAATTATTTTATCGTAAAGATACTCACATATGACTAACAGTATTCGTGTTATAATAATGTGGTATTTACGTTCACATGCCCTATTCGTCAAGAATAGGAAAAAGTGTGAGATATTTTCATGATACGTATAAGAAAGAGTACCTAAGGCAGAATTGAAAGGGAAAAGGATGCGGTTTACGGCGGCTAGATCGAATTCTGTGTACATATCGATATTCACTCTTGGAAGGTCTCAATGCGACTGGCTAAAGACTAGGCTATTTACTGCGTACCTTGTGGGCGGTCCAATATAGCAGTTTTGAGACTTGTTCCTATTCTTGACGAGTTTTACAAAGGAATACAATTTCCAAATATATTAATATAGAACACATACATAAATTATGTAATATGCTTTAATATATCTCATTAGTTCGCTATGGATATGTTCGTTTCGTTATGTATGCTCTCTATCGTCATGTTTGTAGATTTCTATCGCGAATAGAGTTCTATGCCCTTGATAGTAAAGGATATGAATTCTAAATTAATGTCTTGGATATTATGATTATTTCCTGGTGATGGACAAAAGCACACTATTCTGTTTCAAGTAATTTATATAAATTATTACACTGGGGAACACAAAAAAAATGATGTTGCCACAAATTTGAGATCGGTTTCTGAGTACTCGAGGACTCTAATTTCACATTATACATATCTTCATTTTAGCTAAATTGAGTACGTTTGTTAAAATAATGGAGACTACTGAAATTCACCATATCTTGTCTGTTGTCACCATACTTCTAGGACATTAAAGTAGATATACCACATATCCTTGTCACCTTTGTTTATAGAATATTTGTGCAAAAGAAAAGAAAAGTAGCAAAGTGTTTGATCTTTGAGAGACGCTATGATAATTGGAAAAGCCAACATCGTTCACGAGCCATTAATAAAGAGAGAACAAATAATACTGCCACCTCTTCACGTCAATCTGGGTTTAATGAAACAGTTTGTAAAAGATTTATATAAGTCAGATGATTACTATAAACACATTTGTTAAGCATATCTGGCACTGAGTAGGGAAAAATTAATAGCCAGGATTTTTGATGGTCCGCAAATTCGAAAATTGGTAAAAAATGGAAATCTTCACAGACCTATGATAGTTGTAGACTATGGAATGGTTCAGTTATGTTTCTGAAATTTAATTTTTTTTTTGACAATCACAAGATAAATAACTACCAAGAACTAGTACACAAGGCGCTAAAATGTTTTGAAAAATTGAGAGCCAACATGAGCATTAAATTACATTTTTTGCACCAGTCACTTGGATAAATTTCCTTCTAACTTAGGAGATTGTAGTGAGGAACAAGGTCGACGGTTTCATCAGGATATCCGAATAATGGAAGAAAGGTATAAAAGAAGGTGGGATCGTCAGATGATAGCCGATTACTATTGAAGTCTGCAGAGGCACTATGTACAGCAAAAATATAAAAGAGAATCGTACAACAAAATTTTTATAATTTTTGATACATATTTTCTGAATCAATTATTCTTTATTTTCTTATTATATTTCATATATACAGGTAAAAAAAATTAAAATTTGGAGAAATTGATTATTTTATTTTATTTTTTTTTACTTTATATTAATATTTATAATATATGTTTATTTCATAAATTAGAACCAATCAAAAGAAATTAATGCCATTTTCATCACCAAGAGCAATAACGTACCCACAATCGACTTTTAATTAGTTAATTTTAATCGATTCCTAGTAATAAATTGACTGTTACCCAGTGTTATCTTCTAGAAGTATGAATATAATGCGATATTGACTCGTGTATGTTGTACATCAAATATTTTAGTTTGAAGTAGATAGTCATGGCTACAAATGAACATATAAGATATATAAAATTTACATTTGGAAAGGAGAGCTCTGTTCATATTACCTCCAGAGTTTTTAATACTGTAGATCTAGTAGCACTGTATCAATATTTAACAACTTTGATTGCTTAACAAAGAACATAAATTTAGATTATCAAAAGTTAAGGAAAAGGTAGTCATTACAGATGGCATGTTACTTAGAAGCCAATATATATGGCTTCTGTAATTATATTGTTTACATATTCTTATATTTTATTTTATTTCAAGATTTTTATGAGAATATAATGCAATATATCGTTTTATAGGCAATTATTGTTAACAAAGAAATTTCAGACACATTTAAAAATATCGATGATGATATAAATATTTTATTATTGATTCTCGTGAATCTTTGAAAATATAAATGTACGAATAATCAGCAGATGTCCTGGAATGTTTTTTCCATTTTGGATGAATAAAAATCGGCTATTAAAAAATATATTTACATTTACTATTTTTTTATTTAAATTTACAACTTAGGGAAAGTTATGCATGAAAAATAACATTGACAAGGTGCCTTCTTTCACGCCGCTATACCTCCTGAAGACGCAAGCCAAAATTAGCGATACCTCGCCGACATAATACTGTAATACTCCACCAGTAAATATTATTTCAAAAATATTTCCAATGTTTTAAAATTCAGAATAGTGAGGTATATGGTGAGGTGTCAATGCTGCGCGAGTGTGTTCGACGTTTCCGACAATTCTTGCTCATCTAGGTCAATCCGTTGTTTTTTTTTTATTAATGATAGTGCCTCGTCTTTCAAATTTGGGGCCCCTTGTTTTGATTAATTCTGCTGAAATGGCTTGATTAATGTCGTGAAGGAGGTAGTGCCCTCGATACAGGCAAATTACTAGGAGAGAACTATAGTTCTCGTAAATGCTTCTGACACACATGGCACGTTGCTCACTGGTGAAACGATCCATTACAACTGAATTTCCAAGCGATGGTATCTAACAAACACATACGCGCGCGTAATTTTACCATTACCACTATCCAAGATATCCAACAAAGGAATCAGGAAAATATTTCAGGACACCTTGTATAATAGAATGATGTTAAATTTTATAATTCCCGTACTTTTAATAATACCCCCATCAATTTTAGATTTTCGTTAGTAAATGATACTACTGTAAGTAAAATAATATCAAACATAAATACTAAAGCTACCGGTTCGGTTAATATAAATATCATGTTGTTAAACCTTTGATGTTACTTCTAAACGCATTATACAGGATACTTCACCGTAAGTGGCCTATTAGACGTTTTCGAGAAACTACAAATAATCGGGAACTGAAAATTTGTATATGGGGGTTTTTAGCGATACTCTATTTAATTAAAATAATGCCAATTATGTGACACTTCCGGTTATACCGGAAGTCGGTAACAACATCCTTATTTTAAATGGCATATCATATTTTTATACCAGATTAGAGTTCTACTCATCATTTTCATATTACTTTCAATACCATTCCCTATCCCTAAAATTAACAGTTTCTTAAATATTTCGATTTTAATAAAATCTTATACGAAAACTAATCCGTGCATAGAAATTAATAACTTTCGCTAAGGTAAGTTTATTTAACCATTATTTTCCCATATATTAAAGAGATACGTAGCTTATTTATGTATAAATTAAAAATGCTCCAAAATACACAGTGTCCAAAACAGGAGGTCAAACATTGACAACTTCGACCTTCAATAAGTGGCTTATTTCAAATAGAACATACTGTATTTCATAGGCCCATTCGCTTACCCGAGTGTTATCAAACATTTTAGACGATATATTTAAAGGTGGGTGCATTTAAGGACGCGGTCACTGCATCCCTACGAGTATACACTAACGGTGTTATAACATGGGTATCAAAATGTTTGAACGTTACTTAGTAGATAACATTTCGAGAAGTTGCTAGTTTAGAAGATATGCTTGTTTTATTACTCATATTGTACATCGCTGTTGTTACATTTAATAAGCTTGTTAATTTTTCATAATAATTTTTAATAATGAGTAATTTAAAAATAAAGTAACAATTTTCTCTCTACCGTTTTCAACTTCAAGCTCAAACTATTTTTATTTCTGATGTATTATTTTTGTTACATTTGTTCTAGATATTGAATTTTATTGTGTTGCTTTCAATAGCTCGCAGACCCCTTGTCTTTTTCACTTGGTGTAACAAGAAAAATCAGTTCATGTTCTGTTGTTTTATTATCTCTCTGTTTGGTTCTGGATTACCACCTCCCGATTTAAGGGATGTCTTTGTCCCAGCAGTAGATTTTAATATGTCCATTATAATACGTACCTATGTATTTTCACTACATTTTACTTCTTCTGTTTATAGAGTTGCTGGTACTTGCTCAAATGCCTAAATTCAATAAGTTTAACATTTTTGCCATCCTTAAGATCATTACGCATTTTTAATAAGTCCATGCCATTTTAAATAAAATTATTTTAATTTGTTCCATTTAACTTTGTTCTTCATAGCACACTATGCTCTATGTTGATGTTAATTCAATAATGTTGCTAAATAACTCTACATAACTCAAGAACAGTACAATTTAGGTATAGGAAATGCCTATATAGGTTAAAAGGTAATAAACTAAGGAAGCGAATAGGGTTATGAAATATAGTATGTTCTATTTTAAATAAGTCACTCATTGAAGGTGGAATTTGTCAATGTTTGACCTCCTGTTTTGGACACCTTGTGTATTTTGGAGCACTTGTAATTTATACTTAAATAAGCTCCATATTTCTTTAATATATAGGAAAATAATTGGTTAATGAAACTAATCTTAGCGAAAGTTATTAATTTTTATGCACAGATTAGTTTTCGCCATAAGATTTTATTAAAATTGAAATATAGAAAACCTTATTAGTTTTAGGGATAGGGAATGGTATTGATAATTACCCCAAAATAGTAAGTAGATTTAGAATCTGGTATAAAAAATATGATATGCTATTGAAAATAAGGATGTTGTTGCCGACTTCTGGTATAACCGGAAATGTCACATAATTGGCATTATTTTAATTAAATAGAGTATCGCCAGAAACCCCCAAATACAAATTTTCAGTTCCCAATTATTTGTAGTTTCTCGAGAACGTCTAATAGGCCACTCACCGTGAGGTACCCTGTATATACTGCTGTCTAGAGCACTGTGTGGTACCTATCTGTTGGAAAATAAATTAGTAGTAAGATCGATAATCCACAAAATATTTTCAAGTTAGCTCAAGTAAAAATTTTTTTATTAATAAATTCTCTGGATTGATTGTTATGTTAAGTTTAAGTTTTTAAAATATTTTGTTTGTATATTCGATTTATATAATATTGTATCTCTTCAAATTTAACTGCCGAAAGATATTTTACTATAAATTTTTGAATTTATGGTAAATAAATTTATGTTTTAATGGATTTCATTGTTTATAAATATCGTTTCTTATTTTTTATCGATAATGTTGTAAAAGTAACGGAATTAATAATGTCAATCCGTATACCAATCCTAATTTTATTATGTACTTTAGTTTATCAACAGTGTGATTTCATTAGCTCTTTATTAGGATCCTTGTCAAACTAAAGGCAAAATTGTAATAGACACTCCCTTATTTAATTTTGAATATTAGTAAATAAAAGTAATATGTGTAGGAAGATTACAAGAATTTTATCGAAGTTGAGTCCACCGCAGCAATTCCACAAAAACATTGCGTCTAACTTTCAACTTACAACCTGGAAATTAATTAAGATTTGAGATTTCATTAATTTAATTTGTTTTATTTAAATTATTTTAGCTTCAATGAACATCTCAATCCATTTCAGTTTTATAGGCGGTGTTAAATTAGAATTTATAACACTTTATGTATTACAAGATCCGGGGTGCCATTTGAAATTTTTCAGAAGGGGTAGTTGGGGGCAAGGGGTGAAACCTAAATGCAACGGACACTGGTTTTAAACTTTTCCTTTGAAATGTGCATGCTTTTTGTCTATAGCTAATTTTCCTTGTTAAAATAAATAATGGGATTGGGTAATTTTGAAATGATAAAGTTGATGAGATTATAGATGGTTCGACTGTCTATATAGTCAGAAACACTTTTCAAGATATGATAACTAACTACGAGATATTTTTAAAAGAAACAAGAGCTTTTCACATCAAAATTATGTTGAATAATAATATTTGATACATCTCACTTTAAAAATCTAGGCCTGTCTAATGTTTACAGACAAAGATATACATGCTTTGAGTACATCTATTAGGGTAGAGAGTAACACAATACTCTTTACTGTGATTTAAAACTATGTGGACAATGCCTTTGGTACTTTTTTCAGCTTGCTCCGTCAGCACAATCAACTGTGAAGGTCCGTTACTTCAACAGATATAATAATATAATGTCTATGTAATATATGTCCTATTTATCGGTCGATATATAATCTGTCCTATCAGGTAGTCTTTTAATAATAACTGAGCATCTTAGTTATGCCATTTGAAATGTGCCTCGTGTATATTACTGTAGCCTTTCGGAGCCGTCCTTGTCAGAATACATATCAGGCATATTCAAATTTGTGGTGGATGCGCCCTAATAAATTATAATCGCTGCCTTATACATATTTATAAGAGGTAACCTTTGCTGTACCATTAATTATAATTATAATTAATTGCCCGTACAATAAGCAACGTGTGAATCTTTTTAATTTTTTTATGCGTAAGAGCGGTGCAGTTCCCTGGCGAATCTCAAGCATTGACACCTCGAAATAATTACAGAATCTAGATTATGAGGAAAGACCATTATGCATAAAGACAATCATATGTATATTTTTGTGTGGTGTGTGTGAATGTTCTGCTGCCTTCGTAATTGTTTTAGGTAAATTGTTTCTAATATAGCAATTAGCCAGTATCTCACGTTGCAGGATAGTGCGACAGTGAATACAACAGGTTAAAATTTTACAATATAATGTGTAGTTAAGTTGTAGACATATATGAGTTAATTTTTAAAGTATTACAAATCAAGACATATCGACGTCTTGGTTTATGCCCCTCGATTTAAGCCTTTGGTTTAAGACCTTGGTTCAATGCCCTCTTACAGGCATTTTCGAAACTAAACTATGTTTTATACATTTACTATTACATTTACGATTTTTCTCATAGTTATTCTATTTATTAGATTAGGTATATGACATATACTGACTATAATATGAAGACACTATTTAAGATATAATATATAATAATATATAATAATTAATACAGTTGACGGTATACCATATCGTTAGTTTGGAAAAAAAAACATGTTATCTCAAAAAATTATTTTTGGTTTTTTTCTCAAAGTTGGTCTAAGATTTATCGAAATATTATCGAAACCATGGTTCAACTGGCTGCTGCTAGGGAGCTCTCGACGACATTATTGCATCATATATTTCCTTTGCTCCTTTTGGAGAAAACCTTAATCACCGATCACAGATGTTACCATCTCATTTTGATGATTATAAGACTGTAATAATTTATAAATAGTTCCTAATTATGGGATATGGTTATGAGGTAAAAATTTCAGACTCCTGTCTATTGTTATTTTTGAAAAAAATTATAGTTCAATATTTTACAAACTTCAAATCACTTTCCTGAAAACTAAACTTTTTTGAGATCTCATAGTCTTCTTCCAGAACGACGATATGTTCCCTCTATAATTAGATTATACAGGGTGAGTCGGAAGGAACGGATCAAACTCCAGGAGTGTATTGTACGCATGAAAATAATGTAAAAAAACTCAAATGTTATTATCCGATTTTTATTTGTCTTCAAGTTATAGCGCAATTAAAAACAAAACAAAATTTCATACAGTAATATCTTGGTAATCATAGTGTTATAAATGATCAAAAATACTGCCATTCACATCTAAACATTTTCTGCTTCTTCTACGAAGGGCGACACCTGTAACTCTCTTGATTGAGTCATGTTTTTGTTTGAGATCGACTGCAGCATTTCTAATACGTTGAATTCATGCAACCCGAGTGTCCACTTTTACTTTATACACTTCATCTCAGAACCAGCCCCATAAACAATAATCTAGTGGTGTGAGGTCTGGAGGCCTTGGAGGCCAACTAATAGGTCCAGCGCGACCAAGCCAACACCCTGGAAATCTTTCGTCCAAATGTTCCTTGACCTGACGAGGCGAGATATGCAGGAGCTCCATCGTGCTGATAGTACCTTTGCATGCTGATGTTTAAAGGAACACCCCCTAGTAGTCCGTGTAATTCATTTTGTAAAAAATTAAGTAGTTGTCTCCTCTGAGGCGATTCTCCAAAATGAAAGGGCCAAATTAATAACCATCGACCGTACCACACCACACGTTTACCGAAAACTTAAGTTGAAAATTACTTTAGACTGTTGCGTGGGAATTTTCATCTGACCATACATGACAGTTGTGAGTATTATTAATGCCGTCACGGGTAAATGTTGCTACACCTGTAAAAACTATGCGCGATACAACACAAGGATTATTATTTATCCACCGACAAAATTTCATACGTTGTACTCTCTGTACATGGTATGGATGTAAGCCTTGCTGGTGGAGTGTGTTTGTTACTCTTGTTTGTGGAATGCCCAATTGAATACCAATTCTTCGTGAACTGGTCATTGCACCTTCAGCTACTACATCCAGAATATCTTCTACCTCTTCTAAATCTTGTCGAGTAGCTCATTCAGATGTTACGTTAACACTGGGGAGCTTTCCGGTCTCGCACAGATTGTTGAAAACTCTGATGAATACATTTTTGTTAGGATGTCTGTGATGTGGAAACCGTTGAGTATATTCTTCAACAGCAGCTCTGGAACTCCCATTACAAAAACGATAAACAAACATACGTGTGTAGTAATTTCTAATACTTTAATCGTTCAAACTCTAAAGTAAACCTTAAATCGCTGTCACAATACATTGACACGTTATCGAAACAACAAAGTTATCAAATGTTTTTGAACCTCGAACATGGCATACTAGACAAACATTTTCAATTACGCTATAACTTGAAAACAAACAAAAATCGAATAACAACATTTGAGATTTCTTATATTATTTTCACGCGTACAATACACTCCTGGAGTTTAATCCGTTCCTCCCGACTCATCCTGTATGTATATGTAATATATATATTTCAAAAACAATTGTTTCATGACAAACACCTCGAACACAGCCTCGAGTGCAAATACTTAGGCACGTGGCCATGTAGATTATACATATAATATATAAAATTACTACCCTAACATTGAAATAAACAAATCAGTTTATATAATTTTCTAGAAGAGCCTTTATGTTTATATAATCTATTTTTTTTATAAAACCACTCCTCCTAGTGTTAATGTTTTGAATACACATATTTGGTATTATTTTTCAACGAGAATTATTTAGTCATTAATTCAGAGATTTTATCCACAATAACTTAACTGTTCTCATAACCAATTCCTTATTACATACATACATACCGTTGGTTTGAAAGAAAACTGTGATATATCAAAAAGCCTAGTTTTTCGGGTTTCTTTTTTTCATTAAATAACCCAAAGCTGGTTTAGGATTTGTGAAACAGACTCTCACAAGTATAGTTCAACTAACTGTGCCAATAGAGCTGTATCAACACTATTGCATCATCTTTTTCTAATACAACTTTTGAAGAACACTATGCTCTCAGTTGTCTCTAGATTGTTGAATAGGTGAAATGATCGATATTGTACTTTGATATTATTTGATATTATTATAATTAGTCAAAATCTTGCAGTTCAGTGTTATCTACACTACTAATGAACACTGGGAAAGGGTTTACCTTAGTTTAGAAGAATGATGTACCTTTTTTGAATCACGAATACTTCTTTATAATTGTTATATTTAAGTTTTTAAATTTAACTATTTACCACTGTATTTTCCAATAATAAACCAGATAATATCACCATAAAAGTAATTTTCTTCCATTACAAGACCTTAAATCTGAATGTTGAATAAATTTTTGGAAAACTTGAAATGAGAGGAGGAAACTCGTATGATGGAGGGAATTATTAATCCGATAGAGGAAAAAAATGGGAGAAGTGTTACTATAGATATTCAAGATTATGAGGTGAAAATTTCGGACTCCTCCGTTGCCATCATTTAGAAAATTTGGAGTTGAATTCTTTAATAGTTTCAAATCACTTTCTAAAACTTGTATTTTTTCGAGATATCATATTCTTCTTATAAACCGACGATACATCCAGTTATTAAAATTCTATATTGATACGGGGAATTCGGGTACGGAATGAGGGTGAGTAAAAACAAAACTAAAGTGTTAGTGTGCAGAGGGCGCGAGAGTAGAGCAAAAACGAAAGTACAAATTAATAATGAAAGATTGGAGGAAGTTAAAGGCTTCACTTATTTTTGAGAGAGACTTCAGAGATTTTTGAAAACATATGTATGGAGCACGGCACTATACGGTTGCGAAACCTGGACGGTAGGGGAGGCAAGTAGGAAGAAATTAGAAGCTTTTGAGATGTGGTGTTACCGAAGAATGATGAAAATACCATGGACTGATAGGGTTAGAAACGAAGAAGTATTAGAGAAAGTCGGCGAGAAAAGAAGTATGTGGAAAAACATAAAGAAGAGAAGAGATAGAATGGTAGGCCACTTGCTGAGACATGGGGGAATAGTCCGTGATATTTTGGAGGCAGAAATAGGAGTGAAGAAAGGCAGAGGTAGGCCTAGATTAGACTACTGCTCGCAAATAGTAAGGGATGTAGGTTGTAGGACAATTAGCGAAATGCGTAGGTTAGCTCAAGATAGGACAAGCTGGAGGTTAGCGTCCAACCAGTCTTAGGACTGATGACCTCATGATGATGACGGGGAATTCTAACGGAAAAAATTATTAAATAGAAGAGAAATTACGTAGAATTAAAGACATCACAAAAATTTATAGGTATTATTATTTTTATAGACATATTATATATATATATACTATATATATATATATATATATATATATATGTATATATATATATATATATATATATATATATATATGTATATATATATATATATATATATATATATATATATATATATATATATTTCAACGTCGAGTCTTTACACAATTGAGTAAGTCCTAAAGAAACGCCGTTATTTTAAAATTACTATTATTTTAATAATTCTAATGATATAAAATATTATTTAATTTGATTTATACCACATATGGCTCTCTGTGGTTAAAATTATTAACATTATGGCTATCTGAGTTCCCGTTTGTGTAAAATTCTCTATAAAACGGCAGATTTTGAAGATATTCTCAGAAATTTATGTGCAGATTATAAAAGAAAATCTGTTCAGTATTAGAAACTATCGGACATAGCAAAATAAAAAGTATAAAATAGAAACTGGAACTACCCCGAACAATATTAAGTTCTTCACGTAACCAATCCAGCTTCTATTATTGTCTACCGCTGATTTTATATTCTTTTACAAAATTTCAAGTAACCCTTTAAATTTTCATATTTTTAAAGCGCCATTTTCAGATGACTTTTTAAAAAGCATATTGAAAGCAAGTCTATAGTTTTCAGATTTTGAGTTAAAAATGTGTTACTATGAGCAGTTTTTGATTAATCATAAGAAAATCATCGAGAAAAAAGTTTCCAAATTGTTTCTTCCAAGGTCCATGGACTTCAATACATTTTTTTCGGTGATTTCATCATAAAAGTGTTTTAGATATTTTTGTCCTCTTTATTTTGATCGCTGTTCATCGCTGAACAAACTTCTGTGGCAAAAATCACCTTCTTTCTTTTCTAACATCCAATTAACAAATGTATTTGAAACTTTTAATCATTATAAATGATTTGAAACTTTTAATTCTTGTGTCAACTGAATTTTGTATGCTACAGATGCAGATTTTTCATCTTTCTGGTAAAATCTGACGCGTGATGATAGGTGTTTGGATATTCCCGTGCACTGTCTCTCACTTCAGCAATATCTTCATCTGACCGACTACGACGTGGACGTATTGGTGTTGCCTTATCAGCAACAGAACCCATCTCTTCAATTCTTTCTTGATTAAGTTACGAACCGTTAACTCTATAAGTGCTTCATTTTGTCCTAACTTTGTGCGAATGTTTCTTAATGCAACTGCAAATGAAGTCTTACTTTCATAAAACAGTTGTACACAAACTATTCGTTATTGAACTATTATTCAACTGCGGTATGTTGATGTCGTATGGTTTGTAGATGTTAGTTGTCAAATATTAACGCTTTATTTTTGACGGAACACATATGGTGCGCAACTCAAATCCCATACTTCTTACTGAGACACCCTATATATATATATATATATATATATATATATATATATATATATATATATATATATATATATATATATAATATTATAGATTAAAATAAATGAAGGACATTTGCGGGCATCATCTTTTTGCCAAAATGCGGTCGCACCTGCTACGAAACTGTCGTTGTGCCATCAAGCAAACCATCTTGACATGAAAATTTCCAACAAATTAAAGATTTGCTCCACATTGACTCATGTTATTATTTGTTGCGCAATTTGCGTTGTCAGTTCCACTCTAATTAACGTACTGCAATATTGACGGCAATTACATCCTCGATATGTTTTCAAGTACCCCCGGGCACTTCTCGTTTGCTTTTATTATGCTGCGGTTTTTATGCTGCAGCATATTTCCTGTCGAGAACACGTTCCGCTAATTGTTGCCGTTTTCATTATAATTATTAATATAATTGTTATAAATCCAGTGAGAAACAATATATTAATTTGCGTCTTTAACGACTGTAATTACTGTATGCTGATGTTATTTTGTTATGGTGTATACGCTAAATAGTTTATTATAAAATCTTCTTGTTCACATTTAAAGAAAATATTTATATTCGACGCTATATTGCATGTTGCTATGCCACGTTTACTTTCATGTCTTCACACAATAATGAAAAACAGATACTATGGAAGAATAATTATTTAATCATCGGTATATTGGGGACTGACCCAAATCGGACCCAGGAGAGGGAATGCATCTGCTCGGATAGCAGGGCGACGTTCAAAGCAACAACAAAAAAATCAGCAACAACAAAGCCGAAGCTGGTCTATAATTGCAATGAAGCATTGAACCACTTGACAGGGAAGGGACCAGTGGAACTTTTATGGATATCTAGGCATAATGGCATTAAGGGAAATCTAGTTGCAGATTACCTTGCCAGACTAGTGAGCAGGGAAAACTTCTATGGACCGGAAGCTGCAGTGAGAATAAGTCGGAATCTGATCACAGACACCATCAATGGCTGGATAGAAGACCAGCACAATAAAAGATGGAGAGGAGTAACGGGTTGTCGAATAACCAAACTCTTTATCGAATACTCAGAGATTGAGAAACGGGACCAAGAGCCGCCTTTGTGCCTGTTTAAGTTCATTAACTTAAACAGGCACAAAGCTAGAACCCTGGTGGTAATCATAACGGGCCACCATAGTAGCCTGAATGCATATAAGCACAAGCTGAGGCTGACTGACAGCCCGGCCTGCAGATACTGTAAAGAAGACGAGGAGACCTCGATTCATCTTCTTTACACCCGCCCCGCACTGGAGTACAAGAGGTACCTTATATTAGGGATCCCTGTTATCCTAGAGGAGGCAAGACTTAAGGCGGGGAACGTGCCTAAATTGTTCCTTTTATGGGATAGCATTTTTGGATAATGACCCGGATAAGAGGTGATCGTCAAGGGACTACCCCTTGACGATCTACGCCTGACAGGGACTACCACTATGCAATCAGTGGCTGATGAGGCCCAAACCCATATAACATAATATATATATATATATATATATATATATATATATATATATATATATATATATATATATATATATATATATATATATATATATATATATCGGAATATGCATTGCTCTCGTTTTAGATCTTTTATCCTTTTAAATTTTTTGACTGGACTGGTAATGCTTATGTTTTAAAAACTATTTAAATTAATGCTAAGTTTCTCCTGGTTTCTGTTTGCTACAGTATTTTCCTAAATAACAAATTTCAAATATTTAGGGAAATAAGTTTCCACAATAAATCATTATATACACTAAATTCTTTAATAAATATTTATACTAGCTACTATATGGCTTCCGCGTTGCCATAGTTACTAAGGTATTGTGATGAAAAGGAAAAGGTAACTACTTTTAAGCACTGTATCCTTCTAAGCCATCACAGTATATACCTTCCTCTAATATCCAATCCTTTAATAGTTGTGGAAATAGTTAGTACCCTGTAAATATTAAATATGGAAATACATTAAGATTTTCATTAACTACATAAAGGAATACAGGATGTTCTTATTATTATTCTTCACAGTTCTATTCTGGATATTACAAGCCAATCATTTTCTTTAAATCAATATAATATAACGTTACTTCAGGAATGAATTTTCTTCGTATTATTCTTCAAAAAATACTCCCTTAATACAGTTGGGAAGCAATCTAGTAAAATAATTTTTATCTTCTAAGTATTCACTATCTTCCAATTAATTATGGATGCTTAGGTATATAATCGGTAACCAAATATGTAGAGTCAGGAATATTGACACTTAACATATGAAATGAAAGAATATCATTTTATTTTATTGTGCTAAATAGCTGTTGCGATTTCCCTTCGTGGCAGCTATGTCCTATTTTCATTTGAAACTATAAGTCGGTCATTTCTAAATAGAACAGGTATCAAATGCTAACTTAATGAAAACACTTTCCTTATTAATTGGTGTTATTTTCAAGTTTTTCTGAAAATAGAGTAGACAAAGAATATATTAATTTCATTGTTTACTACAGTAACCGTCTTTTTATCACTACTAACTTACAATAATTCATTTAATATGATGAAGTAGTATATTGAAGATGAAACTGGAGCTGTAGTGTACCTCAAGGAAAGACTTTAGGACGTCAAAATTCGAATTTCAATGAATGTACTGCAGTTTTCTGGTGACAATACTTATTCCTGCGAAGGGGCTGGAACCTTAGATGCAGTAACAAAACAGGATACCCATTTAAAACTAAATTTTTATCATTTTCTGACGATGCCAACTTAGTTGTCGAAACTCTCGACAAGCAGCACATCGTTCAGTGTTCCTTCCTGATTTCCTATTATAATAGTCATTTAAACATTAGTAGAATGAGACTGTCTCGGCCATTATCTAATTCGTCTGGGGATATATTGTTGATCATCACATCAGATTCTTCAAGTGATTAATCCAAAGATTAATATCTTTGAATCTCGTCTAATAAAATAGCAAACGTTACACCCCACCCCCCTCTCACGCAGTGTTACGTGGATACGTGACAGCCTGCCTACAAAGAAGTAATCTAAGCCAGAAATAAAAAGCAGTATAGCTTCCCGCAGGTGACACTTTCTTGTTTAACAGATAGATGGCGTTTGTGAATTTTCTACACATATGCTTACGCCAGATTGGCACAAACTCCATCTAACATTTTCAAAGCGCCAGGCATAGCTTGGTATACTTACACTGATGATTCCTAACAAAGATGAAATCGTTATATGCAGTTTCGGGATAGCCTGGTATCAAACGAGAATTTATTGGATAGCAACAAGCTGGTAGGATGACCGGGGGAACAAGAAATGTCTACTAGTCGTTCGAAAAATATCTTGCAACATAGCAACATATGTTTGAACATATGAGATTTGACTTGTCAAAAAGATTTGTCTATGTAACCGATACAATATGACCAGCAGTGCCTTAGTAAAATAGATTTGATATGATGTTATTGCACAAAAGGTAATAATATTGTATCATACTATGTTATGTTATATGGTACATGTATCTGCTGTAGAGTTCATAATATTTAATTGCTTAGGTTACATAAATGGTGTTTATAATTTTTCATTAATTCATATCTTCTTGTCTGGCTCAAATTACATTATTATGACTATACACTAAATTTATTATACACTCGCGGAAACCTATCATCAATAGTTGTAAATGGTATTTCTAAGAATATTTCATGCCACAGATGTTACGTATTTATTATGTAAATTTATGATAAATATACAGCATTTTCCAAGTTAGCAGCTGCACAATTTCTCATTAACTCGTTAATGGTGTCAAAAATTACTGAGATAAGTAAAGTCACTCAATGAGGACACCGTTTCTTCTTTTATTTTAGCCTACCGTTAAGTTGGAAAGTGTTTATACCTATCTTGCAGAAATTATAAAATTATTTTATTTTTCAATATACACTCTAGTTCTAGTTGTAGATGAAATCTTAATACTATGATAGAAATTCATCAATATTCTTTAAAGGTCATGTAAAACTGTGAATTAAATGAAAATAACTTATTACCTGTTAAGTGTAGTTCAGACAACAAAAAGATAAAGAAACATGCAATTTTAGTTTCGAAGAGGAACCTATATAGGAGGTCGATTTCCGACTTATATGTTACTGACAGAGATCGTATCGATGAAGATGTATACGCCATAAAGTTCATTCGGCATGTGTCCTGAATCGGCGTATCGTGTACGGCACTGATGAGAACTAATAAGTTTGAAACAGCTGTATGTCGTTCGGTTCCGATCCGGGACAAATGTCGAATCCTACCTGTGGCGTGTTTTATTTTTTGAAACCTTATCTGATCGTGCAGAAACACGAGAAAGGGGTCGAGGATCGCTTCTGGGTATAATTCAATGCCTGGCGGGGCTTTAGCCCGCGAGGAGTAGTTGTTTCCTAGAGCGATTATTTAATAGCTTTGCTATTCGGGAACTACTTTGATAACCGCTTCGCGGTTTGGTGGTTCCTTTCTCAATTTCCGACTTATATGTTACTGACAGGAACCTATAGTTTCTTGCTGGTTTTCTGTTTGACTAAATATGTTTATAAAGATCGTCTAACATCGTCTGACCAGATTTTAATTTAGAAAATAACATCAGTTTTTGTCGAGACGTTTCTATAATTCTGTGTTTGGTACTTATTAGGATTTGAAATATTTGTGATATAATAGAAAAATGTTTCACAATGGCACACGGTAATAGATTATTTAAACTACACATGGAAAAAACACAATAGATTGGTATGTGGGTGCTTCGTCTCTTTAATTCATACAAAGATAAAGTGAAGAATATAGATAACATGTAAATTGGCCAGTAGATTTAGGTTACTGCAATTTTCTGTAACACATTAGACACTAATAGTCGGCTATAGAGACCACCTTATTCTGTTTTGTCAGTCCTAGAACTTTGTACGGTTAAGTAGGAGGGATCTGACCGTTGTTTTCTCATATCAATAAGACCAGGATCACTATTCCGATGTATTCCGTTCATATATAGTTGAATACTAGATATTAATTATCGATTCTCTAAGTATTTATTCTGTAAGTTGTGTGTCCTGATATCTACAAGTTCCTTAGTTTTGAAGTGTTAGTGTATTTTTTAAATCATGAGCAATTAAAAAAATATCTGTAGGTCCTATTTCTATTCCATCAAGTCTATTCCAATTCCAATTCGTTAAACTATTTGTTAAAGAATTAATTACTTCACCAGTTTTATATATGCAACATTTACTTTAGAAAATTGTAACGAAGTCATTTTGTAATATTTCATTTTAATAGAAGCTAATGGTTTACTGCCGTTCGCTTACTGGTATTGAACCAGTAGCCTGGCCATTCAGGTCACCGAATCTTAATCTACTCGACTTTTAAGTCTGAGAAAAACAAAGTTTACCTTTGTTTTTACTATTCCAATATTAAAAGAGGGTGATTTAATTATAAGAATTTAGCAAGTAGGTACCTATGTAATGACATGTGGAAAAATCTAAATTAAATAGCTGCTATAGCGATCTTATTATTTCAACGATATCGGAAATCAATTCACCTTGGTGGACTGCATTTCGAGCAATTCCTTTAACTTTTTTAACAACAATAACAAATTGTTGTTTTGTTATTGCTGCCGTTCTTGTGGATTAGGCCTTTTGAAGATATACTAAAAACGCACTTTATCTCATGACAGTGTGCAAATGAGTATTCATATTATAAAATCATATGTTTTGGATTGTTTTTAAATAAAAAGTTAAATAGAAAATTAACCTGTAGATTTTTTATTACTGTTTCTTTATTGACATAAAAAATAAATTATGATAAAGAAATTGCATGTTGATGCATAGACAACAAATCGAAAATTCACTAGAAATAATTTTAATAACACTAAATTAATACTACTGATTTTATCGTTATATCATAAGTAAACAGGTGGACGAGATATTTCACAAATAAATTACTTTTAAAAACGTTCTTCCTTAACATAACCATAAAACACACCATATAAAGACAAATCTAAAATCCAAATACAAAGCCGATGTCGCATGGGTGAAATATACATTAAAAAAATACGAACACCTATTCTCGGACATTACCAGTGCCGGCGCTTGAAATCGAACCAAGATCATGACAGTAGCTAGTCGCATTTGCACATAACTCGCTGTTACCAACTCGCCTACCATGACGTCCATAACTATAATGCAAACGTATTTTAAAAACAATATTTTTACATATTATCACGAAAATGGTAGGGCAAAGTAACCTAATATGAGACCCATTTATAAAAATTATCATAATTTTGAATTAGAAACACATTTATTGAATTTCAAATCATTTTCTTAAAGTCGGATAAGTATACTTCTGGTATCTGCTGGATCTTATTGTAAAAAAATATAACATTTGCTTTTATAATACAAAAAGCAAATAATGTAAATATTCAATAAAAAAATGGGTTCCTAAAATGAGACCCTGTTGTATTTTCTAATGTTGTTTCTTTAAACACGTTGGACAGACGAAATTCGCATCTTCAGCACCGCAGTCTTCGTGGGCCCATCGATAACACTTTGTGCACTTAACCCATTGCTCGCCCTGTGTATCTGAAGAATAGGGATTGGTGCAAAACAAGCATTCTGCATCATAATTTTCTTCGCCATCACTTTCCACTCCACACGTTTTCTCTTATTGGACTATTTACAACTGTTTTTTCTCTTGGGTTCATACGTAACAAGAACATTCTTAGTAACTCTTGCTCTGTTCTGTTCTTTAACCAACTTGGTCTTTTTCTTATCCAAACTTTCCTCTAAATTAGTTTTATAAGGCGTAGAGGTGATTACAGCTGAACTACGAGAACGTTTACCAACCTTTTTAAAAGATATCTTTGGAAATGGTTTGATTTGCTGAGGACTTACAAGGCTCAGTTCAGTAGGAGCCTTCGAATAAAACCGTTTAGTCGATATGGAACCTCTTGGGACTTCTCTTTCTGTGTTCTGTGAGCAAGAATCTTTGCTGCTGTTGACCTGGTCCTTTTAAATCTCTTGACAAGCCATAGAAGCCTTCGAATAAAACTGTTTAGTTGATATGGAACCTCTTGGGGCTTCTCTTTCTGGGTTCCGTGAGCAAGATTCTTTACTGCCGTTGACCTGATCCTTTGAAACCCCTGACACTTCCAGCTGGATAGATCCAGCTGGGGCACCATCCATTAATTCAGCCTTCATGTTCTTTCTGGGCCACACTATTAAAGGAGGTACGTACGTTCCAACAGCATTCATGCAAGTAACGACAGTAATAAGACCACCTCTTTCTGCTGATGTAAGTGCGGCTACTTGCTTCTTATCTTTAGCAGATATTACTTTACTTCTTTTGTGTTGTACCACGGTAATTCCCGTTTCATCAACGTTGAATAATCTATGTGGTTTTGTGCCTATTTTTCGAAATTCTTGTTCATATATTTCAAAAAACGCGGCAACGCTCTGTTGATTAGAACCTCTATTCGCCATCCATTCTGAAAATGGATGGCGAAGATTATTAGAAATGGCTAACTCAAACGCCATTCGTTTTACGTCCGACCTTCGCAAACCAAAATATCTTTTATCCATAGCAAGACAGTACTGAACCAGCTCGTCGTCTAGTTCTTTGCCTAATGCAGGTTTTCTGCCAAGAGACTCTATAACCAGCTGTTCAGGCGAAAAGTTGATGTTTTTCACATAACGTTCGAGAGTTCTTTTTGAACACCAAACTGTTTTGCTGCTCTCTTATACCCTATAGTATGTTGTCTAACCGCCTTAACCGCTAAAACCATCTGCTGTTTGTTCCACTGTTTTCGCCTTTTATTCTTAGGTGAATCCGCCTAAACCAGAAAAATTTTTTACAATATGCACAGAATTAGGATGCCTAATATGAGACCTCTCTCATATTGCGACCTCTTAGGGGTCTCATAATAGGCCGCACTGAATCGACAAAAAATATTTCGGGGTTAGTGGTCAATTAATTTTGAAATAAACATAGTAGGTCATGATCTGCTGTATTTATACTATGTACCCATGTCAATGAAAGTAATTATCAACTTACCATATTCGAAGTATTTGTAGTTTAACAACACTACGTGAAAAACTTTTCACTACAAAATTCTCAAACTTTTGGTTTCATCCGTTCGATAAACGACTGCAGTGCCATCGTGTATATAGTAGAAGAATTACACAATTGAAATCGCAGAGAACTGCTCTCTGCTATATTTAAGAGGTTTTTATCGGAAATAAGCTGGTGTCTCATATTAGGAGAGGACTCATATTAGGCTACTTTACCCTACATCTTTTAAAAAAGCTTGGTACTACTTACAAGAAATTCTTGTTGTGAAGAAAAAATCTCATAGCATCTAGAAAATTGGACTATTGACTGGGACCAGCTGCATACAAGGTAGGAAAAGGGGCACTACCCTCTAGTTTAACGCCATTTATGTTCGGATACTTTTGTAACAGACAAATCCAAAACTCAAAACGCAGTGCCGAAGCTGTATAGGTGCGGAATATACATTGAAAGACGCCTATTTCCGTCGACATTGTCAGTGTCGGTGCTTAGAATCGAACCAAGACATAAGAGTAGCTAGTCGCATTTGCCACATAACTGTCTCTAACCAACTTAAATACCATGATAGTAATAACTGTAGCTCAAAAATTATTTAAAAATAATGTAATTTCTCGAAAATGGTACACCTTATAGGAGAACTTGGTACTACTTACACGAAAGTCTTGTGCGAAGAAAATATCATAGAATCTAAAAAAATAGGGCTATTGGCTAGGACTAGTTGCAGGAGAAGGACCACTACCTCCTAATTAGGGCCACTTATGTTCGGCCACCTTTGTAATACTTTTGTAATAGAGAAATGTTAGTGATTTAAGAACTGTGTTAGTACGTAGTTCGTCTACCACATTACAAATCCATCGCCTTTTAGTGCAACGTTTATAGTGTAAACTCATATTGTTTTGTGATACTTTATCAGGCCCTGAAGCTTCCGTCATAGAAACCTAATCACCCTGTACACAAGTTTAACTTTGTTAGTGCAAATTTAATTACTGAAAATAAAAATATGTGCTGCATAAATCATCTTTAAGATAAAAATTCTATTAGTAGAGCAGTTACGCCTCGCCTTAAGTATGGAATTGTGGAAAAAGTAGTTATTATTAGATAAATACTGCAAGTGATATAGAAAATATAGAAGAATTCTAATTATACTAACCAGTTATAATACAATATAATATTATTTTCACCGCAGTGTTCTCTCTTCTTTTTTCATATTTCTCTTCGTACCCTCATATTATACGGATTTTCAGCTTCAATTGGCCTCAGTTTTCACTCTACGCTCACTTTCCGTCATTTACAACCAGTTTAACAGCATTTTTGAATGAGTTTATTTACGCAGCACTTAATTATAGATTTCTAGAGAGCTATTCAATAATATTAATTAGTGGACACCACTTGCGGTTTGAATTTTAAATACGTGTTTGTTTTAGTAATAAGTTTATAAATATTTTATGGCTTAACAATGAAAACATTCATCATTTTGTGCCCGTGCATGTATAAGTAATTTGAAAATTTATTCTGTTCTAATTATTTAATCGGCTTCGTATATGGCAAGCACTTTTGTTTTCTGCGTCGTGTCTCTTTTTGTATCGCAGCTGTGAAGTAGTTGAAAAGTGTAGGAGTAAAACACTGCTTAATGTAGGCGATTATCCGACTCATTTAATTACATTAAAGTAAAAAAATATTTCAATAGATGTATCACATTGTGTTGACTTTGCTCTGGACTTTTTTGGAATAATCCCAGAATCAATCGCCTATTTTGTTTTTATATAACTTTTAAAGAGATCTATAATCTTCTGCCTAATAAACGTATGGTATGACAATAGAAAATATGACCTGTACAGCCTAGTGAGTGATCTCTTTTAAATACATCTACATCTTAGCTCTAGACTTTATTCGTTTGTTTACTCGGATATAAATTAATGTATTAGAGTTTAAACTTATCTAGTCCCTGAAGAAGTCAAGTTGGGTGGCAGCTTACGCTTTAGCCTACACACTTCATTGGTATCATGCACATTTAAATGATTGGCAAGTACATTAGGAGCACTACCACTCGTTCACTGTACCGAGCAATAAGCTGGTGGACGACTTCTTTAATGGACTCCAGAGGGACGTCGCGAGTTGAATAATCTAGTTAAAAACGTAGTAAGGTGCTTAGCTCTGTTCCAACGTTCTGAGTTCTCCTCCAGAACAAAGTCTGGAAAAACCACTGGAGAATTGTTATATTTGAATTACTGGCAGTGCCCCATAGCTAGATCTCGTACGTCCACATAGGTTTTATGATGGCTTTGTACCATCACCTTAGTACCTTATTATCTAAGGGTAACTTGGAACTGCGTCTTATAAGCCTAGGCTTATTATGTTGGTTAATAAACTTAGTTTATACCCAATTTGTACTGTTTAGTAAATATATGTTTTTGCAAGATGCCGACCAGGTGCATGCCAAGATATTTGGCGTGTTCTGTTTGTGGTAATTGACAGTTGTTAATGTTGATAGGAGGGTACGTCTCTCTGCGTAGGTGTTATAAATATTGTTTGTGTGAATTTTCTTTCTTTAACCTTAGTTCTCCAGGTTTTCAGCCAGTCTTGAGTTTTGTTTGAAGTTGTATCGTAGTTTCCTTAAGAGAGAAGTTGAATCAGTATGAGATGCCAAAATAGCAGCATCATTGGCATATATTGTTACAGGAGTGGTTCTTGTTGTTAGTAGGTTTCCTGTATGCAAGAGGTATAATATATAGAATGCAAAGGGTATTCGGTGTATAGAAGGAGGTGTGTCGAATGCAAATCGATATTCGATATATTTACTACCTTGTTTCACAAGAGAGTATCTGTTTGTCAGATATTATTTAACCATTTGGTAGTGAGGATAAGGATATAGTTTCTTTAGTTTAACTGACAAATCGCTGTACTACACTTTGTCAAATACTTGTAATATGTCTAGGAATGCAGTAGAATAATATTTTTTGGCATTTAGGTCTTTGCTAATTTAGTTGACTACTCTGTGCGCTTGTTCTGTTATTCCATGTTGTTACGAAATCCAAACTGATTATCTGGAATTTTTTTCCTTTCTTCTATTATCATGTTGAGTTTCTTGACATACAGCTTCTTGAAGACTTTGGAAAGCAATTGGTAATAAGCTTATGAGCCGGTAGGAGTGTGTCTTCTGGCCTATTCTCTGATTAAAGGATCATCATTATTAGAGCAATTTTCCAAATATTGGGGAAGAAATTTGTTCATAGCATTGCATTAACGATGAAATTTATTAATCTGTAACATTTTTTAGATAGTTTTTGTAATATTTTCTTATAAGACCAAAGAGATAAGATCAAATGCAATATACAATTTTACGAAGATATCACCCCAACACCAAAACTAATTCATAACTACAAATGTTGCTTTGAAGGGAATTTTCATTCGATTTAGAAATCAGATATTCATCGTCAACGTAGAGTAAATGAATATGCTTGAATAATAGAAAGTCTTTTAATTTCTTTGAAACAAATTTATCTCCTGCTAGATATTTAGAATTTCTACGTTTCGACGTTCAAACTTTAGCAGCCTTTTATTCAAACAACGAAGGTGATGATATTCCCTATTAAACAATGAAAAATATGAAGCTCCTCCTCATTTTGATGTTGACATACGTCATTTATTGATGATACTTTCCTTAGTAGATGGATAGGTTGATGAGGACCAACTAAACGTTTACCATATTCACCTAATTTGATCCTCTTGGATATAATTTCTTGGGGTATTTTAATAAACAAATTAATTTAAAGAATATTAGCAACGAATTCGAATGAAAATGAATGAATATTAGCTCGGATGTTATTGAACAATCGATTCAAAGAATTTACATGCGCGTTGGTCAATGTGAGATTGTCAATGGAGGACATTTAGAACAATTTTTAAATGTACCTCATCATGAGGTCATCAGTCCTAAGACTGGTTGGACGCTAACCTCCAGCTTCTCCTATCTTGTGCTAACCTACGCATTTCGCTAATTGTGCTACAACCTACATCCCTTACTATTTGCGAGCAGTAGTCTAATCTAGGCCTACCTCTGCCTTTCTTCACTCCTATTTCTGCCTCCAAAATATCGCGGACTATTCCCTCATATCTCAGCAAGTGGCCTACCATTCTATTTCTTCTCTTCTTTATGTTTTTCCACATACTTCTTTTCTCGCCGACTTTCTCCAATACTTCTTCGTTTATAACCCTATAAGTCCATGGTATTTTCATCATTCTTCGGTAACACCACATCTCAAAAGCTTCTAATTTCTTCCTACTTGCTTCCCCTACCGTCCAGGTTTCGCAACCGTATAGTGCTGTGCTCCATACATATGTTTTCAAAAATCTCTTCCTTGTTTCTAAGTTTATTACCCCCGAGCATAAAAGTGTTTTCTTTTTGTTAAAAGCTCGACCCTGCGCTATTCTTTTTTTATGTCTTTATCGCTTCTTCCCAATTTATTTTACTTCCTAAATAAGTGAAGTTTTTAACTTCCTCCAATCTTTCATTATTAATTTGTACTTTCGTTTTTGCTCTGCTCTCGTGCCCTCTGCACACTAACACTTTAGTTTTGTTTTTATTCACCTTCATTCCGTATTCCTCTGTCAACACGGCCTCCATTTCGTTCAATGCTGATTCTAATTCCTCCTTACTAGCTGTTAATACTGCTATATCATCCACGAATCTCAGCATTTTTAGTTTCTGTCCCTGTACTTTAATCCCGAAATTCACTCTATCTTTTACCACATTAATCGCCTCTTCGATGTACAGATTAAAAGTTAGTGGTGATAGCGTACATCCTTGTCTTACTCCTTTCCTAATACCTACTTCCCTTTTTTCCCCTTCTACTTCTATAACAGCAGTTTGCTTTTGGTATAGATTGTGTACTACTCTCCTATCTCTATACTTCATTCCCGCGCTCTTTAGTATCTCGAACATTTTTTCCCATCTTACGTTATCAAAAGCTTTTTCTAAATCTACAAATCCTATATAAGCGTTCTTTCCTTTTTCTATTGTTTTCTCTAACATTATTCTTAGCGCTAGAATAGCTTCGCGGGTTCCCCTATTTTGCCTAAATCCGAATTGGTCTTCTCCTAGCATTTCCTCCGCTCTATTTTCAATCCTCTTCTGCACTATTCTGGTTAAGATTTTTGACGCATGGGGGGTTAGGCTAATCGTTCTAAAGTTCTCGCATTTGTCGGCGCCTCTCTTTTTCGGTATAGTAACGATAATGTTCCTCTTATAATCCTCCGGCATCTCGTCCGTTTCGTATATGTATTTTACCAGTTCAAAAATCCTATTTACTACTTTCTGTCCCGCACATTTCAAAATTTCCGCCTGTATTTTATCTACACCCGGCGCTCTATTGTTCTTTAGCCCCCTTAGTGCTATTTCAAATTCTTCTCTCAATATAGGTTTTCCTACATCTTCCCTATCGATGCTAGATTCTTCCTCTATCCATTGTTCTTTCGCTTTTCTACATTTTTTAATGATTTCCCACTTTATTGCCTTATAAGTTTTAAATGTGTCTACAAAATAAAATTTAAATTTTCCTTAAAGACGCCCTCTCATAATCGCAGGACCGGCCTGTCCATAGAAGCGAGCTAGGTGACTACCTGGAATACCTAGTTTACTGGGTATGGTGACACTATAGTCAGATCAGTAAAAAGAAACATGGGACTTTTTATGCTGAAGAAATTTATTGGCAACAGATTCTGGAAAGACTGATTATATTAGTAAGAGGTACAGGAGGTCAACATTTTGCGTATCATATACTAATGGAATATGTGAAAAATTATTTATGTTTGACTATGAAAACTATCTTCAAATTGTTCAACATACTTCTTTGGTATTTGATCTTTGTTTGATCCTGTTATGCATGAGCATCTTCGAAATGTTCGTCATAAATAGACCCACGTTCATTAGCTCGGAAAAAAAATTCAAAACGAATTGATCAATATACTATCTAATACTGTACAGGAAAAAAATATTGCTTCAATCCACCCTGCTATATATTTTGCGATAATCTTAGATTACAACTCAGATGTTAGTCATGTTGGCCAAATGACAATAACAGTGAAATTAAAGAATGTTTTTCCATTCATCTTCCATTTTCAATTTGGTTCAAAATTATCCATAGTTATCATTTATTTACAGCTATGGCCTTAAATAATACTTCTCTATTTAGGAAGCTACTACTGAACAGTTTATCAGATAGCTAAATAGCAAATATATTCACAATATATTCTGTAAAAGCATACGATGTCAAGACCACCGGTAGAGTATTATCAGAAACACAGAAGTATTTTAAATTGATGCATCATTTAATTCGTTTTGCTATAATTTTTGTTTCTAATGGTTGTCCTACAGACCATAAAGCATTATTTAGAAAAATTTTATTTCTGTGTATTTTTAAAGTATTTTGTTTATCACATCTTGTTAAACCTTACCTATATAAACACAAAATATTTTCCATTTTTGGTTCTTATGCCACATTACATTTATATACGTTGACGCCAATTATGGTCAAGTTACTGACATTTACAAATATCCGGTATGTTCACATGCTTCCCATATTGCGTTATTAATATAAAAAAACTCTCTACCCACTCCAGATGTGTTCAATATTTTTCTAGCCCACGGAATACCACGCCAAGGACTGGTGATGATGAACAGCAGAATCCCGACCACATATTTTTTTTCATACGAGATCTGTTTATATTATTACCAGTTAACATTAAATATGGCTATAATACAGCATTCCAAAAAAGGAAAATATGGCATGTTTAATAAAACAACAGCGAACACCTGAAGTGGTCGATATACAGTTGTACATAAATAGTAATATCATATTCTGTTAAAAATAGTAAGGTTCCTTATGTATTTGCAATGTATTATTATATACATTGCCCCTGGGATACTTATCTTTTTTAATGCTAAGAGGGAATGAAAACTTAAAACAACTAACTATTATTATATATTTTATTTAACCTAACAGCAAATTTTTAATCACTGTTTATGAAGTAAAATAATAACACGATTATTGTTATATCTTCTTATACTACAAGTAATGTGCTGTTATGCATATTTAAAAAAATATTTTACGTAAAAAGTATAACCGTAAAAGATTTAAATGAAAATGAATAATTATTTAGCAAACATCATAGTAAATCTGTTATTTAATTTCACTATTTACTAATGTATATTCATGTATTGACGACAAGAGAAAAGTCTATCTTTTTCTGTCCTCAATAATTAGTTCAATAATGAAAATATCAATAAGGTTTTTAGATATTAATCATCAAGCCATACCTATGTGTGATGTAAAGGAGTCTTAATTAATTAAGCAAATTAATTTTTTATCTAATTACAGCTGCGTATAGAAAATTTTATATAATTTATTGTTGACATTTAACATTCTATTTTTTAATTCACTAACACAATTTTAAATCTTAAATTAAATAAGTACTATCAACTGGGTGTTGCTCACTTAAGTCAATTCTAGAATTAAATTTATGTAAATATACCAAACACCATTATTATTAAAATACATCCGGCACTACAAATAATGTTTTATTATGAATACTTCAATAATTAAGTTTGACTAACTTTTCAATTCAGATTTAAAATTATATTTCTTAACTCTGGTGTACAATAACTCTTTCGTTTGTCCTACAGTCATATTCTTGGTAGTTCTTCTGTTTGGCTATCAGCAATAGAAAACACATATTAGTGTATATAATTAATATAAACTAGATAAATAAATATATATAAATAATATTTTTATTTTTACAATGTAACTTGTTTAAAGAAAGTCATAAAAATTCATAATCCTTTAGTTTTATGGGGAAAAAGCGGTAAGTATATTGGTTATTAGTTTCATTGTTTTATAAGATATCCTGTATTGACGACAAGAGACGAACACCTTTTTCAGTTTGCAAAAATTATTTTTTTGTTTCGGTTTTAGATGTTTGTCACTTATCACCATGCCATTTCTATGCATGATATGAAATAGGCGTAATTAAATAAATAAATATGTTTCATTTATTTGCTTAATTGTTATAAAAGTATCTAATTGCAGCCACTTATAGAAATAATTACAATAATAGTTTTGTATGTACGATACATAATTAATAAACAATGTCGAAAGCTTGTGGTAGAAAAGTGAACGTATCTTACAGTTGTGATAAAAACAACAAATATTTTGTGAATCTTTCTGCAAATTGTAAGTATTTAGGAATTTATGGATTTGAAACATTGGGTTTCTACTCTTACAATTAGTATGAAGTTAGGGCCATTTTGAAATAAAAATTGTAAAACTAAACTAATTAGAAAAATTGTCACCAAAATAAGTAGATATTCTTCTTACTGATCAGTGAGAACAAAAGTATATATATGTGGAAATATGTCTTGTGGAGATGAATCATTCCATTAAATTAGAGATTGTTTAAAGCTAAATCTAATTTTCGTAAAAAAATGATAACACAGAAATATATGATATTCTATGTTAATTGGGTAATATATCAACCAAGTATAGATTTATTCAATATATTTTGACCTCTCCCATCATTCAGACTTTAGCATTAGTTCAAAGTTATAAAAAGACAAAAAGTATAATAGCATACATAGGGCACATAATATAAAAAATAAACGTTATTTCATTAAACACCTTGTATATTTTTACATTTTCTTTTTAAACATTTTCTGTTGATATCAAATATAATTTTTTGACAAATTTAGGTGTAACACTCTTTCAGATATCTGGCATTAAATATATTCAAAACATGAATATTTATTTACCTAAATATTTTATGGGCATTAAGGCCATATCTTTTTTTTCTTTTAATGAAGAAGTGCGAATGATTCTTGTAGTCACAGTTCCATTGATTCAATTATATGATTTACATTTATCTCCTTACAATATACAATGCAAACCTTTTACGCTGTATATTACCTGTTTTTACTGTGTATTATACTATATTATGTATTATACTGTATATTACTTGTTTAATGTAAATATTACATTATATTTAATGTAATGTAATGTAATTATAATTCATAATAATAACAATAATAATAGTAATAGTACATAGATACTATTATTATTATTATTATGAATTAATTTACTAAAGTTGATAATATGTGTCTTATTTACGACAAAATGTGGAGGATTCTCCATAATTTTATCGTAGTCATATATGCATCTTGCTCACTTAGTTGCAACGTGATACTTCTTTTTAATTACTGCTGAAGTTCTTATCTGAACGCCATTGACGTCTCCCGGCGGCGTCTCAGCCCGTATCCTACGGTGCCGGTGGCGTGGTACCCAAGCGGGTACCATACTTGCCGAAGTACTTTTGCGTATCATCGTCAAGGCATCAATTATGAATCGGCGTTTCTATAATCGCTTTAATCAATCATTGACTGTAAAATAAATTGATTAGTAGAGTGTGCCCCCCGCCTGGGTGTCTGTCAGACCAATTTCAATTTAACAAGTCAATTATATTTCCAATCAAAGTTTAGTCCAGCTAGTTTGCACCATGCAAGATATTGTATAAGGTAATTTGTGATTTTTTGAAATTCGAGAATGCAAGAGAAACAAATCTTCTGGCTCTATAGGAACTAGGCTTCTTGGAATGATGAATTAATAAATGAAAAATGTACTATGAAAAAGGAAAAATGTACAATTTTAGATATATTTCCTCTAACTAAATGTATAATAAAATTTTTCAAGATATATAGATGAACAGACGCATTATACAGGGTATTTCAGCGTGGAATAATGGTTTAACAGTTGTTCAACTATTCACACTTAACAGTTTTATGAACTTATATGTACACGCGATCAAATAAAATAAATATCTATAAAGATAGTACCACTAAAAATACACTTGTGGGATTGTAGAATTTGTAAAAAAATACTTCAAAATTTATATATTCATATTTTCCATAATATTTAAGTAATTACAATAATTTCTTATTTACAGATTATTCATACCCTAATGAATACGAATTTTTCATTCCATTGCGTAATATAATTCCACAATATAATACAGAGAAACTCAAAAGTATTAAAACATGTAAATCAATTAAGATTTATTTACATCTGTAGCAAGTAAGAGACTTTATTAGAGACGTTATTTTTCTAGTTACCTTATGGGAATTTTCGAGCAGAGAAAATCACCAGTCTCTCAATAAAAGTATCTTAATTAACGTTTTGAATTTATATATCAGTCACTATTAGTAATAATGATACTAATGAAAGCGCCATTATCAGCGTCATTAAGTTAATAACGTGATTTCTAAATTTTCTTATTTCTTAAAGAAGAAAAGAAAGAATAAGAAAGAAATTCTTCTAAATTGTAAACCTTCTACTAAAACAGGCACGTCAAGAATTCGCTGCATATTCTTCTATCAAACTTCGTTAAATCTTCAATTCTTGAACCGGAGTACTATTAACTGTTAAATTTTTGAAAACTTCAATTCTTAAACCAGAGTACATCCATAGGAAGAAGTGAGAGATTCTCTAGGTATGCATGGAAGAAGAAGTGAGCTGCATTTGGAGATCAATCAGATCGAATTATATGCACATTTACATTCAACTGACCCAGGAATTTAAAGTAAACGACTATAGACAACGCCGTGTGTTCGCCGATTGGGCTCTAGGGTAGTTGGAAGTTTACCCAAATTTCCCCAAAAGAATCGTCTTTAGCTACGAGGTCCATTTTTGGATGAATAGATATGGGAACAGGCAACATTGATTTGGGAAGATACCAATCCACACGAGATACACCACCACCAAATGCATCCCGAAAAAGTCACTGTTTGGTGCAGATTTCAGTCTGGCAGAATCATCGGTCCGTACTTCTTCCAAAACGAAACTGGCATTGCTACAACCGTCAACGGCGAGCGCTACAGATCGATGATAATCAACTTCTTGTAGCCCAAACTGGATGATATGGATACCGACGACATCTGGTTCCAACAGGACGGCGCTACGAGCCACACAGCGCATGCCACGATGGACATTCTGCACGAGTGATTTGAGGGCATGATTATCTCGCGCATCGGCGACTTGAACTGTCCACCGAGATCGTGTGATTTAACGTCTTGAGACTCATTCCTTTGGGGCTATCTTCAATCGCAGGTCTATGCGAATAAACAGCAAACCGTTGATGCCCACAAAGTCAACATAACGAACGTCATATAGCAATTTTAACCGGATTCATGCTACAAAGTCATCGAAAATTGGACTTTCCGAGTACGTGGCACCAAACAAAGCCGCAGAAGATATTTAAGGTGTTTTTCTTAATGCCATAAAATATTCTTTCAAATAAAAAAGAATTAGTGGATATCTCACACAACATGTTTTATTTACGTTTAAAAGTCGAGCATCCTTATTATTGAAATACCCTATATATAAAAAATATAAATGAAACCTAAAAACAAAGAACGTAAAAAACAATTTTCAAAGATTCCCCCATTTTTAATGAACCAAGTCTCTATTTTTGTCAGAGTAAGTTGAGCCGCTATCACTTTTATCTGCCGCACTCCGTGTTTCATTATTTGTCTGTATTTCCATTATTTGTTTCCATTAATCATTGTAAATCTAACACTTAATATAGCCCTTATAACATTACAGATAATCGTTATTATTTGTGGTATGACGATACTGATGAAATCGAAAGGTAATAAGTAACTCGCAATGTCCACGATATTTTGTCAAACCGCAAATTATGTTATGTTTGAGTAATGACGCCAACAAACATTTCGACGGTGTACCGTTGATCGAAATGCGACCGCTGGCAAGGTGACATCATTTGGGCGTAGCGGTCCGTGATATAAAATATAAAACATACAAGACCATCATGGCTAACTATGTGAATGGGGCAGTTAAACAACGATCAGCAAGGTCCAAACGGTCCAATCGAATTGCCCGGCTTTTTACTTGGTACGTGCGCTGAAACAGAATTGAGAATTTATCAATGATGTATATTTTATTGGAGTTATTGAAACGGTTATACAAGAAACGCACTCATCAATATTGTATTCTTTAAGGTAATGAATATTAACATTCAACAAAACTAAGAGAATTATTTTTCAAGAATTGGAACGCGACACGGAAGATACTCTAAAGTTATTTATACTGATATCGATTCCATCAGTACATGAAAAGCAGGTTTTAGTTAGGTACCAAAATAGCAGCACTTGACACTTTCAACAGTCCCCGATCTCAGAAGATTTTGGTTTTAGCAGAAATTATCCAGAATCTAGTTATCATCATATCTTGTTTCTTCGGTTTGTTTGAATTTCTTCCTCTTTTATTTGTTGTTTTTTAGGTGGAACAATATATGTAGAGAGGCAAAGCTAAATGATCTAAGTGTCAAAAATAGTCTTTTCCGTTTACTATACCAAAATGTTGTACAATCTATCTCCTGATTCATTGAGGAAGTAGTCCCAATAGAGGTGGATAGATTTCGTTTGTGTAACTCCATTAGTTTTTTTAGAGCTAGTTATTTTTCTTCATTCATTTCCCGAAAATTTGGTTTTTGGCACTTAGATCAGCCACTGTACAGTATAATTATAATATACAAAATTACAATATATAATTTGATATAGCAAATAATATAATTATTTCCAATACAAATGAGTTCAACTCCGCTATACACATTCATCCATATTCCCAAGTGAATGGATCGGAAGACAAAGACCTATTGAGTGGGGCGCCTAAGTATGAACTAAGTTGAATTAACCCCTATATATTATCTGTTATTGTTGTATAGCTATTTCATAAACTATTATAAACATAGTCTATCTTCTCAACTTCATTTATCATAAATTAAACAAAAATATTTTAGATAAGCATTGGTCTACCATTTATTTTCAGTATCGATATTCAATAATGCGATCATCATATATATGCTCCAGCTCATCGATGCTCATATTCATGATCAGTGATCATGTTTATTCAAATAACAAAATAGAACACGCATTACCGTGTTCTATTTTGTATTTGAATAAACATTAAACGGTGGTCTTCTAGAGAGAATCTCTTAAAGAAGAAAAATCGTACTTTTAATTATAATTTTTTTTTTTTAATATTTCGTGACACGTGAGGTTATTTATACCATGAAACCCATATGAATGGTCAAACAATATTCAAGACTCGAAAGACAGAATACGCTCCCTCCATCTCATTCATGCCTTTGAATATTTACCAACAATTATTATAATGAGGGGATTTATTTTTAGGGGGGGACTGCAAATAAAAATTAATAAGTGATAATGTTGTAGTAACATCTAATAAGTAGTAGTAACATCTAGTAATCTGGAATTTACCCATTACTAAATTCATTATTTAATAATTAGATAAATTATTGACAAGATTAATGTGTTATTGTTATCACCTAATCAGTTAACTACCGACCCCTCGAAATCCTTCAGAGATTTATTAAAATTTAACATATTTTTCAGACATCTAATATCTATTAGCTACAATAAATTTGGCCATGACATACAATACGTTCCCTTTTTAGCACAGATAAACTAACAAATAAGGTTAGGTACATATATATGTAGGGTAGCAGAGCTAAGTGATCTAAGTGCCAAAACCCAAATTTTCGGGAAATGAAGGAAAACTGCACAGAATATACTGTTTTTATTAAAATTTATTCTAGAAAAGGCATCAAATTAGAAATGTTCACAATGAAGAATGTTGCAAAAATAAAGATAAGGAAAAAATGCTGTGTTGCTTAAAACATAAAAAATGTTTGGAAATGGTGTTTTTTTTTATTCTCAGGTATTCAGAACGTCCTCGAAAATTTTCCTGTTCTTTAGGTCTATGAAATCGAGCATGTCCGTGATATATTTTTTCTTGTTGGCAATAAGAGGTATCTTCTTGGGCTATGCAAAGAGAGCAGCGAACCTAAGATACTGCAGATTTACGATTTTTCTTAGTACTCGATGCATCTCAAAATGTACTAAGTCAATGAAGTTTTTTTCTTATAGTAAACTACGACAGGATTTTCGTTTGTTATTCTTAGCCAATAAGCTGGGGTTAGACTTAACTTGGACGAATCCATGTATTGGTTTGAAGCTTTGTCAAAGTTACAGAATGGTTTTTGACTCATGTCTAGTACTTTAAAGGGTCTTGAGGGGCGAGATTCCTTGATTATTTTCTTCACATCAGCTACTACCTGAAGTTTTGAGCATTTAGCCCGTTTCTCAATTAATGCGAAGTCTATCTGATGCGTGGCACTTAGATCAACTAACTTGGAATAGACTAATGGAGTTACACAAACGAAATCTCTCGACCTCTGTTGGAACTACTTCCACAACGATTCAGGAAATGGATTATTTGGCACTGTATTGGCCTTGGTTTGTATTAACATATTGGTATAAATAACGGGAAGAAATGTTTTTGACACTCACAATTAGATCACATACTCTACATATAATACCTATCTATTCGTGATATCATCCAAGTCATAAAATTCAATACATTATTCAGTAATCTTGGCAAAAATGTTAATAAACTTACCAACACAATTAGCTTCTGCTTCTCGAGATAGATAATAGTATTTGGGCATGCGTTGGTTAATCAGAAATCATGAACAGCCATATTGCCTTACGTTTCAACAGTATTAACGTAAAGTCTACATAGATGCGCACTCCAGAATAGTTAATACAAAGGAATTATAATCTACACCACACATAGTAAAGTGTACTATATCGTGAAGTATTTATTTTAGTTTTATACCTGAAATGTATAAAAGTTTACAATTATAGTGGTGTAAAATTTTACCAATTACACACTTGTTCAGTTTTATAACAGAAATAGTGATATATGTCATTTTACATCATGAAAACTGGTAAAGTTTTACTAAGGCAGATTTTCAAAAGTGTAAAAAGAACAAAAGCATTATTTATACAGCCCAGGGTATTTTGCACAAAAAGAAAACATTTTTTTAGCTATTTCTCTAGAGTACTAAAACAAATAATAAACATAATAATCATTAATCATTAATCATATATATATATATATATATATATATATATATATATATATATATATATATATATATATATATATATATATATATAATATTTTCAAAATGATGATTATCAAATCATCGCAATATTAAATCTATAGTAGTAGTGTATTTAAGTTTTAATTACTAGTCCAATAACATACATATTTCCTATAATCGTACAAATATGAATTACGGTATCTTGCCAGCGCATAAAATATGTATCACGTTACAGACAGTACCTCGTCTTTTTGTAAGGTATTTCATTTTTCACGTCGACGGTTTGCGTAAACCAGGGAGCTAATTGTGCAAAAACTATTAAAACGAGCTCTAATTAAGGTGAGCCTAAACACCTTTAATTATTTTGCAAGAAAATAAGTGTACAGGAACTTTCTATAAACGGGACGAGAAGCTGCCTCACCTGGGTGTACGACCGCATTGCAAATAAAACATCAAGTTATGTATAAATTACTACGGCATGACCGAACGTTTAGCAAACATTTAATTAATATGTCGCGTGAAGGAGACTCTAGGCGTGCCTCAAGTCCCTGCTTTGGGCCCTAACGCAACGCAGAATGTTAAAAAGGGTGCGTGAGATAGGAGTAAAAAAGTTTTAGTAAAATTTCAGTACAGTTCTATTTTGTCATTCTAATTCTCATATTCATCTAAGAAGTAGTAACCCATATTTTTTGTAAACTCAGTTCCAATAAAATGGGCGTAGTAAAGGAAAATATAGACACATGAATATTAAATACAAAATGAACTGCAGAACAGAGGAACTGCAGAAGCGTTTCCATGGATGGCGAGTTCAGTAGTATCTATCTTGGTCGAGCCGTATAAAAAGGCAGTCTTGTTGTGGCTACTGATCTCTGGTGATAAGGGGGTAAAACGATATAACTTTATTTAAATATATCTAAGATATCTTAGTATATACTTTTGTTTAAGTATTTAATTTTTGTATCAGTATTTAATGTTTGGATATTTACTATTAAGAAATTTTAATTTAACTTAATTTACTACAATCTTAAAACTAAGGATCTTCTTTATTAGTACTTTCTTAGATTCCATTGCAAATAGACAGTAACACTATTGTGTAACTACTGCAGTCTATTTTACACTGGCACTTAGTTAACTAACTCATAGGGCTTTGTTCTCTTGAGCTTTCTTGTCTGGTTGGTATTGTCGAGATGCTGAATGGCCTCAAGGTTCACGTGATCTAAGAGTCGTTGCTCCTAACTCCTGCCACACTTGATGACTTTATGTATAACAGTGCCCATTTCCAGACCCTCATGGAGATCAGCATTTCGGAAGTACCAAGGGGTATTGACTATGCTTCTCAGTACTTTCATTTGAAGGCGTTGTACGTTGTATGGAAGTTGTCCTCTTTCGCACAGCCCAAAATCTGAATACCATACCATTCTGGTTTCAAGATTTTCCTTGTATAACAACAATTTATTGCATGTGGAGAGAGTATAATTACATCCTAGTATGCAGTATGTTTTTTTGAACTTCATTTCCAGCTCCTCTCTTTTTTTCACGGCATGAGACTTCTAGCGTAGCCTTGTGTCTATCGTAATATCCAAATACTTTACTGTATTGACATAGGGTGTCTGAGCATTATTTAGTCTAATGGGTGGGTGTTGGTATCTCTTATTGGTGAAATTTATATAAACTGATGTTTCTTTACAGTGAAATGTAGTCATTGACTTGACATACTGATCATGTTTTGAACATTCAGAGAACGACTCTTATCAGTAATTTTGATGTTGCTACATATCAACTAGTTCTTGAAACTTGAAAGTATCTGTCACTAATCAGGGACACGTGAATGTTACACACGACCTTATTACGGATAAGAGACTAAAATGGGGGATAGTTTTTAGTCAGCTATTGCGTTATGTCAACTACCTTAATTGGCATATTCATAATTATAAGGGCGTTTACATCGTAGTTACAGAATGATTACAAAACGTATCGCTGCTTTAATGGAACCTTTTTAGACTATGATGTTGATCTTGTCTTGCTCTGTATAACAAAAACTATTTATATGTATGAAGAAGACCCTTAGTTTTAAGATATGTAAAGCATATTACACATAAATAAAAACAATAGCCTCATAAAACCATTTCAACTGATTCTGCCAACTATTTCAAATAAAAAAATTCCTTCCCATAGATCATTAAACAACTACGGATGTTCTGATACCCATATACTAGTATGACTTTACTTACAGGCAAATGTGCTATAAACTAAACTGCTCTACGAGATTACCTAACTACTTTAGTTAAACATATAATATGAAACAATATTAAAAGAGTACACCAGATCACCTATTCTATTCTACAGACTCTAATTCACCTACATCGAATTACGTTAACCTCCCTAGCGGGACACAAATTCGACACTCCATTAATTCTCTGCATACTTTAAAAATTGTTATAGATTCTGTCCAGCAAATAATGTCAATAAATTCCTCACATTGGTAACACCGATGAAAGCTCCAACTGCTAATATACGAAAGTAGTTTAATAGAACCAATATCAGTTTTAACAACTCAATGTATGATAGTAAAAACTACTGAAGTGGGGAGATATCTCTACACCATCTGCAAATGCCTTATACAATAAGGACTAAACAAATTAGGCCAAAACAGCTATTCTCCTGGCTATATGCCGACGACCAGCACTGAACTATGTGGCGAAATATTCCGTATTTTGTCTAATAGAGTTAGCACTAAAATACAGTAGCTTAGATTGCTCGAAAACCACAAGGAAGATGCAAAGCGTCCTCTATCTCAGGATACCACTAATTCCAGATCGGTTTCGACCTTATCTTGAGTTTCGTTGATGCAGTGTAAGTGAGTATACCTTCTTTAAAAAAACGAGGCTCGCATCTTGTAGACGCCGGTTAGTTCTACCGCAGTAGAGTGTAACAAGCGCCATCTCTCGACAGTTTCGGAAACAATTCAAATTGACATAAAATTTAATATCATCAATCCAATGCAAAGTTTGACTTGGCAGTTGGTAGTTTCCACAAACGACTGAAGTGGGGAGATATCTCCACATCATCTGCAAATGCCTTGTACAATAAGGACTAAACAAATTAGGCCAAGAGACCTATTCTTCTGGCTATATTCCGACGATGAGCGCTGAATTATATAGCGATATTTGCCGTATTTTGTCTAACAGAGATAACAATCTATTAGTACTCAATGTAGTATCTATGTGAAGTCATTTTAGTCAATCTTGAGCTTCCTATATAACAAAGTACTTCTTAAGGCTTAAAATTCCACTTTATGCGGTGTTGCTCCTCTAGAATCAATTTCAATACTAAATAATTAGTAGGAAGTATTATAGGCATAATGTATTCAGGCAACTAAAAAAACAAAGGAAAAACTTCCAACAAAACTCCAAACAGGACTTTAAATCATAGAGTCGGAGAAGGCGTTCAGCTACTGTTGACATATTTAAAATATATGGTGATTAATGTAAATGTTATGTAGAAATAGCCCACAGCTCGCCGCCGAGGCATTTATTTGTGTGGTTCGTACTCAACGCGTTATTGCTCCTTAACTAACATATGCTCCGACAAATTGAAGTTAATTTACATACCTATCTCTACCTTAATCATATTCATATTGTCGCAGAAGAAGAGGATTATGGCCAGGTCGTGCGTAACATAACAGGGATAATAGACTTATAATCTCCGGGTAAAAAGTGAAAAGGTGTAGTTGTGATTAGTTCGCCTGGTGGCGATTCTGTGGACTGAGCAAGATGTATGTGGAAATTATACGCTCATACGAGAATATTACTAGCGATAGATGGAGATAAAGGAGAGACAAGAGATAATTGATAAATAATAAGAAATTCAATAAATACGGTAATCAATAATACGTCTAAAGTAAACGAATCTACGAATAAAATACAAATAAAACTGTCAGGCCTGCCTTATTTTTAATGAGTATTGTCACTTTTAAGGTTAATTTTAATAAAGAGTTAACATGTATGGTATTATTAAGCATATACATCTGAAACAAAATGGTAAATTACTAATCAAGGAATGACCATCGTTCAAAATTATCACCTGCACGGTATATCGAGGGAGCAGTTTATTTACCCATTAATTTGGCCTTAATTTGTTCAACATAAAATTCATATATTATAACATTATTAATATAATGCATAAAACTATTATTAGTGCATTAGTGGTGTTAAATTGGCGGCTGAGATATCGTCGCGTAGACTTGATATGTTTGAATGGATGTTGGTACAAGCAATTCAGTTTAGTGTTGCCATCATGTATGATTACCTATTATTTTGTTCGTTGTGGCAAGGTAAATATTTATATTTTTATCTCGCCTGTGTAACATTAGAATAAATATTCGGAAAGTCCACAGAAACGCTCTACAGTTTGCATACAATGTGAGAAGGTTTATAATGTATAAATAAAAATAGTATTCAAAGATCTTATACCAAATTTTTTGTCCAATCGAAATAGGAAATACAATAATATTTACCATCTACTTGTGATCAACTGACAATAAAGTTAACGTTAAATCCCAAATACACGATAGAAACTATGATTAACTGTAGACGAGACATAGATTAATTGATCTGTATGAGTACCATATAAGTCATTGGGAATTAAGTATTTGCTGAAGTAACCTATCACCACCAAGAAACTACACCACCGTTGCATGACTGCATCTAAGAAAATGGTCCAATGACAACTTTGTACTACTTCATCGGTCCTCGACTTCTGATCCTCAATATTTTCCTACTGATACAATCAGCACATCGACGGCACTAATCCTCTACAATAATAACTTGACTTTCCAACAAGTAGAACCTCCTCAAGATATTGATCAGGTTTTGTGACCTCCGCCCACACCATCATACAGTTGTCGACTTAGTATTTTGTCAACTTTGGCTCTAGGAAGAACAATTTACCTTCTCTGGACTATCGGATACACCAGGTGTATTTCTACACTCTATTTGTGCCTAATAAAGTTGTTGCAGATTGTCCCTAAATCTTATTTTCAGGTGAAAATTAACTTTAACGTATGTAGATCTTAGTTATTAATAACAATAGTTGCGTTAAATTGCTTCATTTAAATTTGCTATGAAGTGTTATTTTCTCAGGTAGAATTTTGCAGTTTTCGTTAGTTACTCTGATTGATTTAGAAGTTCTCGTTTTCTGTGGAGATTGTAATCGAATTTGTTTCATTATGCATATCTATGATATATCTGCACATTTATTTTTTGAACTGTTTATCTATGAACTGCTACCACCTCTTGTTATATGTTCTCAATAGATTTAAATCTTTTATCCATATCAGTTTCCATTTTATTGGTAATTGTAGAGTTACTTGTTTACCTAGTTTAAGCGTACTAATCTTAAGATCCTTTTAACTATTCTTAACATTATGAACTTCTTTTCTGACATTCTCATTCTATCTGTTATTCCATTTGAACATCTTTCATATTCTCTTGACTGATTTCTACTTTACCAACTTGTTTCTTATTACTTCTTGACTTTCTGTCATCCATGTCATGCATGTATTTTCTCTATGTACTTCTGCAAGGCAATTACGAAATAATTTACCCTAGATAGATTTGGCCATACCTATAAACATCCCTGTCAATTAAGATGCGAATCATTAAGTGTTGCAATGATTCTCCAATTCAAACACCACAATAAAAATTCCGCTTCTAACATCAAATGTTACGTGTTTCTCTTCGATACATAAAATGTTCTTTAACACATTATAGCACTTTTCTTGTTGAAAGCTTCTTATAACACCCACTACAATTAGTGGTCGCAGACACTTTATATATCTAATCGTAGCGTTTTGAACCTTTGCTTTTACCTTCTAAAAAATATACAAAAATGTCAAACATTCGCGGTTCATACAGAAACAATAAAAAGACCTAAAATAACTCTACCTGCCTAAAAATCTAAAAATAAAGAAAATCTTCCATAAACACAAATACATCGATTGCTGGAGTAAAATTCATAAATCGACAATCGTAACGTAATCCTTTTGAATTAAGCTCCGACCGAACAAAGATTCATTAGTTTTTTGTGGTCAGTGTGTCAATTTATCTTTTATAGATGGCACAAGATGTATCCTGGATGGGTCATAAATATCGGACGGTAGCATTCCTGAATGGGCAGCGGGCTGTTCCTGCATGTTCGCCGTCAGTCGGCCGTAATGAATGAGGACCTGAACCTGAACATGAGGCTGTACCGAAAGATGCCGCGGAGCTACGGTAGCCTCTAGATATATATAGGATAATTTGGCGTAGGCAGATCACAGAGGTACTCGATTGTCGATGTATTATCTTATTGTTTATATACTACGTCAAATGGCATATCAGTAGTTGTTGTATCAGGTTGGGTATTTTATGGAATTCCGATGATGATAGAAATATCATTATATAACTTTACAAACAACAAACATATGTTTTAAACAGTACATCTTAGGTTTTAAAATATTGATCTCTAACTAAGAAATATATTAAAAACGGAACGAGCTTATGTGGCACCTATTTCAATAAAGTTCAATACGTCATTTTATTATAGCTACTTACATATTCTTTTTTTTATCTTATTTTGGTGTAATATTTTAAATGAGCCATCTGATCTTTGAATCAAGTTACAATTTCTCTTCGTGCTTGCCCAATATTCTATTGATTACAATCTTAATAACAGATTTCATAAACCCCCTCGTTGTTTTCAATTTTATTTTTGGGATTTTCTAAGAGTTGTTGCGACCTTCCATTCTTTGATATACCTAAAAGAATCAGTGATATAATCATCAAAGATGACGTTGTGGTTTCATTTCAAAAATTATTCTTACATGGCAATTATGCGAGTAACATCCCATTTGGAAGCTGCTTAAAATATATGTTTAAACATTGTTTTCCAATTCCCCCATTATTTTCTCGTTATTGGTGAGACTAGAATAAATCTCAGAAGAAAATATATCTAGAACAATTTTCAATGAGAAATTTAAACTTACGACAGATAGTATAGAAATTTCAGGGAACTGGTTATATTTGTAAGGATAAAACAAGAACTGGGCGCTCAGGCATTACAGAAAACCGACAGATAAATATTATCGCTAAAATAGTCGTGAATGATACACAATCTGCATTTCAAACTGTAGATGCTTGTGAAGCATCTACAGTTACAGAACAGAAGACTTACAGTACAGAACAGAACAGTACAGTTACAGTACAGAAGACCTTTTCCTTACTAAACTGAATATTTTCAAGTAGAAATAATCATTCTCAGGCTAGGCTACGTTCGAGTATACTCAAGCAGACCAAACTTTTCTTCCTATACTACATCTAAATATATCCGCTCCTGTCTCTTGGTGTCTATTTTTTAAGCACGTACATTATAACATCTACGAATGTAGCCTCTGCAAAGGTGCATTCAGTAAGGAAAAGCTTAAACAAAACAAAAAACTCCTACAAATTACCAATGCTTCACCAACTCACAGAGGTTGCTACTTCAAATATAAGTATTATAATTTCTTAATAAAAACATTTATTTTTACACTTTAATGCATGTATGTATGACAATGTTTGTTCTTATAGGTCTCTCAGTTCCAAAGTTGTAGAGGAAGGAGGACCCTAAATATATGTTACTGACAGAGATCGTATCGATAAAGATGTATACGCCATAAAGTTCATTCGGCATTTGTCCTGAATCGGCGTACCAGGTACGACACTGATGAGAACTAACATGTTCGAAACAGCCGTATGTCGTTCGGTTCCGATCCGGGACAAATGTCGAATCCTACCTGTGGCGGGTTTTATTTTTTGAAACCTTATCTGGTCGTGCAGAAACACGAGAAAGGGGTCGAGGATCTCTTCTGGGTATAATTCAATGTCTCGCGGGGCTTTAGCCCGAGGAGTAGTTGTTTCCTAGAGCGATTATGTAATAGCTTTGCTATTCGGGAACTACTTTGATAACCGCTTGGCGGCTTGGTGGTTCCTTTCTCGATTTCCGACTTATATGTTACGGACCCTAAATGGTGTTTTTCTGTAGCTGGACTATTACATACAAAAGCACCAATATTTTGGCATATTGTAAGTCTAATATAAAAACACATTGTAAGTAACCTAACTGTTATCTTAAATCATCCCAAACTCTAAATTGTGGTATTTATGTTTTATCGACTAAAAATATTTTCATGAACTTATGTGTTTCCATCAAAATAGCCTTAGCATATTTATAACAGTATATTTGTTAAAATATCAACACCACAGAAACCTTTAGATCTTATCGAAACAGCAACAAACATGTCAATAACTCAAAAAGTTGATTTAATAAGGCAATATTCATGTTTATATATACCACAAAAGTGTGTCAGAAAACAGTGAAACTTATTCTGTAACAACGGAGCACTATAACAGTGACTTAATGTTATCAACACCTTATCACAATCTAATTGGAAACCAGAAACGTACTAATGACCTACTAACTGTAAGATGTTTGTGAAATTCTAGTCTCTTTTGATATACATACCGTAATATAACGATTTATTTATAAATTATTCTATTCCTCTTTGATATTATTTACAGATATAAATTGTTTTGCTTGCATTATATCTACGCCCAATTGGACCTTACATGTAAATAACGTCACTATTATAATTAATAACAATACATTTTGTGATTTTAGGACCTGAATTGGCCACAGAATTGATGACCTGTCCCCGGTAACACTCCCTAAACATAATATATCTGTACGAATAGCCACAGCTACAAAAGTATAGAAAAATTAATCATTGAACTTGATGAATATCTTACACCTCTGAGTGAAATTCAATACCAAATAATTATTTTTGGGAAAGATTTTGACGTATCAGTGGTATCTAAGATCATCGTGCATATTATTTTACCTATGATTGCATGTACTAAATAAATGGCTACTATTATTAAGAAATAGCATGTAACTAATATTTGTATGTCTTTTATATGTCCTCTAATTCCACACAATATTAGGCAACACTTATTCGCAAATATTAGCATATCTCTACAAGTGGCATTAGATTATATAAATACGATAAGATACTCATTTTACTTTTTAGAATAAATTTAAAGGTTTAAGGGATTTTTAACGATTAAATATAGGACAACTAATGAATACTGATAATTTTTCATATTTAATTGGAGGACAGGATATCCACCAGTAATACAGAAGGACAATGTTATTAATATTATTTTAGAAAGTCTAGGAATAAAACAAGTCTAAGTAAAACTGGTTACCATTCTTAAAAATAACTATGTATATAATCTATAGTAATAGATAGTGATGATTATCTGATGATTGAATGATGATTAACTATATATATATATATAATCTATAGTAATAGATTAATGATCCTTAAGTTTTTACAAAGGTAACTGTACTACTGAGACGCCATTGTACTATAGCGATAATATAAAATTAGTAATAGGAAAACAAAGATACCTAAAAGATTAGGAAAACAAACATACCTAATAGATGTCACCGTACCACTACCAGAGAACATGGAGAAGAAAGAAAGGGAAAAACCCACAAAGCTCTTACCTCTTGCTGAGGAGATCAAGTACATGTAGCAGCAGGAGGAGGTCACCATAATTCCTATAGTAATAGGCGCCACAGGTGAAATACGTACTACTCTGAAAGCAGCCCTAAAGTCACTAAATATTAAGGGAAACACCTACCTAAACATGCAGAAATCAGTAATCATCGACACTTGTGGCATAATCCGCAGATTTCTACAATTGCAATAAAAAGACAATCAAACTGGCCACAGGTTTCTTGAGTATTCACACATACCCTCCTAAAATTCGGGGAGTACTCTGTATACAATAAATGTCTATATTGATATAATTCTACATACTAATACAACAATAAAATGAAGCCAGAGTGGCGATATTGATATGAATGTCCTTTCATATAACCATTTTAAGGTATAATGAACCCAATCATTTTAAGAATAAACACCATTGTGGGCAAATGATTATAACAAACTATAAAAAAAGTTTGTTGCAATTAACAATAATTAAGAAATAAAACTAATCACTTTTGACGTTTACTGTAAATAAACATCTGATCTAATGATTAGATGTTGATTGATCTGTTTTCTGAACGTAATAATATTTGAATATAATTTTATTTCATTAGCAATTAGGTTAAATAATTTAATGGCAGTGTAACTAAATGAACGTTAAAACAGTGCATCACTAAGCAAGGAGATAGTAAATTTATCAGTGATGTGTGGGTCGTTGATAAATATCAGTACCTTTTGTTAATTTGAAAAATATATAAATGAGTAAGTGATACTTAACAATTTTGGAAACTAGGCAAGCTAAATGACTTTCATACCATTCAGATAGATTTTATACATTTACTTTTATTGAAATATTCAGTAATATGATCGAATTTCTGAATGTTATAAGAAAATTTTGGATACTCAGTCTCAATTGGGTGACTAATCTAAGACAATAGTCGATAATACGAACATTATAGTAGTATCTGAACATCATAATAGTAAGAAAATCATGATTGAAAGAATTATGTATTAATAATGTTACTGTGGATCTTTTTTATTTGATAAAAAGAGTAGTTAAAATATCTAGGATATCATGTAAAATATGTGTTCAAAAGTTGAGAAAAGGATCGAAACTTGTTGGACATATCATACTAACCTATGAATAACGATGTCTTTGATAAAGGTATCTGTACAAAATATTATAGAAACAATTTTATAAGGTAAGGTAAGGTAATCCTAGCAAAATAAAGTTAAAGTTTATAATCAAGAAATAAAAACAATATACCACGGAAAAAATGCAACGATACACTTTCAACATCATGTAGTATTGGCGATATTGAATTAATTTCAAAGTTACTATGCCCTTTGTCAATAAAGGGTGCGGCAAGTTTGAAGCAAATAGAAAAATTGATTTTGTCCTCGTTTTGAGTAAAACTTTCTAAAGTTTTTTTTCCAAAATAGTCTGTTCTTCTGTATTTCAGAAGGCGACTTTGATCGACGAAATCAATTCTGCGAGCAAATATAATAGCTATGCCATAATGAGCTATGCCAGTTTCATAAAAAACATTTTTTTCTGATGAGACTATCTTTGTTTTGAATGGCCGTGACAATAGCCAAAACTGTCGTTGTTGGGTTACCGAGAATACCCAATGAATGATGAATTATCACACTCAAAATTCCCAGAAAGTGAATGTGTGGTGCGGCATAGTTGACAGAAGTATTGTGGGTGCCTATTTCTTTGACACGCACCTAAGTGGTGCAAGATATTTGGATTTTCTTCGAGACGACCTTTTTCGTGCACTAATAACATTATATCCAGATGTAGAGGAACATTATATCCTGATCTTTCGTGAAAGGACTTTTTTTAACAAAATGGTGCAATGGTAACCTCCTCATTATGCAGCACCTGCTCGCGCTTATTTAGATGTTCTCGAAACATTGGGTAGGAAGAAAGGGGATGATTGAGTGGCCAGCCAGATTGCCAGAGTTGAAACACTTAGATTACTTTTTGTGGGGATACTTAAAAGCAAAGTACACGTCACTATACCAGAGAATTCAAAATATTAAATTTAGTATATTGAAACTGTACAATCGCTTTTCTTCCTTCTTCTTTATCTAACGTATACTCACGCTAATGTAATTATTACCGTAGCATATGTAAAAAATTTTAACTTTCACATTCTATTTCTATTATACCTCCTACTCGAATTATCCTGAATGTATTAATTATATTTAAAAAAATGCTCTACTAAAAATAAAATTTGACGGATCCGAGAAAGTTATTCCTTGAATTTTTTATGATTTCTTTACGAGAGTACTGTATAGTTTATATCATCGCTACTGTCCAAGTAAATAATCTCAAAACATAACCTTGGCTTGTTTTTATGGCTAGGCTCAGGTAGACTCTTCCGTTTATCGGCAAGGTCAGAGAGTTTTTTATTTGGCAAATAGAGATGAAATGAATAGTATATTAGATACAGATTACCAAGTAACGATATTCATTAGATCTACAGTAAAATTTCAGAAACGTTTTTCATTGAATAAAATTATTCTTATTAGACACCTGTAAACGATTAATTTTTGTACAAATGGAAACAATTATCACTAATTACGACTTATTATTGTTTATTCCAACCAAGATGAGTATGATTTACTAATCATTTTTGTAGTATACTATACGATTTTTTTTTTGACGACATATTGATGGAATGATTCCAACCGACAATACTTCGTCGACGAACGAGTGTACCTTACCCGGAGGAAAAAGAACAGGTCCATTCCGTCCGTTTAACTCAGACGTCATATCGTCGTGCCTTTTGATACTATTTTTAGAGACATTGTAAACTTTCATTATACTCTCGGCTCCTTTATCTCCACACATACAGTTCGTGACAATTCAATGTGTTCAGTTTCGTGGGAAGCTTCTCGATTCGCCAAGGCTCGGATGGGTGCATTTGCTCTTAACAAAGGATGCTGAGGTGGCTGGGTATCGGGATGTAATCAGCGCGGGGCCGCCAGGAGCGTGATTCTCTGATAGCGGCTAATGCACCGGCCAACCCCGATGTACTTGCTCCGCTTCTGGTCTACCCACATGCTACCGTGTATTACGTGGCCAAACGAATGATTCTGCTTGTCCGAGGAATACACTCGCATTTCATAGACGGTATTCTTTCCTTTTATTGTCTTTTAACCCTCCGTCGGGCGCAGCCGATCTGTGAGATCCGGCAGTCACTTTTTTCTTTGCCCTTTCGTGTGTATTACGAATATTAACCCGAACTCCCTCATAGCTTCCTAGCTCCAAGCCACTCTTCTCGATATGGTGTCGATTTTTTAGTGCATTCCCTGCCCGTGTATGGGCTTCCGAATCTGTCAGATGCATTGCGCCTGAATACGTCATTATTTTGATTTTTTAATTTAATTTAATAATACCCTTTGGATCTTTACACTTACTTATTCTGGCTTTTTATGGTATTATTGTTCAAAATTAACAGATTTGGGTGTTAAATTATTGGTTTATACTAAATATGGTTATCAACAATGTGACTTTTATTTTTGTTTGGAACATGCTAAATTAATGAAGAGGATTTATAATTCTTTACACTTAAAATACTTATAGCTTATAACTTTTCTTTGTAATTCACGTCCCATATTTTTTTTATATATAACTTTATATCTTTTACATGAAAAATAGGTGTTTCTCTTTCTGTATTCAAAATATTGTTCACTTTTAATTTATGTTTGTGTTTTCTCCTTAAAACAGAAAACTAACTTGTCGATAACTGGTTCTCCTATAAAAATATTCCAAATTTATTGTTTCACGGCATTAGATGAATTCTTTTTTGTAAATTTAATTATTTCGATTAAAAACTAGTGTGAAATATTTATATTGTATTGTATTAACTAAAATAAGCATTTAATTAAGTCTCCACATTATTAAACTCTAAATTGTGTAAGATTTGATCATGAGATCTCTCAAATCTATTGCGCTCAAATATGCTTGGCTTCATATTGCGCCCTACGGAAGGTTAAATGGATCTTATATTTGTAGACTATTTGGCAAAGTCTGTACTCTGTTTGAAGAAAGAGCTCTTTCTGCTCTACAAAACTGTTATAATCGTTGCTTCGAATACGTTAAGTTTTCATTATTTTTCAGGCTTGGAAATGGAATATCCAAACTAAGTAATAATTGTTTTCTACATCTGCTATTTTTCGGTTTTCACTGAGGCCAAGAAGCTGCCGAAATGGCTCGGGATATTTACACCCTGCACGGAGAAGGTGTCATAGGCGAGTCTACTGCACATAAATGGTTTGCGAAATTGAAAATGGCGACTTTGACCAGATTGATATGCCCCGTACCGGACAACCTTCAGAATTCAACGAGAACTGTCTCAAGGTACTTTTGAAGGAGGACGGTCACCAAACAATTCGTGAATTGGCCGAAAAAATTAACTGCAATCATCAGACCATTCTCAAACATCTTCACTCAATGGGATTTGCCGAAAAATTGGGAGCTTGAGTGCCTCACGAGCTTACCGAAAACAGCAAAAAAAAATCGCCTTCACATTGCTGTTCAACATCTCGACCGATACCGAACAACACTTGGCCACAAGCAACGATTCTTGTACAGAATTGTCACCGGAAATGAGAAATGGTGCTTTTAGTGCTTCACTCGAGAAATATTCCGCACATTACTTGCTTTTTATCCTCACCACAACCGTCCCGCCGAGTCGATTATTCGACGTTTGGTGGCCAAATTTGAGTCAACCGGTTTGACAAATAATCAGCCAACATCCGCGCGTGAAACGCAAGGTCTGCTGAAAACATCACTGCTGTGTGTAAGAGTGTACGGGAAATCCCTAGGCAGTCAATTTCTCGTCGTTCCCAAGAACTTGACCTATCTGCAACTTCAACTTGTTCGCTTTGTTGTGTGTTCACTGATTGAGCTCTAGAGCAGTTGAAAGTTGACCCAGATTTCGCCAGAAAAATCATATTTAGAGACGAGGCCCATTTTTAGATGAACGAATATGTGAACAAACAAAATTGTGTCGGATTTGGGACGATATCAATCCACACGAGATACGCCAGCATCAAATGCATCCCGAGAAAGCTCTTGTTTGGTACTGATTTTAGTCTGGCGGAATCATCGGTCCGTATTACTTCCAATACGAAAGTGGTGTTGCCATAACCGTCAACGGCGAGCGCTACAGATCGATGATAAGCAACTTCTTGTGGTCTAAACTAGATGATAGGGATACCGACGACACGTGGTTCCAACAGGATGGCGCTACGTGCCACACAGCGCATGCCACAATGGACATTCTGCACCAGCGATTTGAAGGCTTGATTATCTCATGCAGCCGCGACGGGAACTAGGCACCGAAATCGTGCGTTTTAAAGCCTTTAGAATTCTTCCTTTCGAACTATCTTAAATGGCAGGTCTATGCGAATAAACCGCAAGCAATTGATAGCCTCAAAATCAACATAACGAACGCTATCCAGCAAATTCAGCCAGATATATGCGACAGAGTCATCTATAATTGGACTTCCCGAATACTTGTCACTAAGCAAAGCCGCGGGGGACATTTAGACGACGTTATACTACATACTTAATTCCATAAAATAGTGTTTCATATAGAAAAAGAGTGAGTGGATATCTCACACACAACTTGTTTAATTTACGTTTAAGCGTCAAGGGTCCTTATTGAAAGACCCTGTATAAAGTGCAGTTCATACAAAAGTTATTATGAAACAACTAATTATGAAGCAGAGCAATTGCTCTACTCGATGAACGAATTACTCTGTAAAAGCAAGAAACCCAAATAAGAGTAAAAGTAGCGGCGTGAATATCCTATGCCGGAGACAGCTGCTCGGCAACAGATTAGGTAGTGACATTAGCATAGCAAGTAACTGGAGTAACGCGGTAGCTGAGATGACCAGCTACTATCACGAGACGTCGCGTCCGCCTCGCATTCCACGGACGATTTATTATTTGCGCTCGAGGTAATTGCCGAGAAGGAACTAATTATTTATAATAGGGCCAGCGAAATTGCGATAAATTGTGGACATCTGCGAGAGCAACAGCGTTCATAAAAAACTCTTAATAGTCAAAAAAAAATTCAAATACACATGTTAAATATATACCAAATATTACACAGGCCTACAAATTTTGACATTTTGAAAATTGATTTGGGTTTGATAAGTGATTACAAGTGAGTTATTTACACTAATTTCATATCTATCTTTCCCCCTCACCCCTCATGTAAGGTTTTTTATCAACTGAATAATCAGAATAAATCAAAAACTAAAGGAAAAATTGCATTTTAATAAACATTAAGAACATAGTAAAAAGCAACAACACAAATAGTCTTGACTCTCCAAATTATTTTTTTCTTTGAAAATCGCTCCCTCTTTAACAAAAAAACTTCGTTTTGTAGTTTTTCTTGTGTAATCATTCGTTGAACGTTCTCCTTTAGCATCCAGCAGTAATCTGTCATCATCGCCAAGTCGCATCCACCCTGATACCTCTGTTACATCTCTTTTATCTTTTCTCATGGAAACTTTTACCTTACTCCTCACTAACATCACCAAGATTTTCTGGAAAGTAATCCACATTTTTTATGCTCATACTACAACCAAGTTGCTTAAATGTATTCTTTTTATTAAGTTGATTTATTTTTTTTTACAATTTCCTCATACTGCGCATGTACATAATTTCCAAAAAAAATTTCTTTTACATTTTTAAAGCATATTCAAAATTCTTTTTCAATTTCTGTCATTGTTTCTTCAAACTGTTGATCCTGCATTAATTTTCTTATTTGTGGTCCTACGAAAATGCCTTCCTTTAATTTTTCTTCAGAAAGAGCTGGAAAATTGCCACATAAATATTTAAAACAATTCCCATTTTTATCTATAGCTTTTACATATTCAACATGTCACCTTAAGGGAAAAGAATAAGAAAATGGCTTTAGAAATGTTCAAATTAATATCTAGTGCTATTAAAACTTAGTATATTACTTTATATAAAGTGTTTCAGTTGAATATATAGGATTTGAATTACGTGCATTTTGTCTTTTGTTAAAGATATGGCGTCAATACTTAACGACTGTCATCTGCAAATGATACAATGTCAACACGTTGCGATTAACTGTTCGACAATGAATAGTTTGTGTACTATTTTATGAAAGTGAGTGATCATTTACAGTTCTATTAAAAAGAATCGCACAAAACTAGGATAAGATGAAGTGCTTACAGAGTTAATAGTTCGAACCTTAACCATGAAATTTATAGAAACGGGTTCTGTTATTGATAAGACAATACCAATACGTCCTCATAGTGGTTGATGAGATTAAAGTACTACTGTAGTCACAGAATATGTACGGGAGTACCCAAACACATCGATTCGATGTTGTGTACAATTGAATCTGTCACCACGAATAGGATTTTAAAGAAAGATATGCATCTGTCAGCACACAGAATTCAGTTGATACAACAAATAAAAGTTATAGACTATTATAACGTTGTAACGGATGTCCTAGGGGGGAATTTTGACGAAAGATCTTCATTTTCATACATATAAGATTTAGTTGACACACGAGTTCAAACCACGAGAAAATGCACGACGCCGTGAGTCTTGTGAATGTGTGTTAGAAAACATCGCAGTCGACGGCGAGTTTTGGGAAAAACTGATATTCAGCGATGAAGCGCATTTTCAATTAAAAGGGTACGTAAATAAACAAAATTGCCGCATCTGTGGAGCTGAAAATACACGTCTTATCCAAGAACAACCCATGCATCCAGCAAGGGTTAACGTGTGATGCGCTTTGTGAATTCTGACTCCTTTAGGTACCAAATTGTCTGGGCGCATAATTTCTCACAGAGCTGAAGTTGATTGGCCACCACGTTCTTGTTATTTGATCGATCCCATTAGACTTTTTCTTGTGCGGCTACGTTAAAGGAAAACTCTATGCCAATAGTCCCGTCACGACTGAACAGCTGAAGAATAACATTAGCGAAGTTATTGCTGATATAGGGCCACAGCTATGCCACGAAGTGATGGAAAACTCCATCAAAAGAATCCACTGCTGCCAGAGAAGCAGAGGCAGCCACTTACAAGATGCTGTATTCCATGTCTAATGCTATAGTTTAAATAAACAATTGAATCCCAAGTTATTAAAGAAATGTTATTTATTTGCCCAATAAGTACATAAGCGACTACCTCTAGCTGGGACACCCTGTACATTTGTTAATTGGATGTTACAAAAGAAAGGTGATGCTCATTTTTGTAACAAAATTTTGTTCAGCTATGAAGCATATTATCATCTTCGGATTAAGGGATACGTCAGCAGACAAAATTGTCGAATTTAGGGTGCTGAAAATTCACAATCTGTTCACGAAAAAAAACATATTATTGAACGTATTATTCGAGAAATATTGCCACTATTATGTGCCTGCATTATGGACAGTTTTGCTAAACGAATGACAACATATTGAAGAATAAAGACCCTCAGCTCGTCAAATATTATTAGTTTTATGCACAAATCACATTCTATAGTTCTAAATAAGACACCCTATATATAAAAAATATGCAAACGTAGGTTATAGAAAAGTAAATAGTTCTGAAGTTGGTCCATATTTGGAGAAATTTAAGTAATTTCCATATGTCTTGTTTGCTCTATATTAACTATATACTGAAAGTTCTATACATCATCTAGATCTATATTTCGGCTTCATTATACAAATCTTCATATAGAATTTGCTACTCCACCATTTTAGCAAATTTCAATAGTACAAAACACATCTAAGTACCAATATTGAATAAACTGTTTATTTCGAATTATTTATTTTGGTTTTTCCCTATGAAAGCAGTATTAGAGCAACAGTAACCAGGTAAATATTGAACAAATAAAGACTTATATATACAAAATACTTAAATATGTATCGAATTATGACTCGAGGAATTTATCTGGATAACGAAATGTGGTAATCATATTTTAGTTTAACGTAGGATCTACCCGAAAACTAGAAAGAAATGGTACTATATAATGGAAGCATCTAGTCTTAAATCAATTTTAGCGCACTGAACATTGTTTTTCCTACGACTGCTTAGAAAGTAAGCAAAAGCACACTAAAAACGAAACTGTAAAACGACATTTTACGCACGCTGTGCGCAAAACACAGTGGAGTAGTGATAGCGTTTTTTCGTAGCATACAGGCGACCCTCTGCTACCTTGTTAGTTAATGAAGGTGTTGATTTACTGATCCTCAAACGTCATGGTGGATTGCGCTCTAGCACTAACGTGGAAGGCTACATAGATGAATCCATTCAAGAAAAAGTCAAAATGTCCAATAAAATTGTAACTTCGTTAAACTCCGTAGATTCAGAGTTCAGAGGTACATGTTGATGTTCTACCACAAAATGAAATGCCATCTTCTTCAAAAACAAACAATAACATATCTATTGTAAAAAATTTGATCAATCAGAACAATGAAATGCCAGGAATTTATTTAGAAAATTGCAGTAATTCTACTATTAATTACAACTTCAAATAGATACTGTTTGTAAGAAGATTATTATTGCCTGTTATTAAAAAAAATATCATTAGCTGTTGATAATGATGTTCATTGCTAATACTAATAATAGTAAGTAAATGTTTATTAAAATTAAATAATTGTTGTTTTATTATGTCAAAAAATCATCGTTTTGGAAGCAAAACTTAAACAAGAAAAAGATCCCTCGAATGTGATTTAAGCGCAACCGTAGGAAAAGTATAGTATAAAACACGTGCGAAAAGTATTTTTCGACACTTGTTGTACAATATACTATTCATACACATGTAAGTCTGTTTTCGGTTGTTCGTTTTATTTAATTTAATTTTAATGTGCGGACCAATTTGAAATGAAATTATAAATTTCAATATGAAATTAAAATCAAAGTTGTCATGCTCCATTACCCCTAAAAGAAAATATGCATGTTGGAATAAAAAATAAATAAATAAATAGCTGTTTATATTTAATAAATTCTTGGCGAATGAGGCTTTTCACATACTGTATAAAAATATCATTTAAGCTCATTTAAAAAAGCATATATGTTACTTGATTGTATGAAGGTTGCGGTAATTTTAGTTCTCAATGCCGATTATTTCGAGACGTTTATTAATGCGAAGAAGAAGGATAATTATATAGGAAGCGTTGCTTTAATTGGAGACCACAGGGGAGAGATAAGGAATGTCACTTTTTATTGTGTCGGACATCACCGGTGAAATTTATAGTCTTAAATGCGGCTTGGTAACAGAACTGTTGCTTTTGGATCTAACAATCGCTGTAACACGTTACACTCTGATTAAAATATATAGGGTGGAAATAACCGGGTCTTAAATCGAGAGGTATTTAAAACACGGGAAAGATTCCTGCTTTATGTTCTCTGGCAGACATTAGAAAGAAAAACAACTATAATTATATTTATAATAATAATAGTAATAATAATGTTTATTACCATTTTACAATACAATGTGTTACAATAAAAAATGTATGCTATATTACAAATAAAATAAATATAATATACCACAAAATATCATAGATATTTGGGATATATTTGGAGCGTGGGATACATTTGAAGACAAAAATTTTTTAATATGATTAAAATAACGTACAAAATGTTTACATAGCTATAATATGGATAATAAAAAAATGCTATAGTATATAAACTACTGGTTAATAAAACAAATCACAATAAAATATGAAGTATCAATACTTCAGTATTGATATAACGTAAGGGTAATTAGAACTTTTGTAACATACACATATAGATACACAAATACATTTGTACATATTAAAACAATGGAATCAGTCATTTCTTCAGAAACAGCACATGTTGATTCAACAAAGATTTGCGGAAAGTGAAAAGAATTGTATAGAATAGAAGATAGATAAAAAATACATTTCAAATGTCACCGGTGCAGCAATCGGTGATATTAAGTTATGTTGCTTTTATAATTGTGGAACGAAAACAAAATAAAAAAGACATAGTCATTGAAAAAATGTCGACATGTGCTGTTTCTGAAATGAACGATGAAAATAATAGAGACGGACATCATTTTCAAGAACCTTTATTACAAATAGCAAGAAATATGTACCAAACATCTTTTAAGGGCAATTTACTCATTATTGTCTTTATTGTCCGTTGTCGGCCAACGTAGAATTTCACAATAAAAGTTCTGATGCTCTTCAGGAACATAAGAAGCCAATTTTTTGATGTTATGAAGTTCTTTTTAATTTATGGGAACCAAACCCTTTGAATAAGCCTCTCGTACAGGATGAGGTAGCGTGACCAAATCGGATGTAAAAAGTCTAATCTTATGGCTTGTAAATCCATCTATAAAGTCAAAGGCTTAGATTACCCCTGGTTCATCTGAAGAATAGCAAAGATGGGTAAAATTTGTTATCTGGAAACTTTGTTTTTGTTCTCTCGGTACACCTTTCCCAAAGGAATCAACAGATGGGCTATTTCGTTTGTAAAAGCGCGGCCGCCATGATTTATAATCAACAATATCATCAGTTATAACTATTTTCATAAAAAATTGTGATTTTCTTGTTGGATTTACAATAATTTCAGTATACTCCATTATTGGGTATATTCAGAGTTCACTGACTTGTGCTGTTTCTGAATGCAGTCCAATATACTCGTTATTAGTTGTTATATTAGTTGTTTTTATATAAATTTGCATATAGGTTTCAGATTTTGATATTTTTATATAAAATGTTTACATAATCTCTTAAAAACCCAGTATCAGGAAGCAGAATTTGCATATTCTCATTCAGAGACGGTATGTATATCATCATATATCCAAATGATGATATATGAAGGTCATATTCAGAGAAGTCATGCGGTAATATGGAGTACATCATCATCATGAGGTCATCAGTGCTAAGACTGGTTGGACGCTAACCTCCAGCTTCTCCTATCTTGTGCTAACCTACGCATTTCGCTAATTGTGTTACAACCTACATCCCTTACTATTTGCGAGCAGTAGTCTAATCTAGGACTACCTCTGCCTTTCTTCACTCCTATTTCTGCCTCCAAAATATCGCGGACTATTCTCCCATGTCTCAGCAAGTGGCCTACCATTCTGTCTCTTCTCTTCTTTATGTTTTTCCACATACTTCTTTTCTCGCCGACTTTCTCTAATACTTCTTCGTTTCTAGCCCTATCAGTCCACGGTATTTTCATCATTCTTCGGTAACACCACATCTCAAAAACTTCTAATGTCTTCCTACTTGCTTCCCCTACCGTCCAGGTTTCGCAACCGTATAGTGCCGTGCTCCATACATATGTTTTCAAAAATCTCTTCCTTGTTTCTAAGTTTATTACCCACAAGCATAAAAGTGCTTTCTTTTTGTTAAAAGCTACTCGATCCTGCGCTATTCTTTGTTTTATATCTTTTATCGCTTCTTCCCCGATTAACTCCTAACGTTTCTACTTCTTGGTCTTATATCCCTGAAGTTCCTCTTAATTATTTTGTAAGCCTCATCGGTCTTACCTACTTGGAGCTTATCTTCTATGCATTTATTCTCTATCCATTGTTCTTTCGCTTTTCTACACTTTCTAATGATTTCCCACTTTATTGACTGATAAGTTTTCAGTCCTTCCTCGTCTCGTCTGTTTTTGTTAGGGCTGATATAATTAAATTTCTTGAAGTGTTTATAGAATCGAATTTCAGATGGAATATACGAGGGGGTACCCATATACTTCTATCAAATACTTCTACATACCTCTTTCAAAGCACATAATGCTTCCACGTGATCTTGTTTTTGTTCAGCATTGAGCAGTCGAGGCACCAATTTGGCAGCCACCCTTTTCATCCTTAAATCTTCCTTTAAAATACGCTGACTTAACTCCAAGTCACTCCAGGCAGCTCCACAACTTCGTCAATGGTCGATCATCCAGGATGATTTAGCGAATTTTTTCATCGATTTGAGCTGTGGAAAGACGACCAGAGCGAGGTTTATCATTGTCGTTGGCGAGGAAACGGGAAAACCACTCGACCACTTGAGTTTTCCCAATAGGATTAGCCTTGTAGGCCGTTTTTAACATTTTAAGAGTGTCTGTGCTAGTTTCTTCGAGCAAGAGACAAAAATTTACAGCCGCACGCTATTCACAAGAATTAACCACTGCAAAAACGATAAGGGCACAAAACAACTCTCACTAAAAAAATTACACAAGCCGGCCGAATGGAACTTTTTTAGCGACGACGCTTGGTACTGACTCAAGAATGACTGACTGACTGATGAATGATTGACTTTCTACGCTATTAGCGACAGAACGCGGTACTACAGAAACTTCTTCTACCACATTATCAGTTCGGTTTCATTTGGGTACTCTCTTGTACATATATATATTTGTTAGTAACAAAACTTCGTTCCATTATACCATTTTTCAGATTTATAAGTGATGGAACTGGAAAGTTATTGAAGAAAGATAATGAAATTAATTTTTCACAAAGGACAAACGTTTTTATCGGACCAGCAGAGAAAACCAAATTATTCAACATATTACACTTGCTCTATTTTGCCATTTGCTTTTATACAAATAAAAATAATTTAATAAATATTGCACACGAATACTCAACAAAGAAATATATCCAAAAGTTCACTGTGCAACTCGCAAGAAAGTCATTAGGGTAAATGCCTTTTTTGTATTTTAATTCTAGATGTATTCCATATCAGAAACTAAAAATGCTGAGATTCGCGGATGATATAGCAGTATTAGCATCTAGTAAGGAGGAATTAGAATCAGCGTTGAACGAAATGGAGCCCTAACTATTTTAGAATGATCTATTAATACTAATTGAAGGTTTTTTACAACATAATGCAAACCAATGCCTATATCTACTAGATACCAGTACAGATATATGCAAATATCAGTACTTTCAAGTTGAACCATTTCTTTAGTATAGAGAAATCATTTTGGGCTTCTTGTTTTAGTTTATGTCATGATTTCTCTTCATATAAGATAACCATATCGTTCGCAAATTTAATTATATCCTCTGAAGTTTCCTGTATAAGTAAGTCGTTTATGTATATGATAAATAGCATTAGTATATGGTCCAAGAAGTGAGGTACTCCATATTCAGGAGTCTCTGGAAACCTTTTTAATCATAAACATTAATTAATTAACAAAATATTATTGAACCTTTTTTTTTCGTTGTAAATACGTCAAAACCTTCAAGGTCTTTGGTAAACAGTGTTTTAATTCTCGATTCAGTATTCAAGATGTTACTTATTTTAGTCGTTATCGACGAAACATTATATTTTCAAGTCACATTTATAAATGGAAACAGATTTTACTACGAGTAAATATGGCCGAAAGAGGTTAAAAGCCAACTACGATCCACGTACAGTATATAACAAAACAAATATGAAGCTTGAGATATTACAATTCCAAGTACTGAATGTACTTTGTATGGGTGTATTGTAGGACTCCTGTCACACAATTTATCTCATACAGTATATTTTAAATTTATAGTGAGTTCAAATAAGAACAATATAAACTGTGGACGTATTTTTCTTAACAGAACATCTAAATGAATAAATTTTTTTTAGTGGAAATGAATATTACAAATATTTTTGCGAATCTTTCGGGAGCAAATTATTTATAAGATTGTCTGCACCTACATCAAAATGTGAAAATAAAGTTTAAAAATTGGAAAAAACAATATTTAGGAATATTTACTTGATAGCGCACAGGTTTGATAATGCAACAAAAGAGGAGGGAATGCCCACACTCTGTTAACCAATTTAAACTGTTTCTAAATGTATCCTGCAAAACATTCGGCACATTTCTTAAGAAATGTTTCCCACAATAATGGAATCACCTAGAAAATACATACAAAAATGTCAACCCAAAAAATAAAATGTCCGAAAATGATTTACAAATAAGTTGCTCTGGAAAAACTGTTGTTTAATTTTTAGTATACCAGCACCTTGTATAATATAGAATATTCAATAGCCTACATAGATAGTGCAATAACATAATAATACTTTCTAATGTTAAAATTGACAATTATTAATTGCAAGTGTTACATTCTCCGAAAGATCATAGAACATAATTACACGAGATCATAACATTCATTGGCATTATAGAATGTCCTCATATTAGCTTATCTAAATAACTAAAAGCTGCTGAAAGAATAAATTTTTAACAATATATATGAGATGGATCACTTTTCTAAAGATGCATATTTATAATATACTATGCGATGACATTATTTGAATTAAACTGAAACCTTACTGTAGTAAAGTCACTGTGTGTGTGTGTAGTTTAAAATAAAAATCTAAAATATTGCTTTTGATTTTTATTTTATTATCTCAAATACTTTTTAATAAAATTAAACAACTTATATAGAACGTAATAACAGTGAGATGAGGCTAAGATTCAATGATACACTCTCATGATAAAAAATAAAAAGCATTACGTATTAGAGATTGCGATGACAAGGAATGCCTGTTTTCAAAGTATTGCAGGGCGTTCCCACAATATTTGATTTAAATTCTTATGTATGTTATCCATTGTATTTTTAAACTCATATATGTGATACACACATAAGACGTTTTTGAAAAGTCTAAAGTATGATCAAGAAAGAATATAGTGATACACTCTGTACGTCCCTGGATTGTTCACGAGAGTGATTTAATTTTAGAATTAACTATGTTTGTTAATAAATAAAGTCACTATTACGAATCTACGAGTATAATGAACTGTAAATTGAATTCATTCATTATTGTCTATATTTCAGGAGAATGTATAGAAAGTGTTTCATCGTATTCTTTCCCCATGGTACATTTATATAGGAGTTTTGTTTCCTTAAACTATGAGTTATTTTATTCATCACTTAATGTACGTATCACTTAATTCACTCATCACTTGAGTCTGAGGATAAATAGTCCTTTTTAATAAAGAACATTGAAATACATATATTTTTTTATTATTATATCACGGCAAAATATGAGCCCAAGCGGCAGCCATATAGTAGTATAAAAATACAAATTACTTCAACGTTTTTGATTAAAACAAAAGGACCAATAATCCCATGAAGTAAGTGATAATATAATACATTAAAATTTGATCTTATACATTAACGAATATTATTCAAATTTTAAATCAATTTCATTCTCAAAATTCAATACAGTTTTGAAAATTATTATATTTGTGTAATCTATACTTCAACATTATGCATTTTATTACGTTAGTAGAATATATTAAACAAAAAAGTAAGTATTCAAATAGGTACACATTCCAATTATAAATTTCTTGCCTTTTTTTGCTTGCCTTTCAGCGATCAACTAGATAGAAAGTGGAACTGATTTAGTTAAATTAAGATGGTATCGATTAGTCGTATATAATTTCACCCTAGTTTTAATCTAACCTAAACTCTGGTTTAATATATTCACAAGTTTTATTCGTTAGATAAAATTTGTATTTGTTTCACCATATCCATAATTAGCATATGTTTTTCTAAACGTAATCTATTAACATTAAATAAATTATTCTTTCGATAGGACTATGTAAAAAATAATAATTTTTGGATAAATGATTGGTATATTGGTACATAACTACACACATTTTCGAGTAGAAACACCAAACAAATATATTTCTGATAGAGAACATCTTCTCCATATGTTACTGGTTAAGAAAGCTATCATTTTAGTGAAGTTTGGCATATTTACGTTGGACAAACAGCGGTAAAGACGTTTTATTATTAAAAATAAACTTCCCTTGGTGTAATTGGGCTATAGTGTGCATCCCTTCCTCTTCTTTTAATTCTGGAAATTGGAATACATACATAAAAACTATAAACATAATATTATAGTTAATAAATAGTGATATAATGATCGAAGATGGAATTACGGTACTATTTTACAGTAACACCTCATTTGGAATCAGCTTCAAAGTCTGTTTAAATGTTGTATTTTGACATTTAAGTTAATATTAGCATACCATCAAAATTTTTAAGCAGTGCGTCCTTGTAAAAGCTAAGTGCCAAGTGTTTTAATCATGTAACGTCATTTGTTTCATCCTCTTCTGTCGAGATTAACCTATATTCTTCCGTAATTACCTGCTTCAAAACCTCTGTCTTAGCAGTTTCCGTAACGTACAGTGGTTGACAAAAGTCAAGGAACTATTATATTATACATATTTGAAAGAAACGTAATATCCAGTCAGCAATTATCCTAATTTAATAATCATCAATTCATACCCTTTTAATAAATAAAACTTGGTATAAGAAAAACAGCAGAATTAAATGCAGTAGTTAATAACTTATAACAAGGTGACAAAAGTTAAGTAACCAATAATGATCCAATCAGAGAATCCCCTGAAAGTAAGGTATATTAACGAACACGTGAGACACGCGCATTACAGAATTGTGCTAGCTCTATAAACAACAAATGCCCTACAGCCATGTCGCGAAAAACGTATTGTAACGATGTAAAGTTAACAATTGCAAGAATTAATTAACAGGGTACATCAAAAGCAAATATTAGTAAACAATTTAATATAAATAAATCAGTAATGTCCCGTATATTGAAACGACATCGGAATAGATAAATAGTCGCAACTGCCCTCGCGTTCTGGTCGGTCTCGGAAAACGACGACAAGAGAAGATACATAACAGACATATTTGCAACTGCGGCTCAAAGAGCATATTTAGGACTCAACGTATGTTCAAGAACTGTCAGCAGACACCTAGTAAAAGGTGGTCCAACCAAAACGCACGATGTTAATTGTAAATAAAACAAAAAGTTTTCAGAGAATTATCTTAATATTTTTTTTTATGATAGAAGAATCTATGACAATTGTGTGTGAAACAAAATATCGGCCAAATGCTCGCCACGGCTTCGGTGGCATACCTCTATCCGATGGTCCATATTTTCAATTACTCTGAGACATAATTGAGGTTCAATGTCGTTAATGTGCCGAATTGTCTCATCCTTTAGCTCTTGAATTGTTCTTGACTTATTGACGTACACTTTTTCTTTTAAATATCCCCAAAGAAAGAAGTCCAACGGTGTCAAATCACATGATCGTGGCGACCAATTAACATCGCCACGACGTGAGATAACACGGCCATTGAATTTCTCGCGCAAAAGTGCCATTGTTTCGTTAGCTGTGTGGCAAGTGGCACCATCCTGTTGGAACCACATATCGTCCAGGTCCATATCTTCAATTTCTGGCCACAAGAAGTCCGTTATCATCTCGCGATAGCGAACACCATTCACGGTAACTGCTTGACCGACCTCATTTTCGAAGAAGTACGGCCTGATGACGCCGCCAGCTCATAAACCGCACCAAACAGTCACTCTTTGTGGATGCATCGGCTTTTCAACAATCACTCGTGGATTCTCATTTGCCCAAATGCGGCAATTCTGCTTGTTAACGAATCCACTGAGGTGAAAGTGTGCCTCGTCGCTGAAGATAATTTTCTTTGTAAAGTCACCATTCACTTCTGTCTGTTCAACCAACCATTCGGCGTATTGACGACGCTTGAAATGGTCAGTAGGCTTCAGCTCTTGAGTCAATTGAACCTTCTAAGCGTGTAAATTCAAATCTTTATTCAAAATTCGCATGAGTGATGTTCGTGAGATGTTCAATTGTTGGGCACGACGACGAGTCGAGGTTGACGGCTCTTCTGCTACATTATCGCGAACGACAGCAATGTTTTCCGCAGAACGAACTGGGTGAGCATGCACAGGTGTTTTCACATTTCCTATAGACCCGGTTTGCTGAAATTTGTGCACAACTCTCCCGATTGTGGACACATTTGGTCGATTATGCTCACCAAAAGAGTCACGAAGTGCACGAAATGCATTTTGATTTGAACGCCCATTTTCGTAAAAGGCTTCCACAATTTTAGCACGCTGCTCAATTGTGTACCTCTCCATGGTTGAATTTGTCAAACACAGAAACAAAGAAATGTCAAATTAAGTTGGGCAAAAAACTTGACGTTAAGGTGTGACTCACAATTAACATCGTGCATTATGGTTGGACCACCCTTTATAAATAGGCTTGTATGCCCAAAGTCCTGTCAAAGAACCATTATTGAGTAAGAATAATATATAAAGGTCCGACTTAAATTTTCACGTGACCACTTACACTGGACTGCTGAAAAATGGACAACTGTCTTGTTCGGCGATGAAGCGAAGTTTAATCTCATAGGAAGTGATGGTCTACATTATACGAGTATACGACGTCACGACGTCCCCTGTCCAGAGACTTAATCCACGATATTGTATTAAAACAGTGAATAGGGAGAAGGTCATGTATTATTGTGGGGCTGTTTCTCAGGCTTTGGGGTAGGACCATTATTTAAAATAAAGGGTATAATGGATCAGTTTAAGTATAGAGGTATATTGAAGAATGTTATGTTACCTTATGCCGAATGGGAAATACCCATTATATTTGATCTTTCAGTACGACAACGATCAAAAACATAAATACGGCAAAGCTAATGACAACTTAGTTTAGGGACAATAACGTACAAGTTTTACCACGGCCGTCTCAGCCTCCGGACTTCAATCCAGTGAAATATTGTGGGCTATTGTAGACAGACAAGTTCGACAAAACTACGACTTTTCCAAACGCGAAGAATTCTTAGTAGCTCTTACTAATGCATGGCAACAGATCTTTCCCAAAATAGTACACAATTTGATTTCATCTATACCTCACATATGTGCCACTGCAACACATAATAGTGAACATGCTGCACCATATTTATTTACGTTTGTAACTTTTTATTTTTTAATAACTTTCTAAAGTTGCTTATGTAACTATAGTAATAAGCGCTTAGTTTTAGTATTAATTTATATACATTTGCTTTTTTTTACTATTACACAAACAATTTATCAGTTTGCTACATGTAAAGATTATTTATCTGTAAGAAAATTAATAAAATATGTTTTCTATTTTTATTGATTATCGAATAAACATTTATTTCCACTATGTTGCTTAACTTTTGGCCACTACTGTATATCTTAAGTTTTAAGTAGCTCTTAAGAAAACATAAATCTAGGGAGAGTAGAACTGGAAGCCGAGCAGGAGTCTGTATTGTGCTATTCATCTCATCGCTGTTTTCCAAATAAAAAACTCTCTTATCTTTCCGATAAACTGAACGGTCTACCTGAGCCTAGCCATAAAAACAAATCACGGTATGAGATAAGAGCCGTTTGGGATTTTTTATTTGGCAAATAGAGATGAAATAAACTATATTCTTGCGTTCTCTGCAATGCCTAGATGTCCAGTTCTTTTTCATCCTGAATATTACCTATTCCCTGAAACTTCTGCAGTACCGGTCGTATGTTCTAGGGACAGGGTGATCGGAATATTATTGAAAATTATTTCAGCAAAACAACGTTTCAATACAAGTTTGAAGCAAAACTTCCAAATTGGGTCCAACATGCACACTGCTACCATTTAAAAATAAGTTTCAAAATGGCGCCGAAACGCTACCTTTGATGATTATATTATTATTTGTCAACTGAAACGTTATTTTTACATTTTAATTCATGTATGCCAGTTTTCGTTCTTTTAGGTCTCCTATTTCTGAAGTTAAAGGTGGGAGGGACTTGAAATGCGCACCCTATAGTTTATATAGCTTCTTTAAATGTCTTTATTTTCCCGAATTTATTCTAGGCGGCGTTTCTCAAAAAATCTAGTTGGCCGACGGAATGTCTATCCGTGACTTTTCCGAAATTTATGGTCACCTTTTCTGCCCCGGCCTAGTTAATTGATGGTTGCTCCCATAAATAATCGCGCGGATACCACAGAAAAAAAAAGGTGGAGGGCCGATAATGGGCCTACATGTCTATTTATCGGATTATTTCTCTATTTCTTTTATAATTAATCATTATCAGCGGCCATATCGGAACGGGTTCGGTCGGGACATCCGCCTGAATGCTTGTACTTAGTTGGCTGGCATCGCGTGAACGGTAGCTCGTTAAATACTACCTTAATGCAGTGGCGTGCCTTTCAAGTATATACATTTCGACTCATAAAAATTATTGAAGTATAGCGCTTACCGTAATAATAACACTTTGCCGCTCGTATAACTTACCCGTTTTGACAGGCTCCTTACTGTGAACTCAGCTTATTAGCATTTTCTGTAAACACGTGTTACCGTTAACGTTTTATTTTGGAAAGTTGCGTGGTGGCGAGTGGGAAACCGGCAATACATATATCATCCTCTTAGACCTTAGTTTGCTATCACTAAGTAGGCTACACGATTAATGAAAGAAAATATTCATACAGTTTTATGGCTGTCTTCAGAGTGCTGTGTGTGATGAAATGAAATTAGTGATTATGCTGCTATAGCTACGTTTATTTAGTAGATAAATAAATAGCGAGCAAACTAGACCCGAACTAGGACCAATGTTTCGGGGCGAGATTCGGGTATTGACTGATTTAAAAACTTATTTCGACGCCACGCTTATCATAAACCATTGACCTACTCTCAAGTGCCATAACAAGTGGCCGGGACCATAAATCTTATTGCCTGTGATAATCGCATTTTTACTCATAAGAAAGAGATGGGCCCTGCTTCTGAGTACTACCTAAACAAGGGCACAGGTTACTCAATACTTGAGTGTATTGAGTAAGCTGTGACAAGGGTTTCTGCTTTCTAATATTTACACAACTTAAAACTACTATATACAGAAGTGCCATCACGGCTGTCAATAGGCGTATGTGGAGCCACGTGTGCCCACAGTTTCATGAATTCGTACGGTCACATTAGGTTCCAATCGAATTATTGAAAATGTTAGAGTGACATACTGAAAATTCTGTTACGTTTCCTTTTTTGAAACTCTGTTTATTTAATCACTATCAAATGTAATTATTCACTCTGTCTATAATAATGAGCAACGTTTGTCGTATAGTTTTTGAAGTGCCATTTGTCTAGAAATGGGTCAACACGGTACATGGTGCACCGATAAATAGATTTGAATGCTTATTGGTACGATTATAAAAATATCCACCAATAAAAGAAACCTTTAAGGATTAAGGATTTCATATTATATGGTAGATTATTAGGCACCTTTTAGTTTAACGATTTTATCCGGATGATCCCTGTATTGGTTTTTTAAACATCTCCACGTGTTACGAAACGGTATTGGATGCGTTTTTGGTTTACATCCAAATTTTTAGTTTATATCCACATTTTTGTATTAGGTACGTCTACGTTTTTGGTTTACATCCACGTTTTTAGTTTACATTCACGTTTTAGTTTATAACTACATTTTTAGTTGACATCCATGTTTTGGCCTACGTTTTGGTTATCGGCCATATTTTGGTTTTTGTCTACGTTGTTTTTGAAGGCTGAAACAAATTACTGTTTTACAGATCGACGACTCTATTTGAGGTTGAAATTTGGTTGATAGTGACGATCAGTTAGAGAACATTGTACCGGTTTTAAAGGGCTTAGTAGATGCTGTAGAGTGCTGTAGCAGCTGTTCTATAACCTTGCTCTTAACATACTAATAGGTACAGTTTATTTTTTCGTTGGTTTCATAGTTGAACTACACCAAATCGAATTAAATAAAAATGATACTCACAATTAATCCACTGTTGTAAAAAGAACAGGATGCCATGTTCATTTATTTTAAAAAGCTTATATAAATATATTCACGCATATATTTTGTAATGGAGAACAAAAAACTTAAGCGCCAAAAAATATTTCCATGAACCCACGCCCCCACTGAGATAGCATCCTAGCCATATACTGACACCGAAATTTTGAAACATCGGCGTCGTTAATAATGCTAATTATTATAGAAAAATTAAGTAAGGTATATATTATATGATCTTGTATATCAGTTGATGTTATTGAACTGAATCAGTTTAACTTTTCAAATAGTTTATTAACCATTACTTTTTTTTTACTTTTGTCTCTGCGGTCAATGGAATATAGCGTAAGTCAAGGGTCAAGGATATTTTCACTAATTGCATTAGGTATATATTTTGTTTCATATGCCTTTTGGGAAAACAGAAACTTTCTAATTTGTAATGGAGGGAAATGTGTCACTGGAATAAGTTGATTTGCATTTCGGGTGATACAATTGTGTTCGGTGTAAAGTTTTGTGGGAATACAGACTTAATGGGACTAAGCAACATACATATGCGAATAAAAGTAGGGTTCAGTTAATCGAAAGAATATGTTATAGGCTTATCGGCAAAGAAAATATGATTGAAATGACAAAATAATTGAAAACGATGGAAGAATTTAGTATATTAGGATTACTAAAGTAAATACAGTAGAAGCTATATCTTCTGTGTCAATATTATGGAGAAGGAAAAATAGATTCAAGCCAAAGTTGAAATATTATAGTACTATATTTTTGGTATTTCGTTTGTAGTATTTAGGAATATAACTATTTTCCCGCACAAAATGTAAAGTTTTCATATTTTCGCAAATTTTCAAAATACTCTATATTTCTCATCTACGAACTGCAACTATTTTAATAAAGTCTGAAGACTCTTATACGGAATCCACTGAATCCTTTAATGAGTTCCCGATAGTGCTTGCGTAATTCTCGCGTTTTAATCGCCCGTTTCCCAGACACTGAACTTCATTCATCCCAAGCGTCTACCTGTCTCTTCCAAATTCTTAGTTGGTAGCTTTCGGTGCTAATTGCGCTCTCCTGGAAAATGATACGCTATCGATTCAGAGAAACGCCTTAATGCCGACTGAAGGTGTCTTTAAGTACCTGCACTGTCGTCGGACTTATCGAAAAGCCCCAGCACAGGGTATCATTTTTAAATAATGGTGTGAAGGAGGTGCATTTTAGTTTAATTTAGTCACACAGGAATTTAAAATACTGATTAAGAGTTATAAGTAAGTGCACATAGAGAAAAATATTAATTGTAACAAAGAGTATAATACTTTTTTGCAATACCTGTTTGCAAGTCTTAGTGCACGATCACTGCATCACTATATTAATTAAATGTAACTAGTAAAGGTTTTATATAATGGGCCAGCTCTTTACTGGCGAAGTGGTTATCTGCTACACACTTGTATTGTACTTGTAATTGTTAACCAACGATCACACTATTACAACATTACTATTGACCACATTAGTGGTTAAGGTCCTGGAAAATGAATGGCAGGTATAATTTTTTCTTTGGATATTCCAAATTAAAAAATATCAATTTCACATGGGATTTTTGCAAATCCTACAAGTTGTGGATTGTATTGCATTGTAAGATAAATATATTATAAGGAATATATATGTTTATATATTAATATAGATGTTATCAATATATAGGTACTATTACCATAAATTCATTAAACGAAGTCAAATTGTAATATAGTGGTATTATTAAACTATTGTCAAAGCCACGGCATATAGCAATATGCTGTAGGCTTAATATAAAGTTAAAGTAAACTAGAAACAGAACATTTTTGTAAATCTTCATTGTATTACTTATGCCTTAAAAATTTCCAACATATTAACATTAAAGTTCTAGGAGAAATATCCATTCAATATAGCAGCAAATCTTAATTTATAGAAAATTTGTTTTATGTTTTGTTAAACGTCCCGAAGGAGTTGTACATTGCAATTAAATTAAATATATTAGATTAACTTTTTCTTAATATCTAGAATTAGCTGTTCAGTAGATGAGCATCCAACGATACACAGATGCTGAGAAGTATCTTGTTCTGAAGGATCTGAATGACTTTGATGTTAGATTTCTTTGTGTATCCCCAGAGTTGAATACCATAAGTCCACACAGGATTCAGGATTTGTTTGTAGAGTAACAGTTTGTTGTGTACTATCAACTGAGAATGGCGTCCGAGGAGCCAATAAATTTATCTGACTTTGAGATTCAATTGCTCATGTTTCTTCTTCAGATGTATTTTCCATCGTAGCTTATTTGCATCTATAGTCATATCCAAGATTGCTTCGTTGGCATCCGGAATTATTTGCTGGTTGACTATTACTGGTTTATAGTCGTCTTTTTGTTGGTGAAATTAATGTGAATTGACCTCATTTAATTTGATGCGTTATTGCTTTGTCGAGTTGGTGGCATTATTAATTGCTGCTCGACGTCTTTTGTAGTTGATTGGAGGGATCTTGTTCGGTAGCGAGGGAAGTGGTGTCGTCGATGAACGTCGCTGTGACTATTCCATCACTTTGTGAGATATCGTTGGTATATAGAAGGTACAAAATAGGCCCAAGGGCGTTGCCCTGAGGTACCCCAGTACCAATCCTCTTAAAGTTAAAGTATTCTTCGCCATGTTTGATTCTAAAGATGGTCAGTGATATATGCGAGAATAATTTAGCTCATGAGCATGAGACATAACTATCAATTTAGCAATTGATAGTTATGTCTTTGAAAATAAAATAACCTATCAAACAGTATCTTAGGCCGTCTTGTAAAGTCCATACAAATACTTTTTTATAACTATCTGAAGCAATACTTGAATACCCTATATTCAACATCAATGTATATTCAAATTTAGATAATTTTCCTAAACGCACTAAATAGTCAGGGGTATTTTTGGGAAAAAGAAGCAACCATTTGTTTCTTTGGGAAAAAAGCAACCAAAGCTTCCAAGCACCTCTTAAAAAAATCCACTTGAACTCTTTCGATAATTTCCTCATATCGCAATCCACAAACTGATGCAGTGAATACGAACAAAATTTAGGTATAAATAGAGACTATAGGTAGTTAAAAGATACTTTTAATCTTCTCTTGTTGATGCCAACTTGGTTCGCGAAACGCGCATCGGACGACATGTAGTCTTTGAGTGTTTATAATTTCCACCTTTCAAATAAATTAATATCTGACATTAAAAAGGTTCTAATACTAATAGGTTAATTCATAATTATCAGGCGTTTTAAATAATATTTATTATGAAAAAATAAACATAAAAATGCAACAGAAACATGTTTAAATTATTATCCTCGAGCATATTCTTTCAACTTCAGTAACTGCTTCCCATTTGCTTGGCAGAAGGACGATTCCACGGGCAAAGAAGTCGCGGTTCTTAGAGCCAATCCACGCTTTGACGTTATCCACTAACTCATCCAAATTGCTGTAGACTTTGTTTGCCTGCCAGTTTTCAACAAGCGATTGACGTGGTAGTCTGTGGGAGTTTCGGTCGGTGAGTATGGCGGATATGGGAGCAGATTCCATCCCCTATTGGCGATGGAATCGACGACACAACGCTCGCCATGAAGACCTGCATTATCGTGGTGGAAGACACTTTTGTTATTCTTGCGCGGTGTTTTCATCTCGATTGCGGAGAGTTCGTGAGGGATCCATCCAACCAATTTCCATACCTTTCCGAGCTTTTCGAAATGACCAACAGACGATAGGGGATTGACCGACATTGAAGTTTTCGACCAGAATTCGAGTTGTTATGCTTTCGCCCTCTTCTACGACTGCCAGAAGTGTCTGATTGTCGAAATCCGATGGTCAACCTCTTCCTGGCTTGTCCTCCAAGCTGGTATCATCTGATTTTAAGCTGGAAACCATTTGCGACGTCTACTTTCGCATTGTTCCTTTGCCAAACAGTTCGTTGAAATCTCAAAGTGACTGTGCTGTTTTTCATCCATTTTTAAAGTGGTAATGCATCATAGTATGACGAATATGAGCATGGTTTTCGACACGCATTTTTATCAACTATACAGAGAAGAATATTTTTATGAAAAAAATATGAAATTTTCACAAAGAAAGAATGCGTAAATATAAACGTTTGATAATTATGAATCAACCCAATACTTTATCAGAATCGGGCAAGGCCGAAGAAGTCGTAGTGGACGCCCGTTCATTAGCAGTCATCTCCAAGAAATGAAACAATTAAATTAACCACATCGCTAGCTGGAAACCTCGACCAGCACATTTTAATTTAGAGCGGACGGGCCGTGGTCGTATCTAGATTACAGGGTACGTAGGCAGGAACAAGCCGAACCACTACGTACGGTTGCATCGAGCAGAAACCAGCACCACCGGTGGTAACAAGTGATATCAGCAGCCGGTGCGTCTAATGACCAGTCGCGGGATCTCCAAAACAACAAAACAAATCGAGCACTGCATTTATCGGATCAGAGTGGGCGGGGTGCACAGTAGCCGGTCGGTAGCGGTGTACGCGCTCCGCATCCAAATCGCCGAACCCCGATCCGCTGCCGGAGAGGACTCGCCGATGATGCCGCTCACCACCGGAAACCCTAATGGCCTACACGTGATCTGGAATCTGGAATCCGCCACTAATACGCTTAGAATACAATGACCAGTTTACTTTTGAATTATAAATCTGTGGCGGGCATCCGCTTTGCCGACTGATATTCTTGAAGAGCTGCTCCACATCAAGATTGCATTTTTATGCCGGCTCGTCACCTCCAAATGGAAGCGCACGCGGGCAGTTTTTTCCGGCAATTCGACGACGCGAAAACCATTGTCCTTTTGTGGTCGATCTAAACATGTTTCAGATTTATTAGAATGCCCATCTGTGTACTAAATAGGCAGAGCATTTTTAGATGCAGCGCTTTCTTTATTTGGCAGAGGTAAAATTCTTTTGTGTTCCAAAGAAAAACGCGGTAAAATAGTTGAAGTAACGTTTGATAAAGTATACCAGGTTTTTCGTTTTATATAAACAAATTATTAAAATTGAGTGCAATATACTGCAAAACTTTACTTACTGAAGCTGGTTAATCTTGTTTTACTTTTTATATACAATTATACTAATTGTAAGTGATTAATAAATACTCGAAGTGTCTTCATCACATCATATTCGATGTGTAGATTTGTTACAGCAGTACAAAAAATGCTCATTTACGTACTGCCATCAGTGTATAAAGTGAGACTTTATGGCATTATATTTAAACTAATCAGTGTGTAAGTTGAGTACTTTAATCGTTATCCAGAACTTTATGCACTACTAAAAGAAATATAACATTTAATTCTAATTTTCATTAGTAAACAAGACATAGACATAAATATTAAACATTGGAAAACATTGAAAATGAACCTCAATTATTCAAATTAATTGTACAATTTGAAATAAATATTGTTGAAGTTTGCAAGGGATAAAATTATAAAGAAGACTGTAAAGTTTACAAATTCATCTGGAAATTTTAGAACCATTTTGAGAGGCAGCCTGAAATAGAGAATAAATATTTTTTTAATTTTTACTTGCTAATTTTTTTCCTAATTTCTGAATTTGTTCTTTAAAATTTTCAATGTAGATTTCAAACCCCTATGGCGTTTTAGGATCGTTATGACACTTTCTCTATCAACCAATAATGTTGCCAACTGTAAAATGGATCCATATAATACATTTAGTGAGATAGAATGCTCTAGAAACTTAACATATTCATACGTGCGAGTATACACTGCTTTTTTTTATTAGTGGGGGACGTAGCCGCTGCTTGCGCTAGTCGGCTAGCCCCCGAGATCAGTGTCCCACCTACCTCGGCACCGCTCTCCAATCTCTAATCTCTAAATCAATTTCTAATATCCAATCTTCTTATTGGATATTAGAAATTTCCTCTTCACCCTACGTCCCCCTACCGCTTACGCGATTAGGGGTCCGGGCCAATCTCACGTTCCTCTTCTTCCTTTTTCTTCATAATCCCACTAATAATTTTCTCCCCATACACCCACTTCCTCTCAAATTCAATGATCCCACACACCAGGTCTTTTACACTCTCCGGCCAACCTAAAATAGCCACACATTCTTCCCTATCGCCCGACCACCTCGGGCACCTGAGCAACGTGTGCTCGGGATGATCCCTCTCTCCACAAAACATACATTCCTCTGACTCAACTTTATCAATCCGACGCAGGTAATAACCGAAGCATCCGTGCCCCGAGAACATCTGCGTGAGATGATACCCCATCTCACCATGTTTCCTTTCTGCCCAAGGTCTAGCATATGGTATGATAGACCTTGTCCATCTCGCTTGCCATCTTTCCCATATCCTCTCTCTCACCTCCTTTCTCTTCAGACCCCGGTATACCTCCTCCCTCTCCCTCGCCATGAGATCGATTGGCGGCATCCAGCTAAGACTAGTGCAGCCGACCCCAAGACAGTCCGATATGCGCTGATAACATCTAGTGCCGCTCTCCTCTGTACCTTCAACACTTCACGTCTCTATTTGTCTCTCTCTAAGATCTTGACCAACACCGAAGCTGCATAGAGTAGTAGTGCATAGAGTGTGCAGCTTCGGCCAGTACTCTTCTCTTCGCCGCTCTGGGGCCGCTGAAGTTCGGCATCAAGCGCCCCAGAGCCGACACGGTCTTCCCGGCCTTTTCCAGTGTCCTTGTGACGTGTTTCCTGAACTGTAGGCCCGGGTCCAGCCACACACCTAGGTACTTCAGCACCCTTCCCGGCTTTACTTCGATGCCTCCAACCCGGAACTCCAGCTCGGGTGGCTTCCTCTTCCTGGTCAGAAGGATAGCCTCCGTTTTCTCATCTGCTAATTCTAGATGCTTCTTTCTCACCCACCTCCCAATCCTTTCTATGATCCTGTTGTCATCCTCCCTCACATCCTTTCTTCGCCACGACCAATACCGCGAGGTCATCAGCATATCTAATTATTTTGACCCCTGGCGAGACTTTTAGTCGGAAAATACCGTCGAACATGATGTTCCACAAGACTGGTCAAAGGACCGAGCTCTGCGGAACACCACACACGATTTTTCTCGTACACTGCCTGAAATGTAGAATATTGTTCCTTGAAGAAGAACATACATTTAAAGTGATACATTGCTCAACTTCCAGACATTCCTAATTGAAATTTTTTAATGGATTGTACTTATACTTGTGAATATTTTATGAGTACACTTTCCTAAAAATAAAACTACTCTAGTCAATTAGTGCTTTTTCAAAGTCGAATTTCCCACAATTCTTCAATATGTTTAAGATTAAATAGCATAGCATATCTGTGGCTATAACCAATGTGGCGTTTCAGTTTTTACTATTAACTATCGTACTACGTGTATATGCAGATCAATTGTAAGTAAACTATTAAAAATTTTATTTTAAAATTTGTATTTAGAATGTCGTACGATTAACTTAACATATACGATGCATAACTAAAAGTGAGTTAATGGTAACTTTTTTAATAAACAGTTTTAACTACATTGTACAGAGTGAGCCAAACAAATCTAATTTATGTATTAACTTGCAAACTAAGTCACTGATACAGAAACCATCAGGCTAAATACTTAAAAGAGTTATGATGACTGCGGATACTTCGATGATTACTATGAGCATACTGTATTGACAGGACCAAAGTATGCAAGTTGAAGCAAAATATCCTTGGTTTAATTCGATTGGTTTTCACTTTAATCTCAGGATAGTCTAAATCTAGTGCTTCACACTGTAGTTGAGATAAGTTACAACAATAGAAAAAAAAAGCGTTATATGGACTGTTGATATAGTAATGAAATTATATATCTTAAATTAGAAAAAACATCTCAAAGGGCGTATCCCAATTTACGGATATGGTATCTATTGCACTGTGAAGTTTTAGTGCTACACAAATACAGAGTGGGGCATAGGATCCTGATGATTTTTGGACTGGGCAGTTTTGTGCGTTCGTTTGTAGAACAGTTTTTTTTTAAACTCAATGACAGTTATACTTTACGTATATATGAGTACTTTACGTCGCTCTTAGCCATATCACCATAAAGTTGTGGGTGCATTTTATCGACAAAGGTTCTTCTTAAAGAAAATGCCGCCCAATCTTGTTCGTATAGTGTGAATTTCGGAGATCATCAAAAATGTGAGAACAGACATCTAACAGAACCCGCACTGTCCAGTCAAGAGGTAAAGCAGTACCTTAGAAATTTCAAGCCGAAGTCTCTGTAAAATTTTACATGAAGACTTTCACTTTCATCCCTATGCATTGATGGTCGTGACCTGATTAATAGCGTGGATTTTGCAGAACAATTTCTTTAAATTCTGGTAGGCGAATTTCTTATCCTCCTCGTTCTCCAGATCTGACAGTAACATGTATTCTCTTCGACCCCCAATATTCCAGATCAACGAAGAAAAGATGAGGTTGCACGCCATTCCTCACGCTATGATACAGAGAATAATAGGAAATATTCGAGATTGATTACGACAAGATGTATACAATAACGGGGCTCATTTCACCACATTACATGCAAGAAATAAAATAGGTTTAAATTATCTTTGTCATGATAGAAGATGGTGAACAATACCTTTTATATTTTCAACGTTATTTCATCTCAAAAATCATCAGATTTCTGTGCCCCACCTTGTATTAACTAACAAATTGATATTCTCAACATTCGTACTCAACTAATTCTATGTCCACTGTCGAGATTACCTTCGCCTATATTGCATATACTTACTTATAATCTAAGAAAATTAGTATAAGCTCGAGCAATCTAATTTATACCCCAAGATAATTTACATCAATTTTAATTCCCTATTAATAATGAAGAACTGCTGATAATAGTGGACAATAATTATACTGAACATGAACGCCGAACTTAACAGTTTCGGGCTATAATTTACCAGAGCAATCTGTAGATGATGTGTACAAAAATTAACCGGCAGGTTTATGGGCATCATTTTCGAATAATCGACCTCTGATCGCGTGGAAATAAATCCCAGGTGATATTTACACAGACATGGTACTTTTGAACGCCCATGCTGCAATATTTTTTAGACTTACAAGCAAGTGTGATGGTAAAAAGTGTACCTCAGTTAACATAAATAATAATTAGATGTGGGCGCTTCACAACGGACAGTGGCGTAACAACAAAATTGTATATATTTGAAGTACATAAATAACATTTTTTTTTAAATGTTTCACTTTATATTATTGCTATTGACTAAGTGCAAAACTTAACCGAGTCAAAAATTCATTTTAAATATTTTCTATACTTTAAATTAGCACAAGGTTAATTGTTGAATAGTTTTTATGCATTTGTTCAGCCTGAAGATTTGTCACCTGACAAAGTCTGAAATTAAATATACCAAACAAATTCCCAGAGTAACCATCGACTAAAGTCCTTGGTTATAATATTCATCTTATTAAACATAGGCATGTAAATTGCATTAATTAAAAATAATAAATTAATATAATATAACTCTTATTCACTTGCATTTAGTTACTTTAAATAATTCGAATTTGATGGAATTTATCTCCGATATCGACGATTTAGTGAAATGAATGAAAATACGATCATATCAATATAATGTACCACAGCTGTTTTATTTCTGGTAATGCCTAGATGTCTTGAAGGTAAACTAAAGAAGGCGTAGGTTTCCTATTATACAGAATTTCATTACACATTCATTAGTTGCAGAAGGACTCATCATTAAATAATTGTGGCACATGGTCAATACTTACATGAGTTAACTCAGTAAGTATTTATTTGTTCTATCTATTACTTATCTGTTGTATCAAGCAGGTAATAATAAGTGTAATATAAAGATAAAGGTAGTAAGTGATAAATCATGAACAATTTTAATTTTACATAAAAAAATCATGATACAAGATACATAGGAAACTTATAAGAAAATTAGCACCACAAAAAGGAAAAAAAAATAAAACGAAAATAGAAAAATACGAAACATTCTTAATTGGAAGCATATTTCCAAAAAATTGTTGAATATCTTATACGAGTGATATATCATGTACAAATTTAATTTTACATAAAAAAATAAGGTACAAAATACACAAAAGACGTATAAGAAAATTAGCACCACAAAAGGGAGAAAGAATAAAGCGAAAATAGAAAAATACGAAATATTTTTAATTGTAAGCAAATTTCCAAAAAAAATTTAGAATATCTTGGAATATTTGTTCCTTAACTTTTTTGTTAAATTGCGAAGAAGAAAGATTTTTAATATTAACTTACATTTAATTGTATTAGTAAGGAGCCATATATGAAAATGGACTATGATCTGCTGACCCTGTGAAAAAGAATAATCAAACAACATTTATATCTGATACTTATATTTTGGATCTCAAACCTATACGAAATTTTTTTATATAAATATAGTGGAGTTTCTCCTGACTTTGCATGTCTCTTCTTTATTTTACACTAAGTCATTTTAGATAAAAAATTTACACATTGACATTTCTATTGCTGTATGTCAATTTTGTTTTTCCTAAATATACTTATATAATATTATTGACAAGTTTTGAAAAATTTACAGAATAATCCCCGTATAAGCTAAATTGTTTACTATATCCGTTATCTCTTGTCGATTACCAGTAATATGTATATCAACTAGAACTTTAACCTTACTATAAGCTGTTGTCCTACCAAAAAGCATCACCTGAGATTTAGAGGGGTTAACTGTAAGCAAAACCTTTGTGAAATCTGTACAAAAGATCTTAAATCCTCATTGATTCTCTCACAAGCGGTAGCAACTCCATTTTGTTGTAAATAATAGTAAATCTACGTATCATCAGTATAAAAGTGTGACGTATAATATGATAATGAGTCTTGAAAACCTGCAGTAAATAATAATAGACTAAATATAGATCCTTGAGGCACACCAAATACCACTTGACGACAATCAAACAATTTATCTCTTAGCTTAACTCCTTGCAGACGTTTAAATTTTAATATTAATTTTGAATTTTAAATAGAGACACTGAATTTCAGTTAAAACCCAATATATGTATGTTATAGTTTGTAAGTGATATAGTTTGCTGACGATATTTTCTCAGGAATGAATTACGTAAATAGCTTCTTGAGTAATTTAAATGTAATCTAAATAAAGAATTGTTTGTTAGACTTCAAGATTTAGCAAGGGGTTACTATAAACTAAATTGTAAACTATATAAATATTGGAAACAAGAAGTCTAAGTTGAAAATCTCAGTTCATAATCGAAAACATCTAAGAATATGTAATAATAAATTTATTATTATTACTAAAACAATTTTTTTATACAATAGGAGAGTTTAAGTGCATAATATTTTATGAGGTTATATAAACAACATCAAATAATAAAATATGTAGGATTTACATGTATATTAATGTCATATTTTTCAAGGTCTATGGTTCACAGTTTTATTGTTCCCAAACTGAATGGAGTTAAGTATTTTACTGTATCATTTATTGTTCCTCTTTCTATAACAATTTTCAAACGCGAAAAATTATATGCAATTTAGCTAGCCTGATCGATGAGTTTGCATAATACAGTGGCTATAATATTAACCTTGTTAGAAGAAGTAATCTCTGGTTGGCTCAATTCAGTTAAGTTCAGTTGTTTAAGTCTATGATCTATGGGGTCATGTATCAGTATGTATCTTCTGTGATTGCATTCGATAGTAGTAATTGTATAGAAAATAAATATATTTTGTTTAGTCTGCACTCAAGAGTTTCATTTAAGAAACAAGTAAAAATAAAGCGCAAGTAAAAGCAACAATTCAACAGACCTGTCGTCAGTTGTAGTGAGTAGTGTTATTTTTAAGGATAATGGCGGCCCTAGACACTGCCGATTAGTAGACTTTTTAATTAATACGAGTGGTTAATTTAACAATTTATCTTTAGAAAATAAATTGAAAAATTTAAGCGGCAAAATCTACCAATTTATTTTAAGAACTATAGATGTTTTTTCAGAAAAGAAAACGCGGCAAATGGAATTGATATATAAAAAAATATATAGGTAAGTTGTTGCGATTCAACTATTCAATATATATATATATATATATATATATATATATATATATATATATATATATATATATATATATATATATATATTCCATTAAAAATGAGCAGCCTACCTTCAGCTTAAATCGACGCTTCGCCACTGGTAATAGTTCTAACTTAGTAATATCTAGATTTTTCAATTTACAGCTCCATATTACCCGTTTTTTATATCTAATGTATTATATATTTGTGGCTTTATTTTGTGTGTAAAAGCTTCTGTCAAAATGAATTGGTTCTCACCAAGGGAGACTGTCAATAATAGTATTATCGTCTGCAAATGATAGGGAAAAGTTCAAGATTATATCAAAATGTGATATTATATCCAATAAATGACATATGAGGTTTTCTTCCAACAAAGTTTGCGTGTTATTTCAATAAACTTAAATGACATTTTAGCACTCCACTGTGTACACTGAATATATCATTTGTTGTTTTATCCAGGCGTGCTAATTTTTCCTCGGCCAATGAAGTTCTACACACGCCACTGTCCAGAAATAAATTTATACGTGTACAGCTCTGATTACTAATGGTTTACGATCATTTTCAGGCAACAGTGTCGTCTTAAGTAAATGATGTCTTGCTTGAATTTGATTTATTAGCCAACTCGATCAGATAGCACTGCGTATAAAACGCATAAAGATTAATCAAAATATTCTCGGAATATTATACGACAAATATATTTCCACACGTACATATTTCGTAGGTAATAACTGCGTCGAAAAAATTTATACTGCGAAATGAAACACGTTACCATTGCGGCTGGTGTTAGCTTTTCAATCAGGGAGTATTAAGAGTTTCGTTGCGGTAGATAATTTATAGTTTAAGACACTGTAAATGTATAATGAATTCCTGATAAGTATCGCTGTGGTATGTCTACTGCTCTTACGCACTGGGCGCAGTCTACTAGATCATTTTTTTTTTCATATCTCCGTTAGTAAACCTGCCCGTAGATAATTTATTTTTAATATTTCAAAAATGCTAATAACCTGTCATGTTTTTATGCCGGTAGGAGTCACAACAGTTTCCTACTTGTGATAAAGCGTGTAACGTTGTAGATCAAAAAAATTCAATCATAAAGGTTATTTGCTATTGTTGTATTATTGTATATTGTATATACAATATTGTTAGGTAAGTTTAACGGCAAAATTGCAGCACATATTCCGACCGTTTGAAGATATGAGTTTATCCCGTAATAATGTAAAGCTTTAATATTCGCTAAAAGGTAAAGACGAAACGTAAGTACTGATACAGGATGGTTCCTTTAAGTACATAATTTGAATAGTACATCTATTATAAAAGCGTCTATATCAGCAAGCAAGATGCAACAAAGACGGACTAACAATCGATGCCCTGCCAATGTCCATTTCTATAGCAACGACATTGCCACAGCATGTTACATAGGGGTCCGTTATAAGCTTGTGTTCATCTCATCACTATTTTCACTGTTTACACAACCTTGTGGATCACGTTATGTATTTGAATTTCTGTGTTTTTATTTGTGAGGTAACATGAAAATTAACATGCCATGAGACAAAAAGTTCAGACCAGAATTACTGCAAATCTATACTGATAATGTAGTTGTTTCCAGACATGGGTATTAGAGGAAGTAATCTATTTTGTAGTGTGTGAACGAATTACACAGGCCAACAAAGATTCTGTGATTGGACTTTTTTTGACTTTTTTGCTTAGTTACATACCATGAACTACATATATTCATACCATGAAGCACTGTGTTTTGTTTCCATCACGCACCAGTATTTGTCAATGTACATTATACAATAATTTGTAGTTTTTAAAACCGAGGTTCTACAAAATTAAATGTTGCCTCTATCTTTGGGACGCCCCTGGATTTAATCGGTTTGAACCGTACACACAAGTGTGGGGAATTTACCGAAACAGAGTTTTCCGGTGGGAATATTCCGGTTTTATGCCATTCGGGTATTTACATAGTCGTTGTAGTACGTTTTTAATGTACGTACGTTTAATCGTGACATCGCGTCATGTATCTTTATTTTGTTTTAAAAATGCCTAGAAGTTGTAAAAATACACCAAATATATTTTATTAAAAACTTAATACCTGATTCAAAAAACGTTGTTTATGCAAATTTGGTTGATCCGCAAAAAATTCATTTGCCGCCACATATTAAATTAGGATTAATCAGGCAATATGTAAAAGCTATAGATAAAAATGGGAATCGGTTTAAGTACTTATGTGGCAAATTTCCAGCTCTTTCTGAAGCAAAATTAAAGGAAGGCATTTTCGCAGGACCACAAATAAGAAAATTAATGTAGGACTAACAGTTTGAAGAAACAATGCAAGAAATTGAAAATCAATCTTGGATATGCTTTAAAAATATAACAGAAAATTATTTAGAAAATTATAAACATCTGAAGTATGAGGAAATTGTCAACAGAATGGATAAGTTTAAGCAACTTGGTTGTAATATGAACCTTCATTTTCTGCATGCTCATCTGGGCTACTTTCCAGAAAACCTTAGTGCCGTTAGTGAGGAGCAAGGTGAAAGGTTCCATCAAGCCATAAAGGAGATGGAAAGAAGATACCAGGTTCGATGGGATGTGGCGATGATGGCAGATTACTATTGGATACTGAAAAGAGAACATCCAATGAGTGATTACACAGGAAAAACTACAAAACGAAGTTTTTTGTTAGAAAGAGAGTGATTTTCGAAGAAACAGAGACTCAAAACTATTTGTGTTGTTGCTTGTTACCATATTTTTCAATGTTTATTAATTATAATCTTTATTAAAATGTGATTTTTCCTTTATTTTTTTATCTATTCTGAGTATTCAGTTTATCAAAAACCTTACGTGAGGCAAAAATGGAAAGTAGATATGGAATCACCGTAAATAACTCACTTATAATACTTATCAAACTCAAATCAACTTTCAAAATGTCAAAACTTCTGAGGGCCTTATGGGAGTCTTTCTGGCAGGTGATATTCCGTTACATAAATTGAGAAACCCCACACTACGCTAGTTTCTAAAGAAATATAAACCGAAAACTCTTTAATCCAACTACACTAAGAAACAGATATGTTGAAATATACGAAGACGTATTGTAAAATATTCGCAACCACTTTGGGGAAATTTTTGTGCAGTGCATTAAAGACGAAGCAACTGTGTTTTATTTATGTATTGAAACCTAACAGTGTTAGTGACACAACCAGTACTAGGGTGCTATTAGGCATTTAGTGGCTTCTAATCTATTAGACAGAACCAACCACAAAACAAATTTGAAAAACAGGAGATTTGTTAACTGAAACTTTTCCATATGGAACACTTTATGTACATGTGCACCGAACAGCAAACATAAGAGACAATTCTACTTTAGTTAACCAGGTAATGGCGAATGTGAACAAACATTTGTTGTGAATGTGAAGTGCCTATTGGGAGAGACACGTTTAGAGAAACTCTGCCAGACATACCTTTACCTCCTGTACCAGTTTTTACAATAGGATACTTAGTTACAAGCTGTAGCTTATTACGCCTCAGTATTTTGAGGAACTAAAGGATGTTATCTTCAGGGTTGATGCCAATGAAAACAATGCTACATACACAGTGCAGAACTTACTGCAACTACAAAGCACGCGAGATGATGTTCGTTGCATTACTAGTAACTATTCCATTTTAATTACTGCAATAAAGAAACTGAAAACATATGGCACACCGTTATAGGAAAAGTTTATGGTATTAGATGCTATTAAACAGGAAATAGACAACCACAACACACGTGAAGTCAGTTCTGTCATTTAAAAAACTGCAAGATTTCTCATTAAATCAATACAAATTTCATAGTATTAATTATTTTATTGCATTAAAATAAAATTGGTACATTATTATAATGAACATATCATCATAATATCAATGAAAATGTTGATGACCAAATAGCTAAAATTCATAGTTACTATTCTTTGGCACTTTATAAATAATTCATCATGTTAATAATTCTGTTGTTAATCACTATTATCCTTTAATATAATTTTTGCTATTTTTTTAAGAAGCAGAAATAAATAATTGTTCACCAAATATTCATAATATAACTTCATATTTTTCCTGAGAAATAAAATTAATGGTGTGATTTTCTTACCGGCTATATGTGTGACACTATGTATTCATCTTTGCTCATATAAAATCAGGATTTCTAGCACATCGTATTCGCAGATCGTGTCGTCCTTTTGGCGTCTTAATGAGGCTGTAGTGCGCGTGTTCATTCATCAACTGATATCTTTGCAGATAAGCACACACCAGCACAGATAAGTACCCACGTTAATTAGTAAACTACCTACCGACGGCCACAGTGTTACCACTTCACTCAGGTATCACTCAGCCTAGGTCGTTGTTATTTCTGTACGGCATATCTTTGGAGAAACTTCCCGTTCACATACATCGATTTTAATTTCCAAGACAACACCTGTAGTGGTTGTTTTCAACTCTCCACCATCAACTCCTATTCCTAGCTACCCAATATGATACCTCGTTTTAAGAGAAGCGAAACATGTCCGGTGCTGAATTCCACAAAGAAATAAATAGTTTTAAAAGCTTGAAACGGACTTTTCCGCACGTAGAACATCTCTATCTCGAAATTGAGTGACCGAGAAAAAATAAACCAACACAAATGCAGAATATGTGTTTTATGCGACAGACTTATTTTTTCAAATAGTCCACCATCGTGCTTTCTAATGACCTCTGGACAGGGTGGGGTGTATCCTATCCACCTTAAAATCAATAGGTGTCATTTGGGAGACGTCCCCGATCACAATCAGTCAAAACCCGATCGATCCGACGCGATTTAGTTGAGTTACCGTGCTAACAAAAAATTTTAATGCCTACGACAACGACAACAACGACACACACATAGACAAAATAAACGAAAAAAAATGTTTTCTCCATTTTTGTTTACACTATTACATTACTTTTTCGGTAGTATAGTTGAGTGCGGAAAAGTAAAAATGCAAATTGGATTAATTAATAATGGAAATATTAAACAACAATTTTTTCAAATAGGTATCGACATATACAATCGTTCTTCTAAGGAGATAAAAACAATAGTTTAAAACTATAACAATTGAGGTTCTGATGAAATTCTGACTGACATAATTATTTATTCTTCAATGCGGTTCAAGATGCAACAGATTATTGCCAAGTTCAAAATGGTGGCCACCCTCAACAGCTCTTGTAAACATTTTTGTTTTGTTCAGTATCGTTGTTTCTGCTATTGATCATATAGGTATGGATCGATTTTGTTGAATATTTATATTATTTATCAACTAAATTTCGATTTTACTTTTTGTTTTTGATTTCAGCATAAGAAATTCGTTAAACCGAGGCATCACATCATTATTTTTGAAAATTTTAAGTTGCTATTATTAGTGCTTAGAGGTTAATGGCGAGAAATTGAAGACAACCCCCACAGGTATTTTTTTGAAATTAAAAATCGACGTATCCGTGGGGTTTCTCAAAAAAAAGCGTTTATTTTAAATTACTGAATTTTATTTCAAAAGTTGGGGGCATACCATATTTACATTATGGTATATGGGTTTGGGTCTCATCAGCTACTGATCGCATGGGTAATCCCTTGGCAATCCCCTCTTATCCGGGTCATTATCCAAAAATGCTATCCAATGAAAGGAACAATTTAGGTACGTCCCCCGCCTTAAGCCTCGCCTCCTCTAGGATAACAGGGGTCCCTAATATAAGGTACCTCTTCTCCTCCAGTGCGGGGTAGGTGTAAAGAAGATGAATTGAGGTTTTCTCATCTTCTTTACAGTATCTGCAGGCCGGGCTGTCAGTCAGAGGACTATGCATTCAGAGTACTATGGTGGCCCGTTATAATTCCCACCAGAGTTCTGTCTTTGTGCCTGTTCAATTTAATGAATTCTTGAGCCCATTTCTCAATCTCTGAGTATTCGATGAAGAGTTTGGTTATTCGACAACCCATTACTCCCCTTCATCTTTTTTTGTACTGGTCTCAGAGCCCAGCCGTTGATGCGGCCTGTTATCAGATTCCGACTTATTCCCACTGCAGGTTCTGGTCCATAGAGGTTTTCCCTGGTCTCTAGTCTGGCAAGGTCATCTGCAATTAGATTTCCCTTAATGCCATTATGCCCAGGTATCCATAAGAGTTCCACCGGTCCCTTCTCTGCTAAGTGGTTTAATGCTTCATAGCAATTATAGACCAGCTTCGACTTTGTCGTTGCTGAATTCAGAGCTGCCAACGCCGCCCTGCTATCCGAACAGATACATACCTTCTCGCCTATACATCCCCACCTATACACTGTCCCATCGCGTCGCCTATACACCCCCGCACCCGCTCTGTTCTCACTCTTGGCTCCATCCGTATACCAGATGTCTCCATTGAGCGGTAATCCAGCTCGACCCTCCATCCAGTCGGTCTTACTGGTGAAAGTGATCTTATAATTCTTGTCAAACCATATTTACTTCTTAGAAAAACGGCGAGATTAAATTATTGTAATATGTTTTAAATTGATTTTAAGACAGTTATTACATAATACTCGCCCATATTATAGTCCATTGCTGTTGTTCTGAAAAAACTGAATATCATTGATTGTGGAATGGAAAGGTTTTATTAGTTTTGCAAGTAGCTTCCTCGCTCAAAGAAAAGACTCATGGAGTATCGTACGCAATGTTGCAGATGTTTAGCCAAGCCATTTCAAATATTTAATATTAACTGAGTATTATGTATTACCTATGTAACACTTGACATAAGTTGACTTGACTTGATTGTAAGTTTATCAGATATATGAGGATGTATTGCAAAATATTCGCAACCATGTTGGGGATAATTACGTGCACTTCATTATAACGGGTGTCCAGAAAGGGTAGGGGGTATTTGTAGATTCAATAAAAAAAAACTAGAAGTCAGAAAAAAAAATTTTTTTGTTAATTTTTTGACAAGGTCTTGGAAAATTAAGTACTAAAGATTATGTTCTCCAAATGTTGACCTTCACGCTGCTGGCACTCCTCTAATCGTAAACGGAAATTAGCCACCACGCGTCTACACATCTCTCTGGAAACGGCGGCCATTTCGGTGAGAATGTTGTGCTTTAATTGCACTAAAGTTCGCGGTTTGTTTACATACACTTTCTCTTTAAGGTATCCCCATAAGAAATAATCAAGAGGTGTAAGATCAGAAAATGGATTCGAATGTTTGAGAATCGACTGAGCTCGACTGTAAAAATTCGCAATCCAGGTCGCCCGTGCTCTGTTCGAACTCAACAAGCGATTGAAGAAGTGAGAGTTTCAGTGCGTGAAAATCCTTCTCAATCAATTCGCAAACTCTCATTTCTTGAGGGGCGACGATGTTTTACTAAAGAAATATTAGAATTTTTTTTATTTATACTATATTGATTTTTCCGTTTTCTGTTTATTCGAGTATTCATTAATATTCATTATTGTATTATGATGATTCTCTGTGATATATCGGTACATAATAAAAGTGAGTTCGACTCTGTTGCAGCTTACCGAAATAGATGCTTTAGTGATAATAGTTTCAAGAATAAAGCTGATGAATAATCAGTCATTGAATCATGTAAATAGCAATTCGACTTCAACACAATGATATCTGAACACACAGCTGACTTTTACGTATAGTCAGGTCCATTCTGACGTCGAGATTTTCTGACCTATTAAATTAAGATTGTCGATTATTGATACCGAACTTCGTGTCTGCACGGAGCTGCCGTGTAACGTGTAGAAACTGTAATTGAAACATACCAAATAAAAATTGCCGATGTTATCGGTAGCATGTGTAGATCTACTAATAATAGTGTCTAAATGATGCATCAATAGCAGTTGACGCAGTAAGTGGCTATTATTCAAGACTTCAATTGAGACAGGTAGTAACGATTCATCCAATTCAATTGAAAATAACTAATTCCGATAACTTGATCGAAGTTGTTTTTGTTGAAACTGTATTTTGTTTGATTTCGTGTGTAGACTTGCGTGACCCATAAGTTGAAAATTAGATTAATGTAAATGATAATCTAATAAAGAATAACTGAGGTCATTAACTTTTCTCTATGAGCATTTAGGCTGCTCCGACTGAGATTATAACTTCGACAGGATAATTATTACGTAATTTGAGTTAAATATACAACTTTATAATTAAACTAGCTTCAATCCACACCACTATGGTCTTCCCATTACTTGTTGGAACCATAATACAGGTTTACAACGTTGAAGATGTTTTTGAAATATATTGAATGATATGGTTTATTTGAACAACCACATATAAAGTTGTCAACAATGCAGTAGGTAAGAAATGAATATTCGAGTGATTCACAAAGTATACATAAAATAAGTTTTTAGAACTATGAAGTAGTTTCAAAGAAGCAGCAACGTTCCAGATACTTTAACCAAAGTTTACAGAATTAATAACAAGTTACTGCACTTTACTTACTGTCGCCGCTTCTCTTCCTCGCCTAGCTCTTAGCCGGCAACGAGCCGGCCGTATTATTCGGTAACCATGCATATCTATAGTGAACATTACGGCTCGCTTTTGATCGGCGGCTCGCTTTTGATTATACAACTTGAAAGTGCCGACGGGGAGTGAGGTAGCTTGATACATCTGTAAACTCTGCTTTAACCGAAAATCTAAAGATGTCAAAAGTGAACGTTCATATGATCGAAGAAGTATACGTAAAATAAGTTTTTAAAAGTATGAAGTACTTTAAAAGAAGAATCAATATTCCAGATTATTTAACAGAATATCTGAAGGTGTCAAAAACGCAGTAGTAATTAAAAATGAAAAGTGAACATTCACATGATCGACGAAGAACACGTAAAATAAATTTTTAGAACTATAAAGTAGTTTCAAAGGAGTAGTAATGTTCCAGATACTTTAACAGAATATCTAAAGTTGTGAAATAGACAGTACTAATTAAAACTAAAAAGTGATCATCCCTATGGATGTATGGAATATCTGACAAATAATACGTAAAAATTACTTTCCCTACTCAGATCCTATAAAAAGTACTATAAAACTTAAATCACTCTGAAAATCTACGTTATAGAAATGTTCAAATGAAAATTAATGGCCATTACAGCGATGACGATAGAGGTTAAAAAAAATGTAATCTACAGTACCACCATATTATGAAATTTCAGTATAGCAATTTACAGTAGATATTGCCAAATTGGTAACAATTATTACTAAAATGTAACTATAAAATTACCATGAGGCCTCTGGTCTCTATTTACACCTAAGTTTAGTCTAGTCCCTATTTATATTTAATAGTTTTATTCAAGTTAAGTAAATAGTTATGAATAATTTTTACAGCTTCATGCGCCATTTACCAATAGCTTCACGCCTCATAATTATTTTTCTTTATAGTCAGTGAATAGTAATAATTTTTCAGCTACTGTACCAGTGCCTCTAATATATAATCTCTTACATTTTTTTTTCATTTTAAGTAAACCATAAGTAGATAAACAGTCAGTCTACTAATTTGTTAATATTCTCATCCACTGCATGAGCCAAATCAAAGGACTGTTATATACAATAATATAAGTTAGGTATAATTTATTTCAAACATAAATAATCTTCTACGCATCCACTATTTTTATAGGGAAACTGCCAAAATCTGTATGCTCCAATAAATTGTGTTCGATACTACAACTATCAACTATTATTTTTTATTTAATTCTATTGACTTATTTACTTAAATAAATTAAAACATTATTATATACATAAAAATCAAATATTCGAAAATAAATGCTAAAGTTTCCTGTGTAAATGTATAAACCTAATTACCTAAAATACAACGTAAAATGGTATCAGTATGACATTTAAATACGAGTATATTATATTATGGCTGTATTATAAGTCTGGCTATATAGTAGACACCGAAAGTGTGCGACTGTTACCATTAATTTTTAAAATTGCACTGCAATGCCATCTTTGGTGATTATATAATTAACTAAAACATTATTTTTATTGGTTAATGTGTGTATGCTTATTTTCATTCTTTTAGGTCTCTCAGTTGCAAAGTAATGGGAGGGACTTTAGATGGGCACTGTGAAGTACAAGAAAAGAGAAATTAGTAAATATAAGTAAGTTATGGCGAGTAGTCGACAGGGGTAATCACTTCAGTTATTTTAGAAATTTATGACCTTCAGACTAAAGAAGACTGTATAAATCCAGAAGGACCATCTTCTAGATAAAATGTCAAACATATATAGCGTCGTTCATGTGGAAGAACTCCGCTGGGATTTATTGTGTTTTGTTGTCTCGTGGTAGATCCAGACCGCCTTATCCAGGTTTGCTTTTTATATCAGGCTCCATAGCCTTAATAAGTGGACGTACGAATGGTTCCATACCATTTAAATTAATGATCGATAACATTAAGTCCGAATATATACCCTAAAATATAGGTGACATATATTTTACAAATGTAAAAGGTGGTTCAACCAAAACGCACGATGATAATTCTAAATAAAGCAAAAAGTTTTCAGAGAATTATCTTAATATTTTTTATTATGATAGAAGGATCTATGACAATTATGTGTGAAACAAAATATCGGCCAAATGCTCGCCACGGCTTCGGTGGCATACCTCTATCCGATGGTCCATATTTTCAATGACTCTGAGACATAATTGAGGTTCAGTGTCGTTAATGTGCCGAATTACCTCATCCTTTAGCTCTTGAATTGTTCTTGGCTTATTGACGTACACTTTTTCTTTTAAATATCCCCAAATAAAGAAGCCCAAGGGTGTCAAATCACGTGATCGTGGCGGCCAATTAACATCGCCACGACGTGAGATAACACGGCCATTGAATTTCTCGCGCAAAAGTGCCATTGTTTCGTTGGCTGTGTGGCAAGTGGCTCCATCTTGTTGGAACCACATATCGTCCAGATCCATATCCTCAATTTCTGGCCACAAGTAGTCCGTTATCATCTCGCGATAGCGAACACCATTCACGGTAACTGCTTGGCCGACCTCATTTTCGAAGAAGTACGGCCCGATGATGCCGCCAGCCCATAAACCGCACCAAACAGTCACTCTTTGTGGATGCATCGGCTTTTCAACAATCATTCGTGGATTCTCATTTGTCCAAATGCGGCAATTCTGCTTGTTAACGAATCCACTGAGGTGAAAGTGTGCCTCGTCGCTGAAGATGATTTTCTTTGTAAAGTCGCCATTCACTTCTGTCTGTTCAACCAACCATTCGGCGTATTGACGACGCTTGAAATGGTCAGTAGGCTTCAGCTCTTGAGTTAATTGAACCTTGTAAGCGTGTAAATTCAAATCTTTATTCAAAATTCTCATCAGTGATGTTCGTGAGATGTTCAATTGTTGGGCACGATGACGAGTCGAGGTTGACGGCTCTTCTGCTACATTATCGCGAACAACAGCAATGTTTTCCGCAGAACGAACTCGGCGAGCATGCACAGGTGTTTTCACATTTCCTACAGACCCGGTTTGCTGAAATTTGCGCACAATTCTTCCGATTGTGGACACATTTGGTCGATTATGCTGACCAAAAATCACGAAATGCACGAAATGCATTTTGATTTGAACGCCCATTTTCGTAAAAGGCTTCAACAATCTTAATGCGCTGCTCAATTGTGTACCTCTTCATGGTTGAATTTGTCAAAGATTGAAACAAAGAAATGTCAAATTAAGTTAAAAACTTGACGTTAAGGTGTGACTCACAATTAACATGGTGCATTATGGTTGGACCACCCTTTATATAAACTTTAAATAAATTAAAGACGAGAGGCCTAATTATCTAACTTTGTGATCGTCATGAAATTTTTCACATCAGTCACGGAAAAACTGAGATAGCAGATTCCTGGATAGTGGATAATTTTTTTAATGCATGCCATTGTTATGTAGAGTTAAACGAAATTTGCAGCCAAACTAAGATCAGATCTTTGTTGTGATAAGAAATTTATGATTGTCTATCAACGGCTTTTGATAAATCCGTATGAGTTACATCTACTTGCACACCATCGTCTAATTAATTAACAAGATAGTGAGTAATGCATATCAGATTGGTAGTTATAGATCTTATAAAAATATGCCGACATAAAAAACTAATTTCACAAAAATGCTTGAATTTCATACAAGACTGTTACAAACAATTTAGAAAAAAGCCGATACAAATATTTTGTACCGGCTTTAAATAAAATTTTAGGAAAGATTGCAGGTTGTAGGAATAAGTTGAATTGTTAAGAAAAATACATTTTAATAAATAATACATTTTAATAAACTAGGATCTAAGTTACATCGAACATTAAACTAACATATTGATGATCTTTCTGTCAGATATATGGTAAACGGAAATAGAATAAAACTTACCGAAAGGTTCAGTCAATTTCAAATGACACTATACTCATAGAAATGTCATATGTATATCTAGAATTACTTTCCAAGGCATTACATAAATGAAAAATAAACTTCTGACATAGAACCCTGTAAGGAAATATCTAGTTGAATAACTTCATCGGCCCTTATTTATTTTTGTCGACGTCAGGCATTTTTACCATTACTTATGGAGAACGGGCGATAACTCACCGGAAGCCCACGGTAATAACCCATTAATTAGGGCCTCTAGATTATCCGCGCAGAATTTAAACACCGTTAAGCGACCCTTAAATCGTATACCTGCGACATAATTAGAGGAGTTCAAGTCATGGCCGATACAATCGACACATTATTAGAGACAAGTGATCGCAATCACACCTGAACCTACCCCGGTAATGGAAGCTATTCGTCTCGTATGCCTTAATCAACTAAGTGCACGGCGACATCCAGTAGCCTGCGCTTATCGTGCGCACCGACATTCCTGAGTCACGTTCTGTTTCTCCAAAATGGGATTTTACTTGAAGAATCTCCATGTATCTTCCGCGATATGTCCCGACATAGATAAGCTCAAGGTGTGGCGAGAAAGATGGATAATGGAGGTGTTATTAAGTGCACCCATTTATAGTTTGGCAAGAACATAACCAATATGAAAGTCTATATATGTATACTCGATCATAGAATATTATATGTAAATTTAAGTACACTGACATGAATTCGTCTTCCTTATATTTTATAAATTTAATTGACAGACAAAATGAAGTAGTACTAAATAACAAAATTTATAATTTTACAATTCTAAGTAAAGGTGTACCTCAAGGCAGAGCCCTGCGCCCCTTATTATTCCCAATGTATACGGAACATTTTAATAAACATTCACAATATTATCAATATGCAGACGGATTGCAGTTTTGTTTCATATTTGTTAGATACTGCTAAAATATTGGAAAAATGTACTAATGTTCATCAATATTTCAAACAAGTTAATTAAAAATGTACGTACTTTTATTTGGTAAAAGTAATGACTAAATTATTAATAATAATTTCTTAAATATAATAATAACTATATTATGAGTTACACCTTTGCAATAATTAAGGAGTATTTATCGATAATAAAATGTGTCAGTAAAATGATGTATCAAGTATTCTACGGAAAATTTATGGCAAACTACATACACTTTACATCATTTTCTCATTAATTGCACTTTCTTCTGAAAGGGCATTATACTCTGATGCAATTTTACAACCTATCTGCTCTTCTAATGCATTAGTTGCTAAAATTTTGCAAGAAGTTATAGCAATTTAGAGCATAGAATGTAATTATATCATCCCATGTTCATATGTATAGTGAAATCTACATGGGTCAGAAGTTCTCTTGTTAGTAGAATCAAAAAACAGTTGTTCTCGTATTATATATTCAAAGACTTGGATAAATATATTTTTAGTAACTTATCCACTTATCATAAAGATCTCCTCGACCAAACCACTTGATCTATGCCCTGCAAGTTGCTACTCGTCTCGATCCAAACATTTTTCTAGAAAACAGCCCTGAAGAAGTTGATCTGTATTTGTCAAAACGTTTACAATAAATTTTAGTTTGATGCAGCTTCTCTATGCAATCCAAAAAGAACCTTAATCAGTCCGAGGAAGTCTATAGAGTTTATAAAGTCTATAAAATTCATACATATTTAGAGATTATATTAGACAAATATTTTAATTAAGTTTAAATGTCAATACATAAATTATTACTCGCTTACTTATGAGTGAATTTTTGGCAGTACAGCTGCTAATTGATTGATCTAGGTAAAGTTATGTCGAGATGATCGAGATGGTTTTTGTTTACTTCAGTTGATTGTAATTTGCTAATAAAATAATATATAGGTACGTTTTTGTTTTGTGATATCATTTGGGTAAATACATTCATTATTTTGTGAAAATTTATACATATTCTAGACAATTATTCTGTGAATACGAGAGATATTAAATTGATAAAGCCTGAAAAATTATAGCGACCAGAAGAAAAAGCAATAATACTGAATCTGTCCTATAGTCAGTGATCAATTTGAAGTTTTGGAAGTCAACATTTGTGTTAGAGGGATCACAATGGGATTGGATAATATTGCTCGACCAATGTAAATAGAGAAGAAGCTTTATTAATAGATGATATACCTTCATAATTTTTGTGTCTTGTTTTCGAATTCAAAAAAACTACATAATTGATTCTACAAATACTCTATTGGCCTCTGCATATATTTTTTAACATCAGTGTCAATTCTACAAGGGTCTAATATATTTCCATCAGTATTCGATTAGTACAACATTTATTAAAAAAAAAAAAAACAAGTTATTATTGATTTGTATCAACGCTATCAAGTGTGTCATCATTAAAACTTGGATGTCAAATAAGTTTTTCTATTATTTAAATTTTGTATGAGCTTAAATGGCATTTAACCGTTTGTTAATGATGGCACACTTAATAACTTTATTATAAACTAATATTGACAAATACTTAAAACATTTCTATCACCAAATATTGCACAAAAGAGGCTGTTATACTTTATTGAGTTCGGAAAATATTTAGTAGACTAAAAAAAATAAATTTGAAAAGAAAGTTTTATGAAGACATTATTTTTAAATCAGACACAAAATGGCTGATATATTTTATTGGATGACCTATATATTGGTGAAAAGGAAAGCTTGGTTCTAAGAAGAATATGAAGACATCTAATATGAAATATGCAGGATCATGGGGTAAAAGAAAAACCTTCTGCGGGAGATCTTAGGATGACAACTAAGATAATTACATGATGTTTCAGAATATGATGTTGACATTAAAACATCACATACCTGGACTATCATAATTTGTTGTGCCATAGTGAAATGACGTCAAACTGTAGTACTGAAGTGGCCAGCTTTTAACCTGAATACCTAATAATCATTGTAGTATAACTACAGGGTGTATCATTTGGAACTATAGGATTTCAAATACGTGCCATATGTGTTCTATAAAAAATAGGTCATCAATATTTAACGACTATTATCTACGAATCATACGACGCCAACGTACTGCAACTAGTAGTTCAAAAATGAAGAGCGTGTACAACTGTTTTATGAATGTGAGCGATGATTTACATTGCGTTAAGAAAAATTGGCACAAATTTAGGATAAATGAAGCACCTATAAAGTTCGTAACTTAATTAAGAAATTTGAAGATATGGGTTCTGTTATTGGTAAGGCAACAACACGTCATCCTTGTCGTGGTCGATCAGATGAAAATATTGCTGCTACGAGAGAAAGTGTACAGGAGTATGCAAACACATCAAGTCGACGTCTTGCACAACAATTGTATCTGTCAAGGACCACAACTCACCGTATTTTAAAGAAAGAACAGAAATAAGGTGATGGCTGAGGTGCTGAAAATCTACATGTATCTACATCACGAAAAAGAAATGGATCTACACAGATGAACGGTTTGGTGTGCATTTTGGAGTGGTGGAATAATAGAACCAACTTCTTTGGAAATGAAGCTGATAGTGTACAGAGACACCACAGTAAAAGACAATGTTGACGTCGTATGGTTAAGAGATAATGTAGATGGGAGTCGTTATATATTGACGCTCTATCTTTGACAGAACATAAATGGCGCGCAATTCAAATCCTATAGTTCCAACGGAGACACCCTATATTATAAATAGTAGATTGCAATACAGCTGTGTTGCTTATTTCCTCGAAATAAAATAAAATAGAACAGAATAAAATGTTCGATTAAATATGATGAAAATTAATATATTAATTTTACATAACATAATAAATTTTGAACATTAATCTTTTTCTTAATCAGGAGGCCTAAAACGGAGATTTGGAGGCGTATTTATTGTCACCAACTCGACACGGCGACGAGATTATCAATTAAAAAAATTGTCAATTATGAGAATAACTAGGTTCACATAGACAACTTGCGCTAGAAGATCTATTGCAAAGATTACTGTCAATTAAATATGATGTTAAATAATGATCTTTTTTACTATTGATCTCGTACTAATTAGCTGGATGTCAGCAACGGGCTAGTGTCCTTAATTAATAATAAATCTGTTAATAAAATATTTATAAAACATACCTCATCTTCTTGAAATAGTCCTGAGAGTTTCTAGGCTGCTCCGGGCGCCGGATGCTGTGCGGCTTTCCAAGCTTCCTTATTTGTATCATAAATAATGACAAGTACAATATCTCGGTACGAATACTTGCTCAGCAGAGGTCATTAATTGACTGTGTAGGAGAGAGTAATTGATGGATTATCGAGATCGACTGATCAGAAATTTGTGGATAACCATGTTATTTAATTTAAGCTTCTACATCAATTAAAATTTGATGGACACAATATTTTTAGGATTTTGTCAAAAGCGAAAGACAGCTTTTAGTAGCTTCATTAACGTAAAGTTATCGAAAATGTCCTTATATGTTTTAGATATTCTATTAAAATCATCAGTATTGATACTTTTATTGATATTTTAACTCTTATTAATCAGATGTTTCTTCTTATTTAATGCAATAAATATTATATGGTATGTGTTGCGCATTAGTTTATAAAAATGTAAGCAGTTGGATACAAAATTAGTAATATTATACCACAATTATGTAACAAGATTCTCGATAGCAATTTTCCTGCTAGAGTATTCTTAAAGTAATGTAATTAAGTTAAAATAATTAATCAGTGATCGATAAGAGCGTTTTCTTCAAGAATCTCGAGAGGATACCTTCAAAGATCCTGAAATTATACACTACTATAGTAAAGCTCTTTAAGCAATGTTCGGGTTTGTTATGTTATATACAACATCAGAATTATATTTATGAGTGTCGACAACCAAAAATTGCTATACTAAAACAATCGAAATGATATGGAGACAGAAGGACGCATGCAATATAACAAAATTAATGGGGAAAACGATGATTCTTCTGTAGACCACTAATTAAATAAATAAAAGGAAAATGCAGGAAATTACATTACTCAAAACTGATATTCAGATTTGAGTATGGTTAATCTAAACCTCAGGAGTCTAAGGTCTAAATTACTCCTGAATTAATGCCTGAAATTCATGGCTGTCGAGCTTATTTTATGGAAACAACAGCAAGCAGTACTCAAATATCTATTAGAGAATGTATTTATCTCTAGCTATTTAAAGATATCTACATATTTATCTTTAGCTATTTAAACTAGCAAAATCTTTTAAACCTATCATTGCGAGACCAAACTCTGTGTATTCAGTAACATTATATTTAATAAAATATTATTAAATCTCCTAACTAAATCTTATTTTTGCTCCTTTTGTAAATAATTGATTTAGATCACTTATGAAGCCTCTTCGAGGTAACAGAAGAAAGGTGTAGTTTAAAGCTAACTACAACCGATAACTTGCTAAGAAGATACATTGAAAAAGCAATAAAATTACACAAATGCGCGACTAGTTAATGCTGGCATGTATAGGACACATTTTGTTTTAAATATTTGCATGGAAAGGCTTAACATAACTTGTTTACTTTACATAGAACTGATGTTCTTCAGTACTAATATTGTTTATTCAAAAAACAACTTATTAAAAACGTACGTACGTAGTTTTAGTCTAATTTCTGTGATATGCTTCATGTTATATATTGACAAAGGAGGGTACGTACATATACTGTATCTTATTTTAATCTGTACTCAGTCATTTTAAAATATTTAAATAATCGATTAAAGTTATGAAACAGAAACTGAAAATAAAACTGTATTCTATCTAATGACTACGAAAGTTCAGTTGACTCACATTTTTCTCTCTGATTATTAATTGTTTGTAAAGTATTATTAATAATTAGTATTAAAGAATATACTGGTATATACTAAATATTATACGTATTTATCATATTGTTATATCGTTTATCATAGGCATACAAATTTTAATCGAAGGTTATAAACGTTTTAAAATTGTATATCCGCATCGAGATACCTGATCCTAATATAAAACTACCCATTATCAAAAAATATAGTGAGTTAATCATTTGTCCATAATAATTAAAATACAACTTAAATCAAAAAAGACTACCTATATATAAGACACCCCAAGTACTGTGTATGTTTAAAAATACTACCCTGTATATTAACAGACATTTTAACTCCTTATTATAAAAACAAAAATTACGTGAACAATGTTTAGGTAACTGAATTTTGACCGCATAAAGGTAAATTATATAGCCCAAGACCAACTCACGATGATTATTTTACAGATTTTAAATTAAAAATAGCGACTTTATTAATAGCCAATTTTTATAACAATCTTTAATAGATTGGTGTAATCCTAAGACAAAATATGTAACCTTCATTGACTCATAAAAAAAGAATGTCGAGGCAGTGCTCGATATTCAAATTTGCCGCGTTTACCGCACGAAATAATCTCAAGATTAATAACAGTGATGCAGGGGAGGCCAAGCTCCAGTATTCTATACCTACTCATATCATATTTGAGAATATCTATTGTTAAATCAATATTAAATAATGATAAAATTTTACAATTTTATTAACAAAAATTGTAGGAGATGAATAAACCGTATATTCATATTCGAATTCGAAAACTTGAAATATTCATATTCGAATGTCTCTCATATACACACAGTGCTAAAAGTTTTGCATCACCCAGTTTTAGCTCCTTGAATTTTTTATCAAGAAAGAGTAAAGAAGGCCATAATTTTTTTTTAGTTTTTACCATCATGCAAGATAGAAATTTCAAATAAACGTTACAGTTGGCCATGTAAACAAATTTGAATCATTTCATGTTTGACAGTGTTCCAGTGTTGTTTTGTTGGTTGCTATCAGCTCTGATTAAAAATGTGCAAAAATGGTCCGAAATGTAATTTCGCAAGCCTGCATTAATGCGAGAGGTGGTAATACGTTGTATTAGTAATATTTGTTGTGGTAATTGTTATAATTGTAATTAACTAATTGTTTAATAAAATGTAACTTTTTTAAATCACCCTGTATATTGACACATTAAATTCATTATTTGCCAAAAAAGATTGTGAGAAAAGGCTATTAAACTATCTTACAATAGTTTCAATCTTCGTGGAATCAAATTTGATGGGTGACGCAAAACTTTTGGCACTATGTGTCTATCCCAGGCGTTCACCGAACGGATGATCTTCGGTTGTTTATATTACCCGGCGTTTGTTTATAAAATTATATAGAGAGCCTCGAGTTTGCCCTGTCTGGAGATGAAAATTCCTTAACATTCGGCCGTCCTGATTTGGTCCGTCCCGGGCCACACTCGCTGGGACATACACCTGAAACTAAATCACGCCACACAGTATGAATGTTATCAACATCAGGGTGGAAATGACCTTGAAATTTCCCAAACACAATAAAATAAAAATGTACTTCGAGTGCGCAAGAGGTCATAATCAAAGAGACTCAAGAAATTTTATCCTCAGAGTGCAACCACAACGGGGACTCGACAAGGATATCAACTTTATCCTCAGAGTGCATACACATCGGGGACTCGACAAGGACACAACCTTACCCTCAGAGTGCAACCACAACGGGGACTCGACAAGAATATCAACTTTATCCTCAGAGTGCACACACATCGGCGACTCGACAAGGACACAACCTTATCCTCAGAGTGTAACCACAACGGGGACTCGACAAGGATATCAATTTTATCCTCAGAGTGCACACACATCGGGGACTCGACAAGGACACAACCTTATCTTCAGAGTGCGACCACAACGGGGACTCGACAAGGATATCAACTTTATCCTCAGAGTGCATACACATCGGGGACTCGACAAGGACACAACCTTACCCTCAGAGTGCAACCACAACGGGGACTCGACAAGAATATCAACTTTATCCTCAGAGTGCACACACATCGGCGACTCGACAAGGACACAACCTTATCCTCAGAGTGTAACCACAACGGGGACTCGACAAGGATATCAATTTTATCCTCAGAGTGCACACACATCGGGGAGTCGACAAGGACACAACCTTATCTTCAGAGTGCGACCACAACGGGGACTCGACAAGGATATCAACTTTATCCTCAGAGTGCACACACATCGGCGACTCGACAAGGACACAACCTTATCCTCAGAGTGCAACCACAGCGGTGCCTCGACAAGGATATCAGCTTTATCCTCAGAGTGCAAACACATCGGCGCCTCGACAAGGACACAACCTTATCCTCAGAGTACAACTACAGCGGGGACTCGACAAGGATATCAACTTTATCCTCAGAGTGCACACACATTGAGGACTCGATAAAGACACAACCTTATCCTCAGAGTGCAACCACATCGGGGACTCGACAAGGATATCAACTTTATTCTCAGATTGCACACACATCGGGGACTCGACAAGGACACAACCTTATCCTCAGAGTGTAACCACAACGGAGACTCGACAAGGATATCAACTTTATCCTAAAATTTGTGTATAACGCGGACTAATACTTCGACTGTTTTGACTACGACTTCGATCGCGCCTGGAAGCGAGCCGTCGGTGATGACTGCTTGTACGCTGTTTACGTACTCGGCTACGACTTGAACGTTACATCGTTGTCAGAAGAGTTTGTCAGAATGTTTTTTTTGTTAACGCAATAAATCACAATAAAATAACAAATATAATCAAACAGACCCCAAAATGAAAAAGCCAATAAAGAATGATAAGGCAGATAGCAAATAAACAGTAAACAGTACTCTCCAATAAAGGTGTTTTCTCACTAGCACAATGCACTCATTAGTTTTACTAAAAACAGGAATTAAATAAACAGTTGCATAAACAGGTAAAAATCCCACTTCTGATATGTTAAATCAACATTAAATAAATTAAATAAATAAGTGTAAAATAATTAAATTTTACACTTTTATTAACAAAAATTGTAGAAGATAAATAAACTGTATGTGAACAATTGAAATATTCATATTCGAATGTCTTTCATATATAATCCCTTCGCCGGGTGTCGCGTCGACCGAACGGATGATCTCTGGTTGTTTATATTACCCCGGCGTTTGTTTATGAAACGCCGATATACAGCGAGCCTCGAGTTTGCCCTGTCTGGAGATGAAAATTCCTTAACACTATATATATTAAACTAAGCGAAACTTAAAATCAAGCAGACAGCTTAATGACTAGTGTTTCCATCCAATTTAATGAAACTTAGTCAAATCCTATAGCAGAAAATATTTTAACAGTAATGATGTAAATAACTATCGTTATACTATTTCTCCAACATGATCCGTTTCCTATTCGATTCCAGTCACCTAGTCATAGATTATGGCATGAACATTCCAGTATTGTGGGACGCATACACCAGTTTACCTTACATATTGTTTAATAAAGCAATAGGTTATTGTTCTATTACATATAATGGGACATAAAACATAAGATGTTTTAATAAAAGTATTCGTAGAATTGTTTGACGGCCATTAGTATGCTGCTAGATGAGTTTAATAGAGACACTTAACGACAGTTTTATAGTTGAATTGTACCTTTAAGTTCCTTTCGAGACTCTCGACGCATGATACTATGTCCTTTTCGCTGTAAAAATTGGGTGGAAACTTTATTCGTTTTCTAAGATACGGTTTAGTGCCTAACTATGTGTAACTAACTGTTTACGGTGCCGTTCGTGTTTTAGAAGAGGAAATGAAGTGGGCAATAAAAATGTTTGTTGGTCGTGGTAAGTCGCACGTAATTATTGGTACTTAATATTTCAAAATTTATAAATACCATTGTCCCGTTATAGAATTTTTTTTCTCATTATGGTATTAGTATTGCTTTTTTAAAATATCTATTTTAGCTTTATAAGATTTCCAAACCTAGTTGAAGTTAGGTGATTAATTATGTGAAATTAGTATATAGTAATGTACTAGTACTTAGTAATGGTCAATTATATGTATAGCTGGTCAAAAATAGGAAAAAGTGTCAGAATCTCATGTATGAGTAGAAGAAGGAGCCAGGCAGCAGCCGGAGGGAAAAGGATCTACTTTATGCGCAGCCAGATCAAACTCTGTGTACATTGTGTACACTCTATATTTACTCTGAAAAGGTCTTAATTTGACTAAATAAAGACCAGGTTATTTACTGTACACATCGTGGGCTGCCCGATATCGTAGTTTTAAGATTTGCTCCTATCCTTGACGAGCAGTAACTGATGTCATCCTAGCTTCACTACTGAAACTTCGTACAGTACAAGCTCATCAACAATAGGAATAAGGCTCAAAACTGCGATATAAGGTCGACCACGAGGTTCGCAGTAAGTAGCCTGGTCTTTCCTCAATCGAATTGAGACCTTTGCAGAGTGAATATCGATGAGTAGGTATATATTGAATGTGAATGTACACATAGTTCGATCTGGCTGCGCGTAAAGTACATCCTTTTGCCTCCGAATGCTGCATCACTCTTTCCTCTATGCATACCTAGAGAATCTCACACTTTCTCCTATTCTTGATGAGCAGTACTTTAATTTCAAAACTACCCACCCCCATTATTTCTTTTAGCAAGAAAAATTATCTCTAGATAAATAATACGTAAATTTATACATCACAGGGGATGTTTAAAGCTAGTGTCCGTTGCCGTTTATGTTGCACACCCTTACCTCAGGCGATTCCCATTTAAACATTTTAAGTAGCACACCTTACCTTATAACATATCCTTTTAAAGGTCTTACAAGTTTTTAGTCCACTCCGTTAAGAAAACTAAAATCAGTTGATCCATTTTCGTAATAGAAATAGAATAATGTAAATAAAACAAAATAAACTAAAGTAATAAATTGACTTCTCCTAACACAATTTTAAACCTTATTTGATTAAATACTCAAAATTCCTTACCACTATTTTCTAAATAAAAGTAAAATCTATTTCCGATGGACTTTTCTTCTTGTCGGAAATTTTTGGAATGTATCTTTAGTAATTAGCCTGCATGTGTGGGTATCCTATGAAAAATTGACGCGATTACTATAGAAACATCAAGTTCCAAAAAAGAACATATCAGATTATTCGTTACATCAAAATTTATATATTTTTAAAAAATACAGACCAACTTTCAACAAAACAGAAAAGAATTGGACGCTATTCAACCACATTGACATTACCAGGAAATGGCTAAAACTATTTTAATCATCTCATGATAAATCTATTTTTCGGCATTTTATAGAAACACTAGTCGCCTGCTTTTTGTTGTTGCTTCGAAAATTAGTACAACCTTTTCACAGTTTTTGATCAGTTTTTTTTAACACTGACTTAGTTAGACTACAAAACACCATACACTACACTCGACGCGCGTTTCACCAACAAAGTTTGCATCATCTGGAGATGATTAAAACTGGAGATGATTAACAGCTTAAATCATCTCCAGATAATATCAGATTTGTTGGTGAAACGCGCGTCGAGTGTAGTATATGTTTTGATGTTTTGTGGAAAACTAAGTCACTTTTATCTTCATACTAAAGGTTCCGGCCTACTGCACTTTATTTTTAACATGTTAATTGATGGATTATTTATCGCTTGTATCAATAGATTGTAAGAAATGCTCAAAAAAGAACTCAAGGCAAGTGAAAAATAAAATAAAATAAGTAGAAGTATAATAAGATAAGACAAATAGTACCTTGAGATACATAGGGTGAATACTACCTATAATATTATATTCAAATATGTCAGTCTCACGCTTAAGATACGATACTATGTCATCATCGTGAGTTATAATATTATATTATAGGAATATTTAAAGTCAGTAAGGAAAGGAGATCAATTAAAGGAATAAAATATGGAGTAAGAGGATGTAGAAGAGCCCATTAAGTCCAAAAAGAACCAAGAAGACAGTGATGAGGAAGAAGATAAGTATAGGAAAGGGGGAGAAGAAGTCAGTGGGGGTAAGAATAAAACGGAGCGAAAAAAACGAAATAAAGAGAATGGAAAGAAGGGATGAAGGGAAAGAGAGGAAATAAACAAAAAGGTAAGATAGAGTAGGAATATGGGAAGGAAGCGAAGGACAGGAAGGGTAAGAAGGGCTAATTCATTGGTAGTTCTTAATACATGTCATATAATAGCACCTTTAAAATAAATCGCGTCTTATGACTGCAAATTCAGAAACTGGATATATCCACTGCACATATTTTTATACATTAAAAATATTGAGAAGAATTTTGTGACCTTATGATCTTGCATAAGGTCTCTAAGTTCCCTAGATTAACCTGGGGTAATGATGCCAATCGCTTGGAGCTGATTCAGATTGTCGGCTCGAAATAATTCGGGCGTGGGTTCGATTCCCACATAATTCGGCTGGGTGTGTCTGTATACGTGTAGGTATGAATGTCGATGGTTAGGTGGAACAATAACACTAAGTTATACCTCGCCGCTGTAAGAACAAAGTTGCAAATGAAATTATTGATATTTTGAGAGAAAAGAAAACGACTTTCTTGAAAATTGAAAACAAAGTAACAACACAGTACTTTACGTTTTGCACACTATCAGTATTGAATTCCTCCACGATTTTTTATATTGTTTCAGTGAATTCAATGCATTTATTTTTCCTTTGCCCAAAATACTAACTTAATTTATTTTAACTTTACTTTTTTTTTTTTTAATAAATGACGTAAAGTTTTATAATTGCGTACTGAAGTTCTTTATATTACAAACTTATTATACGTTTCAACAAATCGAATTATTTCTTCAGTTACTGCCCTGTTGTATCGACATACTCTTAAGGTATCACATTGCGTGTGCCACTAAGCACTCTAGGAGTATTTGCCTAGGGAAAAAGTATTTGTGGCGATATAGATATATACGTGTCTAACAGTGCCATAAATAATTTCATTTGCCCGTTGTGCTTCACCAATTAATCGTTAATAACATGTCACAAAAAGCGATACGTTTATTATTAGCTCGAACCAACGAAAGCGCGAACCAACGAAAGTAAAATGCATATTTAATAAATCACTATCCGAAAACTATTAAGATTAGCGCATAAATAATTCTGTCTGACACAGTTCTGTTATTCATATTCAGCTTGATGTGATAAATATTCATATGGATGAATTTAAAATTGTAATTCCCAACCTTCATTCATGGTACACTCATTCATCTTGCCTGATTGAACATATTTATTATAATTATATAATTGTTAGTTTTACTACTCCTAAGTCAATTTATAATTTCGTTGGGTTATTTGTTTACTATGCGCTCTCGCTTAATTATGTTAATTTCAGCTCTATCGTTCATTACAATACAATACCGAGGAGTTGTAGGAAGGTGAATAGTATGCGATAATTTTAATATATGACTAGTTTTACGATATATTAATACCACATTGATTCCTATATAATAATGGTGGTTTATAGTCCTATTATTATGCAGACATATAACTACATTATTATGTAGTAAAATCTTAAAGTAAATGGTCAATTGAATATTTAAAGGATATGGCAGGTGTATGGTAAATATGGTAACCTTATATTGTATTATGATATAAACGAAAATAGCTAGCAAAACACTGCTGGATAGGCAAAGAAGTCAGTGTGCAGAGTAGAAAACCTTGGTGAATGGGTATTAGGTAGAAAACCAGAATGGAACGAACACACTAACCGAATTTCAGAGGAAAGACTAATAAAAGTAACTAGAGACAAATCACCATCACGACGCAGAAGCATCGGAATACCTCGAAAACGATGGAGCGACAATATTCCAAATAGCCAGATTTGGGCAAGACGACGAAGAAAAACAGACAAAATGCCTATATGAAAAAAGGAAGAAGAAGAAGACTACAAACGAAAACTATCATATGATATGCTCCGTATGATATCTTTGACGTAAATTCATAATATTATAAGGCAGAGTTGTCCAGAACTTTGAATCTGAAAAATAAGTTTAATACGAACTTTGAGCATGAAAAAATAAAAACAACTTATCTCGAGTCGATTCGATTTTGCTGAATAGTAAAATATATTATGAGGTTTATTGACAGGAACTTAGAAAAAAACGGTTCTGGGGTACTATCATCATTGTTTATCAGAAATATTGTCATTCAGTTTTCAATCATTATTTCAACAGATTATTCCTGTTGGGACTGTAGAACTTTCTGTTATTGCTATGAGAAAAATGAAGTTGTGGGATGTTACAAAATCTCCTATCCCATATATCCCAGGCAAGCTTGCATAATATGACAAAGAATATCAGGAGCAGCTTTGTGAACTTCCTATAACCCTGGTTATATTATAACCTTTGTTAGCGAACCCATATAGAGTACGAGCCCAAGACGCACTCTTCATAGTACTCATATATTGCCTTCCAGAATTGAAATCGCAGAACTCCTTGAAGGAATCGACACAATTCAGCAAGGATAACATCACATGAGAACACTTGAGCTATTGATAGAAGAGAAAATCTGGGATTGTATCTGATTTCAAAGTCTCTCTGCAGACGATCCCTTCCATTGCCATTCTGAAATAACTATTACAATTATGATCATTCTGTTGTGCTGGAACTTATCAATTATTCCAGCTATTCTCATATTTGAGCCAGCTGAGATGGTTCATAAGGATGGCTAGAACAATCTATGTACTAACCTAGTGTACAATATAAAAAATTCATGCAAGAATTCAATACTGATAGAGTACAAATGTAATGTAGTATGCAAGAACAATCTAATGTACTTCCATATAGCCAGTAGTACTGGTAGTATTTCTGGATTACTACAGTATACATGCGATAGTTCTGGGAACGGGAGAAGAACTGTCAGCTGCTATTCTCATAGGTTTAATAGGCTCTCTTGTGCTAGGTATCAGGATCTCATATTGTTACAGCGATAGTTAATAGTACATACTCATATTGTATAAGTACTTCTCTCAAATTAGTAATCTAGCCGAGATTCTCTATGATCTGTTTTGACAAAAATTCTGTTGAGTATGATCAGTTTATCCTGGTGAGGATGGCATAGATGTAGATTAGGGGGTACGACAAATGAAAAAGCACCTCAAATTGTGGGAAACAATATACTATCTTCCCGTGTGGTGAAAGACAAGGGAATTGTTTTTAATAACAAATAGAGTCTTCTAGAACGTTTCATCTAAAGTTAACTCAGCTCGGAATTTGCAGTAATTTTTATAAATAATTATAGTATCCGTACGAGCTATACTGAAAATATGTAACCAATACCTATAACTCTGCCGGTTTATTTCGTGGTTTAACGCGGACATTGAATCGACTACAAAAATAATAGAACCAAAAGTTATTGCACTTATGTCCAGCTTGTTCTCAAAATATTTTACAATTTGGTACATTCATCAAGCGATACCCTGTATTATTTCTGTAGTAAAGTAGCTGCTGGCAGCTTAAAAAGGTAGATACAAGACTTATCTTCGTTGACAAGAGGTACCTAGAATTTGAAAAAGGACCCCATCACGGGTAGGATTAGATATTTGTCCAGGATGGAATCCGAACGACATACAGCTGTTTCGAACTTATTAGTTCTCATCAGTTCCGTACAGGGTACACCGATCCAGGACAAATGTCGAAACAAATCCGTAGGGTTTTAAGCTAAATCTATAAGGAGTAGTTGTCTCCTACAGCGATTATACAATAGCCGTGCTATTCGGGAACCAATTGATAACCGCTTTGCGGTTTGGTGGTTCCTTTCTCGATTCCCGACTTATAAGTTACAGACATATTCTTGTCGCTTGATAAAAACATATCCTGCATGAGGTGTTGCTTCGTGTTTTATTTTTAAGGAAGTTAGGTGTTTAATTCACAGGTGGGCTTCAAACGTATCTATCGTGTTCTCGACATGTACATCTGCCGCAGTGTTCGATTTCATTTGAACACCTGATTCACTTCAGACTCAAGAGCTATGTATAATTAACTTTGGTATTTTTTCGTTAATACAACGTTAACGATAACGAACCCCAGGTGATAATTTCTTTATAATTTCTGTAATAATGAATTTGAGCCTGTATGTTGAGGTCATTTTATACTCTATCCTTAGTATTATTAACTTAATATTAATAAATGTACACTTGTCATAATGTTTCTTGTAAGATTCGTTCTTAATAACTGGTTATTGTTTATTTCATAACATGATTCTAGAAATAGTTCCAAGTTGTCGTGTTTTGTTAATGAAGGAGGCGAGGAACTATAATACGAAAAAACTGAAAATCAATCAATTCGGTAGTAGAACGAGATTCACAAATGTTAACACGGAGTCCCACAAGCATAGTCATTCTCGCGAATCTGCTTTGTAGAGTGAATGAAGAAGTTTACTTTTCCAATACTCCAAGTAATATACTTTATAAATATCTGTTCCACAGGCCCAACAGGACTCGGACCATAAGTGAATGTTGGCCAAAGAGAGATAGTTTCAGAAGAACTTATTGACCAGAAACGACATATGTATATGCGTTTGTTATCTAAAATTATACCAATACGTGATTTGTTTACATAAGTTTCGATGCACATATATCGACTCCATCTCCAAAACTCCTTCCCCAGGATGTTCAGGGAGAGGTACCAAACACCTTCGTTGGATCTCGAACCCAAGCATAAAAGTCGCCTCAAGATTGAGCCGAATACTCCACCCCAGAATACAGTATGAATGATGTTGTCGCAAACACTTTTATCCATGTTCTTTGTTATGCATCCATAACATCCATGTTATGGATATTATGGATATTATGGACGCATAACAAAGTGATGCACTTGAACTAGCTCCCCATCGATCAACTGACCTGACTAGTCACCATGACTCTTGAAGAACTATATTAAATAAATTTAGGTCGGTCTTTCCACAGTAGAAATATTTTAACTGACCATAGTAACCTCTAAATAGTTTTAACATAAATAAACAATGGACTACTTTAGTGGCATATAGGTTACAGGACAGTAAAATGATATACTATCTTTAGGGAAACATAAAGATAGTATCTCATGAATACAATTGTTCAAATCACAAGACATTAAAGAAACAGACGATTTTAATAGCAAGTTATTTCTTGCAGTCTGTCAATACATCATACTTTCTTCTCAAGAGACTAGTCTAGATATGCGTATACTAAACATGCTTAATAATGCGGGTGCAGCTGTACTATTATGAAAGAGTTTAAATAAAAATGAAAGGCTAGAAAGCCTCTCTCGACAGTAGAAAGATTTGAAATCCAGTCATTAAACTCTTCTAGGGTTCAAATAGGGTTCAATGACTGGATGTCAAATATTTGTAGAAACAGAGTATGATCGTCACTTCTTATTGGATAATAGTTGTCTATGTGAAATACTCTAGGAAACGCCGTTGAATATTTTCAAGTTGATTAATATTATTTAGATGTCGGAAATACCAAATATGTTACAGTTATTAAAATTTTTAACAAACTAACGCAAAATATATGGTAACAGGATTTTAAAGTAGCACTGTTATTAAATGATGTCGTGGTTCTAATCACAAAGCCAAGGGTTTTATATGCATTAAGAGCCACATGAGTGATATGCCAAAAGAACTATAGTTTATCATCAAAGTACACACTAAGGTCCTTAATATTTCATACGTATAAGCAAATATTAGTGGTTTCTTCTTTAAGATGTAGGAACAAACTATAAGCAAATATGTTTATTTATTGATAGTTTATTCTCTGAACACCATCACATAACAATGTCAATGCATTTTTGCAACCTCAATTGTTCATTTTACTTAGATGATCAATATTATATTTAAAAATAATTTTGTCATCGAGAAAAAGAAGATAAATCGTTAATAAATAAAATAATGGTCCAGAGTTTGAGCGTTGATTCCAGGGGATGCTAAGAAAATTTCGGATTTAAAGCTATTATATGAAACAAGTAATGTACGTCCAGATAAGCATGATTTTACTAAGTGAAGAAGATTACGACTGAATCCATGTAATTCTAATTTTGATGAAATATAAATTAGTCTGCAATGATGGGAAATATTCATCTTAGCTTTTTCTTGTCGTTCCACTAATTGTTACCTGAGGTTTCTTATACACTGGGAAGTCCATTAAAACGCAATGATCCATTTGGTAAAAGCTACTGACATGAACTATTTATTTTTGTTCGTTGTGCGATTATATCATCAATGGCTTCTACAGTTACTTCCTATAAAGGAAATACATTTTTTCTTTATCGTTGATTGACTCTGAGCAAACATTAAAGTAAACTTGTGTAAACTAGTTTTCTAATCTTATACTCGCATCTATAATGTTAATTTTCATAAATATCTTTAGGAAAATTAATACCCATTCCAAGAAATTATCATATTTGACTACAGGAAATTGCAATAATTCCAGGTGTTCTTTTTTGTTTTAATAATTTTAGAGTACTGGTAGACACTAATATGATATCTTGTTGCACTATAAAGAAGGAATAATTTTATTAGTTTTCCGCGCCCCACTATACTAGAGGGAAAAGTAATGTAATCGCGTAAAGAAAAAGTGAAAAAACAAAATTTTTTTTGGGTTTATTTTTCGTTTTTCGGTTTAAAAACCAAAAACTGATCCTGATCGGGGACGTCTCCCAGATGAAACCTATTAATTTTGAGGTGGATAGCACATACCACCCCCTCCCTTGGGTCTATTTGAGAAATGTTTTTTGTTAGCAAGATAACTCAACTATGTCGTGTCGAATCGATCGGGTTTTGACGTATTCTGATCGGGGACATCTCCCAGACGACACCTATTGCTTTGGAGGTGGATAGGACACACCCCACCTTGTCTATGAGTCATTAGAGCACGATGGTTGACTATTTGAGAAATTTGTTTCGTTAATACGATAACTCAACTAAATCGTGTCGCATTGATCGGGTTGTGATTGATTCTCATCGGGAACATCTCCCAGATGATTTTGAGGTGGATAGGACACATCCAACCCTGTCAATGGGTCATGAGAAAGCACGACGGTGGACTATTTGAGACATTTTTTTGTTAACACGATAACTCAACTACATCATGTCGGATCGATCGGGTTTTGACTGATTCTAATCGGGGACGTCTCCCAGACGACACCTATTGATTTTGAGGTGGATAGAGTACACTCTATCATGTTCATGGGTCATTAGAAATCACAATCGTGGACTATTTGAGAATTTTTTTTGTTAGCACGATCACTCAATTAAATCGTGTCGGATCGACCGGGTTTCAACTGATTCTGATTAGGGACGTCTACTAGACAACATCTGTTGATTTTAAGGTGGATAGGATAGAGATGTTCTACGTGCGGAAAAGTCCATTTTAAGGTTTTAAAACTGTTTATTAATTAATGAATTAAATAATAATGATATGTAGATTAAGTATTCTGATTAGGGAGACAACTGGAAAACGGTAGAATAAAAGAACGTATTGGTCAACTGGCTCATATCGCCTATAATTATAGTTAAATTACAACTGTTACTCAGCAGTACTGTTGAAAAAGGACTTAACGACTTTATTGATACCAGCGTCAGAATATATGATAATCGAGTCTTAATATTTACACGAATGTCGAACTGTGTGAAGTGTAGTAGTTGCGTCTCAGCACAACTATTATATTTTATTTTCAATGTCTAAAGTCTAGACACTGTATGTTATTACGATCAGGAAGCGGAAAAATTGACAATTATGAATGGCAATTATTGGTCGCATTTATTCTGATTTATAGTGGCAATAAGCTGCGAGATTAAATTAATAAATAATTGATATAATAATTACTTTAATGTAATGCAACTATTTGGATTGTTATTAGTTGTTATGAATAAGTCGGTTGACAAGCTATTAAATATGATATAACTAATAATTAACGTGACTTCCAACCAGAGCGTGACGGATTGAGTTAAGATTTATATGAAAAAGTGTAGCAAGTACAACAGACAGATAGAGATAATGCGTGGACGAGGTCTTATATTTGCTCCTGCCTGTTGATTTTTTTTCCGAAAAAAATCACATAAGAGAAAGTGATATTTGTTGACGGAAATAGTCAGTTTTGCTGTTAAGGCCCAATGCTAAAGTAAGAGTTAATTAATTAATAAAACCAGATCTTATGGTATCAGCAATGATTTCAATAATGATATGAAGGAAGAACCAATGAAATGGCAACGCCTGTCTCCTAAAGAGAAATTCCACATCTACTGAATTTGACATATGGAAATGAAGTAAATTTTCTTACAGGATTTTATAACACAACAGATACAAATTTTAATATACCAAGTATGACAGGTATTTAGAGATTTTTGTATTTTTTTTCAATTACCATACGAGTATACGGGGGTATTAAAAAATAACAGAATTTTTATTTTCACGTGTCAACAAAGCCTAAAATGTGAAAATATACATTTTAGGCTTTGTTGAATTCAAAAGTTTGCAAGTACTATCTGTAGGATTTTTACGTAAGAAACTAACATTCTGGAAACGAAAGTGGCTATATTTAAACCTGGATAATTTGTATTTGTATTGATTGTTTTACAAATCAACCAATTAACATGTGACGCACTTTTTAGAGCTAAGTAATAACAATCTATGAAGAACTTGAAGAAATTAATATTTGGCAAAGACGTAAATTAATGTTTTCACAACTATGGGCCAAATCAATGGTGGCTATAAATTAATTTAATTTCTAATTGAATTCAAGTTCTATACTTATTATTGCACTAAGAAGATTAAATAAGTAACTAAATAAGCAGTAAATTAAAAAATAATACTGCCTTTATTGTATCTTTCTTGGAAAACACTATTTATCTTATAAACGGTAAATAGAAAACCTACGCTATGTGCTGTGCCGTTTGACTCATGCAATTTTAAGGAATTCATATTTAATAAAAATGGGGGGTTGTGAAGTAAAGCAAAGCTTTTATGTTAACCAATATCCTTAAGATATAAGGATAACATTTTCCAAAAAAAAAATTATTTAATAACAAAATTAGAAATATTATGCAAAATTTTTATCACTATACTAGTATACCATGTACTACTATGGTAGTATACTATGTATACTCCCATATAATATAAAATGTCATGTTTTTATAACAAACAATATTAATAAGGGTCACCACTGGTAAAACAAGTATTAATTTCACAGAGAGTACCCAATACAATAACGTTCCATATCATTCACATTATTTACAATGTGCTGTGCACATTGTGTGTACAAATGCAATACACGAAAGTATATTGTTCTACTACTTTTAAAAATACTGATGATGGAATCAATTTCATGAATTCTTTCAAATCTTCTTTGTTTTCTCAAACTGGTCTACTGAAATGGTCTACTGATATTGACACAAATACTTTGATACCTAAATAAAATTAAAATTTGCTAAATGGTACAAAATGGTGAACAAAAATTTCATGTTAAAAACTTGGAAGATCAAAGAATATGAATGAACACCAACCATTTCCAAATCATCAATAGATTGTTCACACTAAGTTTTAATGTATAGTCAATATTTACACTTTCAGGTTCAGGAAACGTTGAAACTTCCTAATGACTCACATAACATCAACGTGTAATGAGAAACTCTAATTTTTTGGTCCATCGTTTGCTAAATTTACTGATTATTACGATAAATTTGATAAAGAAGAGAGGATATTTTAATATTTAGCAAGAAGTAATGGATCAGGGGCGGCTGGCGTATAGGTGCTGCAGAGCTGCAGAACTGCCAAAAAAATTAGATATTTGTATATTTTCGCGACATAATAGTTACTAAAATTTATTAATAAAATAATTTGGTTAGTTGGTGCAGTTAACCAAATTATTGCGTTAAAGTCGCATTCTGCCCGCCGTCCTCTATTGAGTAGTAGACCAGATGAATTATCTGGGTCTCTACGCGAGCGCGTCGCGGTACATTGAACTGGGCCACACGAGGTAGTTCTCAGCACGGCTCGGCACACCCGTCCTCCCCCTCAACTCTCGCGACAATCCACACTTGGTGCTCGTATATGCGCGAATTTACACCGTCAGTGAGCTGTATTTTTTCAGCTAAGGCAACATCAGTGAATCTTTACTCCTTCCTACTTCTCGTACAGTTGGCGGGCGTAAATCGTACCTATTTCGTATTTCGTGTTAATTTGAGATTTTAAATACTGTTTTGTGAATTTGTGTAGTGATATATTGTACTAATTATTAATATTTATATACTGTTATAGTGACAATGGATTTAGTTTATAATTTAGTTCATGTGAAGCGATTTTTTAAATACTCTTATGAAGAAAAAATTGATTTAAAAAACAATGGTAGGCCATTGCCCGATATTGTTATTGGGACTGCAGGTGTTAGCCGCGGAAAAGCATATAAACGTCAATTTAATAGAGACATTTATTCGAAGAACAATTGGATTTGTGGGCGCAACAAAAGAAATGCGTTATTTTGTTTTCCTTGTTTACATTTAGCGGTGATAAAGTATGGACGGAGGTAGGGGTGACAGGGTGCACTTAACTGAAAAAATAAAAAAGCACGACAACTGCAAAAGCCATCTACATAGTACAATGGAATTAGCTTTAGTAGGAACAACTAATATTAAAGCGCAGCTAGATTGAGCTTATTGGATAAATGTGCAAAAGCATAATTATAATGTGACAAAAAAGAGATACGTTTTGTCAAAAATTATAAACTGCATAAAGTTTTATGGGGCCTTTGAACTGGCGCTGCGAGGACACGACGAAGCTGAAACCTCTCAAAACCCGGGGATATTTCGTGGTTTGATAAATTTTTCTGCTAAGCTTGATGTAACTTTAAGCAAGCATCTACAAAATGCTTCAGTATTTAAAGGAACCTCTAAAGAAATACAAAATTATCTTTTAGACTGTGTATTAAAAGTATGTCATGAAGAAATAATTAAAGAAATTAACAAACCTTCATTTTTGGCAGTTATGGCAGACGAAACAACTGATGTATCTGCCAAAACTCAGTTAGTGGTAGATTTAAGATATATTCTCGATGGTGAACCGATTGAACGTTTTTGGACATACCTGAAACCTACCAAATGTGACGCTGAGACTCTTTCGGGAAATGTTTTAAGTGTTATAGACCCTCTAGTAGAAAATTCACCTTACAAGCCTTTTCTCTTAACCAAGGAATATGACGGCAAACATGAATGTTCTTCAAAAAGGTATTAAATTCCAAAAATGTTTCTTGTAAAAGTCTATATTTTTCTATAAACGGATTTTACATAAAAATTCAATAGACTTCAGCTACTTTAAAGTACAATAAAAAAAATTAAAAACATAACCAACAGTACTATTGGCGGTCAGATGCCTTTCAAAGCATCAATATAGGTAAATATGGTAATAGTATAAACAAAGACAAGAATTCTATACCTAGTAGTGAATAGTTCTAGTTGAAGACAATGATGTCATCAATTGATCAACAAACCGAAAGCTTAACTTCTTAGCGTCTACTAATTATGAAAAAAATGGTATAGTATATTAGGTATTAGGAGCAGTGGCACAGAAAACTGAACCAAATTATCTATTCATTGTTCGTTAGATATAATAAATAGTTACAAGAGTGAGGCTATCAGTGAAGCCCTCATGTAACCGAAAACGGAACGGTTCACAAAATGTGAAACTTGACTTAACCACAAAATTTTAATCTTTACTGAACTTTGGCAAAACTGAGATATATATAGAGAATAGTGATTAAAACTTAATTTTAATTATCTCCTGATGATGAAAACTTTGTTGGCGAAGTACCTGTCGAGCGACGTAAAGTCTTTCGATAGATATTTTGGAAATGTTGGTCTCATACTTCTTACTACATTGTCTCATACTTCTTACAGAATTTCAACGCTGTCTTTGACCTTCTTTGAGTAAATATAGATTTAGCCTGATCAGTGTATCCAAATTATCAAGAAAACTCTTCTTTACTCTTCCAAACTGATGTACAGTTGAAAATTGTATACGTTATGAAATGAAGAATCTCTAAATCCAGATAAAATTCTCCTACTAGTAGAAATTGACGACAAAAATATATTTTATTATAGATCTGGACGATCAAACGAACTATAAATGTCTTGTATTTCGTACTATTCTTTGAAAAATCCCAAACGTAATACTAGTATTTTTAGGATTTTAATAGCCTACAGATAATCAATTTATTCTATTTGAACAAACAGCACTACCTCCAGTATTAGTTATTTTAAGATAACGTTACTTGTTCTGGCCATCAGCATAAACAAAACGATATAATCGACCGACCGCCAACATTACCGCGTATCAGCTCTTAAATCACCACTTAATATCTGTTCTAGTTCAGCAATTAATGTACTCTGTAATTGCCATAGGTAGCGACCTTATTACAAGTTATGAGCGCGTTATCGACCTGCATATGTTCTGCACTTATTTGTACGTCTTAACGCGCGAGTGTGCCTGTAATTTACTGTAATTGCTCTCCCACAGTAACACGACAAATTAGAGCGACGCTAGTTGCCAATTGATATTACTCGGCGTCATAATCGTATGTTATCCATCTAAAGAAGTGGTAGTAAATCTGGACCATCTGGGTTAATTTATTCCTCAAATTAAATGTTTCATGGTCCACTAAGAGGCTTGTCTGTGAAGTTGTCTATATTTTTAATGCGGTTTAGTAAATCTGTTGGAAATAACAGATGTTGGCTTCCCATATAGACTGACATACCTACACTTTTATAACGGTCAGTACATCGTCGTATAACTTATCATATCATCATCATAAAATGACCAAGGATTCCTCAAGTGGTAAGATGTGTTCATACAAGACGGTCATATAGCTAAAAGGGGAAACACTACGGTCTACATATTTCAAGCTTAGCTTATCTATATTAACAGGTAATGTAATAGATCATCAGGTAATAGGTCATCTCATTAATTTTGTGAAAAATTAGATGATTGCATGGTTGTAACAATAGATGACGATAATGATGACTGCCAGATTGTCGGCGTTAGTTCTGTTGAACACGCATCGGAAGAAACGGAAGAGACTTTTTTTTGACGATGGTGATGAAATTATTTATTTAAAGAAAAAAGAAGATCAGAATACTGTGCAAAAGAAGAGGTAGATAGTAGCTCACCATTTAGGGTCTGAATTGATACATTGGAAAATGTTTCCAACTTTTGGAAATATTCTGCACTCGCGCACTGCACTTCTCGTATGGAAGGAATTTGTAAGACACTTTGTAGGGATGTATTGGAGATATACCACACTGCATTTTCGATGGTCCGTAGTGTTTTATTTTGGACCCTTTGGATGATTTCGAGATATGATGTACTTATGGTACATCATTAGAGATAGTACATCGAGACATGATGTATTACCCTATAGCTGGACACCATAGGCCCATATTGGTTTTAAAATCGCCTTTATACACAGTAACTTTATTTTCGAGTGAATGTTTAGACCGGCATCTAATTAGCCAGTTAAGTTTAGTTAATTTCAAGCCAAGCTGTTGACGTTTCATAAATGTGTTTTTGCTGGTAAGGCGTCTGTCAAGGTATACATCCAAATACTTTGACGGTTCAGCCTGTCGAAACATTTGATTGCTCAGTTGCATACAAGTGCATGTGTCGACAAGGTACTTTAGATGCACACTGTACGTACTATGTTATTAAAAGAATCAACAACCGCTGAAAAAATAATAGTTATTTAACTAACAAGTCATAAAATGATTACACCTTATGCAGCCAATAGGAGTAAATACGGAAACGTTAAGAAAATATAAAGATCTTATAAACGTGGAGTAGCTTACATGAGAGTCATATACTCGTACTAAGAGAGCCGTTTCCAGAGCTAGTCCATCTATGGGCAGGGATCTTAGATAATTACTTAGTTGGATACGTTTTTAAATCGAAATTTAATTGGAGACGTGTATTTGGATATGTTACAAAATGTTATGGAACCATTAATTTTGGATATTCAAGAGCAAAATCCTAACGAATTTCATTTCAAGGTCTGAAAGTGGCTTTTCAAAAGGATGGTGATCCTCCAGAATATTCCAATAGGTCGACTGGATGTCGGGGTACAATAAATTGGCCTGCTCGGTCTCCTAATCTAAAGCCTGTAGATTTATTCTTATGAGGCTACCTCTAGGTATAATTTAGAGCTAACGTCGGTGTTTGAAGTAAAGAATTATTGAAGAATGTAGGGTAATTTCCGCAGAAATACTTGACCGGCTGAAAGAAGAGTTTTATAATACATTTCTGTACTGTCAGCAATATAAAAGTGCACATTTTGAGCATTTAAGGGTATACAGGCACTTCTTACTTTTATCATTTTGTTATTTGTGAGTAAAATGTATCGTTTTCCAGTAATCTAGAATTGTAGAGTGGCGAAGCTAAGTGATATAATTGTAAGTGATAAAAACATTTTTCCCGTTTTTTATACCAAAATATTCTACAAACTAAGGCCAATGCAGTGCTAAATGATTTATCTCCTGATTCGTTGTGGACGTAGATCCAACAGAGGCCGATAAGTTTCGTTTGTATAACTCCATTAGTCTATTACGAGGTAGTTGATCTAAGTGCCAGGCATCAGACAGAGATTTCGCATTAATTGAGGAACGGGTTAAACGCTCAAAACTTCAGGTAGTGAGTGATATGAAGAAAATAATCAAGGAAGCTCGTGCCTCAAGGCCCTTTAAAGTATTAGACATGATGATGATGATTCTTTGATATTGACAGAGCTTCAAACCAATACATCGTTACGTCCAAGTTAAGTATGATATAACCCAAGCTTCTTGGTTAAGAATAACAAAAGAAAATCCTGCCGTAGTTTACTATAAGAAAAACTTCAATGACTTTAAGATGCGTACATTTTGTACATTTTGAGATGCATCAAGTACTAAGAAAAAATGTAAATCTACAGTCTCTTAGGTTTCCTGCTCTCTACTAGACTTTTTGTTTACCATACAAAATTCATGTGTGAAACTAAATGAAATAAAGGGTGTTACAAAAAGGTTCTCTCTTCATTGCCCAAGAAAATTTCTCTTAGAGCCAACAAGAAAAAGGACATCACGGCCATGCTTGATTTCTTAGACGAGAAGAACGGAAAATTTTTGAAGACGTTCTGAGTATCTAATAATAAAAGAAACATGTGGAGATAGATCATATCCAGCATAACAATCTGCTATTGAGATCATTTCCAAATATTTTTCACGTTTTAGACAACACATCATTTTTTTTCTTAACCTTTTTTTGTAACATTCTTCATTGAGAACATTTCTAATTTGATGCTTTTTCTAAAATCATTTTTAATGAAAATTGTATATTTTGTGCAGTTTTTCTTCATTTCCCGAAAATTTGGTTTTTCGCACTTAGATCGCTTATCTCTGCCACTCTACAATTTATTTTTAATGTAAACGCAAAACAAAATATGAGAAGAGAGTGCACACGCACACTGTACATATTATTTTGTTAAAACATATTCAACAAGCGCTGCAAGAATACTAATTATTTAATTAACAAGCTATGAAAGGATTACACCTTTACACCTATGTCCTGCAAACCCGTATGCCGCCAATAGGAGACATATTTCTCGGGCATATTATTTGTTCAGTAGACGGTTTACGCATATTTACTTGAGGAAAAAATATACATTACGAATATTATGACAAATAACTACCATCATAACCGAGAGGCAAGCATTCAAACGACTCGGCCGGTAATTAACGGCGGTCACTTGCGCATCGGAAAATAGTGTTGCATAATACATGAAGAAACCGTCGCACAAAAAGAAAATACACTTTCACAGATGCGTATCGACCGTATTAAAGAATAAGATCGGAGGAGTTATGCTGGTATAATGATGGAGTTGTATGGTACTTAGCACTAACGACGCTATAAGAACGGCGGCGCTCCGGTGTTGATATGGGTCATCTTTATTCAAAATAGATCGTCCAACGGACAATTTATAATCTTCTAATTGTACGAAAACAAGGAAGTCGCTTGAACTTGAAAATGTAATTAAAGTGCTCCTTAACGATCGCTAGTTATATCACCTGAAAAGTACAACACTTCTACGCGCTTGCTATTGGCCTTAGTAGTTGTGGCCTCGCGACATCTGCTCCATACGTACTTATTTAGAATACCAATACGCCACATAGGTTACTGACATTGCCCACGATTCACGATAAAATTTATTTATTTCGAACTAGTACAATATAATGTTTTAATAATTTGAAGAACTTGCGTTTTGTAAATATTAAAAGAGAACTTTTGAAGTATAGATTTTCATTAATAGATACATTGTGTTACGATCGATATCCAATGAACTAGTTTATGTTGAGTTCTTTTATGGTTATAGAAACTGAGATGATGTTATACATATCAGAAGTAACTATATTTTCAAATTGTTTAATTTTGAAACAATCTTACAAATTCTTCTATCAGATTCTTCAGCTATAATCTACTCTAGAAATTCTTCTAAATCAAATAATCTTAGATTACTTCTATCGAATCAAGCAAATGTACTCGTAAGTCAAATAGGTTTAATCAAAAGGCGTTTTGAATCCAAACAGTATTTGGGTTACTTGTTGATAAAATTATTTCTCGATATACTAAGTTAGGTCTGTAATTACCGTAGAAACCAGAAGAAATTTTCAATGTAATTACTTTGAATTTGGAAGCTCCAAAGACATAATCTTTGAATTCATTGCTTTTGAAGTGCTGACAAGGGAATTACAATTGCATGGTAATACTAGACTCAGAAGAACATGTTACGTTGTTGCTACATTTTATGTAAATGCTATTTCATGTTATCTTGTACGTGAAAAGAAAAACCAGGATTGATTTTATTATTTATGTAGGGTGTTGATGATAATAAAATTAGCGTCTACATATCTACGACATTTACAGTCCGTTATAAGTACAGAATACCATCACCTATAGAAAAAGAAGGCAATGTTAAAAACATTAGTACCGTCTTCTAGAAACTACAATCTTCTAGAAGACGGAACTATTCCTGGCTAGATTGTCTCTATCAAAGCCACGCTTAAATAATTATTAGTCAAAAATATATAACAAATGTTCAATTAAAAAGTTCTTGTTTCACAATCAATCTTGAAGAAAATTGTTAAATAGTAAAACAAAAAGCTGCCTGTTGAACTGTCTCTCTTTACTCTTGTACAGCTTGTCAATCATAGGAACAAGTCTCAAAACTGTGATATCGGACCGCCGACGAAGTACGCAGTAAATTATCTGGTCTTTACTCGATCGCATTGAGACCTTTGTAGAGTGAATATCGAGTATTGTGAATGTACCCAGAGTTCAATATGGCCACTCGTAAAGTGCATCATTTTCCCTCCAAATGCTGCCTCACTAATTCTTTTATGCATAAACAGAGAATCTCATACCTTTCACTATTCTTGACAAGCTGTATAACATATTATCTGTACATCCAGGAAAGAAAATCTATATAGTTAGTGATATATATCACGAGTATAGTCTCTATAGAGCTACTAATTGTGTCATCTTTATATGCAAAAAAATATAATGTAGTAATATAATGGATACATGCAGAAAAATTGAATGGAATCTGATATATAACAGTCATGAAACTACTTCATAACTATAAATATTGCCACTGCTACTGAAGAAAATAGAATGAATATTTATTAATGAAGTATATGATACAGATACTTCATTAATAAACAAAAAATCCGGGTAACTCTATCACATCTTTGCTCAATTACGTATTTAATGAGAAAGTAGGTTGCCTACCTAATTTCACATATTCAGGTTGTCAGTTATATTATAATACGGCGAACAGTTTCAGTACGAAGTACTAGTTGGAGAAAAATTGTAGTAACGGTCCAATTCTTCGTTTGCTGCGGAAAATTTTCCACTACAGAAACACGTTTATGTTGTTTCACTGTGTCGACTACCTCGACCCTCACTATACGCAGAACTTTCTTAATGTTGTCACCAACTCTTTGTAAATATCAGATACATTATATATACTGGCGTTGATCATTGTTATTTCTTCTTTTAAAATAATAGTGAACTATATATTTGAAAATGAATATAAAAGACTAATAATGTTTTTGTTAACGAAAGAAGGCAGATGAAAGTAACTGTTAAAAATGTTTTCAGCAGGGCCTTACTGAAAATAGACATGTTGAAATTCTTCATCATGTAACTCAATGTTGTGTCAAATGTTCTTTTTAACCACTCTGCATTGGCGAAAAATTAAAACAAACAGGTCTAGTTATTTTTGTGCTGGAAACTGTTATGTAATAACCAATCTTGTGAAGATGCAATGGAGACTCAATTAAATATGCATATATCTCTGTTCAGTGTATTATTATAATTCGCATATTTTATAAACTATGGTATCCTGAAACAATAAAGCATGCTTTGTCAAAACAAAGTTTAGCAAATCACCATTCATTATCAAATGGCAGGCCGCAAGACTGAGAGGGGTTATTTCTGGATAAAGGACTTGATTGGAGGGCTTTAATTATGTAAATTTTGTCTGCGGTGAGAATCATAATTACAAACTGCTTATCATTATAATAGCAAGAGTATTTCACCAGGACTGCTTGACAAATTTTGACAATCAAAAAATGATTAATAAATGCACGAAAGTCAAAAAAACTGTCGCGTAGCATAGTCTGTTTCGATTTCGATGGAATGAAGTTAATAATTTTTACAAGTAATACATCAACAATTGTTATTTATTGGCGAAAGTCCACTCAATTCGTATTATTTCACGAATTACATTCCTTGAGCCCTTTTGAACGTCTTGGCACATTCTAAACATGCAAAGTTGACAGGACGTGCAAGTCCTGCTGGATTCCGTGCATTCCCTATTGCTGTACGCTGGCTGATTTTCAAGCAGGAGTCTGATACACAGTCGAATAAAATACATTCTAAGCCTATTGAAACTTTATTTTGACATAATTTGTACGCTTGTAGTTATATACTGTGGTTTCTAAATAATGGAAAAATTTATTTTCTAACTGATGTACGATTTTTAAATAAAATTTTGAAAAACATTTTTTTCATCCAAGAAACATATTACTTGAATAAAATTTACACCTTGAACAGTTATCACATTAATATTTTTTATGGAATGAGAGAGCATGTGGTACTTCATTTGAAAGTGATCTTGTTTTCTATTCTGCAATACAAAATCCACTGAAGTTTTAAATTTTTGTTTATGAAAAATACATTTTTTCTATTATTAATTACTATGACACAGTTTTAAATGAAACAAGTTAACAGGCATTGTTTAAATTCTTCTTAAACATTTGATATCACTTCTAGGCTGATTTAATTTGTTTTATGCGTCGTTTATTTTGTCGGTTGACGTAGATTTCTGATTATTAGGTGGGTAACAGTTTATCAGTGTGGTATTTGTGTTTCTAGATGAATTAGAAATATCTAGTTCTAGATGAATTAGAACGTCTACTAGATGTGAGCCTCATATGTCAAAGACATACTCGCTTACACTGCATTGACGAGACCCAATATAAGGTCGAAACCGGTCTGCAGTTAGCGATATCCTGAGATAGGTGACACTTTTCATCTTCCTTGTGGTTTTGGAATAATCTGAATCACTGTACTTTAGTTCTAACTCTGTTAGACAAAATACGGCAAATTTTGTAATTTTATTCAGTGCTCGGCGTTTGGCATATAGCCAGGAGAATAGCTGTTTTGACCTAATTTGTTTAGTCCTTATTATATAAGGCATTTTTGCAGATGGGGTGGAGTATAATCTCCTTATTTCAGTAGTTTGAATTAGAAATATATTTTACTCTGTTTATTAAAATGTTATTTCTAATTTAATTACTCAACATAAGGAACAATAAACACAGATAAACACAGAAGGAGATTATAACATGAGTGAGTTTATTCACTTGTTGTTGTTACAACTTGGCATATTTCTTTACATACTACCAGAAGATATAGTAAGACATTCTTAATACGATTTAGGTCTAACGAAAGATTGATATACATATTCAAGAAGTGATCATGTTCCATGTTTAATTAATTTTATATTTTCTATGGCATTAGTAAAATTTTGTAAAAAGAAAGCTTGTATTTGCTGCTAAATACTAAAATAGTTTTCTCTCACGGAAATAATTGTCTTAAATACACCTCATCAAGAACAGGAATAAGTCACAAACCTGCGATATCTCACCTCCCACGAGGTACGCAGTAAGTAACCTGGGTCTTTACTCAGTCGAATTGAGACCTTTGCAGAGTGAATATCGATGAATATATATTGAATGGGAATGTACACATAGTTCGAAATGGCCGCGCCTAAAGTGCATCCTTTTCCCGAATGCTGTCTCACTCTTTCTTCTACGCATACCTACAGAATCTCACACTTTTTCCTATTCTTGATGAGTAGTACCGATATCTGCCAAAGGTTGGGAAATCTCGAAACTGCAGATACTAGTCACTACAATATATCTATTAAGTTAAAAATATTTTGTAGAAATGTTGTTAGTATCATAAATACAGAGTGTTCAATCTTAAAATTTTGTTTTTAAATTTCTCGATAGTTTTGAAGTTCTCATAAAATGAATATGAAATTTGGCAACATGATAAATAAAAATTTACAACTAATTTTAACGTTTCTTATCGAGGGTGCTAGTTATACCTATTGCTTTAGTAAATCAGGGCAATTTTTTCTTCTTTATAATTATGAACAAGTATCGAGATTTTAAAATATTTCGCACACACTCTTTATATATAGATAGTTAAGGTGAAAAGTATACAAACAAATATAGTCTTAATGAATATAAGTGTTATGTATATGAATATGTAAGAATAATACGTTTTATTTGCTGCATTGAATACTACCTACATGTAAACATAAACTCGATAAGCAATTGCCTTATTTTACTAGTTTCAAGAAATATTTCTCTAGGAGTGTTTAGTAAATAATATTAACTAAATGACTTCGATAACATTTCTATTACGAAGTATCTGAGAAATTATAACGAGCTCCACTTCAGGTATTCTGATCCCCTAAAGGTCAACGAGCAAGGTGTACCAAAGCTAATTGGCTCCACTCCAAAGAATAATAGCTGCACAGTTCTTCAATGCAATAATTTATGGCTTTTAAATCGCACAAATGAGTCAAATCTGAATAACTATTTATTTATAACGCAGTTAATACAATACCAACTCCATTACATACTGAATTCACTGTAATATCAGAAATACTTGACATACCACATTATTTATGCAGTTAGTTTTATCTGCATAATTACCATAAGGTAGTGGCATCCAGCGTTGCTGACAGCGTCTCTAAACAATATAACTGATTAAAGACAATGTAGATCCAAACAAATATAAACAATAATTGAAGACCTTAAATAAGAAACAGGCTAAGTGCCAAAATACAAAAAAATTGAGTTTTTATGGTAAAAATATGCCAAGTACCATTAAGAATAATATATCGATTGGGCTAAGTTCCAAACCTAAAACTGTCGTTACAGCCGATGTATAAAATTAGCGTATCTGCTCTGTACCCCCACTGTTAAGTTAGAAATATGCTAAGTGCCTGTGTATTTATCGTTTTGTTTTCATTCTTATTGGGAATTTCAGTGTTTCACTTGACGTTCAGATGATAACACATATTATATAAACGTGCACTTGTTACTTGTTTTTGCTTGTTTGTGGTTAGTGACTAGTTTAAGTTTGCGCCGTATTGGTAAACTTTGATATTACCAAGAAATGGAAGAATACAATTAAAATAAGGCTAATAAAGCTAGAAGAAATAAGCTTAAAGTGGCGGGAAGAGAATACAGAACGCACAAAAATACGTTGCGGCATGCGAAAAAGGAACTAAGTAAAACGGTAAGTTCGAGAATTGTGGAAGAAGATATGATTAAATCGGCAAGAGTTACTATACCTTATCGTGTGGTAGAAATGGAAAGACACAACTTCTTCAATTTTAAAGTAGTGCAGATGATATCATTAATACTTCTAAACTAAATATCACTAAAGCGGTGGCCCGTCGACATGAAGCAAAAGATCCATCAGTGGCTTTATCAAAAACTGCCTATTCAACAGAAATTTAGACTAAGATTTTTAAAAAAGGGAAGAGTGTCCAGGATATAAGAAGAGTAATGTGAGGACCTGCAGTGAATAATGCTATTAGCGAAGAAAGGAAACAAAACTTACGGGCCATGATTGCTTTTTTAAATGACGAAAAGCATAAAGATTTTTATACGAATATTTCCTAAGTGGCACTTGGCTCTTTGTTAACAACGTGTGGTACTTAGATCTTTTCAAAACTGTTGACTAAAAGCAATATTTTTTTCAATGTTAATAGGAATTGCTATTTGATTTTTGTACAGGGTGTATTTGAGTAATCGTTTACAACCTTGAGTTAAATTATATTTCTAGATGTTGAAGAATGTTGTTAATAAAATGTTTTTCTTCAATAACTCTGTTTTGTTGTTTCGGTACTTAGCCTGTTTCTTACTTATGGTCTTCAATTATAATCATGTTTTTCATGTATCTATTTCATATCATCATATGAAAATATCGCCACCATCAACCCATTATTTAAATATATAGTAATTGTCTATATTAAAAAATAAAATTGTGATACGGAATGCCTGTTTTACAAACTACAGTTTTCTTAAAATTTAAACATGGAAATTGAATTCATTCACCTCAAGCCTCAAACTACTGGAAATCAAACTTATACTAAGAGATGAGTGCAATTGCCCTCTGTATTCCTTCTTCTCAAGCCTTGAATCGTGGAAACCAACGTTATACTAAGAAATGATGATCTTGCGTTGATGCATGTGTAGTTAGGGAAAGCTAGGGTTCTAAGCTTTCCTCGCTTGAATTCAAACCCAGATACACAACAACATCCCAATACTGAGTCCAATCCTTTACTCTGGACAATAATATGAACAACATTGTTGCTCGTACTTCTATAGGGTATTGTAACAATATGGATTCTACAACTCTTATAATTATTTTCTAAATTATGTTCACATTTATCAATAGAACGGATGTACATATTTTCTAGTTTATTTTAACAAAAGTGGTATACTTGACCCAAACCACCCACAGAGAGAAGGGGCGGATGAAGACGACAGGGTTCTGTAATTTAGTCGTTTTTTTCTTTAAAAATACATGTTGCAAAAGCGATGCATTTAAAACCAGAGGTCAGAGTTTATAGAATTCCACTTATAAGAGTTGATGGAGACGAATTAATTGACACAAAGGAATGGCTCAATTAGGTAATTTTTGTAATGGTAAATAATGATTTGGAAAACAACGAAGTTCGGACTTGTCTTACCAGACTGTGGTTTTGTGGGGTTCCACTGGTCAGATTGATGGAATTGATAGGATAGGTAGCTGCCATATATACATATATATGTAATTGCGGACGGCCCCTCACGTGTGAACTTCACGGGGAATATACTAAGACCTAAGTAAGATCTAAGTACACATTATCTTATTTGGAACTATAGGATGTGATTCGTGAATAGAACTAATAATATTCGATAAACTGAGGTTTTTCATTCTTCAACATAAAATGGAGACGATTCGGCTATAAATGGAAAAGAATATCGTTCATATGGCCGTCTTGACTTATCTAGCATGATGTCATTCGTTATGCAAAACTGTCCCATAACACGGGCATATAAAACTGGCTCTATTTACCGAATAACACGTAGAATGCCTGCTTTGAGGTCATTGATTGTTATTGGTTGGATGGAGTACACTTTTCCCTTGACATAACCCTAAAAAAGAAGTCCAGTGGTATAGAATCACATGATCTTACAGGTCAATTGATATCAGCATTCCACGAAACAACATAATCAGAGAGAAAACTGATATGCAACAGAGTTATGGTTGCACGTGCTGTATGACATGTTGCACCATCTTGTTTGAACTACATGTTGTTCAAATCAAAATCATCAATTTGGTGGAAAAATAAATTTTTTAACATGTTACGATAGAATTCAGCATTTACAATAATACGAATAACATTGTTGCTCGCACTTCTACAGGGTGTCTTATTTGGAACTATAGGATGTGATTTGTGAATAGAACTAATAATATTTGATACACTGAGGTTTTTTATTCTTCAACATAAAATGGATAGCATTACCAGCTGCATTTCCACCACTCCAAAATACGCATTAGGCCATGCATCCAAAATTCGACTATGCGTGATGGCTCTTGATAGATTTGTTTGTTGTCCAAGACGTCGAATTGATGTGTTTGGATACCTTCGTACACTTTCTCCCACTGCAGCAATATTTTCATCTGACAGACCACAAAGAGAACGTTTTGGTGTTACCTTATCAATAACAGAACCTATCTCTTCAAATTTATTGATTAAGTTACGGATTGTTAACTTTGTAGGTGGTTCATTATGTCCAAGTTTTGTGCGATTTTTTCTTAATGCAACTGCAAATGAACACTCACTTTCATAAAACAGTTGTAGACAAATTATTCGTTGTTGAACTGTTAATCGCGGCATGTGAGCGTCACATGGTTTGTAGATGACATCCGTTACATATTGACTGTTTCTGGCAGAACACAAATCGCGCACAATTCAACCTCTATAGTTTCAACTAAGATAACCTGTATAATGAGATACGTTAAGTTAACCCACTACTTATCGGTAATAAGGGCGATGCTTGACTTTCGTTAGTTCTACGACTGGTACCGGACCAATGTCCATCGTGTAACAAATTTTACTGTCTGTTATGATATTCCTCTGTTCAGTACACATGAAAATGTCTCTGTCATATATGTACAACTTCAGAAGAGTGTTTTATCAGGAAAATTTTGTTTCAGATTATGTAGCATGCCTAGAAGACATACTTTTTCCAAATACTTGACTAATCTCTAGGATTGGAAATGCAAAATAGTTGTTGCCTTCAACAGTTTTATCTGTGGTATACACAATTCTGTGTTACATATTCTGTAGATAGAGTGATATCTCCTAAAGCCAAATTGGTGATCAAGCATCACATTTGTCTGAAACATATTCACCTAAGTACAGTATTGAATAGTTGTGTTAAATGATTATTGCTTTTCTAGGCCGATGTTTAATTATTACAGAAAGACCCAGTGACTAGACCCATGAAGCCTGAAAGAACAATTAAAGATTCTTTTAAATGGGGTCATTTAGGGATACCGTTATAAATTAAGGGTCGCAATTAAACAAGGTTATAAACATAAAACAAAATAAATATTTAAAATACTTCTTACAATTGGATTAGATATCTCTAAAAGGTCAGCTCTTAATTTTTAGGTCTTTTATATACCTCTTCTTTGATCTCTTATTTTCAAAAACTTCTAAGAGAAAAACAATACTTTTTTGTTTAATTTTTACCAGTACATAGTTGATTTTAATTAAAATTTAATTTATTTACAATTCACAATTGATACTAAAAAATCTCTAATTTGTAATGTAGTATTATACTGAAATAATTTAGATTACAATATTATTCAAAACATTAAACAAAGATAGAATGCATATGCATTAGATAATAAAGAAACTCCAACAGATTTTTCGCTGACAGCCAGAACTACCAGAGGGTAAACGAAACATGGTTAGAGATACTAAACAGTACATTGAGGACAACATTAATGCGATGGCCTGTGACTTTAGATGTTAGGGAGCAAAAGGACGAAGGATAGTCTCCTTTCGGTCCCCAAGGAACGGATCCAGATCCACTACGTGTGTTCTCAACTAAACATGTCCTTATCTTAAACGGTTTAACGCTTTAAACTGGGCATGAATATTGAAGTCACTTACGAAGTAATAATTGTTGGTATATAATTTATCTAGCAACTTGCTAATTATTTATCTATTAACATAATATTAATACTACTTCCACTTGCAATATAAATAATTTTAGTATGTAACTTTGAGAGGAAAATATGCAATAAAGCTGTTACACGATGCACTCAGGAATTGAAATGTTTTTATTCTATAAAAATATTTTCCCCCATATTAACTATATTACAGATAATTTTAATAATGTATCATTTCAAAGATGTTTCACTATTATTTATAACATTATAGAGTATATATTATGAAAACCTTAAATCAAGCATACATTATGGAAAAAGTACAGAGATAATTCTTAGATAACTTTCTTGTAGCTATAGCTGTAGCTATCTATTCAGTTATTAGCCTATTACAAAATGAACTAACTTTGAATGGTCTGGCACCGTGATGGGTATATTCTGTTATATTACTTTTACTTAAACGTTTAGCCTACGAAATATGCTCTATTCATATGCTTACTACTATACCTATGTATATAGCGTGATAATTTCAATATGTTCATGATTTTGTCAATCTTCAATGTCTATTTTAAAAGGAAAAGGAGAAAATATGCCAGTGAACAATATTTTTTGATATTTGTGAATAACAGACCTATTTGTATTGAACGTACAGGGTGACGAAGACCAACGAATAGCCGTCACGTTCACCTGATTTAAATCCCTTCTATTTAGTTTTGTGGGGATTATTTAAAATCACGAATCTATATTAATACACCAAATAATTGACAGGACATGAAGCAGCGAATTGGCATCACTTTCTTTTTTCTTTTTTTGAAGAAATGTGCGACCATCCAATGAAGAAATGTACGACGTTGTAAATGGTATGTAACATTTAATTGTTGTGTTAACTGAATTTCGTATATTTATAGATGTACATCTTTCTTTAAAATCCGATACATGGTGGCTCTTAATTCAATTGTTTCGCACGACATCGAATTGATATGTTTGGATGCTCTCGTACGCTTCTCTCATTGCAACAATATTTTCATCTGACGGAATACGACGAGAACTTGTGGGGGTTATTTAAAATCGCGAGTCTATATTAATAGATCAAATAATTGACAGGATATCAAGCAATGAATTGGATTCGAAATGGAAATTATTAAATGTTCAATGCAAAGCTAGCCAATGTCGCATAGTTAATGGAAAAAAAAATTAACAAGTTTGAATTTTATTTAAAGAATAAAGTTGTATTTGTTTTATTTGTATCAAAAGAATCTTATAAATATGAAAGCATTAATACGGTACTACTATATTTGGAAAAATTCAAAGTACTCATTGTTTTTAAACAGAGGAGATTACAGAGAAGAAGGATAAAGAGAGAAGGGTTACAATATAAAAAATATTATAATGACATTACAACTCAAAAACCAAATCTGAAAGAGCATAAAATTCGTACTTCATGTCTTTATGTCATGTGTTAATATCTTTTTAAAAGTAGATTGACGTATTTTAGAACTTTTCGCAAACATTTTTTTTTATTGGTTTCCAGTTAAATTACTATCTATCTACAACTCTAATAGATAAAACATTAAGTTAAGTAAGTTAAGTTTGTACATTCAGTTGGCGTGTAGGTAATCCTCCCACGAGAAATTCCTTTTTCTATTTAGTCAGAATCACTATTCTTGTCAATGGTCATTAAGTAGATACTTTCATAATAAGTCAATGGGTGACTCTAGTTGATATCATAATGCTCTCCCCAAGTATGTTAGTGTGTTCTCTTTGTATTCTCTGGTTCTTGATAAACCATGGGGACTTTAGTATGGATCTTAGGGTTTTCAATTGAAATATCTGTATTATTTTAATATTTTTCTTGGTTCTTGATACACCATGGGGCACTTAGCATGGATCTTAGAATTTTCGATTGAAATCTCTGTATTATCTTGATATTTCAGGTGGAGGCTATTCAGTTTCATATGTCCATATGGACTTAATTATGATCTTATATATTACAAATTTGTTTATTAATTGAAAGTTTTTATCTTCTATTCTGCAACCAAGATAGTCCTAACCTAATTCCACGTTGCTTTCTTTTTGTATATATGTATTTTTCCAAGACAGTGTTTTGTTAAGATACCTTCCAAGATACTTCTTTTTGTTAGACTTCTTGTTTATTTATTTACTTTGTATGTTTTGAGCGTTGTGAATCTTAGATATACAAATTTTCCTTCGTTGATTTTGATATTTCATTTGTTTAATCAATTTCGTATGGTGTACAGATTTTCCTGCAGATTTTAGAAGCTGTAGCTGCGCTATTGCTGGACGTTATTGCCATATAATCAGCAAAGGTGGCTGCTGTTATACAAAATCATTTAGTAACACAATTATGAATATTGTGCAAAAATTTATCATTACACTATATTTTAATACTATTATTTCAAACTCGCCCATGTTATGTCGCTACACTACATACAAATTTGTTACAATTCTCAATTAACTATAACATGTGTTCACATTAAATACAGTATGTCTGACTTAAATACTTTAATTTACAATATTACTATTACAATATAATTTTATGTACTTAAAATTATTATTGCTTATGCATTGTGCTTCTTGAATTTTCACTTTTGGTGCATTGTGTTAACTTCTTAATTTTATTACATTATTGTTCATATTTTGTAATGTTAATATACGTGTATCCTGCTAGCTAAATGGATACTAACCTTTAATATAAAAAAGTTTAAACTACAGCAGTTGTACTTATACAAAATATAAAATAAAATTGATGAAGAACAATAGAAATATTGTACATTAAAAAATTAAGCTGATTATCCAGAACAAAACACAATAGAACCATTCCAATTTGAAGAAATAAAATAATCATCTGGATTAATGTATCAATCATCTAATTGATTAGTCTAATTTAATCAATTAATTCTTCATCTCCATTACAATTCCAATGGTAATTACATGATTTGAAGGACCGTTTCAGCAATATACTCATAATGACTCCTCAACTAGTACTGCCAATATCACAGTTTATATTTTTAGAACTTATGGTGCAATTGTTCAGTGCGAAGCTACCAAAGTGTAGTGCGCTTCTTCGCGACTGCTACATGGATGGACGACTTATTGTATTCTCCTATAGAGATGGCTGCAACAATGTCATTAGTATTATTGTCCGGGATGTGGGCCCAATATTGAGGTGTCATCGTATTCCTGGGTTCGAGTCTCATGGGGTTATTTAGAACTTGTCCCGGAATATGTATGTTTGTCATTATCTTTATGTGTAACCTTTCTCTCCACAGTCTGAGGCTTTAGGAAGTTTAGGCGAAGGAAGTCGATTTCTGTGTCTCCAAACATATAAACTTTTTTTTGCATAAGTGCTTTTATTACCATAATTATTCCCAGTATTTGCATCTGTAGAATTCAGATGTGTTAAAAATGACAAATTAATTAGTAAATTGGCAATATTATGTATTTAAATTACTCTTATTAACCGTACATTTTAAGTAGTGTGCTTCTGCATGTCAGGTAGTTACGAATAATTATACATCAGTTGATCCGATACCACTTTCAGAGTTATTTGCAAAGTTGAAACGGCCATACAGGACGGACTCAGAAAATGTATAAATTTTTCCATATACACTATGCTGAATACGTTTCATTCTTGTGTAATTATTTAACTGCATTTAACGTCTAAGAAATTGTTTCCATATCAAAGATATACTAGTCCATGTAATACATATATAACAACCCATACGATAAAATAGTTATTTGACTCAGTTTATTTTTTAACATAACGTTAATAAAAGTTGTTCGTCCATTTATGAATATTTAAAATTACTAATTTCCATAGAAAATTATATATAACAATCGAAGAATAAGCGTGGAAAGTTAGTATAAAATAATATAAAGGGTATCCCAGCGAGAGGTAGCCGATTTAAACTTGCCGCCATTACTCTTGCGGCAGGTTTTGGAAGTTGATGCTTCGTAGTTATTACGTGGAGAGTATGGTATTACAAAGTGGGGCGCTATACTGTTCAGCAACGCATACTTATTGTCAAAGCGTACTACGGAAGTAATGGTTTAATTGTGGGCACTGAAAGAAAGTTACGTGCATTTATGGGTCGTGACGCACCTGCTAAGCGTTTAAGACCCCATTAGACCCCATAAGACCATAAGACCCCCATTAGACTTGTTCTTGTGGGGCTACGTTAACGGAAAAATCTATGCCAATAATCCCATTCCGATTGAACAGCTGAACAATAAACGTTAGCGAAGTTATTGCGGACATAGGGCCACAGCTTTGCTGCGAAGTGATGGAAAACTTCATCAAATGAATCGACTGCCAAAGAAGCAAAGGCGGCCACTTACAAGATATTGTATTCCATGTCTAATGACATAGTTTAAATAAACAATTGAACCCAAAATTATTGTAGAAATGTTATTTATCTGCCCAATAATTACAAACATTATCGGCTATACTTATGAATGAGCATAAATAAGTACATGGCTGTGTGAAAACTTTATTTCAATTCAAATAATGATGAAGCACATATGTGCAAACTCTTTACTATAAGATAGGGCTACCACTTATACATCTTTCTTTTTCTGAATAATGTGCAATTGAAAATAGGTTATTCATAAAAATAAGCAGAGTGCGTATGAATTATATTCTTCTAGAATAACCGCTTGTAAGTAAAATTTCACAATTACTATTTTTTAGCATGAAAGACTTTCGGAAAAAGTATTGTAGTTAATAAATTTACAAACAATTAAATGGTATTACTAGAACTTGTTAAAATTAGTTAGAAGTTAAATGTAGAAATAAAAATATAAGCCATGTTTTTCTTTGTAGAAATTTCGCAAATGCCATCTGCCTGCTTAATTAGATGGCACTAATTCTTATGCTACTTTTTGTTTAATAATTTATTCCTGAACGTTTATGACTTGAAATAATTCCACTTATATTTCCTATATTTTATAGCATACATAATAACTAAAACAAACGTACTTTACTCTATAACAGTGATTTATTTATTTGTATTCTATTGCAATTATACCTTATATATTAGCATTAAATGTCTATGGTCCACGCTTTAGAGATACAAAGTGTTAAACTAAAATTTGACACATTTAGCTAGTATAAAACTTCTTGACCTTAACTATAATATTACTAATAGATTTTTAGATATATAGTTAATATAGGACTTAATAATAATGTAGGAATAGTTACTTCTTTGTAGAAGAATATTTAATTCTTAAGAGGCTTTCTTGACAGACAAAATCTTTGTGTAAACATTTGCATAATTAATATATTTAATTATTTTCCTCGATGATTGTTAGATGTCCAAGTGTACATTGGAGCTATGATATTGTAGCTAATGATGAAATACTTGAAATACATATTTCCATTGATGTAGGTACTCAGTTTCATTTCAATTCATTTATGATTCAGCAAATGATTCCAGTTGTTTTCCAAGATTTAATACTGTATTTAATTTTGGTTTAAAAAGACTTACTTCATCAAACCAGTGCAATGCTTGTTTTATGTGATATTTAATTTTAAATGTAAATAATACAAAAAACTAATCGATAATAGTAATAAAAATATGTTCAATGTATATGTAATAACATTTATATTTATTTATATTATATAGAATAACAATTCGCTTAAAGGAAATGCTTAGAATATGATTATGAATTTTGTTCAGTATAAAGTGAGATCTCTGGAAAATACTTTATCTACAAATTTCCTACAAATGTTCCAAAACAGGCAAGACAATTATCACATTCTTTTTAAATAAAACTAAATTCTGTATCAAATGTTGCGATGTTCTAGTTATAAAAATCGTAAGAAAATTTATATCTTCATTCATGGCAGTAGAAAGTAAGATCCATCGAATCGTTGTTAATATTTATATGCCAATATTTACCCTGTTTCCTTTAGTTATGGAAATATATAATTTTCTTACTAAGCAAAATTCACTCCTAATATCTTTTCAAAAAATAAAACCCGCCACAAGTAGGATTCGACATCTGCCCCGGATCGGAACCGAATGACATACAGCTGTTTCGAACTTATTAGTTCTCATGAGTGCCGTACACGGTACGCCGATCCAGGACAAATGCCGAATGAACTCTATGGGGTATACATCTTTATTGATACGATCTCTGTCAGTAACATATAAGTCGGAATAAGTCCTAATATCTTGTAAAACAGTATTGTTTTAATATAATTTCACTTCAATGATAAACAGTTAATATCAATACCTCTCCACTTGAACACAAGTTTTAAACTGAATTAAAAAACAAATTACCTCTGCACCAACAGGAGAGTTCTAGTAATGAGGGAATCTTAATTCTTGCCAAATTTACCTTGTTTCCTTTAGGTTCTTGAAAGAAGTCCTAGCTACATATGGTTTAACACATCTAACAATGATTCGCCCCTTATTGTCACATAAGACATACTTGTACTTATCAAAAAACCATATATTCCCTATGCCCCAATGTCGCTTCTTCTCATTCCAGCATCCTCCTTGAATTAGTCAATGGCAGGCAATAATGGTAGGATAAGTATTAATAATGGTCAAGCAGCATGAAGGCCAAATTCAATAAAATTTCGTCAACTCGTCATTATTGATATTGGGGAGCTTGTTACAGTCCTCTACACTGTTGCACCAAAATAATAGAAGTGACAGTACCGATCAGCAAAACAATCTCTGAAGATAAAGAACTTTCCATTGATTTGTTTGTCTACTAGCCATAGAAACCTCCCAGCGTGGATTCCTGTTTATTTTGAAATAGCGTCTACAGATTCTGTATAGTATGCCTACACTTCGGTTTTGAAATCCTTTCAAAAATATTACATCCTCTGTTTGACAGTAATAGGACTTCTTTCCAAAGTCTCTATTCTGTCTGGAATCTATATATTCCATAGTATATAGTCAAATTCTATTGACATCTGAGTCAAATCGTCATGAACGAAACATTGTTTCTCTTTAAATTTCATAAAAGTACTATTATAATTCACCATGAAACTATATTTCTTAATGTGAAAAAGAAGTTGTTCACATAATTCTGCGACTTATGCAAACGAGTTGTGCGGCCTGAAAGTGTAAACTGGTCCAAGAATTCCACCCAGTCCCTCTACGATGTCGCCTAATTGGATTTTTCATTCCACTCTATAGGAACGGAACTAGATGAAATGTTACTGGGCGTCACTCAGAAGCTGGTCAAGTAAATTGCCTTTCAGTATAATTAATATATTTACCTCCCTTTTATCTTACATGGCATTTCACAGTAGCAGCAATGTAAATTAACTTTTTGCGTTATCTGTCTTACGGTAACTGCCACCAGTTGGATTTATTGTGGTAGGAGTTCTTGCGGTAGGTGGTCTATATTTTTGCGTCTGGACGCTGGAGTGGGTTTCGTTCCGGGATTTATGACAAAGGCGGGAGTTATATTAGACTCCACTAATTGATCAGGTAATTGTATCGGCAATAAGGCATAATTTTGGATGTAAACAGTTCAATTACAATGATGAATATTAATGTAACGCCTTCACAAATAACAGTGGCACTTTACGATATAGTAAAATACATAAATTACTTTGGTTTTTACCACTGCTTATTGTAACAAGAACGTTAATGCAGTTTCGACACTTAGCGTGCCATTTTCAAACGATTCACAAAGAATGAAAATTACAAAGGGTCTAATAGTATTTATAAAAATATGTGGTAATATGGGTATTATACAGTAGGAGCAATATAGCAGGTCTGGAATTTTTGAATAATTATACAAGTAATGAAATCAAATTGCAGAGTTTTTTTCATTTAGGAATGTTCCAGCGGATTATTAACATGGGGAAAACCCTACAATTAGGTTACAAACAAATGGAACTACTGATTTCTTTAAGGAAATTAAGACTTAAACACATCAAATAATGGAGTTTCAGAAAGGTTAACCTGGACATTAGGAAAATAGTTATCAGATTTACTACATGATGTATGATTTTCAAGAGATTCCAAAAAATTTAACACGTATCCTTTTTCTTGTGTATGTGTAATATTTTCATGTTATCTAAATTTTTAAAAGTTCTGTATCTAAAAAAAGATTAGCAAATATTGTCAGTTTGTTTAAGTCTGGAGGATCGAGAATGTTCTTTATATCTAATTTCAAAGGAACGACCAGTTTGATCGATGTTGAAGGCATTACACTATGGACATGTTATATTATAAACTCCTGATTTTTTTAAATATGTAGTCTTTAGCATTGTATAATAAATGCGAAAGTTTAGACTGTGACTTGCAATTAACGCTACGATTATGTGTAAGCAATATGCTTGAAATATTTTTTGAAACCTTCCCGTAATATGTCAATGAAACGTACTTTTTAATACTAAATACCTCTATATAAAATAACTTAATACTAAAAAATAAGTTTCGTTAGCTTATTACATAAGGTTAAAAACAATATTGCAAACATATTGTCTAAACATAATCTTGGTGTTAGTTTCAAGTCAGTCTAAACTTACCAATTTATTATATAATGCTAAAGATAAGACCGCGAATTTTAAAAAATCAGTAGTTTATAAGCTCATGTTCAGAGTTATATGAGTTAGAAGATGACCTTCTACATCGGTCAAACTGGTCGTTCTTTCAAAATCAGATATAAAGAACATTTTTCATTTTTCAGCCTTGGAGAAACTAAGTCAGCATTTGCTAATAATTTTTACATTCAGGACATACTTTCCCAAATTAAAATAATCTGAAAATAATACCAACACAGGAAGAAAAAAAGATATACATTACATTTGTTAGAATCTCTTTAAATTCATTAAATCATGTAGTAACTCCGGTAATTATCATCTTAATGACTAGGTTGATCTTTTTCAAACACCATTATTTGATGTGTTTAAATCTTAATTCCCTTAAAAAATTCGGAAGTTCCATTTGCTTATAACTTAATTGTAGGGGTTCCCCACGTTAATAACATTAACTCGATATAAGATTCCCAAACGAAAAAGACCCTGCTATTTGATTTTAATACCTGCTAAATCATTCAATATTTCCCGAGCTACTATATTGCTCCTATTGTGTAACCCCCATATTACCACATTTTGTTATAAATCCTATTAGACCCTTTGTAATTTTCATTCTTTGAGAATCGCTTGAAAATGCACGCTAGGTGCCGAAACCGCAGCAACGTTTTTGTTACATTAAACAGTAGTAAAAATCAAAATAATCTATGTGTTTTGCTATATTGTAATTATTAATTACCACAAAATAACGGGTTCCACCATCCAAGTGGTCCTTTAAATTAAATTCTACTTATTTTCAGGTTTTTATATAATTATTTTTTCATGTCAGACTTACGGAGTTTATAACCGTCCGTACAATTTAATATACATGTGTGTTAATAAGTCTCATGCAATATTTAAGCATTTGTTATATAATGGATGCGTACAATCCATCGTTGTAATACATATTGAAACAATTTTATGCTACCAATTAAGAAACTGCGTATAATGCGATATCAAATTTGCGTTGCAAATCTTAAGCATTTGTTACGGTTTAATATTATAAATAAATTTATGTTATAATATGTAACTCCAAAACCTGTATAACATAACATAAACTCTTTATAATGATGTAGTCGTCTAGATTTTATGTAGCACTCCTTTTATAAAGAATTAATAGTAATAATAAATTTTATTTACACTTACAAGAAAATATGTACGCAGAAATATATAAAATAGTATACTAGCGTATTTATTACCGTTAATTGCTCTAATCATTTCAAACTGGATTATTTACATTCTAACTGACCTTGAACGTACTGCTTTTTTCAGAACATACAAGAAATATATAAAATTAGCTGAAATATAATTCAAAAATAACATCGGGGAACAATTCTTTTGTTATTCGCTGTCGCAAGAGTTTTTTTAACTGAGCAATATTTCAAATTTGAAATTAGTTTGTCACTATACTCTCTAGTTTCCATACAATTCGATGTTGAATATAGAGAGTATTGTATTAAGTTAATATATTAACTCTATGATGCACCACCTAATCTATAACTTGTGATACTTTTTTGTGCAGGGTATTGTGCCTTTGGGAATGCTTCGATTAGTTACTATCAAAGTGTTTGTACTAACAGCCTTAAAAGTGAAATAGTTCCATTAAGAAATAACTGTTGGTACCCCCCTTTTACACAACACGGGGGTTCATATTTACGCAGGTTTTTGCCTGTTTTTATTCATCTGCTTTGTAGTTACATCTTGGAAGTGTGTATGTATGTGTGTAAATAGATAGTATATATTCACATACGCAGATTGTGACTTGCATATTTAGGACGGCATATAAATGTATTTTATAAATGAATCCTTCGTGGCAATTGAACAAAACAACCTTGGCAACAAAAAAGCTCCTAACTATGAAGTTTTGGTTACTACAATGCTTTTTAAAATTTTAGCTGCAAGATGAGTATCAAGCTTAATTTCCTGTACGATCACCTGGGTCAGTTTCCTTGGAGCTGTAACTGTTGAACAGGGGGGAGCGTTTCTATGAAGTCCTCTCGACGATAGCAGAACGCTACCAAGGGCATTAGGACAAGCATATTCTGACAGACTACTGCTGGAGCATCAAACAAGATTACCCTTGAAAGCCTTAAATTGCCCTTGAGCTTGAATTTACGTTTGTATATCTTATGCTTGTAGACCTTCTACAAGTGTAAGATGTACAAACGTAAATTTTTGTCTGAATATGATATCTAAATTTTCTAGATGAAAATATCAGTTGTTACGAATCACCTACTATCTATCGCATTTATCTTGAAATGTTCAAATATATATCATCATCATCTTTATCAAACTTGATTCCACGGGGATATATAGTGCATCCAAGAAATGCCTCCATCGGGTTTTATTTAGGGCAAGAGCTTTCGCTTCGTTCCATTCTTTACTAACCACTTGAGCTTCCTCGATAATAGTTTTGCACCACGTATTTTTCCTTGTGAGTTCCAGTCCAGAGCATGCCTTACGGGCTATGTCTCCATTTGGTTTTCTCAGGGTATGACCAATCCATTTCCATTTTTGACGTTTAATTTAGGCTTTTATTTGCTCATAACCAGTCACTCTCCACAGCTCTTAATTACTTATTGTTTCAGACTATCCGATTTTCAGTACTCGCCTCAGGCAGTTGTTTATGAAGACTTGTATTTTATTTTCGATGAACGAAGTTCACCTCAAACTCTCGCATCCGTACAGCAATACTGAAATATATAAAATAATTATTAGAATAAAAAATATGTAAACTATAATTAAAGAAAAAGTCATATGTACCCCCCCATATTTGAATATATGTATTTTATTTCGCGCAACTGATTTTATGTTTATGTGAAAGGAAATCAAAAATAAAAATGATATGTCGAAAAATCTAAGAGATTACAGAGGAAAACAATCCACAGATTTGATCTCAGCGTCTTCAAATTAGGTAAGAACAAGTAGTGTTGTAATAACTGCAACAAAATCTTTGTTTCCCAGTGTAATTAGTATTATTGTTCTTCGGAAATATTTTTAAGATCTCCAACACTAAACTTATTAAAATATAATTTTGCTTTAAATCAGAAAACTGTGCTCTAATAAAATTAATAATTGCATATAAAAGTAATCTTGCTGACCATTCTATTACATCCCATTGTTCTATGAATCGATTCAGAAATCTAATATCAATAATTTTCCCTGAAACTTGTCTCCAATAATTTTATTCAAGGTTGTATACAATAATAGTATTTCTGGAATGGAATTGGAATCTTCGGTGCAGCAATGAAAGCAGATTTTCAGATCAAGTTTTCATGAACACGGGAATACCACACGTTTATCAGTGTGCTTTTTGCCAATAAAATTGGTATAATCAGGAGAGGATTAAAACTGATTCTTAAGTTTTAATCATCTCTTGATGCTGCCAACTTGGATAACTAAATGACTTTGACAAACGTGTAATTTTTCTGTGTTCGTGGAAAATTGGTCTCCTACTTTTGTTCTAATTTTTAGTAATTGATTTACGATATTTTTTATTGGTGTTATTTTTTGTTTTAAAAATTTTCTTTTGATTATAGATATCAAATGATATTGATAAAATGATTACGGAGCAGCGAAGATGACGCCTCTGATATGCTGAAGAAACGAGTAGTTGTACATATAAATCTGAGGCAGGATTAAATTTAGAGGGTTATAAGAAAACGACTGAAAATTTTCCAGTTGATTACCTAAACAGTGTTCAGTTGAGATTTTCTGTTCTTTTATTGATTGTCGCATCACATTTGTCATATTATTAACACGTTTCCTACCAGTTTTATGAAAATATTTTAATACATACCGTTTTCACTTGCCCTAAAATGTAAAAATGACCAAGAAAATAAATTCTATAATATTTTACAAGACTAACTATACTTTGAATAATAAACACATATCCTGTGCAATTGACTTTCACGGTGACATGCTCGGCAGCAATTTCGGTAAAGCCCCAAATCTGCTGAGGCATTTTATTTAATTAACGCATATAAACAATATTATATAGTTTTATGCCATAGCATTGTTTAGCTTATCTTCAATTTATCATATTACGCAACGCTACTTCCTCTTACACAACATAATAATAGCTGTTACATTGCTACATCAGATTTCTACTGATTTGGTGATAAAACTGGGGGTTTTATTAAAGTAACGGCTTAGGAAAATTAGTTTGTAAGCACTACACTAAAAATAAATTAGAAGGTTAACAGATTCTGGAGTTAGATAGTCACCCACTTTTCAATGGCATGTTCTGTATCTGTTTTTAGAGTGTTAACAATACTCTTGCTGCAATGGTTTTGGTAATCTCGTAAGATATATATATATATATATATATATATATATATATATATATATATATATATATATATATATATATATATATATATATGTATATATATATAAATTATGAGAAAATTGTCAAAGTTTTCTTCTAAAATATATGGAAGAATAACCACAAATAGGAATAATAGTTACACCTAGTAATGTCTGTAAACTGTTTCATAGAGAAACAAGGAAAACTCAGAAATAATTGAATATAGGTTGAAATTATGTCATTAAAAATTGTAACAATTATTATCAGTATTGCCTCTGTCACTGAGGAAGGTTAAGCGCTGTGTTTGTTCCAATGAACAAAGTTTTTAAAACAAATTATTTCGGTTTAAAAATTATTATCAATTATTTTCGAAATAACAAATGAGTTCTACATAACGTAACATAAAAAAATGTATTAGTGCCACATGACGGATAATATAGTATGTATACATTTAAAAATCTGCCTGATAAAATCTTTACTACTTTTAATAGCCTACAATTAAAGAAGGACACTGCTATAATTATAAACTGTAATACATGTTATACATAAACTGTAATACAGGTATAAAATCGTCTCCAAAGATTCATTAGACTAACTGACAACGACAAACGACAACAAGAATTATAAAACTTGACAAAGATCCTACACTAAAACGGCTACAGTTCCAGAGTTATTAACTGACACACCAACCAAACGAAAAATAGAACGACAACAGACAATGACAATACCACAGAGAGACTAAACAGAAAGCTTCTCGTCCTTATATCCAAGGTGTAGCCGATAAAAATAGCGAAGTGTTCTAAATACGAGACCTTAAAATAATTTTTACAGACAAAAACAACAAGTCAAACAGCAAACAATCTTCCTTTGCTCTCCCAAAGAGATAATCCCCAATTAATCCCACACATATAAAATTAAGAGGAGGTATATAATTTTCCATACACCGAATGTTCCTGTAGTTACATCGGTCAAACCGCTAGATGATTTTCCAGCAGAATATAAGAACACAACCTTGCTGCTCGCTTAGCTATAATACAACTTGACACTTTTCCGATATCACCAACAGACTGTTTGAGGTGAGAGTATGTGTCTTCACTCTCTTTTCAAAATACTCAAACAACCACCACCATGAATAGTTCACCATAGGACAATAATCCGCAAAGCCATCGAGAAAACTACCAGACTGCTACAATACATGCGACGATAACTAAAGACTACCACACCAATATTCATTGGCAGGCGTAATGGCCTTGATGGATTTGTAGCGATATTACTCGCTACTCGCTATTAAGTCGAGCGAGATTACTTTTTACTCGCCCATCGTGTAGACCGGGACCGTCATACGAAGGTGGGCCGAGCTTTGCTTCCGTTTTCGCGGATCTATACGCGAGAGGCAAGTGCCGCCCGCAAACGAGACCCGCGCTACTGGCAGCGGTTCGATCCCCTCGGCCTCCTTAGATCCTGACGCCTTTAGTCCCGCTGGCAGGGACTTCTTCTCGGCTTTTTTTTTTGTCGTTGGTCGCCTTGTTATGCTGCTTCGCCTCGCGTCAGTCCCCCGGGAATATAGGTCATGGCAGGCGATCTTCTACGACAATGCGGACGAACCGCGCCGCTTGGATCACCGTCAGGATGTGAGTCTTGTTACTCGGAAGAGGTACTTCTCAGTTTGAGAAAGATCCCAGGATTAGGAGTACGGTCTGTGGAGGGAAGGTCGTGTGTACTGAAACAGAAAATGATTAAAGGTCCAATAGGGCACCTGACATATAAATAGTTAGTTGATCAATAGCTGTAATAAAGTTTTTGTTTTGACCTGTAAAGGTGGTTTGTTCCGTTAGGCTACCTAGATCTTGGGTCGCTTGTGTCTTCATGGTCTTCCTGGGTCGTAGTCTGAGAGGGTTTTCGTGGGTTCCTGCCTGATTTCCTGTAGAGCTTTCGATCCCTGGCTCGGATTTTCTCCGTCACGGTGGCGAAGACCAGATCACGCCGGATGTCGGTGTTCCCACGTACTACGGTGCGTCCACAGCACGGCAGAGGGTGACATTCTCGATGGCCTGAATCTTCTTCAGGTGTGTCTGAGTATTGTAGCCCCAAGCTATCGATGCGTACATCAGTTGCGGCTGAAGAACTTGTCGGATGAGGAGCAGCTTGTTCCTGAGGTTCAGCTGGCTCTTGTTTCCTGTCATCGTCTCGAGTTTGGCAGCGGTAGCTTTGACGCGTCCCGACGCCTGGTGGATCTGGTCCTTCCATGTTAGGGACTTGTTCATGACGACTCCAAGGTCTTGTCTCGCCACTGGATGTCTTTTCCGTTGAAGCTCACGTATCCATCCGGGGTATCCCGCGTCTTCTTGAAAAGCACCACCGTGCTTTTCTCGGCGTTGATAGCCGCCTTCCATTTGTTGTACCAGTCGGCTAGTTCCTCGGCAGCTCTCTGCAGGTACGTTGTTGCCGTGCGTGCCCTCCTCGATTTCGCAACGATCACCGTGTCGTCTGCGTACAGCGCAGTGATTGTGCGATCCGTCCTTGGTAGGCCTGAGGTGAAGATGTTGAAGAAATGGGATGACAGCACCGCGCCCTGCGGCACTCCGGCCTCCACGGTCCTGCAGTCTGATACAGAGGTCCTTACTCTGACTCGGAAACGCCTTCCTGTCGGGTAGGATTTGATCAGCTTCACTAGGCCCATCGGGTAGCCCATGTCTAACATCTTGATTAGAAGCCTGTCGTGCCACACTCTGTCAAAGGCCTTGGAGACGTCTAGGAACATCGCTGCAGTCACGTTCTTCCGGTTGAACCCCTCCGTGATGTATTCCACCAGTCGCAGCACTTGCAGCTCCGTCGAGTGTCGCGGTCTATAGGCGAACTGCTCGCCGGGGATGACTTCCAGCTCTTCGGTGTTCTCGTGGAGGCGGTCCATGATGAGTCTCTCTATCGCCTTACTGAGCGTCGGCAGCAAGCTGATGGGCATTAAATGTGACGGATAAGTTAGATTCTTACCTTGTTTCGGTATGAATATCACGTCAGCTATCTTTCATCCTTCCGGAAGTGGCGGGTCTGCAGAACTCCGTTCGCGGTGTTCAGTAACGCGGAGACTCCTTTTCTTGGCAGCCTCCTTAGTGTAAAGACTACCTAACATCTGGATACCTTTAATTGCATCTTCGCTCCAACGCAATCTCCTCCCCCTTGACTCTCACACCCTTCATGCGGCACTAACCCTTCCCGCCTTGAACATTCACTCGCTATAAATTGAGCACAACTGTGCCCATACATCGAGTAGGCAAATTGAGATCTCGACAGTAATGAAACCATGGGATGAGCAGATTGACACTTCGGTGGCAAGTTATCTACCTGTCATAAACAAAATTCCATCTTCCTTTCTCATTTCTTAAAAATGACTCCAATGTTGCAGTTGAAGCGTCGAACAGACGTCATCATCAGACGCGGTTATATATGTTAAAAGAGTTATTCTACAATGTAGCATACTCGTACGTTATCCACATGGAGTAGATTACAATGCAATATAAAGTTACTTCTTCCTAAAGATATGAATATTTAAATTGCAAAAATACAAGTAATATTTTACTATAGTTTTCTTTATTAATTGTAACATAAGGCACTATTATTTTTTTCTTCAATTACTCATAATTTTTTATAAACCATAATTATTGATCATTCTCCATCTATCCATCCTATGTAAAACCTGCTGTGCGTAATAAAATATAATCGCCAGCATTATATACTGCATATGCCTTAATTACTATTATAATTAATGTTCCTACGACTATCTATTTTCCCATTTATGTGTTTTATTTAATCCCACATTCATGCTGTATTTGAGTTAGATACTTTAGTTTCTATTACAATAATGTATATCATAAAAAGTTAATCTTCCGACCCTCATATAAAGGTACACGGTAGTGTATGACTCCTGAAGAAACATATTAGCTGTAGGAGAAAATACTTTATTACCAAGTAGCAGACATTTTAACAAATGTATTTTAACAAAGTTATAGTATGGTTCTATCAAACACCTGTCGGATGAATAAATTAAGGCACATATTGGTTTCGAAGAATAATATATCAAACAAGAATACAGTGGGCATTCCGGTTAGTTACCCGATGCGGAGCTAATAAAAGTGCAGCATGTTTCTCTGTGTTTACAAAACCTGGATGGGTGACCTATCGTATTCTATAAAAATGTCTGCAATAATGTTATTTGTACTGTGGTCTGGGGTAGTGGCATATGCCCAACATTGGGGGTGTTATTGTAAGCTTCACAGTCCCAACGAGGAGAGCGTGACATCTCACCTTGAGCATAGATATGTCTCCTCTGATCTGTATATGTAAGCTTTTCGTCCATACATTAAAGCTTGGGAAAACTAAGTTGATTTATGAAGGTTTTGAAATTCCTAAGATAAATTTAAGGATAGGTTTCTTAGTTTTCATTTCACTTTGTCTACCATTCTGTAAATGTGTTGCTACCATTTTGTAAATGTCTTGCAGTCATTGTGTCCTTTACCGTAATAAGGAGCGTATCACGGTAACCTTTGCCGTACTTCCGTAATATGTCATTAACCTCTCTATTTATTCTTTCTCGTTACAGGGTTTTCTAGTTTACATGTCCTTATATAATGAACGGTTTGACATCTAACGATGCTGATTTTTATAATTATCTCCGAAATTCTTAATAACAATTATATTCCTAATCCTAATTATTTAATAATAATTCCGAATAATTATTCCTAATCTGGCGAAGTGTGGGCCATACCTTATTACACCATCAAAGTTTTCCCTAACACAAATAACTGTCTCGTCATTTAGCACTTTTAGTTACATTACATTATGGTATATAAGTTTGGGCCTCATCAGCCACTGATCGCATGGGTAGTCCCTTGGCGATCCCCTCTTATCCGGGTCACTATCCAAAAATGATATCCCATGAAAGGAGCAATTTAGGCACGTCCCCAGCCTTAAGCCTTGCCTCCTCTAGAATAACAGGGGTCCCTAATATAAGGTACCTCTTCTCCTCCAGTGCGGGGCAGGTGAAAAGAAGATGAATCGAGGTTTCCTCGTCTTCTTTACAGTATCTGCAGGTCGGGCTGTCAGTCAGCCTCAGCTTGTGCTTATATGCATTAAGAGTACTATGGCGGCCCGCTATGATTCCCACCAGGGTTCTGGCTTTGTGCTTGTTCAATTTAATGAATTCTTGGGCCCATTTCTCAATCTCTGAGTATTCGATGAAGAGTTTGATTATTCGACAACCCATTACTCCTCTCCATCTTTCATTATGCTGGTTTCTTGCCCAGCCATTGATGCGGTCTCTGATCAGATTCCGACTTATTCCCACTGCTGGTCCATAGAGGTTTTCTCTAGTCCCTAGTCTGGCAAGGTCATCAGCAATTATATTTCCCTTGACGCCATTATGCCCAGGTATCCATAAGAGTTCCACCGGTCCCTTCTCTGCCAAGTGGTTCAATGCTTCATAGCAATTATAGACCAGCTTCGACTTTGTCGTTGCTGAATTCAGGGCTTCCAACGCCGCCCAGCTATCCGAGCAGATACATACCTTCTCTTGGGTCCGATTTTGATCGGCCCCCAGAACACCGCATGTAATTGCAACTAGCTAGGCCTGGAGTGCGGTAGTGTATTTGCCCAGGGGAGAGGTTTTACCTATCCCATCGCGTCGCCTATACATTCCCGCACCCGCTCTGTTGACTCCATCTGTGTGCCAGATGTCTCCATTGAGCGGTAATCCAGCTCTACCCTCCATCCAGTCGGTCTTACTGGTGAGGGTGATCTTATATTTTTTGTCAAACAGGAAGTGGACACCCGTACTGTCAGAGGGCATCCATAGGACTCCCTCCTCAGCACTTTTAGTTAAGTCTTTACCACTTTTTGCACATTACTATTTGGAATGATTCACCTAAGAATAATGAAATATTTTATATGTTTATGTCATCCGCTAGTTTTGCTTAACTATTATGGACAGTTTTGAAGTCTGCTTCCACTTGAGCATCTTGAAATTTTATGACGTTTTCTGATCGAAAATGACACGATTCTTTAACTCTAAACTATAAAAATATACGAGGACTTAATGTTGTGAAAATTTTCAAAATAAAAAACGCTTCACCTAACCGCGTTCCCCATGTATAATAGGGATGTAATAGGTAATGTAATATTTGACTACTGGACAAAATTAACTTTTCATCACTGAAACTTTTACTTTTATTACATTTATTTTATTTTTTCGAAGATTTAAATCATAATACCTACGTGATATTGTGATTAAATGATTTCAACTAATGTTAACAAATAAGAATGGTGTTATCGGGAAAAAACATGAATAAATAACATAAAGGAACATAATGTCAAATGCAATGAAAGTGGTGTTAATGAAAACCTTTAGAAACAAAAATGGAGGTGAAACTAAATTGTAAGAATTTGAATTCAGTAGGGTGTAAATCCTCCTTTAGCTCTTATTACTGCTTCCATTTATCTGGCATGCTATTAATTAAGTTGCGAATAGTTTCATGGGGAATATTCTCCCATCCAACAAAAACGACTTGTTCGAGTTCCCTAAGAGTCATAGAGGCCGGTATTTAGCAAATCAATAATAGCTTTAATGCATCTCACAGATTCTCTATGAGGTTCATATCTAGGCTGTTAGTGACCAGTCCATAGTTGGAATATTCGCAGATCTAAGGTAGTCCTATACCTCTATAGCAACCTGGTAGGAAACGGGGAAAATGGCATCACATGTTCTTGTACAATGTTTTCTACATAGAAATGTGCATTTGTTGATTTCCTCTGTGTAGGAACCAAATCCGTGTGATAATGGAAACATATTCCTCCTGAGGGCATTATTGATCCATCAAGAAATGGGATCATCAAAGACATATTGCAGAAAGCAAACCTCTCTTCTGGCCTTCGCTAGATTGATTGATGTTCATCTGATGAATTAAGACTTATTCTTGTTTCGTCTGAAAATAAAACTCGCTTCCAGTTGCCAATGGTCCAATTTATTCTTACAAAACACAGTCTAGTAACTCCATATTCCCTGGCGAGCAGTGATGCAATAGCTGGTCTTCTACTATCAAATTCTTCTTCATTAAGGCTTTTCTTAACCGTTGGTCCAAGAATTGCTACATTTCGAGCTACTGTTAGCGTCCTGCTTAGCTCTAAACTAGTAGAATGCCAGTTTCTTAAGGCGACTTGTATAATATATCGTTCATCTCTTGCACCTGTAGATTTCTTACGACCTTGTTCTGGAATTGTACCGTAACTTCCAAGATCATTGAAAGGTTCGACTAATTGTTGATTGTCTTGCTCGTAACAAATTAGCCACATCGCTGGCTACATTCTCGTTAACCAGAGTTCCCGCTTTTACTGCCTCATCTTCCTTTAAATTACGTGGACGATTCATTTCTTCTAGTCTAACTATAGTGGACAAAGTGTTTTATTCACTTGATGACAATAAATAAAAACAAAAACACTAGTGTAGCTGAATATATTGCCATTAAATAATGAAAAGTTTTGCTGACGCAATAATTTTGTCCAGGAGTGTATATATTAAATCAGGGCATTCAGGACATTTTCGAGGTAATGTACCAGATAAAGTATACGTATTGTGCCATCACTAAGAAATAGTAACATTTGCGGTGTTTAAAGTTGAAATGTTGGTAATGTAATTAATATCAGGTGCGTAATTACTTGGCTAGTACATTTTTAGAATCTACTGAATAGTAGAAAATACGCTAATGATGGTCAAAACGGATCAAGTGTACGTACTCTTCCATGATTAACTACAGTAATTTCTTGTGTATTTTGGCATTTAATACTATTTTTAATTCCCTCGCACACAAGTGGTAAATACCTTTGAAAAACTGACGAAAAGGTTATTTATTCGATATAAAAAACGGCACCTTACACGAACACATCATAAACATTAAATTCGAGGTAAATTGAGTATAAGGTATTTGACAGAAGACGAAACAAGAGAAGAATATAAAAATTTCAACAGTTAACTAAACAGCTAAACTGAATTGCTTGTATCTGTATCGATCGAATGTCTCAAGTCTATGCGATGGCATATAGGCTGCCGCAGAGCTACCACTAGTGCAACAATCATGGTTGGATGCTTTAGTTATTACGAATATGGCAGGCCAGACCGATACTCATCTGCGCTACACTTTGCAGTAAACAGCATTAAAGAAATTTGTAAGGCGAATCCTGCAAATCTTTATCTATTATTTCATGTGGATATACTTAATAATCCAATTAATCCAATAAATAATGTGGTTAACTAAAAGAGGATAAATCGTTTTTGTACATGAAATATCGATGTGCTTATGTTAGAAGTCCTGAAATAATTGATAGCATCCAACTATATGTTCTCCACGTATTATTCAATTTGTGAACCGCGCTGACAAGACATTCTGTTTAATAAAAACCTTTCATACGGCAGTACAGTTTACCACCATATGCAACACAGTTTTACTTTATTAGCTATTAGAAATAGCACACATGCTACTTGTTCAATTACAACGAACGACTGAATATTCTTTGAAATATTTAGATATTGATCACTTGTAACCCCCATGGAAATTACCTGACTGAAACTATTACTGAGAGAATTTTTTGCGAATTATAATAACCAATAAATTACGCTTAGTATGCCGGTACACATACCGCCTAGATGAAACTAGGCATCTAAATGGTAATATCTATTTTTTGCTAGGCTTATAGAGGAAATAAGGTAGTCCTGCAGCTGTAGATTGTACACGTAAGTATTAGAAAATAAAATAATTCTAAGACGTATAAACCATAAGGGTGCATAATTGAATTGCAATAACCCAGATCTAGAAGGCTGTTAGAAATAAGGTATGCCGGTGCTGAATATGGTAATTACCGTAACTATGCAATTAGCGTTCATTGAGTACTGCACGAAATAATAGTAAGAAACCGTCGAGGATGACGGTAACCCATCTTAACTACAATACTCCCGCCTGGTGAACGAGCTGACATTGTTCATTGGGTTGAGGATTTTTTCTTTAAACTAATTTGCTATAGGCAGCAAAATATTCCCAAAATCTGATCGAACTATCTTAGAATTTTTAGGTTCTTTACAGGATCCAGGTTTAGAAATGCAAATTTTTATTATTTATATTGATTAATGAAAAAAATATTGCATTTTTAATATAGTGCTTAGAATTAAATATTAAGGTATAGTGAAACTCTATTCTAAGTCAAATTACTTTATTTTTATGTATTCCGACTCTCTATTGTCTCCTAAAATCTTAAAATCGCTTTCATTTTGGAGATTACACTACAAATTGTATTCTTCAATACAATCCCAGTTTAGGCGTCTGTGAAAAAGGTGAGGCATTAACTAGTTTCTTTGATTTGTTTTATTATGTACTGTATTCTACTGCGTTTAATTTTATGTCGACTGTGCGACATATTGGGCGTGTTTTTAACATATTTCAAGATGTTATTTTATTTATTTCTTCAAAGTTGTCTAAAATATAAATGTGTTGGGAGAAATTTAGGTGATGGTGAGATTCTTCAAAATTTATACCGATAATTGAAGAAATTTAGCTAAGAGCATCAATTCCTACTATTTCTCCGTACTGTTCCTCATCGTAGCCAATTGATTATCTATCGTTTAGTTAATAACGGCTTTTCCTTTGCCTGAAGGAGAACCCAGTAAGTTCAAAAGTAAAATGTAACGAATCAAACTTTACCTTGTAGAATTTGAATCCTATTTCCTTTATTCATCGTTTAGTTTTGGATGCAGACATTTTTTTAATTTTCCGCGCTCAACTATACTAGCGGAAAAGTAATGTAATCGTGTAAAAGAAAAGTGGATAACAAATTGTTTTTCGTTTATTTTTCGTTTTTCGGTCTAAAAACAAGAAAATGGTTTTAAAAAACATTTGCCTGTGTGTGTGTCGTCGTTGTCGTCGACACTAAATCTTGTTAGCACGATAACTCAACTAAATCGTGTCGGATCGATTGGGTTTTGACTAATTCTGATCAGGGACGTCTCCCAGATGACATCTACGATTTTGATGTGGATAGGATATACGCCACCCTGTCCATGGGTCTATTTGAGAAATTTGTTTGTTAGCACGATAACTCAATTAAATCGTGTCGGATCGATAGGGTTTTGACTAACTCTGATCGAAAATGTCTTTCGGACGACACCTATTGATTTTGAGGTGGATAGGACACACCCCACCCTATCCATGAGTCATGAGAAAGCACGATGGTGGACTATTTGAAAAATTTTTTTGTTAATACGATAACTCAACTAAATCGTGTAGGGTCGATCGGGTTTTGACTGATTCTGAACGGGAATGTCTCCCAGACGACACCTATTGATTTTGAGGTGAATAGAACACACTCTACCATGTTCATGGGTCATGAGAAAGCACGATGGTGGACTATTTGAGAAATTTTTTTGTTAGCACGATAACTAAATTAAATCGTGTCGGGTCAATCGGGTTTTGACTCATTCTCATCGGGGACGTCTTCCAGATACCCCATAGTGATATTGAGGTGGATAGGACACACCCCCACCCTGTCGATGAGTCATGAGAAAACACGATGGTGGGCTATTTGAGAATTTTTTTTTTGTTAATACGATAACTCTACTAAATCGTGTAAGGTAGATCGGATTTTGACTGATTCTGATTGGAAACATCTCCCAGACGACACCTATTGACTTTGAAGTGGATTGGACACACCCCACCCTGTTCATGGGTCATGAAAAATTAAGATTGTGGACTATTTGAAAAAAGTAAAACTGTCGCATAAAACACATATTCTGCAGTTCTATGTTGGTTTATTTTTTCTGGGCCGCTCAATTTTCAGATAGAGATGTTCTACGTGTGGAAAAGTCGGTTTTAAGGTTTTAAAACTGTCTATTTCCAATGGCTTATCTCCATGGTACCATAATTTCTTCTGCGCTGGATCATCGGTTTGTTGTTATAATCCTCTTCAGAGCATGTTGATTTAATCGTAAAATTTGGGATGATCGATCAGTTTTCTTCCTTTGAGCTGGTGCATCCAATTTCTTATACAAATTGATAATGCCCTGCGCTGTAGATTTAGACAGCGAATACGTAGCAGATATTTTCAGAGTTGAAATTCCCTGTTCATGAGCATTAACAATTGATTTTCGCATATCGTCACTTAATGCCACGCCACGTGCCATTTTTTTTTAGAAAACTTTAGCAGCCGCGTCCAAAACACACATTATAATATCCGTTTCACTTTTACAACAATTGAGATTCTAAAGCGCTACAAATGTTTATCCTACTATGCATTTCAGCAACTGACCGAACTATTCTGAACCGCGAATCTTAAAAAAGTTTTTTGTTAATTAAACTTATTGGGAATTTTTTTCTATTGTCGTATTATTTCCCATATTTTTGAAATAAACCTTATTACGTTTTTCCCTGCATTTTTTCTGTTTCTGAATAAACGAGAATAAGGTTACTCGAAGTTAGAAAGACACAATTCGTGCAGTTGACGACCATCCTAAAATTTACCAAGTACAACCGCAGACAATGTATATCATGTAAAATGTCTCGCGTATAGTTCCATCGTAAACCTAAAATTACCACTTGCGGTTTTCTACCTACTGTCACACTTGGTACTGAAAATAAGTGTTGTGTTTTTGTGGCTAAGTGTCCAGAGTCATTTTCCCTGTAAACAAAGGAACACATTACTTATTTTGTAATTAACAATGAAATGGTAATTGTTATGACTAATTTCTTAATTAGTTGGGTAGATAAAATCCACTGACATAAAATGGTGTGAAAATGACAAGGTTGGCGTAGCACCGACAGTATTGTATAAATCATCACGAACAGACATAGTTTCCTATGGATCTGATAATAGTAACATTCCATTCTAAAGTAATATTATTTTCTAATAAGTTTCTGGCATAATTTTATGTATATACCTCATATAATAAAAAATATATATAGTAAAACGTACCACAAAATAAAATAAAAACTGTTCTCGATAACATTCATAGTAACATACTCAAAATCACATACTCAGTGGAACATATTTTATTACATTTTCATTTCCTAACTTATATTCCATCAAAGACATGTAATACATTATTTTAAATTATTGTTTATTTTTACAATTCTATTAAAAATATGCTCCCAGATAAAATTAATGCATCACCAAAACCTTTCATTAGTTCTCATAATTTTTCGAAATTTTAAATTCTTAAATATTTTATGTAGGTGGCCTATGATATCTTCTGTGATTACTTATAAACAACTGCAATTGTTTGACAAATGTTAGTAACACTTTGGAATTGTTTGTTAATAATACATTTAACGCTGTTTAAAATTGTTTGTAAAACGCAAAAAATTCAGTTACGTTAGTGATTTTTTTTAATTCAGTTTTATCAGGTGAATAAAACACTTATCCAGTACACCCAGTTTATGCTGCTTTAGTACAATTTGCTCAGTTGATTTGCTATTTATATACATGAATACCACGGTTTCAAAAACAGATGCGCTTTTCGCATTTATACCAATACTTGCACTAATGTTCACGGCATTTTTCCTTCCTCTACTAACAACATAGCTGCAATTATACAACAAACTGCTGCTCTTCTTTTTCTGTCACTTATTGAACTCTATTTATTTTTAACTCTTCTTGAACTAAACCTATCGAAAGTGAGGAGATAACTGAAGAAGAATTAGATAGGACTGAGGCGAAAACTGAAGGCAGCCTACACACCTTGTACACAGGTGAAGAGCGGCAGAGCTAAGTGATTTAAGTGCCAAAAACATTTTTTCCTGTTCTTTATACCAAAATGTTCTACAAAACAAGGCAAATGCAGTGTGATAAATGATCTATCTCTTTGTAGAAGGTAGTTCCAACTGAATCCGACAGGTTTTGTTTGTGTAACTCCATTAGTCTATTCCGGTTAAGTTGATCTAAGTGTTACGGATCAGATAGAGACTTCGCATTAATTGAGAAACGGGCTAAATGCTCAAAGCTTCAGGTAGTGGCTGATGGAAAGATAATAATTGAGGAAGCTCGTCCCTCAAGGCCCTTTAAAGTACTGGACATGAGTCAAAAATCATTCTTTGATTTCGACAAATTTTCAAACCAATATATCGACACATCCAAGTTAGGTACAACCCAAGCTTCTTGGCTAAGAATAACAAAAGAAAATCCTGCCGTAGTTTATTACAAGAAAAACTTCAGTGACTTAGTACATTTTGACATGCGTCGAGTACTAAGAAAAAACGTAAGTCTGCAGTCTCTTAGGTTTGCTGCTCGCCCTGGATTGTCCAAGAAAATACCTCTTAGTACCAACAAGAAAAAGAACATCACGGACATGTTCGATTTCATAGACGAGAAGGAACAGGAATTTTTTTGAAAACATTCTGAGTACCAAGAATAAAGGAAAACATGTCGAGATAAATCATATCCAGAATAACAAGCTGGTACTTAGATCATTTCCAAACATTTTTCACGTTTTAGACGACACAACATTTTCTTCCTCAACATTTTTTTGTAACATTTTTCATTGTGAACAATTTTATGATTTATCTATAATAAGTTTTAATGAAAATTGTATATTCTGTGTAGTTTCTTTTTCACTTAGATCACTTAGCTCTGCCACTTTACAGTTATTTACGACAGATAACTCCACAGATAAAAAGGGAGATATGTAGCCCCCTTTAGATGGGTCTTGTACCAAGCTGGTATAATCATAACTCATCTCATAATAAAATGAAAGTAAATCAAATGCGTTTTCGTATCAAAAATTAACTGTTCTCTCTGTGTATGGATAAATTATCCCATACCTTCTCATTATAAAGCCTATTTATTGGACAATTATATCGACGTCATTCTGAGACGAAATTTGTAATTCGTTGCGGTTTGCAACTCCGCAAAAACTTATATAACCCTCGGGTAATTTATATGCCTCAGACACCATTAAGACGACGCATGTTTCATGTGTCCATTACAGATTAAAACATGACCGCCATTACCGGAGATCTAATCGCACAAACGGCGTGTGTAATATTGTAAGGTTAAGGACTTCCTTTATAAATGACTTTTGGGCCCTTCCACTCCAGCCGGATGCGGAATCAAAGGTCAACGCCGTCACGTGCAGGATATTACAAAAATATTATTTTTTTATATACAAGTATCACGTCAAATGTCACCTCTGCTGACCTATTGTACCGCATTGTTTTATTATTCTTTACAATTCCCTTTTATGATTGTTTTACTGCTAGTATTGTTTAGAATGTTTACTACAAAATATAAATGACTAACCGAAAGAAGACGATTCTATTCTGTATATTTTTATTGCTAGAGAACAAATGCGTGGAAATATTTAAACAGCAATTAACAGAACTAGGTGTACTGGTAATAGTTCTCTGAATATTTCTTTCAGATATATTTATCCCTGAAGTTATATGTAAAGTTTGATTTAAGGTTAATTTTTAGTTGACTTCAAAAAAATTATGACGTTCTCAATTTTCTGTATATATATATATATATATATATATATATATATATATATATATATATATATATATATATATATATTATTTTTTCTTTTTTTATGTATGTTAGGGTATAAATTTTGTGTTTATGAACCGTTTTTAATTATTCTTTCTGCGTTGGGTTCAGTATAGTTCCAAGGTCGCCCCGTCTTAATTTCATTGATATTGAACCTTGGACTTCGAAGATACACAACGGAATTCCTTATTCAAGTAGCCGTCGTTTTCTCATTCGCAAACCATCCTTAGTGGGCCTACCCATGACTTAAAATTGCAAAATAATAAGTTTAAAAAAAATCGACTTAAAAAAATAACAACTAAAATGCAGGAAATAAATGTTTCTGTATACAGAAATTTAATACTTATGTGTTGTTCCGTTTAATGTAATTAAGAAATTATTGTTTATTATGTAATTATTATTAAATGTTTGATATAATTTTGAGGTCGGTGTGAAGTAAAACAATATATATATATATATATATATATATATATATATATATATATATATATATATATATATATATATATATATATATATATATATATACCTTGCTACTATAACAAGGAGTTTACATTTAAAACTGCCGAGGGCAATGTATGACACCGACTTCAAAATTGTATAAAACAATTAATAATAATTACATAATAAACAATAATGCAGTGTGCACTGCAGTTTCTACAGTATCCACTTTAGTCTCCATTGTAACAGGGCAGGAATTGCACCATCAAGGCCAGTTGATCCGAGAGATTGAGACAGTTTTCATAGCCCAGATGATCTTCGATGACGTACAAAAAAGTACCTTGTCTAATCTTCATCTGAAAATGCAGGAAAGTTACAACGTAAGTAAGGTTGTGTGGTGATCTTTACATCACCAACTATATTGTTGGTTACTGTCTAATCCTCCTCTGAGGTAATAGTAAAAAGTCGAGGTAGATAATATCTGGGTGGCAGAGTTTGGTTACCTGAGAATAAAACTAGTAATCGGCACTATGTGAAGGATCGTTTATGAAGATTATATCCTTCTGCTTTGAATGCTCGGTTGATGGTGAGCGTGCTTTGATACCATATTCTTTAAATGAGTCATCAGAGAAAATGTGTTTGCCATGATACTCTCTGTTTCTAGCGATTCAGTCTGTTACACGAATACTGTTGGTCATGGTAGAAAGTTATCTATAACGGCAATAAAACAAGTGACATATGTTTTTAATAGAATACCTGCGTATATGTTTTTAATAGACTACTTTTAATAGAATACCTATAGTTTCCTTCTGTACACATTTATTAGCAATAACAAGAAAACTAGTGACAAAAGAAAGCATAAAAACATGTAGTTAAATCTCAAATTTTCAGTACCTAGTTTACACTAAGTTGTAAATAACTTATAAGTTGGAAATCGAGAAAGGAACCACCAAGCCGCCAAGCAGCTATCAAAGTAGTTCCCGAATAGCAAAGCTATTACATAATCGCTCTAGGAAACAACTACTCCTCGGGCTACAGCCCCGGCAGGCATTGAATTATACCCAGAAGCGATCCTCGACCTCTTTCTCGTGTTTCTGCACGATCAGATAAGGTTTCAAAAAATAAAACCAGCCACAGGTAGGATTCGACATTTGTCCCGGATCGGAACCGAACGACATACAGCTATTTCGATTTTTTGTTAGTTCTCATCAGTGCCGCATACGGTACGCCGATTCAGGACAAATGCCGAATGAACTTTATGGCCTATACATCTTTACCGATACGATCTCTGTCAGTAACTTATAAGTCGGAAATCGAGAAAGGAACCACCAAGCCGCCAAGCAGCTATCAAAGTAGTTCCCGAATAGCAAAGCTATTACATAATCGGGGCTGTAGCCCGAGGAGTAGTTGTTTCCTAGAGCGATTATGTAATAGCTTTGCTATTCGGGAACTACTTTGATAGCTGCTTGGCGGCTTGGTGGTTCCTTTCTCAATTTCCGACTTATAAGTTACTGACAGAGATCGTATCGATAAAGATGTATAGGCCATAAAGTTCATTCGGCATTTGTCCTGAATCGGCGTACCGTATGCGGCACTGATGAGAACTAACAAGTTCGAAACAGCTGTATGTCGTTCGGTTCCGATCCGGGACAAATGTCGAATCCTACCTGTGGCTGGTTTTATTTTTTGAAACTAAGTTGTAAAGTCAATTACTACTGTGTTACGTCACCTCTATTTTTCAAAACATCATTTATACACCTAGGCATGGTGTCTACAAGACTCTGGGCTATCTTCTAAAGAAGAAGAAACCCATATTTCTTGGAGACAATGTCGCAATGATTGAATTGTTTTAGCCGAACGATTACGCAATTCTTTTTTCATTCGCCGCCATAATGTCTCGATCGGAGAAAGATCAGGACTACTCGAGGGCCAACTTAGGACGGAAATATCGTTTTCTGACATCCAGGATTTCACACGTTTAGCTGTATGGCAAGCCGCGCCATCTTGTTTAAGAGAAATTCCCGGTTAGCTAATTGCAGAGACTCGATTGATGGAAGAAGGCACTGATTTAAAATGACTATGTATTTTTTTGCGTTTACGGTGCCTTCAACAATGTGAAGCCTACCAATGCCATTGGCGGACATACATCCCCTGTATGTCTACCATAACAACATAATTTCAAGTCTGCCCAAAACTAGTAATTTTCACCCACCTGTTGACTGTTGAATAGTGAACATAATTCGCTCGCGCCCTTACAAACCAGCACATTTCCACACATCCACCGAATTCACTTCAAAATATACGGGCTAAAAATATAATGAAAGAAAATAACCACCTATTCGTCTTATCTTCGATAGAATTAGAATTAGAGTAATTTATTAACTTGAATTCCTGTAACGGCGGAGTGTGCACCTTTACTTAAGTACCGAGTCATTCTGAATGGCCATTAAGATATGGTGGCGATAGGAAGTAGCCGTGTGGACCGGAAATACGGACCTGAACGCCGTGAAGATTCCCTATCTGACATTTCGGTACGGCAATGGCATTTTGAAACACCTGACCGTGCTAAGTGCTAACCGCATATCCTCTGCCACCACGATAGAGGTAAAACGCAGGAATTAAGAGACAGGAAAATAATGATGTAGTTAATTTTGACAATAATTGTGCGTTTTAGGAAGAACCCATGACATTTCACGTTTTACGAAAAACATAAATATACAGGAGTTAATGGAATATTCACATTAGTTTCCTCCATTTAACATTACACATGCGTACAATTGAGTGATAAAGATTCGGTGAACATTCATAGTTCTATTATTAAATGTTTTTTGGAAAAACTGTAAAACACGTTAATCCCAATTTGTAAAAAGACAGTAACTAACTTAAAAATATTATTTCTTTCAGGCTTTGTAATTGATTTGTTACAACATTATAGTTTTCTTAAGTTACAACTTCCTTTATTTTTGAAGTGAATACTTCTTTGGCGGCGCTCTGATATTTGACGAGAATGGAGAGTGAATTGGAAAAAATGTAACGTTTCCAGATTTCGTTACACGAGAGAGAAAAAAGATATAACGTAGAGAGAAGGAGAAAGAGAGCTATACATTTGGTATATCTAAAACACAGGCTTCGTTACAAGACAGAGTACACAGATATATAACATAGAGAGAAAGAGAAAGAGAGCTATACATCATATATATCAGTTCAGGCTATCCGCGTCTCCCTATTGTCGCGCATGCTCGCGTGTGTACCGAATATTCATCATTGTGTTTTGTAATTATTTATTACAAAACATCTGACAGTTATTTACATCTGTGTTCTGTGATTATTTGATAATATCCTTGAACCGTTTAACTTGTTAAAATCTAGAAGATATATTTCATTCACCACTCCCTACTGGTTTACAGCCACATAGGTGCAAATGCACTTGGAAGAGGTGAATACAAAATCTCTTTGATTCTCGGGGGAGATTTCAATGTAAATTTCGGATCCAATGATTCTTTGACGTTGATTAACTTTCTTCGAGAAACATTTGGTCTGCTTATAAATAACAATCCCAAAGAATCAACAACAAAATCCGGAACAACAATAGATGCAATTTTTACACGTTATCTAGAAAATATCGAATCACGAACATATATTTCATATTTTAGTTATCACAAACCGATCATATTAGTATTACCAATTGAACCACCAGCCGATGATAGTGTAGATAATAAATAAACCGAATATTTTTTCCACAAATTTTATATTGTTATATTTCTTTTGAAATTATCCCTCTCCTTTTCTCTCTCTCTCTCTATCTCTTTCAATCTCTCACTCTTAATCTCCCTCATTCTCTATTCTAAAGAAGTATTCACTTCTATCACGTGTACTGTGCTACACATGATATTTTTTTTTAAGAAAAATGAATTGCCAATAGAGTTTTCCAAGTGAATGAGTCATTTTGGAAATAGCACATGTTGATTCTTCAGCCATTTTAGGATTGTCTCAAAAATATAATATTTACAGGTAAATACACCATTCTAGATAGTAACAGCACTCGTCAAGCAATATTTCGATAAACTCTGAATGCTTATATATAGGATTGCATTTAGAAACAGCAGTCGGTGAACTCTGAATGTACTCAATAATGGAGCATACTGAAATGATCGTAAATCCAACAATAAAATAACAATTTTCTGTAAGAATTATTAGAAATGATGATATTGTTGATTATAAAACATGGTGGCCGCGCTTTTGCAAACGAAATAGCCTAGCTTTGGATTCCTTTGGGAGAGATGTACCGAGAGAACAAAACTAAAGTTTCCAGATAACAAATTTTACCCAATTTTTTTATTGTTCAGATGAACCAGGGGTAATCCAAGCCTTTGACTTTATAGATGGATTTACAAGCCATAAATTTAGACTTCCTACATCCAATTTGGTCACGCTGTCTCATCATATACGAGACCGGGGCTATTCAGAGGGTTTGGTTCCCATAAATTCAGAAAAACTTGATAACATAAAAAAATTGGTTTCTTATGTTCCTGAAGAGCATCAGGACTTTTATAGTGAAGTTCTACGTTGGCCGACAACGGACAATGAAGAAAATGAAGAGTAAATTGCTATTTGTATTAAAGGTTCTTAAGAAATGATATCCGTCTCTGTTGTTTTCATTGTCCATTTCAGAAACAGTACATGTCGACATTTTTTCAATGGCATGTCTTTTTTATTTTGTTTCAAAATTATAAGACCAACATAATTTAATATCACCAATTGCTGCACCAGTGACATTTGAAATATATTTTTTATCGATCTTCTACACTCTATACATTTTTTTTTTCACTTTATGCAAATCTTTGTTGCATCGACATGTGCTGTTTCTGAAATGACCTATTCAAGTGCAATTGTACCCCATATTAGAATTTTCCTATTTACAAGAAAGAGGGTGTTAAACGTATCTGTCAAAGGTATACTCACTTACACTGCACTGACGAGACCCAAGATAAAGTCGAAACCGGTCTGCAGTTAGCGGTATCCTGAGATAGAGGACGCTTTGCATCTTTCTGGTGATTTTCGAGTAATCCAACTCATTATATTTTGGTTCTATGGTAGAACAAAATACGGCAATTTTTTCCACGTAGTTCAGCGCTCATCGATGGCATATAGACGAGAGAATAGTTGTATTGACTTAATTTGTTTTAATCCTTAATGTTTAAGTAACTTACAGATGGAGCAATGTATAAGCCTCCACATTATGACAGTTTATAAAATATTCAAATAGACTTCTCTTCATCTCTTTTTTTTTGAAGAGATGAAGAGTAGGGCGAGATGAAAGTTAAAGAAACGCGTCTTCTGTTATATTACTTTAGTTTTATTGTTCTTCGGATATAGAGAAGACTCAAAATTCAATCTGCCTATTACCGGAAGATGATGTGTTCATCAAACTAATTGCTAATATTTCTATCCTCTCGAGTAAAAATTAATTAAACATCCATAAATACGGTTAAACATGACCTTCATTTGTACATCAACTTTGTACTGTATGACCTTGAGTATCAGTATCGTAAATAGTATCAGATCATGTTAGTTTATTTACATGAACCGTTAACATATTTAGTGTTAAGAAATCCACAAAATACATTTTCGATTGCGTATAATATATTCACATAAAATTTAAGCATTGTTCTTTTTATTACTGTTGCATGTACGTATAAAGTAGATGGTAATCTAAGGAACCTAAAAGTAATTCATTGGTTTAAAATAAAAGGAAAGGAATATAATTTACGACAGTAACATTTTGTGGTCTGTTTCATATCCCTTATTATTTAATTTTTTTAACAGTATATCTTTTTAATGGTACCATTAAAAATAATTTACAACGTTAAATATTAAATTTTGTTAAATTACCATTAGTATTGTTTACCTACTTCATTTCCATATAAGTAAAATATGCAGTAATTTAATAAATTTATTTACTGAAGTTAAATGGACTTATTAGAAATTCATTGTAGTCATTCTTAAAATGGTGTATTAGATAATTATTTTGAATCAGATTGTGAGTCAAGATTGCATGACAATGAGAAATAGCATATGCGTGTTTTCACGGATTGCCTTTTGTTTTACCATTTTTCACACCTCAAAAATTCTGCAGACTGTGATAAAATCAACTTTTTCAACCTTACAAAAAGTTGTATATCATATGACTTCATACAAAGAAATTAGTCACTTTCTATTTAAAAAATTATAATGGAAAGTTTTTTATTATCAAATATAACCTTCATTCCCGGTTTCTTCACAGGATTTTATAAACTAAAAATTAATATATGTAGTTGTTAATTTACTTGACCCCTTATTAACCCAATGGACGTTTTAGTAAACTTTTTGAACTTATTTTCTTATAGTACAACTTGTGAGTATGTCTGACATTTAGTTCTTTTATTTTTGGTTGACTTTACATATACTTCGCATACTTTGCATAAACGAAAAATGCATATTTCGTAACCTATTTTCTGCCCTCCCTATATGAAACAATACACAATAAAATACTGCAAAAAAGAAGAAGCAACAAGAAAACACCTGAGTTAAGCAGATTAGGCATTCTGTCGTACATATTGCTAATTACAAGAAGGATACTGAAATCAGTGGCGGCTCGCGGGTTAGAAAATAGGTGAAGAGTTAGGATGTTTAAACAGTTAGAAAAAAGTAGATTAATTTTTCTTAAGACTTACTTATATCTATTTATAGTTATCTATTATATTTTCATAAAATGGCTGATCCTTCTATAGTTCTAGCAACAATTATTTCTCGATAGAAACAGTTGCTAAAGATATCTTCTTGGGAAATGGTATTTCTTGAATATGTATTTATACGTTTCAGACACGAAAAGCCTCTTTCCACTGAAGCATTTGTTGATGGAATAGATAAAATTATTCAATAATATACAGCTTGTAAGCTTCTGTAAAAATGTCTTTGTATACATTCCGCTTTTTGAGCAGTTCATCCAGCGGCATGGTTCTGTAACTTTCATCACTATATAACAGGCAAAGTTTGTTTTTAAGTCGTTGATGTTTGGTATATATATTTCCATAGAATTGTTCCAAATTTTCAAAAGCATTAGAAGGGAAACGCGAGCTATATTGTTAAAATTTTGCAGTATCGGCGAGACATACAAATTTCAACTTTTCGCAGTCCGGAAACCTGACGTCTATTTCTATTGAAATATGGTCCAGATATTTCTTAAAAAGGTGCTTTATATCTTGTACTAATAGCTTCGTTAGAAATACCAGCGTATTGTCGTTTTGTAATTTCTAATTCTCGTCATTTCTCTTTTTGTTTAATATTTCACGTATCTGCTTTATTTGATGCACGTAAAATTTAATATCTAATGATTCTTTTTGTAGTACATCATATAGATTATCTGGACAGAATCGGTATGTTTATATAATGCCCACGTAATATTTAAAATTTCTACAAATCCATTCCTGTTCCAAGCCAATTGTTTATTAGAAAATAGTAAACAGAGCCAGCAACATTGGGCTACTACATAACTATTTACAATTTGTGAACCAAGCAGATTTGAAATTTACGTTGAGATTTACCAGATCTCTTAATCTCTTTTTTGGTGAATATTGATAAAACATCTTCGACGTACGTCTTACGTCGTACGTCTTCCTTCCAGTAACACGTCTCTTTTATCTACGTCTTTCCAGTGACAGAACAGTGTTTCCAACAAATTACAAATAATATCGTTAACTGGATTCATTATAACTAATGTAAATTATTATTTCGTTTAACATTGTCACTAATAAAGATGAAATATCACTTATACGAAATATCAATTATACGATCACTCAGCTGATCACTGAGTTAATACACATTAAAATAAAAAAGCAAGTCTAAAAATGATGAAAACACAACGCAAATTTAATAAATCGCTGAAATTCAAAAATATACTGCGCTTCAGTGCATTAAATAGATGCAAGTCCACTGTGCAGATACCCTATAAAATCTCGGGAAACTCTTCACCTAGGAGGAGGGAAAAGACGAACTGAACGGAAGAAGGCTATTGCGGGACGTAATATTACCATGGCAACCCGCTGTAACAGTGCATATTTGAGGGTATTTGATTTTCATGTTTGCGAGTTATTTATATTATAGATAACGCGCATGGACTATTGAAGATTTAAAGGGCATTCCAATGTAAACACAGTGTTTTAGTAGCATAACGGCATATTATGCTTGACATAAAAATATAATAGGTTTTTTATAACAAAATTTATTTGCATATACATATTAAAGATATGATATATTCCAAAAATATAAAAAAAGAAGTCCCAGTCTCAATTTATTTGGTGAAGAGGCACTTCACCTACTTCACCTGAATAGCCATCACCACTGACTGAAATTCCGGTGGGAGGATTTTATTAGCAACGAGAAACTACAGAGACAGACAGGGTAAATGTACACATTGTGTCACAGGAATATACACAAACACGCCTAACCGTCTAATGTGCGAATTGAACCCGCGTCCGAATTTCCCCGAGTCGAAAACCTAGGTCGGCTTCAAGCGATTGTCATCGTTACCCCTGGATGAATCCAGGAAATTTGAATATGTTCCACGAGGTAATTATGGAATAATTTACCTTTAGAAGATCTGACCATATCTATAACCATGTGAATTTGATTTTGAACTGAAAATCAGCTAGTTGAGTAAAAAACTCCGAACATTTCTTGCCGCCACTCGCCGTTGAACCCGAGATGTAAGCGTCAAAGGTCAAAACGTTGTCTATTACAGCACTTAACCATTTATTTCGTGACAGCCAATAACCAAAATATTTTTTTTATCCGAATGATTTATAGAACGGACAATTTTGGTCTAGGTTTCAATGGCGCCGACCAAGCTAAACGCGCCAGCTGTTTGCGTCGGTTTATTACTGACTTTCTAAAGAAGGCCATATCCAAAGAAACTGGTGTAAAACTAAACACGTAATTCACGTTTGATTTAACTGTTGTTGATTGCTTGTAATATACTATTTTGTGTACTAAATATTAATGTATTTAGTTCTAGAATAAATGCAGCACTGATTGGTAATTATAAAGTCGATCAACGTTTCGAAATGAATCTGCGGGCGAATCAATCGAAAATAGGATCTGAATTCTGAAAACTGAATTGCAAAATAGGAAACTGTGGTTATGTATGGACGAGAAGACATATTATAAAAAAAATTGTTGTTAATGTTGTAGTATGTACAATGTATAATGTACGTACTATAATGTTCAGTTATACTAGCTAGTAAACGATTAAAAAAAATGTACTAAATTTGGTAATAAATAAATTGACAGACAGCATCTTGACATTACTAAACTACCGATTCTTACTGGAGAACATGGTTGGAGACATAATTTCAATATTATTTTGAGCGTTTTCAACAATAAAGTCTTTTCATCCAGTTTTAGAATTTGATCCTAAAGAAGCAATTATCATAAAAAAAAGTCAAGGAGAATTTGGAGATCGTCTCCTCATATTAAACCAGATTTACAATTTACTTTAAATAACGCAAAAAGTAAGAGCGTTATAGCAAAGGTTGATAGTGCTTTCAGATCCATGAAATCTCAAAGATTATTTTAATTATACAAATAATACAAAACTAGATGTCGAACAGTCATCCTCCTCATCATCATATACGAACGTTCTTTATTGCAGTGAATAAGTTTCGATAGAACTATAGAAATATACAGCTCAACTAGAATAGGAACAAGTATCAAAACTGCGATATCGGACCTCCTGGTCTGTACTCAGTCTAATTGAGATGGCATGAGTGAATATCGATGAATATATATTAAATGTGAATGTATATACAGTTCGATCTGGCTGCACGTAAAGTGCATTCTTTTACCTCCGAATGCTGCCTTACTCTTTGTTCTACGCATACCTTCAAATACCTAAAGGTTTTATTTTTTTTATAAATAAAAAAACTGATTTAGTATTGACGGTTAAATTTAGGTATGCTAGCCCCTCATCTCCATTGGAAAAATATCTTTTATATATATTTTTTTCTTTCGTGGAAGATACAATTTAACAATTTAGAGATATAAATACATTTTGATACATTTTTGTTGTAAAAATAGTTTTGTTACCTTGTAAACCTACGTCTTCCTGGCATTATAAATATTTGCAAAAACTTTTAATTAACTAAATTAAAAGTTAATTCGGTTAATTAAAAATTATTATTTAACCAAAATCAAAATATCGTTTACAAAAATAAACTATATGATAACAGGCTTATTTATGTTTGCGTTAATCAGATATCTTGTTTCCATTATTAGGCTTATTTCATAATATCATTTTAAATACACATAAATGTCTTAACCACCATGACAAGTCTGAATCGTGCCACGAGGCAGTGACATTAAAAACAATAAATGTGAAGATAACACATGTCTAACTGGAAACCGTAACCGTAAAGTTTGTTTCACGGTTCCTCTATATCGCCTCCTAGGTTGTGAACACCTTGCCTTCGATTGCACCTTGCATGTACATATGTAAGTAAGTATATTGTGTATATACGTAGTTCGTTTGCCTCATACTGCGTGAACTAAAACAAAAGATTTGTTTCTTTTATCTTTATTAATATCAATCATAAATAAGAGTTATTATTTGTTTGAAATGTGTTTTGAAACATTTAAGCCAAAATATAGCAATATTATTAGCTAAAATGATTTTTGAGAATGGTATAATTAATTGGGCTTAGATACTTGTTGGTCAGTGAAAAATTTATCTTAGACAGGTGAGACAGAGGCCATTTATATTATAATCATTTTCCGGAATAATATAAATAGGAAATAGCATATATCTAATGCCATTTGAAGCGAAAGATATATGAGCATTATCATCGACTCATTTCGTCTCACGTCGTATTTCATCTAATGCTTATCCTTTTTGCTTTTAAGCTTTTCAACGTTGTTAGAGTATATTTTCTTGATATTTATATTAATTAAAAAAAAAAGAAAAAAAATTCTGATCAAAGACCGCATCAATGACTGGGCAAGAGACCAGCATAGAGAAAGGCGGAGAGGAGTAGCGGGTTGTCGAATAACAAAACTCTTCATCGAATACTCAGAGATTGAGAAATGGGTCCAAGAATTTATTAAATTGAACAGGCAAAAAGCCAGAACCCTGGTAGGAATCATAACGGGTCACCATAGTAGCCTGAATGCATATAAGCACAAGCTGAGGCTGACTGACAGCCCGGCATGCAGATACTGCAGAGAAGACGAGGAAACCTCGATTCATCTTCTTTACACCTGCTCCGCACTGGAGGAGAGGAGGTGCATTATATTAGGGACCCCTGTTATCCTAGAAGAGGCGAGGCTTAAGGCGAGGAACGTGCCCAAATTGCTCCCTTTATGGGATAGCATTTTTGGATAATGACCCGGATAAGAGGGGATCGCCAAGGGACTACCCATGCGATCAGTGGCTGATGAGACCCAAACCCACAAAACATAATAATAATATATTAATTAATAATACCTAATGACTCTTCCAGTTCATATATTTTCTATTAATTTTTCTAATTCCCTTCCATTTATAGTAAGTACTTTACTTCTTGTTTTTTTTTTAGTTTTTTTTTTTATAAAACTTTACACTGCTTTTATCTTAGAAGTTATATTGGGAATGATACTTCTTAACTTGTATATAGAGGAACACACCTTATAGATGGCTCTGAAATTGTATGTGGAAGGTCTATGGAGAATTTGTGGGTTTGTGGGTTGTTGAGATATGTACACGTCCTGAAGGAAGTTATACCGATAGCGATTCCGCCTTCTAGGTGCAAGCGTAGATCGGATCTTCCCTGTTTTTTCTATTTAAAAATAATAATCGAGTTGCATTGAATTTTGATTACTCCCTAAATTTCGGTCTACACCTATGATTCAAGAACTCTAGAAAGATTTCGATTTGAGATGTTCTCTGAAGATCTAATTGTAAGCTGATAAATCTCTGTCAGTCACTGGTCATCCATGCCATAGTAGTCCAAGTTAAAATTATGGCGATTTTATATCTTCTATTTCATTTTATTTTATTTATTTTATCTTATGAAAATTAAATACTGCTTCAATTAGAACAAGAGGGAGGATAGAACAAGATATAAAAATAATTCTCTTTACATACAGTTGTAAGAAAAATTAAAAAAAGTTAAGTGTATCTCACATTATGCTTCATGTTGCTGATACTTATACCCTGATGATGTACCTATTATACATATCGGTTTATATCCTTCATTATTTATCCTGTTCTCTTCATACCATCTTATTCAACAAAAATGCGTTATAGATATCAATGGCAGATGTAAGATATAAAAAGCTATTAAATCCCTTGGTGATCTTCCAGTGTTAGTGGAAAGCCAGAAAGTTAGAAGAAAGTAGTTAACCTCTTCCTATCATAAAATCTTCTTCAGAAGTGATGCCCAACATACGACCAATCAGTCATTCTCAGAGAAACATTTCTCATATTTTGGTGTCCTTCAGGAAGCTAAGATTGTTAACCCATTATTGGTTACTATATTCCTACAGATGATACTCAACATATTTGCAATCAGTCATGGCTCTGAGAAACATACATATTTTCTTTTCATGGCCTTTCTGAGGAAGCCAAAACAAGTTTATGATTACCACCTGTATCATGTTTCAAGAAATGATGGTGAAGAAAATCTACTATTCTTACAATACCTGAATAATTTTCGTAAAGAGCTGTCATTTTTTATTCTTTCACACTGGAGATGATATTCGTCATTTTTGGTCTAAAATCTTAAGTCTTTATAAACCGAATAAATCATTGTCTTGACTATATGTCCGATTATTATATTTTTTATAATAAACCACAGTATGCGAAATTCGAATTGTGAATTAGAAGAAAAATATTAGGAGTACATAATTGAACAACATTTTTTATAGCGTGGTACGAGATCTCAATAATTATTCCTGCTTTGAGATGAATATTTATACTGTAGGTGGTTATTGCAGAAAGTAATAAGCTAATGTTAGTAGTGAAGTTAGTAACCCTTTTCTTCGAATAAACTCGCATTTCACAAATCATATTATAAACTCAAGAAATTGAAAATAGATACGGAAGCTTCTCTCATTCTATCATATTAAAAATATTAAATGATAAGTCATATAAAATCTCAAATCTCAATTTTTAATTGTAAATTCAATATCACATCATATTGCACTTATTTACGATTCCTGGCATATTTATAATAAACAACAGCATACTCAACGTGCGGAAATAAGGAAAAATAGTACTGGGAGCTCAATAAATATTAATTTGCATGAAACAATTTAAGAGTGGATTTCCAATAGTAACGCTGACTGACGGCAAATAAGCATCCACGTGTGGTCTATACTGATAGGCCCATGTGTTGAGGATGCAATGCTACCTGAAGTAGTAGCTCTATTGAAGAATTATTACCTAGAAGTGATAGATACTGGGGAATTATTAGTCATTAAAATGGTCGTCCACTACCACCGAGGACCATTCCTCAATACATCCATGATGTGGGATTGCTGAAGGAGTGACGGTCTGATGGTGAGACATGTAGGCCGATGCGACGGCCTGAGTGCTTGTGAAACCTATCTACCCTCCTCCATATAGATTGTGAATCGGAGTCTTATAGTTTATCTTTGTTAGCGCCCTAACTATATTACTGGTAAACAATTGAACTGTTTAATCTTCTGAATCTTGAAATCCACATAATTTTTCTCTTTTCACTGTCACTTAAACTGCTATCCGAAGAACTTTTTAAATTTAATAATACACAAAAACTTTCGTCGTGTTCAGTCGATTTGGTGATACTTTCTTCGTGCACGCTGTAGATCCCAGCGAGCAGTTGGTCGGTCATTGAGGAACCTACACGTTATTCGGTATCAGTGCTGTGCATCGCATATTTTACGACGACCGTGGAAAACACCTGCCTTCCCCAGGAAAACGGCCGTATGGGTATTCTATGAACGTCACCGATACCCACTAGGTGGATGGCGTACACCGGACGCGGTCCTGTCAACGCTCGTTAACTCATTGTGTGGTTAATCTTTGGCCTTTGGCCTTCGGATGATTAGAGGTGACATCTATATTTCATTTTCGGTGCAGCGAACGAATGTCACTGGGGGTTTTGTTGCTGTTTATTGATTTATGGCGGATGGGCTATTTTGTGGGAGCGCTGGGACGAGTTGAATTTATTTACAATTGAATTGAATTGAATTGTAAAAGGTGGATAGGTGAATGCTGTGAACATCGTCAGAGAAACAGGGTACCTTTCAATTATTGTTAACAACTAAGCGAGTTGTATTAAGATACTGTTATGTGTATTACAATATCTTTATAGATATATTAGTTTGTTCCTTAAATTTAAATACATTGAACGGAAAAAATTACATATGTTGTAAATAACCATCAAAGTGTTGAAAATCTAAAATGATTACAAAAAAGTATTTATAAATTAACTACCATTTCAAACAATGTGAATGAACAGACCACTATAAACGTCACTAGGAAATTAAAAAACGAAATAGAATCAGGACTACAGACAAGTATATCCTTTTAGTTTAATTGAAAGTTGTATTACATTTTCTATATCACTTCTATATCGCTTACTTTATTTTATATGGAATTTATCTCTAGAGACTGGGGTTTTCCCTAACTGTGGGAAACTATGTTGACTTCCGCCCAATTTTCCTGTGGTCCAGAGTGGAGGACTGGGCCCAGTATTGACGTGTCATTGTATGTTTGTGTTTGAGTCCAAGTGGAGGAAATTTTACTCCTCTCTGTATATGTAATCTTGTCCTTGTTTTTATGTGTAATACCCCACTCCATAGTCTGAAACTTTATGGGAAGGAAGTTGATATGTGTCCAAACATCATCATCGCTTCATGAAAATCCGTACAATTTGATCAAATACCTACTCAATATATAGGATACTACTTATGTATATTTTCTCAATATATAGCTAATATTTAGCTAGATAGATTTCAATGGCAGTTTAATGTGATATACAAATTTCTGCTGCTGATTACAATAATTGCATTGATCATAAAGTTATTATGAACAAATTAAATCTTCTTCATTAGTTTCATTAACATCAAATCATACCTGTACGTATATTATACTTTATATTCTATGCTATCTACTCGATATACGATACTCTACACTCTAAATACTGTATACGTTTATCCAGCTAGTGAATTCTCCATTATCCAGCATGTGGATTTTCTACACCCCAAATTCGACAATATTGTTTGCTGACGTATCCGTCAAGATGAAAATGTGTTTCATCACTGAAAAAATGTGTGTTACAAAAACCAACATCAACCTTTTTCCTTCCTAACACCCAACTAACAAATGTACGACGTTGTAAATGATCTGTGACTTTTAGCTGTTGCCTCAACTGAATTTTGTATGCTGACAGAAGCAGATCTTTTTTTAAAATCCGATGTGTTGTGACTCTTGACATATTCAGTTGTTGTGCACGACGTCAAATTGATGTGTTTTAGATACTACTGTACACTTTCTCTCACAGTGGCAATATTTTCATCTGACCGACGACGGCGAGGACGTATTGGTGTTGCCTTATCAATAACAGAATCCGTCTCCTCAAATTTATTGATTGAGTTAGGAACTATTAACTCTGTAAGGGCTTCATTTTGTCATAATTTTGTGAAAATTTTTTTTAATGCTACTGTAAATTATCGCCCACTTTCATAAAACAGTTGTACACTTGTCGTATGTTTTGTAAATGATAGTCGTTAAATATTGACACCCTATTTTTGACAGAATACAAATGGCGTGCAATTCAAATGCTATAGTTTCAACTGAGACACCCTATATATCAATTTTAATTGTTTTAGTATGTAATACTGAAATATTTAATAATATGATTTATGAGAAAGATACGAAACGGGCGAGATGCCGGAGGATTATAAGAGGAACATTAGCGTTACTATACCGAAGAAGAGCAGACAAATGCGAGACCTTTCGAACGATTAGCCTAACCTCTCATGCGTCAAAAATCTTAACCAGAATAGTGCAAAAGACGATAGAAAATAGAGCGGAGGAAATACTAGAAGACCAATTCGGGTTTAGGCGAAATAGGGGAACTTTTCTAGCGCTAAGAGTAATGTTAGAGAAAACAATAGAAAAAGGAAAGAACGCTTATATAGGATTTGTAGATTTAGAAAAAGCTTTTGATAACGTAAGATGGGGAAAATGTTCGAGATACTAAAGAGCGCAGGAATGAAGTATTATAGAGATAGAAGAGTAGTGCACAATCTATACAAAGAGCAGACTGCTGTTATAGAAGTAGAAGAGGAAAAAAGGGAAGTAGATATTAGGAAAGGAGTAAGTAGACAAGGAAGTACGCTATCACCACTAATTTTTAATCTGTACATCGAAGAGGCGCTTAATGTGGTAAAAGATAGAGTGGATTTCGGGGTTAAAGTACAGGGACAGAAACTAAAAATGCTGAGATTCGCGGATGATATAGCAGTATTAGCATCTAGTAAGAAGGAATTAGATTCAGCATTGAACGAAATGAAGGCAGTGTTGACAGAGGAATACGGAATGAGACTTCACTTATTTAGGAAGTAAAATAAATTGGGATGGAAGAAGCGATAAAGACATAAAACAAACAATAGCGCAGGGTCGAGTAGCTTTTAACAATAAGAAAGCACTTTTATGCTAGGGGGTTATAAACTTAGAAACAAGGAAGAGATTTTTGAAAACATATGTATGGAGCACGGCACTATACGGTTGCGAAACCTGGACGGTAGGGGAAGCAAGTAGGAAGAAATTAGAAGATTTTGAGATGTGGTGTTACCGAAGAATGATGAAAATACCATGGACTGATAGGGTTAGAAACGAAGAAGTATTGGAGAAAGTCGGCGAGAAAAGAAGTATGTGGAAAAACATAAAGAAGAGAAGAGATAGAATGGTAGGCAACTTGATGAGACATGGGGGAATAGACCCCCATGGATATTTTGGAGGCAGAAATAGGAGTGAAGAAAGGCAGAAGTAGGCCTAGATTAGACTACTGCTCGAAAATAGTAGGGAATGTAGGTTGTAGCACAATTAGCGAAATGCGTAGGTTAGCACAAGATAGGAGAAGCTGGAGGTTAGCCTCCAACCAGTCTTAGGACTGATGACCTCATGATGATGAGAAAGAATATTTAATTCTTTTTGTCCTATTTTAAATTTGATAAATTTTAATAATAACTCTATATGTATATAACTCTATATAATATATCTACGATATTGTTTAAGTAATTGGTAATTAAAGCACACCGATTCATTAATAAATAATACATAATTATGAAATGTGTAGGAGTTTTTCAACTTGTAATTTATTATGGAGAAAAATAACTATTTTGATCTTAAATCTAATGGCTTGAAACTTCACGTTCTTAACATTAAGAAAATATATAGACATGAGTTAAAGTAGTATGCAAAAATATATTTTAAATGGACAATACAAATGCTAAGTGAAATAACTTAATATATAGACTAATTACTTTCTACTTATTGGTTGCTATTCAACCACTTTTATTGAAAATCTCGGATTTTTATCTTATAGGTGATACCTTTTATTTAGGTAATAAACTAAAATCCTGGGTAATGCTAAGAAAGCACAGATAAAGATGACGATTACATTATCTACATCGTCGTATTGAATGTACGATCAAATGTCATTGAATTCCCATTTATTGAACATACATTTTTCAAGACGCTTATCCGCGGCTATAATAATACTAGAAATGAACACAGTAAAGAAGCGGATGTCCAGTCATCGGTATCGAATGAACGGAGTACTCTTGACCCTCGATGAAAGAGAATACCTTGAGAATAGTTTTTATGTGCTTCTTTTGTATAATAATTAACACTTTTTTGTATGTAATGGACCAACAATAAAAATTGTTAATTTATTTGTTGTATTGTTGCTGGAATTCCAACTAATTCATTATTGTCCCCGAGGCGCATCTGCTGGTAAACATACAAGGTGTATAAGCAAAGTAAATATTACAAACGAGATGGAATTGAAGAAGTATATTGGAATGGGACAGATTTATAATATTTTTCTGAACCGCACCCGCCATCTGCAACTGAAGTCAAACTTGGATAAGTTTCAAGTTAGTATTTCACTAAGGAACAACAAACTCTAGCTGTTATCATTGACATCGAAATATGTATTCACAACTGCATACAAATATTGATTGTGGTCATAAAGATTATATCTATAATGTGTTGTATTTATGAAAAGTACCGAAACAGTGTTAAGTGCGAGTATCTTTTAATACAAGGTGGACCACGGGAGCGGGAAGTTTTGAAAATGTTGTTATTTCGTAATTATGCATATGTTTCTGTGGATTTTCCTGTCACCTTATCTGTCATTTTATGCCATTTAGTAATCATGGAACAGTGGTCCGGTGAACAACGTTCGTTTGTGATTAAATCTTACTACAAAAATCATGACTGTGTAGTCGCAGCGCAGCGTCAATTTCGAATTAATTTCAATATTCCTCGTCACGGAATAGTTCCATCTACCCACAAAGGAATCAATTCGTAAATTTGAAGAAACTGGATCAGCTAAAGATGTCAAACATAAGGGACCAAACAGAAGCGTCAGAAGCCTTGATAACATTGATCGCGTTAGAGCAGCTATAGAGCGCAGTCCAAAACGTTCAAGTCGAAAACAAAGCCAGGCTTTGGCTTTATCTAGTACCAGTTTTCTTCGAATTTTGCACAAGGATTTTCATTTCCATCCTTACAAAATCCAGGTTGTCCAAACACTGAAACCAATAGATTCCCCTGTTCGCCTGCATTTTGCTGAAACGATGCTAGAGCAAGAAATTGATGTTCACAATTTATGGATGTCTGACGAAGCACATTTCCATTTATCCGGCTATACCAACAAACACAACTGCCGCTATTGGGCTTTGGAAAATCCATAGAAACTTCACCAACAGCCGTTACACAGCCTGAAGGTAACAGTATGGTGTGCAATGTCTTCAATGGGAATTATCAGTCCTTACTTTTTTGAAGATCAGAATGGAAATTCGTTGACAGTAAATTCTGCGCGCTATACTGAAATGATTAATCAGTTTCTTACACAGCAATTGAACATGTTTCCATAGAACAACCCAAACAGTTGGTTCCAACAAGATGGCGCTACTTCTCATACCGCAAGAACATCAATGGATGCTTTGCGAATATTGTTTCCAGGTCGCGTTATTTCCAAACACGGGAACATTCAGTGGCCTCCAAGATCGCCAGATCTCACGGCATGCGACTACTTTTTGTGGGGTTACCTAAAAGGTAAGGTTTCTATTGATAATCCACGAGATATTCGGGAGCTCAAAATGAAAATTAGTGAAGAAATTGCTAACGTACCCCTGAATATGTTGCGTCGCGTTATACAGAATTTCAACGTTCGACTCTAAGAGTGTGTAGAGAGAAGAGGACGCCATTTGCCAGGCATAATATTTAAGAAATAAAAATGGCACACAATTATCTTTTTATAGTTATACTTTGTTTTAATTAAATACAGTTACTTTCTGGATTACATTGTCTTCAAATCTTCCCACTCCCGTGGTCCACCTTGTACTTCTCACTAAAGCATATTATATTTTATTTTTCGTCAGTATTGTCCATATTTTTAAACTGCTACTGGATTCGATGTACAAATAGCCTACTTAATAAATTTATTTCAGTTAATATGAAATAAAAACAGGAGACCAGTTTTCCACGAACACCGAAAGATTACGCAATTTTTGTAACAAGGTAGGCATCATCAGGAGACTATTAACACATGATTCAATTTTAATCTTCTCCCCGATGATTCAAACTTGGTTGGCGAAACGCACGTCGAAAAACGTATTTCGGTGTTGACAGAAAACTGGTCTCCTGTTTTTGTTGCTACGTCGAAGTAGAATTGCAGCTCCTTTCCAAGATTAATACGGAATAGGCAATGCAGATGCAGCTTTCGTTATCATTTTATTGTAATATCGGCAAAACTTTGTACCATCAGAATCAACGAAATTTCAAAGACAATTGAACCATAACGTATTAAAACATAATATGTTTAACAATTTAAACATATTTGATTAAGTGGAAGAACAATCACATGACCTTGACAGAGATTTTGAACTCTGACGTTCGACAACACTTTTACAATAATTATGTCACATTTTTATTTTAGCAGATTATTTATTTTGTTTACAAATTACTGTAAACTTGTTATAATAAAGTATAATTTTCTATTATTAAGAAACCTATTTTTTCCAATGATGATATGAAAGGTTGATAGCAAATCACATGGATTTCCTAACTTATCCTCTATCGAGTGAAAATTCTGTTGACATTTATTATTATGTCATAGAATTTGTATTTTTCAATCGTCTAATCAATTGATGAGGGCTTTTATAGAAAATCGGACACCACCATCTCCCTAGTCATTACGAGATATAAAGAAATGAGAACATAAAAGAAACAGACCAAAAAACCTATGAGCTAAATAGATAGCATTTACTTATTTATTATTCGTTGAGATTAGATATTAGGTATTCAGTCACCCTTTTTCACAACTCATTTAGTAATAAGTAGGTACACTTTACTTGAAGCGTTTGTTACTGGTTGTTTATTTTTCTGATAGCTGTTTTATACCTTGCCCTGTGATGAGGTCATATCCTCGGCTTTTTTGAACTCAATTTGTTACGAATTATATTTGTAACATTTCATAATTGTATAGGATAGCGTTTCTAGAAATGATGTAATGTCTTCTTCCTTTTTGTATTCCGACGGAAATAGTTAGAAGACATTCACTAAATAATGTTCAGTGAATGTTTTGGCTTCTTATTTATCTGTTCTAGCCCATGATCTGTCTTGTTTTATAATGGGTGGAATTGTGTCTTGTAATTTTAAATTTTTGCTGTAACTTTCCATAACGAGTAGTTTGTATTATCTCTAGGAGTTAATCCTTCTAAATGGTGTTGAATAGCCTGGTTTTTATCATTGGTGAATAATTCAGTTAGTTCTATAATAATTGCCTTCTCTTGTGGGTTCCTACTTGTTATTCACATTTCCTCACGTGATGTCTTTTGGAAGTAGCTCCTTTTGTCAATACAGAACAGTTTTGATAGATATCCTGGATATTTGCTAAAGGAGTTGCATCCTAGGCTACTTGTTATATAGTTTTTATTAATATTTGCTATGCTGCGTCTATGTCTTCAGCCATCTTTAATGAAATATCAGCAGTTATTCTGATATCAACTAGATTATTAACTATTCTGGTTATCAACCAGATATTTTAATAATTTCCATTCGGTTTCTCTGTTGGTAAGTGTAATTAATTTTTCTACTTTATTAGCATTGCAATTTATAGATATTAATATAGACGAGAGATCAGGCTCTGGAGAGCTCTATTCTACGAGGTAATTGCTTAAGGAACTATTTTTGGTACCTAATACAAAATTCAACCCTATCTATTATCTTATTTTTGTCGCTCAGCCGGTAGATAGGCTTGCTAATGGATAGAATGTAGTAATTTATTTTTGTTCATACAGTTAAGAAGTTTTCGACCTTTTGTAATAATTAATTTGAACTACGGAGAAATCACAAATACGAAAAAATACTATCAATTTACGAAGTATTCGTTAAATGGTTGTGGTGTAGTCATATTACAGACAGTACTTTGGTGGTACAATTAGGTATTCTGTATGTAAATTTCAATAGAAATATATGCTCAAATTATGGTGTTTGCTCAAAACTAACCAATAATTAATTAATTAATATAGATAAAAGTGTTTTCATATAATGACATCTGCCAATCCAATTTTTACTTTTCCGCACTCCACTATAGTAGCGGAAAAGTAATGTAATTGTGTAAAGAAAAATGGAAAATTGTTTTAGTTTATTTTTCGTTTTTCGGCCTAAAACCCAAAATAAAATGGTTTTAAAAAAAGTTTATCTGTGTGTGTATCGTGGCATTAAAATTTATTGTTAGCACGATAACTCAACTAAATCGTGTCATATCGATCGGGGTTTAATTTATTCTGATCGGGGACGTCTTCCAGATGACACTTATTGATTTTGAGGTGGATAAGACACGGCCCACCCTATCCATGGGTCATGAGAAAGCACAGTGGTGGACTATTTGAGAAATTTTTTTTTGTTAGAACGATAACTCAGCTAAATAGTGTCGGATAGATCGGGTTTTGACTGATTCTGATAGAGGAAGTCTCCCAGACGACACCTATTGATGTTGAGGTGGATAGGACACACCTCACCCTGTCTATGGGTCATGATAAAACACAATGGTGGACTACTTGAGAATTTTTTTTTTGTTATCATGATAACGCAACTAAATGGTGTCGCATCGATCGGGCTTTGACTGATTCTGATCGGGGACGTCTCCCAGATGACACCTATTGATTTCGAGGTGGATAGGACACACTACACCCTGCCGATGGGTCATGAGAAAGCACAATGGTGGACTATTTGAGAAATACTTTTTGTTAACACGATAACTCAACTAAATCGTGTCAGATTGATTGAGTTTTAACTGATTCTGATCGGGGGCATCTCCCAGACGACATCTATTGATTTTGAGGTGGACAGAACACACTTTACCATGTTCATGGGTCATGAGAAAGCACAGTGGTGGACTATTTGAAAAATTATTTTTGTTAGCACGATCACTCAATTAAATCGTGTCGGATCGATCAGGTTTGGGCTGATTCTGATTAGGGACGTCTACCAGACGACATCTACTGATTTTGAGGTGTATAGGATACACCCCACCCTGTCCATGGGTCATGAGAAAGCACGATGGTGGACTATTTGAGAAAAATTTAAAAAGTAAAACTGTCGCATAAATCACATATTCTGCATTTATTTATCTATTTGGTTGGTTTGGTTGGTTTATTCTCTCTGCCACTTAATTTCAAGATAGAGATGTTCTAAGTGCGGAAAAGTCGTTTCAGGGTTTTAAAACTGTTTATTTATTAATTAGTTTCTGTTCCACGCAGAGAGTCTTTTTACATCATCATTAGAAACACATTCTATCTTAATTTTAAATTCTCACGTGGTAACACATAAATCCAAATCACTGCATCACTGTAAACACGTTTATCTTAGTTCAATTTTTTGTTACCATATCTTACGCTGCGTTACAGTTTCCTATTTATTCGCGTTCTTGCAGCGGACACTTCCTGGCAAGATATATGGCCGTACTTTGTAAGTAGCAAATAACTGTCGGGTTTAAGACAGAAGTCAAACCCTAAAGTTTCCGTTCGGTCAATTTTTCTTTCTCCGCATACCCTCATTTCCACATCGTTCTGACAAATAAGATGGATTATTTGTCCGGCTCGCCCTGCCAATTGATTTACATTGATGGTCTGCACTTTTTTACACTCGTTTTTTTCGAATACGCTGTATGAAAATAGGGGTAATTGAAAAGAATGGGACGAGTGTTGTTTTAATAAATCTACAATTATTTATTATAACTAAAAGGTGAACATTATGTAATAGAAAGGGCTTCAAATGGAAATTTTAATTTTGGTATGAATTATATTTATTTACTACAGTACTACAGTACTATATAAAGTACTTATGACATTGGATCCTATGCCTGGAACACACATGAATGTTGTTAGTGTGATAATCTGGGGGCCTAGAAGTATACCCATGAAGAACATAGATAACACTTTGCAATAAGTCTATATGTCCATAAAAGTATTAATAATTATAAAACGAACAAAGACTTACATATTTTCAGATTGTCACACGGCAATAAACATTTTTTTTTCTAATTTTAAGCTTAAGTTTCCAAGTTTATTGATTTTTGAAGATACTAATAAACTAATCAAAATCTACAAATAAACCTTGATTTGGATGTGGAAATATAAAGGAAATTAAGGCAATTAAATAGCCAATTGTCCATGAATGGAAGGGACAAGTGCTCCATTTTAGTGACATACGATTTTAGAGATTTCGTAACGTATCCATAGCGTATGTAGGATATATCGAAGAAATATACTTCGAACCAGACCCAATCGATAATATTCATAACCACTATTGGAAAATCTCACTAGAAGAGCAAAAAGATCTTCATATTTGAGTTATTACTAACTAAATTAAGAATTACTACTAATCTATTAAGTTTGGATACACAAAAATCAACTTCAGGGAGGTTTCAAACTCCTCCGATGGGGACTCGAATCCAAGCAGAATGCCATTGTTGCACCCATATTTATAGAAGAATACGATTTGGCGATAGCAAGGATAAAAGTGCATATGCCTTGACCGGGAATCGAACCCGGCTCTCCCAATTTCCGGTTGGTTGCTCTGACCGCTGAGCTATCGAGGCACACTCACTATCCTTGCTAATGCGCCAGTTTAATGTGTCACTACAGTACTCCCTCCCTAGAGACATGGTTTGTCTCGATACAATTTAACGGAATGTGACCGCGTTCGCCATTCTTACGAACCGTTGTTCGGTAACCCCCGGACTGTAGGGCGATGGATAGGACGGGAGTCGAATCCGCGAATTTGAGATGTAAGGGAGGTTGGATATACTGGAACGAATCACATCACGTCGGGGTCACCACTTTGGCGTTAACAAGGATAAAGAGTGCTCATGCTTTGACCGGGAATCGAACCCGGGTCTCCCAGTTTCCGGTTGGTTGCTCTGACCGCTGAGCTATCGAAGCACACTCATTATCCTTGCTAATGCCCCAATTTAACGCGTGGCTACAGTACTCCCCCCTAGAGACATAGTTGTTCTCGATACAATTTAACGGAATGTGACCGCGTTCGCCATTCTTACGAACCGTTGTTCGGTAACCCCTGGACTATAGGGCGATGGATGATAGGACGGGAATCGAATCCGCGAATTTGAGATGTAAGGGATGTTGGATGTACTGAAGCGAATCACATCACGTCGGGGTCACCACTTTGGAGATAGCAAGCATAAAGAGTGCTTATGCATTGACCGGGAATCGAACCCGGCTCTCCCAATTTCCGGTTGGTTGCTCTGACTGCTGAGCTATCGAGGCACACTCATTATCCTTGCTAATGCGCCAGTTTGATGCGTCACTACAACGATATGTCACCCATTCGTGTTATAGACAAGAAGCAAAATGCTGCACCTTTACTAGCTCCGCCTCGAGTAACTGATCTACATACCTACTATATTCTCCTAATTAAATTCTATTAATCGAATCTTATCATCTGAAAGATAATCTCAAAGATGCGGAAGAAGTTTAAAATGAGGAATGTAAATTTTGCAATAGAGTAAATGAAAATGGGAAACCCATAGAATAAAGCACCTAGTTCAGATGGAAAAAGTAGCATTCAATAATGTTATCAATTACACTGAAGCATTCATTTCGTGTAGAGCAATATTCTGCTATTCAAAGTTCTGTGTATTCTGCTATTCAAAGTTCAGATTGCATTATATTAAAAAAGTCACACTCCAACTAGTCTTTGACTGAAAGGAAGAGCATTACAGTAGCTTAAAGCTTAATATTTTGAATATCTAAAGATGATATATACACGAACCTCAAGGTGTGCCTCAAGTTAGTGTTTGTTCGGCATTTAAAACAGAAGCTGCTCCAAGTACACTTTCTCATTTAGTGGCAGCGATATAATAAATACCTAGAACTTTCTAATTTTATGCGACCGGAAACAAGATTAGGAACGGCAGTTTGTTATTTGCAAAATTTTCAAAAAGTTCTTAGTTGTATAGTTTGATGGGAAAGAATCAGTTATCGCTAGAGATAGGTCAGTTGGAATGTCAATCAAGTATCCACAGTAATGACGCAGAATTAGCGGATGCAATAGACAAATAGCAAAATACGTTTCAGGTGTATCACTGCAAATAGTAGAGGACGTGCAAAAAGTCCTGCAGTCTTTAAAGGAAGAAAAGAATGATATCCCTTTTAAGGAAAACATTGATAATGTAACAAGGAAGCATCCAAAGTTCGTCAGAATGAGACATACATATATGGGAGCAGTGCTGTCACGAATCCGTTAAATAGTGTTAGAGACTATTTTAGCTATGCAAGTATTACATCTTTAGATGCCGAGCGGACATTTTCTTTATATTAGAATATTTTTTCATCACACCGGACATCATCCACGATGAACGACATTAAAGACATAAGCAATGTTGCATACGTTTAGCTACACTAATCTGGATTTTTAATGCTAACTGGACAAGTATTGCATATTATATAACATCCGTAGTTGCTTATCCAGCCATCTGTGTAGAGAGCTCTATTGATGACATGAATATTATACGTTGACACTGAGAAACGTTCTCGTTGTATTGAATTTTATTTCCAATTTACTTTTTCTACTCATACCAGAAAGACAATAACATCAATCATTAAGCTGATTTTTTATTAGAAACTAGAGTAAATTTACTCACGTAAATACAAAAATTAAGAAAAACTCCTAACAATTCCCTAATATAACTACGCATTTAAATTGTCGAACGATTAAAATGTTATTACACATTTAACTAAATTAAAGACTTTCCGTGTACGGCGTACTATTAGTTTAATGTTCATTACCTTACTGTGGAAGCAAAAAATATCTTTTAATATTTCTCATCGCATGTCGACTGTTTGCAACTGGAAGTCAATTCCCGTCGCCGGAAATATGCAACAAAAGCACTAGAGAACTACATCAACGCAGGGGCCTTTTAATATTTCAATCAAGATATTATGGGTGTTTGAAATTGCCCAAAGTGATTTTTAATTTAGGGTGAATAGTGAGACGGGGGTGCACAATGGATACGTTTTGACTCGGAGAGCTAATGTTGATGAGATCAACCGCGGATCTTCATCCAGTGACGGCTGATGATAATGGGCATAGAGGCACATTCAACATCAACTTCAATCTTGGTTTCTATTAATTTTGTTGTAATGCATTAAGATTAAACTGTCTAAAAGATATACTAATATTTTATGTATAAATTTTATACCTTTATGCTATATATTATATACATTGTTATAATATATACTATATTATACATATATATATATATATATATATATATATATATATATATATATATATATATATATATATACATATATATATATATATATATATATATATATATATATATATATATATATATATATATATATATATATTGTCCATACTGGAGCTTACAGTGCAGACTGTAAGCTCCATGGGACCACCGTAGTTTGAAATTTTAAGGTTAACTTGCGTGACGGAACACAGCAGCTATGTGCACACGTTTAGATCGCTCTCAAAATATTAGTCGTGTCCAGACGTACTTGTTCCTTAAGCGTGTTAATTACAGCTTGTCAAGAATAGGAAAACGTATGAGATTCTCTGTGTATACGTAGAAGATAATGTGAGGCAACATTCGGAGGGAAAAGAGTACACTTTACGCGCGACCAGATCGAACTGTGTACATTCATACATACTCGATATTCACTCTGCAAGGGATTCAATGCAACTAAGTAAATGCCAGGCTATTTACTGCCATCTCATCGGCGGTTCGACATCGCAGTTTTGAGACTAATTCCTATTCTTGACAAGCTGTACGATTTGTTGGTGGTTGTTCAGTAAATGCGTTTAATTAAATTCGATAAGATGGCATCAGAGATGGTCACATTTTAGTAAGTGATCGGTCTCTCGTGGTTGGTTGTTCTGTTCAACGCAATCGTCAGTCATAATTTTAAAGGTTCAACTGAATTCACTTGATTTTCTATTATTATTATTATTATGTTATATGGGTTTGGGCCTCATGCGCCATTGATCGCATGGGTGTAGTCCCTTGGCGATCCCCTCTTATCCGGGTCATTATCCAAAAATGCTATCCCATAAAAGGAGAAATTTAGGCACGTGCCCCGCCTTAAGTCTCGACTCCTCTAGGATCACCGGGGTCCCTAATATAACGCACGTCCTCTCCTCTAGGGCGGGGAGGTGTAAAGAAGATGAATCGAGGTTTCCTCGTCTTCTCTACAGTATCTGCAGGCCGGACTGTCAGTTAGCCTCAGCCTATGCTTATATGCATTCAGGTGACTATGGTGACCCGTTATGATTTCCACCAGGGTTCTGGCTTTGTGCCTGTTTAACTTAATGAATTCTTAGGCCAATTTCTCAATCTCTGAGTATTCGGTGAAGAGTTTGGTTACTCGACAAACCGTTACTCCTCTCCATCTTTTATTGATCTCTGATCAGATTCTGGTCCATAGATATTTTCCCGGGTCCCTAGTCTAGCAAAGTCATCTGCAATTAGATTTCCTTTAATACCATTATGCCCAGGTATCCATAAGAGTTCCACCGGTCCTTTCCCTGCCAAGTGGTTCAATGCTTCATAGAAATTATAGACCAGCTTCGACTTTGTCGTTGCTGAATTCAGGGCTATCAACGCCGCCCTGCTCTCCGAGCAGATACATACCTTCTCCTGGGTCCGATTTTGGTCGACCCCCAGAACACCGTATGTAATTGCAACTAGCTCGGCCTGGAGTGCGGTAGTGTATTTACCCAGGAGGAAAGTTTTACATATCCCATCGCGTCGCCTATACACATCCGCACCCGCTCTGTTCCCACTCTTGGCTCCATCCGTGTAACAGATGTCTGCATTGAGCGGTAATCCAGCTCGACCCTCTATCCAGTCGGTCTTACTGGTGAGGGTGATCTTATATTTCTTGTCAAACAGGAAGTGGACACCCATGCTGTCAGAGAGCATCCATAGGAGCTCCTCCTCAGCTAGCTCTCTTGAGAGTCTATTCAGGTCCCTTACTTTTCTGTTCATGTTTCCCAAACTGTGCATTGCCTTTGCAGCTTCCGCTTTCAAGGTGACATTAAGAGATGGTATCCCCATCAGTATCCCCATCGCCTCGATCGGTGTCGATTTTGGGGCTTCGGTTATACTATTGTGATTTTCTATTAACTAATAAAACAATAATTTACGAACAAAGAACGTAAATTAAACGGTTAGTTTAAATATTAAAGAAATTGACTTTGGAAAATCTCATAATTTTGTAAGAATGTTTAACAGTAGTGTGTACGACATGTCTAAGTAGTTATAACGAGGATCCTAAAAGTAGCTAACTATTTTGCTCTGTTTGTCTTTTATAGATGAACTAATTTCCTCTACCAGTAACAATAAGATACTCGTATATGTTTTATTTTGCCATTTTGCCACCCGACATGCCACGCCACTACTAGGCTCGCCCACTTAATAGACAGAAACGCCACTGTCTTCATTGGACTGCCTCGGGCAATGCACATGTGCCTTTAACGACTTAAAAGATAAATTCGGACACGTGCACGATAATAATTATTGTTCAGTTTTCGTTTAGGATCAGGTTGCTTACATTCTACTATAAATGGAATAATGTTTAGGAAGATACTACTGAACTAAACGCACAAAATGAAAACGCAGTCGATCTTTAATACAGTTAGTTTGTTCAGTGTCCTTAGTCTTGTAGCATTCATTCTTGTAACAATTTAAATTTTAAAACAAATTTTCAGAAATAATATTACATTTACTATTTATTAATAAAGAACAATATCTATACATTAGTCATCTGGATTATTCCTAAAAAATTGTAAATAACTAATAGTGTTCAGTTATGTAGACTACGTATTATTTTTACTCACGTTGCATTAGATACTTGAAATTCATATATTCATTAATTAATAATTTTAATCATTGGGTACATGCATTGCTGTCAGTTATTTTGTATTAAAATATTTCTTAATAATCAATTGATCATGATTAAAAATTTGCAGGTCAGTTAGTGTTCAAGGCAAGGTTAGGAGATGCATTCTGGAGAGGATTAGTTGATTTTTAACTAAGTTCTCTAATGTAATAACTAGTTCTCTAATGTAAGTCTCACAGAATGTGTTAATAAACATACATAGAGCCAAATTCATCATTTAGGACATAGTTGTTTGTAATAAATACTATGTTCTCTAAATATGTGATGGGGCTATGTATATGCGATCTCCATATAATTAAAATCATGTCTACGTTGGTTAGTAGATTATTTGTTGGAAATAATTTAACTCACTTTATCTATCTATTATCATCTGCAACATACTGATATCTCCTAACTCTTATGCTCTTAAAAAAGAACTATAGAATCACTTAAAGCATGGTATTCCGATATCAATATTATTAATTCAAGGATGGTTGGAGAAGGAGTTGCGAGACTGATCACTCAGCCTATCAATGAAAACACGGTATGGCTTTATCTATCGCAAATGAGATATTATTTGTAAGTATTTTGTTAGTAGAATTTTAGGTGAAAGTGTCCAGGCTACTTTTTGAGAAGGCAGTATTTATATTTAGTAATTATACTATTTTCACTTATAATACTTTTTTGAAAACTTTTTTACAATTTTTTATTCGAAGCAAGATCTACATATTTGTAGTGGCTTGGCTTCAGTAGCATCGTTTAGTGACCAAATTGTCGTTTTTGATTGGAAGTAAACATTATTACAATTAAGTAAATTTTTCTGTTTTATGTCCCGGCAGTCGCTAGAATCATTCTACCATTAGTACATTTTTTTTACGATCATGACCAGTGATAGCTACTCAGGATGCTAATCCTCTTCATGTATTTTCAGAGAATTAATATTTCTTCTTTCTAAGTACCTATATATTTTTTACTAATATTCCAATAAAATTAACCAAAAATGTCTTCATGAAATCAAGTCATTACTATTTCAAATCGCAGCGACATTATTTGCACTGCAGAAAGTACAATTTATGTAAATTACTTATTTTTACTACCGTACTATTACTATTAAACCTTTTTGACCAAACTTCGGGTATTTATATGCCTCTATACATGCACTGGAATGTAAATTCCATTGGTCCTTCAGTTATATCCACCTAGTATCCGACATGAGCGACATGCCACTGCAATGAATCAAATTGCAGGAATGCCAAATACCTTTTCTATTACAAATCTTTGGAGACCAGTAGACCAGAGGAACAGGTGACTTCCCTTGCCTTTCGGCAATGCTAGGAAGGATTTATATCAACGTACCACCGCATGTCATTTCAACGATTTGATATAATTGAAGCACCAGCGATTTCTTACTTTATAAGTATAAGTTTATATTTCGACAGTTTCTTAACGAATAAGTGTGAAAATATAGTTTTAAATACGAATTACTCGCATAAACATAAGACAGAGCGACGCTGCACTTGTGGGTTGATTATTCAAATGAATTACAGTAGAATTAAGTCCGTTACCTGTCGTACCCTTTTGACGTATTATATCATCATTCGCTATATTTAGTTTCAATGAAAGGCGTGTAATAGTAATAAAGGCTGTCAATGCATTTTCTTGTTCGGGTTTGTATCATTTTCTTTCAAAACCACAAAATACACTAATGAATGCCAAATCTTCAAACTACTCGTTGGAATATTACTTCGCGTTATTGTGTTTACAGTTTCACAGTGTTCGCAAACTTATATACGGTGTCAAACTAAATTATATAGGGTGTCTCAGTTGGAAGTATATGATTTGAATTGTGCACCATTTGTGTTCTGTCAAAGATAGGGTGACAATATTTAACGACTATCATCTGCCAACCAAATTACGTAAACGTACCGAAAATCAACATACTGTTCACCAAAGATAAATGTATTCACAGGCTTGAAGCTTGAGTGGTGAAATAATTAGACAATACTTTTTTTTAAATGAAGCTGGTACTGCTATCACAGTAAATGGAGAACGCTATCGTAACATGTGAAATAATTAATTTTTCTACCAAATTAATGATTTGGATTTGAACAACCAACATGTTGTTTCAGCAAGACGGTGTAACGTGTCATACAGCACGTACCATAACTCTGCTGTATACCAAATTACCTCATAATGTCTCGCGGAATGCTGACATCAAGTGGCCTGTAAAATCATGTGAATTAACAATACCACTGGACTTTTGTCTTTGAGGTTATGTCTAAGGGAAAGTATACGCCACCCTGCCAGCAAGAATTAATAACCTCAAAGCAAACACTTTTAAGAGTGTTATTCGGTAAATAGAGCCAGTTTTATGTGTCTGTGTTATGGATAATTTTGTCAACAGAACAATATCATGGCAGATGAGTCGAGGCGACCATATTAACGATATTCTTTTTCCATTTGTAGCCGCATTTTCTCCATTTTATGATGCAGAATAAAAAACCTCCGTTTGTACAATTTTATTAGCTTAATTCACAAATCATACCCTATAGTTCGAAATGAAACACTCAGACATGTTGACGCAGTTACGATTTGACACTGGAGATGACAGTCGTTAAATATTGACGCCCTGTCTTAATGTCATGGCAGATTATAAATGGCAGAAACAAATTCAAATGCTACAGTTTCACCTGAGATACCCTATAGAAACAGTACCTAACATTTTGATAATATATGTAACAGTTCAGTTATTTCAAAGAAAGAGGAAACCAGTTTTCCTCGAACACCAGAAGACTACACGTTTCTCAACGCGCGTTACACTAACCAAGTTGACATTATCGGGAGATGATTAAAACTGATTAAAACCAAAAAAAATTAAAATTATTAAAAAAATATTAAAACCGACCCCCCAGTCTATCACTGTTCGTGAAAAACTGGTCTACTGTCTTTATTGCTGCATCGAAGGTTCCAACCCAATCCCAGGAGTAATGTTCCTGTTAATATCGTTATCCATAAACATCTAAATAAAATCTGATATGTATATATAAACTACTAACATGAGGAGATTGTTAATACTCCACACCATCTGCAAGTGACTTGTACAAGAAGGACTAAAAACAAATTAGGCCAAAACAGCTATTCTCCCGGCTACATGCCGACAACGAGCGATGAATTACATGGCGAAATTTAGTCTCATTTATGTCGTCTAATAATTTTGTTAGCACTGAAATACAGTGATTGGATTGCTCGAAAACTACCAGTAAGATGCAAAGCGTCCTCTATCTCAAGGATACCGTTAACTACAGACCGATTTTGGGTCTCTTGGTGTCACAATACTGACGAGACCCAAGGTAAGGTCGAAATTGGTCTGTAGTTAGCGGTATCTTTAAAATAGGGGACGATCTGATATATACTATTCTTCTCTTCAAAATATGTTAGAAGGTTTATTAATGCAATGCTCTTTTTTGATAAAATTCACATAAAATACGAATTATGATGTGTCAAGCAATTTGAAAAGGAGTTACTCTCATTATTGGCTTTTGGTGAATGGTAAATTATAATTTGAATTGTTATTTTACTCCTATCTATTTTGTCATTTCTATTGGATGGTGTATCATTACATCCCTAATAAGAAAATACACTTTACTATCAAAGGTGCAGGTATCATTCTTTAGTTTATAAATAGTCTCCAATTAGAAGACCAACCAGTTGCTACTGATAATAATAGGGTTGATGTCATCTGGACTACAATTTCGTTAAAACAATTAGTATTTACTACTGTTGTAAAAGCAATCGTCAACAAATCGCCAGTCTTCCTAAATAATTCTTCAAATATTCATTTACAAATTCGCAGTAACTGATCAGCTGATTGTAATTATTTTGGAGCATCACAGGGCTACGAAACCAATAAAACACAGTGCGAGCTGAGCCAGCAGCGGATGCATAAATAGTAGTTTACGGGAACAGCTGATAGCTGTAGCAACCGTACTTTCGTTTTCATAGTAGAATAAATTACTTAAACATGAACTGAGCCGTAAAAGTACACTCGGGGGTGTCGGCAAAATCCCACGTTATACCGCCGACAGAGGCAGCCGGCGAATTTTTAAGCAATCTACGAAGCAGCTTCGCGATGCCAGAAAGGAGGATACATTTAATATTCATTTAAGAATTATATGTTATAGAAAAGGATTCATTAAATAAAAGTATATAAGGAAATATCATATCTTGAATGCAATTTCTGTGACTAGCGTTTAAAAAAAATTAAGCGGATATTTTCAAGCGAAAAATACGAGTTCTTTAAGGAAATTAGCTGTATAATTACACTTATTATAACAATAATCAGTATATTCATAGGTAAGTAAATTATGTAGTAAATTGATTTATGATATGCAAACATACTGGAAAGTCAAATTTAACAATTAAATCTGAAGAAAATCATCCAAAAATTGGAATACAAAAATGACACGTGAAAATGATTCTCCACATTGCACCACGAAATAATTGCACCAGAATATTTAAAGTACCTACCAAAACTAAGCTCGATACAACAATCGTTGTCCATTATATTCCGAAATGTTCTGAAATGAAGTCAACAACAGTTTCCATATTCTTTATATTTGTGAAATTTTGTTTACATCAAATCCTAGTGTCTTCTTCTTACAAACAACATTTTGCTGTTTCTTTATCTGCAGCTATGGGTGACAAAATTTTAAAGTCACTCTAGTGGTACACAGCTAATTTATAAACTTATATAATACTCGTATAAAATGCCTTTCTTTTAAACTTTTAGCTAAACCTCCCTGGTGACTGTTCTTACGTATTAGTCATAATCAATTTTCATTTATTTTATGTTTTGTGTACTTTAAACCTAATATTGCTATTGATGAGATGTTAAATGTTTCTGTTTCAGAGATCTAACAGATATTTCAGTAAAATATCTGTTTTAGAAGAGTATCCTTACCACTTCTATATATTTTTGAGCAACTTTGTAGAGTTGATAATGTAAGCACTATATCCGATAAAATTTGGGAGAACGGATTGTTTGAAGACCAATTTAAATAAGATCAATTTTTAACACTAGAAGTAGCAAACCGCTAAATTTTATGGAAACATTCTCGTTTTACTTCACTGAACTTTTTATGATACACCATTTTGTAGCATTTTTGGTAAAATATTCTTGATTTAGCGTGATCTTATTTGATTGAAATTTCCTTATTAGCAATTCCTATATAACTCCAGAAAATCATTTTCCATTCTAATTAGTATTTAAACTTAACATGAATGTCGTTAAAGTCATTCTCTTATTACAAAGAGAATAAAGTAAAAGGAAAATTTCAGACAGAAACTGATGTTTTTATGTGGAGTGGGGGTCACAACCATATGTCTTCTTTAATATTCTACAAGGAGTGTCTCTCAGTTCAATCGTATTTTTCGTGTTTGCATCTAATATAGACAATTATCTTCGTGATAACAACCTGTATGACATTCCTGTTAACTGTCATATTTAAATTTACCTTCTGATCTATTTCTAGCTTAGGAATAGGTTTTACATGAAATTTAAAGGTTTTAGAAGACAATCTCAGACTAACTATTTGAAAATGAATACAAGAGTGTCAAATTAAATTTAAAGCAAGGTACAATTATTGAATTCTTATTAATGGGTCTGAAATTAAAATAATCAATAAATATATTACCTAGGAGTTTGTCTCTTTATTTAGGTCGATGAATATAATTTCAAAATTGATACAAACTACTTTTATTATAATTACTCCAGTTTCTAAGTATAAAGGAACTTCTTGGAATGGCATGCTAAAATTGTATGATCTCTTTCATTACTATTAACTGCTTATTATCATGTCTTTCAGTTTTATTTCTATGTTATCCGGAAATTGATTAGGGAATACAAGTGTGTTATTTTAAAATGGTACTTTTCCCCCGTAAAATATGTCCGATTCTTACTAAACCTAGAGGCTAAAAGCCTTGACTGGCGACGTTATTAACAGCTTCAACATGTTTTGAAATGCATTTTGGAAAACTACTTTATTAGAGCCATCACTTCGTTTATCGCTTAAGATAATCAAAATTGTGTGTTGATCCTTTCTTACTTTGAATATTTTTATAAAAAACAGTGAAAAATCCAGAAAAATATCATCATTCGTGGCATTTGTTTCCAAAGTTATTAAATTGTAACTGATGTTATAAACAAAATTCTAAGTTAAATTCCTAATAAGTTTCCTAAATAATTTTCATGTTCAAAAAAAGTTTATGTTCCATATATTTGCTGAGTTTCTTCAATTTGACACAACTATAGTCGAATTACGACAAATGTTCCCAATCAGCAGTTCAGTTTGAAAATTTGCTTTTTAAGTTCCTGAAGGGAGAAAGGACACTTAATTGTAAGAATGTATAAAACTAATAATAAATAGGAGAAATAACAGAAATTTAAACAGAAATATGTAAATGTTTGTCCCTCAATATTTTACTTGCCTATGCTATAGCTGTAGATCAAGTCATATAGATTATTCAATATACTCTAAATTTAATACGAAAAGTAGCAGCTTATGTTGGTATTTTTTGGTAAAGTAAATTTTAAACTATCACTCATTTTTGATTCCAGCTCATGAATCTCACAACAAAGCCTCCCTTCGGAGTCCACATAAGCAACCGCGATCGTAAGTCATCATAAACAAAAATGGTCAGTTCATCCCTTGGCATTGCGCGACATCACCGAAAGCAACCCTCTTCGCCGAAAATTTAATAATTCAAAAATTAATCCTCAACAGTCATAACAAACCCCTGTAACCACTTTACGTTATCACAATGCATCAGGACCTTACCGCGAGCTGTCTTTTTACCGAAATAATCCCGTCCGCACGTGCATTCAATATTTGCCGTCGACGGCAAGAAGGGGAAGAAACAGTGGCGTCGTTAAAGTAAAATATCGCACTCACGCGACACTGTGCTGATTTCAGATCACCCTGACATTATCTTAACTGTAAATCTTGCTTTAAATATATAGTTTTCCTATTGTATTGTATCAATTTAAATAATGATAAAACTGTGTTCAAATATTATGTACAAAATATATAAAAAAGCCAACTTCATGAATAGTAATCGATAGGGAAGATGTAGGAAAACCTATATTGAGAGAGGAATTTGAAATAGCACTAAGGAGGCTAAAGAACAATAGAGCGCCGGATGTAGATAAAATACAGGTGGAAATTTTGAAATGTGCGGGACAGAAAGTAGTAAATAGGATGTTTGAACTGGTAAAATACATATACGAAACGGGCGAGATGCCGGAGGATTATAAGAGGAACATTATCGTTACTATACCGAAAAAGAGATGAGCCGACAAATGCGAGAACTTTAGAATGATTAGCCTAACCTCCCATGCGTCAAAAATCTTAACCAGAATAGTGCAGAAGAGGATGGAAAATAGAGCGGAGGAAATACTAGGAGAAGACCAAATTGGGTTTAGGCGAAATAGGGGAACTCGCGAAGCTATTCTGGCGCTAAGAATAATATTAGAGAAAACAATAGAAAAAGGAAAGAACGCTTATATAGGATTTGTAGATTTAGAAAAAGCTTTTGATAACGTAAGATGGGAAAAAATGTTCGAGATACTAAAGAGCGCGGGAATGAAGTATAGAGATAGGAGAGTAGTACACAATCTATACGAAGAGCAAACTGCTGTTATAGAAGTAGAAGGGGAAAAAAGGGAAGTAGGTATTAGGAAAGGAGTAAGACAAGGATGTACGCTATCACCACTAATTTTTAATCTGTACATCGAAGAGGCGATTAATGTGGTAAAAGATAGAGTGGATTTCGGGCTTAAAGTACAGGGACAGAAACTAAAAATGCTGAGATTCGCGGATGATATAGCAGTATTAATATCTAGTAAGGAGGAATTAGAATCGGCATTGAACGAAATGGCGGCAGTGTTGACAGAGGAATACGGAATGAGGGTGAATAAAAACAAAACTAAAATGTTAGTGTGCAGAGGGCGCGAGAGCAGAGCAAAAACGAAAGTACAAATTAATAATGAAAGATTGGAGGAAGTTAAAGACTTCACTTATTTAGGAAGTAAAATAAATTGGGATGGAAGAAGCGATAAAGACATAAAACAAAGAATAGCGCAGGGTCGAGTAGCTTTTAACAAAAAGAAAGCACTTTTATGGTCGGGGATAATAAACTTCGGGGGGAAACAAGGAAGAGATTTTTGAAAACATATGTATGGAGCACGGCACTATACGGTTGCGAAACCTAAACGGTAGGGGAAGCAAGTAGGAAGAAATTAGAAGCTTTTGAGATGTGGTGTTACCGAAGAATGATGAAAATACCATGGACTGGCAGGGTTAGACCAGTTAGTAAAGTATTGGAGAAAGTCGGCGAGAAAAGAAGTATGTGGAAAAACATAAAGAAGAGAAGAGATAGAATGGTAGGCCACTTGCTGAGACATGGGGTAATAGTCCGTGATATTTTGGAGGCAGAAATGGGAGTGAAGAAAGGCAGAGGTAGGCCTAGATTAGACTACTGCTCGCAAATACTAAGAGATGTAGGTTGTAGCAGAATTAGCGAAATGCGTAGGTTAGCACAAGATAGGAGAAGCTGGAGGTTAGCGTCCAACCAGTCTTAGGACTGATGACCTCATGATGATGAATAGTACTAATTCATAGTTACGTTAGTTCATACGGATAGTTAAAAGAGGTTTAATTGATATTTTGATTTAACCATTTCATTAATTCATATTCATCTAATTTATTACTTATAATAGCTTCTGCTTACCTTTGGTATTCATTTTGATACGCCTCTGGAAAACAGTAGATCCTATGGTATACAAATGGGTCGTTATATGCCTTATACATGTACGTAATTTTCGTATTTACGAAATAGATGCGATAAAGGCAAAATTTGCCAATAATATGCTATAAATGCGATTTTTTAATTTTTAATACATTTCCGCGAAATCTAGATAATTATTATTTTTAAAGCGAAACGTTCAAGTGAAGCTGCGTATATACTTGAGCATTCGCTCCGTATGATCATACGTTGCCATTCGGCGGGTATTCTTAAAGTCTTCTCTTGAACGTCAATGTGAAGGTTGTTTTGGTGAAAAAACAAAAAGCATTTTGTCAAATGAAAATAGCGAAATCCATCAAGACCACTGAATTATGCTGAAGACAGCAGCACAAAAGAGTTTAGATAAATTCTCTTCACACATGAGATCCAACCTAAGAAACGAAGCCTACCAGCACATTGGCAAATTATGTTGTCCATCTGTAGCAGCAGCTGTACCTACAGCATCTCTAAACACAAATTTGACTCTAGAAAGCTTCTCTAAAATACCATTTTTCAAAGACACACCACAGGATGAACTCATGGATGGATATACTCATTGTCCTAGACAACTACTTAAAAAGTGATTAACCAAGAAACTCCCGTTGATGTCTTACAGATCTTAGTAGCAACAAAATGCTGCTATCCTAGCTTTGCAAAGGCAGCTATTCAAATCCTCTTTAGTCCAGTCAACAGTGTAGATGTTGAGAGATATTTTAGTATCAGAACATAGCTATAAATGACAGAAGGCAAAGGCTAAAGGAAGAAAATGTAGAGACTTCTACAATGTTGGCTTTTAATTAAATATTTAAAATACTGTATTTTATTATTGAGTTTGTTAGGTAAATTTCTGCGAATAAATGCGAAATTTTGCTTTTGTATTTTTTTAAATGCGAATTTTTAATATTTTATTTCCGAAAATTACGTACCTCTACTTACATATAAATAAAATAATAAAGCCACTGTGTGCTCTTAAAAATGTTTCGTATTTGTACTGTAGAACCAATTCACGACGAACTCAATGATGTAGAATATTATTGCGTCAATTTAAAATCTAAATTGTGCAGTGTAATACGTGTACCAAATGGCATTTTTTATTATTTTTTTTTTTAATTATATATGGCTAATCAAAATTATGGTGTATTTTATGGTAGTACCTGATAATTTATCTGTCATCTGTATAGTCATATCAAATAGTTATTGTCCATCTTATCGATAGATGAGGACAGATTGTATGTATAGTGGAGAGCTAAAAGATATACCTTCTTCCCTTATACTAAAAGGTATCACAATAAAATGTAACTTTCAAGTAAAACATTCTTTTCTGTAGAAAATTACTGAAATATTTATTGATTTATAATGTAGATATCTGGGAATTATGTATGGAACAATACATCCGGAAAATGGCCGCCACGGCTTTGGTGGCACACGAGTACTCGAAATTATCCGTAATGGTTTTGCATAAATGTGGCGATATTTCATTGATACAGCGGTCAATTTGGGCTTTCAATGGTCGTGTCTTGTTGGCGTAAACCTGAGACTTCAGAAAACCCCACATAAAAAGTCAATAGGTGTTAAATCGTAAGATCCTGGCTGTCAATTCTGGTCACCAAAACGGGAGGTGACACGACTAGGAAAATACTCGTGCAAGACCGTCAATGTTTCACAATACATTTATGTATAGCAAGTGGTGCCGTCCTTCTGAATCCACATGTCTTCAAGAACAATATCGTCCAATTCAGGCACAAAGATAATGATAACTGGGTTATCGTGTCACGATAACGTTCACCATTTACTGTTAATGCATCATCTACCTCGTTTTCAAAGGAAATGGTCTAATAGATCCTTCAGACTACAATTCACACCAAACAGTGACAGTGGCGTTAGGGATGAATTTGTTGCACATGAATCAGAGGTGAATTTACTGAGCCTACAATGGACTACTGACAAAGCCATCAAACTGAAAATGGACCTGGTTGCTGCTTTTGTCCACAAAATCGGTATTTACATCTTGTTGTTCAGTGATCCAATTGGTGAACTTTCTTCGCTGTGCATGGTCTGTTAGCAGAAGTTGCTGAGTCAGTTGAACTTTGTAAGCAGGGAAATGCAAATCTTTAGTGAGAATACGGTGAAGAGTGGCTGTTGAAATGTCTAATTCTTGTGTATGATGATGACAAATCGAGGTCCCTGGACTCTCAGCCACATTCTCGCAAACTGGCGTGATGTTTTGTTCTGAACGACCACTATAAGCTCGTGTGGTGTGTGTCACATCAAAACTGAACCAGTTCTTTCGAATTTTTTTATTATTCTTTTCACAGTTGATAAGTTTGGAACATTATTTGTACCGAAAATTGGACTCACTTTACGAATCGTAGCAACCAAACTTTTACCATTTTGGCACCAATGTTTAACAATAAGGACGCGTTGTTGTATCATGTCGCCCTCCATGATTACCAACTCCTATAGATCTGTCACAATTGTTGACCTATCAAATCATGACAGCCAAAATGACGAGCAACTTAATAGCGCAGTCAAATTAGACAAAAAAAGAGCAATCGGTGGAAAAAATCCTAGAGTTTTGAAAATGATCTTAAATGCTTCCTTTAGACTCGGGTTGATGTGTCAAAAGTTTTCGAGTGTGGGGGGGGGTGAGCTCGAGGAAGGAGAAGGTTAAAAATGTCCTTTTTTTCAGTTTCTCGCTTGTATTTCGGAAACTATCACTCCTACAGAAAAATACTTTATATACAAAATTGAATCCGACAAAACTTCAAACACAACTTCAAACAAAATTTTTACAGTTGCCGAGCTATGAGCTTCTGAAATTTGGATGTTAAGTCAAATTGCATATTCCAGCATTCAAAATCCTTCCAAACTAAATTCATTTGTATACAGTAAGCCTTTGTATGGAAGTAGTGGGCGAGGGATATCTGAGTCTATATTGGCTAAGTGAATTGGTGGAGCAGCTACATCAACATCAATTTTCTCTGCATTGAAAGACTTTGCTGGCTTGCACTTCTTTACAGGGGAGCAACATGTAGATTATCACGCGTCTTGGCAGAGAAGAGCTGATGACATAAAAAATATCTTCATTTCTTTTTTCTTAGCACCCTCCCTTACCAGAATCACGAGCATTAGTTTCCCTTACAACAGACGTCGTTGCTAATAATGATGTAAATTGTCACAAAGCCCTCCAATAAGGCAAGGTTACAATGAGGAAGATGATAGGGCAAAAATTTGGGAAGATAAAACAGGCTCGAAAAGACAAAGTCTCATCATTGACATCCATGAGCAGTACTATCAAAATTAACAATGTTGTGGAGATAGTTGATCTTGATCCTCTTCTAATATTCCAACGAGTAGCTATTTCCAAGAAGAACGACGAGTATCTAGAAGACTTTCTCCGTTACAAACTGGCACCTGTTCCATGATCTCTATTTAATGAAAAAGGGATGCGAAAGACAAATAAGTCTGCATTATATGATATTTTCCTTGTTCACCCCGTTACTCCAGACGTCAAGCTTCACACTAATGTGATTGATGGCGGATTCCTTCTACATCGAGTCAGGTGGGGTACGGGATCAACCTTCTCAGTAATATTTAATCAATATGTGATTTACATTAAAAACACTATGGGGAATGCTACAATGTCAACAGCACAAAACGTGCAGAACAAAGATGTCGAACCATCACCGTATCAGTCTATATTGACTTTATTGAAGAGATGGTAGTGACGACTCAACAACAACACTTTTTAAGTAACGAAAAAAATAAGGCCAGGTTCATTAGCATACTGACTCAGAAAATGATTGCTGAGGGAACTGGAGTCAGGCTAATGCTGATACTGATAAAACGATGGTGAACTGTGCAGAATCTGGTTGTTCTACTACTGTCATCGGCGAAGATGTGGATCTGCTGGTCCTGCTGCTTGCTTTAGCTACAAAGGAATAAGAGAATAAAGAAGTTTTTCAAATCAGGGAAGGGTAATGAGGAGAACAGAACTTATTCCTCCACGGAATTGCAGGAACATGGCCTTGCCCTGTAACTCTTAACACGTTAGTCCTAGGACAAAAGTTCGTAAGACAATTTTTGTAGGAAATTTTATCAGCTTCAATTTTGTATATAAAAATATTTTCTGTAGGAGTGATTGTTTCCGAGATACAAGCGAAGAACTAAGAAATGGAAAATTTAAAGCCCTCCTCCTCCTCGAGAGCACCCCTCACCCTCGGGAACTTTTTACACAAGTTAACCTAAGTCTATATAGGAAGCGTTTAAAACCATTTCCAAAACTGTAGGATTTTAACCACTGATTTGTCTAATTTGACTGGGCTATAAGTCTTGCGCTCTTATTGGAACATTTTTTATAATACACTATTTTCAAATGGAAATATAAGTGACATAAAAAATATGTTTGGGATTGTCAAATAAACACAATTAGATACGTCATATCCTAAGCACCATATGCTAGGCGTCAATTCCACCCGAAATTCGAATATTACTATTTATCTCATTTGAAAGTTGCCGAATTCATACGATAATCTACGTTGCGCATAAATCCTCTACCATCTAGTACAATCATATTTTTTGCAAAACCACGAATTCGATACCCAAGGAACCATCGTTTACTGCATCCGAAACTATGAAACGCCGGTCGCATTTTAATTAACATACACCGGCCGCACTACCACTCGACAGACCATATCGTTTGCATTCAACTTTTAATTAGTTTTTAAACTGGAATGGGACGAAAGCAAAATCAATGTAAAAAACGCATCAGCTACATAAACATTATGAGAAACTGTATCCATTAGGGTAAAGTGTCATTAGGTATTCTACGCTTGCGAGCTTAATTAATACGTTTTTTGTAATTGTTCTTTTTATGTTAACCGTGGGGCTTTTATTTTTATAGCTCGGGTAAGCTACTGCACGTTTTCTGGTAAGGCAAAGACATCAGTGAAGAATCTTGTAAGATGCAACATGTATTGAGAGTACAGGATACATTATTTGAAGGTCGATTGTTTGACATAAAGATGATTACATGATTTATCTGATTTACTGAGCTGTACGGAAACTTTTGATGAACAACTACTAACTGATATAGAAACATATTTATTTTGATACTACATATAGACTCACAGACAAAAATTTTGCAAATTTTGCAAAGTCACTATTATTTATCACTTTTTTTTAACATTTTGTGTTTTTTATTGCTAGATACCATGCACTGGTGTGTTTGAAGATAACCGAAATACCAAATAGTCTTTATAGCTGAATAAGCAACAATGTTACAAATTACAAACATATCATTGTGTGCCTTGGCGACTAACAACCACTGCTGTTTTGTTTTGTTGTTGTTAGAATGATATTTCTAGAGCTTTATTTATTATTTTGATAATTTTAGAGCTTTGATTTGTGAACTGTCACATTTAAAGGCCGATTCAGTGAGTTAATTTCTGTTAAATTTGCTATTTTAGCCAACAAGGGTTACAGGCAAGAAGATATTACAAAGAGATTGCATATTCATCTACCTGCAACTAACCCTTTCTCGTATAGTGAAACGATAAAATGAAACTGAAGAACACAAAATACGACCTAGTCAAGGATGTAAAAGATGTATATCGCCAAGAGATGACTAATATTTGAGACTTCTATCGTTGGAAATCGCTCATTTACAGCTCCACATCTGAAAAATGAATTACTGATTACAAGACAAGTTAATGTAATTGTTAAAACAGTAATAAAGAGACTTAAAGAACATATAAGTCGAAAATCGAGAAAGGAACCACCAAACCAAACCGCCATGCGGTTATCAAAGTAGTTCCCGAATAGCAAAGCTATTACATAATCGCTCTAGGAAACAACTACTCCAAGAGCGATTATGTAATAGCTTTACTATATGATATACTTTACTGATAACCGCTTGGCGATTTGGTTTGGTGGTTCCTTTCTCGATTTCCGATTTATATGTTACTGACAGAGATCGTATCGATAAAGATGTATACGCCATAGAGTTCATTCGGCATTTGTCCTGAATCGGCGTACCGTGTACGACACTGATGAGAACTAATAAGTTCGAAACAGCTGTATGTCATTCGGCTCCGATCCGGGACAAATGTCGAATCCTACCTGTGGCGGGTTTTATTTTTTGAAAGACTTAAAAAAGTCAATTTAAACCCGAAATATCCTGCTAGGGTTTCTAGACTTCTCCCATGTCACGGACCCAGACGGTTACAATTTGCAAGAGCCAATTCTAATTGGAATGAACATCAACGGGGAAAAGTCCTTTTCATAGACGAAACAGGAACACAATTATGGAAGCCAGGTGGATGTGGTCGAGTACACAGAAGGTCTGGGAAACGTTTTACAGAATGTAGTCTTGCACAAAATATTAACTTTATTATAGGTTCCTTTATGCTTTGGGGAGGCATTAGTTGGGCGAGTCGCACGGAGGTTGTTGGGGTAAATTTCAGAATGAATGCTGATTGGTACATACGCAACATCCTTAAATAGCATGTTTTCCTTATGCCGGCTTCATTGGGTACTATAACTTTGTGCTAATGTATGATAATGCCCGGGCACATGTCTCTAGAACAGTGATCCAGTACCTTAAGGATGTTAGGATTGACGAACTAGAGTGGCCACCAATAAGTCCTGATGCTAATTGCATAGAACATCTATAGAACATCCTGAAACGACATATACGAGGACGAAATCGTCGTATCCCCCTAACTCAATTGCAGAATTAAGAATCAGGAAATTGGAAAACACTAGTTCTCTTACCTGTATTAATAAGGCAACACCAATACGTTCTCGTCTTGGCTGGTCTGATGAAAATATTACTACAGTGAGAAAAAGTGTACAGGAGTAGTTAAATACACCAATTCTATGTTGTGTACAACATTTGAATCCGTCAAAAGTCACCACATTCATCGGATTTTAAAGAAAGATCAGCATCTCTCAGAACATAAAATCAGTTCACACAGATCTGCATCTCTCAGAACATAAAATTAGTTCACACAACAATTAAATGTTATAGACCATTTACAACATCGTTCGGTTGTTAACTGGGTGTTAGAAAAGAAATAAGGTGATGCTGACTTTTGCAACAAATTTTATTGTGCAGCGATGAAGCACATTTTCATATTGACAGATATGCCAGCAAACAAAATTGTCGAATTTGGGATGCTAATAATCCACATGCTGTTTACAAAAAAGAAATTCATCCACATAGATACACGGTTGGGTACGTCTTTTAGAGTGGTATAGTAATTGGACCATACTTCTTCGAAAATGAATCTGCTAATGCTGTCACAGTAAATGGGGAATGCTATTGCGACACTTTAAACAATATATTTTTCCACCAAATTGATGATTTGAAATTAAATGACGTATGGTTTCAGTAAGATCATGTAATTTAACACTCACTACTGGACTTTTTTGGATTATGTCAAGAGAAAAGTGTACACCACCCAGCCAGCAATTATCAATGACTTCAAAGCAAACATTCAACGTGTTATACGGTAAATAGAATCAGTTTTATGTACCTGTGTTATGGGCCATTTTGATAAACAAATGGTATTATACCAGATAAGTCAAGGCGGCTATACGAACCGTATTCTTTCATGTTTGTAGCCGTATTGTCTCCATTTTATGTTGAAGAACTGACCTCAGTTTGTCAAATGTTATTAGCTTTATTCACAAATCATATCTTATAGTTCCAAATGAGACACCCTATATTTGAAGTAGTTTCTAACAGAATAATAAGATTTTATACTGACATTGTTGTCATTAAAAAATGTTTTGAAATGATGAGATTTAGTTACAATTTATTTAAAATGTAGTTCTCTCAGTCCCAAACTGTATATGTTACGTTACCAGTTATTAATAATAATTACCTGTAAATAAATTCTATTTTCAATGCAAGTAGGCTTTAATATTCTCATTCATTGAATAAGAACTCTATTTGTTACATGAAATTAATGTTAATTTTCCAATCGTTTCCGAACTTTTTTTAACAAAACTATTGATTAGTATATAATATAACAAGTAATTATGCCTAAATACATGTGAATAATATTGTTGCTCATGAGAAATTAATGCTATATATTTTCAATGCCTAAATGTGCTAAACCACATACCACACATGCTTCTGACCTCACTTTTCAAAACAATATATTTTTTTTTAATTTCATACTCACTGGAAATCATACGTAATAGTGCAATTTTATAAAAACATAAAATAATGTAATAATTTCTGAAAAATATGAAGCTATATTGTAGAATAACAAGGTAATCATGAATACGTGGAACAATAAGCCATTTAAAAATATTACGCTAAGTTGTTATTTAACTAGTTTCGCAGACGCTAATTAATTATAGTTATATAAATCATTCTAAGCACACATATAATTGTATAAACGTATACAATTAAAACAAAATTAATTTAAAAATAGTAATTAATGTACCACATTAATCGGGATTATTATAGAGAAGCCGTACTGCGATGTGCAACTTAATAATAAATAAAAACAACTGTGAAATAATAAATTTAATTATTTATACATATGAAAATTCTTGTTATACCTAGACAGAATGTTTAATGAATGTTAGAATGATATAAGTATAGTACTAGGCCTGACATAAATAATTTATAAGAAATGAAGAATAAAAAATAGATCATATAAAAATACTAAAGCCTACACCAATATCAATGCTTTGCGTATTTAATATAAATGCACAAATAAGTAATGGATTTCGCTTGTGAAAATAGATTTTCATTACTTAAAAAAAATAAACTAATTCTACGTAAATAATGTGTTTGCAATCTATCTTAATTACATAAAATAGCATGTGAAACTATGTAAATGATAGTCCATCGTAGTTTGTCCAATAACACCTTCATTGAAGTGTTATCATTTCTGTTCTTCAATCAAAACATGATTTTTATCACTTACCACTTCCTTAAATATATCCAAATACATTTAATGGCAAACTAATTTATATCCTGTGTTATTGTTGCTGAAGTTTCTAGATAATCTGAAGGATTCATTTATTTACTAATAAAAGTTCCTAATATTAGATTTAATCAGTTCAATAAAATTGGCTAACAATTTTCATTTATCATATCAATAAATCCTTATATGTTCCAATATTTTATACATACCGTCGGTTTGGAAGACGACTATGAAAAAGTACAAGTTTCAGGAAATTCATTTGAAATTTTCAAAGAATTCAACTTTAAATTTTTTCAATGATGGCAAGGCAGAAGTCTGAAATTTTCACCTCATAAACTTGAATATCTATAGTAACAATTCCCTCATTGTATTCTTCTGTCTGCTTAAGATTGCCCTCCACTGTACTAATTTCTTCCTCCCATGTTGAGTTGTAATAGTTTTCCAGAAATATTTTCAACAATTTTTAAGATGTAGTTGTAAAGAATGGAAAATACCTTTATTGCCATCTTAATTGGTTTATTCTTGGATAGTACAGTGGGAAAAGTAAAATTAAAAACTACAATATGACAACTATATAAAGGCACCTATGATTCAAAAAAAGGTACATATTTCTTAGAAACCAAGGTAAACCTTTTCTCCTTCATTTTTAGCAGTGTAAAAACATTAAACTGTAATATTTTGTGGTATAATAATGTTTCTCAAAGTAATCGATTCTATCACCGGAATAACTTGGAGACAATAGAGATGGCATGGTGTTCGTCAAAAGGTACATTAGAAAAAAAATGATGCAATAGTGTTGACGAGAACTCTCTTGGAGGAGCCAGTTGAACTATGCCTGTGAGAGTCTTTTTCATAAATCTTAAACCATCTTTGTATATAACTATTTGGTAGATAGGTAATATACATAGGTATATAGATAGGTAATATATAAACTGCTTAAAAATTTTCAAGATATCAGTGTATGGTTTATAAAATTTCAGGACAAATGCCGAATCCTACCTGTGGCGGGTTTTATTTTTTGAAACCTTATCTGATCGTGCAGAAACACGAGAAAGGGGTTGAGGATCGCTTCTGGGTATAATTCAATGCCTGGCGGGGCTTTAGCCCGAGGAGTAGTTGTTTCCTAGAGCGATTATGTAATAGCTTTGCTATTCGGGAACTACTTTGATAGCCGCTTGGCGGCTTGGTGGTTCCTTTCTCGATTTCCGACTTATAAGTTACTGACAGAGATCGCATCGATAAAGATGTATAGGCCATAAAGTTCATTCGGCATTTGTCCTGAATCGGCGTACCGTATGCGGCACTGATGAGAACTAACAAGTTGGAAACAGCTGTATGTCGTTCGGTTCCGATCCGTGACAAATGTCGAATCTTACCTGTGGCGGGTTTTATTTTTTGAAACCTATGAAGATAATTCAATTTAAGTGTTAATTCCTAAATTAAAAGAAAACCATGAAAGTTCCCATATACTCGTATATAATTATTTTTAGGAGAAATCTTCCAAATTTATTTTGTGTGAAGTTAACTATCCACTTTAACAAATTAGATTCTTTTTTCTAATTTGACAACTAGTCAAATCCATCAGGTTTGACAAGACATAGAGACCTCTGCATTTCATGATATATCAACATGTTTGTGTTATTTTTTGTATTTCACATACCTATTCATGTTTACTCAAAAAGTTATGACGCAATTAATCATATATACAAACTTTTGATCAATAGTTTCTTTCTCAATGATCTAGTAAGAATATGTTATTGGTTTCTTAACAGTTCGCAGCATAAAATATAGATGATCAGATGCAAGTAACTACCATTTGGAGCGAATAATTAAAGCAGTAGGTATATCTAAATGGTGCTAAAAGTTGAGTAAATGTCAAAAGGAATTTTGTTATCACATTACATACATTTGAGTATTATTTATTTATTTAAAGTTTTGAAATAAATAATGTTTGAGATTTAAGACTATAAATTTAAGTTTAGTGGTTTTGCTATTTAAAAGTATCAGCAGAACCTACTATTAAGAGAAATGATAAAGTTTGACATATTGCGTCCAGAATACTCACTGTCCTTATAGTTACATAAAACTGAAGAACTACAGTTAAATATAATTGTGTATTAAATATTATATTATTAGAAATAATAAATATATCCTCATTATGTGTAAAATGATTTTCAACTATGAGACTTGTTTATTTTGAAATGTTTCATAGTAAGCATTCTTTGACTTTATAAATACTTATACACTTTCGAAGAGGACTAATAAAAGACTTTCATATTTCCAATATCAAGAACAGTCGGCCTAGGTTTTCCAACAAAAAACGTCCAGAACCAATCGAAGGCGCTGGCAATATATAAGGAGGACGGCGGACCTTAATTGTCAATTAGTGTGTTTTAAGAGCATTAAGATGTAAGTAAAGAGGCAGCCGAGTGGACTTGCATAAATTCCCATTAGTTGGTATTTTTATTGGTTTATCTATAGCGCGAGAACATGAGTGTTCAGTGAACAGTCATGTTGGCGATGATTACGGCCGATTTGGCCACCGCGTGGGCAAACCAGGTCCAGTCCCAGCTACTTGCGGTCTCCACTAATCACCCGACGACGGATTAGGGCTTCGCGACTGCAAAAGGCACTTTCACTAATAGCGTAAAGGCTTGTAAAAATACGAGGTAAACAAACCGGGACCTGGTCCGACAATCAGTAAATATTACGTTCTATGGCAATTCATAGAGAGGATACACTGATCAAATCTGTGGAAAATATCTCTGTTACATTGTCTCCACGAGTACATCATCAAAGTTGCAACGCTTTTTAAAAGAAAATGTTCCTAGGTAATCTTCCCCGAGTTCAGCAGAACTTAGTGGAGTATATTTTACCTGTTCTTGTACATAATTACCATGTTCTTAGTTTCACCCCTTTTGGAATATATTACGGATATGTTAATGCGAATTAACATGAATAAAAGTGCGTACAGCCCCGGATCTGGGGGGGAGGGCAATCTGGGATAACTGCCCCGGGCGGCAATTTACAGGGGCAATTAACAGGCCAAGTTCATATGTTTAAAAAAAACTTGTTCCGCTAAAGCGTCTAGCATCCAAAGCCGTCGTACTATCGACTGTTCATTTGAGGTCAATATTTATTTTGGGCTAATATACTTCGAAAAATTAATAAATTCAACGTCGAAATACGGAAAGACAGCATAATTATTTCGCGCTCTGTGGCACTAATATAAGATCTTGCAAGAAATGAGAGAAAACCCAATATAACATTGGATCGAAGAAGCTGCACCTACTTTCATCAGATAAGTTGGGAATGGTGCCAGTCCTCAAAAGCAAACGAATTTCCAGAATGAAAAGGCAACACGACGAAATCAGCGAGAACGAATCAAAAACACTAGACCAGACTCAGCTGTGTTCCAAAGATATTAAAGTAGCATTTGTTAAAATTTTAAGAGAAATGGGAACAAGGGTAGAAATCAGGAAGAACCTGAATGAAAATTTCACCTTCCTCAGTGGCCACGCATTTGTAAATATATCTACTGAAAATCTGCAGAAAATGGAGCCGATCTAGCTCGAAAATATTCTAGAGATTTAAACGCAGTTGATTTCTGTCAGGAACTCGTCACATTTAAAGTGCAAGCTCCGGTTGTAATGAGAGTCAATGGAGAGACAAGTATATTAGAATTGTTGCAACATGTATACAAACATGACTTGCAAGAAACTTTTGCCAATATTAGTGTAGCCTTAAGGATACACTGTACATTAATGATGACATCTGCCAGCTGCGAGCGAAATTTCAGCAAACTAAAAGTAAATAAAACCTATCTGCGTTCAACAACTAATCAGGAACGTCCATTTGCTCTCGCCATCATAGCCATCGAAATAAGACTGTCCATGAGACGAACTTTAATGACGTAATAGATTCTTTCGCTGAAAGAAAGATCGACGTGTAAAGCTGTAGCAGGACTAGATAGTAAAATTTGCTGGGACCTAAGGATTGAAGGTGTGTGTACAGTCTGGTTTGTGCGTTGTCTAAACTGGTAGTATGTATTCTACATTATATTCTACATTAATGTCATACATAAGGAAAAGTTATTAGCAAATAGGTAATAAAGAGTACAAATTAATTTAATTGTATTATCCTGGTTACAAAAAAATCCCACTCAGTATATTTGTTTGGTGAGTTTTTTAAAATCATTAATCTCAAATTCTGGAGGGGAGAGGCGCCCAATGTCAAATTTTTGCCCCGACTCCAAATCGTAGATTCAGGGCTGAGTGCGTAACTGAATAATACTAACCAAAATAAAGGGAAACCTGTTTTTGGAGATAACAGATTAGAGAAAGAAATAATTTTTTCAGGGCTTCCTTTTAGAGAATATTTTACTGCTGCTAGATACATGGGATTTCTATGTTTCGACTAAGTTTTAGAAATTCTTCATAAAAAAATTGGAATGAATATCTGTTATTATTTCTTGACAACACTTCCTCTGGTAGATAGATAAATTTGACCCAATTAGATTTGCGGTTCTGCTCGTATTGTAACAAGTCAACAAATTTTTAGGATCTGAAGCAAATTTTTAAGGATTTTAATGATGACATTTTGAGTAGTCTTAAAATTTATGACAAAAATCAAGTCGTATTTGAAAATCGCCCTATTTTATGACCAATAAATAGGAAATTTCTGTTATAGGATAACCTAATAAAGAGTGCAAATTAATTTAATTGTTTTTATTCTCCTGGTTACAGAAAATCCCACTCAGTATATTTGTTTTGTGAGTTTTTTAAAATCATTAATCTCAAATACTGGAGGAGAGGGGTACCAATGTCAAGCTTTTGCCCAGACTCGGAAAAATCGTAGATCCAGGGCTGAGTGCCTAACTGAATAATCCTAACCAAAATAAAAGTAACGCGTTTATGGAGATAATAGATTAGGAGAAGAAATCATTATTCAGGCTTCTTTTAGAGAAAATTTTGCTGTTGCTAGATACATGGGAGAATTTCTATGTTTCGACTAAGCTTTAGAAATTCTTCATAAAAAAATGGGAATGATTATGTGTTATTATTTCTTGACAACACTTTCTCTCGTAGATAGATAAATTTGATCCCCTTAGACTTGCGGTTCTATTGTAACAAGTCAACAAATTTTTAGCATCTGAAGCAAAAAACTCGATTGATGAACGAATGGGATTTTTAATGATGACATTTTGACTAGTCTTAAAATTTATGACAAAAATATAGTCGTACTTGAAAAGCACCCTATTTTATTAGTAATAAATAGGATATCCCTATTATAGGATATCCTTATAGTCGATAAACTTTAAGGAATTAATTTTTCTTAAATAATATAGGATTCCAATTAAAACAAAGGAACAATGATGATTCCACAACTTGAACACAAAATAGGAGAAAATTAAATTTGTATGTTAGTGAATGTCTTTAAAAAAATTATTTACTTGATTAATAACAAAATTATGAATATTGTGCGAAACTTTATCACTACGCTCTATTCATTACGTTCGTAAAACACGTACAAACGTGTTTTACGAACGTGTTGCAGAATGTTCTTCGAAGACAATTTTCCTCTGAAATGCTCGAATAATCCTCAGAGGCAGGACCAGTCTTCTGCAGTGCAGAAGGTTTAAAGGGTTTATTTTATGTGTTATATTTTAAGTGCAAGGCAATTAGCGAGTCAGTAGAGCGGAATTAAGTAACATCTCAATTTAAATATCTTAACAGCCCTCCGGGTCCGCATACCGAGACAACCCTTTACTTTCCCTCTTAATAAAGGACTCACTTACTTTTTAAGTCTTGCCCATTTTCACTGATTAAAAATCCGCCACATCTGTGCCGATGTGTTTTTATAATTTATTTGACTTTTTTATTAAAACTAAAAGATTACGAAAAAGTTTCACCCTTTAGATGTGGTGGGAGCAAGCTATAAATATTTCATTTCACAGCTTAATTAAAATCGTTAGGAAACACCTTGAAAGTGAAGATCGTGGCAAGAGCATCAGAACAATATTTTACTCGTATCGTTAATTTAATTAATTAATATGTGATATCATTAAGTTATTAATTAAATTAACTGTGAGTGGATGATATTGACATAAATTGCTCAAGATAAAGTAACTAAGCATATAACTAATATACAATTATTTGAATGTACCTTATATTTGAATCCGGGGTGGGAGCTGAAACTCTCTATACAGTAACAAAAAAAAAAAGATATATGGACAATATTCTTTAGACAGTGTATACGAATATACTATATAAGCGGTCTTTTATGCTACGAAAACAGTCATAGATAGTTTTGTTAATACCACTAATTAGAAATAGGGAAACTAGATTAAAGTTTCATGTATACAGAAAGAAAATGCATTCTTAGATTTATTTGTAATAACTCCCATTATTGACATCATTGTCGTAATCGTTTGTCAAGTTTTCCGCATACTAATGATAGAATAATAAAAGATTTTCATTAAAGATTTACCTGTAAGTAAGAGGAAACCTTCTCACATAGTAGATATATCAATTATAAAACGTAGAATTAACTCAGTTGCTAGTAGAACATCTTAACTCTACGACTTCTTTGTCTAACTCTACTACAAAAAATTTTGCCAATTCCATGTGACGCAATTCCACCGCAATTTACCTGAGGCCTCAAAAGAATTTTTAAAGATTTGGGAAAGGCATTTCTGCACTCTCCTGGAAACAAATTGCAACAGCTTTTGGGAAACCTCAAAGATAAAATGAAAAGATACGTAAGGTCCCGGGTTTATGACCAAGATTGTAGTCAAAAGTAGATTGGGCAAACAAGAAGAGCAATTATTACGGGGTTTAAGAACACATGGCCCATTTAGAATATGGAAGATTAGCAAAATCTTCCGTTGCCCAACCTGCTTTTGAATACAATCATAGAATAGACTCTAATATCATAAACTTATAAAAAGTATGCCAATATCAGGCTATTAGATGCCAAGGAAATTATATAAATACCTAGATGTGATAATAGTATGAACAAAGATAAGGGGCCCCATGCCTAACAGTACGTTGTTGTGGTTTATATGGTGAATGAGGACATTAATGAATGAGTGAACCGAATGTTTACCTCATTAACGTTCAGTAATCATGAATGGAAATAGTTATCAGAAATTAGGAATTAGAAATATGGGCGAAATTAACGAAACTACGTATGACTATTAATACAACTACGTATTTCTTAACTATTTATTGATCATGAAGAAATATAGTGAAGTTTAGTGAGTATATTAGTGAACAGTGCTTAAAGCCAGAAAATATTTATAATGGTTTACTGTACAATAAAAGGAATTGGTATAAATAGAACATAGAAGTAGTTTAAAACTAGTCTTAATCACCTCTCGATGATGCCAACTTGTTTGGTGAAACGCGTATCTAGAATCGTGAAATATTCCGGTGTTTCAATACTACAAAGAAACTATACCCGTAAATAGAATTTTTTGGGAAAAAAATCTACTTATGGGTATTCTAATTCTATAAACTGATTTTTCAATGAAATCAGTTTATAGAATTTACATATTACTTTTTGAACGCATTATTGCTAAATTAAGTTGTAGAAAATTGTTCACTAAATTCTCCTAGAATCAATATTTTTATGTCTAAAATAAATCGAGGAACTGAATTGGAATTGACAAAATAATGTCCTGAATATATAATATGATGGACTTATTAAATATATAATGTGATAGATAAATGTAAGTTTCTCGTTAAATAATGCAACATGTTAACAATATAAGCTTTTTTACTAAAATAATAAAAAATAAATAAATATCTGATTCTATGTATAGGGTGGTCCAACCATAATGCACGATGTTAATTGCGAGTCATACCTTAACCTCAAGTTTTTTGCCCAACATAATTTGACATTTCTTTGTTTCAGTGTTTGACAAATTCAACCATGGAGAGCTACACAATTGAGCAGCGCGTTAAGATTGTTGAAGCCTTTTACGAAAATGGGCGTTCAAATCAAAATGCATTTCGTGCACTTCGTGACTTTTTTGGTCAGCATAATCGACCAAATGTGTCCACAATCGGGAGAATTGTGCGCAAATTTCAGCAAACCGGGTCTGTAGGAAATGTGAAAACACCTGTGCATGCTCGCCCAGTTCGTTCTGCAGAAAACATTATTGTTGTTCGCGATAGTGTAGCAGAAGAGCCGTCAACCTCGACTCGTCGTCGTGCCCAACAATTGAACATCTCACGAACATCACTGATGCGAATTTTGAATAGAGATTTGAATTTACACGCTTACAAGGTTCAATTGACTCAAGAGCTGAAGCCTACTGACTATTTCAAGCGTCGTCAATACGCCGAATGGTTGGTTGAACAGACAGAAGTGAATGGTGACTTTACTCGTAGCCAGAAATTGAGGATATGGACCTGGACGATATGTGGTTCCAACAGGATGGTGCCACTTGCCACACAGCCAACGAAACAATGGCACTTTTGCGCGAAAAATTCAATGGCCGTGTTATCTCACGTGGTGGCGATGTTAATTGGCCGCCACGATCATGTGATTTGACACCGTCGGACTTCTTTCTTTGGGGATATTTAAAAGAAAAAGTGTACGTCAATAAGCCAGGAATAATTCAAGAGCTAAAGGATGAGATAATTCGGCACATTAACGACATTGAACCTCAATTATGTCTCAGAGTCATTGAAAATATGGACCATCGGATAGAGGTATGCCACCGAAGCCGTGGAGAGCATTTGGCCGATATTTTGTTTCACACATAATTGTCATAGATCCTTCTATCATAATAAAGAATATTAAGATAATTCTCTGGAAACTTTTTGTTTTATTTACAATTAACTTCGTGCGCTTTGGTTGGACCACTAGAAATAAATATTCCATATAGCTAGATTGCAACTAAATATTTCAAAGCAACATAAAAATTAATCATTACGAATTTTTTTCGTAACGAAATAACATTCATATAACTGTAAACTTTTTCTCTATAAACATAAAATAATTAAAATTGACTCTAACCGCATGATTCAACATTCGCACACTCCCTAACGGATCTCAAACTGCCACAATAATTTCTAATGCCTTTATGATGAGTCCTCCACCATAGCATATGCTTAATCCAATTTCAGGATAAATTACCTTTTAAAAGAAACAGCTCTAATTTTAGTTCCCCCGAAAGGTTTTAATATTGGCTTTAACATATCCCCCATTTTAATCAGGCATTTAAGTAGGCAATGGGGAAATAAAAATATATAGCCGCGGGGGTGACGGAGTGGTGCACAGAGGCTGTACTAAGTCTCCTGATCCAGACACGGCGAGGATTTTCGGGCGGGGTTGTCAAATCTTCAACGAGAAAAACCAATGATTTCTATCAGTTGCGTTTCATTTAATATTCAATACAAAAAATAATGAAACCAGTTAAAAGTAAAAAAGGAATATTAAGTTTTAAAATATAAAATATATTATATTTGTAATCTGTAAAATAATCTACACAGTAAATCTGCAAGATTAATCTATAATGTATATTAACTTGTACGACTTGTACCGTTCTTGTGTTATATTCAAGATTAGGAATGGTAAATATTCTTGGGATGAGCACTTTTACATTTAATAACTCTTGAAGATGTTTGATATAAACAGTAAGAGGAAGTAATTTCTAGTAACAACTAAAAATTAAAATTGTAAAATTAAAGTTGTATAAAATTATAAAATTAAATTAAACTTAAGAAATTAAATTGTAATAGATTTACTGGAATTTGAGGCATTTTTGGAGACGTGGCAACGTGGATCTCAACTTAGTTTAGGATCGACAGCAATGATCGAGACAATTGCAGCAATTTTCTGGGGTCTCCGCTTTAAAAGGGGCTATCGTACAAACACTAGAGCATGTATGTCTTGAAAAGAGGGTGGCTGCCGTAGCTATATATTTTTTAAGTCGCATAAGAATTTAGTTTAATGGGGTTTTATTCCTGCGGCCCAAAATTAAATTTGTTTTTCGTTTACCGGTAGATTAGACTCGGAAGGAACAGGATGTTTTTTATTGCAACTATCTCTTTAATTGCCGCTGTTCCTTGTGATATAAACATTCAAGAAGGTTTAGACGAAATTTTAGACTGTTTGTCTTTTAGGTGAAATACAACAGTGGCGAACAAAAATTGTTTTGCATTTATTACAACACTTGTTCTTGCTTAATTTGAAGAGTTCAAATTTGTAGGTAGTTTTGCTCTGTAACCTCTAGATTACTTGAAATTCGAAATTTATATTTACGCGAAATTTCAGGCTTCGTATTATGAGACTATGGCGAAAAAATCAGTTTCGCAAAATAAAATACATATATTCAGAGGTATATTCGCTGTGGTAAAAAGTATAGTATAGTATAGTAGTATAGTCTAGTAACGATATTACAGTCGTAAAAATAAATAAAGTGACATATAACAAAATAATTCGTGCTCGTTATTTAACATGTATTCAAATATGAGTAGGTACAGCTCAACAAAAATAGGAACAAGTCTTGAAACTATATATCGGACCGCCCAAGAAGTTCACAGTAAACAGCCTGGTCTTTACTCAGTCGAATTGAGACCTTTGCAGAGTGAATATCGTTCAATATATATTGAATGTGAATGTACACAGAGGTCGATCTGGCCACGCGTAAAGGGCATCCTAACGTATAACTGATACAGATAAATATTTAAATAATCCTATTCGGGAAAAAATTACGCTTGTAGCTCTTGCGCTTATAGACTTTCAGTTCTATAGGCGCAGGCAATCTCATTCTTCCATCGTCAAGAATTATTGATGGGGACGCTCCTCCGGTTCGTTACTTACAGTACTAAGATTCTGTGGGAACTGATCTAGGTGACTATGCAAACAACCTCTTTCTTCCATCGTCAAGAGCTATTGATGGAAACGTTCCTCCTGTTCGTTACTTACAGTACCAAGATTCTATGGGAACTGATCGAGGTGCCTATGCAGAAAATTAAGCTCGAAACTCAAGTTGCAACCGAGATTTCAAAAAGCCAGCAGCATTGTAGTAACCAGAACGCAATATTGCTCCAGTAATCATTAGGAAGGTTAGTTTGCGCGGAAAGATTTTATACATTATGTTAAATTATCGTGAGCACTATAAATTAAAATCAATGCAATACTCTATCGGTATAGTCCCTATAACGATCTATTTATTTCACGGCAAAGTAGCGCAATATAACCTCATTTGTCATTTTTATAGTTTTTTCTTTAAATACGTTTCGTTTCGGGTAAAGTCAACTTATAGGTCATTTTACCCTTACCTTTCATTTATTTTGCCTGTTTATATAACCATTGTTTTTAATTATTTTAGATATCTACCTATGCCAAATACGTGTCAGCGGACTTCTCAGCAGCAGACACGGGACCGACCCAGATGTGATGGCAGCAGCTATAAGAGCTGTAAGAAACGAAGAAATGAGCTTCCTTAAGGCTAGCAAAACATCCAAAATTCATCGATCGACACTCAAACGACGGGTTAAAGGAAAAAAGCAAGATCCTGTTGAAAATATAGAAGTTTTGGGGTCTCGACGCCCAATTTTTAGTCCTGAACAAGAACAAGAGTTGGTGCTACACATTTTAGAACTTGAAAAGCGATTTTATGGATTGACTTTGAAGGATGTAAGGAAATTGGCTTTTCAGTTGGCTGAACGCAATAAGATTAAACATAATTTCAACAGGGATACTGAAATGGCTGGAAACGCATGGAGTACTGCTTTCAGAAAGCGTCATCCAGAACTAACATTGTGGAGTTCAGAAACAACCTCTCTTGCTCGACTACAAGGTTTTAATAAAGTAACTGTCTCGAAATGTTTTGACCTTTTGGAAGAGGTCAGGTCTAAGACAAACTATCCACCTCATCGAATTTTTAATGTCGATGAATCTGGCTTCACGACAGTCCAGTGTGAAAGTTCGAAAATTCTTGCAAAGAAGGGTAAGAAACAGGTGGGTGCTATCACCTCAGCAGAAAGGGGCATATTAAGTACTGTCGTCATGTATATGGCTGCTGGTGGAAACTCCATTGCCCCTTTTATTATATTTCTCCGAAAGAGAATGAAGGTAGAACTACAAGACGGGGCACCGCTAGGAACACCCTGTTCCTGGCGATGCCATATAATTGCATTTATATGCCATCTTAAATATGCAACTCACAACCTGAGTATGCTGGCCTATACTATCTATTTGCACACATATACTTTCAAGCACATAAATACAAGCAGAGACCTTCTTAAAGATGAATCATGGCTTCAGATGACCATGTTCAGTAAAAATTACCCAATAGAGGTTTCTTTTAAGATTTAAAAAGAGTTCTTTTAAAAAAAAAGTTTGTTTCACATGTAAGTCTGTTACTACAGAAAGTATGCTAATATATAAGCGAAGCATTCCTAAGGGCATAATATCCTGCATCAAGAGAATGTTAGAAGTTATAGAATAGATGGTGCATCATATGGTTAATATATACAATACACTTAATATAATACGCTCTATATGGGTACATCAAATTGCATAGAAACCAGAGTATGTGGAGAGAAAAGTAATTTAAGAAAATTTTTTTTCAGTGTAAAATATTTTATTTACAAGACCAACATCCACATGTATAAAACTCTTGAATACTCTTGAATACTCATTTTTGACGAATTTTGTTACTTTAACATCTAATATACCTAGCAATTGAAACAACATTAACAAATAGCATTTGAGAGCAGATAATATTTAATTTAACACAGTACATATATTTTTTTTTAATTAGGTTTGATTCAGTAACATATATGTTTGTAACTGCCAGGTATTGAATTATACCTAAAAGCGATCCTCGACCCCTTTCTCGTATTTCTGCATGATCAGACATTCAGACAAGGTTTCAAAAAATAAAACCCGCCACAGGTAAGATTCGACATCTGTCTTGGATGTAAACCGAATGACATACAGCTGTTTCGAAGTTATTAGTTGTCATCAGTGCCGTACACGGTACGCCGATTCAGGACAAATGCCAAATGAAATCCGTGGGGTATACATCTACATCAATACGATCTATATCTATCATAATTCAATGCCTGGAAGGGCTTTAGCCCGAGGAGTAGTTGTTTCCCGTAGCGATCATGTAATAGCTTTGCTATTCGGGAACTACTTGATAACCGCTTGGCGGCTTGGTAGTTCCTTTCTCTATTCCCGACTTATATGTTACTGACATAAATCGTATCGATGTAGATGTATACCCCACGGATTTCATTCGGCATTTGTCCTGGATCGGCGCGGCATACCGTGTACGGCACTGATGAGTGCTAATAAGTTCGAAACAGCTCTCTGTCGTTCAGTTCCCATCCGGGACAGATATCAAATCCTACCCGTGGCGGGCCTTATTTTTTGAAACCTTGTCTAGGTTTGATTCGTTTCGTCATTACGCTAGAAGAAGAAAAAAATTGATGAAATAATTAATTTTGTATCAACCCCAAACCAAGACTGTACCCTACACACCTCAGATCTTCTAGTAAAGTACAAAGTATTTAATTGGAAATTGAATTTAAAGTGTAATTGAATTCCTAGTGTTCTGTAAATATTGGCATATACAAGTATATTATTATTGTTATAATTATTTTTTATTTTCATATATTTTGCATATTTTACTAATTGATTTTCTTTAATGTTGAATTTATCAAGTGGACAAATTTTATTAATTTTAAATGAATGTATTTTTTATAAACACAGGGAGAAAGATATTGTGTAAAGATACTTCATCTTTTCTATTAATTTAATAAATATATCCGTTGTCTCTTCTACAATATATTTTTATTATCAATTGTCTCAGATTCATCTATTTAAACATCATAAAAATCATTTGTATCGTTTCTCAATTTTAAGAAAAATATGCTTGTAATTGGTATTAAAAAAATTTGCATCTATATATTTTTCGTAAATAATATTTCACCACTATTATTACAATATTCCCGATCGTGTATGGGAAAAGTTCGGTCCAAAGCGTAGGCTGAAAAACGGCCGAGACAGACCATTCCTTCGCTCTCAAAACAAAACACAAGTGCTCCCCGCATTCCGATCACGTAGTCCGCGAGAAAAATTGCGACTCACTACCGTAACCCCGAGGCTACGGGGCGCGTCGGGGCGGCGAAGGGACGGGGTATATCGAAGAGCTATTTCAAGGGTGGAAAATATATATATGTGGATATGAAGAGGGAGGTTAAAAAGATTTCATTTTTCCGAAACTGAACATGTTGCGGTTAGGAGCTTTATTGATGTTTTTATATCGGGAATTTTAAATCCCAGAAGTGTTCGATTCCTGCACTTTATTCCTGCGGCGAATGTGGCCGCGAAATCCCGCAGAATGCGGCGGTTCTCGGGACGTTTTACTTGGCAGCCAATACAGGGTGTTTAATGAAATTTACACTGGCAGTAAGGCATATTATATTTATACATATAAGTACGTAAGAATTAGTAATATAGTTAAATAAAGTTATCTTAAATTATTATTGTAATACATATTATAATAAATTTAACTAATCCATCTTTATCTATTTATTTTTGTTTTCAAAAAAACAGAATCATTACAGTAGTACTATTATCCCTTTTTCTTGCACTGTATTAGCATTGTACTATGAGTTGTCTACAATTAGAAAGTTTGAAATATATTGTTATGTAATGTAGTCTTGACAACAGGGTTAAGATCGCCCCTACTTAATCATTCAATGTTTGATGAAGTTATGATGATGGTAAATAACTTCTGTTCCCATGAGAGCAAAATCTATTTACCATCATCATAACCGAAGAAAAAACATAAGCGTTTGTTTTTGGGGCTTTTGTGGTATTTCATAAAAACCCTTTTCTAAAAGGCTTTTTGTTTGTCATAAATAAAGCTTTTAGTATATTAATTATTATACCCATATCTATTATCATTGTTGTTATATCCATAGTATATCTATATTTAGTATATTATCATTTCCATTTAATATTGTAATACCATATATTAAGGTTTTATGCGTAAAACTTCCCCCATTGTTATTACTATTTTTTATTATTGCATTATTATGTAATATATCTGATATTTGATTAAATATGTATAAATATAATAAATATTATATATAATATTTATTGTATTTATAGTTATTTATAGTATTATAAGTTGATTTACAGTTATTTAAACCTTAATGCAACATATTTTATAACAATGATTAAATTTGAAATAAGAAAGGCACATATATTAATATAATATACAATGGGCAATATCTAACACAACCTGAAGTATCGGCAGAGAGATTTCACTCACCTCCCTACAGTACAGTCCTATTAAAGCAAATTACGGAATTTATCATCAGCTTGTAAGTCTAAAATGAAAATCTTAGGTGTAATTCAAAACACCGCCTTACGACTCATCATAGGTGATGTTAGAATTTCATTTATTATTTGCGTAATAATTTATTGTAATAAATGCTCCGTAGATCACGAGTTACATACATCAGCAGTGCTTAATAAGTCTTAGTTTAGCCTCAACAGTGGACAAAACCATGAGTGAGAGTTATTGACTGTTAATTGACAACCGAGTCTAATCTTCGACAAATGAAATTGGCATCTGCCAGTGATTCTATCAGGGCTATATATTCTTTCATTTGCGTAATTTTAAGAGTTAAAGTTCCTTGAGTCATGTTTCATAATTATTAAAAGCGCAATCACTAATATATATATATATATATATATATATATATATATATATATATATATATATATATATATATATATATATATATATATATATATATATATATATAATAAATAAATATTGTGTAATTAGTAAATACGAGGATTACGTTGAACAAAAAGTTCAAACAAGATATAAAATACAGTGCAGATCACATATCTGTTTGATTTTTGTTTATAAAATTAACGCTTCATAATGAAATGAATGTAATAAACTACGATAATTATTTGTTCTATAAATTTGAATACAATTTTCAAAATCGCATGAATGTAAAATGAATATAAATAATAAATATTGTCGCAACATGTTCTAGCAATTAACATTTGCATTTAAACAAAATTGAAATTACATATTATTTGTATCATACCTTCGGTTTGAATTAAATCTATGATAGGTATTTCAAAAATCTAGTACTTTGTTAGAGAAACTTTTAAGTTGAGTTATTTAAAAATGTCAAATCAAGCCGACGATATGTACAGGGTGAGCGAAACTCGATGTCTCAGCTCTATTATAAGAAAAGGAAAAAATGATAAAAACAATTTGAAAAGAAGTTCTTAAATGGGATTGAGTAAGGTCTATTTTAAGCTGGATTTACATATTTATCTGAAGTAATGACGTCATCGAATTTCTTCCCCAGAAACATACCTATGTTTTAACACATTTGAAAAGAACTAATTTTTCTAAACAAATTTTGTAAAGAAAAAAAATTTCTATCTTTTTCCGTTACAGAATTATAAGCAAATTTGTAAAAAAAAGTATTATCAAAAATTCGCAATCGTCACGATTTAAACAAGCAGCCCTTGGAGACACACAGCAAAGTCGCATCTGTCAATAATTAGACATTATTAATTGGTATTATTTATTGATTTAACATTACAAAACACATAATATGTTACAACTATTACCACAGAAAGAAACAAAGTATGTGGGCAATCACTACAACAAATTTTCAATGCGACCATCTCCTACTTCTAAACACTTATCCAATCTCCTTTCTTGATATTTCATCGCAAGTATTTCTGACTTTTTCTTTTAAATGTTCCAACTTAACAGATGGTGTTCTGTAAACTTTATTTTTCAAAGTTCCCCATAAGAAAAAGTCTATTGGGGTAAAATCCGGTGATTTAAGCGCCCATTGTATCAGTCTATTTATACCTATCCAATTTTCTCCGTAAGTTTCATTTAAATATTATTGGATAATTCTTGCTTTATGCGGTGGAGCTCCGTCATGCTGGAAGCACATGTTTGCTCGCAGCTGTAATGGCACATTTTCGAGAAGCACAGGAAGTTGTTTTTGAAGAAATTGCAAATATCGCTCACTATTTAAAATTCCTTCGTAAAAAATATGGATCAATCAAATCCCCATTAATAAATACCACAACAAACGTTAATTCCGAAGTGTCCTTGCTTTTCGGATTGACAAAATGTGGATTTTCAGTAGCCCAAAAATATTCATCTTCTTTATTGGGCTTACCATTGCTAACGAAACGGCCTTCGTTCGTCTACAACACATGCTGAACAAACCGATTGTCATTGATCTCTAAGTTTACTATCACTTGGTATCATAATTAATTCTTCATTGTTGATCTGATAAGTGTTTTAAGTTATGAATTTTATAATCGTAATAACTATTTCCTTTCAAAATTTTTCGTACTGAACTATATTTTAAATTCAATTGACGACAAGCCTGACGAATCGAGTTCCTTGGATGGTCTTCAAAATACTGCAAAATAGTGACAACAGTATTGTCAGAATTGACCCATTTAACAATTATCTTCCCTTTCGAGAAGAAAATGTCTCGTTTTAGCACGTAAATTGCGTCCCAATCTTGCAAATATTTTTAAGCTTGGAATAAGACGTTCGGGATCTCTGAGTGATCTATTACTGATCTGCTCTTCTAGGGTTCCTTTGAGATTCCCCATAAACTAATAATATATCGATTTTTCGTTTCGAACATTTTTCAAAGTCAAATGACAACAAAACAATATTTGTCAACCATTAGATTAATTATTGACAGATGCGACTGTGTTTTCAAAGCCTACTTGTTTAAATCGTGACCGAATGCGAATTTTTGATATTATTTATTTTACAAATTTGCTTATAATTTTTTAACGGAAAAAGATAGAAAATTTTTTTCTTTACAAAATTTATTCATAAAAATTAACTCTTTAAATATGTCAGAACATAGGTATATTTCTGGGAAAAAAATTCGATGACGTCATTACTTCAGTTTCCAAATATGGAAAAATATGCAAATTTAGCTTAAAATACACCTTACTCAATCCCATTTAAGAACTTTATTTCATATTTTTTCTATCGTTTTTCCTTTTCTTATAATAGAGCTGAGACGTCGAGTTTCGCTCACCCTGTACACTTAATTACAGATATGTTACATACCAGAAATGTATGTTGAAACAGAACACTAATACTTTCTTATATTATATTAAAGAAAATAAGGAATCTGAATTAATGTGAATACAAATCATATTTACGAATTGTTAAAAGACTAATTATCTAATATAGCTGCTAATTAATATTAATTGGCAATTTGAGCTGTATCCAAAGTCGCAAACTCTAAATTTTGGCGCATATGTCAATGCTTTTAAGGTAATGGCAAAACAGCTATAAACCGCGGCAAGAAGTGGAGCCAGAACCACAAAACACCAGTCATATAACTCATAGTGGGCGCCTTTATTGTCCCCCACAATACTGTGTAGTGGTTATTGGCCCTCAATAATTCACGCGGCAGACTCGTATCGGGAAATGTCACCGTCGTCACCGCTCTGTATACCGAAATGTAACCCTCAACCCTCTCCTTTGTGTGCCCTAAAGCCGGGGTGAGAGGTAATTCTCAACTCGCACGTTATAAATTTTCCTTAAAATTGACAATGCCGCCATGTACACATGAACAAAGTAATTTTTTTCACAAGTTGTATGTTTAGTGAATATGTGATTTTCGCGATATCAGAGTAATCATAAACTGTTAAATTAGAATGTTGATTCTTTTGTAATATTCTTCCCTACATATCTTTCACTTTTTCATAAAAAAATTCGTGCCGTCTGGAAAGAATTATTAAATCGATTTTATATTTAAATTGACTTAGTAGATACTCTAAGGATTGTCTGTTGTGAATATCGGGGTTGGGTAAAGCCTGCTGAAGGTGAGGTGATTTTTTCTTAATTTTTTTCTTCGTTAACTACTGCTTCGTTAAAACCATAGTAGTGTCTATAAGAGAATTATTAAGGCGGTTTGATAATTAGAATGACTTAGTAAGGACCTTAGGGGTTGTCTCTAGGGAATATCAACATTGCAAATGGAGTACTAGGAATGAATAATTTTCTGTACATTTTCTTCCCTAAAAATTTTTTCATAAAAAATCCTACGGTCTGTCGGTCCGTTGTAACTAAATATGATGATATTATCTTTAGAACAACTTAGGAAAGCCTTTAATTATTGCTTGTGCTGAATAATTGTGGAGAGCCTAATGAGGGGTGGTCTATATTTTATAATATTCTTCCCTAAATATATTTTATTTTTTCACAAACAAAATTGTGGAATCTGTAAGAAAATCATATGACTTATCGAGATTTTAAGGGTTGTCTGTTCTTAAACCGGGGTTGGATAAAGGTTACTGGAGGGGGGCGGAATTTTTCATTAATTTCTTCCCTAAAAATATTGTAATTCTCGTTAAAAAATCGTAATGTCTGTACGAAAACTATTATGACATTTTTATATGTTGTTGACTTAGTAGAGATTCTAAGAATTATTTACATTGAATATCGAGGTTGGAGAAATCCTATACGAGGTGTAGTATTTTGATATAAATTGTATTCACTACAAAACCTTGTACTTTTACATAAAACAAATCGCAGCTTATGTAAAAAATATTAGGGTAGTTTTATATTTATAGTGACTTATTGAAACCCTAAGAGTTGTCTGTGGGGAATATCGAAGTTGGAAAAGTAATACTGAGTCTATAATGAATTTTTGTATATTTTCCTCCTTAAAAATCTTGGGCTTTTTTTGATAAAAAAAAAACCAGCGTCCATTCATCCTAATTCGGACAATATTATATTTAGGACAACTTAGTGGAGTCTTTAATGATTGTGTGTGCTTAACATCGAGTTGTGGTGAGTCTATTGGAGGATGAGGATTCTTTTGTAATATTCTTCCTTAAATATTTTTTACTTTTTCATTCAAAAATTCGTGGCATCTGTAAAGAAATTATTAGAGCGGTTTCAGATTTAGGGTAACTTGATTGAGACATTAAGGGTTGCTTCTTGTGAATATCGAGATTAGGTGAAGCCTACTGGAGGTGAAGTGAATTTTTCTTAATTTTATTCCTTAAAAATTTCGTAGTTTTTTTATAATAAATTCTTAATGTCTGTAAGAAAATACTAGGGGCATTTTTTTAAATTTTCTTTCTTAAAAATCTTATACTTTCATATAAAAAAATTCGTAGCGTGTAATAAAATATTATTAGGGCAGTTTTATTTTTATAGTGGCTTATTAAAAGCTCGAGGTTGGTATATGATATTCAGGTTGGAAAGATACTACTTTCATGTACCGAAGTGACTTCTATTCGGTACATGAAAATGCCCTATTCGGTTGAGTTCACTTTATTGAAAACTATTTCTTTACATACAGAATAAACTTAATTCATCGATATTACTGGACGTTTACCTTTATCTTTTATATTCCTTTATTTATCTTTTTTTTTTCATTTCTAGAAACTCAGAAAGTAACTGGAAACGTTAACTCTGTTGAAACCTTTGAAACATTTTCTAATTTGAGTTAGATTAAGATTAGGATATTCCTACCATTTTATCCTCTTTGGTAGATGGGTGTTGAAGATTATGTCGTTCTATATAATCCTGCAGCTTTCGAATGTCTCCTATCAGTATTTTGCAAAATGTCGAAAACTAATCCATTGTCGGTTTTACAGAACAAGGCTAAAAATTTAACTACAAAGCAAGAAATAAATGTTTTCTACAACAACTTAATACTTAATAGCTGTAAACGCAACAGCTATTAATTATTAACAGCTATTATATACCCAATTAAGAAATTATGATTTATTATATAATTATAATTATTTGTTTTAAATAATTTTGAAGTCGGTGCTATATAATATTAGTAATGCGAATGCCGGCCCTCGGCAATTTTAAATGTAAACTCGTTGTTATAGTAGCAAGGTACTTATTTTAAGTTATGTTTTACTTGGAACCGACTTACATAATACATATAATTACACAATGGTTTCTTAATTACATTAAACATAACAACAAATAGGTATAAATTGTCATAGAAAACATTTATTTCTTGATTTTTAGTTACATACCTTTTCTTCTTGAAGTCGGTTTCTTTAAACTTATTACAATAAGTCAATAAAATATTCTAACTCAGTAAAATAAAAATTCTATTCCCATCATAGCATGAGTTATATCATATTGAAAGTTGAAACAAATATCTTTCATATCTGACATATATGAACTTTTTATTTCATGCAGGAATTATTTCGAATTCTTATATAATTTTCTAAAACCCCTTTTTAGTAATTGTGTATTATTGATCTCTCTCTACATTGTATTCGATACAAATTCAATTCATCTTAAAGCATCTTCTTCCACATTATAACTATGCAATCGCACAAGTCTCAATCAGAAATTAAAACAAACTAAGAACACCTTAAACCAATTCCATGAGATTAACTTCCGCTAGTGAACGTTTGTCTTATGCTGATCCTTTGAGAGGATACTCTGAACATTCCAGATTTAATTTTGGTGACTTGCAACCGTAAGAATTAGACTTATTTATCTAGCACGAGATTCGCAGCAACGAACGCCTCCCTCGCCCAGCCGAGGTTCGAACGACCGCATTAAAGCCGATTAATTAACGGGTTAAGAAATGCTCCCTGGATCACGCGAGTTATGTTTGGCAGCTTAATTTGTTGTAATTAGCGAGAAGCCACCGAGTTTTTGCTATTAGGTCTTTTCACTCGGCTGATCTCTGCTCAACGAGTCATCGTGCTACGTGACTTTTGGATTAAAACCGTAGAAGATTACCCTCGGCTTCAAAGGAGTCACGTTAGACGTTTTATTGTCTCAATTAAAATTGTTATTATTGTTTATGGTCGTTAGTTTGGACGTTAATAATGGTATTTGTAACGCTACATAATAATCCATTGATGTATGGAGATGTGTGTATTAAATCATCAGTATTACGCAATATGGCAGACTATCATTAATTGCAACCTTCGGAAAGGTATTCAACTTGTTCATAATTCTGTGATATGGATATTTCTTTGCCTTTGGCATCTCGTTTTCCGTCAACCCAAGATATTTTAATGGCAAATATATAATAATTCTTCAGTTCTAATGTATTATAATTAAATGTGTCTGAAAGACTCTACTGCATAATGCTGATAGGTTTTAATTGTACGAGAAACATGTAGGCGTAATATGTGTTAAGAAGAACATTGCTTTACCATTATCTATGTATAACTAACAAGTTTTCCTGGAATACGACTGAAAGTACATAGAGAGCTGAATAATCACTTAATGTTGTTTATCAAAATATGGATGCATGCAAGCCTTGGTTATGAATGATAGTATGGTTACTAATGAGGCGATGCTGTCTTTTTTATGAAACAAGGTTTATTTGCATTAGTAAAGTAGGAGTTGAAGATGTTCACACGTCGTTTTATAATTGGACCTGCTTGGTAATGTGGATATATGCACAATAATAACGACACTGGTACAATAGAACACTAGTATTAGGGCCTATGTAAGCATTTTGCAAATTAAGAAGAAATGGGAGATATTTCTAACAACTACTTCATACTCTTGAAAACGATGGGATTTATTTTAGAAAGTTATTTTTGGCAATCCTTCCTTAAAAGTTAGATATAGGTAGAATGATGAATTTAGCACCTATGATATGATGGTATAGTTGAGTATAATAGATAAGAAATAGTTAAGTATGACGGAATAGAAAGTAGTTAATAGAGAGAATCATTTTAACGTAAATAATTTTTGAAGCTTTGGGTTCTTTAATCAAGAAATTTATAACACGTCTGTTTTCCAATGTTACTTTACTTCTAGAAAATGGAATAGGAAGTGGTAATAAGATGGCAAATAATATTTATAAGTATAAATTAAGTATATAAAATATACCAAAACTAAAGTTACCAAAAAAATATTTTATATTAATTTCCTCAATACAAATATGGTAAGATGGATTAAAATTCAATATCTTCATTGTATGAGTATATTCAATCAGGCGTTGAACCAATTAAGGATACCAGAAATTATATTCAATTAACCAAGAGTTTACAAATACATACATATCTTCTGACCATATAGTAGAAGTATGACCATATAGGGTCCTGGGTATCCATGAGTTCCTGGGTATCCATCTTTGCAGTTTTACTTATTGTTAGTTGTAGTCTCAGTTACAGTGGTAATCTTAGTGATGATGTATCCCCTTGTGGACTTTTCTCGAGGCAGATAGGAACTATCCGAGAGGAGGAGTGTCTTTGCTAGGATGCATTAGATCTCAGAAACAACTAAGCCTATGACTTAAATCTCCACACGGTGAATCTCTATTGTCCTTCTTATTCATCATTTATTGAATCAGATTTCCTTATTCCATCATTTATTAATCAGATTTCTGATTATGTCCAGGTATTTACATGTCAATGGGGAAAGTTAACATTTGATGGGAATAAAAACTATATTAAACTGAGAAAAATACTGTTCCTTGGAGAACTCAATAAGGACTTCGATTCAAGCTCACTACGAAAAATTGACGACACGAAAATAGTATTTAACAATTTGGGGATATGTTGGATTATGTCAAGTTAGGTTAATTCCATACGATACAAAAATAACATTTAACAATCTTGTCGTTAGAAAGTAAAGAAGTATTCTGACGGTACTGTGAGAATTGTGACATTCAAATTATGAAATTCAAAGTAATTTAAAAAAAAAAGTAGAAGTCGAGTTCATGTGACATACAAATTGTCTTCTGTCATCTTTACCATACCATTTTTGATGATATTTTGTAAAGCATGACGTGTATAAACATACATCACACCTTCTACATATATGAATTATGTGATCATGACGCGCTTTATACCTTCAACAAATTTTATTAATATAGGAAATAGTGAGGAAGAGTTAGAAGCCGTTTATTCGGACATAGAGCAGGTAATAGGATTTGTGAAGGGTCATGAAAATTTAATAATAGTAGGAGATTTTAACGCAGTCGTAGGTGAGGGGAAAGAAGGAGAATTTGTAGGTCCTTATGGATTAGGAAACAGAAACGAGAGAGGTAGCAGACTGATAGAATTCTGTGAGAAGCACAAGATGGTAGTCGCGAACACATTGTTCAAGAATCATGTTAGGAGGCGGTACACATGGAAAATGCCAGGAGGGATAGACAGGTATCAGATAGACTACATTCTGATTAGGAAGAGATTTAGAAATCAAGTAAAAGACTGTAAGAGTTATCCAGGAGCAGATGTAGACAGCGACCACAACTTGGTAGTCATGAAAGCTAGATTAAAGTTCAAAAATCTGAAAATCCGGAAGGATAAGAAACGTATAAATGTAGACATATTGAGGGATCAGAATATGAAAGATAAGTTCCAGGATAAAACAGATCAATTAATAAATAAAACGAGTAAGGACGAAATCAAGAACGCAGAAACTGAGTGGGAGGGTATCAAGAATAGTTTAGTTTATGCGGCTACGGACGTTTTAGGACACGATAAAAGGGAAGCTAGGAAGCCCTGGATAACGGACGAAATCTTAAACTTAATGCAAAAGAGACGAGGCTACAAAAACAGACGAGACGAAGAAGGACTGAAAACTTATAAGTCAATAAAGTGGGAAATCATTAGAAAATGTAGAAAAGCGAAAGAACAATGGATAGAGGATAAATGCAAAGAAGTAGAAGATAAGTTGCAAGTAGGTAAGACCGATGAGGCTTACAAAATAATTAAGAGGAACTTCAGGGATATAGGAACAATAAGTAGAAACGTTAGGAGTCAATCGGGGAACATACTGATCGGAAGAGAGGAGAAAGCGGATAGATGGAAGCAGTACTTAGGAAATTTATACGAGGGTCAGGAATTAGGAGAGATATTATAGGAAGAATCTAGCATCGATAGGGAAGATGTAGGAAAACCTATATTGAGAGAGGAATTTGAAATAGCACTAAGGGGGCTAAAGAATAATAGAGCGCCGGGTGTAGATAAAATACAGGCGGAAATTTTGAAATGTGCGGGACAGAAAGTAGTAAATAGGATGTTTGAACTGGTAAAATACATATATGAAACGGGCGAGATGCCGGAGGATTATAAGAGGAACATTATCGTTACTATACCGAAAAAGAGAGGAGCCGACAAATGCGAGAACTTTAGAACGATTAGCCTAACTTCCCATGCGTCAAAAATCTTAACTAGAATAGTGCAGAAGAGGATGGAAAATAGAGCGGAGGAAATACTAGGAGAAGACCAATTCGGCTTTAGGCGAAATAGGGGAACTCGCGAAGCTATTCTGGCGCTAAGAGTAATGTTAGAGAAAACAATAGAAAAAGGAAAGAACGCTTATATAGGATTTGTAGATTTAGAAAAAGCTTTTGATAACGTAAGATGGGAAAAAATGTTCGAGATACTAAAGAGCGCGGGAATGAAGTATAGAGATAGGAGAGTAGAACACAATCTATACAAAGAGCAAACTGCTGTTATAGAAGTAGAAGGGGAAAAAAGGGAAGTAGGTATTAAGAAAGGAGTAAGACAAGGATGTACGCTATCACCACTAATTTTTAATCTGTACATCGAAGAGGCGATTAATGTGGTAAAAGATAGAGTGGATTTCGGGATTAAAGTACAGGGACAGAAACTAAAAATGCTGAGATTCGCGGATGATATAGCAGTATTAGCATCTAGTAAGGAGGAATTAGAATCAGCATTGAACGAAATGGAGGCAGTGTTGACAGAGGAATACGGAATGAGGGTGAATAAAAACAAAACTAAAGTGTTAGTGTGCAGAGGGCGCGAGAGCAGAGCAAAAACGAAAGTACAAATTAATAATGAAAGGTTGGAGGCGATAAAGACATAAAACAAAGAATAGCGCAGGATCGAGTAGCTTTTAACAAAAAGAAAGCACTTTTATGCTCGGGGGTAATAAACTTAGAAACAAGGAAGAGATTTTTGAAAACATATGTATGGAGCACGGCACTATACGGCTGCGAAACCTGGACGGTAGGGGAAGCAAGTAGGAAGAAATTAGAAGCTTTTGAGATGTGGTGTTACCGAACAATGATGAAAATACCATGGACTGATAGGGTTAGAAACGAAGAAGTATTGGAGAAAGTCGGCGAGAAAAGAAGTATGTGGAAAAACTTAAAGAAGAGAAGAGATAGAATGGTAGGCCACTTGCTGAGACATGGGGGAATAGTCCGCGATATTTTGGAGGCAGAAATAGGAGTGAAGAAAGGCAGAGGTAGGCCGAGATTAGACTACTGCTCGCAAATAGTAAGGGATGTAGGTTGTAGCACAATTAGCGAAATGCGTAGGTTAGCACAAGATAGGAGAAGCTGGAGGTTAGCGTCCAACCAGTCTTAGGACTGATGACATAATGATGATGAGGAAATAATAAGATGACCACTAGTGTTACAACGAATTTCATTAATTAGGGAAGCAACAACAGTTCTTACTATTCAGTAACATATAAGTCGAGAATCGAGAAAAGAACTACCAAACCGCTAAGCGGTTATCAAGTAGTTCCCGAATAGCAAGGCTATTACATAATCGTTATAGAAGACCACTATTAATCGATCTAAAGCCCCGCCAGGTATTGAATTATACCTAAAAGCGATCCTCGTCCCCTTTCTCGTGTTTCTGCACGTTCAGACATTCAAACAAGGTTTCAAAAAATAAAACCCACCACGGATGGGATTCGACATCTGCATTCGAAAAAAAATATATTTCTTACTACCGTTTGTTAGCAACAACCTTTTCTGATGATACGGCAATCTTATATTAAAATTCAGGCCCAACCAATGCATCAAAACCTTTGCAAAATAACATACCCCATGTGGATAAGTAGTTAAAGAAATGGACAGTAAAACTAAAATTAAAGCGTTAAAATCAGCACATTCACAACACCGGGAACCTGTCAATCAGTGCATCTTGATAACAAACAACTATCGCAGAAAGAAGAAGTAAAGTACCTTAAAATTTACCTAGATAGACTGACCTACAAAGAACACATATTCTCCAAAGGAAAGCAATTAGGTCAACGAAATTTATACTGGCTAATAGGTACGAGGCTCCAATTAAGCACAATATAAAGATCTTATAAAGGTTTCAATCAAAAGTACTATGAATGATTCTCAGTGTACCATGGTACATCGCCAATAATGCGATATCATCAAGATTCTGATACTAGATTCCTATTCTTGCCTGCTCTTCAAGAATAGGAAAAAGTGTGAGATTATTTTGGTATGCATAGGAGAAAGAGTGAGGCAGCATTCGGAAGGAAAGGGATGTACTTTAGACGCGGCCCGATCTAATTCTGTACATTCACACTCAATATACATATATTCATCGATATTTACTCTGCAAAGGTCTCAATTCGACTGAGCAAAGACCAGGCTATTTACTGTGTACCTCGTGGATGGTCCAATATCTCAGTTTTCCTATGCTTGACGAGATCTAATTCCCATTAAGTAAAAAATCAAGATCTCTACTCAAAGATACAAGGATTGACTAAAACTGCATCCACACCATCTCGCCAGAAACTTAAATCAGTACCAGCGTGTAAACTAAAACAAAAAGTGCCCAGTGACAGTCTAACTAAACTAAATATATATATATATATATATATATATATATATATATATATATATATATATATATATATATATATATATATATATATATATATATATATAGATACAAGTGCAAAGTGCTCTCCGTTCTTTCCCAGACTCAAAAAGTCGAATAGGCTAGTATTATAAAACTGCGGCATATCAATGTGTACCTTCGCAGCATGTCGCTAGTTCATATTACTATAAAAATTAGTTAAAGCTTCCACGCTTATGTAAATGTTAGACAGATTGTAATAAAATTTAACAAAAAGAAAGAGCTTAACAAGGAAAGCTTCTCTATGATACTGGAAAATGGGAATAAATGGACTATAGCAGACGGAAAAAAATGAAAAATGAGAAAAAGAAATTAACACACCAGGTATGATCGTTACCTGCGTATGCATAAATAGGTTATACCTCCTCTTTTCTAAACCTAATCTTAAATAAATCAAAATTTAATTCATAATAAATTCTCTATATAACCAGCATTACGTCCAATTACCTAACAGCACGCTGGCATGGCGCTGGTAAGAAACTGTCAATTTATAACAAATATATGTATGTAGTTTCGAGTCGTTTATAATGCAGCAATTTCATATGACTATTTATTATGTATATTGCATGCTACTGTTTTGATATAATTTTCATAAATTACAGACCGGTAACTAATCACTCGTGAATACCAAGCAAGAGCGCACATGCGACACATCTAACTGTTTCTTATTTTTCTGCGGATAACAGGCCGTATGAGCGGCTGAATTTTTGTAAATAATATTACTGACATGCCAAAAGTTTCTAAGTTTAGCCACTAAAGAGCGTCGGCTGCCTTATCACGACAGGTTGCGTTACGTTTAATCCCTCCAGCTGAGAAACGCAACTTCCCATGCAAAACTGGGTTACTTCGCGAAGCTAAAACAGTATTCTGGATTAATTTTGAATTTTAACAAGGTAACTGCCACTGCTGTTGTTCCTGCGAGCTGCAACTGAAAGCTTAATATTCTATCATTACTTCTTGCTGTTCCAAATATCTGATAAGGAGATAAAATCATTGCATGTTTAAAAATTAATACGGTAGGTGGTCGATATAACAAGGATCGTACTAAAATACTTAGTGCAAAGTATTTGATATAATGAACAATCAATTAGGCTGTATAATGCAATGATTGAATATCGAAAATGATTGAATGAACATTACGATTTATCTCTGTTTTCGTTTGCTTTCAGTTTCTTTTTTCGTTGGTGATTAAACTTAATATTTTTATACCTAATAATATATTTGGCCAGCTGTTTTGACTAAGCGGTGATTAGGTAAGTATGGAACAGTGATAATATAACCTATTACATTAAATAAGTTTGTCATTTATTAGTAAGCAAGACGCGTTTATTCTTATGCTGCATTTTGGAAGGAGGAAGCAAAATACGATTGGAATAAGGATGTATTTTTTATAATTCTGCACTGAAAAAATTTTGGTATATGCTTCGTAGCCACCAATATATGGGTCTAATGATAAACTTCTAAAAATATATGGTATGTTTTATTGTACAAGTATATATTTAACCACTTTAAATTTAATCAACTATAGTTATAAAATTCTGATCGTCCGAAAAAGAACGTGGTGAAAAGCATTGATAATGAGAATATTTTCTTTTTGTCAAGAAAATTTAAAGAACATCCATGATCGTGAAATTTAAAAGAAATTCTTGAATTAAACAACGGCTATGCATATCTACATTCTATAAGTGTATTAAATATTAAGTTAATGCACATTTGTTTATTGTAAATGTACAATGCAATATTTCTGTAGCAAGAATATTTTGCAATATTTTATATTGAATGTCCTAATTCTATTCTATTATTTGAAATATCAACTATTCATATTCATATATCAACTATTCATATAGTATTTCATTTCTAAAATCAATCTTACTTCTAAAATATTCACACAACCAAAATCCTAAAATTTTATAGATGTTACAACCCTTAAATAGGTTCTTATGTATCAGTCCATTGGTTTGGAAGAGAAACAAGAGTTAAATAACTTTAACAGATGTTCTAGGTATTCAATTGCCAATAATTCTTTTCCAATGTTTTACATCTTGAGAAGATGAGGAAGGAAAGTTTTCGCATAGGAAGGATAATTTTTATGTGTATCTTAGAAATACATTTCTAAGAAATACAGCTTTATTTGAAAATATTATCAAAAACATTTAAGTTTTTTAAGACTAATAACCTTCATATAAAATCCAACTTTTGACTATACATCTTGATTATGAAAATTTCACGAACATGAAAGAAAAAAACGTAAACTCTTATTATTCTCTTCAACCAATATAACGTAGTCATAAGTTACTAATACAAAATTATCAATAATATGTTAAATTGTGTTAAGGATAGGTCAAAATTACAGTACCTACATGTATTGTTTAAGTAAAAATTGTTCATTGGAAATTATTTGGTGTCACATGCCTTTTAATTTAATGTAAGAAAATATTACGAGTATATATAGTGTATTACTAAATATAATTGTAGACCATATCCACATAATGATTATATTTTATTAAATTTCGATATTATGTAATGTATTTTATGAACTACATAACAAGAGAGAGAAGAAGAGCAAAGCTATTGAAAAGTTTCGAGGCATAGATGACAAATTCCTTCCGTTAAAGCTTTAGGCTCCTTAGGGGAAGATTATACATAATAGCAAGAGTAAAACACACCCATATACAGAGAGATATGCTAAATTTCTTCAGCTGGGACTCAAACCCAAAAATACAATGACACCCCACTACTGAGCTCAATTCGCCATCTCTGACCACACTAAAAATAATATTGTCGCAGCCACCTCTGTAGGAAAATAGAATAGGTCACCCCATCCATGCAGTGGTAGTGGGGCTTTGCACTTTTAAAGCTCTACGTCGTAAGACTCACCTGAACACCCGTCGTATTCACTGTATTCTAATTAGAAATAGGATATTTATAAGGAACGACAAAACATCAGAAAGAGTTTTTACTTAAAGATTAAAAAACAAACGTTTTAAACTCAGTATATTGTCACAACTGATAAAATGAACACTAAGATACATTAAAAAAGTATGTAAGTTGAAATTTATATTTCTTCTCTGAGTAAATGTTTGATTTATATAGGAATTTGATGAATATCTTTATTAAATTCTCCAGAATGACACTAAATTTATTAAAGATCCACATGAAATTATCCGTATAGAATCAAGGACCCCATATGGCATCTGCTGAAAAATGTAAAACCTACATTTCAATACTGAAAAGTCTGACAAAAGAACTGTCAATTAAATTATGAAGAGTATACCTTCATAATTTAATGGCAGTTCGCCTTCTGATTGCAGTGCGTATACGTTACTGTTATTGAAACTATCCTTTCAAATTATATTCAAATTTCCATTAATATTAAATATTATGTACTATTCGATTTAGGTCAAAATGCGACCAAACATTTTCTTCGATCGAAAGCACAGCAATACAAATAATTTACCGCACTGGTTCCCCATGATTGCTAGAAACTTACTTGGCGCATCGTAGTAATATATCCGTCGATAGTAATGAAGTTACGTTCTGATTGACGACCGATACTGACAGTTATCTGTCGTTAGGGACCAGCGTGAAGCATCAGAACTGAAAATTAGGAAATATGATGTGTATTTCCTTCCGCCCAGAAGCGATTGATTCCTTGCACATGTAAGATACACGATTTCTAAAATCTAAATGTTTGTGTATAAGAAGATAAGGCTATCCATATTCTAATATATATGAGTAATTTGGTTTATTAATGCATTATTTTCGTCTTGATTTTGTATCTCATCATTAAGTCCAAAATTTAATATTCTGTTTTAAAGTCAAGCAAAAATTCACGTGTATTTTAAAATAAGCAATTGGTAAACTAGTTAAAAATAATTTAAGAAACTGTATACTAGTAGTGTAAAATATTTAAATCGACAAGGCATACTTCAAGTCAGCGAAAATCTAAATTATACATAGGTACCTATTATACGTAGGTAAAAATTCAAAAATATTCTCACATGTCTATCAAGCGCCTGGGCTTAAACCATGTTATCGCGTTGATCACTCTGCAGTTGGAAAATTATTAAAAAGGAAATTCCACCTTTATAAAGTACATTTAGTTAGAATAAAAGAATATATCACGTTTTCCTGTGACAAAAATCCTAACTTTTTAGAGTTTATTTTCTTTTGACGATGCGACTTAATTCTTGAATGAAATAGCACTATATATCTTAACGTATTGTATACCGTAACGTACTATGTAATCTGAACTGCAGATATTGGTATCACGAGAATCCTCATTAAGACTTCAATAATAAGATAGTTAGCCTCATGATATCATCACGCACATAATATATCTATGGGTTGAAATGATAGGCAATTTTTTAGAGCCTTTTATGTTTCTGAAGAACATTTGAAGGATATTTAGATTTTCTGCATTTAGACTTGTAACTGTAGCAGTTCTTTATTCAAACAAAGAGGAAGATGATCTTTCCCACCAAAGAATTTGGTTTCAACAAGACGAAACCCCTCTTCAATTTGGTGTTGCTGTCCAGTTTCATCTGAACACACTTTCCCTGGTAGATAGATGGAAATATTCTCCTAGCAGATACTTACCCCTTTAGATATCTTTTTATGGTGTTACTTAAAAATTATTTAAATAAGTTAAACAATTTAGTGGATCTGAAGCAACGAATTCGAATCGATAATCACTGAATATTCAATACAAAGTACTTACACGCGTGCTGGTATGGAAAACCAACTGACGGAAATGCAAATTCACGGTGGCGTAAGGCAAGGATACATCCCATAGCCACTTCTATTCAACTTTACAGCGAACCTATTTTTAACGAAATTTTGCAAGAAGAATCAGCAAGAATAGATATAAATAATAAAGTTGTTAATAACATGAGGTATGCTGATGACACCGTCCTATTAATGACATATAATAACATTTTAGAGACATACAAGATATGGGAAAACTAAATTATAGATATGACGAAAAATAAATTTTAATAAAACAAAGCTAATGATGATTACAATATCCCCACATAGTCCAAACCAGATAAACATGACAACAGCGAATATCGTCACAGGAAATGTGCAGACATATAGATACCTAGAAATCTGGATAGAAAGCTAGGGTGATCAAACAAAAGTGATACGAGCGGAAATAGAAACAGCTAAATCAACTTGAAATATATAGTTATTCACTAGTCGGGATATTAATATAAGACTTAGGATGAAAATGCTGCGTTGTTACATATTTCCCACGCTCTTCTATGGAGTTGAAACTCTCAAAAAGAATCAAAAGAAAAATTGCAATCTTTCGAAATATACTGTTACCACAGAATGTGGCGTATGTCTTGGAGAGATAGAATCATTAATTATTATTTCAAAGAATGATTAGGAGAAAGAGGAATATTAATAGACGTCATATATCCTGCCTCAAGAATTGAAAGGATTGATAGGTGTGATGATAGCAAACGTTTGATAGAAGATGCATTATAAAGAGAATAATACCATGGAAAATCCTTAGTGTGGAGTACTATTGTATTGGGAATACATTAAGGAAATGATTTTTGTTAAAAAAGAGGGCTTTACAATTTAAAAAATACTATGGTGACTTTAGACTCCAACAGATAAGATTGAGGTATTTCAAAGTTCTTCAAAAACACTTTAATGGCAAAAATTAATACTGTGCGAAACTTTGTTACCAATCTTTGTATTATATTCTTTTTAGTACACTGTTTTGCTAACGAATGTACCAATAACATTCTCATAAATTCTAACGTTCGTGTCTCTTCCGTAGCGTAGTTAACATATTTTAAATAACTGCATAAGAAACATGTCAATTCAAGTTGTTTTAAGTTAACTGACGACTTTAGGAAAAAATAAGGCAACGCCTTACTTTTTCTCTTCCAATATTTACTCTATTACACTTTTTTGTTCAGTTATTATATGATAAGCTGTTATACCTCAGATTACGTTATTCATACCGTTTCCTGGAGTCGATAAATTAATACTTGCACCATATGTCCCCATTAAAAAAACCCGACGAGGTGACGTCGAGGCCTCAATAATGGCAGGTTTCGAGCGGGCGTGGGCGTAAGACTGCTTATTAATATTCTCACAGCTACCGTAAATCGATTAAAACAAGATATTGAATAATTATTGGTAATAATTCAGTTATCGCCTGGGATTTAATTAAAATATGCTCCGACTGTTACTGTGGTACTCGGGTATTATTTATTTATAGTGAACGTGCATGCGAGAGTTTTGCGAAACGCCCAGAAAATTCCTCAGATAATTTTAATCGACTTGGCAGTTTCGAAGCCCAACATGGATGTAATCGGGCAAGAAATCAAAATTAATTTCGCCTTAGCCAAGTTTGAGCCCTTCTTAATTTTAGCCCGATTAATGATATTAATTCCGGGAGACTAGGGATATTAGTTCCGGGAGACGTGATCGAGTGCAATCATAATAAGAAGTGTAGCATTTCACGAGTCGGAGCGTGGAATGTCAGAAGCATGAGACAGGCAGGGAAGCTAGAAAATCTGAAGATAGAAATGGATAGGTTAGGATTAGATATAGTAGGTATAAGTGAGATGCGCTGGCCGGAAGTAGGAGATTTTTGGAGCGGTGACTATAGGGTAATACACACAGGATCGGTAAATGGAAACGCGGGAGTAGGGATCGTTATGCGGAAGAACGCAGGACAGTGTGTAGATAGCTACCTACAATACAGCGAGAGAGTAATGATGGTTAGGTTAGATTCGAAGCCAGTGGAAACAGTAATAGTGCAAGTATACATGCCTACTTCTAACCACAGCGAGGAAGAGTTAGAAGCCGTTTATTCGGACATAGAGCAGGTAATAGGATTTGTGAAGGGTCATGAAAATTTAATAATAGTAGGAGATTTTAACGCAGTCGTAGGTGAGGGGAAAGAAGGAGAATTTGTAGGGCCTTATGGATTAGGAAACAGAAACGAGAGAGGTAGCAGACTGATAGAATTCTGTGAGAAGCACAAGATGGTAGTCGCGAACACATTGTTCAAGAATCACGATAGGAGGCGGTACACATGGAAAATGCCAGGAGGGATAGACAGGTATCAGATAGACTACATTCTGGTTAGGAAGAGATTTAGAAATCAAGTAAAAGACTGTAAGAGTTATCCAGGAGCAGATGTAGACAGCGATCACAACTTGGTAGTCATGAAAGCTAGATTAAAGTTCAAAAATCTGAAAACCCGGAAGGATAAGAAACGTATAAATGTAGACATATTGAGGGATCAGAATATGAAAGATAAGTTCCAGGAGAAAACAGATCAATTAATAAATAAAACGAGTAAGGACGAAATCAAGAACGCAGAAACTGAGTGGGAGGGTATCAAGAATACTCTAGCTTCCGCGGCTACGGACGTTTTAGGACACGATAAAAGGGAAGCTAGGAAGCCCTGGATAACGGACGAAATCTTAAACTTAATGCAAAAGAGACGAGGCTACAAAAACAGACGAGACGAAGAAGGACTGAAAACGTATAAGGCAATAAAGTGGGAAATCATTAGAAAATGTAGAAAAGCGAAAGAACAATGGATAGAGGAGAAATGCAAAGAAGTAGAAGATAAGTTGCAAATAGGTAAGACCGATGAGGCTTACAAAATAATTAAGAGGAACTTCAGGGATGTAGGAACAATAAGTAGAAATGTTAGGAGTCAATCGGGGGACATACTGATAGGAAGAGAGGAGAAAGCGGATAGATGGAAGCAGTACTTAGGAAATTTATACGAGGGTCAGGAATTAGGAGAGATATTAGAGGAAGAATCTAGCATCGATAGGGAAGATGTAGGAAAACCTATATTGAGAGAGGAATTTGAAATAGCACTAAGGGGGCTAAAGAATAATAGAGCGCCGGGTGTAGATAAAATACAGGCGGAAATTTTGAAATGTGCGGGACAGAAAGTAGTAAATAGGATGTTTGAACTGGTAAAATACATATACGAAACGGGCGAGATGCCGGAGGATTATAAGAGGAACATTATCGTTACTATACCGAAAAAGAGAGGAGCCGACAAATGCGAGAACTTTAGAACGATTAGCCTAACTTCCCATGCGTCAAAAATCTTAACTAGAATAGTGCAGAAGAGGATGGAAAATAGAGCGGAGGAAATACTAGGAGAAGACCAATTCGGGTTTAGGCGAAATAGGGGAACTCGCGAAGCTATTCTGGCGCTAAGAGTAATGTTAGAGAAAACAATAGAAAAAGGAAAGAACGCTTATATAGGATTTGTAGATTTAGAAAAAGCTTTTGATAACGTAAGATGGGAAAAAATGTTCGAGATACTAAAGAGCGCGGGAATGAAGTATAGAGATAGGAGAGTAGTACACAATCTATACATAGAGCAAACTGCTGTTATAGAAGTAGAAGGGGAAGAAAGGGAAGTAGGTATTAGGAAAGGAGTAAGACAAGGATGTACGCTATCACCACTAATTTTTAATCTGTACATCGAAGAGGCGATTAATGTGGTAAAAGATAGAGTAGATTTCGGGATTAAAGTACAGGGACAGAAACTAAAAATGCTGAGATTCGCGGATGATATAGCAGTATTAGCATCTAGTAAGGAGGAACTAGAATCAGCATTGAACGAAATGGAGGCAGTGTTGACAGAGGAATACGGAATGAGGGTGAATAAAAACAAAACTAAAGTGTTAGTGTGCAGAGGGCGCGAGAGCAGAGCAAAAACGAAAGTACAAATTAATAATGAAAGATTGGAGGAAGTTAAAGACTTCACTTATTTAGGAGGTAAAATAAATTGGGATGGAAGAAGCGATAAAGACATAAAACAAAGAATAGCGCAGGGTCGAGTAGCTTTTAACAAAAAGAAAGCACTTTTATGCTCGGGGGTAATAAACTTAGAAACAAGGAAGAGATTTTTGAAAACATATGTATGGAGCACGGCACTTTACGGCTGCGAAGCCTGGACGGTAGGGGAAGCAAGTAGGAAGAAATTAGAAGCTTTTGAGATGTGGTGTTACCGAAGAATGATGAAAATACCATGGACTGATAGGGTTAGAAACGAAGAAGTATTGGAGAAAGTCGGCGAGAAAAGGAGTATGTGAAAAAACTTAAAGAAGAGAAGAGATAGAATGGTAGGCCACTTGCTGAGACATGGGGGAATAGTCCGCGATATTTTGGAGGCAGAAATAGGAGTGAAGAAAGGCAGAGGTAGGCCTAGATTAGACTACTGCTCGCAAATAGTAAGGGATGTAGGTTGTAGCACAATTAGCGAAATGCGTAGGTTAGCACAAGATAGGAGAAGCTGGAGGTTAGCGTCCAACCAGTCTTAGGACTGATGACCTAATGATGATGATGAATGATATTAATATTATAAAGTAAGTTATAATTACCGCGTCATTAAATTGATCAGCTTCTGACTTGTTTAAAATGTAAAATTGTAATTTGTACCATGTGTCTCATTTAAAATAAACACACACGTATATTTTCGTCATTTTCTAAGGTCCAGATTTGAGCTCTGAAGCAGGCCCCCAAATGGGGCCCATTCCCGATATTTTTCTTCGCGTTGAAGATATCGAAAAGGATTATTAGAAAAAGTTGTTCAGAAGTTTGAGTTCCGACACGAAATTTCATTATACATAAAATTGGCACTTTTAGTTTTTTTCAATATTTTCCGCAGTCCACACACGGTTATAATTTTGGTTTTCAATTTAATAGAATAAAATTAATGAATTCTAGAACGAACTTAATGAACTTATTCCAGAATAAATTAATGAAGTTAATAAATTTTAGAATGAAGTTCACACATCGTGTTGAACATTGAAGTAACACCGAGAATGGACCCCATTTTCTGTGCTGCTGTTATCTCAGTTTGTTACTTAAATTTAAGTTGGTTGCCTCTAAATGTACGTCTTATATAGTACTATAATTGTGCCAAAAAGAAACACAAATAATACATTAAATGACAAAGAATTTCTTCAAAAACTGAATGAAGTTAGCCATTACTTTGTGATAGTGATAATAATGATACAATAAAACACTTAACTTTGTTACTATCAAAGATTTTATTGTATTGTATCAATAATTTCTTCGTCAATTGCTGCGTCATTATGCAGCCTGCTGATAAAACATCCCACAAAATTCATGATTTGTTGTTAAATATTTTTTTAATAACTTAATTTGTAGCAGAAATTTTTAAGTTGTTCAAAATGTTCTCCATTAACAATTTGTCGCTGGCCGGCACTAAACTTAATACTTTGTATTGAATATTTAATAATGCCCGGGCTCTATTTTTCATTTTAATTTATGTTTATTACTTCAGATCTTCGAATCTATTTGGACTATTAAAATATACACAAAATTTTCAACAAACCCATAAGAAGAAAGCCAAAGGAGTGAAATCAGGTGAAGTACTAGTTGGTCCTCGTCTCCCTATCCATCTGCCAGAGATGTACATTCAAGGAATGACCATACATCAACACCAAAATCAGAGAGAGCTTGGTCTTGTTGAAACCAAGTTTTTCGGTGGAGCACATCATCATCCTTATTGTATAGATAAAGAATGGCTCATAAAATTATTAGATCATTGCCGTTCAATAAATATTTTTTTCAACTGTGGAATAGTTCGCATGATAAGGGGAAATGCTAGAATTTGTCTGATAGAATTATGAATATATTTTTAAACTTCAAGCAGTATGTATTTAAGCAAGCAGTGTTCTAATCTTGAGATCTGGTTTATCGAAGAAAATTTTTTACATTACCAGTTTTTAATCTGCTTACTGCTAATCTCTGAAATATGTAGTATATCGAGGTGTACATGACTAAATAACTAACAAGTCTCTTCGTGAGATTTCAATCGTCACCATATCCAATCATGGTTGACATGTCAATCAAATTACAGCAGTAACTCTCAGGTACATATATTCGAAGAAATTCACATTATCGAACTCCAAACCATCAGACTATTAAAAGTATTAAAAGACGTCTTAGAGGATCTGGTATGGATATTGCCGAGCGGTCTCATCAAATCCAAAAAAATATTGAAGAGGAATATTCTTGAAGAAAACCCAGAAACTAATGTCAGAGTAATAGAAAGGTAGGCTGGAGCTCCAAAGCATACAGTCGACAGAGTAACCATTGGACAACTGATTCATCTTTTCATATTCATCTAGTTTAAGAACTGTTATTTGTTTATATTAGCTACAACTCTCACAAATTATTCAATAGTACAGAAATACCGATATGAATTTTCACACAAAATTCACCTTTACGGTCGAGTCATGTTTTACAAGATCATTGGTCTATGCAGATGACCTCTGCCTCATTAGTAAAAGCCATTTTCATGACCAGTTTAGTATAATCGTATAGATGCGTCTTATTAACTTTCTACTAGGCCATATAAGTTTGCCAGACCACCTCGATGGCAATACGTATTTAGATTTTTTACAAAATATCCTACCGAAATTATATGACGATTTACCATTAAATCTACGTAATTAAGAATATTTTGTATATACTGAATCCATGTGACTTTTTTATTTGCATTAGAATAGACTGTGTACTCTGTGTACTTTATAATGACAATAAAGAACAACTATGTTACAGGATTCAAAATGTTGTTCATGGTTTGCAGAATGAAGAAAGTTTAAACCATTTTTATTACTACAATTTGTACATAAAAAGAATAAATGAGTTACGATAAAAAACGAATCAATGCCCTCTAGCGGCTAAACGAACCAAGTTGGTAGAGAGAGAATGCGTTAGCTCCATGCACACGAAATATTAGGACACCCTGTGTATAAAGGATATTTTATTTACATAAGTATAGGCATTGAATTCATACTTCCGGGGTATTTTGAATTTTATTACGGCGATCTAAAGTAAATAATAATAAACATTAAAGAAGGCCACTTATTAGAGAAATTTTAACGAAACTAAACTTTAAGTGAAAGCAATTCAACCACCATCAGCCAGCTCCTCTTAATTTGTTTTGTGTAATGAGTAAAAACTGACTGCTTAACACTAAAGCTAGATAATTAACAAATTTGTCTAGAAGTCTAGAAAACATATTTGTTTATAACATTAATTCTTGGTACGCCTATTTCAAGCTGTAATTATGAAGAGGTTCTATTCTATGATCTGTGCAACATTCAGTTCGATTATTTAACGCCATCATTTTGTTTTTGGGAATACAAAGACATTGTATAGTTTTTTCTGTAAATCGCTTAGTACACTACGTTGAAGAATTTGTTTTTTTATCGTATAGTAACTTATGAAACGCAAGGAATTCAGAAAATATGTATTATCTTGTGGGTAGTTATCCAATGTCATATTTCATCTGGGAAGGAATCTGATGTAGCTAATTAAATGTCATCAATAATAATTACTTATATGTACGTGTACCCATGTAATCTTGTCCTTCTTAGGCTTTCAACATAGTTCCTAGTTGTCGTCTTAAATATCCAACTAATAAATTACAAACGATGACGTCAAGTATGAAGGAAGTGAACAATGTCTACGTAAATGATACGTGGTTAAAATAAAAGCTTACTCTGACTTCATCATTACAAGGTACAGTCTCAATAGATATCTAGAATTAGATTCAATAAATGTATCAAGATGTAAAAGGAAATTCGATGTTAGATGTTTTTTTGTTACAGCTGTTATAATTCTAAGCAAACTCGTGTGTCATGGCTACCGGTCTTTTATTTTTTTTATTTCGGACATGCATGGAGAAAAATCATCATTTAAGTATGGCTCGTCAATAATAGGAAAAAGTGTGAGATTTCTCTATGTATGCGCAGAAGAAAGAGCGAGGGCAGCATTCGGTTATTTACTTAGATCAGGCTATTTACAGCGCACCTTGTGGGCCCGGGCGGTCCGATAGAGACTTAGTCCGACGTTCCAATTCTTGACGAGCAGTATCATTGAGGTTCTAAGTGTGAAAATAATACTATTTAAGGTATATATGAGATTACTTTCTTAAGTGAATTTTTTATAGCTACCCACTTCTATACCTCACATCGTTACTAATAATATAGGTTTATAATACTTGAGACATTAAGGCTGTTCGTGATTTTTGATTGACCAACTTTTATCCAAATCCTGTAGAAGTTATTATTGGACAATATATTGAATTTATCGCTGGATAATTTCACCGAAGAGATATTATGTATATATACCAAACGTACTTCTGTTTCACGATAATGAAGGAAACAAAATAGGTAATATAAATGCATATTTTGATACTCAAGTTTCGCATTTATTGTGGGCTTATTATTTAATAATAATAACATACAAATTTTACCAGAATATTGCCAATGTTTAATTTTCAGCAGAACCTAATATCAATAAGAATTATTGACAATTGTGAAAACCTGATGCATTGTATGTATTTATCTGTATTAACTTATGCTAAATGGTTTATCTATCCTAAGAAACAAACATATATTCATGTTCATATGTTCATAGTCATTGTCATGGCCAAGTTTATTAAAACTAATGGCTACTAGATGTCTCAAAAACATGTTAAACTTTTACAAATTCATTGGAGGATAAATCCATTAAATTTAGTATGAGTGCATTCGGGAGGAAGAACTACACTCAAATGTGTAACAACATACAGCATGTTCTATTTAAATAAAGTTTAATTTGAGTTCACTTGACAGTTAAAATGAAAAGTGAATGGTATTTTTATCAGCTTTATTGGATTTTATCAGCTTTATTGGATAGAGCAATGCTTCACAAATGTCCGGAGATATGGGAGCAGGCGTTTTTTTCGAAATGGACAGTATATATTCATGAACTTAAACAATTAACAATTTTAAATTAAAAAATCTGCCTGAAAGTCCTTGTAATCTAACATCCTGCGATTATTATGTAATCCTTGGTTTACTGCACAAAACAAACACTTGTACCATCAACCGATTCCTTTTGACGCGTTTTTCTTTTTCAGAGTAGAGCTTTATAAAATCTGAAATAAGTGTATAAATATTAATAAAACCTATAGAGAATAAACAAACAGTTTTAAAACCTTAAAACGGACTTTTACGCATGTAAAATATCTCTATCTCGAAATTGAGTGGCCGAGAAAAAATAAACCAGCACATAAATGCAGAATATGTTGTTTTATGCGACAGTTTTACTTTTTTTAAATAGTCCACCATCGCGTTTTCTCATGACACATGGACAGGATGGTGTGTGTCCTATCCACCTCAAAATCAATAGATGTCGTGTGGTAGACGTCCCTAATCAGAATCAATCGAAACCCGATCGATCCGACACGATTTAATTGAGTGATCGTGCTAACATACAAAATTTCTCAAATAGTCCACCATTGTACTTTCTCATGACCCATGTACATGGTAGAGTGTGTTCTATCCACCTCAAAATCAGTAGGTGTCATCTGGGAGACGTCCCCAATCAGAATCAGTCAAAACCCGATCGATCCGACACGATTTAGTTGAGTTATCGTGCTAACAAGAATAAATGCCGACGAGAACGACGGCGACAACGACAATGACACACACACAGCAAACATTTTTTAAAAACCTTTTTTTTTTTTGGTTTTTAGACCGAAAAACTATAAATAAACCCAAAAAAAAATTAGTTTTTTCACTTTTTCTTTACACGATTACATTACTTTTCTGCGTGTAGTGGAGTGCGGAAAAGTAAAAATAAAATATTATTTTGCCTCTGTCATCTTTCTGTCATAGTTAGGTGGAGTGCTTAAAAGTGTCCTCTCGTAATTAGAAATAATTATTGCGTTTAACTGAAATTGGATGTACGTTTTTATATAGAGAGAAGTTTGTCTTTCCTTAGCCACTAAATAATCTGACTAATTGAGCGTAGGCATCGAATTGAGACACCAGAGTCATATATTTATAGTGTAACAAAAACTTCATATTTACAAATAAAAATAATAAGAATCCTGCATAAAAATAAAATACAGACTCATTCAGCAATTGAGACTACTATATTGAGACACAACTTGTTCCAATAAATTATAATTAGCCCAAGAAGAACGGCCCCAATAAACAATTACTTGTAACACTGGTTTCCATTTAAATTTATTTCAGGGGCAGAGGATCGTCGTATTTTAAATACAGGTAGCGACTGTCAATCGTCTCGTGCTTATATTAGTCATAGTAAAATATACCGCGCTTTCGTAAAATAATGAATAAATTCGTTAAAAATTCACGGAATAAATTTTGAGAAAAAGTTTCCAAACAATCAAATTTTATTTTTATTTGCGCATCTTTTTAAATATAACTAACACATACAGGGTGATTCGCGTAGAAGGTATGACGTCATAGTATTTTTGGGAACATTATTTTACATATACCACGGTAATGATTACATAATTGTGAGTAAAGATCTGACAAAAAAATGATAATTTCAATGGCAATGAGTATTTAAAGAATCAACTGAATTAAATGTTCAAATTGTGCATAGTACACAAGGTTGGTTATGTGACAATAGCCAAAACGATTAATACATTATTTTTCAATATTGTCAGAGATATACTTCAGGAGATATACATATATTTCGTGACGAATTTTTGCTTCTAAATTCTTGTAGGTTTAAAGTCTTATAACCTTATCAGCCTAGGAACGTATATTTTGACTTTTAAGTGTCCCCACAAAAATCAGTTTAGGTGTGTCAAATATGGCTGTCTGGGTGTCCACTAAAACGATCCCTTTCCGGTCGCTAAAACGGCCCGGTTTTAAATTGTTTACTACAATTCATTTACTTTGAAATTCATCATAAATAACTAACTTTAAACTTAAATTATAAATATACCTATAAGGAAAAAATTAACAGGGATTATTATTTGAAAAAGAAAACTAATAAACTAAGTAATATGACCCCAAGAATCAGGAGATGTATTATTTAGAATTTTTTCAAATAATTTTATTGTAATAAATTTTCCATTCACCATTGCATCCAAACATGATTAATCAACTATATTATCATTGTCGACGTCTACTTGAAAAATTTTCATTATACAAATTTTGCAAATATTAATTTTGCTTTTTATAATTCATTGAAATAAATCTGCCATATTTGCGTATTATATCACAACTTTAGATATACTGTATAGCAAATGTTATGCAGAATCGAAATATTTTAAAATATACAGGGTGTCTCATTTAGGAAACCAAATTTCTGGATTGATATGTATGTCAAAATAAGTCTATTTACATACATCTCATATGTACTGAAAATTTGTATTCCAATTGTTAATATAATGACGGGCTAATACATTGACTTGTTGATGCTTGGTATAGATAGAGAATCTGTAGAGATTTATATTAATTCCGCCGGACTCAGTTAAATGTACATCATCTAAACGGTATCAAGGAAAGTCTACAGTGTACACCATAACGCACTGAAATCAAATTTATCCCAGCCCTAAGATAAAGCCAAGGCATCGCAAACTTAACTAGTAAAATGATATAAGACAGGGGTGGGCACAGAGAGCGGCTGGGCTTTTACTTTGATTTGGTCACGTCTAAACCTTCGTCATCCTCTAAGGAACCGGGTATTCGCGTTCTGTCCCAAGACGCGTCCACGAGATGTCCACGGATACCCGGATAAGTTATTTAATTAAATAAAATAGCCCTCGGATTGCTGATGAGCTTGCCAACATTTAAATACTTTTAATTGTCATACAGAGGAAAAATTCAGTGTTAAGCAGAACTGAGAGTATTACGTTTAGCTGTATAAAACCCTAAAGAAAGTAAAATAACTAAAGTAAATAAAATAATTCCTTACATATAGAATATTTATATTTCTCTAAAAAACTTCTACTTCCCCCAGATAACATGATTTCTTAAATAAGAATGTTGTAATTTTAAATTCTCACTAACCGAAAATTACATCACCAAATATATAGTGCATATTTAAAAACAATCCCTTTCCCTGTCAACTTTGAAACTCGGATACCTAAAAGAACGAGAATCATACATATAGAGATATTTAAAAACGTTAGATCTGGTACGTGAGAAGGCCATTTTATTCCACCCCGGCGTCCAGTCCACCTATTAGTATACTATTAAAGATAGACTTTTACTGCACTGTAATAGTGTGGAGGTGTGCCATTCCCATGAAAAGTCATTTCCAAATTTCAAAATTGATCAGGACTTCCTGTATAATCTTGTGTCTAAGTACACGTCTAGCGTTAAATTTTTATTTAAAAACATAGATCAATTATGACCAAAAATTTCCTAATATTTCTGCCTGGACGCTGATTTTTTCTGGAAATTCTGTGAGTTTCACGAAATATATAAGTATTTACATTACCATTTAGAAAAAATGTGGACTCATCACAAAACCACATTGTTTTAAATATTCAGGTTCTCATGCCATTTTTTGTGATATAATTTTACAAAATTCATGTCTGCGATAAGATCATCCTCTGCAAGCTGGTGAACCTTCTGTAATTTGTAGGAGTGAAATTTTTGTTTATTAAAATCCTTTAGCCAGATTTGACAGTACTTTCGCAGTGTAAATAGCTGCAGTTTGTTGTTGCGCCTGCATCGAGATATATGTAATATTTCAGTATTCATGGAAAACTGGTCTTCTGTTATAAAAATTTTCACTTTATACAATAAATACTTTTTTTCATATGATGTCCTGTCTAAACACCAATAATAACAGTATAAATACTATCATCATGTGGTCATCAGTCCTAAGACTGATTGGACGCTAACCTCCAGCTTCTCCTATCTTGTGCTAACCTACGCATTTCGCTAATTGTGCTACAACCTACACCCCTTACTATTTGCGAGCAGTAGTCGAATCTAGGTCTACCTCTGCCTTTCTTCACTCCTATTTCTGCCTCCAAAATATCGCGGACTATTCCCCCAGGTCTCAGCAAGTAGCCTACCATTCTATCTCTTCTTTCCATTTTATCTTCTTCTTTATGTTTTTCCACATACTTCTTTTCTCGCCGACTTTCTTTAATACTTCTTCGTTTCTAATCCTACCAGTCCACGGTATTTTCATCATTCTTCTCAAAAGCCACCCTGTAACACCACATCTCAAAAGCTTCTAATTTCTTCGTACTTGCTTCGCCTACCGTCCAGGTTTCGCAACCGTATAGTGCCGTGCTACATATATACGTTTTCAAAAATCTCTTCCTTGTTTCTTTTTTATTAAAAAGTTTATTACCCCCGAGCATAAAGGTGCTTTCCTTTTGTTAAACGCTACTCGACCCTGCGCTATTCTTTGTTTTATATCTTTCATCCCAATTTAGTTTACTTCCTAAATAAGTGAAGTCCTTAACTTCCTCCAATCTTTCATTATTAATTTGTACTTTCATTTTTGCTCCGCTCTCGCGCCGTCTGCACACTAACACTTTAGTTTTGTTTTTATTCACCCTCATTCCGTATTCCTCTGTCAACACTGCCTCTATTTCGTTCAACGCTGATTCCAATTCCTCCTTAGTAGATGCTAATACTGCTATATCATCCGCAAATCTCAACATTTTTAGTTTCTGTTCTTGTACTTTAATCCCGAAAACCACTCTATCTTTTACCACATTAATCGCCTCATCGATGTACAGATTAAAAATTAGTGGTGATAGCGTACATTCTTGTCTTACTCATTTCCTAATATCTACTTCCCCTTCTACTTCTATAATAGTAGTTTGCTCTTTGTATAGATTGTGTACTACTCTCCTATCCCTATACTTCATTCCCGCGTTCTTTAGTATCTCGAACATTTTTTCCCATCTTACGTTATCAAAAGCTTTTTCTAAATCTACAAATCCTATATAAGCATTCTTTCCTTTTTCTATTGTTTTCTCTAACATTACTCTTAGCGCCAGAATAGCTTCGCGAGTTCCCCTATTTCGCCTAAACCCGATTTGGTCTTCTCCTAGTATTTCCTCCGCTCTGTTTTCCATCCTCTTCTGCACTATTCGGGTTAAAATTTTTGACGCGCGGGAAGTTAGGCTAATCGTTCTAAAGTTCTCGCATTTGTCGGCTCCTCTATTTTTCGGTATAATAACGATAATGTTCCTCTTATAATCCTCCGGCATCTCGCCCGTTTCGTATATGTATTTTACCAGTTCAAACATCCTATTTACTACTTTCTGTCCCGCACATTTCAAAATTTCCGCCTGTATTTTATCTACACCCGGCGCCTTATTGTTCTTTAGCCCCCTTAGTGCTATTTCAAATTCCTCTCTCAATATAGGTTTTCCTACATCTTCCCTATCGATGCTAGATTCTTCCTCTATTATTTCTCCTAATTCCTGACCCTCGTATAAATTTCCTAAGTACTGCTTCCATCTTTCCGCTTTCTCCTCTCTTCCGATCAGTATGTCCCCCGATTGACTCCTAACGTTTATACTTCTTGGTCCTATATCCCTGAAGCTCCTCTTAATTATTTTGTAAGCCTCATCGGTCTTACCTACTTGGAGATTATCTTCTACTTCTTTGCATTTATCCTCTATCCATTGTTCTTTTGCTTTTCTACACTTTCTAATGATTTCCCACTTTATTGACTTATAAGTTTTCAGTCCTTCCTCCTCTCGTCTGTTTCTGTGGCCTGGTCTCTTTTGTATTAAGTTTAAGATTTCGTCCGCTATCCAACGCTTCCTGCTTCCCTTCTCTCGTGTCCTAAAACGTCCGTAGCTGCGGAATCTAAACTATTCTTGATACCCTCCCACTTATTTTCTGCGTTCTTGATTTCGTCATTACTCGCTTTATTTTTTAATTGATCTGTTTTCTCCTGGAACTTATCTTTCATATTCTTATCCCTCAATATGTCTACATTTATACGTTTCTTATCCTTCCGGGTTTTCAGATTTTTGAACATTAATCTAGCATTCATGATTACCAAGTTGTGGTCGCTGTCTACATCTGCTCCTGGATAACTCTTACAGTATAAATACTAAATGGTAGAGAATCCACATTGGATATTGGATATAATAGGTTCACATGCAATATCCTCAGAAAATTATGTGTTTGCAGAAAATTGTTCACAATTCTTATTTCTTTGAAGCAGACTTCTTTCAGTTCTAATTTATTTCTATTTTAGCTTTCTGTACATATCAACATGACTGATATATGGGATGATGTAATTTAGTTTCAACATCATAAAATTCATATACAGTATGATGTACAGTTAAGTTAAAAGCAGTAAACGCCGCAAGGTAATACTGCTGAATGAAAAACTGCATACAACACATATTGCTCATCTCATTTTTACTATATTTAGTAAAGTGTTAATAAATACCTAAATTCAATTAATGTTAGTATTAATTACATCAAATCTCAAAATACTTTAGTGTACAAAAAAAAACAAACAAACATTAAAGATGTGTCGAAAAGTATCTGTTGGGTGACCGCCTAGGTAACCCCCTCTAACTTGTATCTTTTTAAGTTCCTTAAAGTCCAAAGTTTATGTAAACATACTAAACATCGTTAAAGACTTAAAAAGCAGTACGCGCCAGATCATCGACCTATTCTCATCAGAAATTGTTGCAAATATCAATGGAAAAACAAATTATTGGACCTCAAAAATTCCCTGAAGCAAAAAGGAAACACAGTGAATAGTTGTAACTTATAGACTGTATCTGACACTTCGTCTACCTAATAAGTTTGTATTTCTATCTCTAAAATAAATTGAGGTTCCTAAATAAAATTCTGTTCGGCAGAATTTTCTTTGTTATAGTTTCAGTCGAAATGAAGTTATGCTTAAGTTTCTAGTAGTTAATACAGATACTCGTAACCAATTAAACTATTTTATTATTTAACCCGTGATTATGTTATTTAACTTATCGTTATCAATATCACAGAGATGAGACTTAGATCTCAGTGATATTGATAACGGTAACGTAAATAATATACTTATAAAGTATCTTATTGTTAGTGCAAATTATAGCTAGATTTATTCATATTTTATTTTTATTTATAGTATTTTCTTTTTTATTACCCTATTCACCTTTATTTATATTTTCGAATAAAAAATTTCCTGTAATTTGACAAAATTATAGGTATTCTTCCTGTTGACTATTATTTATTCTCGGAAATCTGTTTACTATCGGAAATATATATTTTATTAGCATAATTATTTTGTTTTGATTCTATAGGCACATCATATTATTATAAGAAATAGTCACGAATCTTCTACTTCGACTAATTCCATTGAACATTTTCTTTGCAGTGTGAACAAATTGCAATCGACATTGTTTACCATATAGAAACTAGTTTGAATAGGCAATACAAAAACTAAATAAGGCAAAGGATCGCAAATTTTCTTGTGCAAGAGATTGTTAATGAAACTCTTGTATATGTTGTTTCTGAGCTGACGGCTGCACCCGTAAGTTTCATTGATGTTCAAGTGTATTTCTAACATTTACGTCACACTTCATTTGAATACCATTTAAATACATCGATCTGGGGTAGAGCCTTGCGAATCTTGGCCTAGGTCGCCGGTTCGATATATTTGTTTTACACTACACAAGTCACTGTACCCTTGTATGCAATACGAAATTCTAGAACACGTATTTGTGGCCAACAGGGAGCAGCCATTTTTGAGAGAGAATAACTACACAAAATCCCTGTTTAAATACAATTTGGTTATACGAGTAGTTGTTTTATAATATTTGGCGACTAAAATTATTGCACAAATTATAAGAAAATTTACTTTCCTCTATATATACTATATAGACCATTGCTATATCATGGTATGGGTAACTTCTTCATTTGCAGAGTTACAGTGTCGATTATAGAGAAAAAATACCTGCCAAGAAGAAGAACAGAATTGTAAGAGGAATTCTTCTTCTTCCTTCTTCTATATAGGCATTTTGACTGTTTTTCTTCGTCGTCTTGCCTAAGTCTGGCTATTTGGAATATTGTCACTCCATCGTTTCCAAGGTCTTCCGGTGCTTCTGCGTCTGATAGTGACTTGTATCTAGTTACTTTTACTGGTCTTTCCTCTGATATTCGGTTAATGTGTTCATTCCATTCTGTTTTTCTACCAAATACCCATTCATTAATGTTTTCTATTCTGCACATTTGCCTGATATCTTAAGTTATTTCCATATCCAGCAATGTTTTTCCAGCTACCCTGCGTACTATTTTCATTTCTGCTGTTTCTAGTATTTTTTTTGTTTTAGCTGTTTCGGGCCTAGTTTCACCTATGTATGTCATAATAAGTTTGATCGCTGTTTTTGTATATCTTAGATTTTGCTCCAATCCCCATGTATTTGTGTCTCCATACTATGTTGTTCAAACATGCTGCTGTTCTTGTAGCTTTTGTCACATGGCTTCTTATATCAGCCTCAATACCTCCGTAGCCAGAAATTTCTATGCCGATGTATTTAAATTTCAGTTCCTGTTGGATAATCTTATTATCCATACAGAGTTTACATCTAATTGGTATTTTTGAAGTAGTCATGCATTTTGTTATTGCTGTTGATATTGTCATGTTAAATACTTTTGCTGTTTTATAATGAAACAAAAGTCTCTGCAGATCATCTTGATTTTCCTCTATTAATAAGGCATCATCGGCATAGTATAGAATTTTTAAGAGGAATTCATTGCACTATTAAAAGTTGTTGTGTCTTCAGGTTACTGTATTATCGTGAAAAACTGAATGGTCGATAGTTTGCTATAAAATTTACAGAGCTCCAAACAGGTAACAATTGTCATCAATATACGTTCTTACATTCAAGATACAATATATTCTTGCTTTTTATATAATGGTCATCGTGGTCGCCTATGCTGAAGAGATTTTGGTTGATAAGCATTAGAAGTTTGTACACGCAGAGATCAACTTCCTATCCCTAAAGCCTCAAGCTGCTGAGGGTAAGGTTACACATAAAAACGATGACAGACTTAACTCAAACCAAAGCACTAATAAATGTCAATCAAATAAACTTATATATTTCTTAGATTTGAAAGGTATAACCATTTATATGTTCATCTTCTTTATTTACGTTGGTATTATACTATCTGGTTGAACTATATGTCTATAAATATAACTAAGCAATAAATTATATATAGCAAATTGCATTAGTATTTACATAACGCACAATTCGCTGTTCGTAAATAATTCAGTTGTACGTTGTCTGTGAATCATATCTGGTGTTTCTTCATGTACTTCTTGTTTTTGATGACATCGCAGCCTCTATGATCTACTTGTAAGTACCTTACTTCTTAAATTCCTCTGAGTAGAGTAATATATCTAGTGAACATAATCAGGAGGATCTGGTGGTCTCTTACCATATAACTACCTTAATCTGAGGTAAATTTTATTAATTGAGCTAATAAAAAGTAGTTAGAATCTGTCGACAATAAGGTTCTGAAAAAATGTTTTTTTTAAGAAATTCCAAATTAAAAAAGGCTTACAAAACAAATAATTTCTTCTTCTTCTTCTAGAATATATAATAGGTACAACAGTTAAGGGATGTAGGTAAGGAAATCCTAAATTTTTATGTGATTTTCAAATGGCTATAATTTGTTTTATGTCTCTATCGCTTCTTCCATCCCAATTTATTTTACTTCCTAAATAAGTGAAGTCTTTAACTTCCTCCAATCTTTCATTATTAATTTGTACTTTCGTTTTTGCTCTGCTCTCGCACCCTCTGCACACTAACACTTTAGTTTTGTTTTTATTCACCCTCATTCCGTATTCCTCTGTCAACATTGCCTCCATTTCGTTCAATGCTGATTCTAATTCATCCTTACTAGATGCTATTACTGCTATATCATCCGCGAATCTCAGCATTTTTAGTTTCTGTCCCTGTACTTTAGTCCGGAAATCCACTATATCTTTTACCACATTAATTGCCTCTTCGATGTACAGATTGAAAATTAGTGGTGATAGCGTACATCCTTGTCTTACTCCTTTCCTAATACCTACGCCCCTTATTTCCCCTTCTGCTTCTATAACAGCAGTTTGCTTTTTGTATAGATTGTATACTAGTCTCCTATCTCTATACTTCATTCCCGCGCTCTTTAGTATCTCGAACATTTTTTCCCATCTTACGTTATCAAAAGCTTTTTCTAAATCTACAAATCCTATATAAGCGTTCTTTCCTTTTTCTATTGTTTTCTCTAACATTACTCTTAGCGCTAGAATAGCTTTGCGAGTTCCCCTATTTCGCCTAAACCCGAATTGGTCTTCTCCTAGTATTTCCTCCGCTCTATTTTCCATCCTCTTCTGCACTATTCTGGTTAAGATTTTTGACGCATGGGAGGTTAGGCTAATCGTTCTAAAGTTCTCGCATTTGTCGGCTCCTCTCTCTTATAGAGTATAGTAACGATAATGTTCCTGTTATAATCCTTCGGCATCTCGCCCGTTTCGTATATGTATTTTACCAGTTCAAACATCCTATTTACTACTTTCTGTTCCGCACATTTCAAAATTTTCGCCTGTATTTTATCTACACCCGGCGCTCTATTGTTCTTTAGCCCCCTTAGTGCTATTTCAGATTCCTCTCTCAATATAGGTTTTCCTACCTCTTCCCTATCGATGCTAGATTCTTCCTCTAATATCTTTCCTAATTCCTGACCCTCGTATAAATTTCCTAAGTACTGCTTCCATCTATTCGCTTTCTCCTCTCTTCCGATCAGTATGTCCCCCGATTGACTCCTAACGTTTCTACTTATTGTTCCTATATCCCTGAAGTTCCTCTTAATTATTTTGTAAGTCTCATCGGTCTTACCTACTTGCAGCTTATCTTCTACTTCTTTGCATTTATCCTCTATCCATTGTTATTTCGCTTTTCTACATTTTCTAATGATTTCCCACTTTATTTCCTTATAAGTTTTTAGTCCTTCCTCGTCTTGTCTGTTTCTGTAGCCTCGTCTCTTTTGCATTAAGTTTAAGATTTCGTCCGTTATCCAGGGCTTCCTAGCTTCCCTTTTCTCGTGTCCTAAAATGTCCGTAGGCGCGGAATCTAGACTATTCTTGATACCCTCCCACTCAGTTTCTGCATTCTTGATTTCGTCATTACTCGCTTTATTTATTAATTGATATGTTTTCTCCTGGAACTTATCTTTCATATTCTGATCCCTCAATATGTCTACATTTATACGTTTCTTATCCTTCCGGGTTTTCAGATTCGTCATTATTAAATATAGGAATATATTCAAATAAATCTTGTTGTTAAAAAACAATTTATATAACTATTTTTGCTCATTATGATCATCCTTGATGATTTACTTATTTATTTATTCCGTCTGCATTTGTACTTTATACGTTGCTGTTTATATTGTGCTATTTTAACTATAAAATATTGTCCCATTAGTGTTTTATAAAACGTTCTATTTATAAAAAAATAATGTTAATTTAATTAATTAATATTAAAGAATATATATACATTTATATCCTTAGTTTCGTATAGAGCATAAATAACCAAATTCAATTAAATGTATCAATGCTTTGTCTTATATTGCTTTGTTTGTTTTCTTCGTTACAGTCAACCGAGTTAATGAAACGGGTCGCTGTATTTCAATTAAACATATCTTATCCCTAATCCGTAAAAAAGTACGTCCTTAAAATTATACAAGGTGTAATTCCCTGTCAACGTTATTTAAACGACCCCAGTTGTGTTAAAAATATCAAGAACTGCAAATTTACATTCCGCGTCGGCTCAGATAGTGTTTAACTAATTTATTTTTGACATGCAACGAACTCGGTCGATGCAGAAGTTACTTCAGAGAATTATAAATTCTTTGAACCAATTTTAATATACAAGACAGTTTTATAAATTTGTAAATCTCGGATTTATCGACCATGCTGATTATTATTACCACAAGCACACCTACATTATATCCACGTGCACCATAGGGGGCCCCCAGGTGTTATATGCGAGGTGGTACCATCTCAGAGTCCTTGAGAGCTTTATATTGGATGACGCTAAGTTTAGAAACAACTGCTAAGAATATAAAAATAAGTATGCCGTGCGGTCAGAAGAAAAACTTATGATTGTGTAAATAAGCAAGAGATTACGCTTATCCTAAGATAATAAGCATTGTTATTTCTACAATTTAAATAAAATCATTTTTTATTTAACATCGGGATATATTTGTTATTACCGATCAAAGGTATGTAGCTCAAACTTTTACAAGAGCTCTATTAGATAATCACATATTAAAGAATATTAAAGAAGAGGCAATACTTATCTGCAATATATCTATTAAATATTTTGCAAATACCACCATCAATTTTTACTGCTAATAAGTACTATTAGTGAGGAGTAATTTAAAAATACCCTTCGAAAAATCTAGTCAAGAATATAATATCAATATATCAACCTTTATTCATATATGAGGAACTTTATTTTTTCGAAACATCTTAATAATCTCGTAAAAGTCTTCAAACACCTAAAACAGTGACAATTACAAGTATATAGTATTAATTACAGATATACACCAGATGTACAGATGACTGATAATTTCGTCATGTTTTGAAGCTGTGTTTGATCTTTGAGTATTTAAAGCCCACTGTTAATACTAAAACAGTATGTAAAGCCAAGATAAAGTCACTGAAGGCTAAGGAACAGTTGGCGCTTTGGTTGGTACATAACAGTAAAAAGGGAGTAACAGATCGTATATTAGATGGAAGGTGCAGGCTTCCTCCTCGCAACCGGAGACGAGGAAGATTCAACAAGAATTGCTGGACCGGCGTTTCACCAAGTATAGATTGAATTCATGTTAAATAGAAGTGAATCTAACGACAATAAATATATGACTAAGATTATGTGATTTGCGTCCAAAGAGACTCCATTATTGTCACTTCTTCGATTTCTATTGTCTTTTGATAAATTCAAATCACTGGAAAATCATCAGAAAATATATCGAAAGATAGGTGGACAATTTCATGAATTTAATTTCGTTATGGTGGTAAGATGGGTTAAGGTGGAAATTTGGTAATTGCGTGGGTATATTATACATGAATGTTCTAACGAAGTCAATAGCTTTTGTGATGAAAGCTGTAATTGATTATAAATATATATATATATATATATATATATATATATATATATATATATATATATATATATATATATATATATATATATATATATCTTTTACACTACAGTTTCACAAAAGACAACAACTTAAATACAGTTGAATATCCGATATACCGTATTCCTGTGCTTGAGTGAGAGCATATCGATACTATATATTCTTGAAATATATAGTATCGATACTACTTGAAAAATTGTAATAAACTGTACTAGATAATTTTATGAAAAGAAATGTCAAGATCTCTAGTAATTTAAGTAAAAGTAGTATCCCATATATATTCTATAACTAAACAATGCTGTACAATTATCAAAATGAACAATAATGTTGAAGTCTATGTTGAAGTATAGAATATATATAGAAGTTTTTGCGCACATCATATTTTTCTGCAAGTGTGATATTTCTTGAAGAGAATGCTCAAATATTCAACAATATTATTAACAGATGTTCTATATCTATTTTGATGAGTTGAACTATCATTTTTAGATCTAGCCTGACTGAAAAAAAAATAGCCAGCCAATTAGTTATATTCTGATTACTGAATTATTTATTTCGATCCAGTTAGAGGCATGTATTTTGCAACACTGATCTTCATCATTTAATCACAGCTGAATTCAAATTATTGTGATATTCAATGCATCAGAGAACGTGGATCTGAATAATTCTGAAACAAACATTGATTCGATTGATTCGACAGATTGAGGATTTTTATCTACTCAGAGAATGATACTTTTAATAATACTTTGGAGTTTACAGATAGATATAGGTAAGTTTATGGATAGATATTTATATGGTGTATATGACGAATCTGTTTGGGCAAACTGTTTGGAGAATTATCATCTTCCTATTTTTAGATTTTTGCTCCTTACTTATTCTTGATTATCACCTCTTGCTTGCTTCAAAGAATAATACTGAAATTTAAAATACCACTAGATCATACTTCTATGAATCTTCTTCCATATTCTGTTGTAAAAATATGATTCCTGGTAATTATTTAAGTATATAGTTAATAGTAAACTTTTAACTTAGCCATCATAATGAAGTATGTCTATATTTAATACTGATTCGTATTTCAATGACAGTCTATCTTAAAAATGCACATGCGAATATACAAACCAAAAGATGATATTGCAAGACACATCATTTGCGGTAATAAGAAATGATTATAAAAAATGTAGTACTAATATTTATAATGAAACTATTCAACTTTTTTTTTTATATAGAAATATGCACCCATTCCGAAGAGATTTTTATCTAATTTGTTATTCAGTTATTAAACGAACTAACCTGATTACACTAAGGGTAGCAAATCTCACCAATTTTTCTCCAACTATTTGAACCACATCTGTTCATCAGATAGCACTTAGTATATCAGTGAACATACGGTACCTCAGATAAAGCAGGTATATCGATTTCTGAGTTTGCATTCATATCGTTAACTTTATTTAAGAGATGCATTTAAGAGATAGTCCGCATTGCCTAAAACATACATTCTAGGTGTAAACTTAATTCAATTTGTCACAAAAGTCACGTTGCTTTCTATATGATGTTGAATTGTTAATGATGCAACTCATTTGTTGGAATTTTTTATACCAATGCCTTTCCCCTTACTATGTCTCTTCCTTAATTTACGTTCTGAAGTAGTTCAGGAATGTGAGACTGATTCACTGAGTTCAACAATGTTGTTTTTTTCTGAGTTTTACTGAAGCTGAAGGGTCTCTTTTTTTTTTTTTCAATTATAACTATTTCTGGTAACTTTCTTAGAGTAGATAACATTTATCTTTTGTACTGATGATGATTAAAGTCCTCTTCTTAAAGAAACTGTCTGGAACATTTCCATATTCGAAATTCTGTTAATAAAATTAAATTGTACTTTTCCGTAAAGAGTTTGTTTTAATAAAACAATTAAAAATAGGTTTAATCAACTACTGATGATACCAACTTTGTTGGCGAAAGTCCTGTTTGTATTGCTACAAACAAGGTTCCAGCGCCTTCCCAGTATTAATAGAACTATTATTGAATGAGTTTGTTATGAAATACCTGTGCATTTTGTGATAAGGTTGCCAGACATAATTTCTTTTTATATTTAGTGTAAAAATAAGTCCGGTCGGTAGTTAAACATCCATCAAGTCTTCTCAGACCGCGCTGTAAAAATAGTTAGAAGCACTTAATCAGTTCCATGTTATGACCTTTTAAAATTGCGTTTTCCTGTTAAGAATCAAGAGAAACTGAACACGCCATCCCCCAGACTAGTTTTTATACCGAAATCATGTAGATCTAACGCCCATAAAACCCACAAATCTACCTCTTTACTTTTTACTACTTCCTCGCCTAATCGGTCTTAAAATTAGCGAGATGGAACGATACAAGCGAACACAATTTTTCTTTTAAGTATGACCTTTCGCGGGCGTCCCAAAGTACGTCTGCTACATGCAAAGGGTCATTGTCGAGTTAATTCCACCTGTAGAGATATTTAATCTTGGTGATAATTCCGAAGATGTGTTTGACTCACGCGACAACAGGGCGCTGCCCCATCCAGTTGTCGATTGTTTATGGGGCGAGTCTCGTAAACACCGCGGCCTGTTTGTACTGAATTTGTCGCCACAGATAAACCAAATCTGATAAATGAAAATCAATGCCGCAGATAAACTCCGATTTTTATGAGTCGCGCCGTTGGACTAAGACTCAATTAAAAATATTATATATGCGCTTTTATGTAACCAGGCCAGAATCTGGCTCTATCCACAAACTGCGGGATAGCTCGCTGTGGCTGCGCTCTCATATCTTCAGGCATTAGGCATGAAGTTTTATTAGTTGACCATCAAGAGAAAATCAGGCAACATTTAGTGATAATAATAATATTCATTTCAAACCACCATAATATTATACAACATTATGCACATTCTCATATAGAAATAAACAGTTTTAAAACCTTAAAACGGACTTTTCCGCGCGTAGAACATCTCTAACTTGAAATTGAGTGGCTGAGAAGAAATAAACCAACATATAAATGCAGTTTTATGCGACAATCTTACTTTTTTCATTGGCGACTGCTTCAGTGCCGCATAAATACCTACCGTATTCAGTTTACGATCGTACGAAATTATTTTTTTCTCATTCATTCGTATATGATACAGGCCGAATATATGTTTTTTTCGTTTAATGCAAAATCGGCAAATTTTTATCAAACAGTCCACCATCGTGCTTTCTTGTGACCCATGGACAGGGTGGGGTGTGTCCTATCCACCTCAAAATCTATAGATGTCGTCTGGTAGACGTCTCTAATCAGAATCAGTCGAAGCCCGATCGATCTAATACGATTTAATTGAGTGATCGCACTAACAAAAAAAATTTCTCAAATAGTCCACCGTCGTGCTTTCTCATGATCCATGGTCAGGGTGGGGTGCATTCTATCCACCACAAGATCAATATATGCTATCTGAAAGACGTTCCCGGTCAGAATTAGTCAAAACCCGATCTATCCGACACGATTTCGCTGAGTTATCGTGCTAACAAATCAATTCTCAAATAGTCTATTATAGTGCTTTCTCATGACCGATGGACAGGGTGGGGTCTGTCCTATCCACCTCAAAATCAATAGGTGTCATCTGGGAGACGGCCTTTGATCAGAATTAGTCAAAATTCAATCGATCCGACACGATTTCGTTGAGTTATCGTGCTAACAAAAAAATTCTCAAATAGTCCACCATCGTGCTTTCTCATGACCCATGGACAGGCTGGGGTGTGTCCTATCCACCTCAAAATCAATATGTGTCATCTGAGAGACGTCCCCGATCAGAATCAGTCAAAACCCGATCGAACCGACGTTATTTAGTTGAGTTATCGTGCTAACAAAAAATTTTAATGCCTGCGACAACGACACACACACAGACAAAATTTTTTAAATACCACTTTTAGGCCGAAAAACGAAAACTAAACGAAAAAAAATATTTTTTCCATTTTTCGTTATACGATTACATTACTTTTCTGCTAGTATAGCTGAGTTCGGAAACGTAAAAAAACTGTTTGTGTACAAAAACTCTTCCACTGATTACGGTTTCAGTTGCAAAAAAAACTTACAAACTGTGCTTTAAAAATCTTTTGGAAAACTGGGAGAATTTGTAATGGTGAAGTTTCACTATTTCTGGTATAATACATAACACCAGTGTAATTGGTAATAATATATATATACGCCACAATATAATACCCTTTACTCAGGCTGAGATAGATTATTATCCCTGTAATTATTCTAGAGTACACATAACTACAGTTCGTCAGGCATAGGAACAAGTCTGAAAATTGCGATATCGAACCGCCCATGGGGTGCACAGTAAATAGACTGGTCTTTATACAGTCGCATTGAGACATTTGCAGAATGAATATCGAGTATACACGATGTACACAGAGTTAGATCTAGCCACGCGTATAGTGCATCCTTTTCCCTCTGAAAGCTGCCTCACTCTTTCTTCTACGCATATATGAGTATCCCACAATTTTTCCTATTCTTGATGAGCAGTACATTAGTACACATACTCAGTAAATAATCTATTGAAACGTGAGACAATATGGCTATTTGTGATTTCTGATTAACCAACTTATGCCAAAGTACTGTTATATGTGTCTCAAAAATCAAAAATTAATTGTGAGCAGCTGGATGATTTCACCGAATAGATATATATATATATATATATATATATATATATATATATATATATATATATATATATATATATATATATATATATATATATATATATATATATATATATATATATGTACCTAAGCTGTTTGTGTTTGGCGACGATGAAGTAACCAATGTAATAAACCAATGTATGTTGTTTCTGCTTATTATTTAATAATGATATATAAAGTTTACCAAAAATATTAGACAATATTTTAAAATATTAGAGGATAGAACTGCATAGACAGAATACTTAAAAGTCTTTTAATATTTTCTTTACTGAAGTATCTACAAACTATTACATATTTTGATTCATATTGCAAGAAAATAACTCATTAATTATAGTTAACATTATCATTCAACCGAGGTATCATAAGGTGACATATTTACAATTTTCTCATCTCAATAAGTGGAGGGTGGGAGTAAGTGGATGAGCTGCTTCAACAAATCAAAAGTAATATAAATTAACGTCGATTGAGAAATCGTATTATTGCTTTAATACATGAGAAACTCTTTAAAAAAATAGAGGAACTCTATATTTTTGACCTCCAGAATTTGTCAACCTAGACCCTAACGTTTGGGTTTATTTACCAAGAGAACTAAAATATCTTTTACCTTAAACATGTGGTCTCACTCGACCCATGTTTTCTATCATAATCTTTGGTAGGGTGAAGTTGTGCATTTGAATTTACCATACTTGTATATCTCCCGAAACAGAAATGTATCTAGTTCAGAAGTTGGTCCTTAAAAATCAAGAAATGAGTTGCTCCGATTCGTTTTTTAAATATCAGGGAGCTTTACCGTATTGACAAGGTAAAGAGAGCTTTACCGTATTTCAGGTGTTAACTACTAGGTCCAAATGGAATGAGGTGTGTGTAGAACTTAAAATGACGTATGCGAAAAAAGTTCATAAATTGGTTGCTCACTAAGACATATGCAAAATTATTTTACAAATATATATTTTCATATATTTTGTCACTGTCTAAAGTTCACAGCAAATCTATTCTTATAAATAATTAATTTCCATTAAAAATATGACTATCTGTATTTTATTTCGGTACATACTTTCTACTTCAAATATTTATAACTTTACTTCTTAAAATGAAAATTTAAGGAAAATGAAAAAATATTGTATTATCTGCATCAAAATATAATTCACAAATACTTTAATTACTGTTTTTGACATCCCTGAATGGGTAATTCCATTTTCTCATTGCAAGGGTATTATTCCCATCTAATTTATTCCCAATAAGGAACATATGGCACAAGAAGTCCATGTCGCATACTGCAATTTCATTCTCACTGGAAATCTTTAGGGCAGCGTCTCGATGTTTGATGTTCAGAAAAAAATAGGATCTACTACTTTAAATGTGAACGTACACCATAGTACATATTATCGCCCGATTTTTCATCGCCTCCTTTTTATTGTCTTCCACTGACTCTTTAAAATGTGGATGTAATGGCCCCAAAATGTGGTATGTCCCCACCCCAAACCTCATTATTAAAATTTTTATTTCACTTTTTTTGAATTATACAACTCTAAGTTTCACCTGCCATTAGTATTCAAATTCTCCTCTCCAATTGAAACCGTAAAGTGGTTGTAATGGATTTTACGTAAGTCATCTTATCCAAAATTACTTCCTAAGGAAAATAATTTCAGAAATCCTGACCTGAGGTAAATTTAGTTTTAAATAAGGACTACGTCTAAGGAAACTGTAAGCAGTATTTTAATAACACATTGTTATAATTCTTGCTTCAACATTCAAAAAAAAACAAATAATGTAATATTTAAAATATTTAAAATGTTTAAAATAAAATTTTGTCTTATAAATAATTAATCAATACTTATATGTATAAATATTTATTTGGTATCTATACTACAGCTTTCGTTTATGAAATAGAAACTTCTTTTAATGAAAATTGTTTTGTTTACTAGTAACAAATACGCTAATAAAAATTTAATGTGTGGTTTCTGATGAAAATATATTGAACAGCTATGAACAAGTATTTTCAAATAAAAGATATTCCAGTTTCTCAACAGAAACATAGAATTAAAATATTAGTATATTCTATTTTAGTAGATTTTAAGTATTATGAAATTAAGGATACACTAATATAAAGAAAGAACATGAAGGAAATGTTTTATTCGATGTTATAAAGAATTCCCCTGACATAAGCGTAAACATACTAATTGACGAGTATATCAAGACAACAAAATTTTCTCCATGGAACCTTTTCCCCTATAAGATAAAATGTAAACAAAAAAATTTAAACAAAACCTTTTATTCAAATATAACTTTTTTTTTTAATTAAAGTTGTTGCAATAAATAAATCTCAGTTTAAAAAGCAAAGAAACCCAACGGATTTTAGTTTTACGAGAACTAATTCATGGGATTATATCCTGTTTAATCACATAATTTAATTTATGAAGGAGATGAGGAAAGTATGGTAGTTACGAAGATTTCCAAGTAAATTAATATCGAAATCACACTTTGTTTAAAATATTTCGCAGTTATCTATAAATAATACAAAATGTACCTCGTTGGTTCATATTTGTTGTAAAATATTCTCAATTACAAGAACCTTTTACTCTATATTACTTATATTTGAATCTTGCTGTATACAGCTCCCAATTTATTAAACAATATGTTCATATTTAATAATATAATTCAAGAAATATCCGCGTGGAATTTAAATGAACCTTAAATTATTGATATTTTTTTAGTTGGCAGTGGAGACAATTGAAATTTTAACTTAAATACAATAGCAGGAGTGGTAAAGGGTAACCACTGGTTCCTTATCGTATGAACTAATCCTGGTATTAAACAACATTTTTTTGTCATTCTTGCCACGGACACGCGCACGCAGTATGTTTGTTTTCAATAAGGTGTTGACAGGTATTTGACTCAACAGGCACGAAAATAGTTCTACATACCCATAATTCTCGAAGTCTATTGCAGAATTGGACACCCAAAAATGTATATATCTTTAGTTATAAAATGGTATTGTTAAGTTGTGAATCTTTGTATGTTTGTATATTTTAATTACAGTTAAAAATTAGAAGTATTATTAATATAAAGAATTAAAAATATACCCCAAAGTAGCGCTAACGTAAACCTTGATCCTAAATGTGAAACACAAACATTCAGTCAATTAAAGAAGCATTAGAAGGTTACTGAGACGACTGGTAATACCTAGAAATAGTTACATAAAAGGTCAGTAGGAATCAGCTTGAAATATATGTAAAAGTGTAGTCAAAATACGTATAAACTATTATTATACAATGGACACTAAAGGCGTAATTGAATAACATTAAAATTGCCATTGCCACTGGGCTTCCTCGGCGATGTTTTAACTAGCGGTCATACCTTAACGTTGTTAGATTTATTTTCAATTGTGGGCATACACCTACAGATACAAATAACAGAATAGGAATTTTACTGATGAAATTCAAAGGAATGGATTGTATGTTAAAGATGAGAGAATATAATATATCCCATTGGACTATTACATAATTATGGATCGGAGACTAAGAAATATTTCTGCCACAGATTTTCAAATAAATGCTGATCAGAAATGACGAAATAACTGCTTCCAAGTGTTCTTCCATCATTTTAAAAAGTTTTTGTCCAACTTCTTGGATCATATTCTAAATACAAATGAAGCATTGATATAGCAAAATACAGTACAGATACAGGATACAATGTACAGAAACAAAAGAATTATAAAAAATTCACTGGACACAAAAATTAATGGATGTAAAAAAAATTTTTAGGTAATCTTCAAAGGGCAGACTTTAAAAAGAATTGTCGCAGAGCAATTTAAAAAAGCAAATTGATACTCAATAAAGGCAGTTTTGATTTTGGTAATTAATTACTCGGGAAATAATGATCGTATAGAAAGTTCAAGTGAGGTCTTAAAAACTGCAAGGTATTCTTTACCAGTTGCAGTTATTAATTTTTGATAAAAAAAATAATGTAAGTCTTTCGGTGCGAAAATATTAATTGAAAGAGGAGGTAAAGTATTGCGTATTTAGGGATATTTGCTTAATTTGGCATAACTTTGCAAATAATGGATAGACTAAGGATGTCGGCTATTTAATTTCAATCTCAAAGTATGCCAAAGAAACTCTGAAAATTTCAAAGCGTTGCGGGTTTTTTTCTTTCTGTTCGGAATGGTCGAATTTGTCGTTTTTGGTAAAAATCAATTTAAGAATGAATTTTTCATTTTTTATTCATTTTTTGAAGTTGAAAATGTTTTTATTAGCAATAATCCATATTTTTTATCAAGAGATGTTAATTATTGTAAAAAAAAAAGTTAAAAAATATTAAAAAAAAAAAGTCAAACCAGCCTTTCTTGGTTAGAACGACGATAACTCAGTGAAAAATCATCATACAAGGTTCAAATTAAAGAGAATTAGAAAAATAGAAAGAGCAAAAATTATCTAAAAGAGCTGTATGATTGAATCACTAAAGAAAATCCGTGACCCTTTTGAAAAGCAAGTAAAAATTTCAAATTTCTTCCCATTGTTTTTTTATGATTACTCAAAAACTGCTGATTGTAAAAAAATTTGAACTCAAGATTTAAAAACTAGAGATTAAGAGCTTCAATATTCATCTTTTGGAATTGCTCTACGACTATTTTTTTCCGAATTACAGCCCTTTGTAAATCACCTAAATATTTAGATTTTTGCATCCCTGAATTTTTGGGCCTGGAATTCAAAATAATTTCGAATAACAAAATTGTATGGTAAAGTTCTCGCATCTGTTCGCGGTGATAAAAATGCAAGGATTGTGCAGACGGGGATTATCATATCTAGGAAGAGACTAAAAGTGAGAAGAGGGTATTATGATATAAACATTGTTAATTGTTAAATAACATCGAATGCTGCGGAAAGCTTTGTAGGTTTTTAGGTATCAAGGAATATGTGCTCTCTGTGCTTCACGTAACATTGCTGAAAATATCTATGAAGTAATAATTTGGCCTTGGTCTATCGTATTGTGTAGAACTGATGCAGCGTGGTGCAGATTTTGAGATGAAACGTTTTGTTGTTTTCAAGCAAATCGTAAGAGGCCCATTTATTTAATTTGCAAACCTCTTCTAGATCTTGAAGGTAGTCGCGTACTGTTGTAGTACCTAAGCTACCTCCGAACAGGTTTGGTCTAGGTTGGTTGGATGGCTTATGCAGTGGTCCATAACTGTAGCATAATCATCAATAAATAGTAACGCTTAATAGGCCAAAAATTATTTTATTTAAATAAAAATGCTTTCAGTTAATAAAATAGCTTTGCTGGTAATGCTCCACTGCTAACTACAAATTTGTTTTGTGTATTTGGTGTTTAATGTCGTTTTGAAATATTTCACGAACAGACGGTAAATGTCTTTGTAAGATCATTCGGTTGAGTCATTTTGGTGTAGGAAATTGCCCACCATACTCGTCCCGAAACTGCCTCTATTGTTCCATATGCAATATAAGCAACAGCACACTATACCAATAGAATACAGAAATTAAATCGAAGATAAACTCACTTTAAGGTCTTTGACCATTTTTTTTATTCACGTCATGGTATTGTTTACATACTTTAGACATAAATATTTTTTAAATGCCAACTATCTTCGATTACATATCGAACGTAGTATTTGAGATATATTTTAAATCAGGAAATTCTCATATAAACCTGTTGACATGATGCGTAAATAGTCACGTGTTACTGCAATCTTTCGGCATATTTACGCTATACGAGACAGTATATATGAGTAGAGACGAATAGAAATGTAAATATTTACATTGCCACAACCAAAAAGACAACAAGTAGTCAAATACGACGCATCTCGGCTGCTGCGGAGTTACCGGCATGTAATACCTCTGATGGATGCAACACTCACCGCGAGCAGCTTTATTTATTGCAGAAAATGTTTGAGCTCAGTTTTCTTTATATTTGAAACTGATGTATGAGGATGGATAAAATATAAACGGAATTTTCTAGTATGCTTAGGTGGGGTTATTACGAATGGGACGACTATGCCATTATCTATTCTCAACCAGATCGTCAATAGCGCTCACAATATCGGAGCGAGAGGTGCACACCGCTGTTGCGCAACTCATTATTATAAAATTTCTTGTTCATGAAGGAGTTCAAGCGACGGAAATTTTCCGAAGATTGACTGCACAGTTCAGGGACCAAACACGGTCAAGGACTCGTGTGTTTGCCTGGCATAAAGAGTTCAAGTAAGGGCGAGAACGTTATGGGAGCTATCAAGCGATCATCAAAAACGACCTGGAGTTCCGTAAAGTGTGTGTCAGGTGGGTCCCTCGCCTTTTGACCGCATATCAGAAGTTGAGACGTTTGAAGGTCTATGAGAGGCTTACAGCAAGGTTTGCGGAAGAAGGTGATGCATTTTTGAGTCGGATTGTCACCTGCGATGAAATGTGGATACACACCCGAGTCCAAACAAGCCACTGTGGAGTGGCGGAGGATGGCGGAGGCAGCCCTAGTGAAAGCTAAGACTTGACTGTCAGCTGGCAAGGTTCTTTCAACCGTTTTATTCGGCTGGCGAGGCATATTGCTCATTGATCTTTTGCATGAGCGACGCAGCTTTAACGGTCGAAAAACTGAGAGAAATGCACTGGACACCTCCACTTGAACATCCTCCATACAGCCCAGACTTATCGCCTTGTGATTTTCATTTGTTTGGGAGGCTTAAAGAAGCTCTAGGAGGGCAACGATTTGAAGATGACCAAGGTGTAGAGGGATTCGTGCGCAATTTGCTCCTGACATAAGCTTCATTCTGCGATACTGGGATAAAAAATCCTTCCTTCTCGCTGGGAAAAATGTATTTGTAAAGCAGGAGACTATATAGAATAATAAAATATATTTGCCTTTTGTTTTTCAATCAACATTTTTCTTGTTTAACAAAGTCCCGTTTATATTTGATCCGCCCTCGTATTTTATTTTCTTAAGAGCGACTCTGTTTAATAATAACGGACGCCGCTTTTGCAGAGGAAAGAAATTAATCCAACTTCATAATGTGTTATAAACAACAAATTTGTCTCGTACAATTCAGCCTACCTACGGTCTGACTTAAAACAAATTGGACAAACAGCCGACCGCTTAACGGGGCCGCAACCGTCGCGTCGCTCCAACGGGCGAGCCGCGCTTTATCCAGGCAAATTCTAAAGGGGCTTGCCGCCGCCACCGCGATATGCTGTGGGATGCGCGTTTGACATATTACAAGGATTTATAATTATACACCAAGGTGGGACCTTTCGTCATCCATTGTTGCAACATGAGTTAAATGCTAGGAAACAAGGCGTGTAAACCACCGCGGTCGCACACAACCAACCCAAGGTGACGTCGAAGTTGGTGTCGTGTCGGCGTTCTTCTTATTCAGGAATGGTATACGATGATACCTCAACACCTCACATACAGAGTGATGATTAAATTTTGTACAACATTGGTAACTATCTTATTACATGACACTTTTTCATTAAAAGCTATTTTTATTTGAATCGCAAACTCCTGATTTTAGCCAAAAATACATTTCTTAAAGTTTTCTGGGTATATCGGTACTCGGTACCGTTGCTATTTACTGCTTTACTACAGCTAATAATAACCTTTTGCGCTAGATCTTCAGGAGCATCCAATGACAGTAATATTACTTTGCATAGCATTATTATTTTGACATTTTCGTGATTTTCTAATATTTGATGTTTGCCTCAAATCGTTTGCTTGTAAACCTCTTGATCTCATCTTTAATCATAATTATCTTCATAATGTCTTCATTGCGGATGTATGATAATGCATTTACGAGGCAGCAAAGTAGATACTTGGTTCTGAAGCATCTGAATGACTTTGATGTTAAATTTCTTGGTGCATCCTCAGAATTGGATGCCATAAGTCCACACGGGCTTCAGGATTTGTTTGTAGTGAAGCAGTTAGTTGTGTATTGACAATTAAGAATGACCTCCGAGGAGCCAGTACAAGTTGGTATAGAATACCGGAGCTTAGCCTCCCCCCGCTACTGATCCTTTAGGGGTACGCCCTTGTGGTTCCTTTGTTGCGGTGGGCTAGAAGATCGAGCATCAATTCTCTCTCATGATTCACACCATTCAGTTTACATATTTTGCCTTAGTATCTTATTATACTGGTCGATTGAAAAAGTGTTTTAGTGATAAACCAAATCATCATTATAACAATATCTATTAGATACTTTTATTATCATAGTATTAGTACATTTTGATTTAAAATCCATAATATTAATCGTATGTGACCTTATACCTTTTATAATTCAATTAATTTAATAGACACGTATATTTTTTGTCCGATTTTCTATTTTCAAGATTGCCTATTGAATAATAATACTAAGTAAATACAAGATGTAGTGTTTATGTAGTTTTAATTTTGTAGTAAGGATAGTTAAAATATGTGTTAATATACAGGGTGTTATTTTTGAACCTATACAGGCTTGGGTGTCTATTTTACCAGGTGGTTTTTCTAAACTTAGACTATAATTGATTTACATTTAAATTATTAAATACCTATTTTTATGATGGATGTTTTCTATTAGGATGAGATATTTTAATATGGGTATGGTGGTATTTTGAAAAGTTCATTGCATTAGATTTAAATTAATATTGGTATTTATGTATCCTCAGAGTTGGGATTCGAACTCAAACAGCGCTAGACATTAATTTGAGAGTATGTTAGGTTTTAGTTCTTATTATGCCTCTTTAGTTCTTATAAAATTGGCAAACACCATCCACCTCTACACCTCTACCAGCTTTCTACATGTATGCTTATACCAGCTTGCAATAAGGATGAAATTTCGATATACAGCTTCAAGACGCCCTGGTGTTCTCTTCAACTGAGAATCAATTAGATGACAAAATTATATTTAAATTATGCATCTTATTCAAGTATGCATCAATATGCTTAAGTCTGCTTATAATATCCAAGATAATCTTGAACTCAGTTAATTAGTTAATTAATGAACTCCCTTGATAATCATATTACAGAAGTACTCTCATTTAATGGAATATATTTCCATCTCTGGTGGAGGCATCACACTTAGCCCGATAGAATAGCCTGAATGCATGTGAAGTCTATTTACCTTCCCCCTTAAGGCCCCTACACACGCTCCGGCTTTCACTCCGGCTTGCCTGCGGGAGCAAACACGCTCGGGTTTGCCTGACCTCAGAGTTGTCTCCATACTACACAGACGTTTTTCGATTGAGCTTTCAGTTTCTTGTTGTGGATAACAAACTCAAGACCGCATCTCTTATTACTTATATTGTTGCATACAAATTTTACCTCCAACATCATAAAAATCGGACAAAACACACAAGAAGTTCTCTTCTTAAGTATTTTGGCTATTTGTTGTATTAAAATAAGCAAAAAAAAAACAAAAAAGAAATAAATGGGTTAAACATTGGCTTTTAAAGAAACAACATTTTTCTCATATCCATTTGCTAGCTGAATTGAAGACTACAAAGGCTGATTGGTTTAACTACCTTCGTATGGATTAAGAGACATACATATACAAGGATAGCTCCGATACAACTCTATAAATTCCTTGAGAAAATATCTTGAATAATTTCTGGTGTCCATATCTTTACTTTAAATGCAACAGGTATGAACTGAACGCAATGACAATTCATCCAAAATTGTGGTATTTGACTGGCGCGGCGTGTCAACACACATGCCGGCTTGCCTGCACAGACATGTTCGTTCAGGCCAAAATATCAGAACCGAACAGACCGGGCTTATGGCCCGTGCAGGCCGTCTGAATGACCCATCCATACACACTCAGGCTTAACTGCACAAACCCAGCCCGCGCAGGCACGCCACACAGTGGACGATAATGCCGAAAAGCTGGCCAAAATTAGAAAACTCATGTAATCCAATCAAAAATTGGTAGTCGTGAGTTTTCGAGGTCACTGATTACGAATCTGGTAATGGTTTATCAAAAAATAAAATGGCAGATCCAATATGGCGACCGAAATTATTCAGAAGCTTATTACTCTTAGTGAAAATTGGAACTCTGAGGGTTTTCGAGGTCGCTCAGTATGAAATTGATAATGGTTCGTCAAGAAACAAAATGGCGGTTCCAATATGGCGATCTAAATTATTCAAAAGCTTATTATTCTTAGTAAAAATTGGTACCTGGGGGCTTTCGAGGCCACTGAGTGCGAATTTGGCAACTATTACTCAAGAAACAAAATGGGGACTGCAATATGGAGACCACAAAATAAAATAGTTGATCGTTAGTACTGACAATTTGTTATCGGAGGTATAATGGGAGAAAAATAAAATAGTATTCATTAAAGTCTACATTTTATTACATACAATTATAAAAATACAGAAAATTCACAATAGTGAAGGCAGAAACATTTTTTAATCGGCCTAAAACTCATTATTATGACATTATGTCTATTGTAATTTGCAGCTCATCATTCAAATGTGTTTTCAATAAGAAAAACAGTTCCTTTGTCTTTATAGAAATTGCTTCTCCACTGCTTACAACATCTGAAACAGAGAAAATATGTACGAACACATTATTTTTCGAATAATATAAATGTTCATAAAAGCAAAAATAAATATCATCGCTATTTACTTGCAATAAGTATCATAAAAGATGTATTTTATTTCATAAAAAAATTCATTGCTTTATGTAAAAATTGTTAATAACAATAGAAAATTGTTTATTTGTATAATTCAATGGAATTTAATAATGAATATGTGTGAAAGTAATGTTATAAATCGAATTTTACGGGTTGCTACATTTGACACCGCGTAACAATAAGTATCATTACAGGCACAGCCACAGATGGCCGCAGCCAATTCTTCAATTTTTTGTAAGATAAACATTCAGGATATATCACAAAATAGGGATTATTAAACGAGTGTGAACGAGTAATGAACTTTTTTCACGATATACTAAAGAAAACGAATTTTTTTTTTAACTATCTCCATTGCATTGTTAATTTTTTTTTTCATATTAAGAATTAACAAATTCGGCTTCCACCGGTTAAACTCAGAATGCCCATACAAAGTGTAGGGCTGTCGGCGACCCCTCGGAATCGGTTTCTATTATACTTAGAATACCCTACTAAACATTGCGAGACAAAAAATTCCTAAACTGGAACCTTCATTTTCTGAATTTTGGCCAGCTTTTCGGCGTTTTCTTCCACTGTGCGCTGGAGTGAAAACCGGAGCGTGTGTAGGGGCCTTTACACTCGTAGAATTCGAATCTTCATGGTATGATACTATGTGCCATGCTACACAGTAATATGACTTTTTACTCAATTTATTCTATATTTATTTTAGTCATTTATTAAAACAATTATAAAAGTTAGTTCTCTTTAACTTTCTGTAAATTAAGATTATTAGGTAAAGAATAAGCGCAAAGTCTATTATACTTTCCAAAATAAGAGTATTTTACTTGGCGAAGCATGCTTCTGAGGGAATAAATATAAGCTTTTCGCCCGTATTTTGCTAACTATACATTAATATTTTTTATGTCCCATTATTGACCGGTTACTGACTTTTTAATTAAATAACACAGTCGGGCATATTCGTTCGAAATTAATAAATCGGTGCATGTCCTAATAGTTTTACAATAAGAAAATTCTCTCAAAGGTTCCCTTTGATAGATCGCTTACAATGCTGCATATTTAGGAATGAACACATGTACCTGTCGCGACCATGAAGACACATGAAAAATACCCGTTCAGACAAATTTCACGGGTGACAAGACTCTCGTATGCCATCGCATAGAATTCCTCATATTTTACATACTTGTATAATGAGTAATGATGAACCTGCTTGGACATTTTTATTTAAAATGGGGATATTAATTTTGAAAAGCACGCCACAGCTTTCCAGTGTGTGGCGTGTCGCCCGAATTGTCCATATCTCTACAATACTATTCGACACGTATTAATATGATCGTATATCACACGATCGAAAGTGGAAATTTTGATGACAACTCATAAATGGACGTAAATATGTTTAACAGGCTATAAATATACTAACTAAGCTGTCATCACAGTTCAGGATGGGCTCCACCCCAACACCAATGCGGTGCAGGTCAGATATGTTTATATGATGTTATACAGGGTGGCGCAATGGGTATTGACGATTTTTGAGATGCCACTGTCCGAATATGAGTAAAGTGGAGGGGATATTCAACAGCTTAAAATATTCCGCATGTAATGCCATTTAGTAGCTATGGATACGTGGCCAGTGAATCAACGTAGCTTTTGGGTTAGGGCGTATCACCGATCGGAGTCTGTCATTGAGGTGCAACGACAGTTTCGGCGTGAATATAACATTCCAAGGCGTGGTAGAATTCCTTCGCGCAACACAATTTTGCTGTGGGTTGCAAAGTTTCGTGATCATGGAAGTGTAAAAAATTAATTTGTCGGTTCTGTCAAAACTGTGCTTACACCGGAGAACGTAGAGCGAGTACGGCAAGATGTAATAAGGAGTCCAGTTCGTTCAGCAAGGCGTCAAGCAGTAGCATTGAACATTACACGAAGAAGTTTAGGTCGAATTTTACACGAAGACCTACGATTTCATCAATACAAAATTCAAGTTGTTCATAAAATTTTACCGCAAGATTTATCAGCATGAATACAATTTTGTAGAGAATTCCTTGATGTACGGAATCCAAATGTTTTAAATGTAATAATATCTGATGAGGCGCATTTCCATTTATCAGTATATGTGAATTTTCGATACTGGGCTGCTGAACAACCTCTGAATTCCGAAAAAGTTACCGTATGGTGCGGTGTGTCTGCATTCGGAATACTAGGCCCGTACTTTTTTGAAGAAAATGACCGTACAGTGACTATAACTTCTCAACGGTATTTGGAGATGCTTCAAAATTTTTTACCTGCTGAATTGCAACGACTGGGGGTAGAAAATAACGTCTTCTGGTTCCAGCAGGATGGAGCAACAAGCCATACTGCGCGAATTTTCATGGCTGCTCTAAGAAACATGTTTCCTGAACGATTTATATTCCGTCATGGTGATTTTAGTTGGCCGCCGAGGTCATCAGATTTGACCAGCCCTGATTTTTTCTTATGGGGATATTTGAAGGCTAGGGTTTTCGAAAATAGACCTCAAACGCTACAAGCTTTAAAAGACAACATTACTCGATAAATCAGGAGATGCTGCTACGAGTTACAGAGAATTTTCAGTCACGACTTAGAATGTTTAGAAAAACGTGGTGACCATTTAAAAGACATTATTTTCAAATTTTTTTTGTAAAACTGCATAATAAGAATAAAAATATATGTTTTTGACCTTGGTCGTTTCATTAGTATATCCATAATAACACTATAAACCGTCAATACCCATTGCGCCACCCTATATAATAACTAATTTTATCATGTAAGTGTTACGTTCTGATTACTTGCAATGGTTTTTTTAGTTATTTATATAATTGTTTATATCTACTGTTATCTATAAGAGTTTATAAGGAATTCTAAATTGTCTTAATTCCAATAATCGACACTTTATACAGGGTCCGGCAACAGGACGATTGAACGATTTTTAACAAGACACTGTTAATAAACTAAGAATATATTTGGACTAATTATTATTACAACTAAAAACACAATTCTGGAAATTTTTTATAACACTTAGTTTGCAGAGATCACGTTCTTAAGATTACCACTGTCTTCTTCTAAACATTGCTGCAATCTTTTTCTGAAATTGAACATAATGCGTCTGAGTAAATCTTCGTTTATCGAATATATCTCTTCACGAATGCTTTCTTTGAACTCCAGAAGTGTTTGAGGACGGGTAGAGTACACGTTGTAAAACAGCAATGGACCGTCTAGCTGTATGAGTTGTGGCGCCGTCTTGTTGGGACCATATTTCATCTTGGTCCATTCTTTGAAGTTCCACAGCTACAAATGTTGCCAACATCTCAACGTACCGAAGTGAATTGACTGTAACGGTGGAGCCATTTTCTTCAAAAAGGTATGGCCCAATCACACCAAATCTACACACTCCACACTACACCGTTACCTTTTGGTCATAAAGTGGGTGTTCATGCATTTCTCTTGGGTTGTGTTCTGCCCAGTAGTGAAAGTTCTGCTTATTAACGTACCCACTGGGGTGATAGTGAGCTTCGTCAGACATGATCAGTTTATCAAGAATCCCTGCATTGTTGTTCAATGTTTCAATAAATTGTCTGAAGAAATTGAGGCGATTAACTTTATCAACAGGGTTCAGCCTCTGGACTATCTGTACTTTATATAGATGAAATCCATATTTAAAATTCGTCGCATACTTCGCGCTGAAATTCGCGTTGCAATTGATTGTCGAATTGCAGAACATTGCGGACTCCGTTCAACGGCTATTCTGGTTCTTTCAATATTACCTTGTGTACGAACTATACGTGTACCTCCGAAAAATTTTGAGGTTACACTGCCCCTTTCGTCGAAATCTCTATACCATCTCGAAATTGCATTTCTTGATGGAACTTCAGCGCGTACTGGCAAATTAAATTCACGGCGAAAACGCCTCTGGGTTTGTACGATGCACTGGGTCAGGATAAATGATTTAACAGCAGAGACCCGCTGACTAACTGGCTAATTTGTCATTCTAAAATAAAACTTTCGATAATAGAATACAATTTTATCACTATTTAATGCTTGTCAAATAAACAGTATTTTCACAGCAACCTATTCAAAACCATTCAATCCTGTTGCCGGACCCGGTATTATAGTCTACTGTCATATTACTACTTCCGCATTTTTTATGTTATTTTCACTAGTTAAGTATAATAGTAATAATAATAAATATGAATCCTTGCTCAACAAAATAAAATCCATTTATTGGAGGAAAATATGGAATACAAATAAACACCTAATAACTATAACCTCTAAACTATAACATAAGTAAACAATGAAATACTTCATTAATATATAACTTACACTACAGTAAAGAGTTGCTGTGTCCCTAAAAATAATAACTTGTTATGAATACAATTGTTCAAATCACAAATATTAGATCTTACTTTAAAATTTTGTGACTACAAACACTGGCGATTTTAGCAGGACGTATATTGAATATACTTAGTAATGTGGGTATATCTATACTATTATGGAACAGGTTAAATAACAATGAGAAGGTTAGTAAGTAGGTACCCTTCTAGAGTTCAATTACTGGATGTCAAATATTTGTAAAAGCATATGATCATAACCCTTTACTGGATAATAATTACTGATACAAAGTGACAAATACTTTAATAAACGTCGTTGAATATATTCAAATTGATTCATATGACATATGTACATACCAGATATACTAAATAAGGCTACAATATTCTAATTTCGAACGAACTAACGCAAATTGAATCTCAAGATCTGAAAATTAAAAACCCGGAGCTTCAATTTACCTTTTTTTTTAATTAGTCTGCAATTATTTTTCTTCAAGTTACAGCCCTTTGAAAATCACCTAAAAATTTAGGAGTTCTTTACATCCCTTAATTTTTGTGCCTAGTGTATATACTTAATTAAGTTATTCTGTATTAATTCTACTTACCCGTCTATAACGCTAATTTCGTTTATATAATTTGAACAGTGCTGTTTCAATATACTGAAGATTAATAATTTCTGTTCGTTATTTCCACGTCAAGAATCCATGTACAAGCATTATTCAGATGTTGCGACTCTGATCTCAAAGTTAAACGCAATTTAAATAAACGATCCCCTTTCTGAGGCTAACAACTGCCACGTTATTATGTTTCAAATCAATGTCATTACTATAAACCTTGGTTTATAGCACCTTTGCCGATTGTACAGCACACCGGTTATAATTCAAAACTAAAAATGATTAGGACACGCCGAGGACGGTTAGCGAACTACGCCTGTGGGACCTAACTGGGGACTGTTTTCAGCTAGGGATAAATAATAATAAAACTATATTGTTATATTCTAAGGGATAAAGCGCAGAGAAAATACCTAAACTTTAGGTAGGATATTGTACACGTTTATATTTTATTACATCTGATGTATGTATATGGAGCGCAATAATTTGCAAATACTTATTATTAACAATAAAATGTTAAAACTAGTAATAAAAAATTAAAAACTAAGGAAAGAGAAATACGTACCTATTTCTGAATGCAAATATGCACATATTTGCATTTAGAAATAAGTAGTACTGCAAATAGCAGTTTAGAGAATCTTACATAAAAAATACTAATACGTATTATATACACATATTATACTATACTAATACGTATTTATCTATATGTATTTAAAAGGTTTTGTGTACCAGTCCTGAAAATAATTATCTTTATCACTTTATATTTTGAAAAGTAAATATTAACATATACCGGGTGGCTTTAAGCGGATGGCCTACTAACAGTATCTCAAGAGTGAAAACGCATACTTCTCTGAAATTGTAGGTGTGCATATAATCACATGCATACTTTCAAGTTTTAAAGTTTGGTCTTTTAGTTTCATTTATTTATTTATGCTTATATATCCTTTTTGAGTGCGGGGGTGTATAGGCGACACGACGGGATAGGTAAAACCTTCCCCCTGGGCAAATACACTACCGCACTCCAGGCCGAGCTAGTTGCAATTACATACGGTGTTCTGGAGGTCGACCAAAATTGGACCCAGGAGAAGGTATGTATCTGCTCGGATAGAAGGGGGGCGTTAGCAGTTCTGAATTCAGCAACGACAAAGTCGAAGCTGGTCTATAATTGCTATGAAGCATTGAACAACTTGGCAGGGAAGGGACCGGTGGAACTCTTATGGATACCTGGGCATAATGGCATTAAGGGAAATCTAATTGCAGATGACCTTGCCAGACTACGGACCAGGGAAAACCTCTATGGACCAGAATATGCAATGGGAATAAGTCGGAATCTGATCAGAGACCGCATCAATGGCTGGGCAAGAGACCAGCACAATAAAAGATGGAGAGGAGTAACGGGTTGTCGAATAACCAAACTCTTCATCCAATACTCAGAGATTGAGAAATGGGCCCAAGAATTCATTAAATTGAACAGGTAGAAAGCCAGAACCCTGGTGGGAATCATAACGGGCCACCATAGTAGCCTGAATGCATATAAGCACAAGCTGAGGCTGACTGATAGCCCGGCCTGCAGATACTGTAAAGGAGACGAGGAAACCTCGATTATTCTTCTTTACACCTGCCCCGCACTGGAGGAGAAAGGTATCTTTTCTTAGGGACCCCTCTTATCCTAGAGGAGGCGAGGCTTAAGGCGGGGGACGTGCCTAAATTGCTCCTTTTATGGGATAGCATTTTTGGACACTGACCCGGTTAAGAGGGGATCGCCAAGGGACTACCCATGCGATCAGTGGCTGATGAGGCCTAAACCTATATAATATAATAATAATCCTTTTTGACATTCGTAGTTTGTATATGTAGTAAAATATAATTAAATAAGTATAAAACAAAACTTGAACTTTAAATTTTTTATATTTTATTAAAGACTGTAAATTGGTAAAATAAAGACGTGTTTCGTTAAATTACAGTCATAATCTTGCCTCGAAGAAATTATAATTTAATAAGTATTTATCATAGAAACAGTAAGTGGTGTACATAGGGAAATTTGTTTAGTTTAATGACACTAAATTTATTTTTTATTTATTACTTATTTTGAAGTTCTGATATGAATTCTAAAGCCACCTTCCCAATAAACTAGGTGTTATTTAGTCGATTATACTAGAAGCTAAAGGTAACTTAAAAACCGCAGGAGTTAAGTATAGGGAAGTATATTATCGATCGAAAGAGAAAGACATTTTTAATCCAAGGTAAAAAAATATACGTTGTATTCTATTTAAAGCAGTCAAGTTTTGATGGATTGTTTTGAGTTAACCAAACTCAACGTCAAATTTACAATACCCTGTGTGAAATCTAGGAACTTCAAAAATAGAATCAGAAAGCCTAACCATCGGGCCATCAAATCTGTAAATATTGCCGCTTTAGTTCTCATACGGTTAGAGTAGGATAATTTTAAGTTAGACAGTGAATTTACCTTTTTTATTAACAGAAATCAAATTTTCTCAAAAACTGCTAAACTTGGTAACATGGAAGTATTATGAATGTTGCCCTAAAATGCTGCGTAAAATTCATACATGCAATAATATACAGCATCTTCCATTTAAAATAAGGAAGTTGACCTCAACTTCCGGTATAACTGGAAGTGCTACAACAATTAAAATATTTTCGTTTTGGAGAACTTTAGGGATTATATGCACACCTACAATTTCAGAGAAGTATGCATATTCATTCTTGAGATACTTTTAGTAGGCTATCCACTTTAAGCCACCCGGTATATTAATACACGTAAGATTAAACTTACACTTAAACTAAGATTACATAGTCTGAAATATGCCGTAATTTAACACCAATTCACATCAAATGGGGTATATATGAAGATACACAGTTTGGTGTAAATTTTACATCTCTCCATATTATACAATTAAGTAAAATAAAACGTCTTTGAAATATAATATACTTTATTATATGATATTTTTCTTTCTAATATATAAAGTTAATTTCTTTATTGCACTAACTATTATGTTTGAAATAGTACTTGTATTATCGAGCTTTCTAATTCAATACGATTCCTATCCTAATATGAATATTCTTTCGGGTTAATAAGTAATAAGTACATGTTTTGTTGATGTCGAAATGCTTTACTTACTTACAGAGGGATTTAGCCTTTACTGAAATAAAAGTAATAATTTAAATAGTGTTAATGTAGTAGTAACAATAGAACCACATACTTCAAGAATACATTCAATTATTCCATTCGCTATTTACAAATTGGGAATACTCTTGATAAGATTAATATTTTATTATTATTAAATGATTTACCTATCTAACTAAATCATCAAAACCTATCGGATTTATCAAAATTTAACATATTTTTGAGACATCTATTTGTTAGTTTTAATAAACTTGGCCATGACGGTGACTATGATCTTGGATAGACAATCCATTTGGGCATAAGGCATATTTGGCTATACATAAAACCCCACATTGCTTCAAGTTTTAACAATTATTAATACATCTTATTGGGATTTAGTCGTCGGTGTATGTAAAAATTTTATAATATTTTTGGCGAAACTTGTACCTTATTATTATTAAATAATAAGCAGACAATAAATTATAAACGATAGATATAAAATATGCATGTATATTACCTTGTTTACTTCATCGTCTCGAATAACAACTAGGTTAGGTGCATACGCATAATATCTATTCGGTGAATTCATCCAGCGACTCATAAAATTTAGCAAATTATTCGGTCGTCTTAGCAAAATAAATAAAAAACAGGGCTAACATAATTACTTTTTACTTTTTGAGGCACATAACAGCAATTGAACATAATTTGGTAAATCAGAAATCACGAAGTTTGGACACACGGAAATTAGACATCTTTCCCCAAAAAGCCTACAGGCAGGTTGGTGTAGGGGAAGGTTATACATATAAACGCGGATAAACACCCAGCCCTGAGGGAAGTGCCAAGTTCCCTCTGGTGAGAATCGATCTCACGCAGACAATGTGTCCAGTATTTGGCCCAGTTGCCACCCTGTCACCAAATACCAAGTCAACACCACCGCAGCACCATAAGAATAAGACCATGCGTCACCCATCCAAGTCGCAACTGTGCAATTCGTTGCTTGACTTCGAACAGCGCAGGTCCGACAATGAACAGAGTACGCTGCCTCATCCTCGAAGATTGGACGAAGAACCATAATATTGAACAGTGTTAACATGAAAGTACATGGATGCGTATCTACTCTAAAATAGTTATCAAGCAGTCCTTTTGCACCATTAAAAGTGGTAAACTTTTACCATGAAAAGTTTCAGCAGTATATATACAAATATCTGTATTTTGTGATCAAAGACTATGCCATGGAAATACGAAAGTGTTTCCTTGTTTTGCCAAGATAAAATAAAATATGCACATAGATCAACTGATAAAGGGTATACTAAAACAGTAAACTCCGTATTTTAACGATATCATTTCAATTTACGCTATATTTATTCAAATATTTACCGTAGCGACTAATAAAATCAAAAATACCTGTTCCCGCCCTAGCAAAATGGCTAATCTATTATTTTACGCCCCTAATAAACCACATAAAACACGTTATATTTAAGGATCCTGTTATATAAAGTTACTCATATTTCCAGATGGAGTTTTTGGACTATAAATATTAACCTTTACTTTACAATATCGCTTGGAAGCCAAGACTGTTTTTCAATTTAGTTTATAAAATACATACAATTTACATTATCAATTATTAAAACTATTAGATGATCTAGACAGCAAGCAAGTACAAGTAACGTTTTGTTAAATGTCAAAATTATTTTTCTGAAATCGGTCAAGAATGTCTACTTTCTCGGTGCAAATTCAGATCTCAATCTACCTTAGATTGAACCTTTTCTAATTCGTTTTAGTTCGTTGTTAAGCGATCATTAGAAAAAAGTTCGATAATGTTACTTTTCCAACTTAAGCCCGGAAAATAACTTTCTCGCATCTGTTATTTACCGACATTTTAGACAGTAAATAAATACATGCACACAAATTAGCTTACATTAAAAATTATTTTGTTAGTAAATATATCATTTATTGAACAAATTATAACTATTGAACACATGTTGAAGGTCTATTATAACTATTTGTTTATATTTATAGTTATGTTGTAGTTTGTACAACTGTGAAACATTGGCTGAACTCTACCTAAAAGATCAACAACATTATTGCTGCTCATTGTTACTTCTTCTTCTACAATATTATTACTATTATTAGTAGATTTCTATTTGTATCTTTCTTCACTAAATATTTTATCTGCTATGTCTATTTTATTTGTAAAAGATTCCCCCATATATCTTTCGGCATCGTTTGAGAATTTCCATTTCCCATGTTTATTTAAAGCAATTATATCTGTCCCAACATTAACCAAAATGGTCGCAGAGAATGGATGGAAACAAAATCAAGTGTATTCATTTGCATTTGGCAAGTTTTAAAAAAAGATTGTGACAATGGAGGCATATTACCAAACTGATGTACTCCTACTAATTTTCTGCTACCTTTCCTATTTGAATATTTAAAGGAAAAGCCACAACTTTCAAAATATTCTGCACACAATGTATTGACCACAAAAGATTGTTCTTGTAGATTTATAACACAGTAATTTAAGGCTTATTAAGTAATTTGTCGCTTAAACTAATTAAACTAAAGCTCAAAGTTAAAATACTACGCTTTTTTGGAAAAAGTAATCTTGGTTCATCTCGAATTATCTACTTCTACTGTATCCTTAATGATGTATACACTATCATTTTACTCCTTTTCGTTTACTTTTAACATTATGTATACTGTATAGATATAGTATTTCCACTTTACAGTATACATACTGTAAACAATATGATAGGACTGACTCCCTTTATCACCACTACTGCATCTATCCAAGGATGTGAATGAATTGAAATTTCTTTAACATACTATCGGGAAATTTGTATACTTATTTCTACCATAATTGGAACATATAGTTCTCATGATTATCAAAAAATCTTCAGACGTTCCACAAGCAAATCTGTTGCTTGTTCTAATTTTAAAGGTAAATTTTCTGTTAATAGACCGATATATTCGCTATTAGTCTTCATATTACCAAATGGACCTCCAACATGGATGCCAATAGTGTCAAATGGAGTTTTATAGAAACCTGTTGATATTGCTGCCTCTTCTGCATCTACTACTAACATATAACGATAAACTATATCTATATCCATAACTAAAGCTTCAATAGGTGACAATGTTCTTCGATAAAGCCCCACAACATGATTTGGCTAACTAATCATTACTGTTGAGGAGTGGATACATTTAGTACTAGGTCGGATAATTCATATTAAGCCACCTCTTTCAAAATGTATTTTAGATTTATTAGTACCAAGTGACTCTGGAATAAGTTGGAACCTTTGGTGTGAAGATAACACTAACTGAATTTTTCACAAAACACCAAAACACTATACACTACACTCGACGCGCGTTTCGCCAATAAAGTTGGCATCATCTGGGGATTATTTAAAACTCACAGGAGTTTTAGTCATCTCCAGATGATGCCAACTTTGTTGTCGAAACGCGCGTCGAGTGTAGTGCATAGTGTTTTGGTGTTTTGTGGAAAACTCAGTTAATGTTACCAAGTGACCACAATCAATAATTTACTTTTTCTTTAATTACTGTATTTGACTCGAGCTTGCCTTACTACTGAATTAGATATTTTTGGAATATGGTATAGTAGCTTTTTAGGTCATCAACTCATTAGCTGTGTCTGTTAATTCAGTTCCTGGTCCATTTTCTTTCTAACTTATACCTACTTGATTTAAAGTTTTCAGCACTTCATTGGACTTCGATACGATCTTTTGCATCCTAAATGAAATTTGCAAGACCTTTCCTCAAATTTCCAATTTAAAAATCTATTTAGAATAACATTTTTATCATTTTTCATGTCACTGTTTTCTGAAGGCATAGAAGTATTTTCCGTTGATATTTTTTCTATCTGTATTTAGCAATAATTGATCTGGAATGGGTTGCCACCTTTAAAACATGAAATGTTTTGTACAAAACACCATAACATTATAGAGTGAAGTTCATCAATAATAGGAAAAAGTGTGAGATATTCTCAGTATGCGTAGAAGAAAGAGCGAGGCAGCATTCGAAGGGAAAATGATGCAAAAGAATTTACACGCGGTCAGATCGAACTCTATCTATATTCATATTCAATATATATTCATCAATATTCACTCTGTAAAGGTCTTGATGCGACTGGTTAAAGACCAGGCTATTTACTGCGCATCTCGTGGACAGTCCGATATCGCAGTTTTGAGACTTATTTCTATTCTTGACGGCCTTGTACTCGTTATTTAATTAACTGTAACTATTTCACAATTATGATAGCTTAATCCAAACATCAGAATAAAATATTTAATTGCAGAATAGAATAATGTATGATTTTTTGTGGAAAGCTGATCATGTCTTTCTTTTACTTGACTAATTGAAACTTTTTCCAATTATTCAATAAGGAAATATATGACACATATGTTTACCAATTTGTACCATTGTATCTTTCACTTGATATTCCAGTATATAGGTATGTATTTTGAAAAATATGAATGAAAAAACAATGTCTTTAAGATGTTCTCTTTTATCTCCATTTGGAAGTTGGCGAATGCAATTTATATAAATACCCTCCATAGAAATATGTACTGCTTATTAAGAATAGAAAATGTGGGAGATTCTCTGTGTGCGTAGAAGAAAGAGTGAGGCAGCATTAGGGGGGAAAAGGATGCATTTTACGCGCAGCCAGATCAAACTCTCTATACATTCACATTCAATATATATATATATATATATATATATATATATATATATATATATATATATATATATATATATATATATATATATATATATATATATATATATATATATTCATCGATATTCACTCTACAAATATTTCGATTCGACTGAGTAAAGACCAGGCTATTTACTGCGCACCTCGTGGACGGTTCGATATCGCAGTTTTGAGACTTGTTCCTATTCTTCATGAGCTTTATGTATTATAAGATGTACGTTGGTGTGAAATGATTGTCATTAACAAAATAAAGATAATGTTTTATGCAGATAAGAATTTTTAATGAGAATCAATGAATACATAATAAAAATCCTATAAATTGTATATACTGGTTAATTCTAGGCATTCACCTGGTCCATATCAGTTGCAGACATTCGTTTTAATGCCAAATTACAGAAAGTGAATTTAACTCACTGTAATTATATTTTTGAAAGTCCTAATGAGACAAGGAACTCGACATTTTTCCTTCGTAATATCGGTTACTGAGCAGACGAGCAATGACACAATGAAAAAATTGTGAATAAAATGTATGGACAACAAGACTAGTTTATTAGACTCCGTTTGTCCCGCATCAAAAATATATTTCAATGTTCGTCTGCTTTTAATTGATAACCGTGAAGCATACTTAGGCGTTTTTATCTCAATAATATACTACTTTCCCACGAAATTAATTTACTGAGCTCTTTTGTTATCGAATCACATACGTATTAATCTGCCTGAAAGTGACTTTGTTATTGATACAGCTTCAAAATGATCGTGTTTGCTCCGTCCTATAGGACATACAACCGGTTTTAAATGCCCACTCTCGTATATAACACCAGTAGTAGTTCCAACACACAATTCTGATTGAAATCATTAATCGTCTAAGGATGTATGTATAAAGTTTTTTAAAGTCACCTTCTAAAGTAAATTGGCCTTGGCATCTAACCTAAGCCGTGCCAGTCTTATCAGTTTATTGATGTTATACCGTGCGTCTGTGCTGCCAAGGCCGCTTTGAATGGTTTAGAGCAAAATAGGCTACCAAAATGTAATAAAATGAAATTTGTAGTGTATAAATTACTTAATATACCGAGTAATAACTATGTTATTAGATATTGTACACTAGTGCCCTCTTTGATACATGTATTAACGAAATGAACATTTAAATGAACATAGTAACTAATTATTTAAATAACATATTTACTTTTTCAGCATATTTCTGTAATAAATAGTCCTCTTCCTTTAATACAGGGTTGGTCAGGGAGGTATAGTGTTTTTGAGAAGAATGTCACAAGTTTCTCTTTGAACGAATTTTTAAACATTAGTCGTGTATTGCCATTGAAGAATACATAAGTCTGCTGCAAAAAATTACATCAGTTAAGTGGCGTCCATTTTTTTCGAGGCATACTTGCACACAGGTGGCAAAATCATCATACTCCTTTCGAGCATGGCACGAGGAATCCTTTCAATTTCAAGAGTTCGGTGGTTTGTCTATGTACACTTTAACTTTTAAGTGGTCCCACAAAAATTAGTCACATGATGGCGGATCTGGTGACCGAGAAGGTCATTCCACACCCCCTCGCAACGAACTTAGGCGCTCAGGGAAACGTTTCCTTAAAAGGCACGTTGTTAACTCACCTTGACGTATTTCAAGTCGCCCCATCTTGTTGAAACCAAACTGTGTTGAAGTTAATACGTCGTCTTCTTAGTTCTGGCAAGAAATAATCACGCAACATGGCGAGAGAGCAATCTGTGTTAACTAATGCTGTTCGTCCATTGCCGCGAAAAATGTAGGGACCAATAATGCAAGTTCGAGATACGCCACACCAAAAAGTTACATTCTCAGAGTGAAGAGGTTGTTCATGCAGTTCTTGCGAATTCTCGGATGCCCAGGATCGAAAATTCTGTGTGAGCATCACAGAACAATCAGTTTCAAGGAAAGTGTTGTAAATAAACACACGATGTGCCACAGCCCACGACTCCATGGCTACTAGAATGGCATCCCGCAACGAATAGATATCAACTATCCTGAAAGCATTCGGTTTACGCAGGTGCGCATAAAAGTCGCCTCAAAAATACCATACCTCCCCGGCGGACCCTGTACAACCAGTGAGAATAGAATATTCTATTCTCACTGTATACAACTGTGCACTGATATAATTACAAACTTTACGGGTACTCTTACAAGCAACGCATATTTACGCAATTGAAGAAAATTTTTATAAGAATTAAAAATAGCTTGAGCATTGTTTTTATGAATTTCATACAAATAATACAATTATTATATTTCTGTCAACCCCAAACAGTATTTTAACGAAGTACATATACGTATATTTCAATAGAAATGCTATGATCTTCAGTGTTTCCTCGGGTGTTTCTAATTCGAAAGCGAACACAAAAATCTATTTTAAGATTACCCTCAAATAATTTTATTCACATATTTATGTATATCGTAAGAAGGGGCTGGAACTTTCCATGAAGCTACAAGAGACCAGTTTTCCACAAACACTGAAAGATTACACGTTTCTCGCGCGTTCGTCAACCAAATTGGCATCATCGGGCGATGATGCAAATTCGTCTCAAGTTTTGAAGAAATTCGAAGAAACGTATGATTTTTGGATGTTCGTGGAACACTGGTCTCCGGTTTTTGTTTATTTATACTTCGACAGGAGGGCTAACGTTCTTAGCAAAATATATTGCTTCAATTTCCTATTCAGTATTACCAAATATTGCTTACAGTCATGTTATTTAGACATAAAATCTTGATCCAAAGTATGATTTAAAATAAAAAGTATTTTTGAAAAATAAAAAATGCATTGGTGCTGATGGATTTGAATCTACGTACAAAACAAATCAATTTACTACATTATGACAGCAGTATACAAAAACAGACAAGAATGTGCCAGTATATCATATGAAAATACCATATAGAACAAGTTATGCTACAGAGCGTAAGAAACTACTGCGTCGGATATTACTGACAAAGACTTTTATTTATTAAGACAATTTTTTTTTATCTCAGGCATACAAAAATTTGGTACACCCCTTGCATAAATGAAAATTGATCCAATAAAATAAAAATCGATATATCTTTTTATGTTCCACATACATAATTATATTTTTAGTTTATTTAGCATTATTATTTTAAGTTAGCAGGAACTTTTCAGGAGATGTATATTATTATCTTATGAATATTATTTTGGATATTTAAATAACTCATTGTCTTCTTCATATTGTACTGATAAGATTCACTACGATTAATCCACTATAACTGAAACTCATTTACTTCATATATTATTCATATATCAGTTTATTTCCAAATTTGGAGTTTCACAAACCCCTGAAACTAATCCTGCAATAGACGTTCTTGCAATAAACGCAATTACAGCTGAGTTAAAAGTCCAAATCAATCCTGGGCTTTCTCTTGAATTAGATGATATAGTTATCTCTTCCTAGTGGTGGTTTTATTTGAGTGATTTGTTGTTGAGAATACAGAAGTAGATATAACGAAAAAAAAACTCGAAATTCTTGTGAAATTTATCGTCTTAATAGATGCTCGTTTATATTCCTTTCATATTTCTCTGTTACATTTTCTCTTTATAGTTACATTTTTAATGATAGCAGTGATGATATGCTTCATTAATTATGATCACTGTAAATAGTTTGAATACTTTTAAACTACTTATATGTGTTCTAGATAAATTTGACATATATTGAATGAAACTGTAGTAGTAAGTCCATTGCAGCTGAAAATTAATCCAGTTGTTGGTACCAGATCATACTAATAAAAAACAGATTTCATAATTTTTCTTTATTTACTTTAAATCGCATAATCAATATGACACGTAGATTACAGCAATATGCTTTGCATTAGCTGTTTTTGTTTTAACTCACTTTATTTTATCGGTACAAAATTCGTGTAATTCATCAAATAAGCGTTTGCAGGGGAATAATATTGGAAAATTACAACCGCGAGAGAGCAAAGATGATGGTAATTATGGAAAATTATATAGAAAAAACTGGGTTTCAGGCGAATTCGCACAAAAAATATTTATCGTATTTACTTCATGTTAAAAAAACAATAGTATGCTTATTTAAATAATTAATTAGTATGTATGCCCATAAAATGTTTGTTTATATACTTACTTTTAAGGCGTCAAATTATTTATCGAGGCACTATTCAATAATTGTGTAAATTAATCTCATGATTAAAGGTTAAGGGTTAAATATATAAGACTGTGGTACAATTGAATAATATAAAGAAGGTTACAATTAATTACGAGTAGCATACATATTATGATACCTCATTAAAAATGTACTATACAAGAATTTTTATGTAATTTCGTTTGATTTAATAGAAGTCAAAAAAATATTGACGACATTATTACAGCGTAGTCGTTCATTTTTATAAGAAGAAAATGACAAAATATTAAAATTTTTTACTATTATATTATTTCTTACTATTATATTACATTCTTCACGAATATATAAATTTCTTGACTTATTTTCTAGACCTGCCCTAGGACATACATAGACCAATATTTAATTGGAGGAATAAATAATTTAACTTTATAGATTAAAAAGGAATATATAATAAAATGTAGCAGTATTATATTTGAAATAAAGCAATGCAATTTTGTAAAATTTAAATAAAATTTACACCAAAGAATGGTGAAGTTTATACCAGACTTCGTCTTGATTTTACTCCACTACTGGTATTCACAACAGCGAATTGTAAAATTTGATCACGGCCTTGTAATGTTCATTTCACATTAACCAGTGTGTTCCTATATGTTTGATTGAAATCGATATAAATTTTATGCCGCATTTAAGACTCTGTGACCATCTGAATAAATATATAGTACAGTATATCTAAGACTGAATATAACCATCCATATAATTTCAGTTCTTCAATAATTTTCGATTAGAAAATACGTTTTATTTAAAAAAAATACAAAGTAAATAAAATCGAATGATTATGATACCCGTCAACCATGTGCATCTTGTTATTGAAACTGTGTTTCTATAAAATTCACTTAAAGTCCTGAATAACAAATCTTAATTAACAAATAACAAGAAACAATTCTTCTTGATATACCAGACACTAATAGTATTACTTAATATTACCTGAACTACCAACTACTATTTATCAGAAAAGCGAGATATTTTTTGGAGAAGTGTTATTTAATATTCCAATTAACTTTCTACTTTCTAAAACTTATTATTTCTCCTTCCTCTGAAAATAATCTAACTTTCTCTGAACTCATCTCATATCTGAACTCTCTGATCTAACTTTTCTCTGAACTGTTAACTGACACGAAACTGTTCTTATATTCCAAAACATGAAGTTAATTTGGAAATTCGGTAAATGCGTCTGACAAAGAAAATTTGTCAAGCAATTCCTATTCATTTTGTTTTCTTCTTTTATTCATAGAACACTTTTTATTAGTTGTAAATGGCAACAGTCTGTCTTCAATATGTTATCCAACTTCTGGTAATTACTGCTAAGATGAAAAATATAGAACCCTACTATAGAACAATAAAACACTACTACTATAGTTTTAATTAATCACAAGTACTAATGGTAGGATTATCCAGTGCTACTTAAAATTGTGCTGAATTGAATTCGTCATAGTCATGACCCATGACTGTAGATCTATCACATGACGATGAGGTGTGGTAATTGCATTGGTATCGGCGGTTTTAGATCCTCATCCAACACGGGATTTAGGTTGACACACTTCCTTGTTAGTAACATAATCTAGTATTAGATGGACGTCGGTCGAAAGTATTCTTGGACATAAATCCAAACTTAATTTAAATAAAGCTCTCGCAAACGAAGGACAAGCCCTAATCCTTAAGATGTATACTTTTTCTCTGATCGTCACGCTTCCCACATTTGATTTAATATTACTTCACAATTATGCACAGTATATATAGATGATCAAAATACGAAGTCGAAAATTGTTGGTTTAGTTTCAATATAATTAATGTTTTGTTAATATAATTAACTTTTAATTATAGTGATTAATATAATATGCATTTTGGAGTTTTATTCTTATTTTTAAAACTTTAAGGAAGAACTAGAATAATAAAGAAATGCCAAATTATAATATTAATCTTATACAATTGAGTTTTAAACAGTCTTCACAAAAATTTAAATAACTCATCTTTAGTATGTGATATCTGCTAATAGTAGTATATATTAGATATAGATTATATTGAATTGCGCTTTAATACGGACCAAATTAGAATATGGTTGTATCATATGAGATCCAGTCTATGATAAAGTCATAAATCATATTGAGAAAGACATTTCCTTAATTATATATGTTATAAAGCAGATGACATACATATATACATTCCATGGTATTCCACAAGGAATACTAACGACATTTAACTTAAACGCCCTAATCCAAAAAATTAAATATATTTGTGTTATTTTTCATTTAAAATTATAAATAGAACCGGTCATCTCGTCAGCGAACCAGAGGCGTTGCCTCAGCTTGGTCGCTTCGTAAAATTAAAGTAAAATAAGTAATGCTAAGAAATAAAATAATAACAAGCACGATGATTATACATAAAACTCTCGTAAATAGCGCTATCGCCTAGATTAGCTTGGTTAAACATTTGCAACATTAGGTATGCTTATGCAATTGTTTCAGCAAACGATGTTCGCCGTGGTGCAAAAATGTTCTTATGTCTTAAGAACAACCAGTCGACATTTAGTGATGTAATATTGGCATAATAAAAATAATCGTAATTATGTAACGGATCTGTAGATGTACAAATACTATACATTTGTTTGAATCTAACCAAATATGAATACTTTTTCAAAATATCAAACTTTAAACCACTATTTACAGTGCCTTCACTAACGACAAGAGAAGAGTTTGTAATTCTTTTGTTTTCTCCACTAGTCCCTTGTAATTGTTCTAAATAGTTCATAAATTTGCTTCAAGGTGAATATTTTGAAAGTTCGCTTGCCTTTCCTAGATAGCAGCTACCTCTTTAGGATCAAATAACACTACTACAGACTTTATTTAGTGGGAATGCTTAAAATAATAAAATGGTGCCTGTAACCATGTTCCTCAGTGAGTAACAAAAATCTAACACTGCAGTCAGGATTCAGACTTTAACACAGTAGGTACTACGACCTTGCTACATATCTCTGAAAAACAATTCAAATGTATTGATGACAGTCAGTATTATATCCAATTTTCTTCACTATAACAAAGCATTCCCCTTACTATTTTCTTTTGACATATCGGATTTCCATACAAAATTTACAGAATGCAATATTCTCCATTGTCCTGGTGATTTTGGAGTAGGTTGGAACCTTTAGTGTGAAGATAATATTGACTTAGGCATCATCTCAATATTAATTGACAGGCGTAATGGCCTTGATGGGTTTTGTCGGCAAGTCGAACGAGACTACCGCTCTTTACTCGCCCATCGTGTAAACCGGGATCGTCGTACGAAGGTAGGCCGAGCTTTGCTTCCGCTTTCGCGGGTCTCTACGCCGCGACCAGCTGGACGCCCGGAAATTGGGTCATATCAGGCGATCTTCCACGAGAATACGGACGAACCGCGTCGCCCGGATCACCATCAGGAAAGTGAGTGTTGTTACTCGGGAGGGGTCCTTCTCTATTAGAAAAGGATCCCAGGATTTGGAGTCAGGGGTGTGTGAGAGGAAAGTCATGTGTCTTTCCTGTAACAGAAAATAGTTAAAGACATAAAACATAGTTAATTGAGCAATAGGGCTCAGCTGTAATAAAAAGTTATGTTTGACCTGTAAAGGGAGTTTATGAGGTTATACTACCTGGATCTTAGGTCTGTTGTATCTTCCTGGTCTTCCTGGGTCGTAGTCCGAAGCTGCTCGGATGAGGGGGTTATCATGGGCACCTGCTTGATCGTAGAGCTTCCGAGCCTTGGCTCGGATTTTTTCCGGCACAGTGGTGAAATCTAGGTCTTGCCGGATGTCGATGTTCCTCACGTACCACGGGGCGTCCACGGCACAGCGGAAGACGACGTTTTCGACGGCCTGAATCCTCTTCATGTGTATCTAAGCAGTGTATCCCCAAGCTGTCGATGCGTACATCAGTTGGCCCTAAAGGACTTGCTGGATGAGGACCAGATTGTTCTTGAGGTTCAGTTGGCTGTTGTTTACCGTCATCGTCCAGAGTCTGGCCGCGGTAGCTTAGGCGCGTCGCGTCACTTGGTGAATGTGGTCTCTCCATGTCAACGACTTGTCCATGACAACTCCAAGGTACTTGGTCTTGTCTCGCCATTGGATGTCCTCGCCGTTGAGACATTATCTGGAGATGATTAAAATTGACTTTAATCATCTGAGTTAAACTGGATTAAAGCTGAGTCTTAATCTGAGTTCATATGATGCTAACTTTGTTGGCGAAAAGCGCATCGAGTGTAGTGTATAGTGTTTTGGTGTTTTGTGGAAAACTAAGTCAGTGTTATCCTGATGATTAAAAAAATTGTTACAAATTTCCATAAACTGCAAATATAATTATTAATAAAGATTTGAATGCACAATCAATTATCACTGTTACTCATAAATTAAAACTAAACTCAAAACAAATAATGTTATAATTTTTGGTCCTAATTGGAAAAAGAGGGAGCGAAATTATCTCTCAAGATATTCTGCAGACAATCTAGCCACCCTTAGTGGATGAAATAATATTTTCATTTGGTTTAATGATGAGCTAATATTTATTAAACACATAAATTGCTTGTTTCAGAAGTCGTATTTAACACTCAAACAATAGTTGTAGCCACATTGTAATAATATATATATATATATATATATATATATATATATATATATATATATATATATATATATATATATATATATATATATATCACATTCTAAAAGATCGATCTAGTAGATCAGATAGTACTTATGTGATCGAATAAAACTGATTATATAAATGAAACGATCACGCTACCATCTCAGTATTATATTTTTCTCCGAAGGATTAGTTTTTCAGATTCTCATATAGTGATTATTTACAACAGCGATTTATTAATAAACGAATTATATACCTTGTTAGAGGCATAGCATTAGTAGTTAATCCTTATTAGAATACACCATTGTCCTTGACAAAAACATCGTCGAGAAACATCGTCATCGCACTCTCAACTTGATCTTCTTGTGTACGTACAATCATCATATCCTCTAGCAATTGTTCCAATAAATCTAACCGAAGGTCATATTACAGATATTTCTTGTTAAAACATAATAATTCATGGTAATCCTTCAACTGGACATGTGTCTCTCTGTACGATTATTGGAATGAATACATATAGTCATGAACATAAATATTTTTTAAGCGGGAAAATAAAAAGTTTAGATTTATTAAAAAATAATGATTTATTTTAACAGTGAAGTGAAACTGTATATTTCACAAATTTATATGCAATAAATCAATCATGAAAAATATGATGATCAAGGAACTTTTGACATCTAACCTTAATGTAACTCTATCCAACTCGCGATACTTCCAAGTATTATGGAATAATGTCTCCGTAAGAATACTCTATTCCAATAGTGAAGGCATGTAGTTTTAATGTACAAAGAATCCAACATGTATACGTATTATATTTCTCTTAACCACAACATATTTATACTCATGTTTTGGTAGCACTCCTATACTTATTAAAAGGGAATACCGTTTCATATTCGAACGTGAACTGAAACTAAAACTTTAGATTACAAAAAAAATCAATTTTAGATTTTTTCTGCATTATTTGAATGTTTGACGTTGGATGTTTTTCCTTTCTAAGAATTTTAAATGAATTGAATTGAACTTACTCCCTATTTCTTGAAAGTCTTCTTGTTATTTCATATGTTTTTCAATTATCTTAATGTTTAATGTTCATTTTTTGGTTAGGAAACCTTGAAATTATATACCTGGTGACGTATTATAGGTGTATTATGTGAAGATGGATATGTTATGTTAAGTGTTAAGTGTTTTTAAACTTGAATCAAATAAATATGCCTGTAGACATTACTTATATATTTTAAAAATTATTTATATTTTTATTTATATATTTATATATAGATTATACCCTGAAAGGTGAAAGTCAGTATTGATAAAAAAATCATTTATATCTGCATAATAACTTACATTAAGAATCCGAAGACAATGGGTCGACAGTTGTTTCTATGAATTTTTTGTCTATGGATTATATGAACCTGTACCTAGTTGAGATTAAATCTCCGAAGATAGAAGTTAATATATACGTATTTAATTTTTTTAGTCAACTGTTATCTAATTTTGTCTTCATTTTAAGACATCCAATTAATTTGTATATGGTTTTGTGTAAACAATTCCGACAAGTTTATTAACAAGCAAGGATACTGGTGTTAAATAGACTGATCATATCAATCTTTTCCATTAAAATATTTTAGACATAGGTTTTTATTTGTTATGAAATTCGAAAATAAGTCGAATTCCTTTTTTGGGGCATAGGAACCTGATGAGTTTTAATTGTTGTTTTCTGACGACTGCGTGAACTGATTATGTCGAGTGTGAGGAAAGGAAAAGCTAATGCTGTTTTAGTCGATATGAAGCTGTAGACTGGGCAGTATTGTGCGTATTTGATAGAACAATTTTTACAAGCTCAGCGATAATTTCGTATATATTTTGAAATTTCATGTTGTTCCTAGCCGTAATGCCATAAAGTTAAGGGCACATAGTTTTCGACAGTAGTTCTACCTTAAAAAGAGGGTTACCGGCTCATGTTCATATAGTACGAATTCCACAGACCTTCGAAAAATGTGATAGCTACAGTCCAACATAATTCATCGTTCTCAAATTGTGCTTGAGGGCTTTCACTTTCATCCCTCTGAAATAGTGGTCATCCAGGAGTTAAGCGATCTGGACCCGATTAATCCCGTGAATTTTGCAGAACAATTTCCGCTGGTTACGAAGCAGATAACAGAGCTCATATCACAGACGTTCAATAAAAAAATTCCTTCAAAAATTAAGTTTGCCATGATCGAAAGTGCTAAATAAAATGTAATACCTTCAACGTCATTTAATTTCGAAAATCATCAGGTTCCTGTGCCTCACCCTGAAGCATCAATTTCTAAGAGACAAAAGAAATAGATAGAAGATAAGTAAATTGTAAATTTACTTACAAGTAAATTATTATAAAATAAAAAGGATTAGATAAGGGATCACAGTCATAAACTAATGTATGGTTTATAACCTAATCTGTAATAGACAATACGGCTTTACATCCTATCCGACGGTTGGTATATAATAAACTTCACCTAAGTATGTGTAGCTTCTGTCAGTCTACTGATATATTAATATCGATCAGATAAGCGCCAAGACAGCCTAGGCCCTGCTTACCGAAAATTATTATAAAAAGAGTTAAATAAAATATAGCAGTTTCGTATTCGATAGTATAGTAAGTAATATCTATATAAAATGTTGATAACACATTTAAATATAGGTAGGTACATAATTTTCATTCGTTATTACACAGGATTTTAAATGTACTTCTTTTTCACCTTTTAACTCGTTTGCCTTCTGAACAAACTGCATGAACTCGTGCGCAGTAAATTGAAACGTTAATATAAAACCATAACTCCTCCCAATTAAAATCCCGACAAAAATAAATTACACAACTTTTAGCGGCAACGGGAGGGATTCTCGGCCATACGAGCTGATTCACATTCTGCAAACTGTTAACCCAATTCCTCGGACCAAGAAAGAACGAGAAGCGGTATCTTAATGTATGATAATTATATTCGGCTTAGTCGATAAAGTTGCATAAAAATGAATGTAATATTCGCACAAAGTAATAAAAGTTCTCTTCCAATTTAAATATAAAATTGGTTATGGTTATTCATTGAGATGCACGCGCTGGTTCCCGCGATTTCAATGAACTTGACCCAATAAAAGAGCGTGTAATAATCGCAACGCCCGGTATATTTGCATACGTCAACAAGGAATATATTAATAAATTATACGTACTAATTCAGACAAAGAGTTATGTGCGACGCAATGAAAGTAAAAGCATTATGTTAAGTGTTAATACACAGCGAAAATGTTGGTTTATGGAAAACATTTCCTTTAATATGATGGTCTTATTTCAATGTTATTTCAATAGAATTTATTAAAAAAATTATACGGTGTGTAGATGCATTGTAAATTGTTCGATGTAAATCTGTAAAATTGCAGTTAACATAGTTCATTTCACCATAAATTGATCTGGTATTTTACTATAATGAACTTCCCCCGCCCCCACAGAGGAGGTATCTATCGATCTAGAACTAAGCGGGAGAAGAGAACAAACCCTAAACGAGATTAATCCCGGTCTACAACAATGATAGGATAAAGAGCAGTAGTCCTGCTCCATTGCAAGTCCTCAATTAAAAGAGGGTCACTACTCTCGTTAAGATATTGACAGGCGCTATACGATTCAATTAAATTACTCCTCTGAAATTATGGTACGTAAATTAGATGACCTACTTTTATCTTTGTTCAAGTGCATATTAAGGTAATGTGCATTTACTTATTTTTGTATTACTTATTTCGTATTTAAAAAAATAAAATGTACTCTTAGTAAAATACAATCCATTTATTTTTTTGATAAAATGCTTTCTTTTCTTTTCACTTGATAAAATGATTTACATACTAAATGATATGGTACATTTTCTTAATTTCTTGCTAACTAGTAAATACGTAGATGATGGTCGAAGTGTATCACATGTACAAACTGTAATGTTGGCTACAGAATTTGTTGTCTTATTCATGACTAACCAGAGTTTTGTATTGTGTATAACACACTTCGGACATGTGACTTTCATTATATTTGTTTCAGGACTGAAAAAATTAATCTTTATTCAATACGAATAACGATTACCCGAACATAATATAAAAATTAAATGAAAAATAATTCACTGCTATTCGGCGTTGCACTGTTTACATAATTTATAAGTAAATATTTCTTAAATGCCAATAAAATTACAAACCATTACAAACAAGACATATTTATTTATTAATTCATAGTAAAGAATTAATTATTAATTTTCAACCCGGAAGTTTATATATAGACATTCTCACATTGTGCGAAAGTCGCTTGTTACTCCAAACTTTCGGAATATTTACGCTATACGAAAATCATAGACCCGAAATGCATATGTAAATATTTACACTACTACAATGGGTAACACAAAAGAATAGATAGCCAAATATGACCGCAAAACTAAACTGTTTGTACATACATCAATTCAAATATCTTAAGTCTACGCGACAGAATATCGGCTGCCACCGAGTGTAACACCACTGTCCGAGTACTCACGATGAGTAGCTATAAGGAATAGTTCTGGAAACATTGCAAATTGCATGTTGTATAAATGTATATGATATTTATGTGGTATGTATATGAAATTTTCATGACTAGGGAGTATACTGCAAAATAAATGATTTTGTTGGAAGTGTCTATCACTTTTAGATGAACATCTTTCATCAAAATGGGGGTATAGTTAAAAGAGTATCATCATCAATAAAGCAATATTCTAAATACTAGAATAAAAAGTTTTAAAACCTTAAAACGGACTTTTCCGCACGTAGAATATCTATATCTCGAAATTGAATGGCCGAGAAAAAATAAACCAACACATAAATGCAGAATATGTGTTTTATGCGACAGTTTTATTTTTTTCCATCATCCAAATAGTTCACCATCGTAATTTCTCATGACCCATGGACAGGGTGGGGTGTATCCTATCCACCACAAAATCAATAGGTGGCGTCTAGGATACGTTCCCGATCAGAATCAGTCAAAACCCGATCGATCTGACATGATTTAGTTGAGTTATCGTGATAACAAGAAAATTTCTCAAATAGTCCACCGTCGTGCTTTCTCATGACCCATGGACAGGGTAGGGTGTGTCCTATCAACCTCAAAGTCAATGGGTGTCGTCTGGTAGACGTTCCTAATCAGAATCAGTTGAAGCCCGATCGATCCGACACAATTTAATTGAGTGATCGTGCTAACAAAAATAATTTCTCAAATAGTCCCCCATTGTACTTTCTCATGACACATGTACATGGTACAGTATGTTCTATCTACCTCAAAATCAATAGAGACGTTCTCAATCAGAATCAGTCAAAACCGATCGATCTGACACGATTTAGTTGAGTTATCGTGCTAATAAGGGATTGTAATGCCGACAACGACACACACAGACAAGATTTTTTAAAACCATTTTTTTGTGGTCTTTAGGCCGAAAAACGAAAAATAAACGAAGAAAAATCCATTTCCCATGTTTTTTGCATGTTTACATTACTTTTCCGTTAGTATAGTTGAGTACGGAAAAGTAATTATGTTTAGATTGCTTCTAAAGTATATTTTCTACGGAATCCAAATACTTGAAATCTTATAGTATCAAGTTCTAAAATCGGTAATCAAATAATCTATTCCCCCCTGTCGTGAAATAATCGAGAGTATTACAAGAAATAACTTTATGTTGTATAAAGGAAATTGTGAAAGTGTAATTTTACAGCTTACAATTTGTCACTCTAAATTGTAACAAAAGATATGCACAGTTATTGCATAAAATCATTTTATATTATTCAGTTCCTCTCATTCACCAGATAATACCATTTGTACTCCTTGACTATAGGCAGCAGTCGCCGATTGTACCGTAGGTATCTATTGATTAATTTTATGTTTAAATACGTATAAATTTAATAGCCACTATTTCACAATGACAGGGTCACCTAACCTACGTTGGGTGAAAGCTTGAAAAAGATGAGCGGAACTGGCGCTGTATCGCAGGTGTCAACCATCTGTGGGATACGGCTATCGCTTGATCAAACTACAAATACGCACCTAGGAGGTTTCTAAATTGACTAACTGCACATGGCAGTGCATTAAGAAACTATTTGAGATATTTAGGAAATATTTTTATCGAGCTGTGGGTCGACATCCACAGTTCGGAAGCGAAGAGTGTAGAGGAGAGCTGGGAAGTATTAAGAGAAAAGGTGCCGGTATTTGAGAAGGTCAAGTATTTGTATTTCTTTTACACTTTAATATTATGGGTATCTTCCATTGAAATTTGAGTTTCACCCCTTACCCCTAGCTATTCCCACTTAAAAATTACACAAGACACCTTCTTTCTGTCTTGTAAATACATCCTTTTAAAGGCTTTAAAAATTATGATTCGAGTCCACTTCGACTTCGTTTAGAAATCCGAAATAGGTTTATCCATTCTTGCAACAGAAGAAACTATGAAATAATTTAAACAAACAAAATATATAAATTGAATAAACTTTTCACGATACCATTTGAAATAGTACTTGACTAAGTGTTCAAAATTACAACCATTGTTGACTAAAAAAAAGGACATTATATTATCGACATCTACTCAACCTTTTTGAAATGTGTCTTTAGTAATTATCCTACATGTGTCGGTAATCCTACTTCTGAGATCCGGAATATTCTAGAGTGAAGTTTTGTATACCAATTGCATTCCAAACCACCTCTTCCGTCAATCTATTTGAACCCAGTGTCTTAAAATAAACATTCTCTTATCTTACTTTGAATATCAGCAATAGAAAAATGATATGCGTACATAAATTAAAATAAAAGCTTATCGGTGTTGAGTCTGTGGCAATGGTCTGTGGCCACGAAAACAAAGTTTCCTATCTTTTATGAGAAATGTTTAACCAATTTCAGTTTTCTAAGTGGAGTTAACTGAAAATTATGTTATGTTTTACAAGATAGAAGGTGCCATTTAACATTTTTAAGTGGGGGCAGTTGGGGTTAAGTGGGTGACACCTAAATTGCAAAGGACTAAATTAAAAACCTAAAATAAAAAGTGTTTTATCTATAGGTCATATTCCTTGCAAACAAAATGAATTACTCACCTCCATGATTCCTTGAAATAATAACGGGGGTGAGAATTGAAAGCACTGTTTTGAAACAGCAGAGCGTGGGAATTTGCAGAGATTTTGTCGTTTATCGTAAAAAGCAACAAAAATTTGAATAAAAGGATTCTTACATACCAGTATATAACAGAAATACATATTATGCCTATAATAATCAATGTTATTGCCTTATATGGAAGATATACGATAGACATACAACCAATCCCTGAGAAATGTGAACCCAAAAGTCAGATAAAACCAATTTTACAATCTACTAGCTCATTACTTTATCTCCTGGGCTGTTGACAAGAATAATTACAATATTGAGTAACTAAATGTTTCTTAAAACAATCTCACCCCGAACATTTGATTATTAAATGAACTTTATGATCACTTAATGAACTACATTCACATAGGGCCACATGAATTATATATTGTATTCAAATATAACTAGGTTTAGAAACAAATACTAATCATGAAAAATGTCTGCATTTTTATGAAGAAGATATTCTGTTAAGTAAATTAATCCAGTTATATATATTCCAACTGCTTCCGTACATAATATTTGAGTAAAAACTACAAAGCAAATTTTGCACTAATGATTTTAAACAAAATACACTTATGTATCACATTTGGATATATTTATTAGAGAGGTATGTATAATAAATACACTATACTATATCTTCGATATACCTTTATATGAACATAACTCTCAATTAGTTAATTCTTTCAAGTTAAAATAATGGGTTAATAGAAAATTACTCGTAAAATATATTCTCAAAGAAACTATCGTATACCTATATTTAAGTATAAATTATTTTCTTCGGTTATATGGTACTATGATAGTTGAATCTGTAAAGGCCCTCAATATGCCCTCAAACATTCTCTTGTGAATTTTAAAATCTTCGTATGTAATAATTAGTTTTAGTAAGTGTACCTTAACAGCTACAAGTAAATTAATCCAGTTATATATATTCCAACTGCTTCCGTACATAATATTTGAGTAAAAACTACAAAGCAAATTTTGCACTAATGATTTTAAACAAAATACACTTATGTATCACATTTGGATATATTTATTAGAGAGGTATGTATAATAAATACACTATACTATATCTTCGATATACCTTTATATGAACATAACTCTCAATTAGTTAATTCTTTCAAGTTAAAATAATGGGTTAATAGAAAATTACTCGTAAAATATATTCTCAAAGAAACTATCGTATACCTATATTTAAGTATAAATTATTTTCTTCGGTTATATGGTACTATGATAGTTGAATCTGTAAAGGCCCTCAATATGCCCTCAAACATTCTCTTGTGAATTTTAAAATCTTCGTATGTAATAATTAGTTTTAGTAAGTGTACCTTAACAGCTACAAGTAAATTAATCCAGTTATATATATTCCAACTGCTTCCGTACATAATATTTGAGTAAAAACTACAAAGTAAATTTTGCACTAATGATTTTAAATAAAATACACTTATGTATCACATTTGGATATATTTATTAGAGAGGTATGTATAATAAATACACTATACTATATCTTCGATATACCTTTATATGAACATAACTCTCAATTAGTTAATTCTTTCAAGTTAAAATAATGGGTTAATAGAAAATTACTCGTAAAATATATTCTCAAAGAAACTATCGTATACCTATATTTAAGTATAAATTATTTTCTTCGGTTATATGGTACTATGATAGTTGAATCTGTAAAGGCCCTCAATATGCCCTCAAACATTCTCTTGTGAATTTTAAAATCTTCGTATGTAATAATTAGTTTTAGTAAGTGTACCTTAACAGCTACAAGTAAATTAATCCAGTTATATATATTCCAACTGCTTCCGTACATAATATTTGAGTAAAAACTACAAAGCAAATTTTGCACTAATGATTTTAAATAAAATACACTTATGTATCACATTTGGATATATTTATTAGAGAGGTATGTATAATAAATACACTATACTATATCTTCGATATACCTTTATATGAACATAACTCTCAATTAGTTAATTCTTTCAAGTTAAAATAATGGGTTAATAGAAAATTACTCGTAAAATATATTCTCAAAGAAACTATCGTATACCTATATTTAAGTATAAATTATTTTCTTCGGTTATATGGTACTATGATAGTTGAATCTGTAAAGGCCCTCAATATGCCCTCAAACATTCTCTTGTGAATTTTAAAATCTTCGTATGTAATAATTAGTTTTAGTAAGTGTACCTTAACAGCTCATTTAAATGTAAGAAGGTAATAAAGTGTAGGTGTATAGTTGAACAATATACAACTGACAACCCTTTCTTCTGCTTCAGCAAATCATCACCATCATTGGCTCTGGTGTAATATATAGTTTCTAAGCAACATCATGAATACTAGCTGTCCTCTGGCTTATTCTGAATTTTGATTTTGAATTCACTTAAACATAAAGAAGAAACGGAAACTGAAGGCTACTGCTTTATTTGATGACGAGAGACTTGGTCGTTCCCATTGATCTGCCAGTATTACGTACTCAGTGGTACGTCTGAGTGAAGTCTTAGAGAAAAAGAAGATTGGCCTCAACAAAATTATCTTTTGTCATATCTAGTTTGAGGAGTATATTATTCATTAAAATCACAGAATTAGAGGAAGCGAGAACTCCATATTTTCTTAAGTAGCACTATATCCTAAGAAAATTACACTTGTAGCAGCGATTAATGCAGCATTGGACTGCTGCATTAGGTCATGATTTCCTACGGTCACACTGACGAATTCCTGAAAAGCATCTCTATTTTTTGCATCTTGTCAATCAGTTTCTCAGTAGGTTATATATGTTTTTTTTTTCACAGTTCCATGAAATCTGTGTGAAGACCTTAACTTACTATATATAAATTTTTTAAATTATTTTCCAAATGGGGGTACAGAGTACAACGCATTTTCTTTTGTTTCAAATGAGTATGAGTATATTAAAGTATTTTATAAACCATTTGTATATACTTGACTTGATTATTATAGATTTATAAGCAAAAAGAAAAATTTTGTTTGCCCCCTTCGATCTATTTGTTATCAATATCAAAAATTACTCCGCATGTCTGTCAATTTGATCAACCTACCCACAATAAATTTTTTTAAACGTAACACCTGGGGTATCTTAGTAAAATACTTGTATACCATTAACAAATCCCCTTCTCTCAGTGTGTGTACGGCCCGATAATATCCCAATTTAGCTCTTACATTGCTGTGTCATTAAAACATCGCATGTGCCGCAGTAATTCATTTTTTCTACCATGGCAATAAAGTCTCGGGATGTTTTATCGTCACATCACAAATATGTAATTTAATGTTGCTCTTGTTTTTACGTACAACAGGAAATTATCAGCTATTACAGTACTCAGCCGAACAATTTATGTACGTTATAATTTTTATTGAGGTGGGTACCTGTTCATTTTAGGTCACTGTTGACTTATTATTTGAGCCGTTTTAATAAAATGACTTGCATACGGTTCATTCTGGTTCGCCTGCTTAATAAAATGAATCATAGTAAGTAACATGTATACAATCCTTTTAATAGCGTCTGATATCTTTGTATGAGCTATAACCAAAAATACCGGATGTTCCGGATTCGACATTACGTGTGACATCTATCACATCTTTGAATATAAAAGAGAGGAGAAAAAGATCGTCAAAGTTTAAAGTTAAGTAGTCTTATTCTATTTACATATAAGGGAAAGTATACCTATGTATAGAATGTATATAATTATACATTTAATTGATCTACCAAATATTTATAACTAAAATACTCCACATTTTTGTACAAAAGTGTATATTTTTCTAAACTAATTTATTTAGTTTCATATATAACAACTTAAATTTAGTTTCCCTTTGTATCTAGCACAATAGTATTGTTAACAGTTAGTCAGTTTATCATCAGAAATTTCATTTCATTTAATGGCATCCAACATTTTGTAAATAAGAGTAATTATTTTGGTGGTCAGTGATTTAGTACTGATTAGCGAAAGTCACTTTGAAGAATTGTTTATCGGTCATGAAAACGTAACTATTGTTCAAACCTACTACTGCATAGATAGCTCATAACTTTACAGGATCAGGTAAAGTCTCGACGTAACTGCTACTTTAAAGTAATTTTACTTGGTGACAGTTACTTAGAAGTAGTAAGACTATATGGTTCCGATAGATAATGGAAACAACTGTAGGGTGTCTCATTTCGAATTATAGAATGTGATTTGTGAATAAAACTAATAATATTTGACAAACTGTGGGTTTTTATTCTTCAACATAAAATGGAGACGATCCGGCAACAAATGGAAAATATTATCGTTCAAATGGCTGCTTCGACTCATCTGGCATGATATCATTTGTGTAGCAAAATTGGCAATAGCACAGGCACATAAAACTAGCTCTATGTCCCGAATAATACGTTGAATGTTTGCTTTGAGGTCATTAATTCTTGCTGGTTGGGCAGTGTACACTTTTTCCTTGACACAACCCCAAAGAAAAAAGTTCAGTCTTGTTAAATCGCATAATCTTGCAGGCCAATTGATTCCATGAGACCATAGGAGCAGGAAATTTAGTTCGCTACAGAGTTATAGTTACATGTAGTCCAATCAATCTGTCTGAGCCCCTATGTTAAATGGTCACTAATTGTAAACAGCAAAAAAAATTTTGAGCATATAGAAAATGAAATTTCAAGAAACTTACAGTTTTTTGCTCTTAATATGGCGGCCGCTAACATAACCTAAAAAAATCGCAAAAGTCAAGAAAACGATTTTTCGCGAATAAAAAAGAAAGTTGTGCTCGGATTGGAAAAATTTAAATGAGAAAGTTGTAGATAGTAAAAAATATTTCGATGCAATTTTTGCGAGCTCGAATCGATTCATTACTTTTCGAGATATATCGAAAAAACCGTTGAAAATTGCATATTTTGATTTTGCTCTAAAAATAACAATATTTGATGAAAACATTTAATAGTTTCAGAAAATATAGTCCTAAGTGAGGTGAAAGCAATCGTTTTTGTACAATTCCAAAATATTTTTTTTTTCAAAGCTATAGCTGTTTTCGTAAAAAAAGGTGTTTTCGTAAAACGGCTTTTCTATCGAAACGGATGATCCTACAGACTTGTTCGAGTGCTTATTTTCTTCGCTAGGAGTTGTACTATAAACATGTTTTTAGCAACAATCGATTTTTTTAATTTTTTATATAGAAAATCGCGTTTGAAAATGACGTGATTTTCGTACATCGGTTTTATTACAAGAATTTATTGCCAAAAATTTTGAGAGCAAAACACTAAGTTTCTTGAAATTTTATTTTCTATATGCTCAATTTTTTTTTGCTGTTAACAATTAGTGACCGGGTCATTCCCTATTGATTGGACTAATGTGCTGTATGACACATTGCACTGTCTTGCTGAAACCATATGTTGTTCAAATCCAAATCATAAATTTTTCATAATTGTAGTAGAATAGGTACGGATAGCTGTGGTAATTTTCATTTAGTATAAAACAAACAAAAGCAAGTAATTACAGCTTACCCTAATACGCACCTGCATTAATATATGATAATACTAATATATTACACGGGTCAGGTAATCTATATGATACACTTTTAAATACTTAGTTTGTAGTAAACAATCTATTCTCTTGCTATACAGTCTACGATTTTATTACATTTTGTCTCATTAGTTTATAATTAACTTATTAAATAGGTCAAGGATAAATACTTTAAGTATATTATATTTCAAAATTGACACTAAAAATACAAGTAACATATAGACTTATGTTGACATGTATTTCTGTGAAAAGTTCAATTGATAACCTTCCTATTGTGAACAAACAAGGAAATATCACATATCCCTCGTAGACGTTAACTTGTTACTTATTTACTATCCGCTTACGATTACAGTCCGCTTACATATATCACATTTTCAATAATTACTATGAAATGTCTAAACTCGTAAGTAGGTAATCATTTAAAAAAAGCGAAATAGTAATTACATGCAACTTAGCATTTATGATTAATATAACAGTATTATAACAATAGCGTCCGCCAACATTTCTCTATATGAATATTAATTATCCGGATGTACACAGGCATAGAAAAAGTAAAGGAAACTTTATTTGTGTAACATAGTCTACTGTTTATTACAAAGAAAAGAAAATTACTACATTCCATTATACCTTCTTATTGCTAGATCACACTTGCTATAAACTATTCAACGGTATTTATTTGCTATGAATATAATACCATTAATTATTAATGGTTTAATCTATTTATCTGACTCATTTTTAATACACAACTCATTATTTACATTTCACACAGACTTCCAATAAAAGTTAAAGGGGCCTATGATGATAGGAGCCCACTAAGTATAGCCAACGACTTTCCACCGGGGTCCGGGAAGCGACGGTGTATCAATCGATCAATCAGTTTTTCTGTGACTTTGACTCAAATAATCTGCTAATCATCTACTTCAATGGCATACGGAAGCGTTGTCAGATAGTATACGTTTTCAGTTTCATGGTGTTGTCACAATGATACTCAAATGTAAAATACTGCAACTTGCGCTTGAATTCGTGGCATATATACATCATTATTCGAGTTTGATATACAGTGATAGTGTGTGAAATGTACATTATGATGAATCTTCATTGCTTGTATGCAGTAAAAGACTTCCAGAGATCAATGCAGAAGTTGAAGTGCAACTTATTTCATGATAACTCAGGCTTGTGCAGACTTTGGTATACAATAACGTAAAATTGGAATAGTAATTACACTGATACATAATACGATGTCAACAGTTCAACAACGAATAGTTTATGTACAACTGTTTTATGAAAGTGAGAGATTATTTACAGATGCATTAAGAAAAATTCGCACCTTAGGACAATATGAAGCACCTAGAGAGTTGATAGTTTGTAATTTAATCAAGAGATTTTAAGAGGTCGATTCTGTTATTGATAAGGTAACACCAATACGTCCTCATCATGGTAGGGCAGATGAAAATAGTACTGCCGTAAAAGAAAGTTTTATTCACAAATCACATCCTACACTCCAAATGAGACACTATTTAGGAAGAAGTTTCAGGCTACCAAATCATTCATTAATAAGTGATATTAATCATTGATATATAGACTATAGTTCATAATGACACAAATACAATATACGTCTATGTTACTTTGTTTATTTCAGTGCCACGAAATTGCTCAGCAATATTGTTTAATACATTTTTTGGCCATTTAGATAATTACTTTTGAAAACTTTGCCACTTGATTAACACCGACCAATATAAAGGGCACGTGCACGCGTACTATAGAATAGTTGCATCGCACGGGTTATAATTTTGCCCCATACCGAATAAACTGTACTACATTATAGTGAATTAGTTTTATTACTTAATGTCTTAAAGTTCTGTTGCAGGCCTTTTAGATTTCATATTAGCCAGTCTATATATGTATATATAGTTCACTGTAGTAAATTTAATATGTGGGATCTGAAACAGGATGCCAACTCTTTATTGTTCCAACTACATCAATACAAAAAATCTTTTCTGTTAAATTTAGCATTAGTTCCCAAACGAATTTCGATCTAGCTATAATTAGCAGAAAATCGTTGATACGCTCAAACGGTAGCTATAAAACGTATATATGAGGCGTCCTGTTTTGTTTTATGAAACACACATACCTAATCATAATAAAATAAGTAGTAAACTGCCCGACTGGTCTTGGCGGGGAAGAAAAAACATCGAGGCCACATAACATGTGGATATAATAAACCAAAGTTACATGTGCAACTAGAGAAACAGGCAGATAGGAGTACGCAGTAAGTAATAATAAGCGGAGGACATGAACTGGACATCCTGAGCAGCCAGTAGCACTGGACCTGACCAAGTACGGCAGTAATGGTCAACTGAAACGAATAAATCAAATACGGCATTACAACCTCGTATCCTACAATAATCTACCATCTAGATAGCTTTGTTTTCATTTCTATTATTAGCGCTAACATGGGCCACGGCATGCTGGTATGGACTTTTAACCATATAAGAAGTGTAGATAGAAAGTTCCAGTTTCGTAAAGAATCGTAGTTGGCCATTTGCGTTGGGCAGTTAAGAAAATTAAATTTAAGAAAATTTTGCCCGATTTTGGCGGCGAACGTCGCAGTTACTTTACTAAACGGGTCAAGGATGGAACCGTTACGATCTTTATCTATATCCACGAGCGCTGTGCCGGACTGGCGTTTCAAAATTGCTCCCGAGGCTTGAATCTTGAGATAGTAAATCATTTTTTTACAGTTCGCGGTAAATTAATGTACACCGCGCGATATCATTCTGAACGTTTTATTATAGTATAATGTAATGGTTGACATACAATTTGTATTCATTTGAGAAGGCCTTCATAGGCTGCTGGTGCCATTTATGAGTGTTGCTCAAGTAACCACGTTTGTTTATCTAGAGTGAAATATGTAAGTGACAAGGACAAAAAAGTCTACAACATAGCATTTCAATTTCAGGAGAATATAGGGCTCTTAATTTTATTTCTTGCGTTGTTTCAAACGATTTATTTTTGAAAAGACGAGAGCTTTTTTAACGTGTAAAGGGTCTTTCAATAATGACGCTTGATTATTAAATATAAGTAAAACAAGTTGTTTGTGAGGTATACACTCAATATTTCTTTATTTTATGACATTAAGTATGGAATATAACGTCATTTAAATTTCCTCCGCGAGTTTGATTGGTAGCACGTATTCGGGAGGTCCAATTTTCGATAACTTTGTCGCATAAATCTGGTTGAATTTGCTGGCTGTCGTTCGTTATGTTGACTTTGAGGGCATCAATTATTTGCCGTTTATTCGCATAGACCTGCGATTTAAAATAGCGCCAAAGGAAGAAGTCTAAAGGCGTTAGATTGCACGATCTTAGTGGCCAGTTGATGTCCACACAGCGCGAGATACCGCCGTTCTGTTGGGACCACATGTCGTCGGTATCCATATCATCCAGTTTAGGCCACAAGAAGTTGCTTATCATCGATCTGTAGCGCTCGCCGTTGACGGTTATGGCAATGCCAGTTCCGTTTTGGAAGAAGTACGGACTGATGATTCCGTCAGACCAAAGTTCGCACCAAACAGAAACTTTCTCGGGATGCATTTGAAGCTGATGTATCTCGTGGGGATTGGTATTGTCCCAAATCCGACAATTGTGGTTGTTCACACATCCATTCATCGAAAAATGGGTCTCGTCTCTAAAGATGATTTTTTTGGCGAAATTTAAGTCAAGTTCCAACTGCTCCAGAGCCCAATCAGCGAACACGCGGCGTTGTCTGTGGTCGTTTACTTTGAATTCCTGGGTCAGCTGGATTTTATACGTGTGCAGACCCAAGTCCCGACGCAAATTCGTCAACTTGAACTCGCACAAAGGATAACTTCTTGTAAACGACGAGACATTGATTGCCTCGGGTTTTCCCATACACTCTCATGTACAGCAACGATGTTTTCAGCAGACCTTGCATTTCAGTGAGTACGGGTGTTGACTGATTATTTATCAAACCGACTCACTCGAATTTGGTCCTCAAACGTCGAATAGCCGACTCGGCGGGACGGTTGTGGCGAGGATAAAAACACGTAATGCGCGGTTTCTCGAACGGAGCACTGATATTGAAAATAAAATTTGAAGATTTTCACATGTAGTTGAACGCTTTAACCTTCCATTGTGATTTTAAGTACACAATACTAAACAATTCACAATAAAATTGACAGATTTTGTTTTAACAACATTGCTTCTATAACTTAACAGATTTCGAGCTTCTCTATTGAAAGATCCACAAAACGTGCCTTTCAACATCGAAATGATTTCGGAATCTGCGTTGCGTAGCGACACCAGAATCACCGGTCTCTATAAACGTGTCGTAAACCAAGACACGATGCTCGAGTGTTTACGGTTCCATGGCGACTGAAACGGCATCTCCAGACCTTCACACACCAACCATTCCGAAAATATTAGCCTCTCTCTCTGAATTGTTATACTCATTTCAAAAACGACATACATCTCTGCCTGTATTAAGTCATATTAAATTAATTAATTCATTCAGTTACTTTAATTACATTTATTATTTTGTCACAAGGGTAAGTATGGAATACTTATAACAAATACTTCATTGCCAAACCTACAATTTCATGCATAACTTCAATGGTGTTCTCATAGTTTTAAATTTCTAAATAGTTTTATAAAAATATTTACAGTAATAATTACTTATTAACATCAATTATATCACCTTCCTTGGAGGAATGGCGTACAAGTTGTGTTGTAACTTAATGAGCTGGCAATATTTAAATAAATACGGTCTTTCCATTGACATGCCTATTAGAAAAACAGCAATAAAAAGGCTTTATTTCTGTTTCAATCAAGATCGAATATTTTTATTACTGTTTTAACCAATTATGTGCTGTGAAATAAAATAATAAAACGCATTAGGCGCTCCCATACAAATTGATAATAAAATGCCAATAAAACGTATTTCTGTTTTTTATTGCTTAATACAGTTGATACTACATCTTAATTACTATAACGTAAATTACACTTCCCCGTATTTTTTTGTATATAAACAAAGTACTTCGCAATGAAAACTAGGGAGTATGATGATAATAAAATGCGAAAGTCGATATTTTTATCATAACTTGGTATAATTTGACAGCGAAAATCTGTATTTCCTAATGCACTTTTTCTTTCTGCAAAATAGTCCATTAATATATGCTATAAAGTATCTTCAAAGTTAACAATTATATCCGTAGTTAATGTTAACCTACAGTGTTTTTTATGTTTAACGTTTTAACATTTTCAAAAAATTTAGAAATCTGATATTGTATTACCAAATAGAAAATTATTTTATTATATGTTATACATACAAATGTATACCATGAGTACTAAACGCAATATATCGGGTGTCTCAGTTGGAACTATAGGATTTGAATTGTGCGCCATTTATGTTCCATCAAAAATAGAGCGTCAATATTTAACGACTGTCATCTACAAACTAAACGACGTTAATATGCCGTGATTAACATTTCAACAATGGATATTTTGTTTACAACTGTTTTATGAAAGTGATCGATCATTTACCGTTACATTAAGAAGAATTCGCATAAAATTAGGACAATATGATGCGCCTACAGAGTCAACAGATCGTAACTTAATAAAAAACTTTAAAGCGATAGGTTCTGCTATTGATGAGGCAACACCAATGTGTCCTCGTCAGGGTCGATCAGATGAAAATATTACTGCAGCAAGAGAAAGTGTATGGGAGTACCCATTGTTGTGCACGATGTCGAATTGATGTGTATGAATACTAACAAGTCAAATTTTGATGCAACAAAAGCAAATTGAAAATATATATTACATATTTTGTGATCCTCATATCTATCATAAATACTAAATTTGTTACAAAACCTCAGATTAACTTTCCTTAGAAAAAATATAACAGATGAAAAATATATATTTAATTATAGCTGTAATTCAACTAAAGTAAACAGTTTTAAAACCTTAAAATGGACTTTTCCGCACGTAGAACATCCCTGTCTCGGAACTGAGTGACCGAGAAAAAATAAACGAACACATAAATGCAGAATATCTGTTCTATGAGACAGTTTTACTTTTTTCAAATAGTCCACCCTCGTGCTTTCTCATGACCACTGAACAGGGTGGAGTGTGTCCTATCTACCAAAATCAATAGATGTCGTCTGGTAGACGCCCTAATTAGAATCAGTTGAAACCTGATCGACCCAACACGCTTTAATTGAGTGATCGTGCTAACAAAAACAATTCTAAAATAGTCCACCAGTGTTCTTTCTCATGACGCATGCACATGGTAGAGTGTGTTTTATCTACCGCAAAATTAATAGGTGTCTTCTGGGAGACGTCCCCGATCAGAATCAGTCAGAACCCGATCAATCCGACATGATTTCGTTGAGTTGTCATGTTAACAAAAAAAAAATTCTCAAATAGTCCACCGTCGTGCTTTCTCATCTTATCTACCTCCAAATCAATAGGTGTGGTCTGGGAGACGTCCCCGATCAGAATTAGTGAAAATCCGATCGATCCGACACGATTTAGTGGAGTTATCTTGCTAACAAAAAAAATTTCTCAAATAGACCCAAGGGAGGGGGTGGTGTGTACTATCCACCTAAAAATCAATATGTGTCATGTGGGACGCGTCCCCGATTAGGATGAATGAAAAGCCGATCGATCAGACACGATTTAGTTGAGTTATCGTGCTAACAAGAAATTTTAATGCCGACGACAACGACACACAGCAAAAAATTTTTAAAAACCATTTTTTTTTGTTTTTAGGCAGAAAAACGTAAAATAAACCCAAAGAAAAATTTTGTTTTTTCACTTTTTCTTTACACGATTACTTTTCCGCTAGTATAGTAGAGTGCGGAAAAGTACCTAATAAATATCATCAAAAAGAAAAGTTTTTATCAGTTGCTCAACGTGTTAATTTTCTTTAACTATAAACTGTAACTTCCATGCTAATAGAGATATTTCGTGGATTAATTCTCCTCAGGAAAATATAATAATAGTTTGAAAAATATGCATTTAATTATAATTGTAATTAAACTAAAATAAATGTCATCGAATAGAAAAATTTGTATTAGTTGCTTAACGCATTAATATTATTAAAACTATAAGCTTTACTTTCTATATTAACGGCGATTTTTCGTGGATTAATTTTCTTCAAGAAAATATAACAACAATTTGAGAAATATACATTAATGGTAATTGTAATTAAGCCAAGTTAAATGTCATAAGAAGGAAAAATGTTTATGAGTTGCTTAACGTACTAATATTCTTTAAACTATAATCTTTAATTTCCATTCTAATGGCGATTTTTTCGGATTAATTTTGCTGAGGAAAAAGTAAGAACAGTTTAAAAAATATACATTTAATTACAATTGTAATTAAACTAAAATAAATGTTATCAAAAAGAAAAACTTATATGAGTTGAATAATGTATTAATTTTCTTTGAACTATAAGCTTTAATTTCCATACCAATGGCGATTTTTCTCGAAACCATAACTCAATCAATCCTTTAGAAATCAGTATTCCTATTTTCCTTACTTGTAGCCATCTTCGCAGAAAAACATTATGTAACGCCGTATTATATATTACACGAAATTTAATCTTTGGCGTTTACCCAAGATCAAGTTTTCAAATATCCGACATCTCAAGGCTATCCTGGAAAAAACAAACAATTACTAATAAACGTGGTCCGATTTTTTTTTTTTTCTTAAAGTTAGTTCGTGAAATGCAACTAATGTACACACTCGAAATTTATGATACATGTCAGTTTAATTGATTCCATAAGTAAAGGTAATTGATGTTATTCTCTGTTCATTCAACGCAGATGTTTTCATAAGTGACAATTAATCATCTGGGTAATTGGCGCCATTATAATGTTATATAATGGTTATTCCTGTTCCTGCTATAACGTATACATTATTAGTTTATATCGGCATACATGTTCTGTAGGATACTGCTACTATATACATAAATATAATATTCTAACCATTTAATATAAATCGTTTAAAATACTCTGTAAATACAGCTTCGATTAATAATTGTATAGTACGAGCCTAGGCTAATAGTAGTTCGACCAGATATAATTTTACAACTAATATATTTAAATAAAAGTAATAACACTCCCAAAACTATTTTATTAAAGAAAAATATTGGTTAATGATGTTTGGATATGATGACAAATAGACATCTCTTGACGAGGCTCATCAGTAATTTATTTAAGAGCATGCCGATTGACTACCTATTTGAATAGACCTGTTCACAATGTTTTGCAGTATCTGCATGCGGTAGCGTAAAACACTTCAACAAAATAGGCCTCAAGTCAAACGTTAAATTAAAGAATATACTCGCAATTCTATGACGCAACTGGGTTTCAATAATTATGTCAACTGTTTGAAAATTGTTACGAAGTCTTTCGTGTCCACTCTTGTGATTCAGTACAAAAGTTGAATTAAGATGATCTTTAGGATGACTTTTCTAACGTCCTCATAATTGCAGATATTGGTCTCAATAGAATTCTACTGGATTCAAGAATCTTATAAACAGCGTCAAGATAAAGTAAAGGTATGGGCTGGAATTATAGGAAATCGTGTTTAAAGCTTGCTTCTTCGAGGAAAATTTGACTGTTGCTAGATATTTAAATTTCTTTGTTTTTCAAAACCTTATCAATTAATTCCACTTTAAACAATTCTTTATGAAAATAATAAGAATCGATGATGATCTTCAACAAAAAATTAGGTTTTTTCAAGAGCTTTTTATTATCTTGTTTTATTATTTTAGTGTATCCAGCAGTTAGCACTGATTGCTGAAACATACCAGATTCAATAAATAACATTTCTATCAAAAAAAAATAAATTGACGTAAGACACCCTTCTTAAAAGCTGGTCATTTTTGGTTGATGAAATTATTTCAAATATTAAACTACATGTTAAAGTATTCTAAATATGGTTCTTGTTATGGTCGGTATTCAAATTATGCAGTTTGCTTTACCCGAATAAATCAGCTACTTTTCTTCATATTATTCCTTTGCTGTTATAGGGCATATAATTGAAATAGTTAGCACAGAAACTATAAACCAGGCTTCATTTTTGCTTATTCTGGTTTTTCACTCGCCTTTACCTCATTACAAATAATACTGTATCATTTAAATATCGTAACGTAATGTGTTTTTTACATATTAGTTCAAGTTAAATTAACTGTATTAACTATTAGGTTAATTTACGACACATTTACGATAGTTTCTGAAGGGTTTCATAATCAAAGTTCTTAACTAAGTAAACAAAACGATTCCATTTACATATGAATTTCTCATAATGTGCCAGAGTGGTATAATGGTGTAACTTAACGTTGTAGATGCAATAAGCAAAAGCTGTTATTTAAATAAGTGCAAGGTGCAATTTATTAATTTTCATTTAATATGCAATACTTATGGGCCTACCATCTATTTGCATATTACATTATTAAAGGAGTTGTATCTTAAGATGACTACATCATGTTTTTAGCGCTCATAAAATAACGATTCATTTAATGATTAGTGTCATGATCATGATAATAAGGCTTTTCTTTAACACATACAATTCAACAACGGTGCTACAACCAATTCTTTTGCAACCATCAATAAATATAATTTTCTAAATTAGTGTTATTGACATGCAAGTTATTGTAGAGCAAATACTGTAGAGAAAGATATTTAAATCAAATATGTTAATTTGCTGTAACTTAATATTACTCCTATATTATTTAGTAACGTGTCGCCATATTAACTCATTCCTTCTTTGCTGTCGAGAATAGCAAATAATGATCTTTTATGGTACCAGCCTATCTCATACTATTAAACCTAGATTCCTCTATTATTAGAGAACTGTTTTAATAACTGAAGTTTGTCACCAGATTCCACAAACATATTGGGCTGGATAGAGTTAGGCTTCACAGTCATTGCTCAAAGAAGTAAATTCTTTGTAGTAAAACTTCGTGATAGTCATGGAATTCATATTGTCCAATAAAATGAATTCGACGACAACCATGACATAATAGAAGAATTTTGGATAATCATTTACATTGGAGCCAGTTGAATGAAATTTCGACTTAATGGTTGCATATTATGTTAAGATTATGGATCTTTTTTTATTTCCTACTAGTATTGGTATGAATATTGCTCAACTAGACTCTCTAAATCTATCGGTGGTGAGTGCTGAATACCACATCCAATAAAATTGGAAGTACTATTCTATATTTCAATTATGACTTCCATAGAACTTAATCAATAGAATAATAAATAACGAAGAATATGATTCTATAATTCACTTTTCTTTATTTTCTATGCCATAGACTAGATCAACATATTTCTATGTCTAATTGTAGTACTTTGACAGCAGATTGATATATTTTAGATATACTAACTTTCATAGAGGAATGTGTATATAATTTGCCATATCTCACTCCTATTTTCCCTCATTTTGTTTACACAACAAAAATGTAATTGTAATAATTCTTTGCTCTCGTAACTTAACGAATATATTGGGAAATATCGTTTCAATTATGTCACAAATTTGACCAAGTTAATTACATACTTTCAGTGGACGAATGGAATTCTGAAGAAACTGCAGTGCTTTTTAACATTCTACATGAAAACAAAAACCTTAAAAGGGAATAAACAGCAGGATAGGACCCCTTGCTCAGCAGGATAGGACCTCTTACTTGCCTAATATATAATAAACAAGGAGCCTACGATTTTACATCCTATCTAAGCGATAGTATATCTTTAAGGTTTCAGTTATAACACTAGATGAATTATATTGCAATAGCAATAAAATCCCAGGAATCAGCAGTAGAGTTATATTTTAACGAGAACAGTATAAAAGAGGATACATACATAGACAAGAGGAACCATTAGATAGTAGACGATGTAGTCTATAGTCTATTGCAAAACCGACATCTTTGATCATTATATTTTTAAAATTTTTCTTTAGTCTCTGTGCTAGCAGAATATCTTTAATTAATAACGAATGTGACTAGTAAGCTGTAATATTGTCTAATAAAATAGAATCTACTGTTTACGATTGCTATCCCGACAACTCCTTTTTTAAACTAGAACGGATTTACCTACAGCATAATGTATTTCGTCACCAATACCTTAATTTTTTTAAACTGAATTCTGTAATAAATTGAATATATCAGTTGTGTTCAGCGATATAAGAAGATTAATCAAATGATAACCATGTGGGGTACGTTTATCATATTTTTTATAATCCACAACTGACTGATGTTATTAGTTTGTTTTTAACGTTAACATATATGCCGATTGAACGAAATGGAGGCAGTGTTGACAGAGGAATACGGAATGAGGGTGAATAAAAACAGAATTAAAGTTTTAGTGTGCAGAGGGCGCGAGAGTAGAGCAAAAACGAAAGTACAAATTAATAATGAAAGATTGGAGGAAGTTAAAGACTTCACTTATTTAGGAAGTAAAATAAATTGGGATGGAAGAAGCGATAAAGACATAAAACAAAGAATAGCGCAGGGTCGAGTAGCTTTTATCAAAAAGAAAGCACTTTTATGCTCGGGGGTAATAAACTTAGAAACAAGGAAGAGATTTTTGAAAACATATGTATGGAGCACGGCACTATACGGTTGCGAAACATGGACGGTAGTGGAAGCAAGTAGGAAAAAAAAATTAGAAGCTTTTGAGATGTGTTGTTACCGAAGAATGATGAAATACCATGGACTGATAGGGTTAGAAACGAAGAAGTATTGGAGAAAGTCGGCGAGAAAAGAAGTATGTGGAAAAACATAAAGAAGAGAAGAGACATAATGGTAGGCCACTTGCTGGGACATGGGGGAATAGTCCGCGATATTTTGGAGGCAGACAGGCAGAGGTAGGCCTAGATTAAACTACTGTTCGCAAATAGTAAGGGATGTAAGTTGTAGCACAATTAGTGAAATGCGTAGGTTAGCACAAAATAGGAGAAGCTGGAGGTTAGCGCCCAACCAGTCTTAGGACTGATGACCTCATGATGATGATGATGATATATGCTGATTATAGTTTAGATGAAAAAGGTAGTACCCAGAGAGAATTTTTTCGGGTGGAATGGATGAAAGTATAATTCATGATTCTATAATGTTTATTGTATGAATGATGCAGAAATATACGTAATATATGTAAATATTATATATTTTTAACAAACTGACGAGTCTTGAATGGATATCTTCTTCATCCCAAATCAGAGTTTCTGCCCGCTAAAGGTGCTATTCACTACCAAAAATTAGACTTAGAATTAGACGAGTAGATCAAATCAACGGTTTCGTCTTAAACTGTAACTTCAGTTCAAGTGTACTTCATCATAAATTGCACTTCACCACGACATGCCCTTCTAGGCATTTGCAGTGGTATCTTTCAGAGTGAAACGAAACATGTATACGTCGGAAGAGATTAATTTACTAACATCTCCTTATATGGCATTGTCGTTAACAAGACTAACGATATTAATTTTATTTACCAGTTATAACGATTGAAGAAGTTTGTTTTATCTCTTGAAATATACATCTACATATCTAATTGTTCATGTTTGTAGAATTACTGTAAAATTCATTAGTTTTCTCAGTGTCGTCGCTCAGAATATTCCAATATATTTTAGGGCTGGAAATCAAGTTGTCGAATCCTAAGACATGCACTGGAGAACAAAATTTAATTTCTTTGTCCTACGAGTTAAATCAGGTGAAGTTTGTAGTACTTTTTACCTTATTTCAATTCTGTTTTTAGATTTTTTTATCAGACATTTGATTTGATTTAGATATCAGAGTTTAAAATCGATAATACAATTAAACTTTGCGAAGATATATATTATTTATTAATAAATGACCTCGTACAAAGTAATAAATTTACTTTCCTCAGCATCCAGCAATAGCGTGTCAACATAGCGAGATTCAGTTGTCTTTGTATCGCTTTTCTATGTTTAAAATGTCCTGATGACATCTTTTGCCATGCGCATCACTGACGTCTCCAAAATTATTTGGGGAAAAGTGTCAGTGTGAGTGAAAATAATTTAATTTTTTTGGCTTATTCAGCTGGCTTATTCATTTGGCTTATTATTTGGCATCTCATCGCTTTATATGAGGCCACTAGATTGTTTACAATCTCCACGTAATTTTCAGCTTTGTGATTTAACAAAAAAAGACATTGCAAATTTCCTTAGTAGACAACCATGCTGCTTTTTCAATTCCATTTAGTTCTTCCTCATCGAATTCTTTATCTCGAAACAGCTGTCTGATCTGAAGTCCCACTCCAAATCCACGGGTTTTTTTATTCATACTTTTGACAAAATTAGTCATTAACCCAAGCTTGATATGCAAATGGGCACAATAGCAAGTAGGGCACTCATGACACTCTTTTATTCCCTGGAGTCGATGATTTTCGTTTTTACCACTTTTTCTTTGTACAATACAACAGTACAAATAACAGTAATTTTTGAAATCGAGTTATATTGTCGAGTAAAAGTGTCACAACTTTTAGACCGCTACAGATATCCCATTTAAATTCGTTATACTTATTTTTTTCCAAAAGAAGCTTCATGTTTTTATAAGATTCCTTCAAACTAGCTGCGTGATCCAAAGGAACAGAGGGAACCTTATTTCCATTGTGGAGTTGAACCGCTTTCAAGCTAACTTTAGAAGAGTCAATAAATAAATACCATTTCTCTGCCAGATTCAAGACCAAGCGCATTCACAATAGAACGGACATCATTACAAAATACTAGACCATTTTCAATAGAGTTGAAATCTTCAAATGCTCCATGGCGACTACAATAAAAGGCATCTTTTGTTTCACTCTGAAAAAGATTACAGTCATTTTACCTGGAACCTAGAAGTCTGATTTGCTTCTTAGACAAACTTCTTTTTGTAAATCGGGGACCAATTTGTTAAGATCTCCTTTATTAAAAGTGCGATGAATGCACTAGAAGATGAACTTGGTTCAAATGTTGGATCCAAATCCAACCATATTATTGCTTACATCATTTTCTTCGTCTACTTTATCATCAACGCACTCGCTGTCCTTTGGTATCATATTTTGTGGAGGTACAGGCACGGATAACTCCGAGCTGTGAGGTACTGGTCTCAATGCAGATGGTATATTAAGGTATTTTACAGTGTATTTAGATTGAGCGGTTATTCCAGTTATATTTGTAAGTCAGAAATAAAATCGAAGATATGATCTGTCTGTTCCTTCCAAATCATGGTAATGGCAAAATGCATATGTCGTGCACTTTTTGTCCACGCTATAAGAAGCCAGGTACATGTGACACATCAAATATAGGCAGCCCAATTTTTTTCTCCATCAGCTACTTTACATTGAGCTCTATCTGGCAGCTGAGAAAGAATTTTTACTTAGGAATTTGGACTGCTTGCAGGATCGACATGTCGAGACGTGTTTTTCAGGACAGTAGTAACTCACTTTAATAAATTTGTGCTTCCAAATATAAAGTGTTACACTACACAAATAATAAAATGACAATATTTCACACAGGTTTTGTGGTGAATGTCTCTTATAGTAGATGTACTTAACACATTCTATTAGTGACAAGTGAATATACTGAAATGCGAAAATTAAGGGCGATGGAAACATTCTGAAAACATAATTGGTTTCAGCATACAAAAATATATAGGAAACACGAATTTTCGTACTTGAGACAAAAAAAATATTTGACCACCATAACGAAAATGTTATACGGGTAGTTTAAATGATTACTTTAACTATTTTAGTTATTCATTATTCAAAGCTTTACCCTTTTTAATTACAAAATATTTTAAATCGGTAAGAACCACAGATTTACGACAGCTCTTAATGATCGAATTTGTTCGACATTATTTCAAGACTTGGTAACGTTTTGCCTCGATTATAATAAACAGCTATTGATGACCCATAAAATTTATTTCCATTTACAACATAGATTTATGGGGAAGTACATACCGTACACCTTTTAGACGCGTACTTTACTGCCTTCAGATATTTTAATACTCTATTATCTCTTAATTTTAACTTTTATGACAGATGTCCGATACGATGCCATCGACGCGATATCTTCGGAATCTAATTAAATATGAAGCCATAAAAAAACCTAATGAGATTGGACATCGTTAAATAAAAGTCCTAGGACGTAAAGTAGAATTTGTCGCCAAAGGTGATGTAATCATGTGCAGAGGACTGGTGTAGAAAGGTGGCTGCGGGGTAGAGGAGTGTGTCGTGTGTACGGAATCGATTAATTGCACGCAAGAACTATATTTATAGTCCACATGAATGAAAAGATGTAATTAATGTGAAATAATGAGATATATTAAATACCTTAAACAGATATTGTTAATATCTACTATTATAAATATAACTATATTGTTGATGTTATACATTATGGGAATTAGTTTCGAAAATCTAATAGTTAGAAATCACTATTCAAGAGTTATTCAATAAATAAATTATTAAGGCAGTCTCTTCTTTTATCCTTTTCGGTTTGCAATTATCTGATTATATCGAAAAGTAACTAATTAAATTCCAGTAACTAACCAAACTACTGTTTCAATATTACTGTTACCTAAATATATAGCTGAAAAATCACTTATCCATCTTTCTTGCTTCTGAAAATATTCTTGTTTAAGCAAAAGTAAACAATAGATAGTACGGGAAGAGGCATATCATCATACTCATCAGATGTACAAAGCAAGTCACTTGTGTATGAGGTATATGTTAGATGAATTAGAACTCCATACCCCACTACAAACATTATAAAATTGCTATGTTCGAGTTGAGAGTCATCTGGTATCAATGATTGGCTGTGGTAGCGAAAATAGTCTAACGTTAAATAACGAGTTAAATAAAAGTCATTTGTAATGCAAGAATTTGCAAATCAATAAAATATGATTACTCTTTAGGATATTCATTATGGTATTGTACATAACTTGGACCAATATTTTACGTTTAATAATTGCATCTTTGGACCCAAGCATTATATTAGTATTTTTCTTGACAATAGCGTTTTATCTTGGTATCTTCTGGGTATTTTTAATGTTATGTAAAGAAATCTATATACCTGGAGTCGTTGTTTGATCTGCTACCATATTTCTACCTGAAAATATCCTAGATAATATTAAGAAAATTTACATCAACCATGAGTAAGGTCGATTAACAATAATGAGAAAAGATAGGGTCTCAGATCATACATCCTCGCATATACCATATATAACATCTGGAAAATAGTGTAAGACTAAATTATTTAATACTATGTTCATAATTCTCGGCATTCTTGATGTATTTTAATTATCATTTATTAGTTTTTAATAAATTAACTTCACAATATTGGCATTAGTTAGCGAAATTAGGTAGATGCAGTGATTTCATGAGTAATGGTCAATCATCGGCTAGCGCAAGAGTGCATTAATATGCACTTTAGGATAGTTATCATGCAGAGACTATAATCTACCCCACGTGAAGTATATTAATTTTATAACTGAAATGTATAAGAGTTTACAATTATAGTGATGTAAAATCTTACCAATTACACTGGTGTTAAGTTTTATACCAAAAACAGTGAAATTATACACCACTTCTACACCAAATTAAAAAAGTATCCATAAATGGGTTCTCTTTTTATACAAAGCAAATTGGTTTGCTTCATTAATTTTCATTGAAGTTCTCAAAAAATAGATTTTATATTTTCTATTTCTATTGCAAGAATTGTCTATTAATTGATTATACACTGTTTATTGTTACAAGAATATATCAGCTGTAATTGACAAAATAATTATTCAGAATCAAAACTTTATTCGTATTAACATTAGACCAATAGCTAAAAATTGATTGCAGGCTGTGTGGCTGTTATTTTATTACATATTCGGTATTTCATTCTACTGTAATATCGTAAAAACAAACTATTTCTGTGGCCTTGCTTATCACGAGTTATTTTATTGTTGATCAATTTGAGTTTCATAGGATTCTTTGTATTAGAACTAAAGCACCTTATATAACAAACGTAGAAAGTCTTACTAAGACTTTTGTTCAAAGTCAGATGATCAGCAAAAGGGCAGTCGTTCAGGTCAGTAAACTTCGTTTGAAATTACGATAACCAAAGCTATAACAAGGCCACCAAAAATTTTAAGTCTAATTTTAAGTTTAGGGTTAAATTTTTGAGTGGATCAGTTCTATTCGCTGATAGTTTAGATAAATAAATAATATTTGAAAATATTATCAATGACTTGACAAACCCTGTATGGATGATGGTGGTTTTATCAAAATTTGATGAACAACTTGAGCCACCTTGAAAGTTCTATCATTGTCCACTATAATTTATTGTGTGTATCTTTTAATACAGAACTAAAAATAAAAAAGAAATGTTTGTTTTGAAAATAATTCATTCATTAATGTTACCTTTATTAAACATTATTGCATCAAATAATTCAATAACTTTGCTTGACTACTTTAAAATGTAGTCTCCCTTATATGATTCTTATTCTGTCTAGTAAATCATTCACAAACACAAGTGTAGAATTTATAAAACAAGTTATAAAAGATACTATTGATTATATTGGAACTTAAGTTGATGCCCTAAATATATTATCTTATCCAAAAATTACCAAAACTTTATATTGCCAAGAGTTTGAACTAAAAATCACGAGAAAAATCACGATATGATATTATTATAACCATTATTTAAATGCACATGTACACACATATTTTAATTGGAACGCTGTCTTCATCAGCAGACTGTATTGTTTCTTATTGAAATCAGTAATATACAAGTCGGAAATCGAGAATGGAACCATCAAAGCGCCAAGCGATTATCAAAGTAGTTCCCGAATAGCACGGATATTACATAATCGCTATATGAAACAACTACTCCTCGGGCTAAAACCCCGCCAGGCATTGAACTATACCTAAAAGCGATCCTCGACCCCTTTCTCGTGTTTCTGCACGATCAGATAAGATTTCAAAAAATATAACCCGCCACAGGTAGGATTCGACATCTGTCCCGGATTGGAACCGAACGACATACAGCTGTTTCGAACTTATTAGTTCTCATCAGTGCCGTACACGGCACGCTGATCCAAAACAAATTCCGAATGAAATATATGGGGTATACATCTTTATCGATACGATCTATGTCAGTAACATATAAGTCGGAAATCGAGAAAGGAACCACCAAACCGCCAAGCGGTTATCAAAGTAGTTCCCGAATAGCAAGGCTATTACATAATCGCTATAGGAAACAACTACTCCTCGGGCTAAAGCCCCGCCAGGCATTGAATTATACCTAAAAGCGATCCTCGACTCTTTTCTCGTGTTTCTGCACGATCAGATAAGGTTTCAAAAAATTAAACCCGCCGCAGGTAGGATTCGACATCTATCCCGGATTGGAGGATTGTCCTTATCGAATTGAACTTTAAGCTGATTAATAATATTCATGTCTTATAGTCCTTATAGTCAAATTTTACATCATTTCATGTAAAGTTCATCAAGAATAGGCACATGTCTCAAAACTGCGATGTCGAACCGCCCACGAGGTCCGCAGTAAATAACCTAGTCTTTACTCAGAGTGAATATCGATGGATATGTATTGAATGTGAATGTACACAGAGTTGGATCTGGCCACGTGTAAAGTGCATCCCCTTCCCTCAGAATGCTGCCTCACTCTTTCTTCTATGCATCATACAAAATCTCACACTTTTTCCTATTCTTGACGAACTGTAATTTGTGAGCATTTTATCATTTTTTTAATAAATTTTAATACGATGTTGGTATCAGTCATCGAAATTAGGTAGATGCAGTGATTTCAAAAGTAGTGGTCAGCCATCGGCTAGTTCAGTTACGTGCAGTTGAACTGCTCCTTTGCTTATAGTGATCAGATCGGAGGTCGAGTAGAATAAGGCCATTCGGCGCTCTGTAACCCGTTTTCCTCGACAATTCTATGCCATTGTTTACGTGGGCACATGAATGTGTGGAAATGCTTACGCAATTCATTGGCATTCCTTTTAACATTTTTACCACTTTACTTCAACGTATAGCACTATTGAGAGGACGTTAGGCAGACGTGTGCAAACATCTATGACAAACAGTACACGCCATGAAACACGTAGTGGTCAAGGGAATGCTTTTCACGATTCCACGGTTTTTCCTTGACGAGTAAGTGTTTTTTTTTTATGAGCATGCCTTGCCTTATTTGAGTAACAGTTAAAGTAAGCAATCATGTTCAGTTGATACATTATTTGAGCAGAATTTTATTCTTTCATCTTCAACCAACTTGGAATGAGTTAGTACTCACACATATGTATGTCTCCAATAAGTTTTCAGAATATGCTGAATGGGTTTCAGAAATATAAAATGTATTTAAGCTTTGTCTTTATATTCAATGTTGTGTGCTTAATAATAAACTATACAGTAATCGGCAAGCTACTAGGCGAATCAATGGATATGTACGGTGCATTTCATGTCAAACTGGGGAAAATTTATATCAGTTCTACTTGACATTTCTAGATTCGACTTGTTGAAACCACCTTTGATTATTTACCTCCAAACTGATGACGATATGAAAATGTGAAGTGAAATGAACAATATGAATAACTGCATAGCACCATCTATAAGTTGTATAACTAGTGTAACGCTAATAAGTTGCAGTTAAGTAGTAACAAATGTAATTCTGTTACGATTATCCTCCAATATAGTAGTAACATATAAGTCGGAAATCGAGAAAGGAACCACCAAACCGCCAAGCGGTTATCAAAGTAGTTCCTGAATAGCAAAACTATTACATAATCGCTCTAGGAAACAACTATTCCTCGGGCTAAAGCCCCGCCAGGCATTGAATTATACACAGAAGCGATCCTCGACCCCTTTCTCGTGTTTCTGCACGATCAGATAAGGTTTCAAAAAAAAAACACGCCACAAGTAGGATTCGACATTTGTCCCGGATCGGAACCGAACGACATACAGCTGTTTCGAACTTATTAGTTCTCATCAGTGCCGTACACGGTACGCCGATTCAGGACAAATGCCGAATGAACTCTATGGCGTATACATCTTTTTCGATACGATCTCTGTCAGTAACATATAAGTCGAAAATCGAGAAAGGAACCACCAAACCGCCAAGCGGTTATCAAAGTAGTTCCTGAATATCAAAGCTATTACATAATCGCTCTAGGAAACAACTACTCCTCGGGCTAAAGCCCGAGGCTTTATCTCGTGTCACCTATCTCAGGATATCGTTAACTGCAGACCAGTTTCGACCTTTCCATTTTGGGTTTCGTCAGTGCAGTGTAAACGAGTATACCTTCGACAGATAAAGCTCACATCTAGTAGACGTTGCTACGTTCCACAGCAGTAGAACGTACCAAGCGCCATCTCTTGGTAGTTTCGAAGAATCTAAATCGAAGTAAAAACTTGAGATCATCAATATAATGCAAAGTTTTACTATCAGAGGGTAACATTCAAACTACAGAAATAAGGAGTTTTTTAATCCAACCCATCTGCAAATGCCTTATATTATAAGGACTAAACAAATTATGTCAAAACAGCTATTCTCCTGGCTATATGGTAAACGCCGAGCTGAATTACATGACAAAATTTGTCGTATTTTTATCTAACAGAGTTAGCACTAAAAATACAGTGATTATTCTAAAACCACCAAGAAAGATGCAAAGTTGGCGAAACGCGCGTCGAGTGTAGTGTATAGTATTTTGGTGCTTTGTGGAAAACTTAGTTAGTGTTATATTACAGTAACTATTTTCGAAATACCAGATTTATATCTTTATCAAGAATTTGAATTAGAAAGCACAAAGAACCACAAATACGGAACATTGTTTCTGAGGTTTTCAAAAAACAACACAGTTGTTATATTCCTAGACCACAACCAATATTTTAATGGACATGTATATACACGTTTCGATAGCAATGATGCCTCCATTAGCAGGTGATGTTGCTTCTTAATGAAATACGGACTTCAAATTAATAGCCTAATTTGTATTATTAAATTAATTTTAGTATTCATAGTATTCATGTTATGACCATTTTTATTCAAACCATGCGTTAAGTAGCTCTTACATGCAATTTCCGATAGTTTACTTACCATTATCCGGCGTGCACCGGCAGATGCCGGTGCACAGGCATCTTATGAATTCTTTTTGGCCTTGAAGCCAGTACTAAATGGTCCTATTTGTATACGTAGAATTTGAAACTTAGGATTATCAGCTTTGCCATTGCTTTAGTATATTTAATTTAAATTAGTTGCATCTGAATACTATTTTGTTGTTGGAGAGTTTATATGAATACTACAAAATGGTAACATTTCATCAATAGAATAAAATATTCTTATTCTTAGTAGGTAATTTTATATTCTGTTAAACGCAAATCCAGATTTTCCAAACACCTTTGTCTATAAGCCAGTGTATATCAACCTAAATGAGAAAATCATGGAATATTTTGAATTTCAGGATAATTTAAACATTTTATTTATTATATACTTATTTACTTATTTTATATATTCAGAACATTTTAAATTCCAGACGTTGCTAGACATAGATTCAATGGCCACTTTTCAAGAATAGAAAAGTATTTATAGCAACTCTTAGACATTTAAGTGAATTTCGTTGATTATTCAATCAATTGAAATAGACATATGTATGTTTTACTTTTTATATACTATACGCGAAGATTAGTTACGTTATTGGTTGCCTTTTTCCATTATTTTCACAATAATTAAGTGATAAGTATATTCTTACTTAGAATTGTCTAAATATATGTCGATCTTACATTAGAAACTAAGTTTTAAATTCTGTGCATTCTTCATTCCAAGATTTTATGAATACTATGGTTTGCTATCTTATACCATACATTCGTGTACTAACTATTATAGTACATTTTTATTTCATTTGAGTCAACTATAGTGTTATTACCAGAAATAAATATTTATTTTTATAAAGGACATTTACTGACGTAACTTTTGTTTTCAATACACAGCGGTAAATACTTTGTATTACACTTTCATTTCTTCAGATTCTCAATTGTTGGCATATTAGAATAAATCCGTGATTTTAAGTAATTCCACAAAAACATATCCAAGTGTTCCAAAGCCTGTGAAGGTGATACATATTCATTTAGTCCTCCTCCTCCTATCAATTTTTCAGGAAAAGTACCATCAAGATATAACCGAATAACATCAAAATGAGGACATCCGTCTTGTTGAAACAAAATTCATTGCTGAGGAACAGCATCATCCTCATTCCTTATACAAAGAACTATTAAATCTGGAACTAAATGGAAATTTAAAAAATATTAATAATTTGTAGAATTTTCTTCAATGAAACAATGTCCTAAAAGATGACATTCATCTTCAAATTTTATACTAAATATACTTTATAAGGGTGTCATATATACAGTGTCATATATACATGGTATTTGAATATATTAGTTTTACGTTGTGTAAATATTAAAAAGTAGAAACCCTTATATATTAGATAGTTCTCTAAAATAGGTCACATATATTTCTTAGGGCTAAAAATGTGATCATTCCAGGCCTGGCTAATCGCACGAGGATATCGGCTTTTGCGATAAGTTTAAATCAGTCACTTCTCTCCTCGAAACACCGTCTCCACTTTCGGTACTAGCTTGCTCGCTATTCATTTAATTTACTTCAAATGAACGTAGCTATAGCAACAACATATCCACTAATATTATTTTACTGTACGCACATCCCGTAGACCGCTATAATAGTTTATGTTCAGTTCCCTGTAGAAGTACCAGGATATTCTTAAACCTAAAGCAATATGTTTACTGTAGTGTTTTCACCAACTCACAGTCTTGTTCATGACTTCCGAAGTAATTTTTTTACATTTCCATTTTTCGAAAAATATTTAACTGGTCTATTTACCGTTGATCTTGAAATATGTGGCCAATCAGAATGTTCTTAATTAAATAACTAACACGCTTAACAGATCCCAATCTCACCATATCCAGTAATTACCTACTACAGTAACTCCCTCCAGTTATCAAAATGTTTTATAAACAATAAAAGGAAAAGCTCTAATATGGAATCCGTTGTAGTTCAAGAACATTAAGGAATTAGTTTTTAATAAAAAAGACGGAGTTGAAATTTAAGAAATACAATTATGACGTCACAACTCAAACAAAATGTTTAAAAAACCCAACAGTCTTTATTTACAAAATAAGGTGGAGGTGTTTCAGGGTTTTAAAAAAATCATTTAGTAACTAATTTATGAATAGCAGGAATCTTTATCACCACGATGTGTAACAAAAATAAATATAACACAATAGATATACCATGTTACATCCTTGTTGTTTTAGATTCAAGAATAACGTAAACAGGTCTATTATAGTAATTCATTGCAGTCAATCTGTCTACAACTATTTAATTTTTTATAGTTTATAAAAAAGCAGTAATTAAGTGAGCTATAGAAATAATTCCCAGTAATCATGGTACGCAGGCAGGACTTTTATTTTTCTTTGTCCGCTTCAGTTTGACATCACCGAGTTTACACAAGTTCCTGTGTCTTTTTCGGTAAACATATTAATTATTTTCACCAACAGCGAGCAAGGCAGAGAAACGTTAATGTATTCCGTCAACAGCGTTTTGTCAAATATTTCTAGGCAAACAAACAAAAAACTCACACCTGTTAGATAAGCCAAATAAACGCTACCAATTTTCAAGAAATTCCGCACCCACCCTGACTGCCAACTGTTCGTGTGTACCTTTTATGTGTCTGCTAATTAATTGAAAACTACAGAATGTTTGGAGTTACTGTACAATTCCAAGACTGAACAAGAGAACAAGTTCACCAGTAGTTGAGTTATATTCGTAAACAAACTCACTTGCAGACTGATCTAATCGATCCAAGAAATCGTGAAGCTAACGATTCCGGTACCAAAATATTTGGACTACGATCTCAAGGTAAGGATTTACTCATGATAAATATTTGCTTGGCCTTGATCTTGGCAGCTCTCCATTCTAAAATAAGAAATATGTACTGGGTGGTCACGTAGCGTAATAACTGTTGCTATTGTATTTATTTATAATTGGTTGCAAAGATACTAGTGTCTACAAAATGGAACTCGTCTGAGACATACGCTATACCAGTGGTTCCCAAAGTGTGCGCCGCGGTGCCCTGGTGCGCCGTAGAGAGTATAGAGGGGCGCCGTGGGATGCTCTTGTTTACCATTGCCTGGAAACAAAATTTAGGTATTCGCGGCTACAAAATAAACAATTCAAATCGCGCGCGCTGCATGCGTTGCTCACTCGCCGATAGGTACTTATGTTCGATAGTCGTCGAGACCCCCTCCTCCCGCGCTTTGACCCGCCCGCCATCCAACTAGCTAAAGACGTTGCATTACGTCCATTGCTTTATTTTGGTTATGTCGCTTTGTTTGTGTTTTTGTCAAAATGGACAGATTTTTATGAAATAAGCAAGTCGGTAGTTCAAGTGATAGTGATCAAGCTTCTACAAGTGGATTTTGGACTTTGGCTTTACTTCAATAGAAGTAAACAATGAAGAAATACCACAGTGTGTGTTCTGTTTGAAGATTCTGTCGTCAGAAAGTATGCTCCCAAGTAAGCTGAAGCGACATCTTGAGACCATTCACCCTGCTATGGTTGAAAAATCACATAATTTTTTTTTTTTTGGATATCGGTCCAAAATGAATACCCAACTTTAAGTTCAAAAGCATTAAGAATTCTCATTCCCTTTGCAAGATATTATTTATGTGAGGCCGGATTTTCAGCTGCAGCTGTAATAAAAAGCAAATATCGGTCAAAGATAAATGTGGAGCAAGAAATGAGAGTAGCGGTATCAAACCTTATCCCGCGCTTTGAAAAAATGTGTGGAGATCACCAAGATCACACGTCACATTTATTAAGTTGTCATTGTATTTTATGTCCTATTTTTCTTAAATTATAAATGTTTCTTGCGTGTCAATGAAAATATAAAAACTCAGCTTCATATTGCGGATGTTTTAATTTTTGTGCCTATCTACCTAGTACCCTTGTACCTTCTTTCGAGTACTAACGACTACGGGGCGCCGAGACAAAATATTAAACCTGTAAGTGCGCCGCGAACTGAAAAAGTTTGGGAACCCCTGCGCTATACAAATGTCACTAAAAGTTTAATGTATAAGGGACATTTAGAGTAGCTTAGTTTTAAAAGAAACATGATGTTCTGGGCACACGTAGCTCCACATACGCCTATTGACAGCCCTGATGGTATTTGTATATATTAGTTTTTAAATTTGTAAATATTAGAACGTACAAACCTTTGCATATTATTCTAGTACTCGGAACCAAGACACATCTGTTTCGTACAGGTATAAATGTGATCATCCTAGGCAATAAGTTACATGACTTACTGCCCCAGCCATCCGTTTGTTAAAACCCTTGCAGATTAGGTCAATGGTTTATAGCAAGTGTGGCATCTGGTAATAACCGCATCAGGCTATCGGCTTTTGGGATAAGTTTTTCAGTCACTCAATTACTGCAACTCGCCCCGAAACATTCTCTCCTCGTTCGATACTAGCTTGTTCGATATTTATTTATCCTCAAATAAACGTAGCTACAGCAGCAACATAACCACTAGTATCAATTCATTACACGCACTTCAAAAATTCAAATGATGCTCAAAATTTAATTATATATTAATAACACAGGCTCACAAAAAAAGTACCATGTGCGGCAGATCAGAATAGCCGACACCTATGTATTTTGATTCGCTGAACACGAATCGGAAGTTTCCATTTCTCCAAGATTTGTTCCATCATATTTTTTCCTAACCTCAAAAATATGGCTGATGAAACACTTGACACGATATGAACGATGGTTATTGGGAATGCACGGGAACTTGGTCTTTGTGGATATTTAAGGTTACAGATAACAAATTTGGAGTAGAACTGTCAAAATTCAATCGGTGGATCCAACATGATGGATTCAAATTATACAAAAAGTTTCCGGATGTCTATAAAACTTGGTATTTGGGTGTATTTCCGGAATCTGGCTGATAACGAACTTTTCCGATATTGATGCATACATCTGAAATACAAGTTTTATTCATACTTTTTTATGGTAACTCTTTTGTCTTGAAAATATACACATGAAGAAATCATTCTATACATCCCTTTAGAGGTAATTACCGCCTGCTACATCTATCAAAATAAAAGCAAGAGCATGTAAAATAATGATTTTGGTTCGGTCGGTATAACAGCAGACCAAAATGTTATTATGTCATATTCGGGAAGCAAGAGTACTGAACTTTAATTGGGAAATTAGGGTTGTCAAAAACCTGATTCTATAGCTGTAATTTTATGAATTTCTGAAGCAAATATAAAGTGTGACAATAATAATCTCCAACAATAAACTCAAACACCTGTATTACCAAATTTCACATGTCACATTTTGAGGACTAGAAGTTATATACAGCCCAGTTTGATTCACTGCCTAGTTTCAGTGACATTTAATTTCTACTGAGTTTCGTAGATTCCAAATTTTTTTTGAGACTCGTCAGTAGTATTGAAAGTGACCCAAAAAATCCAGATACTAAGTTTTGTAGGAATCCAAAATTTTGTTAAAACATTTGTCCGCCATATTGGATCTACCTTTTCGAATTTTAAAAGTTTTACTCAAAACTCATTATCTATAACCTCAAAAATTCCCGACAGATTTCATTGATTCCGTGTCACGTGTTTGTTCAATCACATTTTCTGAGGTTAAAATACATGGAGATAGGGTACTGTGGTCTGTCGTACATGATCCTTTTCTTTGTCAGGCTATGTAATTACATTATCACACCTTTTAACACCTTCTTAGTTTCTGGAGTATACTCTCGGTAAAATTTAACTTGTAATTCACATTTCATCAAACTTTGCAGATAACCTCTTCAGAACTGGTCTAAATGATGTTATTACTTTAAGTAGACTAAAGGACAAAATCATTAATTGACTATGGCAACCAAAAAGGCTAATAAATATACTCAACACGTTAGACGTATCACGTAATATATTGCAAAATTGGACTATCAGAAAGCAGTTAAAAGCCCTAAAAATTTCATTCCGATCTGTGTACTATACTGCTAGAATGTTTGGATCATCAAATCGTAATGGTCTTAATATTGGCTTTAAAAATGTGCCAATTGTCGTAATGTTTTCCTTTCCTGTAACTGTTTATTATTCTCAGGTTCTTGTCCTTAAACATCTGAAAGGAATATTAAACTAAGTTTAATGTAGCAATAAATAAAGAGCGATTGTTGAGAAATTAGGAGATTTATTGTCAAAGAACTTAACAGATTAATCGTGACTAGAGCGATACGTGAAGTTAGACAGGCAAAGAAGAATAATAAGTTAAGCTAAATTCCGCTATAGGACTGTCCCCTTAAGGAATTTCTGGTAAACAAGAAAATTATTCGGTAATATATGAATACTGAATTGACAGTTTTCATTTTAATATTAACAAGAAATTACTGTTTAACTTGTTAAAACAGCTCTTCTACATACCTAAACAAATATGATCATTTATTATAGTTAATATATAAAGTTAAGGCACTATTTGCATTTGTGTGAATTTATACTTCTAAAAATCCATCTCAAAATTGATTCAGATTTACTTGTGATAAAATGATTTCGAGAAGATTATAACTTCTTTGCTTTTCGCTTGGCGACATGCTGAATTTAAAGGTAAATTTTTGAGGAAACACCACCTCGCCTATCTCTCCTTAGCGCTACGTCTCACAGATTGCGATAATCAACATGATTCTATAGTTTCCTACACAAGAAAGTGTCGTAAAACCGATAATGATATCAAACCGAGATACAGAATGATAAAAAACTATAACTTCTTTGATTTTCATTTGGCGACACATGAAATTTAAAGGTATATTTTTAAGGAAACACCGCCTGTCTCTCCTCAACGCTACGCTTCACAGATTGCGACAATCAACAAGATTATTTGGTTCTCTACACAACAATATGTGATAAAACTAATAGTAATTTCGAGAATATTATAACTTCTTTGCTTTTGGCTTGGCGACACGCTGAATTTAAAGGTAATTTTTAAGAAAACATGGCATGTCTCTCCTCAGCGCTACATTTCACACATTGCGATTATCAACACGGTTTTGTAGGTTCCTATACATGAAGGTGTGGTAAAATTGATAATCATATCAAAAAAATTATATCTTTTTTCATTTTCATTTGGCGATAAATTAAATTTAAAGGTAATTCATTAGCTCATCTTATCGTAATCGTTTAATTATCAAAATAATTAAATGAATGAGTTATAACTTTATTTCTGAACTTTTAAACTAACAATTAGAACTACACCGTTAATTCTATATCAACAGTAGTACACTCGAGTAACATAGCCGTAGACGTCAGACAACTGGACAGATATAAGTACAAGCAATTCAGTGACATTCAGTTTAGCTTTTCCGTCGTATGTAACCTTCTACATATTACAGAATTGTTGTAATTCATATTATATTCAGTATTATAACTTATAAGTACTTGTGTAAATACAACGCCGCCATTGATGATGTATCCAAGTAAATAGTAACACTATTATTATCTACTTACAGTTACTATATTGCTAGTAGTAACAACCTACACCGAAATATCATCTACACCTATCCAGTATAATTATCACATTCATTTGATGGAATAACTTTGATATTAATGCGTCAGGTTGTTAAATTTAATTTAAGTTTTTAATACATAATTTCACATATTTTATATACTTTATATATTTTCTATTTCAAATGGTGTACTTTTAAATTAGGTCATACACTAATAACTATAAATTTATTTTTATATGTATATTCATAGCTGTAAGAAGACAAATGCTTGCCTCACAATGCAGCAAAACGCGAACGCCATAACTCATAATAAATAAAGACTAAACTATCCCGTTCCCGTTAATAGACTCCAAAAGAATTAATTTTCTCCCTAATTAAACTCGCAACGAAATTTATAAGTCTGCATAGTTGTAACCCTTTAGCACCCTAACGCTCGCTTTGATACCCCGGAGCGAGAGGTCCAACTGCAACCCTTCTAGCACTTCTTTATCGAATCGTTACGACTGTCAGTGTGGTGCTTAATTATTTTTGTACTTGTACTTATGCTGCTGATTTATGGTTACCGCTAATGCGCGAACGATAGTATTCTCGAATCCTGTCGATTTGATGCACTGTAATGAAGAAATAATGTTCTCGAGTAGTACTGAACCGCAAAATTGAGTTGTTGCAGCACTGAATGGAATGAACCTAATAAAGAACTTTGCTAAAATAATCTGAATTATAGGAACCATATTCTGAATCAAGAATATATTATTATATTGTTGACTTGTTCCAATAACACCGGGAAACAGTAAATTTGTTTAGGATACATTATGGCCCCTAATGCTGAAGATGGCATTACTTTTTCTTGGTTGGCTCTAGATTCTAAAATAAACACACATGATAAATATTAATACAAAGTAAGAAAAACAAAATAAAATTGGCAATTTGTATTGTTTTGATTTTTTTATATGAAATCTCACAAGAAAATAAAGAATAATTAATGCAGAAAATATTAAAAATTACAGAAAAGTTTTTTTTACGATTTTTTTATATTTTTTCTGTGAACAGTCCCTCTGCGAACTCCAATAGTAATCGGCCATCAAGTGAGAGATCCAACTTCATTAATGTTTTTCTTCTATTATTCAGATATACTAATGCAACCGTTCAGCTTGTCCCTCATATAATCTCCTAAGTTAGAAGAAAACTTGTCTAAGTGATTATACAAAAATATAATTTATTGCTCATATTGGCTCCCAAAAATTTCAAAACATTTTATTATTATTAAACATCTTATGCACTAGTTCTTGGTAGTTATTTGCCGTTGGATTCAATTTGCCCCACAAATTACAGATACATGATTAAAGCATGCAACAAATTCAGCAAGGGCACATATCTGTTAGAATTTTGATCTTTTACCACTCTTCGAATTTGTGGACTGTCAAAAATCTGTGCTTTTAATTTTTCATATTCAGTACTGAAAATACTCAGCCTGCTCTTACAAACTGTTTCACTAAACCCAGTTTGATGTAATGAAATTACAGTATTATTTTTCCTCTCTTTATTACTGGCTCGTGAACAATGTTGGTTTTTCCAATGGTTACAGCGTCTCTCAAAAGTCAATCTCTAAACAGTTTGCTGCCAATGCTTTTCTTTTGCCGACTATCCCATAAACAGATGTGACAAGGATATTTGATATATCCCCTTTGCTATCGAAGAAGCATGATGACCATTTTTAAATCGACACAAACAATCACTTATACTAAGAGTAAGCAATTTCAGACGTCTCCATTATTTTATCAAACATTGTCATTTTAGTTGAAATGTAATAGAAATAAATCTGTAAACTATATTGATCCTCCTATAGATCTATAAATGATTATTTTTGATTTAGGATGTGTTGATTAATGACATAGAGGTACATTTGTGACCATCTGTTTATGACCAACAGGTAATGGTTAATGAACTGTTTGAATATACGTGGGAATACATATCTAAATTTCACCTCCTTAACCTCCTTAACAGTTTTCATCTCTTTAAATTCTATTTATTATGAAAGTATTATACTTTCTTAAATTGCCGTTAAAAGCAATTCCATAATTCTCTATTTATATGTATATATATATATATATATATATATATATATATATATATATATATATATATATATATATATATATATATATATATATGAAATACATATTATAATATACACTTCTGCAACTTGTTACAATAACATAACTAACTTGTAAACTGTGTTATTTGTGTCAGTAAATAATTGCTTGTAGTTTCAGTGTCACAGATTAATAGCATAATGGCACATAATCGAAATAACTATGTTCTCTAAATAGGACAGGTATATACTTCTATCAGGTGGCTAAGGTTGGCAAAGGGTCTTGGAGGTGATGTGAGCTGCCGATGTTCACATTGCAACAAAACTCCGATAAATTCCTACTGTGTTCCGTCAGAAGAGTCGGAGGTTCTAGGAATAGAATTCAGCTCTGCCAACAAATCCTACTCTCACGTCCTCGAAGACATGATGTCGCGTAGCCACTGGGTGCATGACGTACAATGGATGTGCGTTATGTAGCCGATGAGAGGGGGTATAAGGCGAGTCTTCGGCGCCTAAAAACCGGGATAAATCGGCTAAGGGAGAAAACCCTAACAGAAAATCCTGGCCCTACAAGTCTGGAGGTTGAATCGGCGTGGCAGCGACTCGCCATTCGCAAAAACAACAAAAGATGCTAAAAATTTCGATAAAGCGCCTCGGAATAAGGACGGATGTAAACGGTTACGACATATGCTAAGGAAAGGGACTATGAAATTTGCAACATGGAATGTACAAGGTTTGAGAACTAAACAAGAAGAGGTCTTCCAGGATCTAAAAAAGATGAAAATCGATATCTGCGTTCTCACTGAAACTAAGAAGAAGGGGAAAGGAAATGAGGTAATCGGGGAATACATACATCTATATAGTGGCGTACCGAAAGATGCTAGAGCAAAGAGAGGAGTCTCAATAGTAATACACGAAAGTATTAAAAGATATATCAAAAGCTGGGAGGAAGTAGACGAGCAGATAATAACTGTAGAATTAAATAAAAATGGCCACCAAATTGTAATAGTAGGGGTATATGCACCCAGTGATGATGCTGATATAACCGTGAAAGATGCATTTTATGAAAAATTTACAACTGTACTTACTAACATCAAGGATAAGAAAGAAATTATTATACTAGGAGACTTGAACGGAAGAACTGGAACAGAAGATAACAGTAACGAGGTAGGAAAGTATGGAAAATCGGTAACCAATGATAACGGAATACGCCTTAGAAACTTGCGTGAGTCCATGTCTTTAAGAATTATGAATGGATACTTCCCTCATAAAGATATCCATAAATTTACTTGGGTACAAGTAACCAGAGGGTTGCGCTCTATAATTGATTATGTAATCCAAAGACAACATTCGAAGCTAAAGACAACTGACGTGAAGGTACACCGTGGACCAGAATGTGGATCAGATCACCATCTGGTAGTGGCAAAAATAATAGTGAATTACAGAAAGACGAATACCTTAATACAGAATAATCAACAGCAGCGCAGCAATATAAATGAATATAAATATAATTTAGATAGCCTCAAACAAGAATCAGTTCAGTTTCTATACAAACTAAGATTAGCAAACAAATTACAAACTATAAGTAATACGAACACAGATGCAGAACAGATGTATGGAGGAATTAAAGAGTGCATACATGAAGCGGCAAAAGAAGCGTTAGGTTATAAAGGAGAACAGAAGAAAGGAAATTCAGAATGGTATTCCGAAAAGATAGAGGACATTGTTAAAAAGAAAAAGAAAGCTTATAACACCTGGCTAAATACTGGTAGAGGAGAAGATAGAAGAGCGTACGCTTGCTGGAATAAAGAAGTTAAAAAAGAGGTAACAAAGAGTAAGAATGAAATGTGGGAACAAAAATGTGAGGAAGTAGACAGATATATGGGAGGAACAAAAGTGGCTGAAGCATGGGAAACTATAGCAAGCTTGAGAAAAGAAGGAAAACACAACAGCAAGTTAAACCTGATAGGTTTGAGAGAATGGGTTGACCACTATAAAACACTGCTTACGGAAAACAGAAAAGAATTTGAAATAACAAACATAAAAATTGAAACACACAGAGATCATGAAGTGACTGAAATAACCGTGGAAGAAATAAAGAAAGCCTTGGAAAAATCCAAAAACGGAAAGGCTGCAGGGCCTGGAAACATCCCCATTGAGTTAATTAGGTATGGACCAGATATACTACTTGAAATTCTGGCAAAGTTATTTAATAAATGCTTACTAAACGGAGATAAAATCCCGGAAGACTGGAATATAGCATACATAAGCTCCATTTACAAAAAGGGCGATAAAAAGGTATGCCAAAATTACGGCAGAATACTGAAGCTAAGAATAGAAATGGTTATAGAAGACATAGAAGAACAGTCGGGTTTCCGTGCAGGGCGATCATGTATTGATAATATATTTGTATTACAGCAAATATTAGAAAAACGAACGTCTCGTAATCTGTCTACCCACCTAGTATTTGTCGATCTAGAAAAGGCCTATGACACAGTACCTTAAAAGAAACTTTTTGAAACTCTGACGAGGTTTGGCTTGAGTAAAACTTATGTCAACGCTATATGGAATATATATAAGGAACCAAAGAGTTTGGTGAAAGTAGGAAGTGCCCTGTCAGAAAGTTTTCCTACCACAAAGGGGCTTAAACAAGGGTGTAGTTTGTCACCTACCCTATTTAAAATATATATTCAAGAAGCCATAAGTAATTGGAGGAGGAAAACTTCAGAAATGGGAATACAGGTAAACAAACAATGCTTGGCAACTCTTTTATTCGCTGACGACCAGATAATTATAACAAGTGACGAGGACGATGCAGACTACATGTTTAGAAAGTTGGAAGAAGAATATGAGAAATGGGGACTGAAGATAAACATCGATAAAACTGAATATCTGAAAATAGGAGACACGCATGTAGAAGACCCAGATCTACAACTGCATAAATTAAAAAAATGTAGCCAGTTTAAATACTTGGGAAGCATTGTTTCGGATGATGGAACAACAAAAAATGAAATAAAAAATAGGGCACGTCAAGGGAAGAAGGCTGTTTGTTTACTGAACTCATTACTCTGGTCAAAGAAGATGAAACTACAAACCAAAATGACAATTTACACAACTATTGTGGAGCCTATTTTAACTTATGGCTGTGAATGCTGGCAATTGTCGAAGAAAGGGAAAAGGATGATAGAAACGATAGAAATGGACTTCTTAAGAAGATCATGTAATATTTCCAGAATTCAATGTATTAGGAACGAAGAAGTAAGAAGGAAAACGGTACGCGTACTTACAACAACAGAAAGAGTAGAATCTAGACAGCTACTATGGTACGGTCATGTAAAGAGGATGGAGGAGACACGATGGCCAAAGAGAGCTTTGAAGTATATACCATACAATAGGAGAAGAAGAGGAAGACCGACAACACAATGGATAGAAGGAATTAGAAAAAATATGAGAGATCGAGCAATCGGAGATGATGACTGGAGGGATAGAAGGAAATGGCGATCGAAATGCGGGATGCGGCACAGGCTGTAGGACCCCCGCTAAAAGAAGAATATACTTCTATCATCTCAGTTCCTATTTGGTTGCACGCATAGTTCTGGATATAGATCTGAAAATAATGGAACGGAAATCAATTTAAATATTACAACACTTAGACTGCATATTCTGTTGCTTATTCATCCTCCCAAGAAACCCTCTTACTTAGGCCGTCAGAATGTATATTCTTCCATAGTTGTCAGTAATCTTACCAAAGGAAATATCCCTTATGTCGGCCATATTTGGTCAATGTTCTCCAGAAATGGATTCTTTGATAGTTGAGAGAGCAGAATAATCGCATGATACATGCAGCACAGATTCATCCATCTATTCACATCCTCTTTAGAAGTGTATCATCCAACTTTATATCATGAACATTTTTCCTCATGCCACGATATCGAGTTAAAATTCCTCTCACAGAACTTTAATTATTTACAAATATTGCTCAAGAAGTTAAATTAAATTGTACCTCGAATTGATAGATTTATGTTAATCCAAGGATATTCAGACTGGCAGCTCTCCTATCCAAACTATTCCCTTTTTTGTTGCATCCACATTGTGCCTGACTCTTCACCCAACGTCAAAGATTGTTGGCAATGTGTGCTATTATAAGATAACCAACTATTCCTGCTCACCCAGTAGTACTACGCTAGTACGACAATCTACAGGCTCCTTACATTGAATATGCAGCCCCTTTGAATATACTCTACATGGCTCTTTTGCATGCATATAGGCCAGATTCTAGTCTATATGCATGCATAATTTTCAATAAATGGCAATCACCAAATTACTTTTGATCTTTCTACAATTTACTATATTTCAAAACTTTATACGCGCTCTATATAATTTTCTTTTGCTGTCGTCATTTATTTGATAATTAGGAATTCATATTTTATATCACTCTAGAACCAAATACTAAACCACTTCACTACATATTTTATATGTAGTGACTTGAGAGTACAATTTGACAAAAATAAACGTTTATGTAATAATTCCAATAGAATTTTAGCTCTTAGGAAAATGTATAAAATATGTTTCTAGGATCCTAGATTGATGAGTGTCATTGCATCGATGTATTATATGATGCGTTTTAAGTCTTTGTTAACTTTTCTTTCGTCTCATTTTTAATGTCAACTCAGGCGATCATCCTGTAGAAAATAAATGTGTTACGATATTACTAAAGTCAGTCATCTAATATGGATTAAACATAATTACAAAAATATTGCTTACTCAACTAGATTGACTTTCTAATATGCCACAGAAATCTTATTAGGTCGGGAACTGAGTTCAAGATACGAGGTTTTAAAACTTGGAAACAGCTGCAGTTCATGTAGGCTAATATCTGGAGAATGAAGGGGATTGTGCCAAGTACAAAAGTTCTGTAAGAAATAGTCTGTAACAAATAATCTGAGAGATTTGTGGTGTATAACGTTACTGACGTCCTTCTATAAAGTCATACATCAGTAATAAACTTAAGATATCGTTTCACTTTATTGTTTTCCCTTATCGTTCAGATGCCAGTATGCAACATCATGAAAATACATTACGATGATTAAGTATAGACATGATGAGAGCCTTTATTATTGTATATACATAGATTCTAGAAAGCTGCAAAATACTACTCGATTAGGTCTTCACTGAGAAAGAATAATATCTATTTACTTTCACATAGTGAAATTTTCTATTAAAATCTAAAGTCGTGTTAGGAATTTCCAATTGAAGGGACATTTCAGCCATAATTAGTTTCTTCGGTGTTTTTTAAAGTTTGAAAATGCAGGAGTCAACTTCCGTCCTCTAAAGCTTGTGGAGAAGGTTAGCATTGGCATAGATTAAGCAGATTAGCTGAACATGGATGCCTAATATATTATTTAGGTAGATATATGGTCTAGCAGATGATGGATCTAGATATTTTAGAGGATTTTTGACTGCAGCTTCTTGACTGTGGGTAAGGAAACCTATCTAATGATTTCACTAACCCTTTGTGAATACCAAACTCACGGTTACTGACATTATACAAATTTGAATATGATTAATCATAATAATTGATTATCGTATTTCCAAACTACTGACCTCTTATCTTTTCATGTTTTATTATAACTTTGCTATTGCTATTGCTACCCACACCAGCATCGATAATAATCTGGTACGTTCTTAAAAGGCAGGTGACCCTTGTACATACATATGGTTAAATAAGATGAAGTATCAAGATTACTGATTCATACACATTTATACCAATTCTTCTATTACTAAAATTATTTCTATATTCTTTGTAGTAAACATTCTCAATAAATATTTTAGAAAATTAATAAGTATTAACTGAAGTATAATTTTTTACGTCTATTTAAAGTGCAAAATGTTTAATAGTAATAATGAAAATTAATCGTACTTAGGTATTATCCATCTTTGTAAACACTTAATGAAAGTGTATGAAAGTGTACACACAATGCGTTGTTCAGAGTCAAAATTATTTCCGAGTAAAATTTCCTGCAAACAGTCGTATTTACAATGAAATGCAAGCTAACAATAGAAAAAATATTCCGTGTGGATCCAACAAATTATTTTAATCAAACAGTGTCACCTCCTGAACGCAGTAATACGAGATTACAAAAACTCAGTTTGCTTAATCTGTTTTAAAGTCATCTTCTCGAAATGACAGGCGATGTCAGCTTTTGTGAGGCTAACAGTGAAGAACAAATTAAATATTGACAATTGCATACGGACAGTGGCTGGCAAACAATATAAAACTACCTGTTCAAATATTGAGAATACGACATTTTTTCCAGCACACGGCTTTATCTCGACGGCCCTATATGGCCAATAATAGTAATGAATTTAGTTAATATAATGCTTTATCGATACAGTGTTAGTATAATATTTTATCGGCGATAAATATTATAATGAAAATTGAAAATTTAACGGCAATACAAAATTCGTAATGCCGTAAAAGCTGCGTGCTTCCACAAATAAGCTTTTATTTTAAACAAGTTGAAATTTACTGCAATCTACGTTAGAGATTCATTTTAAAAAAATATCTAAATGTATTGCTAAACTATCTTTGAACTATCTTATAAACCCCTCATGGTGGAATTGGAAACATGAGACGACAAGGCCAGATTTTCCAAAAAAATTAAATTTCAGTTAAATCTAAAAAATGTTTAATCAAACAAAAATTAATTTAGAAAACATGAACGAACAAACTAGACAATTTAGTGAAAGATTCATTAATACTTCTGGATAAAATTAATGCATCAGTAAAAATTTTCATTATTTCTTATAATTTTTTGAGTTTTAAATCCTTTAAATATTTTACGTAAGTAGCCTAGGATATCCTTCGTTACTATTGATAAACAATTTCAGTTGTTTACAAATGTAAAGTATCATTTTGTAAATGTTTGTTAGTAATAATAGTATGTATTTTATTTATTATTTCTATTTTGATGACCACACCTGTTATTTCTGTAACAGCTAATTGTATTTTTGTAACAGATTGCTTGTAAATACATAAGCAGAAATTATTATAATTTGAAATATACATTTTATGAACAATATATATATATATATATATTTGTTTTCGTAGTATGAGAACCATTTTCTATTAATTTCTAGTCCGATTTTGTATTATAAAAATCTCTTTATATATCTTTTTTCAAGATTTTTTCACAAATTATACATTTGGAAACATGTAACAACAATAATCATTTACAATTGTATGGTATTAAAAAATATTTATATATCTTTACAGAGAACCAATAAAAGGATGACGTAAAATAACATTATGTAGTTATACTTATAGCCTAATTAATGTTAAATACGCATATTGCAATGAGGCAACTTCATAAGTAAGATCCACAGAGCATCAAAATGTTGATGTTGGTTGATCCCTTGTTTCTGGTGATTTCTGTAAAAGCAATTGACAAACTGGTTATGGGTTAATATGTATTAAATTAAAATATATCTGATCTTCTCTTTGAATTACATTATTTCCAAGAGATTGAAAATAAAATGTATTCGTCGATGACATAATATACTCAAATTCTGCTAATATAGCATCAGGTTTATAGTTATCTATCATATTACGTATTTTTTATGTACGATATTTTTTAAATTACCATTCTAAATTACAATTTCTAGTAAATACAATTTCTTGAATACAGGACGATAAGCATACTTCCTTCCAGAAGGTTAGAAATGAACTATGAGAATTTCCCACTTATTATAGTAATTGCATAACTTATATTTTCGTGTTCAGTTGTATAACTTCCATCTGGATCATTACTATGTGGTGGCCAGGATGTTGTTCACTGTGACTTGGTGTTTCAAGATACATATCATTCTCTTTATTTAAGGTTTTATTCTCTTTATATAAGGTGTTTTAAAACAATTGCATGGTCAAAGTAGGCTTTCCCAAAAGAAAACGTAGACAACAACCAACTAGCCACGGAATCTACGAGCTGCATACTCGTAGACCAAATTGCATAATTCATCCTCATTCTCGATAGATCTCAAAACCCCAATAAATATTTGCAGTGTTAATAATATACATGATGTATAAACAAGGTTTTTTTTATCGCAGAAAGCTCTTATAATACGTAAATGATTTAGAAGTCTTAAAGGATAAGAGACAAAATCTGAATCTAACTCGTGCAGTAAGTTTTTAGTGTCATAAGTGTGATTAAGTTTAGGTTATTGTATATTCTAAGACACTCTAAGGTCACAGTAAATTTTGCGAAAGAGACTTTAAAAACGGTTTTATTTGTTAGTTATTGTAATAATACTAGGCAAAATGGATAAATATAAACGTGGAGTTGAACAGAACTAATATTATTATAAACAGCTTCTAATATATACCACTTACATACTGACACAAGAATTATGATCCTAGCGGGGGTTATAAAATTGACTATAATAACCAGTAATGCATTTGGCCATCAGCTGTCAAAGCAAATTTTAAGAATCAACTTCAAACGAGGAATGTACAACCAAATACTAAATATTATCAAAACTGTGAAAAGTCTTTGAATTCTTTTTGACTCTAGTACTTTTGTGAATGTATATTTTCGATAATGATCCTCAAGTCTCAGTATATCATATTCTGAAATGAAGAAGAAACTGATTGGAGCTTTCCTATGACGACTCAAAGTGTCATTGCCTGAACAATACACATTAAAACCAAGCTTAGAACCACATGCTGGTGTCGTTTTGGTTTTTGTGTCAAAATACTTGATAAATTGTCATTAAAATTACATAGCAATTGCTCACATAACCCACATCCTCTAACTCACTATACTTATTTAGCATTATTATATCTGGCATTTTTTATGTAACCACAAAATGTTTATAATATGATATTTATAGTTTATTTTAGCCTTTAATTGCCAAATAATATATGTACAGTAATATTACCGCAATAAGAAGAAGCTCATCTGGAAGATTATACCGGAAAAATATACTGCTGATATGTAAGAAAATAATCGATTATATTATATTCGAAGTTGTCAAAAAAATAAAATTAACCTGTTCGAAAATGGACCCAGCAATGCCAATACCCATCAAGAGTATTAAATTAATTCTAAACATTTGTAATGCACTGCATGTGATCATTGTTTGTGACACATTCTGTTTTAAATACTAGTTTAGCGTAACTAATTAAAACATCGAAGATATCAAAACTAATTCACAACATATATGAATATTCAAAGGATAATGTAATATCAACTTTCACTTCATCATGCTTAGATTAATTAGTTAAGTGATGTTTAACAATAATATATTAAGAAAAAAATAGTAGTAATAGTGGTTACTTCAGGTACATACAAGCTATTTAATATTAGTTGATTATTTTATGTACTACGATCTATCTAAAAATCAATGTGAACTAAGTTGAACAAGTTTCCAGAATATAAATCTCCCTACTGCGAATGGTTTCTATTAAATAAACTAATGTATTAATTGAATTACCGTCATTTTCAATTTTGCTCGTGAAAGAGATGATAAACGATCCGCCCTAAAGGCAAGTACAGGTTTCTTTCTTTCCGGCAGAAGAACTTTCGATTTATTAATTTGATGTTTTCTATAATTTATCGTGCAGTAATTTTCTTCACTTCATTCCATTCCTCCGAGACAGCATCTTTATAAACAAACTTGGTAAGCGTCAAGTTTTCAACAACTTCTCCCATAACTTGGTAATTAATAAAATAGTTGACAGTCACATTTGTCCAACATTCTACCAGTTTAACATGCGATTAAATCAGATCGAGACAGGGACGTACCGGCTCATCTAGTCGGTCTCGGGCAACAGGCGTTAAAAATGTCAATCGTTTCAAATCTGTTTTATTCGAAATAGTTCTCGATGTAATATTACATATAATTGTAGCCTCTTCTTGACACACAGCAAATCACACTAGGAAACTTTTACTAGAAGACTGTTTATTCATAACTAAATATAATGTTAACAATACTTAGCTTACTCTTATCTCTCTTATCATTTAATACTTCCTTTGGAAGTGATCTGCCCAAAGTGGCATTAACAATGATGTTCATGAGACATTTCAATAATTTATAAAGTTATTAGTAGTTTGTTACTTTAGAACTGTTGTATTTTTACTTGCTTTGCTTTTAGTTACTTTATACCCATTTAATTCTTCTTTATAAGCCGCAAATGTTCGACGTGTTGATACATTTTACTGACAATGGTTGGAAATGTTCAATGAGGATAGGATTAATATATCAAGCCCCGAAGGCGTCCAATTATAGTAGTGTTATAAGTAGGATCGATAAAGTTGTAAGAAGTGTTGTAATTGACGATAGTTTATTAAAAGTGTAAGTGAGTTTCATAATGTGATTTGCTGTGTTGAGGTGAAATTCAAACATTGATGAATATTTGATGTTTAAATAGGAGTTTATTGTGATAAAACAAGAGTTCTCATAACGTATTAGGGAACAAAATGAGTTTTTTTTTTATGAGAACCACATTCAAAAGTATAAAAGATTAGGAGCAATTAATACAAATAATGGAAATGATGGGAGTGATAAAAATAAACCAAGATGTGAAGAGCTATAAAATAAGATAAGAAACTGTCAAGGGGATATAAAAGTAAGCCAAGTAAGGAAATAAAGGACGATATGATGATAGGTAATCCTATGGTACAATAGCAATATAAAAACAATGGCACAAATTATTCAAAAGTCTGATAAACATCACTGTGAATATCATTATATTTATTATAATATAATAGATTGTTAAAACTTGCTACTCAGTAGATTAATATATTTTCAACTTTAGAAATTGTAACGCTATTTGTAGAAATTGTAACGTATTCCTTAAGTATTAATTACTTAAACAATTAAGTAATCAAGTTATATTCATTACTTAAATACATTATTTAAATATATTTGATAGATTAACTGTCTGTCTAGATTTGTCTATAGTATTCATAGACTGGGCACTTTAGTAAGAAGCGTCTTTCTGTTAAGGTGACATTACAGTTATCATAATTTCAGGGTTGATCTCCTGTTAACATGTAGCCAGATGTTAACTTCGTGTAACCTATTCTTAATTTTGATATCAGATTATTCTTTTCTAATTATTTGCGCTAGTGGTGTCGAATTCCATTCATTTACATGGGTTTTTATCTATTTTAGTTTACCATCCTTCTTACTATTTATCTATGACTTGTTTAAATTTTATTTTTAAGTAAATACGGCTAGGTAGATCCTCTGGTGGCCCAGCCTTTGTTACTCTTTTCGCCACTTTATCCGCAAGTTCATATACCTGGATTCCTGCATGGCTTGGCATCCAAATGAAGATTACCATTTTACTTTGATTTTGTGGACTTCTAACCAACTTAAGAATGTATTATACTAAAAGATTCATGAAAGTATAGTCTGATAGAGTTTTCACTTACTGAATCAGAACAGATGAGGATTAAGTAGAAGTCGTTCGTTTCAGCATATCTTAACTTCATCCAAATATCATACAGTTCTGCTGAGTATATGCTGGTAGATCTGAGCAGCTATAGCAGGAGCTATTATCTGAGAAAGCACTACCATACCTTGATTTAGCCTGTTAAATATTTAACATGTTAACCTGTTAAACTAATTATAAAGGGATACACAATTTTTTATCTATTATCAATCCTTACATTACAATTAAAAATTACATTTTTATGAAATTGTCTCCCTTTTCAAACCTTTTGCAACTTATACAAGTTGTTTTATTTTACAGTTAGCTACATTTAAGAGTCAATTTGGTCTTCAAAACCGCAAAACATGTTCTTCCTCTCATAAAACTCCTCGAGGTGTCGTCATAAGGTATTAAAAGACTACATATATTGCGGCGTATATTTTGTGATGTGTATTCGTAGTCTACTCATAGTATCATTGAATTTTGATATTTTGTGGATCCTAGTCCGATCCTGAAACCCGAGGACGTCTCATGCTGTGTGTACGGAGCCACGGCTCCAAAACCACTTGCGACACTGTTTGTACATTGCATAACTTAACGGAGATGCCACGTATCGCGTTTCGAAGTTAGTTTATCTCGCGGGTATATTTTCTACCAAAACTTGCTTGCCCCATTCTGTGAGGGAGAATTATGTTTGGCGCCTGATAACGGTGAATTGTATCTAATTTGACAGTACGCCTACATGCGGCACTGCTTAGTTTAACAACAGAATTTGGTGCAATACGCTGTAGATAATTTGCGATTAAACGACTTTCTTTTCTACTTCTCCCTAAGCATTTTCTACTTCTTATGCAATTTTTCGTCAGTAAATTATTATAAACCAAACAGTAAATACAATGAATGTGCAAACAGCAATGCAGCTCTGTTAACTAATTACGGATTATAATAGTTGTTGGCGAATTCTTACATATGTAAGGTGTCTCAGTTGGAACTATAGGATTTGAATTGCGCGCTATTTGTATTCTGTCAAAGATAGAGCGTTAACATTTAACGACTATCATCTACAAACCATGCGACGTCAACACGCCGCGATTACCAGTTCAACAACGAACAGTTTATGTACAACTGTTTTGATGTATTAGATCAAAACAAAAGATCATATTTGATATACATGTACGTTTTTATCTAAACAAATATATAAAATTTGAAATAATAAGTTAATTAACTAATTTTGCATCGAATTTAATTAAACTGGAGATAAATGCAATATTCGTTTTACTCCTTACTCTTGCTATGTACTGCAGAGTAAACTATTGAAATTTAATACTATGAGCACGAAATCTCCACGTCTGCCTGTTACATAGCAATTATAAATATCACGAAAATCCTGTTCACGTCGATAATAACAATAATTCCCAGCAATATTATTAATTTGTGCGGTAAAATATTTCCTGTTGATTAATTATTGTTTTGACTTATTAATAATTATTGAACATTTGCATATAATGCAATAACTTTTCAATTTTGATTTATTGCATTTTTTTATAAACTAATAAGTAATAGGTTCACGTATAACATTATGATTTCAATTAGATAAAATTCCATCAGGACATGGTACTGCAAGAAATCTTTTCAAATTAAGCAGTGCAACGAATTATTTGAACCGCTGGCAGATAATGCATTCCAGTGCAAGTATTCGTTTTCAACGTAACGTAAAGTAACGCGAAAGAAAAGAACAATAGTGTATGAAAAACGTAAAAACCGAAGTACAGAAGAAAAGTAAAGTATTTGACTGAACTAAATTTATGTTAAAATGTGTGACATTGTTTTAATTTTAAATAGTGTGCTTTCAATAAATATTTAATACATTTTTACTCTAGAAATCAAATACTATATCTAAAGAAAATGTTAAAGCTTTTGTGAGGTGAACTTTTTATAGTTACAGAACTTTATACTCGTATAGAATTATGCAACTATGATATAACCAAGATAGAAGCAAATTATACAAAATTTTTTATTATTTTACATCTCCCATGTAATATTATTAATATTACATAGGACATATCAAAATTTTTAGAGACCTGGATACAAATATAAAAATATTAATTTTCTTGTCTACTATATTCCACCTTTGTATTTTCATACGCAAATTTTTTAGACTAAAATTCATAACGTTTAAAAGTACCAGTTTATATCACCGCCTTACATACAAAAAGGCGTATTACAAGAAATTCGTAACTTTTGAGATACATCTCCATAAATTATCAACGACAATGCAATGTATAGCGTAGTGTTAAGAGTGTCTTGAAGAAAAACGTAGTAAAACTGAAAGTTTAAAAATCCCTCTGCCTCAAAATTTCGACATCGAAAAATCGTCCTTCAAATAAATAATATTATCAATTTTTAAAAACCCTTTGAAGTCTACATGAGGCCTGTTTGGTATCCTAATGAAAAAAATGGAGAAAATAGTTCTGAAAATTTGTGGTATTCTGAACAAGTTCAGTAAGTGAAGGTAGAAGTAGATAAGTTTCGGCGACAAGGGTTCTACAGCGTAAAATACTACTTATAATTATGCCAGTCATGACACATATTCCACATAAATCTAATTCATTAATTATATTTATACTCTACTTTGGTTTCTAATGCTCTACTTTGGGCCTTCTGCACTTCCTTTAACCACACTATAAATGCAGAGGTAGATGAAGAAATGAAAAATAAAATCGAAATGCAGAAATCTGAAACTACCAGCATGAGACAGAATATTGTGGTAGGATCGTTGGAAATAGGCTCTAAAGCTTTAATAAATATAGTTCTGTCGAGTAATCTGCAACAGATTTTACATAGGATCAACACTATCGCGAAGTATGTCTTTCTCAATGAGGTTAGAAATAGTCGCAAACGGATTTTAATTACATCGTTGATTTTCAATAAAAGAACTGGTATGTGGTACGAAATTAATGTTTAATCAAAATATGTACTCGAATCCCGGATACGAGATACCTCTGTGGTTGCAAAACTTTTTTATTTCTCAATGTAATCGTATTATAATATTTTAAATTGAACATCCTCTATCTTGTAAACGGTAAAAAGAAGGCCTCTAATGTGAAGTGCCGTTAAGTTAAGAAAAAATTAGCATGTTTCAATTTTTCAAGAAAGTATATAATAACAAATTTATGAATATTTTGCGAATGTTTGTCACCACACTATTTAGACAACTTTGGTGACAAAATCCATTTTTACATTATATTCAATAGTTGATGTCAATGTTAGTAATTATTTGTAGACTTTTGTCAACTTATTTCAATGTACTGATTTCTTCAGAGTCTTGCCACGAATGGTCAACTTACCTTGACGTTCCGCTGATCATTCCGCCAGTTTCTCCAGAAGATTTCCAAAGACTGTTTTTATCGTCTTCTGCTCCTCGATGTGTACCTAGATTCTGCTTCACTTCGTTGATCAGCAGTTACCGTCGGGTGATTGAGCTACTGATCAAACAATAATTGAGTGCCCACCGTACGCACTCACAGTTTTTGGATGACTGTTTCGCTCACTAACCGTTTTTCATTGACTGCTTTGCTCATTGACCATTCTAGGGTGACTATTCCGATCAGTAACTGTGTTTGACTTATCTTCTGATCGTATGTCCGTGGTAAAACCAAAATTCAGATATTTTTTAGTATATGATCCGTCCTCTCTATTGATAATATTTCTATTTCTCATAATTTCGATGAATTCTCTGACAATTCTCACGTAATATTTTAAATCGCTGTGCAGCACTTTGACGTTATCATTATCTATCCTGTGGTTGTCGTTGTTGAGGACATGCAACTACTGATTTGTCCTCATAACCCAATCTCGTCTGACGTTGATTTTCCTAGAATCAAAAATTGATACTCCTGTCTGTCTGTCTAATGTAGTTTCTTGTTTGTGTATTTGCTTGAGGGTAGTGTCTACTGAATTATCCTAATAGTTCCTGATCTAATACCATTTACTTTGATAGCATGCTCTGGAATGTGAGTGTTACTCCTGCAACATAGGGCAACATAGGCCAACTACATATACCTACATATATGTAGTTGGCGTTTTATCTTTTTTGATTACCCGGTTGCGACAGAAGATTACAACAACAGTCTTTGGGAGCCTTCTGAAAAATATTACAGCATGACCAGTAAAACGTCAAGACAAGTTGACCAACTGTGACAACACTCAGATGAAACCAGTATATTAAAAGACAATCGTAAAAACCTACATTTACAACTTCTGTTTCTTTGGAATCAACTGCACATGAAAAATAGCATTTGCATTTGATTACCAATTTGATAATCACATCATATAATAAGAAAAATATTTCAACTGAAAAGTAATTTCCTAGGTTCTAAATAAAAGAATTTTGATATTGAAAACATATTATTTCAATATTTAGTCATTGTGAATCTGCATTTCTGAACACACCCCGTAATTTATGCGAACTTCATCAACCTACAGGAGCCAAATTTATCCTCACGTAACAGTTATATCTTAGGTATAAATTTTGCATAAAGCCCCTACTACAGGTAGCATCATAATTGACCTGCTCAGCAAAAGAAAAAGTCGTCACGTTGCTTCTCCTATTTATCCAGCGTACTTCTCCTTTGGAACAAAAGTAGTCTTTATTATAATTAACACAGCGTGCAGGTTCCTATTCCAGCAATAAACCATTAATACAGGGACACAATTAAACAGCTTTCGGTCTTTTATCCGCCAGTCAATGCGACACGGTCGCCCCGCGATTCTCATTATGCTGTTTCGCAGCCCTCCAAATGACAATGCACATTCCGTGGCAACCGGAAAAGGGTTGGAATTATATTAATTAGATGTTAGACTACGACTTTATTAGACGATTCTAGTTATAATTACAGAAAATACCACAAGGCTTTGATATTATCCTCATTACTACCTTTGAGCGTGGTCGGTATTCAGGTTCTTCATGGAATGTTGGTAATGCTCTATTTAGATATTAACAATAACTGGGGTCATTCACAGTTTTTGATAAATCCAGGTGTATATGCTAGGATATTTCCTGATAGTTAAATAATTCCTCACTAAGGAATTAATAAAACAGAAATCTCTTAGGCTATCATACAAATACCTCTAGATTGATTGAATGTGCCACTTCTTAAAAATTTTTGATGGGCCGCTTAGGTGTCTACTTTTCAGCTTCAAGTCATGCAAAGGTTCTTTCAATAAGTACGGTCGATTTTTAAACGTAAATAAAACAAGTTGTGTGTGAGATATCCACTGATTTTTTTTATTTAACCGAACACTTTATGGCATTAAGTATGGAATATAACGTAGTTCAAATAACCGCTGCGGCTTTGCTTTGTGGCACATATTCAATAGATCCAATTTTCGATGATTTTGTCGCATAAATCTGGCTGAATTTGCTGAATGGCGTTCGTGATGTTGACTGTGAAGGCATCAATTGGTTACGGTTTATTCGCATAGACCTGTGATTTAAGATAGCCTCAAAGGAAGAAGTCTAAAGGCGTTAAATCGCACGATTTCGGTAGCCAGTTCCAGTACCACTGCGCGAAATAACCATACATAACCGTTCGTGCAGAATGTTCATCATAGCACGCGCTGTGTGGTACGTAGCGCCGCCGCCATCCTGTTGGAACCACATATCTTCGGTATCCATATCATCTAGTTTAGGGAACAAGAAGTAACTTATCATCGATCTGTAGTGCTCGCCAGTGATGTTTATGGCAGTGTCAATTTCATTTTGGAAGAAGTGCAGACCGATAATTCCGCCAGACCAATATCCGCACCAAACAGTAACTTTCTCTGCATGCACTTGGTGTTGGTGTTTCTCGTGTGAATTGGCTTTGTCCCAAATTCGACAATTTTGCTTGTTCACATATTCATTCGTCCAAAAATGAGTATCGTTGCTAAAGATAATTTTTTGACGAAATGTCAATTTTGGGTCATCTTCCAGTTGCTTCAGAGCCCAATCAGCGAATACATGGCGTTTCCTATGGTCGTTTACCTTAAATTCCTGTGTCAGTTAGATTTTATACGGGTGAAGACCCAAGTCCCGACGCAAAGTTCGCCAAGTTGAAGTCACAGGAAAGCCAAGTTCTTATTAACGACGAGGAATTGACTGCCTGGGGTTTTCCGTACACTCTCACGCACAACAGAGACGTTTTCAGCAGTTTTCATTTTGATGACGTTCGGATGTTGGCTAATTATTCATCAATTGTAACGAGGATAATGTTACGTAATGCGCGGAATATTTCTCGAGCACTGTTTGAAAATAAAATTTGATAATTTACACATTGCTGAACTCTATAACTTTCCGTAGTGATTTGCCATACATTACTAAACAATTGACAACAAATTTGGCAGATGTTGCTTTCATGGCCGCTATAACCTAACAAATTTCGAGTGCCTCTATTGAAGACCGTATAGTTGGCAACAATTTTTTAGATTGACGGAAGTTAACCTTAACCTAAACCTTATTTTACAACAAAATGATTATTAACAGACGAGTACCATTTTCGTGAGATATTAATTTAAAAATAATAAAAAATCAACATTTAAAACAGCTTCAAACAAATATATAACAGCGTCAACATTTTGTACATTAAATATTGAAAATATTCAGTTGCTTCATTTGTTCAAGATGATATTCAAAAACGTCATCTTGTACTCAACTTTTTAAATTATTAAAAACATTATATATGTAAATCATTTACTGTAATATCTCTAATTCTGTTGGAAATTTCATATTTTATATTTTTAAGCACCTGTAAACAATTTAAAGGTATGAACAATCTTAAATCTATTTTCTTCCTTTAAAGACTCAGGATACCGAGAGGTGTACACACACAAGCAAGGATAAACATGTTCATATTCAAGGAAGGGTATCAAACTTTTCTCGTTGGGAGTCGAGCTCAACCATATAATTACACCCCGAATACTGGGCTCAGTTCGTCACTCTGGGTCATAGTAACAAATGACATTGTGGCAGATCTCATTGTCGCATTGTCTCTATCGGAAATATGGCAAGTCATCTATATTTTGAACGTGAAACAAATTGGTACACTTTTTATTAACTCTGATCGTAAAAGTAGGTAGTTCTAAAGTAGCCAAAAGCAAACAATATACATAAAGACAGGAGTTCAAAACTAAGAAAATAATAATAAGTCCAAAAGTTATACAAGTGTGGTAAATGTTACTGTAAGCCTCATCTTGGATACATTATAATAATGTTGTAAATTGAAAATGACGAGTCAAGTAATTTCTCATCGTATACTAAATTCTCCTGATTTCGTATTGGTTTCGGTGGCTTCCTTGTAACGTCGCTGGTCATTGCTACGGAAATATTCGACGGCAGTCATGTTTCCCAAGACGAAAATTTTACATTCCACTCAACTAACTCCAACGTTATAGTCGAATAACTCGAATAAATAAAAATCTAACGCCAATTCCCACGGATTAAGTCAGTTGATATCGCCAAGTCTAAATAACAAATAACTTGTCAGTGCGGTAATTAGTCGGCCAGAAAAATCCGAATACCTGCCTGAGAGACGTTACAGTTAAAGCAGTATACTTATTAATAATATTACAACCTGCTATCACATAAACGAATCCGTTTTACATACAGCAGGAATTTGCGTAGAAACACTTATTAAAACAAACAAGAAAAGTAAAGTAGGAGACTCGAAGCCGGTTATTTTTTAATGTTATCTGTAATACCGTCGGAGATCTAGAGGTAAATACTAACATCTCTTTGTGGCCCGAGGCTGATCGTGAGGACCTTGGCTGATGAAGGCCTTCCTGCTTCATACATCTTCGGCTTGCCATCTTATCCTACTTATTATCTAACCTACGATATTTTTTTTATTGAGAGATTATCAGCGGAATAAATTAGAAGTAAATGGTAGTTTATCGGCATTTATTGCCAATGTGACATATAGTGAATGGATTTATGATACTGAAGATGTGACTAAAAGAGAAAGTTAGATACGTAAATAACGCGGTTTTTCAGTATTTAAACCGTGTCAGATACTTCACAATGTTTAATGGTTCGAATGTATGTACATTCGATTTTATTACATATGTACATACCTACATATCATCGATATGCGTTTACATAGCTACTTATGTATACAGTGTGGTGATAACGTTCCGCACAATATTCATAATTTTGTTGTGTTACGATAAATGAGTTTTGAAGAACTCTGAAAGACGATAATCTTATTTCCAAAAAACACATAGACACGTAAAAAATATTTTTTTTAGATAGTGTGTTTAAAGTGTGACATAATAATAGTCCCTTTAAGTCGTAGCTTCCTCTAGTGTTTTCTTAACACAAATGAGTTTCTTTAGGTTTTCTGAGTACAACAATACCCCATATTGAGGATTTCCTGATTTATTTTTCTTATTATTATTATACATTATATATTTCTATACCTATTAACAATTTTGTTTTAAAAATGGTTATACTTGTAGGCAAGTATTTATTATTTTTTATTTGTATTTCTATTCTGCATAGAAGCTCTTCTTTCTTTTTTTGCATTGTGTTATATACAGCAGACTGCTATTAATGGTAAACTCATTACTATAAAACGTATATCTTTATAGGCAATAATTTTATTATATTATTATTGTTACTGTTTCCTATTTTTCGTTTATAATACAGATCGTGTTAAACTTAAAATTATAAAATACAATTAATGTACATTGAAAACTAAGATATTTGCAACTACAAAGGTCTTATATGTTTGTCCTCGCTTGTGTGTGTAAACCTCTCGGTATCCTGAGTCTTTAAAAGAAGCAAATAGATTTCAGATTGTTCATACCTTTAAATTGTTTACAAGTGCTTTAAAATATAAAATATGAAATTTTCAACAAAGTTGGAGATATAACATAAATAATTATATAATGAAGTAAACAATTTATATGTTTTAAATAGAATAGACATTTTGACTAAATGTCAGCTTCATAAATTGAAAACGTATTTTTTAAACTTTATTAGTAATCAAATACGATAGAGTTTTTAAGCTAATGTATTAAATTGTGCAAGGAGTAGGTGCTTTCACTGACGACTTGGGGAGGTAAAAATTCTCGAAGTCACCTTAGTTTCTGCTTAAGTCTACTGGCCAACATCTCTTCAGTCTTCGGTTCTCAACTAGATGTAATAGTGTTTCCAAGAGAGGATCAGGATGTGATTCGAGTTTTAGATGGTAATTACGGATTTGGTCTTTAATCGCTTCGCTTACATAGGAATATTCAAGTCTGCATGTAACGTGTGAGTTCAAACATATCGAGGTGGATCTATTATAGTACGAAAAACCTTCGATTGAGCTCTTATAGTTTATTCTTTATTGACAATTGGGACTTTCACCCAATCAACCAGTTCATTTCTTTCCGTTTTAAATCAATTTGACTTTTTTTAGTTTAGATATATGTTCCTTCCAGATAAGTTTATTGTCTAGGCGGAAACCAAGATATTCAATGGTTGTTACTTGAAGTACGATTTTCTGGTTGAGATGAATTGCAGGATAACGTTCTTTTCTAACAGTTAATTATTGTTATATGGGAAGATTGAGACCCATTTACTTCCATCTTCCAATTTAGAATCACTTGTCAAGTGGCTTTAGATGATATTGAAGATTCCATTTTGCAATGTTGGGATCTGTATCTCTAGATATTAGAACTAAGTCATCAGCGAATCTTTCAGTAGTTATATGTCTTCAAATTGGTAAATCAGATGTAGGTAGTACATACAGGAAGAAGTATACGCTTCTGTGGCACACCCGAGTAGATTTAAAAACAGTTATAAGTTTCTCCATTAACTTTTGTTAAGGATTATCTTTGGTGCAGTATGATTTCAGTACTTATTAGGTATACTCCTTTTGATTTTGAATAGTAGGCATGCATTTCAGACTTTGTCAAAAGCCTGGCTTACATTTATGAATACTGCGGTACAATATTGGTGATATTCCATTGATCTATTGATGACATTTACAATTCTGTGACACTGTTGTACGGTGGAATGAGAAGGACGAAAACCAAATTGATGATCTGGGATCTAGTGGTTAGCATTCAAATCTGAATTAATTCTTTTAAGGATAAATTTTTCAAGCAACTGATAACAAGGTCAAGTCCTGGCGCTTTTCTTTAATTATATTTACTTGGAAAATGTAAATGAAATCGGTTTGTGACTGGAAAAGGTAAATTAATGTCTAATAAAATATTCTTTGGTAATAGATAAAAGAAAAACCAAATCGAAACTTCAAGAAGATCAAGAATATCGTTCACACTTCCTTGGGAAAACTGTATTTAATGAATGGCGTCAATCATTCCAGATATGAAAATTGTTTCAAAATGAGAATTTCCGCTCCTGTGACGTTCATTTACAACAGGAACTGAATAAGGACGATCCAGGTTGCTGCATATAATTTTGTGAAGGTATTATGTTACATTGTGATGAAAATGGGAATGTATTAAAATTGTTATTTGCAACTTTTTCATTGAATGAAATGTACATCATCCTAATTGCAGATATTGGTCTCATGAGAATCCTTATTGGATTCTCCTAATAGACATTCAGTATAACTAAATTAACTAAATAGCCATTCAATACAACTGAATGGCCATCATATTTGCCTGATTTGGCACCCTTGGATTTATTCTTATATTCCATCATTAAGAGTTATTAAATTGTTTTATTTTAAGTAATTTAAAATCGATGATCTGGTTTAATAGACTAACTGATTTAGAGGATTTGAAACAACGAATTCTAACAGGTTCGAACTATTCGAACCCTCAGTATCGAACCAAGAATTCCGGATACAGTGAAAGACGGGAGCGTAGTTCACTATACCACCGACGATTTTGTATTTTAAATATATATTCTTTTTTGGAGTAAAACGTATAGAATTGTTTTTTAAATAACACATTAACGAAATTCCTAATTACATTTAAATTATCCTGTGCTGGGAGTGCCTTTCTTAATCTCTTAAAGTGTTCTTTTCGTGAATTCATATTTTGGGGAATAAAGCGCCAATGCACTATTTCTGGTTGACCCCATATATTTTTAATATCTGCAAAACAAATTCATGTCAATACCTAATGTAATTAGTACCTCTAACATATTTTATGATAATTACTATATACATATCTGTAGAAACTACTAACAACGCCGTTGTTATTAATTATATATTTTAATCATACGCTAGCTATACGGATAAAATCCATTCACATTAAATTGCAATGAAGTTATAATGCAATGAAATATGTTATTATAAATTAGAGCACTCTTAACAGAACATAATTCACAAAACATCATAGTTTCAAATAAGAAATAAATAAGGTAAATAATTATTGCAATACAATCCAGTAAGAACATCTCTTTAGATTTTATCATAGATAAGTAATTCGACTATTTCATAATGCAGTTTCTATATATTACAAATAATAGTGAATCGTCAGTTACATTGCAATCAGTTCTTTAATTAAGTGTAATGATTATTGTTAATCTTTCAAGAATTTCGCCAAAAACATCAAGCTTGACGTGCTCAGAAAACCCATTATCGATCCGCACGTATGTAAATCCTCCTCCACTTCATTTAGTGAGTGCCACGGATTTATTTAATACGGATTAAAGGCACACGTATCCCGATAATTCGGTCACGAGTTCCCGTCATCCCGTCGTTTCCCTCTGATCCAGACCCATTCCTCAATGTCAGATCGCCTTCTTTCTCCTGGATCATATTGGTTATACTCCTAACACCCGATATTGTCATATCAGCCCTGATTTATGTAATTGTATTGACTTTTCCTCCGCGTCCTTCCCGAAATGATGCCGATGGCCGGGCGTCTGCTCGCGGCTTTTTGCTTGATTGATGATCCGATACATTTCATCCAGTAATCTTGTTTATTACTGGTCAACAACTTCGGCTCTTTTTACGGCGCGAAGGGCGGTGGGGCTTATTTTATTGCCGAAACATAGAATATCAAATGCCACAAAAAATAGAAAAATGTAAACATATATCCTATCCTATTTATTAAGTATACAGGGTATATCAGGAACAGTGGTCTATTAAATGTTTTTGGATTACTAAATATGACATTGACAATTTGTCAATAAAGGCTTCCACAAGTGTTGCTTATGAAATAAGTTTCAGAAATATTACGATTTTAATGATTCAATTTCAACTTTAATAATAATTAATTTAGTTAATTTATCTCATACGGAAACCAACCCATCGATGCACTCTAATGGTAAAACTCTACCACTTTTAGTGATGTGAAGATGGTGTACAATTTCATTATTTATGGTATTAAACTTACGTACGAATCCATGTAGTTAGTATTCACGTTGATACCATTGAAATGGGAGACAATAGGGCTGTTCGTAATGTCTGATTAATCAACTTATGTATGTTGATGTCCAAATGCTATTATGTATGTATCTCAAGAACCAAGCAATAATGGTTTTGTCAGAGTTATTATTTTTTTTGGTCAAGGTAACTGAATAATGTGTTGAATTTTATGTGTTGCTGGATGATTTCACCGATGATATATTGTGTATGGATAGCTAACCTACTTCTGTTTCGCGACGATATAGTAAACAAGATAATATCAATTCATATACTGTATGTCATTTCTCAATTATTGTCTACTTATTAGTTAATAATAATTTTATATAAATTTTACCAAAGTATTTTCAGCGAGAACTAAATCCCAATACGAATTATAAATAATTGTTAAAACCTGAAACAATATATCTATTTATTAATTATCGACTTATGCCCAAATAGTTTGTCTACCCTAAGAAACAAACATAGTCGTTGTCATGGCAAATATTATGTCTGAAAAATATGTTAAATCTTGATAAATTCGCTGGAGCATTTCATTGGGTAGATACATAGTTAAGCGATATTTTATGTTCGTCTATTCTTAGTGGACATATTTTTATTGTCCATTTATTAACAATAACACCTTAATCTTATGAAAAATATGCCCAATTATTAAATATTGAATTTAATAATTGAATATATTCTTGATGCGGATGGATACCCATTATATACATTAGCAGTGCCTAAATTATAAATTTTATTTTCAGAAAAGAATAAATATCTCACTATAAGATTTATTAGTAAACATTATGAATAATACATATTTGTTTAAGTTTCAATAATTACTAATAACTCTTCTTATAAAAAGTATTCAGGTTTTACCACATAAGAATAAAAATTTTAATAATTTTCATGTAGTGGTAACGATACATCCACACAATTACTACTTAATAGTTAGCTATATTCTTTAAAAATTAATAAATTAATAGTATGTAGACGATGACTCAAAAATAACAGACTTAAAGTATGCGCCTATGTTAATTTTTTTACTTCGTTGTTGTGAAACACAATTACATACATACCAATTCAATGAACTTTTTCAACAACGTTTAATAGCCAACACATTTGTCATTTGTCTAAGTAAATTCTTCTAATATACTTAGCTATCACTCTTAAAATTTCCTTGTTAGGGGAGATAATACTATTTGTATATAAACTGATTAGAAGGATGTTACGGAATAGCCATATTTTCGCAGGTTTTAAAGACTGTCATCAGTTATTAAAACCTGATAACAGTTTATCACTAAAAATGATAAGCCACAACAGATTTTCAACGGTATAATGCTTTGTCATTTACGTATGTATCCATAGGATAAAATACTCTTAAAGAAAAGATAAAAAGAAGATAAGGCCATTAAGGAACATTTATAATAAATATGGGCAATAGTTTGAGATAATTTGCGAATTACCAACTCTAAACTATTATGTGGAAAACAAAAGTGTTCCACGTAATAGGAAATTTGTAATTTTATGAAATTTAAACACAATAAAAAGTAAAAATATTTCAAAAAATCTTTACATTAAAAACACCAGATGTACTAATTACCTCACCACAACATAATCGTTATAAAAAATTATTTTACCATAAATTAAAAGTTAAATTAAATTTTTATCACATACCCCGAGTTGCAGCCCATACCAAACTATTATATTACTGTTCAAAGTACTAGTCTTGAAGTCTTATGTTACAAAATTAAAAAAAAAAAAATATTTATTAAAGTAAATTATCTGCTATTATATAATTTTAAATTGCTGATAATCTTAATCTTACAAGAAATATGCTTGTTTAGTATAATAAATTTACGTATTTCATGTACGTATAACACAGTTTCAATAATTTTATGTTTTAGTGTAATTCAGTCTTCATATATATGTAAGTGTACTTCTACAATATATATACTTAAAATAATCAAATAAATAAGTACCAGAATATTCCTGGTATGCTTCTTTTCTTTCGAGAGACGTTATTAAATTACAGTAGTTTGTAAATGACAACAAGAGTATAATTTTGTGAAAAGATATAAAACACAAAATTTATGTAATTAATCATAAAAATATTTACATAAAACTATCTTCTTATTATCGAAATGTACATATTTTTTTCCTTGTTGACTTGCTTTGGCATAGTAATGATAATAAAACTAGTAACATTATGCAATAAATATGCTTCAACAATTAAAACAAGTTATACAATTTTTTTATATCAAGCTACTTATAAAAAGTTTCAGTTATTTAGCAACAAAATTTGCTTTCTTGGAAACATGAACAGACATATCACGATGTATAAAAAATACTATATACATAAATAAAACGTGATCTATCATAACTTATTTCCTCATTTAGTGTGGAAAGTACGTATAAGTTGGATATTTTAATTAGTTCAATTAACATTACCCTTCTCTATTGTCCTAAACAATTAGCACAAACCAACTTATACAGCTACGTCGTGTTACTTCTCCCAGTTCGAAATAAAATGATTCTTCTTACAGCTTCTGATAATTAAAGATAACTAGAACTTACAAAAAATAATTTTTCTAAATGTTGGAAATACATTTTCATGTGAAGGAGCAAGAAGAACAGTGTTAAGGAATGGGGTCATTAAGTAATTAACGAGCTTTTGGCTCAATCTATGCAAATTTCCTCCATCGTGTATCATCCAATGAGTAGAACATATGATTGTGATTGAAATATTTTAATGATTTTTCTAGTTATCTATAAAAATATAAAAAATATAGATAGGTGTAGAACACATGTAGATATATATGATATATATATATATATATATATATATATATATATATATATATATATATATATATATATATATATATATATATATATATATATATATATATATATATATATATATATATATATATATATATATAGGAATCATAATCTGTAGTCATATTTTTCCTCACTTTTACTTACTCACATATATTAAAATATAATAGAAATGTTATATCTTTATATTATATAAAGTATTATGGTTATTGCTTTCCTTTGCATTTAAATAAATAAATAACATTACTGCTTAATTGTAGCTAGTAGAAAACGAAAATTAGAGCCTTTGAATTATCATGTTATAAAATTTATTCGTCGTAAGGCTTCCACTGTGTATTTGCTAATGCATAATTTAGCTGAAATAGACTGATTTTTTTATTTTATCAGACTTTAGTAAGACAGGCTAGTATCAGAACTAGGTTATATGAAAACTAGAAATACTATTATTAATTACGAACTCACGATATTGCAGGAATTATAATTATCACTTAATTTCTTAAAGCGAGTACCTACATAATTAATTTTTTTTAAGAATATATTCGAATCGTTAAGAAAAGCGTGCGTTTGAAAGAAGTGAATGTTTCTCTGGTATGTTTCTCCATCTTGGTGGTATTGATCCCGTTCCGGTCTATCCACCCTCCCGCCGTTGTTGTGTCCTGCATACCAATTGCCTGCTATTTTTTCTTCCCTTCTGTCGAAGCCGACGCGATGCTTCTACCCTGCTAAATAAAAAATACCTACACTAACTGAGAGTGCCAATACAATTGCCCCTAATGACTTTTCCCATACTCTCGGGCGCCTTTAAAACCAAATTGAATTAACAACACGGTTTATTTATGAATTTCCTGGCAAAACGCGAAAAAAAAAATAATATTTGGTCTGGTGTTAGAGATACAGCAACAATAAGAACTTCTAGGGTTCTCCCAAATGAATATAACTAAAATTATGACTTACGCTTAATGAATTAGTAAGGCTAATTTGCTTGTCGAAATATTTCACATAAATTAAAAATTTATAATACTAAAACTTATAGATATACATATTGAGAAATAAATGTTAAAATAGGTAGTAATAAACCATAACTTATTAATTTAACTGTATTTATAACAAATTTATGTGAAGCTTTTGCGAAAGCTTTAAATTGTAGTTGATATCATCATAACGTTATTTTATAGATTTACATAATATAATGTGGTCATAAAGTTTCACAGATTATTTATAATTTTGTTACTAAATTCTTTTTTTAACTATTAAATATGTCAATCTTTTTTTAAGACTGGCAGACACAAAAGTTTTTACTTTTTCAGAGTATGTATTTGAGTTTGAAAGTTCAAGCTGTCTAGCTTCAACTTCGCTCCATTGGTTAACAGATACAAATTCAAACAGAAAGATCCAGGTTATATTTAAAATTGTAAAATGGGGTTAAATTTAGAAATTAAATGTTTTAATATAATACAATATCTCTATTGCCCAGTAGATTACAATCCAAATACAAGACGAATTAAACATATACAGTTTAACTAAATGCACTACTAAAACATAGTCGATAATATATGTTACCAAAAAATACTAAGTTACATAGAATTATTCAAACAATGTGTATACGTTTATGATAATATATATGTATGTATAATATTAAAAAAGGGAAGATATATACTTATAGTATAAGAAAGAAGATGTATAGATAAGTATATTAAAGAAGATGACAATACTGAGCAGTAATATTGCGTAATTGTTTTAAACTTACATGATACTTTTATATGAACTGTAAGCAACTAATAAGTATAGTAGTTATTAATTATATAATGAAATTAATAAGCTTTTATTCCACGAGAAAAAATGGGCCTATTTCTTCGAGCGGATTAAAGGCTATTAATTCCCGAATGTAATTCAACGTTTTATCCATGACCACGGGCAAAACCGATCAATTACGAGGTGAAAAATTCTGATTTTGAAAAACGTCAGATTTGACAGATTTATTTTCATCAAGAATATTTCATATTAATATAAAGAAGCGTGGTATTATGAATTTCAATCCACTAGTGTATTAGAAGTCTTCTAATCCACAGAAAACAGACGTATTAAACCTTCCTAATATAGTGGTCGTGGATAAAGAAATTTATATTACTACAAATACCCTGGAGTAGGTTGGAACCTTTGATGTGAAGATAACACTAACTGAGTTTTCCACAAAACACCAAAACACTATACACTACACTCGACGCGCGTTTCGCCAACAAAGTTGTCATCATCTGGAGATGATTAAAACTCCCAGTTTTAATCATCTCCCAGAGTTTTAATCATCTCCAGATGATGCCAACTTTGTTGGCGAAACGCGCGTCGAGTGTAGTGTATAGTGTTTTGGTGTTTTGTGGAAAACTCAGTTAGTGTTACTACAAATACAATAAATATATCTATTATATTATATGAATATCTGAGAAGGGGCACCATAAGACATTCTTTTACTTTGTAGTTATAGTAACCTTTAATTATAATATACTACTGTAATTTTGAGTAGACTTGATCGAGATAAAACAAATTATTTGAAACTTCAACAGTTAGTATTCAACATACCAGCTGTATAACGGTGTTAGTATCTGCCAAATTTCATGTCTCATCTGAAAATTCATCTGGATTCTGTTTTAAGTTATTTGTGATTTAATGCATTCAGCAATTATGTGAGAAATACTCTCGGTGTATATTCCTTGCTTAAGATTGTTATCGACGATCATTTTGGAATCTAGAAGACGAACGGACCCCATGGCAATAAATTTAATGTTATTATTATGAGTATACGTGCATATTGTGTATTTGATAATCATATAGAGTATACTGTTTCAATTAGACCTATAAATTTTCGGGATTTTTTGAATTTAAATTGCCATTTAATTTTTGATGAAACCTTCGGGAGATTTTGCTTTATAGAACGTTGTTGCTGATAATTTGTTAAATTAGTGCAATTTAAATCACACACATATATCTTAGTAGTTCTAACTCTGAGACTGTTAGGAGACTGTAACCAAATTAAATTTTCAGATTTCTATGTCACCATCTACATATGTGGGACATTTTAGCTATAAATAAATTAATCTATGTTTTAAAAAATATTCTCAAGTTTTCATTATTTATGATAATTATAACAAATTTTCAAGCCAATCTAGGATCTTTAGTTTTAGCTTTAATAATATTTTAATAATAATAGTATTTGAAATATTAGTACTTTATTATTAGGTATTATTTTCTCATTTTTGTATTTTCTATTGAAACATTACTTTTTCTTTATTTTCACTTTCTTATTGTGATGGGTGATAAATAAATGAAAAAATAAATAATTGAAAGAGAAGTAAATGCATAATATAGCACGAATAAATCAATAAACATTAAATTAGCTTATACATATGAAGATAATTATTGCTTTATATCAATGACATTTTCTAGAAGACAATAAAGAACAAAAAGAATCAGCATTTCGATCAAACAAGTAGTATTTCTTCAAATAGCCTCGAAATAAACAGTTTTAAAACTTTAAAGCGGACTTTTCCGCACGTAGAACATCTCTATCTCGAAATTCAGTGGCCGAGAAAAAATAAACCAACACATAAATGCAGAATATGTGTTTCATGCGACAGCTCTACTTTTTTCAAATAGTCCACCATCGCCCTTTTTCATGACCCATGAATAGGATAGGATGTGTCCTATCCATCTCAAAATCAATAAATGTCGTCTGGTAGACGTCCCTAATCAGAATGAGTTGAAATCCAACACAATTTAATTGAGTGATCGTGCTAACAAAAAAAATTCTGAAATGGTCCACCATTGTACTTTCTCATGGCCCATCAACATGGTAGAGTGTGTTCTATTCACCTCAAAATCAATAGGTGTCATTAGGAAGACATCTCCGATCAGAATCAGTTAGAAACCGATCGATCCGATACGATTTAACTGAGTCGTCGTGCTAACAAGAAATTTTTAAAATGCTGGCGACAACGACACACACACAGACAAAATTTTTTATAATCTATTTTTTTTTTGTTTTTAGGTCGAAAAACGAAATGCTAGACAATTTTTTGCCATTTTTCTTTATACGATTACATTACTTTTCCGCTCTGGTATAGTTGAGTGCGGAAAAGTAAAATTCTCACTTTTAATCCAATGACTTCACTACACATAGCATGTATGTACATAAATTGTGATACTTTTGTTTTCAGAATACGTTTCCTCAAATTCTAGTTTTAGAATAAATTTGTCAATATAAACAATAATTTTGATATACAGGATTAGGGTCAAGATCAATATTTTCTATGCATACATATATTTTAGTACAATTTTCTGAAGAGTATTTTACGAATTTAATGAGTAATGTAATTCAAGATAGAACCCCACAATTTGTATATCTTTATTTTTATATAATTGAACAACATTTAATAAACGTCAATTATATATCACATAAAAACATCAGTGTGATATATAACGTAGATTACCTTAAAAGCTTCTTAAATAAAGTGTACGTATTTTATTATTCTGGTAAATGTACCAGAAAACGAGATACCCATTTGATTAAATTTATATGACTGTTTGGCAGTTAAGTCCTATATTTAGTGTGACCAAACTCCAAATTACTTAAGACGGGTTTTGGAAGGTATGTTCCGAATAAAACAATTCCACGATTAACATGCTTCTATCTTCAGTTTTTGAATTACCGAAGAATGTCGACAATGCTCATCGCTACGTTCAGCGCCCGATAAACTGAAACTATTTCAAATATAAGGTGGATAGAAACAGTTCAAGGAAAGTGTGTTACTATATTTTTTACCAATATAAATTATATCAAGTGATTTTAAAAATCTGTTAATAAAATATCAAATTATAATTTAACAGTTTCACGTATACTCAAGAAAAGCATCACCCCTTCTATTTTTTAATATTGATTTTAATTAACTAAATTTGATTAATTTAATGATATGAGTGAAATTAATTTGGGTATTGTATTATTATACAGATGTTTTAGAAATATTTTAGTGCATAAAATGTTGCTGTACATTAATCTGACTTTTCATAAATAATATTTTCATTTATGTATTTAAAAATTAATGCTTCAAAACTTTAAATTAATTTCATTTCAGTATTGTAAGATATGTGTCAGTAGTTTAACCGATGTCATGTAAATATATCGTTTTTACAGAACAGGTAACAGTTTTTGATAAAAATCGAATCAATAAATATTATTTATTGAAATAATATCGGCAGTAAATATTGTGTTATCGTTATTTCCGTGGAATGTAGAAATATTATATTATATAAGGCAGCACTGCACGACAGCCTTTCAGTTATTATTTATGACAACCTGAACTATTAAACTACATTGTATAACATAAATAGTGCTTCTGATAATTTTTCGATAAAATAACGGACCAAGGTAGGCGTAATTTTACTGTGATAAATAGATTTTCAATATTTACAATGAATATAATAATGCCTAATATAGATGCGTTCTAGGCTAGTCGTTTCTTGTATAGAGTGTTCGTGTTTAATGTTTTTATTCCAAGCTACTGAAATAAGGAGATTATACTCCAACCCATCTGCAAAAATGCCTGATATAATAAGGACTAAATAAATTAGGTCAAAACGGCCGAGCGCTGAATTAAATGACAAAATTTGCCGTATTTTGTCTAACAGAGTTAGCACAAAAGTACAGTGATTCAGATTATTCCAAAGCCAGAGTAAAACTTTGCATTATACTGATGATCTCAAGTTTTACTCCGATTTAGATTGTTCTCGAAACTACCAAGAGATGGCGTTTGGTACGTTCTACTGCGGTAGAATGTAGCAACGTCTACTAGATGTGAGCTTCATCTGTCAAAGGTATACTCGTTTATACTGCACTGACGAGACCCAAGATAAGGTCGAAACCGGTCTGCAGTTAACGATATCCTGATAGGTGACACTTTGCATATTCCTTGTAGTCTTGGAACAATCTGAATCACTGTATTTCAGTGCTAACTCTGTTAGACAAAATACGGCAAATTTTGTCATGTAATTCAGCGCTCGGCGTTTGGCATATAGCCAGAAGAATAGCTGTTCTGACCTAAATTGTTTAGTCCTTATTATATAAGGCACTTGCAGATGGGTTGGAGTATAATCTCCTTATTTCTGTAGGTTCTTATTAATTAATATATAGCTTCTACTTATTTCTTAATTGGAGCACACTTTTCTCAGTGTAACCAAGAGGAGATTATATCAGTTATTGAGAGGCAAAGAACTATCCATAAAAGTAATTGTTCTTCAAATTAAGACGTGATAACATTTCAAAGAATCATGTTTTATAAAGTTTAATGAATTTAAATAATTAACAATTTTAGACATTTATAGTTATAATATAACAAATAGCTATATTTATTTACTAAAAAGGACCAATCTTACAGGAAAATAGATCTATCTATTAAAATAAATTGTTTTAGAAAAATTGCCATCAATAAATTAATAACAAATACTACATTACAAGTATTGAAAAATTCTTCCATAAAACTACTTCATAGTTACTATAGACTTATGATCCTTTGTTTATTCTGTTTATTTTTTTAATTGTATTGCACTAAACACACTGACTGAAGACTTCTTCATACAGATTTCATGATTTGTTCTTCCATCAACAATATAATATAATATTATTATAAATTATCTGTCTTACGAACGATATAAATAACGCAGTCATAGGAAACATTGAAAATTTCTGTAGTGCATTTTCTGTCAAATTAATACTTCTAATTTATAATCACTAAGTTTTTGGCGTCGATGTTTTCTGGGTTGGATTTCAACTATTAAGTTCCCAAATCAATAATTTATGGTGGCATATGTGCAACAATTATCTTGTATTTGACTTACTTTTTAAAAAATGTTTATCCAATAACACTTTTAAGCAGAGATAAGTAAGTAAGTAATCGTATATTCAATTTAAAACTCTATAAATGGCTTATATGAAGGGGTTAGCTCCATACATGTAACATAATATTCTTAAATTACAAGTACATTTTTAATAGAACGATATTTGTATATACATATAAAGAAAAATACATGTTTAATATACGTATGTATGTAAAAGAAAAGCACAGAGAAAGAGAAAATAGAGAAAAACATTCCAATTGTTATTTATTACTTTTCCGCACTCAACTATAATAGCGGAAAAGTAATGTAATCGTGTAGAGAAAAGTGGAAATTTTTTTTTTGTTTATTTTTCGTTTTTCGGCATAAAAACAAAAAGATATCTTTTAAAAAGTTTAGCTTGTGTGTGTCGTCGTTGTCGTCAGCATTAAATCTTGTTAGCACGATAACTCAACTAACTCGTGTCGGATCAATCGGGTTCTGACTGATTTTGATCGGGGACGTCTCCTAGATGACACCTATTGATTTTGAGGTGGATAGGACACACCCCACCCTGGCCATGGCGTCTATTTGAGAAAAATTTTTGTTAGCACGATAACTCAATTAAATCCATCGAGTCTTGACCAATTCTGATTGGAGACGTCTTCCAGACGACACCTATTGATTTTGAGGTGGATAAGACACACCCCACCCTGTCCATGGGTCGTGAGAAAGCACGATGATGGACTATTTGAGAATTTTTTTTTGTTAATATGATAACTCAACTAAATCGTGTCGTATCGATGGAGTTTTGACTGATTCTGAACGGAGACGTCTCCCAGATGACACCTATTGATTTTGAGGTGGATAGAACACACTCTACCATGTTCATCGGCCATGAGAAAATACAATAGTGGACTATTTGAGAAATTTTTTTTGTTAGCACGGTCACTCAATTAAATCGTGTCGGTTCGATCGAGCTTCAACTGATTCTGATCAGGGACGTCTACCAGGCGACATCTATTGGTTTTGAGGTGGATAGGACACACCCCACCCTCTCCATGGGTCATGAGAAAAGACGACTGTGGACTATTTGAGAAATTTTTTTTGTTAACACGATAACTCAACTAAGTCATGTCGTAACGATCGGGTTCTAACTGATTCTGATCGGGGACGTCTCCCAGAAGACACCTATTGATTTTGAGGTGAATAGAACACACTCTACCATGTTCATGGGTCATGAGAAAGAACAATGGTGGACTACTTGAGATTTTTTTTTGTTAGCACGATCACTCAATAAAATCGTATCGTATCGATCGGGTTTCGACTGATTCTGATCAGGGACGTCTACCAGACGACATCTATTGATTTTGACTGTTTTAAGGTTTTAAAACTGTTTATTTAATAGGAAAGTGCGAAGTTTTAGTAACTGCAGACTAAAACACACATCTATCTTGCTTCAGGAATTGTGGTATTATTAAGGTTATATATAAGTGAATTTAGTTTTCCAAAATGTTTTTCCTGAATAAATGGGACGCTGGAAAAAATATCCAAAAGCTTCTGGCATATTTAGGATGTACAGAGAACATATTTCGCCGTAATTTATAGTGTATAATATACCATTATACGAAAATCGTATATACTAATTATGAGCTACCTGTAATTGATCAATAATTCTTATTATATGTGTGTGCGTATTATATTTTATATGCAGTTGAGATTTGAAGAAATAGAAACGATTATGTATTGTAAGTAAGGAAGACCGGAAGGGTGCCAATTTATTGCAGGCCAATAAACTTGCATAAAAGGTTTTTATTTGCCTTTTCACTTGCTAAAATATTTTCCCGGTTGTTCTGAAGATTCATGGTCTATAGAAAAAGGAAACGACCTATTTAGCCTAGTTATGTCTGGGGTCATCATCGTTATATACATTATTAAACCTATTATAGCGTAGCCTAGGATATCTACTATTTTTATAATTTACTAGACGTTAGACAAATTATCACTATTCCAGATGTCAGTCTGAGTATATAATCTGACGTATTCATTGGCAAGAAAGTCTGTTCGTAGAAAGAACCATATTTGTAGTCGCTCAAGTATATTCAGATATCGGACTATTTAGATAAATTGTGTGTATAACAGAATTTAGCACTAACGAATTAAATAAATTGGCCGACCGAAAAGTCCAAGTATTTATTTCTTATTTCGCGATTACTGATAACACTGTCCCTATGCTTTTTTTCCCTTTGGCCATGGTTATATCTGCCATTTGTCTAAAAAATGGGGATGGAAGTAATACAACACCGAGATATATGTGTTTGCAAACCACCTCAATCTCGGCATTTAAAAAAATCTCATCTTTATACATCTAGTGTTACCTTTAAAAAAAACGCAATTTTTGTTTTTTTTTTTCCTATTTATTGACAGTTTATTTTCAGTAGTATACAGTTCTAAGATTAGTTAGAGGCTCATGTCTGTCTTCGAATCAGCTAAAATTACCATATCATCTGCATATAAAAGAAGAGTTATATCGTATATACTTTCGATATACATACCTTTTATACCACGTCCACCAAAAAATTATCTACATCTTTAAGAAATCATCAAATTTTACCTTTACTAAAAACTAAGTTTTGCTTCGACACACTATTAAAAAATTACAATGTGAGAATGCTCAATATTTCAAGCATAAATTCATCATCAAATAATTTTGTAATATAATACCTCCTCGTATATGGCAAGAAAACCTCTTGATTTCCGAAAAGGATACCCTTTGGCGGGATATCAACTGGTCCCTAAAAACCGGTGTCACATAAACCGGAAAATTTAATCTTCCTCACCGCCTCCCATAAAGAAGCAATACCATAAACGATGTATAAATAGTAGATAACGGTTATAAAGGCGATATGTTCCGGGAGCAATATCTCACGGCGTGCTCCAAGGTCGGATATATCTTGATTACGCCGCAGAAGGGATGCAGCGGGATGGGACGTGACGCGATCCTGCGAATATTTCACCAAACTGCAGATAAATCAATGTACCGACCGTCACAGATATGCCAGTTTATTACTTCGATCCGTCCGTCAGTGGAATAGGGTGATGGATGGTGGAAGGAATTAGGACACTTTATCAGTCGGGAGTCGAAGATCCCGACCGGAGATTTTCAGGATTCCTCCGGTTTTATTTGCAGGACAATTATTATTTCTACATTTTTCTTTAAAATCCAATTGAATTAATATCTTAGGTGTAATTATCTATATCAAAATGATGCATTCTAATTTTGTTCAACTATTATACATTTACATACCGTAGCCATCATAGTATTATTTCTCTCAAATCAGCTCAATATCAGCATGTGAATAACAATTGATGTCTTAATATTTCTAGATATATTCCATATTTATAATTGGAAATATTGAAAATACATAGTGCTTCTCAAATGCGTAGCTCAACTTTAAGGAAGCAATACCTGTTGAAACGAACCTAAAAAAAACAAGTTTCTTTCAGTCTACATCTGAATTTTTAATGTTAAAAAACCCCCATAGCCTTTCTAACCCTATAATTAACTGCTAACCCTTACATTTTATGTACTAAAGCCACCGAAATGCCAAAAATTATCCCAATTTAAAATTGTAGTTGCATTTTTTGATAATAAAAATTCTTTAAGCAATTCTGGTGGAGGGAGTTTTAGTGCTAGTGTAAGCTTAAATAGTTTTTTTAGTTATAGCTTTCCATTTCCATCCATAATTAGATCTCATCCATCTATTTTTGTACTTGTTGATGTACGAAGTTTACGTGATTGAAGCCTATTTTCGACTTAGTGTGCAATATAATGGATTTTGGGAATACAATCAGTATTTATGTTTTGAGGGCACTTCCTTTACTCATGTTGCTAGGTTTTGCGAAAATGGTTCAATAAAATCAGCATTTATGTTGTTTTTTGGGCAACTTTTAACAATATTTACTTGACTTGTGTTATTGTGTTTCACGAAAATGGTTCTGTGACTCACAAAAAAAGTGCTGGTAAGGAAAAGGTGCTAGTAGAACATTCATTCGTACAGAAGAGATTGTTATTAACATTCATTAATGCCTAGAATAAGATCTTACAAAACTTTTCCAAGAACTATGAAAGAAATTGAAGAACTGACTCTTTGCAAGTATCAACAAATTCAGTGACAAAAAAATGATAAATAGTCCATTAAAACAAGATAGGAATTAATATAAATATAATTACAATACAATACGCCATAAAATTCTTAAATATTTTCAATTGCAAAATTAATTTAACAAATATTCTTAATTCGAAGTCATTTTGACTGAAAGTAATTTTGTTAAGTTAATGTTAACATAAAGGTAAAACCTTCTTCTACTTCCGTTTCGTTTACTTTCTTTCTATCTTCTCACATGCATTGACGTAATTACCAACTAACGACCGTGAAATAAAATACCAAAATTTTTATATGAACATAATTTTTATTAGAAACAATAAAGCTTCTATTGTAAATATTACCAAATATACTTCTCATAGTTTGTGAAATTGTAATTTGGAATTAATTTTTAAATGATAACAGAAATATATTAGAAAAATAATTGCGCATACATGAAACTTACAGATAACGGCAAACGTTGTCATTGCTATTGAAGGACAGCTTTCTCCCAGTTTACGCACTTCCTTAAACGCCTATTGGTCATTTCAATTTTGAAATTGAATTTTTGATGGGGCACAGAAATTTGGCCAGTTTGATAGTGATTGTCACTTAATAACATAACCTTATACTCTAGTATTTGTCAATAAGGAATTTGCGGCCGATACCCTTGAATCGCTAGCCAGTCGCTTATAGCCTTAATGAAGAAGATCAATAGCGAAACACCTACCACGAATTTTTGTCGTGAATATTGTAGATACTTTTATTGTGGGGACATAAACAGAGATTTTGGTAAAACGCATCATATTCCTCCTCAATTACGTCTTCAGGGAGAAATCAGGATAACTGACACTTTCCACATAATGAGATGTTCCGTTATGATGCAATATACAGTTACAGCAGAAGCTTTGTTATGTTTTCTTTTGTTTTATTTCACTACCACATTCTGGTCTCTAGGCACAAATTTTATGCGTTTTTTCAAGTGCGATAAAAAAACAAACAATGCTTTTACTATCCATTATTTTACCGTATATTTATTAATATTTTAAGAATATACAAAAAGAATATAAAAAAAAATTAAAAACAAAAAATAAGTTACAGGATGATAAACTGGGGGGTAAAAGAATCCAGGCTGACACGATTCCAACCCTTCTAATAGTCTGAAACAAAAAAAAAGAAAAACAATTCTTAATTAGTAAGAATGTGGTTACAGTCCCTACCTCAGAAAAAGAGAATTTTTTTTCGCAAAATGGCGACTGTTTTAGAAAAAGTAATTTTTTGCCATTACTTTTTCAGCTTTTAATTTTTTAAAAATAGTAAAAAAAATCTGACAAATCTGATAGGGGCGATAGAGGGTTATATAGAGAAGGTTCGTACTAAATTTCAAGTAAGTCGGTTCATTAAAGCTTGAGATATCATGTCAACCGTGTTGAAAAAACGCGTTTAAAGATTTGAGCAAAGTTTGAGTCAGTCTAAGTCATATAATGGTGCGTTATACTTACATTTAGTTAACCGGCGATTCCTGATCCATACAATGGGCCTTCCTCTACTTTAAAATGTAAATTTTCCGAAGTTCTTTCTGCTAGACGAGCAGTTCTAGCTTCCTTAAAACCATCAGAAGCTCGTAGCTCAGAGCGCTAAATCCGTGTTTCGCCCCGTCTGATAGTGAACGCATGGGCTTCAGAACCAATAATGATTTCCATGACGTTCATAATTTTTAAAATTGGTAAAAAGCATTCATTGAAAATGCACACAGCTATATAATTTGCAATTTCAATTGTCCGTGTTCCTGCGTGTATATATTTTGTTGCAAAGGTCCAGATCAATGAGTTTAACGATTCATTATTATTTTGGGTTTCTGAGCCCAAACATCGATGTAATAAGCTTTTTGAAGACAAATTTTCATATATCGACTTTATTATTTTCAATACTTCGTCATTTAGAACGGGATTATCGTTACTAAAGTAGCTATAACTCCGTAAATAATTGGAATTTTGAAAATTCCTTTCAAGGATATATTCTAAAAGGTCTAAACTTTGAAAATATGCAAAAATACAATTTTGAAAAAATAGATTTTTTCAAAATTGTAGACCAGAATACCCCCTTAAGTGGATTCTTTCAATCCTCACTAGTAGCTCCTATGTGAACGGATTTGTTTCCAATATTACATTATTCTTAAGAAATACGTAGACTTACTTAACACATTTACCAAGTAGCTTGCCCGGTTTTATAAAATTCATGTTATTAAATAAATTTCGTAACTCTTGCGGATTCACGTTTCACAATTCAGAAATAGTATACAGTCTATTATAATGCGTAATACTGACACTACTACCCATACCCGCGTTGATACTACTACTTACACGCTGAGTCGAGCGTAATTTTCCATATACTTAAAAATAATATCGCATTTATACATGCTTACATTTGAGTAACAACACCTGGAAACATATTAGATATATTTCTGCCTCTCGCCAATTAAATCTACCGTAAACTTAAAATTCTCCTCTATTTATTTTTGTCCTATTCTCCTCCGATAACTTAGAGGAGAATTCCTTAAGTTATTGGTGGATCTACGCCTTTGCTAGCCCATCAAAATACAATTAAAATAAATTTTCTTTCTCACCCGATGTCTACCTAAATTTAAGCAGAGATGGTATACAGTATAAGAATTTTAAACGTACTGGAGACAGTCGTAAAACTGCCTCTGCAAGATATATGCCGGCAACTCGATGACAAATGCCCAGGAATGCCTTAAATGAAATACCCGATCGCATTTATTTAAAATGTCATTTTCCGGTCACTTTCCCACCCTCCCTTAAAGAAGTGTAATTTAAAAAACCCCAATCCACCGTGTCATCTCCAGTCCACGACCCAGAGGCCTCAAATAGGTTCCCCGAAGTTTTCGTTACGTCAAGTCCTCTATCCGAGCCCGAGCGGGAATCGTCTGAAGTGAGAACCGCTGCTCCGTTTTTTTTTCCCTAAGTATATGTGAAACCGAAGACCCTTCTTTTAATTTCTTTCCTGTCGCCGGAGCTTAACATTACACTCCCCCGTTCTATTTTTTCTTGTCTCATTTTAGTTAATTGTTTCGATATATTTTCTGAAGAGATATTTATGCTTGTCCTTTTTGTATCTGCGCGAGCCTGCCTGCGAAAAGAAAAACGTATAAATCAATTTAGAACTCGGAAAAGCCCCCGGCATTAAAAATTGGCTTCATTCAATTTACAAAAGTACTGCGAGTTTTATTATACAGCTCAGTGAAAATGAAAGCTGCATGAAAGTAAATACCGATAAAATATAGGAGCAAAATCTTTCTATAAATACATTAATTGCTAAAATTCTAGACTATTTTCTATGCCAAAATATTTTGACTCATTTAGAGCAAGTAATTATTGTCATGGACAAAAGTGACATGCATTTCAATTGTCAAATCATTATCTTAAATCGTTATGATAGAGCAGAATTAGAACATCAGCAGATAGATTAACATAAATTGCACAGACGGATATGTGAAATATGAGAGACTAAATGTCCCATACCTGGTTTTGTAAAACGTTGAAGTTGAACCCGAAATCCAGCAGGTTCAATTTTTCTATAGTCTCAAATAAGGAAATGCAATGTTTCGCAAGTGAAATTTGTGAAACATTCCACTATTTAAGAAAATATTGTTTATGTATGGACCAGTCCTAGATTAAAACATGATGTGGTATTATATGACAATGTTATTAATCTAATTATGCCTCTCAGTTGACTCATTAAAGTCCAAATTAAGTTTCAGCCCCAGAAGAAAATAAAAATTTTAGAATTTGAACTTTAGTGGATGTATTGGTATCTTTTGCATGAAACAACATGGAATTGAATTCTAGACATGCATCCAATGGATTATAGAATATAAAATAAGACTTGAGCAACATGGACCTCCTCTCATAGAAAAGAAGAAGTGGAGACCTTCTGTTTTAGGTTAGTTTATTTTATATATCTCTAAATTCAAGGGACACTATTTATATTTTGAGCTTTGGCAACACTTAGTGTTTTCGGACGCCATCTGACGTTTCCAATGGAAAGTTTAACATTTTTGACCATAACTTTCTTCAGAATATTTTCATAATTTAAGCGCAATTTGTGTTGTTTACAGTGATTGAAAGTTGTATCTCAACGAAAAATTTAAATTAACTCGTGAAAGTTTTCGTGCGATAATTTATTACAACTTTCGACGTGGATTATCAAGAAGAGAGTGCATCGATCAACATACTTCCACTTCTGAAAATAAAACCCCATCCTTTGCCACTCTGAAACGCTACTATAAGGATTTTAATCGTGGCCGTAATTCGCTCACAGACGAAAGTCGTGAAAGTCGCTCAAAATCAGTTGTTGTGCCGGAATATATTTATTCTATGCAAAAACTGATAATGAAAGATCGTCATGTGACACACTGTGAAATTGAGGCAACCTTAGGCATTAGTTCTACTAGCATATATAAAATGTTGCATGATTATTTAGCCGTAAAGAAGGTTTGTTCTCGTTGGATCCCACATAATTTGAGAAAATATCAAAAAGATGCTTGTGTCGATTGGTGCAAACAAATGCTCAATAAATACAATTCCGGTGCTTTAAGCTTTAAAAAACTTTATATGTATATAACAGTGTAATAGGTAACAAATCATGGATCTATGCATATGAGCTGGAATGTAGACATCAGTCGAGTGTATGGGTGTTTCAAAGAAAGTTGTTGGCGCTCGAAGCACTTCGAAACAAATGGTCGCCTGCTTTGCGGAAAAACTGGTCATATGGCAACAGTACCTTTAGAGGAACGTAAAACTGTCAATTTTAAATGGTACGCAACTATCTGTTTGCCGGAAGTCTTCGGTGAAATAAAGGAAACAAACGCCCGTCAGATCATTCTTCATCGTGACAACACGGGCTCTCACGCATCTCATCTAACAACCGAATGTTTGAACACTCAAAAAATCGAATTAATAGGTCATCCGCCGTTCAGTCCTGATTTGGCACCCAATGACTTCTTTTTGTTCCCGAGCGTCAAAAATAAATTGCGTGGGCAACGATTTTCGTCGACAGAAGAAGCCGTTGATGCGTTCAAAACCCATGTTTTGGAGATATCTCAAGCGGAATGGAAAAAATGTTTTGACAAATGGTTCCAACGCATGCAAAAGTATATAGATCATGAAGGATAATATTTTGAAAGACGATGATGTAATTTTCAATGACAAGTTAATGTTTTTTATTATTAGCCTCAATATATAAATACTTTCGGAAATATAAGTAATTCTACACAGACCATAAAATTAAATACATGAGTAATTTCATAACTTCTTTCATTGCTCTTGTTGCTCTTCATTAACAGTGAGTTTAAGTAACTGTCATGCATCATTGCCTTCCATTCACCAGAGGAGGTGTACACTCGTCGAGATTTTCAATCCATTCATCAAAACGTGAAATACATAATCCGACGAAGGGCGACGATTATCCTCGCTCTGCCATTTTCACGCCTTCGGATCCACACAAAAAAATCCGCACAATGGCATAATTCGAGCAAGAACTATACATTAAAATAAATGCTCATAATGGCATCTGCATGTCAAGTCATACACGGAAAGACATTCGCCGGATTTTCTTTGGAAAGTGAATGCATAAACTTTTCAGAATAACGCAGGAGTTGAATGAGAACATTAATTCGAATAAAAGTCGGAAATGTGTTCGAGTTTTAAAATGAACTTAAAATTTGTCGCTAAAAATGAATTTCATAAAGGGAAATAATAAGAGAGTCCACATAAAAGGATATTGTTTATATCCTATAGAAATATGAGGAGAAAGTTTTCCTTTGAAGCGTTTCTTTAAAAATTGGTTTAAGTAAATAAAACAAGTTAATTTATCTTCATGTTGGCAGTAACTTTTCTATGTATAAACGTAAACTCTTGATTATGTAGAGAGATTATCTACTCAAGATGCGGACAATACTTTTTAAATAATTTAAAATATGATAAAATATAAACTATTATCCTATAAGTAAACAAGACCTCAGTATTAATAAAAAGTATCCCTTATATCAAATGACGGTAACTAATATTCAGTTCAATAATATTAATGGAGATCAAATTCAAGATATAAATAAATAAATATGTATTTGTGCAACCAATAATCTCAGTGCCACTATATTACAATATATTATTTGTACTTTATGTCTTTATATAATAATCTCAGTGTACTCGTATTCCTTAAATTTCTTCTGCTCAATGGAAAAAATTCTTTACTCTAATAAAAATTAATTAGACGAAAACATCTTAAAAGAAATATTTTTATCCATTGGGCAGTTTTTTTTCATATATTTTTCACATTCTTTCCATATTCATCCAACCTCTCCGAGCTACACAGAGATGAATGTATATTCAGTCTATGAATACTTGAATCCTGCTGAAGTGATCCTTAAATACAATGTTAGAAACCTGCGATAAAAAATTATGATGCTCATGTAGTAGAAAAGCAAGATACAGGAAAAACAAAACAAAGATGAAGAATGAAGATAGTTGCAACAACCTGGTCAATACAGTGGATCTGCAGAGTATACTTCTCTGCCATAAGCACCAAGCATGCAAGAATTATTTTTCTAAAAGCTGTAGATACAAGATTTTATGGTTTATAGGTTGAACTGTGTAGTGGTCATCTGTTGTTCTATACGTATGGCAGGAAGGTGAGGATTCTACCTCAAAGAAATTTATATCATAAATCATATATTCATTGTCAATAACAGAGCAGAAAGTAGCTGTGAAGCAATAAGTCTTATATCAAATAGTTTAAATTACAAGAACAGAAATCAAACAACAGAACATAATACTAACTTAGTTTTCCACTAAACACCAAAACACTATACACTACACTCGACGCGCGTTTCGCCGACAAAGTTGACATCATCTTGAGATGATTAAAACTCATAAGAGTTTTGATGATTAAAACTCATATAAATTTTAATCATCTCCAGATGATGTCAGCTTTGTTGGCGAAAGGCGTATCGAGTATAGTGTACAGTGTTTTGGTGTTTAGTGGAAAACTAAGTCAGTGTTATCTTCACACCAAAGGTTCCAACCTACTCCAGTAAACAGAAGATAAGTTAAATATTGTTAGAAAAAGATCATATAATTATGGTGGCGGACATTGTCCGCATAAGTTAAAATCACTTTTCAAATCACTTGTTTAATCCCTCAAAACTCTTATCGTATATTTCAAATAATTGATTCACACCTATTTTTTTAGAAATTATGATAAATAAAAGTACAATCTTGCATATATTGGGCTTAAAATCGAAGTGCCGAAGATACTACAGTTTACGATATAAGGATTCTTGAATATCGTAGGAAATAAAATATAAGCTCAGATATTCAGAAAATCGAATAGTTCTTTCGCAAAGACAAAAAAAACTTAAAATTGACAAAACATGTCACCTACAGCAACTGAAATCAGTTTCTCCTACTGAGTATCGTCTGCTTTATAACTCCCTTTAAAGTGAATATTATTATTATTATTATATTATATAGGTTTGGGCCTCATCAGCCACTGATCGCATGGGTAGTCCCTTGGCGATCCCCTCTTATCCGGGTCATTATCCAAAAATGCTATCCCATAAAAGGAGCAATTTAGGCACGTCCCCCGCCTTAAGCCTCGCCTCCTCTAGGATAACAGGGGTCCCTAATATAAGATACCTCTTCTCCTCCAGTGCGGGGCAGGTGTAAAGAAGATGAATCGAGGCCGGGCTGTCAGTCAACCTCAGCTTGTGCTTATATGCATTCAGGCTACTATGGTGGCCCGTTATGATTCCCACCAGAGTTCTGGCTTTGTGCCTGTTCAATTTAATGAATTCTTGGGCCCATTTCTCAATCTCTGAGTATTCGATGAAGAGTTTGGTTATTCGACAACCCGTTACTCCTCTCCATCTTTTATTGTGCTGGTCTCTTGCCCAGCCATTGATGCGGTCTCTGATCAGATTCCGACTTATTCCCACTGCAGGTTCTGGTCCATAGAGGTTTTCCCTGGTCCCTAGTCTGGCAAGGTCATCTGCAATTAGATTTCCCTTAATGCCATTATGCCCAGGTATCCATAAGAGTTCCACCGGTCCCTTCCCTGCCAAGTGGTTCAATGCTTCATAGCATTTATAGACCAGCTTCGACTTTGTCGTTGCTGAATTCAGGGCTGCCAACGCCGCCCTGCTATCCGAGCAGATACATACCCTCTCCTGGGTCCGATTTTGGTCCGCCCCCAGAACACCGTATGTAATTCCAACTAGCTCGGCCTGGAGTGCGGTAGTGTATTTGTCCAAGGGGAAGGTTTTACCTATCCCGTCGCGTCGTTTATACACCCCCGCACCCGCTTTGTTCCCACTCTTGGCTCCATCCGTGTACCAGATGTCTCCATTGAGCGGCAATCCAGCTCGACCCTCCATCCAGTCGGTCTTACTGGTGAGGGTGATCTTATATTTCTTGTCAAACAGGAAGTGGACACCTGTACTCCCAGAGGGCATCCATAGGAGTCCCTCCTCAGTAAAGTGAATAAGTTTTCTCTAAAAATTGTTTTTAATAACCTCTTTTGTGATATTTAAAAAATCATAATTATGCATGCTACTATAAATTTTGCATTTTTGATTCGATAGATGGTTTTGGCTGGCTTGACATTAGCGATAGTTATTAGTCTATTTTTTGTTTGTTTCTGAATATTAAAATGACTATTACTTGCCCTTAAAATGAACTAATTACTGATTTAATTAGTAACTTTCTGATTTAATTAGTAACCAGTTATGGACAGTGGTCATATATCGTCATACAATCGTAATATTTTTAGATAATAGATGAATATCTAAGATACAACATTGTGCTCATAATACCTCATATTATAGACGTGGTTTTGAGCAAGTATTTGCATTGGACAATTTCAAAATTGCCCAGGTGTGCATAGCGTATTATTTAAAATACCGAATTTATACAGCATTCAGGTGAAATCGAACACCCTGTGCGATCAAAAATATTTTTATAATATATACGGAATACCTCATTAACGCATTCTTAACTGAAACTGAATGCAATAAGGCGTAATTTATATAAAAGTAAATAATTAATATAAGAATTTTGTATAATAGTACTAATAGAAAACGATTTTCAATTAAATAATTGAAAGTTAAAAAATTATTTTGTATTAATATATATTATATTAAAAAACTTGTGCCCATAATTGGTATACTTTCACAGTCGATATACTGGGATTAAAAATATTTTGACGATGCCAGATCAACCTATATTCTAATTCAACTTAGTTCTAATTCAAAGATGTCAATTTCGTATGTATTTCTTATGTATATGTCAATGTTTATTTTTTCACAATAGTTTGAACACATAGAATGTCAGATTCAAGAATACAGAAATCAGTACCATTTTAAACCCACTGTGGAGTAAATATTTACGTACTATATAAGAATCTGTAATACCAATTGGTATCATAATAACAAATTTATTCCAAGGTAGCTCCGGTTATATTTTTCTGAATTGAAGTAATGTAACATGTAAATGCCTCTGAATAAATAGCAATAGTGTAAATAAATACTGCAAAATTACACATTTTCCAAGCTTTGTGAAACAGATTGCTCTATAAATATTGTTCTTTAGATTCGTGTCGGTATCTCCATCTACATACCATTTATGAAAATGAGTCTCAACCTAGGCAAGCCTCATTGTGTACCATGACGGTGCAGAAAAAAATTGAACAGGTAATCGTGGCACGTGTGATGCCACACGATTACAACCAATTGTTGCACGCCCTCTGACCATTGTGCCTAATTTAATAATACTTTTGCTGACTAAATACAGTCCATTCATCGATTTGTTGTATCATTATGGCTTTGTAGGTATTTGTCATGGTGTCAGAGGCTTGTTTTGTTTTATATTACCAATGAAAATTTAGAATTTGTTTCGTTTAACGACAAAATTACGATCACTGACATACACTGCCGATATCGCTTGGGAAATAATTGGGTGTCATAGCTTAATTTGTCATGTAAGAGTCATTGTGATTCTTTGTATGTTGGCGAATATATCGTACTAAACGTGAATAGTTCAGTGGACAGTTATAAAGAATAATCGATCTCGCATTTTGCAATAATGAAGCAATATTGCGTTGGGTAAAAGAATTTATAATTCACCATATAACTAAGGCAAATAAGGAAATATATTTCTGTTCTGTAGTAAAATATTTTTTGTATGGTAAAGTATGGAAAACAAATATTTCCGTATACAATACATTTGTCATTGAAAGGAAGAAACTTGTGGCCAAGGGAAAATATGAAATTTGTGGCCATTAGCCAATATAGAACTTTGTTTTCGTTTTTAGAAATATTTTATTTCTAATATATTGAAACAATTCTATTATAATATATTCATGATTTTGTTATTAAATGATATTGAACTAAGGTAGCAATGTGTAAAGAGTGATTATTGAGATTTATTGTAAAAGAATTTAACAAATTAATCGTGACGAAAACTGTACGTGAAGTGAGACAGAAAAGGAAGAATAGCAAGTCAAGTTAAGCTGCCCTCCGCTATAGTACTGTCCCCATAAGCAATTTCTCGTAAACAAGAAAATTACGCGGTAATATTTGAAAGAGAAAGTTGAAAGTATTCACTTTAATATTAACAAATGATTTTCTGAAAAACTGAAACATGTCAACCTTATTTTTTAGATCGACATTGAATTTTATTGTTTCTAGATTTTGTATTTGAGTCGTGAAGTCATTATAGATTATTTTAAAATGCAGCACCTTCTTTTTTAATGAAAATTAATGCCTTAAAGTTTTTCGAGTACAATGGTACTCGATTTAGGGGTTCTTCCATCTAGTTGGAGTATTTTCCATTTATTTTTATGAAGGATTTTACCGTTTTACCATTAATTGCCCTTTATAATAGAGAGGGTATTTTATTCTTGAACAAAATTATTCTCCATTAACAATCTGATAATAATTCAATAACTGAGCTATTAAAAATTATTCCATCTGCCAATAAAAGTATAGTCGAGAAATGACCAGACATAACCAAAATGAAGAGTCCCGTTTTATTCAACCCAAATTCTTAGGTGGTGAATATCACCCTCATTGATTGAATAAAAAAACTGCTAAAGCTAGAACTAAATCGAATCAAATCAAATAAAATATTCTTGAAGGTCGTAAAGTCCTGAAAGAAGATTTCCTATCCCATCCCAACCTATATATTTACTTTAACTTGATACTATCTATGCGATTTGTGAATTCTTTAAGGATAATTGCGACTAATTACTGTAATTATGACGTTGTGCTAGTCTATTCAAGAAAAAGAGTAGTTTTACTAGAAAAAAATAAATAATAAACTTTAAAACGTTGTAATTTTCATCAGAATGTAACATGATACCTTCACAAATTTGTATGCAACAATCTAAATCATCCTCACTAACTCTTGTACTAAATATATTGTAACGAATTTACTAGAAAGTTCTTTATTTCTCGAACACTTATTTACAACTTAACTATTCACAAGTCCAACTAACTAACTAAGTTTCTTTCTACCTTAACTTTATAAACTAACTTTCGCACTGTATATCACTTTCTTCGCACTGTATCACTCACTATCGCGGTTCAAATTCAACTAACTGATGGCCAGACGACACAATTCTTATATAGGCAATGGAACGTCTCTCCAGGCGTTTCTAGATAGAGAACTTTGGCGAACCTTCTAGTATAGAACGCACTGGAAGTTAATACCGCACGCTCTCAAGGTTTCGAATATTCCCGGCGTTGGGGATCGCTCGAGGCGTTCGTGACACTATGTACCTTATACAGATAGAACTCTTCTTTTGTTTGCAATTTTCCAACAGTCAAGAAATCTGAAGCGATCTAAATGGGGGATACACATTGAAAAAATATGGAAACACCCATTTCCACCAACATTACTAATGCTAGTGCTTGGAATAGAACGTTGGAATGCTAGTTCAACTTGTATGCTCTAACTCATGATGAAGTTTAAACCCAGTTGTCTGGTGGAAATGAGATAGTATTCTTGAACTTCAATGCATGATATAGAATAAAATTTGATTCTGTATATCCAGAGGCTTCTTCATTAGGGTTACCTCAACTGGTTAAATGGGGTCCTATCTCCCTCAAACTTTTTTTAAATATTCTTCTTTTTTTTCATCAAATAAATATGATTCTAAAACTATTTATTAACGTTTTAGTTCTAATATTACAGCATGTTTTTATAAGTCCAATCACTTTCTCCGTTCGGTAAAAAGTAAATAATATACTCGAGGAATGTGAGCTTTCGAATTTCAATTATTCTAGATTTTCTTTACGCCGTTATATGCAGTTGTGTTTGCTGTCTGTTTGATTACTTCCTCATAGATTCCATATTTCGTTATATTTATAAATACTATTTTTCAAACATAACACAAATTGAGCTTCAATCAGTGAAATCATAGTTAATACATTTTTTATTTCTTCATTAATTCTTCTGAAGATGGTGATGGTATAAACAACATCAATTATCATTAGACTCAAGTTACTAAAATTCACAAGATAAAACTTCTGCTTAATTCCCATCGGGATTAGTGAAGAGCAACATTCTTCTATCGTGCCAAAAGAATTCCATAACATTTTACAATTAAAGTAAGTTAAAAAGAAGAAATAGTTTAATACTTTAATGTTAATATAACACCTTCTACCTCGAATGATCTTCAAATAAGGATGACTTTATTAATTGCATTAATATATTATGTTACATTAACAAATTCAATTTTCATTTACCTTCCTCCAAATTGTCATCTCACAATATTAAACTTTGACTAACGCCTTTATTAAAAGCATGCGCCTGTGGTATCTCTATCTGGTTAGTGCCCCTATTTACCTGTCAGATGACTTGCAGAACTAGGAGATGAGCTGAAACGAAGGAGATGATCTGATGCTTATACTGTAATATGCTATATGCGCATCAGTCTTAAGCCGTCGTCTATTGCCATATTTGAAAACACGATAAATATCGCCGATTATGCCACAGGCTTAATAAAATACTAGTATCACCGTATGACCAGAGGCGTGCTGAAAATTATATTCGGACTGTATTTACTAATTTTTCCTATTATTCACGTAAATCGCATGCCAAACTGGTCCTTGTTGTCAGTGTTTTATCATCTATTGCAGATGCTTTCTTCAGACCTATTTCATGGGTAATTGTTGGATCAGGAAAGTAATTTACGGTGTTGATTATTACGGTTCCCGTATTAATTGCTTCACACTTCAGGAACTAGATTTTAACTTCAGGAATTTTTACGTTTTCACAGGAACCGTTCAAAGATATTTCTAAATATCTATGAAGTGAGTAGTCTCTATATTAAAGTTGTTGGATTAAAGTTGATTTCTATATCATATAAAAAGTACTACTTAAAGTTATTATATTATCATCCATCTTATTTATATACACCGGGTTTTTAGAAAATGGAGAAGAAGGTTGTCAGGAATAAGAATTCAGATAGTCGACCATTTATTGGCAATTCTGATTTCTGCTGATGAACAAATAATATATCGCAAATTTCGAAGAAAATATTAACTACCTACGTACTTAAAAATTTCCAAGAAGAATACTTAATATGGAATATAGATATAAACATAGACAAAACCGAATACCTACGATAGAAGCAAAGCAAGTAGATCCGGAAGAAAGATAAAGAAGTGCGAAGAATATAAATGCTTTAATAGCATTATATCGAATTGAAAGAAACATAGAGGAATGTTTGAATTTAGATTATAGTTGAGTATATTTTAGTAATTTAGCGATATATATATATATATATATATATATATATATATATATATATATATATATATATATATATATATATATATATATAAGCCTATTGTTATTATATTACTTAAGTGGTTTTTCGATTTTAACATGTGTATTAAAATGTGGTTGGTATTTCAAGATACTCAAAAATTGGGTGTCGTAGTTATACATCATTCAATAATCATCCCGAACTTTACATCCCGAACAGTGGCGTCACTGAAAAAAGAAGCACAGGTAAGCTTTGTTCAAAAGTTTTAGCCTATATCATTATTCGGGTACTTGGTGCAAATCATCACCAATCAACAACGGATTTATTAGTCAAGAAATCTGCGAGATTGCATTCCCTTTAAGCACAAACAATATGTTAATAATACCAGCATATGCATATTTCAGTAATAACATAAGTAGTAGAGCAAAGGGGCTATCAGAACACCCTCGGATTTGTCCGCGGACATTTGATGCGGATGGCATGTGGTCATTGTTGATCTGAAGAACTCTTGGCGCAGGTATAAAACAGGTCTGTACAGGTATAAAACAGGTGTGTATTGGTTTAAAACAGGTATGGTGGTATTAGGAAAAAAACATGACGTCATTAAACAGGTTACCATACCTGTTTTAAACCGATACACACCTGTTTTATACCTGTACAGACCTGTTTTATACCTGCGCCAAGAGTTCTTCAGATCAACAATAACCACATGCCATCCGCATCAAATGTCCGCGGACAAATCCGAGGGTGGTCTGATAGCCCCTTTGCTATACTACTAACATACCATACTATTTTTATTCATTGCATATATATTTGGAAAAATACACTTAGGCCAATAGCAGCAATATTACATGTACGTTTATTAATTATGTCTTTTCAATAAACCCATTATCGATGAGTATTGATTACAAACCGAACTACTTAAAATGTTCACTTGAGATTAATCTGGCAGTCTTTGTGCACGCCACTGACCGACATATCTTTAACAGCTACAAATAGAAGGGCTTGGCGAGAAAATTGAAAGTCTAAATCGTTTTCCATTAACTCCGCATAATAGAGACGGCATGTCTGCGGATTCTAAAAAAAGTTAATAGTTGTTTTATGAATTGCTGCCACTGCTGGAATTAACTTTGTCATTGTAAAGATAAATGGGCCTTTTGGTAATGCATAATGGAATTAGTTGTAAGACCATATCGCTGAGTAACTCCGCAACGACTTAAGTCCGAAGATATTTACGGACGGTAGTTGGTTTATGTGATACGATCGAGAGGACGATGAAGAGGATCATGCGAAGAAAGAAGACACTGCACTGCGTGATATGTTCGATTTTTTGTCAGGCCAGATAGTTTAATTCGAACTGGGATGACATATCAAATATGTGTGATGATATAAATCATCAATATGTATCCATATATTTCATATTTGTCATCATGGTTTATGTATATAGGTTATAGTTACGTTTTTAATTTTGCAACCCTATTTGAAATACCACGTAACGAATACAACATAAAATAAGCTGAGATAATAATGTCAAACTTGTAGTATCAGTGTACATGATGACCCACTAAAAATGACAATGCAATAAATTGTGCTGAATCAATTGTTCCTTTCTTCGAAAATAGTATTTGTGTTAACATAATAGGTCATTTATTTTATATGGTAGGTGGTTAGAAGATATCGCTTTGATAATATTTGGAATTTAGCTTTATCAGCATGACTATAATCAAGGGGGCAGTGGGGCACTAAACCACACTTTATCCATATGAGAAATATCCCTCTGTTCTCTGAGAGAGGCTTTCATATTTTTGAAATATTAACCAGTTATTTATCACAAGTGTAGTAATATTGTATTTTTTTTATTTCTTATTTTTTTTTAATCTGGCCATTTTATTAAACTGTATAACTAACACAGAAAATGTCATCGGTTCCACTTTATTTTATCTTGTAGTCAATACTTTTGTTAAATCGGCTTCTTCAAGATATTTATATACTATTTAAGAATAGATTTTAAAATTTACAACTACTAAATCCGAGTAATTTAAGAGTATCGTGTTCCTAAACCTAACATTTCAGGAAAGGAACTTTTCGAATGAACAATCGCTGGTCTCCAGGAAAGTCGCTTTACTGGTTGATTCCATTTATTTCATGATCGATTTATTATTTTCGTTGATAACCCTGGGTTTCTAAACATTGAAACCTACCAAGTTGTAAACCTTCGTTTTTTTACGGTTATTTTCAGTGCTTTGTGTGTTTCTATGAGAAGTTAAAATCATGCCTCGTCATTTGAAAAAGTATTCCCGTATATATGTTCGTATAAAAAAGCAAAAGAGGAGTTCAACGCCTGAATATCCCCAGAGAGTTCAACTTTCTAATACAGAGGAAAAGGAAAAGACAACTTAATCATTGAGTTTCCGAAGTTCTTGGAGTCACTAATCGTTGTCTTCGTCCGTAGCTAAACATGGTATGCTTGATGAATATGATAATTTTTAAAGCAATTTGGCCAATGATTTAATAAATATAAATAATCTAAGTGACTTTTTGAGTCCTTTACTAAATTTTTGCCAATATAACGGAGGTCTGAGTTTATTCACTGGAAGAATATTTAATTTGGCAGTGAAAGTTATAGTTTCCTGTCTAAATTTCTTGTTCAGAAGAACTGTGATGAATTCTTCTAAGATTGAAAAGGAGATTGAAGAGAAAACCAATAGTGTTTATAAGTGTAATATAAGACTTGCTTATGTCAGTGGAGTGATCGGGAGTGGGATAGAAATAACGCTCCGTTTTTTCTGTAATGGATCTTGCTTCGTGCATCTAGATAAGTAGCTACATATTACAGTCTCCTTATGCTTATAGCACAACAGTAGCTAGAAGACTGCTATGAAGAAACTGAAGACTTTGGTAATCTTTCCTATAGCTCAGGGTAATATTAAATTGTAGCCAAGAACTTAACCACTTGGCTGACTTAATAATAAAATTTTTATTTTCTTATCCTAAGCACTGATTTTTATTTCCCAAACTTAATGTCTTCATTACAGGACCAAAGTACATACGAGTACATGAAATCAACTAGCGGTGGCTGAAATTTGTTTTAAAAGAAAAAAAACTTCTAGATGAGATAGGGGTGTGGGATATCTTTTAGAATAAGCTTAAAGTGGAAGATTAACTTAAGGGAATAAATGAAATTTCATTTCTTTGTCACTTTTAGACATCAGTGTCTCCTTCAACCACGTATCTATAGAAGCGGAGAAGTAGCTTATTGTCGACCAAACGTGGCTACCATGGCACCACATAATCATAACAGTGGATCAGAATCATATAACGAGAGAATGAGACAACAATAGCCTCTGAATTTCTTTTGAAACCGCTGATAGGATGATTAGCGAAACGTCAAGATTAATTCGATGACCACCATGACATACCGTGGAAAAAATTGCTTCATTAAGTAATAATCCAGATTAATTCTTTTACATTTATTTCACCGCAGAATATTTATGTTTTTTTAAATTACTGATATATTGACATTTCTCAGTACAATATAAAAAGTTTCGCAGAAACTACTCCCAAACTATTTCCCACTCCATCTTCCAAAAAGACTGAAAGGCTGCATAAAAATAATGGAATAATGAGCTCTGGGGAATTTAGTTCAATTCATGAAATTAATTAATTTGTTCCAGGATCACATTGGGTGAAATTTGACCCAATTTTAGATCTTCATTTGAGTACACTTATTTCAGCAAGGACACGTTTTGACAAGTACAAATGTTAGTATCTTATTTTGAAATACCTGTAAAAATATTAGAAGGTATTTACTGGATATTAAAATAAGTATTTCCAGATATTGAATTCACTAACTTATAATAATAGGTACATTATTTTTTAATAATCCCTAAACTAATTATCTAAACTATCAGGAATCTCAAATATTTTGTTTTCTTTAGTTTTAAATGACCAATTTAGTTACACTGTACGCAAAACTACTCAAATACATAATTTGTAGTATCTGTAACGCATCTTTGACACAATATGTTTCGTTATTTCTTTTGGAACTATTTTCTTAAATTAAAACCAACCATATTAAACGTGACTTCATGTATCGGTACGAGAAGTTAATACTATTCTAGATAATATAGTAATATATTATAAACTAATATTTCAATACATTTTCTATAGTCAGAGCATAGAAGTGATAAAGGTAGGTAGGTAAGTAATTTACAGGCTGTAACGTTGAGGTGATATATGCCTATATGCCGTTACGTTACAATGTTGTAACTTTTTGAATGGTGATTAAGTGAAAGTGGAAGTTAACATACTGAATAGTCATAACAAATTTAGTTTTGATGCATATATCTGTACTTTGAGTTCATCAGGAGCGAATCATGTCATAATCAACTATTTGCGTTATTATAACTAAGCTAATTTCACTTGTTGAGTAGCGTGGTATTCAGGGCGTAAATCACTAGCCTACTGAATGACGTAATAGAAGTGTTTGTACACTCGTATACATTTTTTATTTTACATTTTGTAAGGCATTAGCGACACAATGACGGAAGTTTTAAGGTCTCTGTCCACTACGCCGTACCATACTACGACCTTAACCGTATCGAAAAATGCAAACAAATATAATTTGCAAAATATTTAAAATATTCTCGCCGTCAAATTGTTGCTGGTCCGGTCATGGTATGCTACGGTGTTGGCCGGTGATGGAACGGTGTAGTGGTCGTTGTCTGATACAAATTGATGCAAATTATATTTTTTGGCATGTGTAGATACTGTTACGGTCCTAGTATGGTACGGTGTAGTGGATGGAGACCTTAATGGTCCAGAATTAACGAGTTGTATTTTGATTATCACTAGTTAGTGTACTAATAATATCAACTACCTGACTTTCAATCCTTATTGGAAAAAAGACTGGTCTAACGGCCTGATAGGGATCGTAGCCTTTAGTCAACTGTATTTAAAGGGTAAGCAAGACTACTGCTCTGCCATATTTTCATAATGTCGCCTAAAATGTAATTAAAAATTTAATACTTCAAAAATAATGCTGAAATATAAGGTAATGCTGAAATATAATTGAAATTCTACGATATCTGAAATGTGGCATTAACAGAAAAACTACCGAAGCTAGTTTCACATACAAATACAATATCCAGCTACAGAACGGAGACGACCAAAATGAATCCTTCTGTAAACCCTTCCACTCATTATATTGAGCGCTAGGTTTCCTGTAAGGGTCGATCATGGCCGCCCGATTGCGGAGCGGGTTAAGAGTGCTGAAGTAGATAAAATAATGCAAAACTGAGATTATGTGAACGTGCGGTGAATTTAAATCACGGACTGATTGATCGACTAGTCGTGTGGTGACGTCTGCTGGGGTTCAGTTCATTTCGTCGCCCTTTGAGTACGGCGATCACATTTTATTCATAACCTTAATAACATGGTCCTAATTACTTTTTAATTTTGAGTGTTTCGGTTAAAGCAATCCGCTTGACCGATAGGCGGTGAAAGCCAATTACACTTTTATTTGCGTATAACTTTTATGAAAATAAAAGTATATTTATAAATATCAAAGTATTTTTTTTTCATACTGCCATATAAAGGTAACAAAGTTATAACAAAAGATTTGCATAGAATTATCTACTCATACTCAAGTAAGAGGCTCACCATAGGAATCGTTGAAGCGGTAAATCATACAAAGTTGTACAGTTATATACCTAATCATATGGTATCAAGAAATCATGGATATCTATGGGTGTCTCAGTTATAAGTATTGGATTTCAATTGCGTGCCATTTGTGTCCTGTCAAAATTGGGCGTCAATATTTAACGACTCAAACTATATCTACAAACCATACGACGACAACATGCCTTGATTAACAGTTCAATAACGAATAGTTTGTGTACAACTGTTTTATGAAAGTGAACCATCATTTACAGTTCCATTAAGAAGAATTCGCATAAAATTATGACAAAATGAAGCGCCTACAACATATAAAATTCAGTTTACACAACTATTAAAAGTTAGATTATTTACAACGTCGTACATTTCTGAATTGGGTGTTAAAACAGAAATAAGATGAGGGTAATTTTTGCAGAAGGTGGTATAATTTGTAGAGGATAGTCGTTAAATGTTGATGCTCTATTTTTGACAGAACACAGATGGGGCGCAAATAAAATACTATAGTTCCAATTGAGATCTACTGGTGATTAAATATATTGTTTAAATAATTGGTGATAATATTAGAATTACGTTCCAGTGCAGTCTTGCTGAAACGATATTTGAGGCAGCTTATTGGTATTGGTATTATTGGTAAAATAAGTCTTATCAGACTATAAAGATCATGGAATCGAAATTTATTATCTTCAGTTTTTTATATACCAGTTGAAACACCCATAATCGACAGTCAAAACCACTTTATTGATTAATATATGTGTATGTTGTTGGAATTTAATTACTATAATGAAATTGATTAATATAAATTTGATTAGGGTCATATTTTGTCTTTTTAAGATGCTTTAGAAGTTCATATGGTTCGAATAATTCATCTCTCAATTCTGGCATTGTATACCAGACTTTTGTTACGTAACAATAAGATGGATTTACGACCAAGTAACCAATAATGCTTTTAAAATTTCATTCCTCTTCATCCAGATATACGTTTTCCATGTTAATCTATTATCCAGGTGTACCCAAGTACTATATTGTATTATTTGCTTCAGAAATCTCTTTGTTCTTCATATCCACGTTTACCATTTGTCTATTACGTTTGTTAAATGTTACATTAACGGGTATCTCCTCTTGCATTTTTTTATTGTTTGACCATTCCATTATCTTATGTAAATTGTCTGATTGATCCGATTGGGTTACTATTTTTGACTAAGGTATCAGTATCGTCCGCAAAGTGACAGTTAGAGATTGTTAATTGACTGAAATGTCTGCAGTAAATAATATACAAAACAGGGCCCAAGATAATACCCTGAGGAACACCGACATTTATTTAATGTATACCAGTTACACTTATTTTATATCTTACATAAAAGTATCATTCTTCAAGAGAATATTCCAGAATGATGTAATGTGAATGAAATATGTTTTTTGTTTAAAAAATAAACACTTCTAGGGTATTCTATTTCACTATGCAGCATATTAACAATCATCTTGTCTGTAATTTTGCACAAACTCATTGACCCATAGGATTTAATTTCGTACATAGTTTCCCTGGTTTTGGAATACGTATAATTTTAGCAAGAATCTATTGTACAGGGAAATAACTTATTATCAAAATTGCGGTCATAATTTATTAGAAATATAATTCGCTTTCTCGGTAGGTTAGTTATAATTTCTGCAATTATAAGGTATGTACATATCCACTCAATTTTTTCTCGTTGAGGTCTTTATTATATTTTCCACGACATACACCAGGAGTTGCTAATTTAAGTGGAAGAGACCTCATGAATTCATATACCAGTAGGTATATCATTTTCTCCATTAACATCGTCTGGTACGGGCTGAAAAACTTCTAAATACTTGGCTAACACATCAAGTTTCTCTCGACCGGCTTTTAGTCATTTTCTGTTCAAATGTGTGGTGTCTGACTTTTTGGTAGTTTATGTTTGTTAAATATTCTATTTTCTATTTATCTTATCATCTGGAATCTTCATCTGTTGCCATTTTTTCCTTAATTTCCGTTTTTTAAGTACCTACATGTAATTTATTATAATTGAGTATTCTTTCTGATCCCGTATATTCTTCTTGTTTTGCGTTGTTGATTTTCAAGCAGCTTGTATTTGTTTAATAAACATCTCGATAGATTTATTTTGAGATGATTGCAGTGCAATTTTCAAATTAAATTTTTCTGAAAATGATTCTGAAAAGCGCCCAGTCTGTTGTTTTATTAACTAGTCTATGCAGCGGATGCCTTTTTCTTGGTAATGAAGTTGAATCAGCATTTATTGGAGTATTCTGTGTTATCTAGTATATCTTCATTTGATTCAATTTCTACTATACTATTCTATTCTTTCTGTATACTTCTTCTTTTGATACCCTCTATATATACCCTGTATATATATTCTCTGTATTTTCTGTATTCTATACTTTCAGTATACCTTTTGCTGCAAAATTGTCTAGCAAGTCAAGTAGTCGATTTTGATCGATTGGCTAGCAAATTTTAGTTTATATATTGAAAGGTGAATTAGGTGCATTTCTTGATTTATACTAATTTCTAAATAAATAGCTTTAAACCGTAAAATGGCCTTTTCCACACGTAGAATATCTCTATCTCGAAATTGAGTGGCCGAGAAAAAATAAACCAACACATAAATGCAGAATAGGTGTTTTATGAGACAGTTTTACTTTTTTCAAATAATCCACCATCGTGCTCTCTCATGATCGATGGATAGGGTGGGGTGTGTCCTATCCACATCAAGATCAATAGATGTCATCTGGTAGACGTCCTTAATCAGAATCAGTCGAAACCCGATTGATCCGACACGATTTAATTGAGTGATCGTGCTAACAAAAAATATTCTCAAATAGTCCACCATTGTACTTTCTCATGACCAATGTACCTGGTAGAGTGTGTTCTATCCACCTTAAAATCAATAGATGTCCTCTGGAAGACGTCCTCAATCAGAATCAGTCAAAACCAACCAAATCGATTCAACACGATTTAGTTAAGTTATCGTGCTAACAAGAATAAATGCCGACGACAACAATGACACACACAGCAAAAAATTTTTTAAAACCGTTTTTTTTTTGTTTTTAGGTCGAATAACGAAAAATAAACCCAAAAAGAAAATTTAGTTTTTTCAATTTTTCTTTACACAATTACATTACTTTTCCGCTTATAGTTGAGGCGGAAAAGTAATATACTAATTTTACATATTAAAAATAACACTTTTTATTAAATTATCACTTACTCTACTCTAAAAATAAAAAAAAAATTATTATTTATTTTTAGTTATTATACAATTAAAAATCCTTGCTTGAATTAACTAGATTAAACATCGCGACCATTAAATGTTAATTCTATTTACGCGCCGTCCATTGTTCTAATTTCTCCGGACGGTATCCTTGCCCCCCGAGGGCGAAAAGTCAGAACCTATTATGGCATGTCCCGGCATTCAAATATCCCCACACGAATAAATCGTCGGATTTCAGGAAATGATATGCGACTTCAATAATCATCCATTGTTATTTTGTTTACAATGAAATGCGTGGGTCTCCGAAAACTGGTTAAAGTAGAAGGTCGGGACGTCGTAACACCTTTCGGACTCGTAGGAAATTAAGAATAAATTACGAAACACCAGGGTGTCGGTAACGTATCGCTATTTGTTACCAAATTCCAAAACTTTAGTTGTACTTGTTAATTCTGTTGGGTGGTGTGGTTGATAGTTTTTAAAACTAATAACACAAGCAAAACAAAATTTTGACATTTTGAAAATAGATTTGGGTTCGATAAATGAGTTATTTACGCTGATTTTATATCTACCTTCTGTTTTTGCCCCAGACTATTGATCAACTGCATAATCAGAATAAATTAAAAACTAAAGAGAAAATTGTATTTTAATAAATATTATATTTAATAAATATTAAAAAACATAGTAAAACGAAACATCATAAATAGTTTTGAGTCACTTTTTTATTTTTTTCTTTGAAAAAATTTATCTTTTTCTTTGAAAATCTCTTCCATTATAACAAAAAACTTCGTTTTGTAGTTTTTCTTGTGTAATCAGAGAAAGCGGATAGATGGAAGCAGTACTTGGGAAATTTATACGAGGGTCAGGAATTAGGAGAGATATTAGAGGAAGAATCTAGCATCGATAGGGAAGATGTAGGAAAACCTATATTGAGAGAGGAATTTGAAATAGCACTAAGGGAGCTAAAGAACAATAAAGCGCCGGGTGTAAATAAAATACAGGCGGAAATTTTGAAATGTGCGGAACAGAAAATAGTAAATAGGATGTTTGAACTGGTAAAATACATATACGAAACGGGCGAGATGCCGGAGGATTATAAGAGGAACATTATCGTTACTATACCGAAAAAGAGAGGAGCCAACAAATGCGAGAACTTTAGAACGATTAGCCTAACTTCCCACGCGTCAAAAATCTTAACCAGAATAGTGCAGAAGAGGATGGAAAATAGAGCGGAAGAAATACTAGGAGAAGACCAATTCGGGTTTAGGCGAAATAGGGGAACTCGCGAAGCTATTCTGGCGTTAAGAGTAATGTTAGAGAAAACAATAGAAAAAGGAAAGAACGCTTATATAGGATTTGTAGATTTAGAAAAAGCTTTTGACCGCGGGAATGAAGTATAGAGATAGGAGAGTAGTACACAATCTATACAAAAAGCAAACTGCTGCTATAGAAATAGAAGGGGAAAGAAGGGAAGTAGGTATCCGGAAAGGAGTAAGACAAGGATGTACGCTATCACCACTAATTTTTAATCTGTACATCGAAGAGGCGATTAATGTCGTAAAAGATGCTGAGATTCGTGGATGATATAGCAGTATTAGCATCTAGTAAAGAGGAATTAGAATCAGCGTTTAACGAAATGGAGGCAGTGTTGACAGAGGATTACGGAATGAGGGTGAATAAAAACAAAACTAAAGTGTTAGTGTGTAGAGGGCGCGAGAGCAGAGCAAAAACGAAAGTACAAATTAATAATGAAAGATTGGAGGAAGTTAAAGACTTCACTTATTTAGGAAGTAAAATAAATTGGGATGGAAGAAGCGATAAAGATATAAAACAAAGAATAGCGCAGGGTCGAGTAGCTTTTAACAAAAAGAAAGCACTTTTATGCTCGGGGGTAATAAACTTAGAAACAAGGAAGATATTTTTGAAAACGTATGTATAGAGCACGGCGCTATACGGTTGTGAAACCTAGACGGTAGGGGAAGCAAGTCAAGAAGCTTTTGAGATGTGGTGTTACCGAAGAATGATGAAAATACCGTGGACTGATAGGGTTAGAAACGAAGAAGTCGGCGAGAAAAAAAGTATGTGGAAAAACATAAAGAAGAGAAGAGACAGAATGGTAGGCCACTTGCTGAGGCATGGGGGAATAGTCCGCTATGTTTTGGAGGCAGAAATGGGAGTGAAGAAAGGCAGAAGTAGGCCTAGATTAGACTACTGCTCGCAAATAGTAAGGGTTGTAGGTTGTAGCACAGTTAGCAAATGCGTAGGTTAGCACGAGATAGGAGAAGCTGAAGGTTAGCGTCCAACCAGTCTTAGGACTGATGACCTCATTACGATGAATCATTCCTTGGATGTTCTCTTCTCAGCATCCAACAGTAATCTGCCATCATCGCCACATCCCATCGACCCTGGTATCACCTTTCCATCTCCTTAATGTCTTGATGGAACTTTTCACCTTGCTCTTCACTAACAACACTAAGATTTTCTGGAAAGTAGTCCAGATTAGCATGCAGAAAATGAATTTTTATGCTCATGATACAACTAAGTTGCTTAAACGTATGCGTTGACAATTTTGTTATACTGCGGATGTTTATAATAAAAAAATACATGGTGAAATATTAAATACAGCTTTGGATATTGTTTGTTTTCTTTTGATCAAGTAAAAAAATTGAAGCGCCTTTATTAAATTATATACACATATACTATTCATTTCATCGCTATTTGCGATATAAAAACTCAGGAAATGTCTAGCCTGAGCCTAGCCATAAAAACAAGCCAAGGTTATGTTTTGAGATTATTAATTTGGCAAATAGCGATGAATAGACTATACCTATAACTTTGAATGAAATATTTTAAGATCCATTAGAGAACTGCAATACAAAATTATATTCACAACATTAACAATAGTCAACATTTTTATATTAGAATATTAAGTTTATGTATTCAATCTTAGTTATCAGATACATTCTAAAAAACTACCCTTCAAATAAATAGCTTCCTGTATCAACCCACTCGCGGAAACGTGGCAGCTATGTAAAATTCCCTCCGTGTCGTATGTGGGGTGGTTCCGCCACCCAACTCCCTCGAGGACGACTTAATAAAAGTTAAGGAAATTTTAGGGTAGTGCCTGAAAAAAGGAGAACGAGATAAGAGGAGAACGTTAGAGTAAAGTAAAAGGTGGCCCACCTAATATGAAGTTAAATGAGGGGAGTTCGAAGCTGCACGGTAATTTAATAAAGGGTTATTGCAGTAGTGATAATTAAATCCATCGCTTTCATTTCCATTGGGGATGCGGAATAAGTTTATAAAAATATATGTGAAATTTATATTTATGTGTAATAATATTTACATTAATGTTTGAAAATTAAAGTCTGTATTCGTTTGACCTCTAATATATATTTGTAAATATCTGTCTTAATTAAAACTACGAGTATTTTTGTTTCTCAATTTTTAATGTATTAAAAATAGTAATAACTAATTATATATATTAAGAAATTAGGACAACAATAGAACTACATAGTCAGTTAAAAAAAGATTTATACGCACAAAAATCGAAGTCTTAGACAGGGGAAGAATATTGCACATAAAGACGAGGACACACACTAACACTCACAATCAGAAATAAATGCGTTGGGTATTGAACATAGACATATAATAACCCCTACAGTACTAGGTTTAGTTCGTCATACCGGATATGTACTGGAATCAAACAGGAATAGAACAATAGTATAGAACAGGTGATCCATCCATGTCATAGATGCAGAACTAGCTCATGACATATTCAAGCATTAGCTCCATCTCGGACTCTCTAATAAGGTGAACGTAAAACCTTATCACTCAGTAAAATAAATCATAAAATACCCTTAGTCATGATTTCGTGATGATATCTATTTGGAAATAGAAAATTCTTCCAGTGGAAACATATACAGGGTAGCTTCTGAACATTTAATTGTGTTCATGAAGACAACATCAAAATATGCTAAATATATGCTTTCGATAAGTAAATGGTGTATGTAGGATGTTTCCTTTTTGGCATAGATGTATGATTACCTCTGTTATTATTAGAGTTAAAGAAGTTTAATATGTAATATTTTTAGACAACTATATGGGTATTCTTAACACATCAACAGTATCAAAACAAATTTGTGTATTATAATATTGTAACAGATGCATGTAATGTTATTATAAAAAGTTTTAGTGATCAAACGGAGCTATTATGATAGCTTCCAGCCATGTTATTATTCACACCATCATTATGCATCACAAGGTAATATTAAGAAAGGTAGTACAGGATGTTTCCTAAGTAAATACAAAAAATTTAATAGCGTATTCTTGAGTCAATTTTATGATAAAAAATTAATATGAACATATGCCCTCAAACGCTTCGTTTCCAAGATACGGGGTGGTAAAATTTTAAGGAAAAATATATTTTTCTATAATATCTATGGTATCACTGTAAATATTTTTGTGAAATTTAGTACACACATTTTAGGCATCTGGAGGCACACAGTTTTTGCTTAATTAATTAATAATGAAATGAAATCAAAACTTATTAACATTAAAACAGTTATTATTGTTTTATTAAACACATTTCAAATTAAATTATAATAATTGCTGGAAATGAGCACCTTCAGCTATGATACAAGCTGTAGTCCTCTTCTTCATATTTTATCGCACATGTGCAAAAATACCTGGAGTATTTCGTATTCTGTCACATCCTTGAATTATCCGGTTTCTAAGATCGTCCACATTTTGAACAGGATTTGTATAAATTTATGTTTTCAAGTAACCCCATAGAAAAAATCCAATGGATTTAAATCAGGGAATATTGCAGGCCACGGTTGACATGGTAAGTTTGCACCTCGACCAATCCAACGGTTGGCAAATTGTTGGTTTAAAAATTCTGGGACAGTAAAACTAAAATGTCGAGAGCACTATCATGCTTAAACCAATTTCTATTTCTTAGCATAAGTGGGACGTCATCTAATAAAATGGGTAAATATTCTTCAAAAAATCGTCTGTATGTAGCACCATCAAGTCTCATTAGGAGGGAAAAAGGACCAATTAGAAAATCAGAGATTATTCCCACCCATACGTTTAATGAACATTGATTTTGACAATTATTTTCAACTATCACATGAGGATTTCGTTGCTCCAAATGTAGTTATTATGAAAATTCATAATCGTTTCTAGAGAAGTTAGCCTCCTCCGTAAATAGCACTTGGTCAAGGAATCTAGGATGTTGTACAATTTTTTGTTGAATCCATCGGCATAATTCTATACGTAGGAGATAATCTGTAGGTAATAATGGCTGCACGCGCTGAACATGATATGAATACAACTGGCTTTTCCTAAGAATGCTCCATACTAATTAATGACACATCAAGATGATTGGCAATTTTTTCGTGCTTGTTTCCGGATGACGTTCAATTTCATTCAAAATTTCTTCTTCCAAAGCAGAAATTCTTTTTGTAGTAGGCCTTCCTGAAATATCTCTCACCTTTGAAAATGAACCCGTTTTTACTAAGCGTTGATGAATTCTTGCAAATATTCGAACATTTGGGATTTGTCGGTTGGGAAATCTTTCTTAGTAAATCCGTTGTGCTGCTAAAGAATTTCCATCAGCCAGTCAATAAACAAAGTGGATGTCTGCCATTTCGGAGTTTGTATAGTTAACCGTTGTCAGGATATGTTACTTTTAATACATAATGTAACAGTAATTATTAAAATAAAGAACAGGAAACTTATAAACACAACAATAGAGACTAGAAAGTGCGTTTAAAATTCAAACACAAATCAAAATACAAACTTAATATGTATTATTTATGATTGTCAAAAATGATTTTGACAATCACTAACCATACTAATTTATAACTAACATGTATTTTGGAAACGAAGCGTTTGAGCACATATGTTCACATGAACATTTTTTCATAAATTTGACTAAAGAATATGCTCTTAAATTTTTTGTACTTACTTAGGAAACACCCTGTATATTTATTATTTATAGTATATTGCTAAATAGTTTTCCATTATTAATAACGTAGAATCAAATATGAATTTTCTGTTCATTGATATATTACTAGTTGCGATTACATTTTTATTTGAAGAACAACATATTGGTCCCATTAAACTCTACATTTTAAAGTAGCTGAAAAGTTTGCCGAAATTGTTGTAGCGTTAATTTTATCAATTAATATAACTATTAACTATAACTATCATATCTTATGAATATGGCCCAGTCCGGCTTTCGAAATATGTATATAAAATTTACATATTTTCAAAGTGCTTTTCTCTAAAGACTCGGTATAAATAAAGATAAGAAAAGATCAATTCTACTACTCTAAATTACCATTATCCTCGTTGCATCGTCCTTCCGCCAATTTATGTAATGGTAATCGCAAGAACACATGCCAGGACAATCAGGAGTTTAGGGAAAAAAGGAATATTTTAAAGTCGACTTTCCCCCAACAATAAGGCTATTAGTGTAATAGACTGACGGTCTGGACCATGTCCAGACTGGGTAAGGCAGCATTGGCGACAAATTGGGGTGAAAGATCACCTCTAAGACGTTTACTCTTTCTTCCAGGGGTTCTGAAAATGTTTAGAAACTATGCAAGGCGGATTGAAGAATGTAAGGAATATTCAATTTCAACATGGCATTGATTTCTTGTAAAATAATAGGTATAAAAATGTAATATACAAAATATGTCGCTATTTGTTGAATTAATACGAGTATTTAGTGAGTTTAAACTCCCAAATTATTTAAACAAATTACAATTCATTCAATAATTTGTTTTACCACCTGACCATTTCATATAAGCTAATACAGTAATAGACAAACTAAATAGTAAGAAATAGACTAAAAACAGATACAGTATGTATATCTTTATTCCGAAATGAACAATAATATGAGAAATAAATAAGGATTACTTTATTCCAAGGCTCACTATTTTCAGATATATTTTTGTTTGCTTCTTAATTAAATTAATACCTGATGATGACCTAAGATAGGGCGATAAATCAATATTGATTTTAATGGTATGGTAGCTAAAAGAAATTGGAAACATTCTGTGTGATACCTGATAACATTATAACCTATATAAATTGTAAATTTTATACAATGTATGAAATAGAATGTATTTTATACAATGTATACAATGCAAATTAAATGAAGACAAAACCTCTGGTCGAGATTCAACCAATTAGATTCAAAGTTTTGCATAAATTATATGATGAATATTTTTTATTATAACCAAATCTAAGAAAACGTTTTTAATTCGATGAAGACTTTCCTTATCTTTATTTAAAATTTCTGGCCAATATACCACATATCTAAATATAATGTAGCTCAGAAATAACGAATCACATAGCTTTATGTGCTGAGAATATCGTTGTGTATACATATATGTATAGTTCAGAGTTTATAATATATAATTTAGATGGCGATTGCCAATAAAAAGAGATATATCGTGGGACACAATCATTGTCAAATAATGAGAATAAGTATATAAATCAACAATAAAGTTTATGTTTCACTTAAACTTTACGAGTCTGAACACAATACCCATACTTCCAACTATAAAACACATGAATTTTCCCTGGTGCTCCCCATATTTTTTTCCTGGTGCTTTTCCTGGTGCTTTCTTTCCCACCATAATTTGTCTCTAGTGCTCGCTTACCTTATTTTCGACCAATTTTATTTCTTACTTCATGTTACTCTGCTTACCAAAAATGGAGCAATTGACAGTCTAATAAGAATCTCGTCGGAAAATGTATTCGAGTAAACTGAAGATTTCGTTCACTCAAAGTTTGAGAATACATTGAGGTCGTAGTTCAGAAATAAGTAATATTTTCATTTATTTGATTTCAACTGATTTTAATAAAGTGATTACCAATTGTAATTGAAAAAAATGTATTAGTATTATTATCGATTTTAAGGCAGGAAAAGCCATTGCATTTCACAATGGAAACATGTCGTATGTTTCCATTGTGAATTCCACGATTCCTTAAGAGATTGAAGAGAAAGAAAACAGAAAGCAATAAATTTATGTATATATAATACCACAAATAAAAGCACTAGTGCAGATATATTATAAAGGGAAAATCAAAATTATTAACTGATACCTTCTCTATCATATGGTTTGTATAAAGATTATTTGCTTGTGAGTCACAGGTATCAATCGTATAAATCAATCAACTGACATTTTTGAACAGTGTAATGCCTAAAACACATTTTAGAATAACAGTTAATATAACACAAATCCGTCAACCTATGACAGAGTAATGAAAAGGTCCTCCACAAAAAGATTCAATTGAAATGATATTTCCATCAAAATAAATGAAATAAGTTGAACAAAAATCAAAATAGATGAAACAAAAATGAAATAAATTTTACAGAAATATTGAGACGCCACTGAATCAAATTATGCAATAAAGCTAAGACGTGACTTCATAATTGCATTTTTGTTCGGCAAATTATTAACTGTCTATGCCGTACGTAGTTGATTGAAACATATGTCGCTAGACATATATGCTGGTAATTGTGACATATTAGTAACAATTGCGAGTAGTGTAGCATGTGATCCGTGCGTCGTCACTAAATTAATACACGCGCAAAGATGCATTATACAAATTGTAATTAATTTGTTAATACCATAGTATATTTGCTATGAACTACATGTGTCGCATATATCAATCAATACTTGAGATAACAAATTTTACTGTTCGTAAAATTTCCTATTCGAATTTGCGATAATTATCACTAGCAGAAGTATATTTATGTTACTTTTAGAAAAATAACAGTACGTGATCTAGTAACGTAAATCCAATAAAGAATAAGCATGGCAACTTCATTTAGTGGAATTGAATTAAGCCCGGAATCAATATTGGTGGTCCCTGGTTATCAATAAGAAAAGAAGTAACATCATTAGGGGATTGACCAAGGGTCACAGGGTAATAAACCGATGTTCGGAATTCCATTCCTTCTCACCCTTGCATCTTGAAAGTCATCCCTCTGTAATGTTTACACAGCTATTGACACTCCCAAGTCGAGGATCATCATTTTCTCTCTTCTGTCCTCTTGTCCATATCACAAGGAGATTGATGTAAGTTAGCGTCTTAGAAGTATAACGTAAACAAATCGCTTTCTTGCAGAGTCAGTAGAATATCCGTAGATCTGCGATAATATGGTATATTGAAACAAACATTGTATGATGGCGGGAATTCTGTGATTTATTTTTATCTCAAACTGATAAATTACATAGTGTGGGCAAAATAAATTCGGAACATAATAAAAGCCTGAAAATATCTATTTGTATTTAAGCGAATTATTATCTCTTTTGTTATTTTGATATTATATTATATAAACATGATATTATCGACGACTTTTTTATAGCAGTATTTTATTTTTCGAAGGAATGTATAGTATTTTAAATTCGACAATAATTAAAATCAAAAGCTGTCTAAATAGTCTGTCATAAATTTAATAAGGGAATGAAAAATTAATTATTCATATATTCTTCATTTTCATTTGCCATACCACTACTAAATAACTAAATAGAAGATAGTACTGTGAATGAACTTTTACGTATTTATTCCCATGTAACAGCAACAATGTTTGTAACTATATTTCACCATTTAAATGAAAAGTGAAGAATCAAAAGCTTGATAATAAATGAACAAAATTGAGAAATTCTTTATGAACCTATTTTGTTTATTATATTTCTCATTCCTTTACCATAACAGTTCCATATTCTCCTTTTTACAATATTCCACTTTCTGACGCTGTCGAATTAGAATTAAATAAATATAAATATAATGTACTTCTATGAAATTTAGCAGATTGTATTGCTTTTAGACTGTCTAATGTCCTACATATTTCGTAAAAAAAAAGTAAAAAAAATACAACGGCAACGATTCCTTGTCATAAGTGGTATTCTGAAGTTGTTTTAGTGGAATAATACTCTCAACTATTTAGTCTCAATATTAAAAATCCATTAAGCTCAAATAGGGAAAAATAGGAGACTGGATGGGAAAGAAATTTATTCTACTTCTCCTAATGTTCAGCAGGACTTTCGAGAGTTCACACAAAGCGTCAGAATTATTAGACAAAGGTTATAGTAATAAAATTATTGTTAAGTATATACTTGAGTAAGCGATATTTTTACTCCTGGTATTAAATTTCTATTTAACATACTATATTCATTGTGCTTTCTGTATCTGAATTGACAACAACTAACAAATTATTTTTTATACAATCTTACAGTTGTTCTAGCATTTCTTTGTGTCTGAGGCAAAATCCAATATATGCATTTTAGTATAATGATAAAATTGGTCAGTAATTATTTATTAAGGGAATAGTAATCCTGAGAAGGAGCTGGACCCTTGCAGCAACAAAAACAGCAGAATAATTGGTTTCACCAACCAAGAAATCGAGAAATGATTGACTCATCAAGCGGACTTTCCGGTAGTTAAAACTCTTCTCTTGATCTCTTGGTTTGCGAAACACTCGTCGAGAAACATGTTCATCTTTCAGTGTTCATGAAAACTGGTCTCCTGTTTTTATTCATGGGAAGAAAATAGTGCAGCAAAACAAATTCTTGCATAAGAATATGTGAATTAAAAAAATAGAACCAGTGAATAGAAAAAAGTTTTTAGAATAAGACAAATTTCAATATATGCATATTAGTAGATACTAATTCGTTTTAGTTAATAGTAACTAATGTTATTAAATGGTAACCACGTGTAAGACTAATAAAATCAATTGATAAATTGGGATAATATACACATTCTTCTAAGTGTTAGAACAGTTTTATGTCAGGAATCTGTCCTGGATCTCGAAAATCATTACATTTTGAATAAAGGCATACTCCTAACTGTAACCCATACTTGTTACACCTTATATATGTATATTTTAGAAGAAATCATTAACGTACACAAAATACCCCTGTTTCAATAAACAGCTTGTGTCTACAGCAACTTCCCTAAAGTTGCATAAAGAAAACCTAGGCCCGTCCTTCTAATAGATTTTTGTTTCGGGGAATCGAGGGCGAAGAGATTGACGGGCTTAATGCAATTTGGTCATATCTCGACGCCTGTTACAAAATTCTTTCCGGGATTTCCTATTATCTTACAGGGGTCGAGATGGTATCACCAGAGGTGAGATCAGATGCTCACAAGTGGAGTGATTGGGCTATTCTCTCATCGTGCAACACCTGACAGTAACTAAATTACGTTATTGTTTGGAACAAAAGTTGGAGATTAAACGGTTAGATTAGCGAAATAGAGTTCGGTATTGATGACAATGGATTTACTAAACTATGTAATATAGCAAGGAAAACATTGTGTAATAAACACTGCTGTATTTGGCATTATGAAATGTACATAAATACATAAACCAAATTGGTTGTCTAAAAATTTTTTAATGTGCCGCTCGCGTATTTTCTGATGCCTACTAACATGCTCATAATTGCTCAAGTCACAGAGTCGGCAAAAATAATATAGATTGACACGGAAGATAATCTGTAAGTCTAAATTAGACTAATTAAGTTTAAATCAATCTAAAAACAATATTTATCAACCATATTGTAAATGTGTATCATAAGTTAAGTCAATAATTATTTTTTTAAGGAATTGAGTAAGGTCTTTTAAAACTTTTTATAATATAAAATGCACAATTTTTGTTAACAATACATTTAAGAGTGATGAAAGTAAGAGAGTTAACATAAATTTAATTTATATTAAATGTTCAAAATATAGGAAAGGAGTAAGACAAGGATGTACTATCACCACTAATTTTTAATTTGTACATCGAAGAGGCGATTAATGTGGCAAAAGATGTGGATTTCGGGATTAAAGTACAGGGACAGAAACTAAAAATGCTGAGATTCGCGGATGATATAGCAGTATTAGCATCTAGTAAGGAGGAATTAGAATCAGCATTGAACGAAATGGAGGCAGTGTTGACAAAGGAATACGGAATGAGGGTGAATAAAAACAAAACTAAAGTGTTAGTGTAGAGGGTGCGAGAGCAGAGCAAAAACGAAAGTACAAATTAATAATGAAAGATTGGAGGAAGTTAAAGACTTCACATATTTAGGAAGTAAAATAAATTGGGATGGAAGAAGCGATAAAGACATAAAACAAAAAATAGCGCAGGGTCGAGTAGCCTTTAACAAAAAGAAAGCACTTTTATGCTCGGGGGTAATAAACTTAGAAACAAAGAAGATATTTTTGAATAATGTCACGAAAATACCCACCGAAGTTGGCGCCGTAAATACAAGGATTATTATCAATAGGATCTTGAAGAAGCTCTGAATGCTGTTGCCAACGGAGAGATGCCAATAAGGCAAGCTGCATCAAAGTTCAATATCCCAAGAAAGACCATTGGCAATAAATTCACAGGAAAGCACACAAAGTCTGTTGGTCACCCAACTGAACTTTCTCCAGCTGAAGAGTCTAAAATTCTCCACCAAATTCTTGTCTGTGCTGACTGGGGGATGCTTTAGGTGATACTAATCGTGAGAGACTACTTGGTGAGATGTGGCCGGGGTGCTAGGAATTTTAAAGGCGGTAACCTGCCAGGAGAAGATTGGTACAGCTCATTCATTCAGCGCCACAGAGATGAGTTAACAGTCAGAAAATGTCAAAATATATCTCGAGAACGATCCACTGTACGTGAACTACGATGAAACTTATCTCATGAAGTTTATTACTTCATTTATTACTGAAGAGGTGGCAAATAAATTTTGAATCAACTGTTCTCATGTTTGTCTTGGCTTATTTTACCCCCTACAAAGGTAATATTACCCAGAAGAGACTTTGAAGGCAGTTTTTAATAGAAAACCAAAGTTGCCTCTCTTGTGGGCAAAATTACCCCTCTTGTCCAGGTAAGTTTGCCTATCAGGTTTTTGAATTTTTAGAGAAGGAGAAAGCAACGAAAATATATTTTAACATGATGATTCAATTCTACAAGCCCTCCCCCGATCCTAGAAAATTTTCCCCCTCTCCAACCGATAGAGAAATACACGAATTTTTTACTTGAAATTTAAAAGTAGGTACAGTAACCCCGGTTTACGATATTGTAAATGTGTATCATAAATTAGGTCACTCATTATTTTTTAAACAAATCTAGTAAGGTATTTTAAAACTTCACTTTTTATTATACAGAATGCACCATTTTTGTTGACAAAACATTTAAGAACGACAAAGTTAAGAGCAAACATAAATTTAATTTGCATCAAGTGCTCAAAACATCTGCATTAGTTGAAATTGAGTTCGGTATTGATGACTATGAATTTACTAAACTATGTAACATACCAATGAAAACAATGTGTAATAAACACTGATGTGTTTTGCATTATAAAACGTACATAAATACAGAGAGATCGATTGACTGTCGTTACCTAAAGATTTTTTAATGTGCCGCTCATATGTTTTATGATGCCTACTAAAAATTTCAACAACAATTGATCAACAAATAACTTATAATTGGTTATTTTAATTTCTGTTCTATAAATATAAAATCAATATATTTAAAAATAATACTATGTTGTTACATGAAATATTCAGAAAATATATTACGAAATGTATAAAATACTCTATATACTATAAAATCCAAATTCACATTCGAATACTTTATACCCGTATATACACATACTAGATACAGAGTCAGTTAGACCAGTTTTATATTTCTTCTAGCAAGATCACTAAAAATTTTAACAGGCGATAAAAGAATATAAAATTTAACAAACCCACTTCAGAAATCGTAAAATAGGAAACTTAGGTTTTATTTGCCAATTTCTAGGAAATGGCTAATAAATCCTGAATTGGCGTTTACCTCGTTTTAAATCGCCAAGAGCATATGTGAAATTTTGTTATAGATATATGACAAGATATATTTATAGACAGACTTTTGGCCCGCAAAGATTGCTTGTCATTGTATATGATATTGATAGAATTAGAAACGGTGTTTAATTAATAGAGTACTATACATATGTATGTTTCTTTTATAATTACCATTTCGCAGTTGCAAACCGTATCAATATATTATGACATAAATAGACAATTAATATATTTTTAACCTAATAGACCCTCATAATTTTGAAAACATAGCCCTACCATGTGATTTATTTTATTAATTTATATAGGATGTTCCTAATCTTCATTACACGTTATTATAGACTTTTTCATTTTTATAGTAATCCGTCTACCCTACTCTATGAATCTTGTCAATTCTTGTCACTCCAGGGGATGTGAAGAGGAAGATTTATTAAATTTTGCTCAAATATTATAATTTTAGGATAATAAATTTATATATTTAAGAATTTTACATTAAAATAGTAAATTATGTGGTATAAACATGAATTTATCTGCTGTAGACGTACAATATTTTATAGTATAAAACTGTTTACAGTGTTTTCTTATCATTTCTACAAGGATTTTATATTTTCGAGAAATGAGATGGAGAATATGTTCTTAAAATAAACGTAGTGTTTCTCAATTTCGCTATAAACAGTTTCAAATTTATGTACTCATAATCAACAAAAATGTAAAAAAAGTATTCATATCTATATATCTCTATAACGTGATGCCAAATTAATTGACGGACCACTTTGAGGACATATTTAATTAAAATAAAATTATATCTTTATGAACAATATATCCCTTCTTAAACAATTATATCATTTTTATTTGCTCCTCCCTTATCACTGCCACACCATTAATGCGGCATTATCATTCTACTACTTCAAAGTATATAGGATTAATATTATTACATGATTCTGAGAGATATTCTATGAAACAACAAAGCACAAGATACCAACTGTCCATAAAATGTAAAAAAATTATACGACATAATATGATTCAATTTAATCATCTCCTGATTATGTTGGCATTAACTTGGTTGGCAGATCTTACATCGAGTGTCATATAGGTTCTTGGTGTTTTGTGAAAACACTGAGAAAACCCAACTTTTAATTCATATCAGAATTCCTCTGCGTCATTTACTACATCCATAACATATTGACATTTTTATAGTTTTAGGTTCAATTAAAAAGCTACTAAGATAATATTTAAATTGAATGCACGTAACGGGGCGCGACTACCCTTTGATTAATCCTTTTATTGTGCCAGAGACTCGTTATGGCCTCATGTAGGGCTGATATAGGTCCGCGACGAAGACTGGTCCCCGGGGCATTATTTCGCACTAACCGAACAGCTCGTAGATGCTGATCGGATCTGAGCCTGGCCCTGCCTCGGCCCCCAATACGAATCGCACAATCTCAAAGCGCTTTTCTAATCAACTCTCGCCGGAGTCAACCGATAAAGTATCTTGTAAAATCTGTGTACGGTGTACTGTGCACAGCCTTTTTAAATTGGATGAGGGCATGCAGAATTAAAAGATCTACTTAAATTCGGTTCCTGCTCCACCAATTTGAAAAAACAACACCACACCTGAAGTGACCAAGAGGAGGCAAATTTATTTTCTGAACATTTAACAACAGGTTTTACTCCTGCAAATAACATAATGAATCATGAAGTGAAACAGTCTTCAGTCAGTTTGTCAAATTATTTGACAAACTGAGTTTTATTAGTTTTATTCACAAACCACATCTTACAGTTCCCGCATGTAGTTTAATCGGCATGTCGTACGGTTTGTAGATGACAGTCGTTACATATTGACGCCTTATATTTGACAGAACACAAATGGCGCGCAATTCAAATCCTATAGTTCCAACTGAGACACCCTAGATATTAAGATAAAGACCCTATAGATATTAAACTACCGTTTATTTGCTTACAATTTATTTAACGAAAATGTATGCGTCATATTTTTAAGATCTTAAGAATTGCTGTGTGGCCAAATTTATAGTAGCCACGTAAAAATGAAATAAGATGAGTTTATTATACAAACAATAAGCTTCATGAATACTTTAGATATTGTATATCTTCCAGGATTAAATACAGTAACAAATATATTCACAAATACTGTATATTCTGTAATATTTTTCCGATATCAAAACAGGAATGTTAACAGCCAGGGCCAAGATTGCCTTCAACAGTTCGAAATTTCATTAAAAATTTAATATGGACGTAAAACGGCTCTCACCCCACGCGAGGCGTCACACATTCGGAGACACATTCGGCTCGTACCTCGTCCTCAAACCTCAACGATCCCTCAAACTGCATGTCGAGCCAGATGTTACACTAGCGGCGGTTCGCCGCTGACGCCTTCTACATCGTTGCGGTTCCTGCGGCGATGCTGCCGTTCCCGCCGTAGCAGGAATACACTCCTGCTATTGTAATTGTTGGTTTACATTTCACGCGAACCCGTCAACAACAAGTGTTGCTCACGCACAATATGCGACCGAAATTTAATATGCTGCAAGGTAAGAGGTGGGAACAGAAGGGGGAGCTCGAAGGAATGACTATCTGTAAAGATATTAATATTTATATTATTTCATCGGTTCGAAAACAAATTCGTGTTGAACAAATGAAGTCGTTGATAGTAGCATATGCTGGGTATCTAATTACATTCAAACAACCTCAAACGTTATTATTTGAAAGTAATTTGATCTATCTGTCCACCTTAAAACCCACTATTATTTTTAAGACTTTCTAGTACAATATTGACGGCTAACATCGTCTCATTTTATGTGTTTTAGATTTAGAAACTACACTGTATTCATGTGTAGTTTTATTACTTTAATATGTTCCAAAGAAAATCGATTAGTTCTGCGATGGACATTGCTTCCGATGTATCATCGCATGATGTGGTCTGGTATATTTTCCTATCTATTGGAAATATATTTTCCTTTTATAAGTACTTCTGCACACTATGAGGTCTGCATCAGTAGTAGTCGTGAAGTTACACTTTGAGTAACTTCACGACAGCTAAGATGCTTAAACTTGATGGGCGTGGACTGAGATATTTTAATCGATGTAGGTACACGCAATTCAGTTTTGCTTTGCCTTCATGTTTGACTTTTTTTTGTTATTTGTTTCAATATAAATGTTTATATTTCTATCTCATATTTGTGCTACGAGTATTATAACTGGTAACTCACAATGTGAGGGACTTTATATGAGAATTTGTTGGAATAAAATGTAATATGTCTCAAGTAATATGTTTTATATATAATCAAAGCGGCCTGGCCTGTCATAAATCTTTATGTTTATATAAAGCACGGAAATAGTTTAACGCATAAATAAGAAAAGTGACTAAAAATCATACTAAACTTGTCTTCGATTTTGTATTTATGCTATGTTCACGTAATGTGCCGTTATTTGCATTAAATAAAAAACAATTTTGTCAGTTTTGACACAAATGTAATCCTATATGCAATTATATAATATACGAGTATTATCATCTGACTTGAAAATAATTTTAAATCCCAAATAGACAGTTGGCGCCTTTGGATAGTTGTAGACGAGACAATCGAGTCTACAAAATATTCTATGGCCAACGTCCACTTGATTTGTAGTAGATTGTGGACGTACACTTGATCCACTGTCAACTACTACTTGGTCGACTGTTATCTAACTAATTACTAGTCAGTAAAGAAATTGAAAATATACTGGCGCAAACAATTCAATGCATGATGTTAACGACGACTCTACTTTATAAACCTCAATGTGACTATTTTTAGTACTAATTTAATATATTTTATGTATATACTTTATGCGTTACATGTTATTGGCAGCAAAAATGATATTATAAAATGTTGATGAATTGTGTTGTGAATCATTAAAAATCATAAATGATGACTTTTAAAATACAATAGAGAAATGCAGATGTCACTAGATTCATTCCTATAATATTTGTAGAAACAGTGCTGACATAAATCCATTACATAGTTTCAGAAACTATCTTAACTATAAACATGTTACATCTTTCGACGCCGAATGATCGTTTCCTTTATACAATGCTCTTCACAAGGTCCACATAATTTGAGACTTTGCCTTATCCTAGATTTTATTTGAAAATCTAGATTGACTTGAGGTTTTGATTTAAGAAATATACAAAGTGACTTACTCGAAATTGGTCATGTGACTTTTAATGTATGTTAGAATTGACATGTTTCCAAACAATTCGCTGAAAATACATTATTATTAAATTTGAACAAGGTTAACTGTGAAAAGTTGATTTATTTCCAGTTTTACATACGTGTCCTAAATTTAAACTATCTACGTAAAAAAACATTAGTTTTTGCAATTTTTTTAATAACTACGTATTTTCTAAAAGAAAAAAGTTGTAACGTTAAAAAAAGCTATTTTATTTTCACAGTTTTATAACATTACAACATTTTTTACCAAATATCAATAAAAAATGTTTTTAATGAGAAAATTAAAACAACGGTTTAAAATTCTCTTATATTTGATGCATAGTTGATGTACCGAATCAACTTAACTTGTAACTGTAATTTTTTTTACACTACATTCATGATAAAATGATAAAATATTACTGTATCTAAATATTACAAAAGCACTTGGACATATTTAACGAAAATTGGCACTTTTTACAGAATACCTATATTTAAGTTTAATCGCTATATTCTAGCAACTTTTAAGGATAGGCAATGCAGAGAAATTAAGGAGGTGTACCATAGATTGATTGGTGCACATACGAAAAATTGGTTAAGAACTGATTTTTCTATATAAAGCCTTTTAAAATTTTACGAGAAAATTTCACTTTCAGCGAATTTTGACGAACAGCTAGAGTCGCGTGAACGATTTCAAGTAGGTAATTTTTTACCTCCCTTAAGACAAAATCTAATGTCAGTGTTAGATTGTAAATATAATCTGTAATAAAACTAATAAATAAAATCCCATATGATGCTGACGTTTTGAAAGACCCTGTAGGACAAGAACACTTTTTCACCATACCGGGCATCGCTCACGGAAGCAATTTCAGAGACACATGCAATGTTGCAGATGTTTAGCTGAGCTAATCTGGATTTTTAATGCTAACTGCACTTAGTTATAACTTATACGTAGTTGTTCTTTTTTTTCTATTAGACTTATTTATGGTGTTCGTCAGGATTTTAGTACTTCTATTTATCTCGATTTACTTGTTTTTCTTTGTCAAAATTATATCCCGGTTATTATCCTTCGAATAGTCGTACAGACATAGAAACATTCGAAATTAATGGAATCGAATTAAGACATTTAATAAAGCATGAAGCTAGAAGGGGAAAGGCATAGTTAGCCGGGAAGTCATTCTGTGCGACGACAAACGGCAGACAACTCCGAAAGAAAGACTGAAAAGACTAATCAGGACAATCTTGTCTCCGGCTATTAACTTATATAGCGGTATCAATTCCGGCTCTAGCAGTGCTACTTAACTGAAATCCCTCGGGACGCAGCTTTAACTCGGAATTTCTTTTCTTTAATTCGTTTTTCTACGGCCCAGAACGACCCTATTTACATGACTTATTTAATAAAATTTTAGTGTTATTTGGGCCCTAAGTCTATCTAAGTTTAATTTAAGAAATGTTCCCGAATCAACGAGCCGTGCTGTAATGGATGTACTGTTTAAATCCATTTAAATTTGGAACCGAATAATAGCCACAAATACTTTCAGAATTACTTAACATTTTCGTAATAGAAGAGATATATGATTGAAATTATTAAGGAATACCTTGTTGCTACTGTATACACTATATTTGAGTATATAACAATAATTTTTTTGTCAAATTGACCTTTAACTTATTGAAGGTCAATTTAACCTACATGTAAAAAGAAAGTCGATCATTGTTCCGCACCCGACTAGGGCTTTCATTGAGCAGCTTAGAAGCATAGCCGCCCTCTACCCCATGACAGAAAGCTTGTCTCTCTGTAAATTTTAAAGATATCGACTTGAAACTTTCCAAATATATCCTTATGTCTTCATACTATAATAATATAAAAAAATCAAAAATGTTGAAAATTTCAGGTTGCCCCTTGAATGACTGCAGTTTTTATTCCGGAAAATTAGCAATGTTAGTGATGATTCATCATACAGCTTAATATTTAGCCAGCGGGACCAGGCTGGGGATTAAACTGTAACGAAATTATACGTTTTAAAGTAAACTATGAGCCTACCTCCCTTGATTGCATATTGTGGTGAGCCGCAATTCAATGCCTGCTTTATAATCAGAACGAATTTTGTCCCCCTCTTCATTCAACTGACTAATTGACATCTCAATTTACCATACATCAACTCTATCGTTTTAATGATAGGTTGCTTTAGGAAATTAGGACGTCTCGGGGTCTCTTATTATAAGCTATTGGTTGACATATGTACATTATTACAAATGTACATTTCCTCTTGTAAGTACATTTCTAATAATTTGACTTTAATTACATTAAGATTTCTATTCTAATCTACCAGAAGTTACTTTAGGAAATGGCTTTAATAGGTTATCAAATATGAACATGGTGGAGGTAGGCATGGTCTATTTTATTTGGCTAATATTATACCATATATTCATGATTAGAATTAGTAACATATAGATCGTATCGATGTAGATGTATACCCCACGGATTTCATTCGGCATTTATCCTGAATTGATGAGAAATAATAAGTTCGAAACAGCTGTCGTTTGGTTCCCATCCGGGACAGACGTCGAATCCTACCAGTAGCGGGTTTTATTTTTTGAAACCTTGTCTCATTAGAGTTACTAGTTAGTAATTTCTAGGATATATGCATTTATATAAAAAATATAGAAATTCTAGTAAATTGATATTCATCATCTCAACTTAAAAAAAATACTGTATATCAAGTTCTAACTCTGGTACTAAATCGACAATTGTTACTATATTGATGAAGTATGAGTATTCGAGAATGTCACCCTTTTTAACAATGTTACTCACAGCATAATAAATCATCGATGCTGATGATGATGGTGGTCATAATCATGTGAATAAACTAGGGCGAAATAGTATGAAATAGGAAAAGATAAGTAAAATTAGGATGAGTTTGGATGAGATGGAATGAAACGAGGTGAAATGACGTGAGTATGTCAGGAAGTGCAATAAAATGGAATGATGATGGTGATGATCATCATCCTCATTATCAGTAATCATGAGATGATTACTGGACCCACTATCAAATGGATCCACTAATAAACCAAATAATAGTTTTAATATAATGAAATGAGATGAATGTAGTGAAATAAACAATGATATGATAGGATAAGATGATAAAAGACGGTTCAAGATATAATACGAGTAGAGGGGATAAAATAGGATGAGATGGAATGAGACGGGATGATACAGAATGTGATGGAATGAAATAGGATGAAGTAGGTATACGATAAAATAAAATGAGGTAAGATACGTGTAACATGGAATGAATGCAATATAGTGTAATATGGCATGAATTTAAATAGCAGGGAAGATAACAGAATAAAAAAGAAAGTTGATCCTAATATAAAAAAATCTAACATGTTATTTTTGTGGTTATAAATATGTGGCTTATGTAGCTGAAAGAGTTGTATATAACTCACAACAGAAGCTTATTATTTGCTACAATATTGAACTGAAAGCAGTACACAGAAGCCAAATAATAGATACAATACAGTGGAAAAATATGGAATATAGAAGACGGTACAAATATAATAAGAAACATAATATGATGAAATAGTAGTTTTGAACAGAAAATCTTCAAATTATTCACTTTTTTTGGTATATCTATCATCATTTCTTATTTTATCTGTAAGAGTGCAGGGAAGTTACCTTGATTTGCTCATAGAGATATAATACAAGATAGTTGATGCCTAATCTTAAACGCCTTGAATTATCTAACTTCTCTTATATTAACATTTAATGAATTTTAAATATATATACATAATGTACTGTAAACGGAACTGTACATAATTATAGTTACATAATGTACTGTAAGTTCTATAAATGGAACTGTTGAACAACCAACCAAAAGTTAAAAATTGAAAGAGTTGATACTGATGTGAGGTCTGTTTAATACGTACCTAAACCGAAAATTAATTTCTTTATTTACAATTAACAATATCATGCTTAATGGAAAAGATAGTACTAGAAATCTTTCTGAAAATGGAAGAAAAGTAATAGAAGATAAATAAATTGCATGTTTGAACTATATTTCAGGATAATCCTCATAGTAAAGTCGATAAGAAAATGATCTGCATGATGATTTCAACAGTTTCTACAATGTTGAAAAATACAACGTTCATCCATAAAATGTAACAGTAGGCGAAAAAAATTAGGCGATACTTTTGATAAAATAATTAAATATAAATAGAATAAATTCTTGAAGCTACTATATGTTGAGGAAATACTGAAATTAATTCACATTCTTATGCTATATTGATTGAATAAAGTCGAATTCTTTGAAAATATTCTTCATACGGTAAAGCTTTGAAAGCGTCCATTGTTGAAAAGTTCCAATTCCAATCCAATATTCGATAATCAATTTTTTATTCAATAAAATGTAGGTATTATGTACAAATTATACACAGATATTTTATTGTATGAAAATCTTACTTTATTAACAGTTTTATAAAATTTTCATGACTGTTGAGTTTAACATTTTTCAGTTCTATAAAGATACATAAAAAAATATACATCCACCCCTGTGATATATAAGGAAAAGTTTTGGTCGTAGTTAAAAAATTAATATAAAATCCCAGGAAATAGCCAGTTGGATTTACGTGGCAGGATATCGAATGAAATAGAAGCAACATCTTTTTTATTTCCCATTTTATCAAAGTTAAGTATTTCAAAAAGCCGTGAAACACACTGGCGTTTTATAAATAGTATCTTCCCCACATAAGGTCGCCATCGATAAACCACCAGGCCGAGGCTTCTCAACCTTTGGCTCTTTATCTGTTCTTTATGTTGCCCCGGGTGTGCGTCTTTGGGGGCCCACGGGGTCGAATCTGCACTGCCGATGGCTGATAACCCGCAAGAAGTGCCACTCGAGCACACTGAGCTGTTTTACGCCTGATTTCAGATATGTATCAGGCTGTCTGCCGCAGAATAGAAGACGACTACTCTTTGTGTGTGCCCTATTGTTATTGCCCTTCAGACTGATAAACACTTCTTTAAAATTGTTTTCATTGTCAGTGTGTCTAAAACGACGACGGAACGTCTGTAAAATATTCTCGTACAGCGTTTTCAATTTGTTGTATGAGCGTGTTCTCAAACGTAAGTATATATACACTGAGGAAACCTTTAACTATGACTTTTAAGAGATATGCATTTATTGTAGCAAATAAGGTGTACAACTTGTCAAGAATAGAAACACGTCTCAAATCTGCGTCGTCAGACCGCCCGCGAGGTGCGCAGTAAACAGCCTGGTCTTTACTCAGTCGCAATGAGACCTTTGCAGGGTGAATATCAAGTACGTATGAATGTAGAGAGAGTTCGATCTGACTGCGCGTAAAGTGCATCCTTTTCTCTCCGAATGTTGCCTCACTCCTTCTTCTGTGCATAGAAAGAGAATTTCACACATTGTCCCATTCTCGACAATCTGTATTTACTTACACTTTCTAAATTTTACTTAACGTAGATCAGCTATATATTACAGGTGGCCAATGAGATTAATTTAATTTCACCAATCAAGATCAAGTGAATCAATTTGGGCCTGTTTCTGATATCAATGAAATAAGATTCTCTTGATGTTTTCACATAAATATAACATTTTTACAAGAGACTCATAGCAAATTTTCGTTTAGATTTTCAATAGATGATCAATACATAGAACACAATATTTATTTAATGATAATAAGCAATACTTCAAATATATATTTGTTTTTGTTTCTTTATTTATTCGCGTGCAATATAAGGTTGCACATTCGGCATGGCCTTTTATATATCTCTATTATTGCCCCATTAGTGAAAACAAAGTGAAGTTACTTCGATTTTAAACTATAGCGTCAATTGCACATGTCCGTTTTTTCTATCGACCGCAAAAAATGTTTGGACTAACTTGATACAATTTTATGTTAAATTAAGCAAAAGTTCAAGTGAATCTTTATAAATGCTAAAAGCTTCTGTGAAAAGAAATTTTCAGTATCTGAGTAACATAAAAGGTAAAACGACGGAAGACGTGCAATGTAATGGAATGCTTTGAGCGTCCGACAACTTATTGACCATACCAAAATATGGAAAAGATATGATAACTAGTCGGATCTTAGAAATCTCACTCATTACATTGCTTGTTATTTACTCATTACATGTTTTTATATTTTCTAATATCAGGCAAATTTTTCATCTCTAAGTGCACACAGAGAATTGGAGAAGAGCTGAATTTAGGCAGAGAAATAGTAAGCAGGATATTAACCGAAGATTTAGAAATGAGAAAAATTCCTGCGAAGCTGTTCTGAAAATTTTCACTAACGCAAAAGCAGCTTTGGCTTGACAGTTCATCTGATCTTTTGCCCCAATTGAGTGTTTTTGATAGAACAATTACTGGCAATAAAATTAGACTTGGTGATTCCACTACGACTCAGGAATAAGACATGAGAGAATGCATTAGAAATCAAAAGATTCACCAATACCAAAGAGAGCGCTAATGTTACGATCATAGGTCAAACACATACATATTTGTTTCTTCAATTACAAGGGCATTGTTCACATTGAATTTATCAAATAAATGAAAATATTATACCAACATTATTAATTAAATATGCTAATAAAGCTATGCTATGCCTATGCTATAAAAACGACCACAGCATTGGCCGAACAACTGGTACCTTCATCATGACATGATCCAACGCATGGTACACAAATTACTCGCATCTTTTTGATTAAAAACAAATCGCAAAAATGCATCTGCTTTATTGGCCAGATTTAACAAGTTATGATTTTTAGCTTTTCCGAAAAATTAAAACTGCAATAAAAGGATACCGACTTTCCGATATTTCTGAATACAGAATACTGAAGAGCATTCCAGAAGACGGGTTCCAGAAATATCTAAAATAGTGGCAGCACCGTCTAATAGGATGCAGTGAGTTAATTCCGAGCATTTTATTATCTGACATCATATATGAAAAGATATCACGATATTTCATTCATCATGCTTTTATTTTCACAAATTCATAAATGATCAATGAACGCATAATAGAAAGATTTTTTATAACTATTTGAAACATTGCAAATACTCGTATTACGTTCCTGATGTACAATTTTAGAACGAGCTGATCGTGATTCGATGGTATATTTTATATAGTATCAATCAATAAAAAGTCATTTAATAAATAAATGTTTCATAACGTTAGTTTATATATATCTGGAACATTTATTAATTTTCTGGAGACTTATTATTTTTTTAATGTTGTTGATCTATTTATTTTCCGACGTTAATGATCATCTATCAGCTGATTTAGGAGAATAATTTTAAAATTTAAGTAGGACATTAAACTTAAGTCGGGCCTTTTTACCAATAAAATATTTTCACTCACCATCGCCCCCATTTTTACTGAACATAATTTTTTTATTAATTGATCAAATTCATTAACATCCCCAAACATTTATTATAATCGAAAATTAGTACCGGACATCTGGCACACATCTGGTATTGATCCTGTATGAAAGAGATCTCCTCCTCATTACTATATTACACAAAATTTAAAATAAATGCCTTTCCTGCTTTCTTTCCATATATCACAGATATTTTACCTGACAAGTTATGATTATATTCTATTATTTTTAAATTCTTGTTATCTGAAAGTAACTCCTTTCGATGAGTCTGCCTGATTGATCAACTAGCATTCATAAAACGTATTACTTTCCGCACTCAGGAAAAGTAATGTAATCGTGTAAAGAAAAATTGAAGAAACAATTGTTAGCGTTTATTTTTCGTTTTTCGGCCTAAAAACCAAAAAAAAGGTTTTTAAAAAATTTTGCTGTATGTGTGTCGTTGTCGTCGGCATTTAAAAATCTTATTAGCACGATAACTCAACTAAATCGTGTCGGAACGATCATGTTTTGATAAATTCTGATCAGGAACGTCTCCCAGACGACACCTATTGATTTTGAGGTGAATAGGACACACTCTACCATATTCATGGGTCATGAGAAAGCACAATGGTGAACTGTTTCAGTTTTTTTTTTTTTGTTAGCACGATCACTCAATTAAATCGTGTCGAATCGATTGGGTTTTGACTTATTCTGATTAGGGACGTCTACCAGACGACATCCAGTGATTTTGAGATGAATAGGACTCACCCATAAAACACCATATTCTGCATTTATGTGTTGGTTTATTTTTTTCTCGGCCACTCAATTTCGAAGATAGAGATGTTCTACGTACGGAAAAGTCCATTTTAAGGTTTTAAAACTGTTTATTTTTTTATCAAGTAGTCCATCGAAATTGTGAAATAGTACGAATACATTTTATCAAAAGAGATGCAAAATGCATTACACAGAAATGGAAAAATTGCAGTATCAGAGACCTACACATTCATGTTCATTATCTATGCTGTTTTCGTCATATATTTTGAAAATAAGCAAATAACTAGAATGAATATATGGTTATAACTAACCTTGATGCCCTTTTCTATCGGTTTTAAAGACATCTACTGCATTAAAGACATGCAGCATTTAAAGTTCACCATACTTTCATTAAAAGTTAGAAAAGACTTTGATGCTAAGCGAGAAGACTCTCTCACTTTAGAATTTTTTTGTAAATATTTTGAGAGCGTATTTTGCATTTTGTTAATATATGGTAAATTTATTCTTTAAATTGTTTAATTGTCATTTGAATATAAAATAATATGTATTTTAATGTTACTTTCAATTTTATGGTATTATTTTTGCCACGCGAATTACATAAGAATATTTATCAGTAAACCAGCACCTTATTAATCCTGGTAATTTATGGATATGGACATTGATTAATACACTTTTAACGACTCCTGGACTTATCAACACTAGATTGGAGACTAATCAGAAAGAGACTTTGCCAATAATTTGTATACACATATCGCCAAAGTACAAGCATCATTATTACACAACAATTTGAAGCTTACTGTTAAAATTAACTTAAATAGAATGGTGTTAAAATATGCAATTTTTTAATAATGGAGTCAATAAGAAATAAACATTAGGCATTAGTTTTGTAAGACAGTAGTATATTAGCAAATTATCTACTGACAAGGTAAAATCAATTGCGGTACACTCATATACTTTATAAATTAAAATATCTATTTCAGTTAATATTTCGGTGAATTATCATTGACTCTATATTATCACCATTGACTATATTTATTTAAATAAGAATACAATTTATTTTAATCTATTCATACACTGCCAAGTCTGTAATGTACTAATTAAACAGAAATTGATAAAGTTCAAACGATTAAAGCTAGTGAAAGAAATATATGAAACTAAACAGAATTATATTAAAATTTGGTCATAATTACTTTATAAAAAACATGCAAGTAAGTGTGTAATCTAGAAATGAAGATGATTTCATATATACCATAATATAACTTAATTTTTTTAGAAGCACTTGGAAAAATGACAATAGGTTTATATAATTTTTATATAATTTATATTACTTGCATCAACATGAGGAAGTGTTCTTTCAAGTCTCTTTTCATTTACTTAGTGACCTAAATATGCGATTGCTCATTTAGTAGTGCTAACAGTGCGGACCTACATAGAGGGAGTTCGTGGCGAGGAGACTCGAATCACTAATGCATGAACCTAATACATTATGAATCAAAATCACTAATAACGAGAGCTGCATAAAATAATAATAAATGTTTTTGAAAACGGCCGAACTGAGCAGACTCCGCCGGGAGAGATGCTTATTACAATTGCTAATACACCGCCATCATCGTGGGAGTCGGGTATACGAGGGCCACACAAAATCTCAGACGGTTTTGGGTTTTCGCGATGAGCATTTTGGTTTACTCGATTCGACCAATGAAATTGTTTCAAAACAATCAAATTGATCATTTTTCTATTTTTCCATTATAGAAATTAGTTAATATTGTAGAAAAATGTTAATAGCTCTAATGTTTAATTAACAATAATTGTAATAAGAACTGCTTCAATATGTAATATATTTATGTACTGTGCATTAACTTGGCCTCATCACGTTACATTACATTTCTATCTCAACATAAATCACTTACACTTAAATCACAATTATCATGAAAAATGTTCACTTCAAATAAATTCATTGCAAATTAAGTGAGTGACTAACTTCAATGTAGTAATGAGTTTCTAAAAATATAATCTTATAATCCCTTTCAAAATAGTTGTAAATGAGTTTCCTTAAAAGAAATAATGGAAATTATTGGTTTGTTTCAGTAATTTCGTCAAGTGGTTCATAACTCTGATAATTTTATTTTACTACATCCTAACCACCTTAGATCATATTATTCTACATCCTGACTATTTTATCACATTCTAACCATATCTAGACTCAAGCATTTTAATTACATTTACGTATTAACTTAATCATAGTGAGATCATTGAAAGAATAAGATACACAAATTTAGAGCTCTTGTCGATATATTTTATATATCGAGTGGTTTTAATCAAAATGCACTAAAAAGTTGTGTAAATCCTTCATACCATGTGGTAACTCCTGCTTTTCAGTAACTGTTTCACTTGAAAGAAATAGTTCATAAAATCGTCAATATTCTTAGTAATGACTTGGATACTATTGTAGATAAAAACATATTTGTAAGTGATTGCATAAACAGAAATCGGCTTATTTCTTCTAAAATTTCAGCCTGGGAGAAATAGTTTACATATTATAGAGGTGAAGACATATACAGCTTTGCTTAAGAACAAATGCCAAACTCGGTACATTGGGACTCGAACCTTGGGACTCGAACGTCATACTTCCAAATTGGGCTTAGTTGACGTTGAGAATACCTCTATCGGAGATTATCACTCAACAGTTTTGTAGACACAGTAAAGTACTATACTGTTATTAGCCCCGCATTGAGCAACTTACCTCAATGCTCACTTTATTCTCAAATTGTTAATAAGAGAGAAAACAGTTCACCTACTTTATGTCTTATGAGAATTGCCTAGATAGAATTGGATATAGTCAATTTACTTCTAAGCCTTGGTACTTTAGAAAAATAATATTATAAAAGTATTAGATATAACCCCAAAAAAACTCACTTTATTTATTCAGTATCGTATTTAGAAATAAACCATAATGATCTGAATCATGCCACATCTTGTAAGAGTCTATATGATATCTCTTTCTATAATACAAATATAATAAATTTATGAAATATAATATACTTCAAAAATATACTTTACATAAACAAAATATACTTCAGCTTGATCACAATTTCCTATCAAAACTTTGCTGTCAAAATTCTTTTAGACAAAGTTACATATATCTTAAAGATAATGTCATTCAATGTCATTCATAAAGTTTTGTAGGTACTACAATATCAGATTATTTCAATAGTTTTGGAATATTTATTTTCCCAATATCACAAAAAAGTTATTCAATGTAGAAAAACATGGTAATGAATATGATGCTGCTATTTATTTTATAGAGGATATATATTTTATATATTATATTATAGATTTTATAGAGGAACATATGAAGGGGTAGGAAGCAGAAGTGTTTAAATGCACATTTCTCTAGCCAGAACATAGTTAGCGATTTAAATAACCAAAAGTTTAAGGTGAAGTCAGTACGACACAAATGGTTTTCTTAATTCTGCTACTACCTGTAAGCAGTCGAATATACTATATCATTGGAATATTTAAGAAAGTTAAAGTTCAAAAATGATACAATAAAGATTTTGTTTTGTATGGATATTACACAATGTTCTAGGAGATTCAGGAAAGTTAATAAATAAAAATAATAGCCCTCTAAAATGACACCACATGGTAGGAGTTTTTTTTTTTTTATAGGAAAACCATTCTTTTAGCTGTTGATTTTTTATTTTTAAATTACAAGTCGTCAGTTTGACGATGATGATGATGAAACTGGTTTCATTTAATTTTCAATTTGGCAGTAAATCGATGCAGGTTCATTGAAGCAAAAATGGAGACTGAATTCAAAATTACATACTTTCAATCAAAATTACTATATGTACTTGGAACGCGTATCATTCTCCTTAACAATGACTAAATGAAACCTACTTCAATCAGATTTTTTTGAAATATGAAAGTTTCCAGTCAGTTTCCAGTCTGTTTCTTCTTCTTATCCGTTCGTATATAATAGTGCTGCTGAAATATTCACTTCTACTCAGTTGTTGGGAAGATCTACTAAATCGACGAAGATTCTACAAACATTGGATGGAAGGTCGCTTTGGTAATATCTACAAAGGAACCTTTGATAATTCATTGTCTGATACTTCTCTAATATATTTCTTCTCTATATATAGAGAAGACTTATATAACAGCTATGACATTTTGCATGACAAGTAATATTATCTGTAAAGTTACGTATTTAATACAAATTATAAAACAATCACATCTTGGAAATTTCGGACTTAGTTGAAACAACTTAGATGTGAACTTACATAATGTCTTGCCTATACTGACTTGATACGCATACCATGTTTGTAAAGTTAAGCAACAGTTGTGGCCATTTTCTATATCGCTTATAATTCTAATACATCTTAAATTGCTACTTGGTGAAGAATAATACCTAGTGTAAATTTATCTGTATTTATTTTCTGGGAGTTTAAGAATCCTTTGAATAAGAATACATCACCAATAGAGAAAACAATAGTTGGACACGTAGAAACAATCTTTCTTCTATTATCGCCGACTTTCTGGAACTGATTTGGCTGTTAGTGAAGAAGTTTCCTACAAAATGAAATAATCTATGATGCGAACTGCATGTAGAGCTGATTAGCGCAGGATAACATCTCGGGCGCCCCGTATAGCGATTGCAGGGGGCACATGGCATGTATACGTGCCCGTGCCGCGTATCTCATTCATACTTTTGCATAGAAAGTAGTCATTTTGTATGTACGAGGGAGGCAGCGTTACAGGCCGACCGCGCCGGCTGGAGAAGGACAGCGCCATTAAGTTAACATGCAAACGTTGTCTCATGTTCCAGGGAATTTCAGCGGGGCAAGGGAGTCTATTGTAGTTACCATATATCCAGTGTTCTCAAGTCGGGCGAAGAGTAAAGTCGGCTTCCATTACCTCAAATTAACAAAAAAACAATTAAAAACTGTAATGGGCCGCTTGTTTGTGCGTCTCATCGACGAGCGCCGTCGGCGCCTCGACGGGTCGCAGTGTGAGTGTCAACCATCGATGTGCCTTATGCAGATGAAGTATCTCCTATTTGAATATTGTGTATTGCATGGAAGAGTTGTGGGACTCCTGAAGGACGATGCCACACAGATCCACGCGTGTTTAGGAAACGTAACGTGGGATTCCAAGTCGATTTCAGGAACTGATACGAGCGGAGTGGGGGAACCACGTGCTAGGTATGAACGGAATGAAAAATGCATATTCTTATCTCTTTTTATTGTTCGTTTTGCTGTGCTAGTTCTAATGTCAAACCAAGACAACGTGCACACTGTCGTTCCTCATTTGATTATAATATATTTTAAAGCAGAAAAGTGAGACATTCACAGTTTTAGAATGAATTCAGTGCATTTAAATGTAAGAAAGACTTGCCTGTAAATAATTTTCTCAGTTACTCAAATCAGTGCGTGTATACTTTTAAAGTTCTGTTTCAAGATGAAATTTATTCGATATATCTAGTTTTATTCGTCACAAAAATGAAGAGGAGCATTCTGAATAATCATTGAAAAATGTAATATTTGAATATGAAAAACATAACCTAACTAGACAGAGTAATTCTGCATTGCCGAGTAGTTTCTATTTCATCTGCTGCAATTCTATTACCATTTTATGCTATATTAGATCTTGTGTAAACTCCATTTAATAATAAAATATATTACAATTATTTACATAAACATACATACACACAATAAAACATACTTTCTTCTCAAAGAACCTAGTCTAGATATGCGTAGATATACTAAACATGTTTAGTAATGCGGGTGCGTCTATACTATTATGGAACAGTTTAAGTAAAAATAAGGCTAATAAGCATCCTTTTAATGTTCAGTGACTGGATTTCAAATATTTGTAGAAATCTATCTAAAGCAAAATATAATCATTTTAAGATAGAAATATTAGTAAATGATGTCGTGTGTCTAATCGCTAAACCAAGTATTTTATATGCATTATGTCCAGATTGATATGCCCAGAGAATCCATTTCCATTTTCAGATTATACTAAAACTGTACCACCAAGAGAATAGTCAGATATTAGTGGTTGCTTATTTAAGATATAGGAGCAAACTTTACATTGATCTACGTGTATTGATAGTTTATTCTCGAAACACTATGACACAACAAGATTAATGTATTTTTTTCAACCTCAATTGATCATTTAAACATGTTATATTTAAAAATAATTTTAACTCACGGCAAAAAGATAATGATGTGACATAAGCATAAAAATCGTTAGAGACAAATTGTTAATAAATAATATAAAGAATGATGGTCCTAAATTTGAGCTTTGAGGTACTCCAGAGCATGCTAAGAAAGTCTCAGATTTAAAGCCATTATATAAATCAAATGATATATATCAGGATAAATACGATTTTACTAAGTGAAGAATATTACTATTGAAGTCTGTACACATTCACTTGACATTTATTATCTGTGTAATTTGCAACTAAAAACGGTAATGTCAAGAAGAAGAGGAAAATTAAAAGCTACTATTAGAAATGTCCCCTCTTCTTGTTCAATACACAAATCCACATAATTTCTAGCGCTATGGTTACACGGTCTGCAGTAATTTCCTGTTCCAATTTTTGCATATAGGTTACAAGAATATTCAAAATTAATTTTTCTTAATTTAAAAATCCGATTAAATCCAAACAAAAATAGTCCATAACGACTAAAGATGTAAATCAACCCCTGTATGCCGACTTGAGTGGTAATACAGTAAAACATTTAACTTTGATACTATCACAGATTTTATTGCAACTTAACTTACTATAGTTTCAACACTTAAGCGTATTTTCAAAGCGATTCAAAGGACATTCATTTGAATCGAGATTCATTCTGCTGAATCGCTTTAAAAATGATACGCTGGAGTATCGAAACTATAGTAGCGTTAAGTTACAATACAATCTGTGATAGTAACAAAGTTAAGTGTTTTACTGTATCATTATGATCAACAACAAAGTAATGGCTCTCAGTCCAACTCCATTCAGTTTTTCCAACTTGAGTGCCTTAATTCCAATATTAAGAATTGGCTGGTAATGTAATTAATAGGTTAACAATCAAAACAAACTAAAACTAACAACTAAAATAAAAGTAATAAAATCAACAATCCACTAAAACTAACATAAATGTACAATAGTAACTGACAATTACTTACGTTAAAATCCACGACCACATTTAGCTAGGATAATTTTTGTCATCTCAGTATATGTGCAATTTATTCAGTAATAACTAAATATCCAGTGTTTATAAATACTTTCATTAATTTTATAAATGAGTTTTAAAGCTGAAAATGTATAGAGAATGATTTATGCAGTGTAATAAAGAAATAATAAATAACATATTAAATTATAAAATAAACAATAAGTAAAACCGACATTTATGATTTTATGAATTATGCATTTATCAATTTTTAAATTAATAAATAAACCCCTCTACAGTTCTCAAGCACGCGACTGGTTCGCATTGATGCATATACGATATCAACTTGACTAATTAATTGCAAAAAATATATAAAATGTATTATATATCGCATGTATGAACTAAGGAAGTATTAATAAGTAGTGTCTAATATAAATGTTTGAAATTTAACGAAATATACATATGTATATATATATATATATATATATATATATATATATATATATATATATATATATATATATATCTAAACAAAATTTGTTGGAAATGTTGAAAATTAGTCAGAAATGCAAAATATTATATTTAAACAAAGGTTGCAGTACGCCACTGAATATTAAACTGTCCACTTTCAATACTTCAACTTATTGATAATCAGTTCATTGCTGATAAATAAACATTTTATAAAGAAGCAATACTAGATGATAAATTAATGCTACATGCCATGCTACAAATTGGTCCCACTCTTTCTATTAAAAACTCGCACTCTAAGAACCCTCGCACGTCACTGCTTTATATTTATACGACGATGAAACAAAATCCAATTATTTTTGAAATTAAAATATTTTGGAAATACATACTTTAGAAACAGCAAAATAGAAACCCCCCTAAAAATGATATATGTAAGTATGACCTACATTTTATTTGAAATGGAATTTACGAAACATGTAAATGTCATGTTGGCGTGTCACGAAAATTATGGAATCTATTTTATAAGTGGCACAACACTATCCCCATTAAATACGAAAATGTGCAGAGGCGTACATTTATTTATTTATTTATTTTTTTTTTTTGAATAATTTAACGAATCAATGTCTTGATATCGTTGTGTGACTTCCGAAACTCACACCCTTGCACCACGTATGTAATTTCTTATAATTCTATAATTATAGTCGTCGAGTCATTCAAGAATAAATAAATGAAGACTAAATAATAAACTAAAATATTATATATGTACAATATCAATTTCCTACACATGTGTCATTCATATTAATCAATCTTTTCAAGCTATCGTTAGCTCTAACTACAGATTATGATATATCAATGACATTCACATACATGTATAAAATGATTTTAATAATTCTGTAATCTACAATAGAATTGTCTCTATAGTTTATTCATAATAAGGAACATCAGGCAGAAAAAACTGCATATTGCAATTTAATTACTATTGAAAATCGTCAGGGATAACAAGAAGGCAGACTTTTCCTGCTTACTTGTGCTTGAAACAATCTATTAGATGAGTGGTGTCTTGGATAGACTGCGCAAAGATAATTACTATGTGCTTTAACAAGTAGATGGCCATAGTTACATCTTGCAGATACTAGAGTCGATAGGATTTTTCATAGTAAATTTCCGACCACTGTATGTCTTATAGCAAAGCAACACGTGTCTTAATCTTTAATTTAGTTTTAGTGTTAATTAATTTTTATGGTACTGAAAATAATTAATAATTCTGTTATTATTCTCATTATTTTTATGTTTTTTTATAATATTACTTTTCCGCACTCCACTATGCGCGAAAAAGGAATGTAATCGTGTAAAAAAAATTTTTTTCTAGGATTTATTTTTCGTTTTTCGGCCTAAAAACTAAAAAAAAAAGATTTTTATACCATTGTGTGTGTGTCTGGTCAGCATTTATTCTTGTTAGCACGATAACTCAACTAAATCGTGTCGGATCGATCGGGTTTTGACTGATTCTGACTGCCAGACGAGACCTGTTGATTTTTAGGTGGATAGAATAAACTCTACCATGTTCATGGGTCATGAGAAAGCACAATGGTGGACTATTTGAGAAATTGTTTTTGTTATCACGATCATTCAATTAAGTCGTGTCGTATCGATCGGGTTTCGACTGATTCTGATTAGGGACGTCTACCAGATGACATCTATTGATTTTGAGATGGATAGGACACACTTCATCCTGTCCATGGGTCATGAGAAAGCACGATGGTGGACTATTTGAGAAATTGGTTTTGTTATCACGCTCATTCAATTAAGTCGTGTCGTATCGATCGTGTTTCGACTGATCCTGATTAGAAACGTCTACCAGATAACATCTATTGATTTTGAGATGGATAGGACATACTTCATCCTGTCCATGGGTCATGAGAAAGCACGATGGTGGACTATTTGAGAAAAATTGAAAAAAGTAATCAATTTCGAGATAGAGATATTCTACGTGCGGAAAAGTCCGTTTCAAGGTTTTAAAACTGTTTATTTAATATTGAATAGTTTATTTCTCCTTCTCTAAACGATATTTGTTTAAACGATGACATGTGGTCCCATTCCATAGCGTCTTATTATTACAACATAATAATGAAATCTGATTACATCCGGAATGCATCCAGCCGACTGATTGCTCCTTTAAATAGATGCAAATTTGTCAAAACGCATAATTGGACAATGACGAGTTGTTTTATCTTGATACACCGCGATTCCATCGACAAGGGGGCGAGAACGTCATTGCCTCGGGGCGACGGTGGATGCGCTGCCCCACAATAGGGAATTATAAATTGGTAGGGGATTTTTGACTTCAACCACTACATTGCGGCTGACAGCTGCCACGTCGATGATAAAGCCTTAACGAAGTTGAAATTTTTAAATTGAACAAGACACAAATGAATTTTATTATTCTTCTTTTTCTCGGAGAGATTTCTCTCAACCGAACTAGCAGAAGCTAAGAGTACGCTAGAAAGATGTAGTATACATAGAGTGGTGACACAGTTTCGCACTATATTTCATAATATTGGTTTTAAATAATTTTTTTAAAAATGCTAAAATTCGTCCACCTTATTAAAACAATATATTGATCAACGTAGACATTTTTCTTAGATTTTGTTCTTGTTCTTTTTTAAATTGCAATCTCTTATTTTGTGTACCAAAAATTCATTCCTTAAAGAACTTCAAATAAAGAAAATATTTCTTTCTAAAAGAATAACAAACTTTAAAAAGCTGGGATTTTCTTCAAATACGTAAGAAATCTGAACAAAATAAATTGCGACGATCTGGATTGTCCTCATTGAATTATGCACTTATATACTAAATACATGTAGAGTGAACCCCTTAGATTTTTATTACTTTGTTATTTTTATAATTAATTAGTTTAGAGTTAATTTTTATAAGAAGGGGAAAGAATGGAAGTAAGTATTGAGAAAGGAGTAAGACAAGGATATACGCTATCACCACTAATTTTTAATATGTACATCGAAGAGGCGATTAATGTCATAAAAGATAGAGTGGATTTCGGGATTAAAGTACAGGGACAGAAACTAAAAATGCTGAGATTCGCGGATGATATAGCAGTATTAGCATCTAGTAAGGAGGAATTAGAATCAGCATTGAACGAAATGGAGACAGTGTTGACAGAGGAATACGGAATGAGGGTGAATAAAAACAAAACAAAACTAAAGTCTTAGTGTGCAGAGGGCGCGAGAGCAGAGCAAAAGCGAAAGTACAAATTAATAATGAAAGATTGGAGGAAGTTAAAGACTTCACTTATTTAGGAAGTAAAATAAATTGGGAAGGAAGAAGCGATAAAGATATAAAACAAAGAATAGCGCAGGGTCGAGTAGCTTTTAACAAAAAGAAAGCACTTTTATGCTCGGGGTAATAAACTTAGAAACAAGGAAGAGATTTTTGAAAGCGTATGTATGGAGCACGGCACTATACGGTTGCGAAACCTGGACGGTAGGGGAAGCAAGTGGAAAGAAATTAGAAGCTTTTGAGATGTGGTGTTACCGAAGAATGATGAGAATACCGTGGACTGATAGTGTTAGAAACGAAGAAGTATTAGCGAAAGTCGGCGAGAAAAGAAGTATGTGGAAAAGCTTAAAGAAGAGAAGAGATAGAATGGAAGGCCACTTGCTGAGACATGGGGGAATAGTCCGCGATATTTTGGAGGCAGAAATAGGAGTGAAGAAAGGCAGAGGTAGGCCTAGATTAGACTACTGCTCGCAAATAGTAAGGGATGTAGCACATGATAGGAGAAGCTGGAGGTTAGCGTCCAGCCAGTCTTAGGACTGATGACGTCATGATGATGAGTTTTTATAATTAACCCTGAAATTGTCAATATGATTATTTAAACCCAGTTGCCTGGTAGAAGTATCAGGATATTTTTTATCTTAATACATTTCATACCTTAATTTCCTGTTTTCACTGACTTGAGTTTTGCATTATTTATATTACTAGTTTTCAAAAATATATGAACTATTGTACCTACTGCTCATCTTGTCAACTGTATCAGAATTTCTTTAATTAAACTAATGACAAGCCTCCTCGTTAAATCTTAATCTACTGTCCAACCATTATTTATAAAGCAATTGTCTCCTATTCAAATGTCTCCTATAAAAATGAACCGTTTTTATTTATTCTTTGTTATTATTCAATATAGTCTTTAAAAACCTGCCTAACAATGTCAACTTGACAGTAACAGAACAAAATAATTAATCCGTTAAGTAATTTAATATTGCTTCAAGAACTTTGTTAAAAATAAAGTAAATAAAATAAAATTTATTATTTAACATAGATTTCAATTGTCGCTTGCTTTTTCTTGGATTTTATTGCCGGTTAGGTAAATTAATAAAAGATTTTTTTATTCCTATGTTTCGGATTTATATAACTATTTTCAGAGAACTACAATTTGTATACTAAAATATAGATATTAGATAGAGACATATTATATTTTTTTCTAAATACTTACAATCGTATATATGTTACATTAATATAAATATTACACAAACATAAAAGCATTAACATTAATATACATATTATACGCATTTATATAAATAGACTTATATTTTGAGTTTGTTATAGAATTTTTTTAAATAAATTTATGTGGTGTGCGGTAGTTTATGTTATCGATGATAAGGGTTGTTTATACGTTTATTTAAGTGATATTTTCTTTATATAGTTTGAATAGTAGGTAAGGTATGATTTCTGAATGGTTTGCTAATTCATGGATAAATGTAAACATCTACCTACGAATGTGCTATGCGTTACATCTTTATAATTAATTTAATAGATTGAATTAATTATAAATGTCAGTGCATCTGTTAACTGTGGTAGATATGTAGTATAATTTTTTATTCATTTGTTGTGAAGGTTGTTAAAATATTATATAATTTTTATAAAAACAATAATTAAATTTAAAATTAAGCGGCAATAGGAAGTGCTGTAATTTAAGATATATGCAATTATTGTACTGAAATCGTACATCAACAATAAATTGGTTAATGATTGGTTTTATCGTGAGTCGTATTCAATGGTGTCATTCATCATCATCATTAATGTTACACCTCTAAGAGGACCTTGACATTTCTAAGCTTCCTTGGCTAATTCTGCTCCTTGGCAGTTTACTGCTCCAATGTTTACTGCTCCAATTTTTCTACCACCTTCATCTAATTAATCCTTTCATCTTAGTATATGTCTTCCTTCCCCATCTTCTGGTTCAAGCTGATTGAAATATCAGGATTTTCTTTGATGGGTAGAGCTGATAATCGGATCCTTGAGGAACGCCAGATAAGGTATAAATTTAAATATGTATATATTATTTTGTTTAATAAGGAAGTGGCGATCAGTTAGGTGAGGATTTTAAGTGCTCATAGTGACACACCTTAGCAAATACTTGAGAAATATCCAAGAAAGCCGCTAAGCAATATCTTTTAACTTCAAAATCTCTGTTTATCTTATCTACAAGCTCGTGTATTTGTTGTACAGGTCTATGCGTATTTCAGAACCTGAATTGATGTTCAGGAATAATGTCTCTTTCGTGTGTAATGTCCACTAGTCTTTTAGCATAGATATTTTCACATAGTTTGGCAGTATTGGTAATGTCTTCTACCAATACTTTGGTGTAAGACTGTAGTAATTAGTCGATAGGATCACGCTGCTTCAGGATTTTTCCTGCTTTCAAGGTCATGATAATATGGGCTACTTTCCAGATATTTGGTAAATAATTGAGTCGAAGAATTGCATGATAAATGAAAATAATTAGTTTATAACACTTTTCTGCTAATTCTTGTCGTACTACTTCACCGGTGATAAAATCGAATCCGGGTGCTTTGTTGGTGTCTATTTCCTTCATAGTTGTTACTTTAATCTCTGATGTTCTAAATTTATGATATGGCAAGTCAATTTGAAATGGTTCTTTCAAACAGTCTTATATTTTACTAGATTATTCGATAGAAATTTCGGATGGAAATTGCCGAAATTCTAGTAGCAGACAATTTTCAAAGACAGAGACTATTTCCTTATCACTTCTTGTCCGTTTGTTTCTATCATCCTTACTGGGAGGATTCTGTTGAATGGATCATTTTAATTTTCTTGTTTCCTTCCGTAACGAATAGTTTGTGTCCTCAGTCGGTGTTAATTTTTCTAGATAACCTTTATTACTTTGATTTTTAAAATCCTTCAACATATCTTTCGGTTTTTTTGTTGCTTTGTTATATTTTCTTTTGTCTTTTGGTTTAGACCGTTGCCACTGTTTCTTAACTGCCATTTTTATGTAATTTTCTGTTTGATTATGATAGGAATGATAGGAGCTCTTCTTTGTAATCAATATTCGTGGAGTTTGGAGTTACGGAGAAAACAGCATATTGGAATGTTTTTGTCAATTCTTCAGCAGCTATATCAATGTCAATTACAGATACAAACTAAGACCCGCTTTTTACATTTCTTAGCAACCCCTGACAAAGATAATTATTAATATTTCGGTATTTTGAACATTTCTGTGCATGGGATATCTAGGAAACAATCAACTCCTTTCCACTTTCAGTGCAACCATAACATTGTGCCGATACGGCAAGTACAGTGAGCGGGAGCGTAGTCGGGTTGCGGCAATCAATACAAGGTGAAGACGTTCCTTGAATTCTAAACAGAACCGCCGCCGCCGTGGAGAATTAGAGCAAAACCAGACTCCGTTTTGACCCTTTGTAAGGATTTCCAGTTCGACTGGACTGCAGTATTCCCAGCCCGATATTAAACACTTGGTTTAACATGCCCGTAAGACGTGGAAGAAATATTTCCCCCCTTTTCCTTGCGAAGGGGACGTGACTTCGTACAGAACGTGTAGTTCCTGCAGTCTCTTCAGGCTCTTAGAATAATGATAGAAATCATAAAATATTTTTATTTCTATAACTCGATACTAAATACATGACATTTTCTACAATATAATCACTTAGCAATACACCTATTCTTACATACCTATACAGAGTGTCCTAATACCAAGTTTCTTATTTAATAATGGAAAATGTTAAAGGTGTCCTCTTGGTTACTTATCTTGAGTATATTTTAATTTAACAGTGTATATCAGTAGTATACATAATTGTCATATTTCCAAACAAGAAGTACGGTGGGCATAGAGCGTAGATTAGGTATTCAGTATGGTATGCTTAGGTTCGAGTACCAACAGGAAGGGTTTATATATGTCCATAACATGGGTGTACTTATTCTATTCTCTAAGTATAACCTTCCCTCCTGCAAACTTTAGGGGAAATAATACAAATTTATGTCTCCAATCTTTAAATAGGAAAAAAGATACCAATTAAAAATTATGTGATTTCAAATTTCATATATTATCAAAATATGAAGTAACTGACAATACTGAGATGATTTTTTCAAATAAATAAAGTTTGAGCAAGCTTTCCATAATTCCATTTATTTTTAACAAAGTTCATTTTATTTTAGGGTACAGAATGGCATGTATTTTATTATATTATTGCTCAACTTGATACTTAATTTGAAGTATTATATAAACATAATTGCTTGAAGCATCAAAACATTTCTGAACGATTTTAAATGTTCCTTAGAAATAAAACTAAATTCACAACAGTAAATTTCTCTTTTAAGATATGCCACCAATGATAAAACCTACCACGTTTTCTAGTAACCTGTTCACAAGAAGAGGAATACAGAATGAACGTCAGTTTTACAACGAAGAAATATATTTATAATTTTAATAATCTTATATAAATATTACATTATATCCAGTAAATCTACGAAATTTATCCCTTAATTGTAAAAAAAAACAAGCTCTAAAGACAGCTTTAAACCTCTAAAGACGCTAGAAACAACCAAATTTTCGAACATGCTATAAACTTCTCCAAGAGAAAGCAAAAATGTTGGGAGATACAAAGATATCGATTTCCTTTCACTAAAACCTCGTGTTGTAGAGAGTAAGGTTAGATTCATATGTAGATGAAAACAAGAAAACAAACACATCCATTCATCAGGAGAGGTACCAAACATCGATATGAGTGGGGGGAGTATCAATGAACTGAATGCCTACCGTATACTCTATTTGATATATACTACAATAATCTTCTTCTTTCTTTTGTCCTTTATAATTCTAGAAGAGATACTATAAATTACACTACCACGAAGATAATAAAGAACATGTTTTTATATTGGTAATAGTCTAATTTGAATGAAAGGGTATTAAGTATGTAAGACTTGTTTCACGAGGTACTGTCCTCTGAGGATGTCTACTTCCAAACGTTGTCTAATTTTCTCATAACATCAGGCATCGAGTACGCTGTACAGATGATTCCCAGTAAGAATGAAATCGTCCTGATATATAGTCCTCATGTCTGACATTCCTCATCGAGGCAAATTGAATAGACCGTATTAGACACAGTGACCTTAGATATTTAACATCCATTTATTTCCATTAACACCCCATTTCTATTAATAATATAAATAGAAAGTATGAGATATCCTGAAATATATTCTGATCCAGAGTTTGTCCCCTTACCCCCTTACCTATTATTATATATCGCTCCGAAAAAATATTAACGTAATTACATTTTAGTAGTAATACTCAAAAACTAAGAAGTTTACGGAAATCTTTTTAAATTATCAAATTACAAAAATCGTGACGATGCTTGGACTACTACTGTATGAACAATAAACGGTTGCTAATGAGGACTATATTTATACAAGAATGATCTGAATAAAAAAATGTATCTTTAAAAGCTTTAGTTCACTACTTAACTGAGTTGGTCGATATAATGAATGGAACACTTAACTGTCCTTTTTTTTTCTTTCTCAATCGAAGTAACTCGTTATTTTTATACTTTTTACATTCTACACATGATGGAGGTAGAATTATATAACATTCCTCAAGAAGTTTCTTTGCCGTGGCCATAAATTTACTGCAGACAATTGATTTTAATGTTATTCGACTTCGGAATTTGCTTTAAACTTCGTTTTATATGCTGCTACGTGTCCTTTAATTTCAAACTACGAAATAAATGTAGGTACTTCACATGACAACTTTTTGTTTCAGGAACTTCATTTGGGCATAATCGATATGCCTTCGGGGTCCTGGAAAAATAATCTCGCTTTAATCATATTTAGTAATGCAAATGAGACAGATGATGTCCTTGTGCAAGAGGATATGAGAACTGTACTTCTTTGCCATATTATTCTACATAAAGTAATTCAGTACCAGTTACGTTATAGAGTACTACTTTTAAAAGTTATATAATTTAAATAAGTGTTTATTACTTATAAACCGTCCAAGAAAGATAATATTTTATAATTTAATAGATAAGGGTAAATAGAAGAATTTAACTCTATTTTTTGATAAAATCAAGCTGTAATGAGAGTAAAATTATTTATTAAAGTATATTATCTTTAAATACAGATTAGATGTGCAATTATTAATTTACGATTTATGAGGGTTTCAACCAAATGGTTGTCATTATCGATGTTATTTAAAAATATTTAAGAAATTGTCGTTTCTGTTTCTGGTGGTTCTTCAGAATTATTTTAATTATTTTTTTTTACGATTTATACAATACGTACAATTAAAAACTATATAAATTTATGCCATAAGCACATATAAAATATAAATAGGTAATTGTTTATAGTCGGGTACCGACTTATAACTGTAATTATACTTAAAAAATTATGGTAGAAAATAATTTAATCATGATAATCAAATAATCATTTTCCTAAATTGTGTCTAAGATAAATCTTTTTTGTCTCGCTGAAAGCCTGACTCATGTTTCTCATTTGTATTAGAATTAGATTCCTGCTAATCAAATGATAAGCAAGAAAAAGAAGCATATCCTCACGATACACGTATCCTTTCCCCTCATCAAATTTAGGCAAAATCATTCAGAGGAATATCAAAAAATATGATTTGCGTTAAAAACCTTTTTTTATTTTCCATAAACCTTTAAAATAATTGAGGTTAGTTTTTTAGTTTTAGTATTTTTACTGTAGTATTTATGACAAACTTATTTCGATGCTCTATGAATATTCAATTGAAGTTAATAATACCTTGTTTCAACCAAGCAATATTAAATAATTAGAAAGCTTCAAAGTTGTCCATAAAACTTCAATGAAATCGAATTTAACGTTAATGTTTTACCTTTACTGTTCTTACTGTAGTGTTTATGACAAACTTGTTTTGATTACCTGTAAATATTATATAAAAATAACAATACCTTGTTTCAATCAAGCAATATGGAATAAATTATTTAGAATTAATTTATTTATTGGTGTAATTATACAGTATGTAGCCAAATATTTACTGGGTGTTTGTTGGGTTGCGTGTAGAATTGGCAGATCTTAGATTTTACTAGAGACAAACGTAGGAAACAAACATTGTTACACAAACCACAAATTTTATCTGTTGTTGTGAAAATGACTAAACTCATAAAGTGCTTTACGCAGTCTATTTATTAGCCAGTTAGACAGGTTAGAATAAGTGTCAAGTTGCATGAAATACTGTGATAAATAAGGAAATAAATAGTTCTTGGTGACTAATTTATCAGTTAATTACTGTTTAACGACACTATCAAACAGCCAAAAACATCTGCATTTTATCATTATTTACAGTTTTTTTCAACTTGTGGGATATTTGTATTACGAGAGCTCTATATGTTAACAGGTCTAAAGAATACGTGAAATTATTTCTCAAGATTTGCATTATATAATTCACGTTTACTATTGTAAAATATTCCATATTACATTACCATTGACACAGAATAACTTGGGCACTCAGGCCACTTATCCTAAATGAAACTAACTAACTTTATCGACTTCGTTAAATACTTTAATTACATGAGGCATTTTTGGATCCATTTAATAGACAAACATCACCGAATTCTGTGAATTACTGTCAGATAGAGTTAAGCCCGGCACGCTGGATTAGAACAGTTTCTTAATGACGCGAAGTTTCCACCGAGCGGAAGGGTGCAATAATCTAACTATTGTGGCCGTTAACCAAGGAGATTAGAAGGCAGTTAGAACTATAAGACCCCGTAAGGGTCTGTCATTTACTGTCTGAGAACGACTTTGTCGAACATTATGCCGACCTGTCTTCAATAATAATTGTGTCAACTCTCGGCTGGTTAAATACTACGACGTGAATCAACATTGATAAATATTATTCTTAGTGTATGAGACGTTCGATTTCTTAAATTTAGATGTAAGTTGTTTCAGATGGAAATAGATAGGAATAGAAAATGAGGATACAAAAGAGTCAAAACAAAAACGTAATTTTTTGAAAAACACCTAACTATGGATCTCTACTATGTTACCAACCAAACAGGCATGGTTAAGAGATAATAACTAAATTATAAATGGATTCCTGATTGCACTCATACCTAATACATACCTAACCTCATACCTAACTACCTATAACTGTGTTTCTTCATGGTTAGTAAAACACAAAATCTCGCTAATTGAATCATTCAAAGAATATATTCTTCAATTATGGGTACTTAAAATTTTTAAAAGGTTTCAAGTAAACTAAAAATTTAATCCAGGTCAGATTCTATAAGGGTAGACAGAGTCTACCTGTACTTATGCCATGAATCGGACATAATGATATGCGAGCCCCACCAGAACTGTCACTTTGTCTCTAAAATTGACCTCAGGGTTATTGTAGGTGCATGTAGGTGTATTGAAGAAAGCACTTGGTAGTAGTTGACGTCGTTCTTAATAAATAATCAGCCGAGCTAAGATAACACCACAGGGCAGCTCTTTCTCCAGTCACATGGTCCAGATTACATTCTCTAGACATCGGCTCATCAGTATAGTTCATGGAGGTTCTTGTTAAACCTGCAATATTCTGTCAGCATTCCAATTATAATCCTTAAATTTGGATAGGACAAATTCAAGTAGTAGTTTGCTAGTATACTGCAACTGCAAGGTATAGGTCATAATATGTTTGTTCATTTATACCTGTTGATTGAGACGTGCAGTCTCTTGTCATGGGATTTTTAATGGTCTCGTAATGCACTATGGCTGACTCCTGTCCCAGCAAGAAGCTCCTAGGACCTGAACATACCAAAATGTCCACCTTATTTCCACTATTCCCTAAATGTCTCTTCCCCCAATGACATGACACCGTTTGTTTGCACTAAACATTCGACATGTATTTTAGGATGAAACCTCAATTACTTAGGACCTTACTATCTGGATAAGCACATAGTTTTCCACAAATCCCCTGGTCAGTAATTTCTCTGGTCACCTGTAGTATACCCCCATAACCTTGGATTGAAATACTGTAGTATGGACGAAACTCGACTGGATTTGGAGGTTTAGATCTTCCATCCATCCTTTAGGTAAAACGTCCGATATCCAGACCTTGCAACATTCTTGTTCTTGAACCATTAGTTGAAAACGGGTTATTCAACTCCAATGTCATGGAAATTCAATTCAACTGATATCTAACTCAAATAAAAAAACTAGGAGGTCTACTTCCCGCCCGCTCTCAAAAGAGGGAGTTGCTTATTTACCTGTTCCAGTATACGCACCTGTCTCTGATTTTTCACAGACCTCCCATAAGGAGGCTCAAAGTCCCCGTTATGGTGCCTTCCTCTATATATATATATATATATATATATATATATATATATATATATATATATATATATATATATATATATATATATATATATATATATATATATATATATATATACACCAACAGGCCTCAAGCCCAAGACAGCTTCTAACGCCGCTGTGGGTATTATCTTTAGCTCAGTAGTAATGATTAAACAAGCTAATATCTGTTGCATTCAATATCTGCAGCAATTTAGTTTCATATGTTGCATGGATCTCATAACAACCATGTACAGCCAAAAGGTGTTTCTTAATCTCCATTGAATCTCAACGGCACAATGACGGAATTGCTACAACTCAGCATATAGTTTGTTTATTTTACCCACACATGCGCTTGCCAATTATAGTTACTGTCGAAAATAATGTACAAATATTTAACCTTACTTAACTCACTTACAAAGTGGGAAATCATTAGAAAATGTAGAAAAGCGAAAGAACAATGAATAGAGGATAAATGCAAAGAAGTAGAAGATAAGCTGCAAGTAGGTAAGACCGATGAGGCTTACAAAATAATTAAGAGGAACTTCAGGGATATAGGAACAATAAGTAGAAACGTTAGGAGTCAATCGGGGGACATACTGATCGGAAGAGAGGAGAAAGCGGATAGATGGAAGCAGTACTTAGGAAATTTATACGAGGGTCAGGAATTAGGATAGATATATTAGAGGAAGAATCTAGCATCGATAGGGAAGATGTAGGAAAACCTATATTGAGAGAGGAATTTGAAATAGCACTAAGGGGGCTAAAGAACAATAAAGCGCCGGGGGTAGATAAAATACAGGCGAAAATTTTGAAATGTGCGGGACAGAAAGTAGTAAACAGGATGTTTGAACTTGTAAAATACATATACGAAACGGGCAAGATACTGGAGGATTATAAGAGGAACATTATCGTTACTATACCGAAAAACAGAGGAGCCGACAAATGCGAGAACTTTAGAACGATTAGCCTAACCTCCCATGCGTCAAAAATCTTAACCAGAATAGTGCAGAAGAGAATGGAAAATAGAACGGAGGAAATACTAGGAGAAGACCAATTCGGGTTTAGGCGAAATAGGGGAATTCGCGAAGCTATTCTAGCGCTAATGTAATGTTAAAGAAAACAATAGAAAAAGGAAATAACGCTTATATAGGATTTGTAGATTTAGAAAAAGCTTTTGATAACGTAAGATGGGAAAAAATGTTCGAGATACTAAAGAGCGCGGGAATGAAGTATAGAGATAGGAGAGTAGTACACAATCTATACAAAGAGCAATTTGTTGTTATAGAAGTAGAAGGGGAAAAAAAGGAAGTATGTATTAGGAAAGGAGTAAGACAAGGATGTACGCTATCACCACTAATTTTTAATCTGTACATCGAAGAGACAATTAATGTGGTAAAAGATAGAGTGGATTTCGGGATTAAAGTACAGGGACAGAAACTAGAAATGCTGAGATTCGCGGATGATATAGCAGTATTAGCATCTAGTAAGGATGAATTAGAATCAGCATTGAACGAAATGGAGGCAGTGGTGACAGAGGAATACGGAATGAGGGTGAATAAAAACAAAACTAAAGTGTTAGTGTGCAAAGGGCGCGAGAGCAAAGCAAAAACGAAAGTACAAATTAATAATGAAAGATTGGAGGAAGTTAAAGACTTCACTTATTTAGGAAGTAAAATAAATTTGGATGGAAGAAGCGATAAAGACATAAAACAAAGAATAGCGCAAGGTCGAGTAGTTTTTAACAAAAAGAAAGCACTTTTATGCTCGGGGGTAATAAACTTAGAAACAAGGAAGAGATTTTTGAAAACATATGTATGGAGCACGGCACTATACGGTTGCGAAACCTGGACGGTAGGGGGAAGCAAGTAGGAAGAAATTAGAAGCTTTTGAGATGTGGTGTTACCGAAGAATGATGAAAATACCATGGACTGATAGGGTTAAAGACGAAAAAGTATTGGAGAAAGTTGGCGAGAAAAGAAGTATGTGGAAAAACATAAAGAAGAGAAGAGATAGAATGGTAGACCACTTGCTAAGACATGGGGGAATAGTCCGCGATATTTTGGAGGCAGAAATAGGAGTGAAGAAAGGCAGAGGTAGGCTTAGATTAGACTACTGCTCGCAAATAGTAAGCGATGTAGGTTGTAGCACAATTAGCGAAATACGTAGGTTAGCACAAGACAGGAGAAGCTGGAGGTTAGCGTACAACCAGTCTTAGGACTGATGACCTCATGATGATGAACTCACTTACGATACCAAAGAATGACATACCACGTCAGGATGAAGTTCCATGCTATTAAAACATAGAGAATAAGCAACTTGTAATATAATGCTGAAATACTTATTAATAGGGCATGTTAAACGGTTTAAATAAAGAACAGATATGTTTACTCATTAAAGAAATGGTTATTACAAATGTGTAAACTACTGCATAAAGAGTAATGCATACATAACACTCGCCTACATTTTATTAAAATTCATCTTATGCTCATACTGTAGCAAACGAAAATATTAAATATCAATACCTATCTATTCTTCATTGACTTAACTATGATCAAATTGTGATAGTATATTATGTCCATAATTGTGTAAAGCTATGAGTCAGTTGGAAATAACCAAAAAGCTGATCTTGTTAATTCCTATGGTAACAACATCAATAAGAATTAAAGAAAAACACAGAAAACAGAGGATAGGTTAGGGGAAGGGTACAGAAATATGTATTTGTGTTAGCTTTTGCAGATGAGCTAAACAAGGTAATACTATCAATAACAAAATCGAAGGAAACTTTACTTTTGAAACAGTAGCGAGGAACAGTGAGCGCAGTTTTAGTGAGACTCAAGCTGCCTTTATGTAGTAAATAGTGCGAGAATAATAAACGTAAGATATAACGTTCCTATTGACAATTGCAACTTTAAATTAGTCTCGAAAATCATAGATCTTGGTGTCTTAGTCGTACAGGATATGTTGTTGTAGTTTATCCATATAATTGCACAACTATAGTATCTTAAGGAATATAACAATTGAAATATACAATATACTCATATTTATTGTTTCCAAAACATTGGTAGCCTCTGAAATATAGATCCCAATTAAAACTGATGTAGAACTACAGGCGATTTTTGAAGAAGGAATTTTTAAGAAAAATGTTTAAAGGAATTTATACGTTGATACAACTTTGAGGTATATAACATCTATAAGCAACCCAGAAAGAAAAATATCACTAAAATAACTAAGATAAAGATACCTAAAATGCTAGCCTTTATGACATGGTATGATGATCAAGGAAAAGAAGAACCAGTAGGTATGGCGAGTCGAGAAACACCTTTAGATCTGAAATTTTGTATTAATTTCTTTCACTACATTGTCATTTACTTTATTGGCTAAAATAACGGACGATTTTGCCATCAACATTCAATATTTTCAAAGGCACACAGCTACATATATATTATCAATAATGTTGTTAATTAACATTATGCTACTAGAATCTATTCTGTTATAGTTTAAAATCTTCTCGTTTATAAGAATTACTTTTAACCTTGTCATTTCACTCAGTGATTAGTAAACAACAATATGATTCTTATATTGCTGATTAGGGATTATAGTCTCATAAATATTTGAACATTTTCTTTTGTTCTCTTGTAAATTGTAATTTTTAAAGAATTGGTAAATTTACAATTCTTAGTTTATCCTAGAAAAGCTTTTTGACTAATTTATCTACTATGTTAGTAAAATATCTGTTTCTTAATTCTAGCTACATGCTTAATTAAGATAATATAGAATGGTAATTCTAAGCTTGTGACTAAAACTTTAGGGACTGGAAAAGCCTGATAGTAAAAAGAGTGCTTATTTTCTCCCTATATGTATAAAATTCTAATTTGTAGTTTCTTTATTTTGAATTTCATATGTAAAATGTTGTGATTAGTTGGGTTAATTTTGAGACAACAGTATGTGGAACTATTTTTATAGTTTCGCAAATTATTCTTTAATATAGATTTCAAATCTACTCATGGAATAGAATCTCCATAGTTGAAGCAATGATTAAAAGTTTTTGTATGTATACAACAGAACACTATTTAGCTTCATCACGTGTTTCACTCTTGTTTCTTATGGAAACATTGGCGTTCAGCCGACGCCCGTTTTTAGAACCCTTGTCATGGAAATCGTGCCCAGAGGCTGCAAGCTCACTTAACTGGAGTATTGTCAAACCCCAATAGACCTGACTTAACCAGTTCTTCAATAAACTTGTATACCCTTTAGGTTATGCTATTTTTATACAAAAATTCAGAGTAAATAATCTGAATTATTGGTTTCCAGCAGAAATGCTGTGAAATAAATATTTTCCTAGACATATACACTATGCATAAAAATTAAGGGATGTAAAAGAATTCTAAATTTTTAGGTAATTTAGACTGTAACTTGGAGAAAAATAGCCTCAGAGCAATTTAAAAAAAAGAAAATTCAACCTCCAAGTTTCTAGTTTTCAGATTAAGATTAAAATTTAGTAGTTTGAGTTCAAAATTTTTTACCGTCGGCAGTTTCTGAGTAATCATAATAAAACGGAAGAAAACCCTAAATTTTTATTTGCCTTTCAACAGGCCACGGACTTAAATACATTTTTTTCAGTGATTTTATCACAGATATTTTTTTGATAATTTTATACTCTTTAATTGGAATGATCTGGAAGCCTCATACGATTATTCTTCGCTATAGTCTTCGTATAGAGTTATAGTCGTTCAAATAAAAAAAGTCAATTTTGACTTGGGTAATTAATTACTCGGGAAATGATGATCGTGTAGAACATTCAAGTAGGGTTCTAGAAACTGCAAACTAGTATTCTTTACAAGTCATAGTTATTGGTTTTTGATAAAAACAAATCTCGATGCGAGAATGTTGATTGAAAGAAAGGTAAAAAATTACGTATTTAGGAATATTCACTTAACTTGACATAACTTTGCAAATAATGGATAGACTAAGGATGGTGACTATTTTTTTTTCAACTTCAGAGTATCCCAAAAAAATCCTGGAGATTTCAAAGCGCTGCGATTTTATTTCTTTTTGTTCAATGTGTTCGGAATGATTGAATCTGTCGTTTTTGAAAAAAAATCTATTTAAGGATGAATTTTTAATTTTTTATTCATTTCTTAATGTTGGAAATTTTTGAGCAATAATCCATATTTTTTATCAAAAAATATTAAAAATACAAAATAAAAAAAGTCAAAATTGACTTTCTGCGTTGAACTCAGCGAAAAATCATCATACAAAATTTTTAGACCACTCAAATTAAAAAAGATAAAACCATCTAAAAAAACTTCATGATGAAATTACTGGAAAAAAATTTATTATCCTCGTCACACGAACTGTCACGGACTGAAAGTCCATGAACTTTTTGAAAATCAACAAAGACTTTTTCCGATGGTTTTCTTATGATTACTCAGAAATTGTTGGTGGCAAGCAAATTTTGAACTCAATATCTGAAAACTAGAAACTTGGAGCTTCAATTTGTTTTTTTCTTTTTTTAGAATTCCTCTGTGACTAAGTTTTTGAAAGCCCTTTTAAAATCACCTAAAATTTTTGGATTTTTTTTAAACTCTTGATTTTTAGTGTAGTTGGTATTATCCATTGGCCTTCAATAATACCCACTGTTGACATTTAACTTGTCTGAATTTTCTAAAGGGGTGTGGTGTTAATAAATTTATCGATTTATTATAAGATACTTCAAGTATAAAATAACAGTAGACAAGTGAATTTAGATAGTACCGTAGACAAGACAAAAGGAGAAAAGTTTTTACATGCATTTTATTGGATCTGTTTCTAAAAGGAAATACCTTAGAAGTAAAGAGCACTTGCTTGATCAAAACAATAATTTCCTTTGTGTGATATTTTGAGAATTCCTATCAAGAACTGTAACCAGGAAACAAATTTATTAACCTGCTGTTTGAATATGTTTGTCCTGAAAACGGATTCTATCCCAAGAGTCGTTGATGCCCAATATCTAGTTGAGTATTCAAAAACCAAGTTATTGTTGCTGTGTGCTTAATAGGCAAAAAGTCTTTCATCCAAAAGTAGTCCATTTCTGTAACATGAATAATCATCTGATACCATAAATACTACTATTTATGGTATCAGATCAGATTATCATTTCATAATGTAAATATAATAAATATGAAATTATTATTTTAAAAATCTATAAGACACCAAGGCTTTCAATACATCAACATTTGCGGCTATAAATTTACACTATCAAGTCAATACCTAATCGACTATTGTTCGTCTTTAATCATAGAAGTACTATAATTTTATCAGTGCTTCCCAAACTTCATAGTTTGGAAAGTACTGGTAAACTTATAATAGAAGCCCATAGACAGTACTCGTCTAAAGTCCTCCTTAGCTTTGTCCTGCTTAGTCTCCAGATCTAATGCCTTTAGATTTATTTTTATGGTCTACTTAAATTTGAAGATATGCACTACACAACCTACTATCACCGAGGTTTTGAAGCAGGAAATTTCTGAAGAATGTAGGTTAATTTCCGCAGCAATATTTGAACAAGTCAAAAAAGAGCTTTATAATAAAATTATGTACTGCCAACAAGAGGGAGGTGTACATTTCGAGAATGTATTTTAAAAATGTTTTAAGATATCTGGTACTACTTTTTAACTTTATCATTTTGCTGTTTGTGAATTAAATTAATTGTTTTACATTAAGCTCGACTTTATATGTAATGTAGACACAAAATAGTATTTGGATATATAAAAGCATCTAAGTGACTTTTTTGGATAATATCTGTCAGTAACATCGTGACACTTATGCTTATTATAGATCCTTAGCTATTATAGGCAGGCATTGCCTAGAAAGTTTGTAGAAAGTTTGTTATGCCAATATTACATTTGATTGATTTTTTAGAGGGTCACTGTATAATATATAAAGTATACAACAAACACTAAGAATTTAATACGTTTCTTAAACCGCTAACAATAAAGGATAAAATAATATTATAAAGTTCCATACCCCGTAAACGACACTCATGGCGTGGAAGATAGATAAAGATTCAAATGGAAGAAATGTAGCACAAAACCTTGCATGTTTTTGATATGACTTTTTATTATAAACATCAACAGTTCTTTGACGTGCGCTATTCATATCGTATTCAAAAATGCTGCGAAGTTCGGAAATTATTTTGCGCATAAAAAAACGCGTATATACTCTTATACATATATCGTATCGCAGACAATATATAAGAAGCAATATTTCTTATTTAATTCTTCCAAACAAAAACAATCTCACTATTTTTTGGTATAAAACTTAAGACGATTGGATATCGAGAAGTGTTTGAAAAATTTTTTTGTAAGTTAGCAATTGATCTGGTTCTTCGCGATCGACACCGCTTAGGGCTCCACTCATCTCAATTGATAGCGCTATATAAATTGAGATATTTTAGGGGGATTATCAAAAGAATATAATAGTAGGAGTATTTCTTATTAAAATATTTTATAAACTTTAAAATTAAAAAAAATCAAAATTGACCCGCTCCATAAGAAGGTTCTCCTTCATCCTGAGAAAATTCATCTTCAAGTTTTCTCCTAGCTATTATCCTCTTTTGGCGGATTTTTTTTTTCAATATCTTGGAATACCTTTTCAGTCTTGGTGACTCGCAATTTATCGGCAGCTTTTTGGCTCTCGACACAGAATTTCCCGAGGTCAATGGTAATATGCTTCAACACTTTACATCTAGAACAAAAAATTACTATAGTACAAATGTAACAATCATGCTTATTTACTTATCGAAATCGAAATATGTTACCATTATTGAATGGCCCTACAGCATTGAATATGCAAAAGATTAGAGTATTCCTCATTATAAACACATTTTTGAGCGCACGAGACCAAATAACATTGTTTAAACTCTCATTTGGGTTCTGTGTGCGCCCAGAGAAGCAATTCCTCAGCAATTCAGGTTTTGTCATATTCCTGAAAATAGGTTTTATGGCATTCATTATGGCCACATGAGTGTCAGCTCTTTGCAAACAACAAACATATTGTATGGTTTCTTTCTGGTTAATATCGATATCCGCAATTTTCTATATAACCATAGAATCGATTTATTATGAAAGAATAAGAAAAATTCTGGCATTTTTAAAATAAACAAAAAAAAACCTAATTCCCCAAAAGTAGGAAAAAGCTTCCTTTCGGTATACTTTTCTCCAGGTCTGTTGAATCTTATTTTTTTAAAACGACCAGCAAAAAAATATTAAGGTTGTCTCTACACTAAGTCTCCAAAAGTATTAGTCTCGAAACTAAGACTCCTTTTTTGGAAATTTGTGACAGAACTTAAAAAAACAGTTTTAACGCCAACAAAAACGGAGCGAAAATGTTCACATTTCTTTAACTTTAATTAACATAGCCACGAATTAATTGACAAAATTTCTCGAAACAAACTTCATTTTACCTTTACGTTTAATTTAAGACAAAAAACGTTTAATTCCTATAAGTAGTTTATTAGGAAAATGTATCGAATAAGAGCCGTCTTTTGAGCGTGAAGATCAATCAAATATTCGTACTGGTTATTGGTATCAAGATGTTCAGAAAGCGGTTCTGAACAAAATGGTGCCAAACTCGTGCCAAACTATTCAATAGTATTGAAGATATTGAAGGTAATAGTTATTCATAATGAAACCAGCTGGGCGTAAAAATCGAGCACCCTTAATAATATAGATTAAGTTTACATCAAAGCTCCTTGTTGGTAGATACGTACTGGCATCATTACCGATATGACTTTACGTCGTCATTTTAATAACCATTCAATTGAATAAAGGTCGTTTGATCAAAGGTCTACAACGTTATTGTTAGGGCCGTGACAGGCCTAAAAAGCGCGAGTTAACAAGTGAAACCTCGTGTAAAGCTCGTATGTAAATATAAGTGCAGAAACTAGAGTTTGAAGTTCATAAATCCCATAAATAAGCAGGGCCTCATTTGCAAGGCAGATCGGCCGATGCACCCAAATTCCAAGGCCGACACGTCTACGATGCGCGCATGCGTGCACCACCTGCCCCGTCACCTGAAGGGAAGCGCGCGCTCGCCCATTCCGGGACTCCGGAGTGCCCGGACTCTATACCGGATCGTTATTCGCGGAACTGTCCTTCCCCGATGATGCCACCACCCCTTTTAATATCTTCTAATGGATGACAAATGAAGAAACACCTTTTCGTGTATTACTTGAAGTTGTAGTAAGTCGGAATTGTTACACCGACCTTGGCTCGTAGGCCCAAAACTGAAAAGCTACTTAATATGAGGAAAGCAGAAAGGTCAGACTGAAGTAGATCGATATATGAATTATTCAATAGGGGGAAAGTGAATGAACTTTTCCTCAACGTCTAAACATATGGGTTAAATGAAAATTCCAACGTTTTAAACGAGGAATTGTGTAGGACAAATGGTGGCGAATATTTCCTCTCTTCCAACTGTTCGATATCTCTATATATTCCATTTACATGATATCCATTCATTAGTTGTTACTTTTTTAAATACATAAACGTCATACATGTTTCACATACCTCTGTTTTGATGATTTTGTCTACTTTTGCTTAAAACTAACACCAGTAAATTCAGTGAAACTCCATTGTTCCGAATTAGTCCGAAATCAGGTTATTTTCCTATTAGTTAATTTATCAAAACTTTCCTTTTAATGTTTTCTAGCATCATAAAATATTTGAAAGCTTTCCATACTTAGGTGTATTTAATCCAATATAGTTAAATGAAATGGCGAGGATACACAGTAATCACATCATATATATATATATATATATATATATATATATATATATATATATATATATATATATATATATATATATATATATATATAACTAGGAATCTATAAAAGTATAATTACAATTAAAAAATTATTTTTCTTATTTACGGCACTACTAGCAACTTTTCTATAACAACAAATTTTATTGCTCCTTTATCTTCAGAATATTTTATCTCTTTAAGTTATCTATATTTCAATTTTCAATAATTCATAAAATCAACTATCGGGTTAATTAACTCGAATTGTTAGGTAATTTAACTTGAAAGTTAACAGAACTAGTTATTTGTATGAAAATGGTTAAACATCTGAAACGTCAATAATTAGAATATAAAAGATGCAAATACGAAGTAAAATTACATTTTTCTATAATATCCAAAAGCCCTATAAACTCGAATATGATAGGCCTAGTGACGATAAAGTGACTTAAGCCCATTTTTAGTTTCTTTAATAGAAAATAACATCAGGGCATAATTTATTATATAATTCTTTTTTTATCGAATTTATTATTTTCTATTAAGGCTCAACTAACTTAATTTGAGAAATGAGTAATTCCTTTCTTTTGGAAACAATCCACATAGCTTTTCTTCCATAACATATAACATAACAATGACCGGTTAGATCGTTGTCATCATTAAATTCTATTTAAACATTTTGTTTATATGCTAATTTATTTTCGTTGTTTTCTAAATCTTCTAAATTTCACATAATATCCGTACAGAGATGTTTTCAAATATCCTCATAGAAAAAGATTCAGCAGATTCATATCTGGTAACCTTGTTGATCAGTAATGCTTCTTCCAACGATTTGCAAATATCTTATCTAAATATTCTATCAAAACAATTAGAGTATAATATATTAAATTTTAATGTATTTCAATTTGTCAAAAAGGATAAGTAGCTTTTTTTTACTAGCACTAACTATAGTAATCTGAAAATTGCCTTCTATTGAAGATGATATAGAACATTTAACGATAAATACGAGCTCTACTCATCTTTAATGAGTTTGAAAGCTCACTAGAGCCATTTACATCTGAGAATATCAAAAATAAAAACTATAGAAGAATAAATATATAAAACATGAATTTACCTTGACCTTTTTATTGTTTTCCATTAACAAGCTATCTATTATTTCAACATTATATTTATTTTTTTAAAAATGTGAGCATTTGCTAAAAATTTTTGATGTGGGTTTTTGTTTTATTTTGAATAATGTTTCATGATTTCTCCACCCAGATTATAAAACCTGTATCCAAATCATAAAAATGTGTAAAACTTGTTTAATATTAACCAAATCTATAATATTTTATTTTAATATATTACCCAATTTATGATCTTCACATTCGAGGAGGATTATAGAGCGGAGGGTAATAACACTATAAGCACTGCCGTAAAAAAATCGGAAATAAAAATTGAAATGTATATATACAGCTTTCTCTAAAATCATCATTCCAAAATTCTTCATAGTACTTTCTTTTAACTTTTCTAAAACCAAATTAAGCGACTGCAACTCAAAAGCGATCTTGGTGAAGCTAATTATCTCCTATTCTGATCATAGTTGGGTCTTGAATTGTCAAAGGCCATGAAATAATAGAAATGGTTGAAATGGACCGAGCGATATAATTGTTCAATATTCATCCTCACGTTCTAACCAATACTTTCACTTTCCCAGTTTCATCCCATTAAATTCGCAAACAGTTGGTATTGCAAGATTTAGTTCAGTGAGGTAAAATTATGTACTTGAGTGATATTTTCGTTGCAGTTAAGTGCAATGAAAGTGCAATGAAACTAAAAGTAGCCCTAGCGACTAGTGTCTTGTGAAAATTCATGGTTTTAGTGTTTGTAACTATCCCCATGAAATATCCACAGGAATCGAAAAGGGTTAGCCAGTGAAGGTGTATCTATAGGCCTTAATAGAACCCGAATCCTTTTGTGACATGGCCAAGTCACGCACTAGGATGTCCATAAATGAATGAATGGACAATATGGTGGAGGAACCTCCCGTAGCAGACAAGCAAAGCAGTTCATTAAAGAAAAACCCCTTAAATTTATAGAAGACTTATTTAGGTAAAACAGAAAGATAGTAGTGAGTCTTCTAGCTGGACACTCTGGGTTCAATAGACATACATCTGATGGGACTAACAAATAAGGCAACATGATGATATTTCCAAGAAGAAAAGCAAACCCCAGCACATAGACTGTGTCAATGTGATATATATATATATATATATATATATATATATATATATATATATATATATATATATATATATATATGGAGAAAGTCGGCGAGAAAAGGAGTATGTGGAAAAACTTAAAGAAGAGAAGAGATAGAATGGTAGGCCACTTGCTGAGACATGGGGGAATAGTCCACGATATTTTGTAGGCAGAAATAGGAGTGAAGAAAGGCAGAGGTAGGCCTAGATTAGACTACTGCTCGCAAATAGTAAGGGATGTAGGTTGTAGCACAATTAGCGAAATGCGTAGGTTAGCACAAGATAGGAGAAGCTGGAGGTTAGCGTCCAACCAGTCTTAGGACTGATGACCTAATGATGATGATGATATATATATATATATATATATATATATATATATATATATATATATATATATATATATATATATATATATATATATATATATACAGCTTTCTCTAAAATCATCATTTCCAAAATTCTTCATAGTACTTTCTTTTAACTTTTCTAAAACCAAATTAAGCGACTGCAACTCAAAAGCGATCTTGGTGAAGCTAATTATATCCTATTCTGATCATAGTTGGGTCTTGAATTATCAAATGCCATGAAATAATAGAAATGGTTGAAATGGACCGAGCGATATAATTGTTTCAATATTCATCCTCACGTTCTAACCAATACTTTCACTTTCCCAGTTTCATCCCTTTAAATTCGTAAATAGTTGGTATTGCAAGATTTAGTTTAGTGAGGTAAAATTATGTATTTGAGTGATGTTTTCGTTGTAGTGAAGTGCATTGAAAGTGCAGTGAAACTAAAAGTAGCCCTAGCGACTAGTGTTTTATGAAAATCCATGGTTTTAGTTTTTATGACTATCCCCATGAATGAAATCAAAAAGGACTAGCCAGTAAAGGTGTATCTGCAGCCTTAATAGAACCCGAATCCTTTTGTGACATGGACAAGTTACGCACTAGGATGTCCATAAATGAATGAATGGACAATATGTTTCTCGTATGGTGGAGGAACCTCCCGTAGCATACAAGCAAAGCAGTTCATTAAGGAAAAACCCCTTAAATTTATAGAAGATTTATTTAGGTAAAACAGAAAAATAGTAGTGAATCTTCTAGCTGGACACTCTGGGTTTAATAGACATACATCTGATGGGACTAACAAATAAGGCAATATGATGATATTTCCAAGAAGAAAAGTAAACCCCAGCACACAGACTGTGTCAATGTGATGTGTTTTACATGTTTGAGTTTTCAGATAATTCGTAATGCGGAACAATAAATAGGCTTATAGCTACAGGGGGCTCTTATCAAGGCTATAGCATCTGATACAAAAAACAAACTTAGAAAAGATACTTTAGGAAAAGTCCACAGAAGTATAGGAACGTAGGAGCATAGGAGCATAATAGATACCAAAGGGGTTACGATAGCGAGAAATAGGGGTATATTCTATGCAGCTGAAAAATCTACAATCTGAATTTGATCGGAACTATCCCCATGACTTTTTTAGACTCTATATAAAAAATTCTTTCATTATTTTACATTTAGAAAACCTAATCAATATTTACAAATCATGTTTCAACCAACGCTTCTGTAATTTAGTTCTATAAAAGTTTTTTGCGGTCATTTTTTATCTGCATGTGCTCTATGTACATTTTAAAACTAAGTGGAAGTAATATTGAATTAAATAAGGTAAGAAAATATAAATTCTATTTCAGTATAACGTATATTTCTTTCTTAATTCGTCACGTATTTTATCACGCCGAGCAAAATATACTTTTTAGTTTTTTTACTTAAATTACCAACTTCGAAGCTAACTTTCTGCAATGCCATTAGCGGCCCCGTCCCTCGCACTTACAGCTCACTCAATTTTCCAAGTTAAAAACGTCCACCAAGAATTCTCATTTCCTAGACCGAGGGCTACGAGGCCCCGCTCATATTCTGCGTATAAAAATTCCTTGTTTGTTTCGGTTGTCTGTATGTCGGGACCTCGCGGGTCGATAGTGTCTTGAGTCCGGGTATCGATTCAGCGGCGCATCTAATTAAAAGTCCAGGCACGTTCCGCTTTCGACTCCGGTGACACTGTTCCTGGATTCTCTATAGCAACAGACCTGATGTGTGGAAATGGTGTAGGTGCTTTTGGGCGGCTAGTCTGGACCTTATTTTCTCTGTTGGGAGAGTGAACGAGTTTACGAGTTGCCGTTAAAATTTTATGGATCGACTTGCAACCGAAACGAGCAAAACGGAGAATATGGAACGCTTTGCTGCACTACAATGAAGGCAGCAGGATTAAAGGGATCGTTGGGCTTAATTTACACACAACAAAAAGACAATTCCGGCTTTAAAATTAACTGAGACTATAACGCGTAGTATTCCTTATTCTATAATGCGCAAGGTGAATCATAATGTTGTAGCGGGTGTCCCAAATTCGACGGGATATGGGGTTTTTTCAAAAACTATATAGGATATATAAAAAACCGATGTACGGTTTCTGGAGATGATTTCTGTGAATAAAATATGGTGCTAGTTGCAGCCTTCTATCTCTTTCTGTTTCGGAGGTACATGATATTTTTAAAAAACGACAATTGAAACTGATCAACATCTGATTATCTAATATGTCGAATAAACAGGTAGCAAAAATATAGCTTGAAGTGGAATTCAATAATGTTGAATGCATTAACATTTAAAGTTAAAGTTTGGACACACAGTAATCGACTTATTTATCCTAAAGCCTCAAGCTGTGGAAAAAAGTCTCAAGCTGCGGCAGGATACATTTGAAGAAAGAATGTCACCGTTTTTCATTTACAAAAATGCGTTTTTCTTTATTTACTTCCTGAAACAAGAACCATTTCTGGATTCACTGGTGTTGGTCCCATGAAAATCTGAGCACTATAAGTTCTCTACATATATCTTTTGGAAAATAGTGAAATGGCTTACTATTTAGTCATTGTGGCAAAGCTGTTGACTAAGTTTAGAGTAATATGAAGACGGAAAGGAATCGGACAACTCCGAATCAGACTTTTTGTAAGGAATTATAACCTTATAAGTATGAAATAGCTTCTAATCCATATTAATAAAAAATATAATATCAATGAGATCTTACTTTTCGTCTATATTCTCTTGAGAAACTTCCAATATGTTCTTCCCTATTTAGCCTTTCCTTTTTGTCAATACTTTCTTATATTTCGGCATTTTTTAACAAATTATAAAAAATCACGAGTCTTTCCCTTGAATGCGTATTTTTCAGTGGCTGCGTTAGCATTATTTTGCGGTTGGTCGAAAATAGGCAGGAATATAAAATAGGGTGGGCGAGGGCATTAAATATATTATTTTATGTACGAATGTGATGTAGTGGTGTTATAAGAGATTGGGTAACTGGTTGGGCGAAAAGGATTTTGCCTGGGCGCTCGCCCACCCGTGCCCACCCCTGTCGCCACCACTGGTATTTTTAGATCGATAAACCTTCGAGTTTATGGGATATGAAATTAAAATTCAATTCCGGGTCAAAACCGAGTATGAAAGCGGAGGAAATATGAACTTTTAAAAAAAAAACCCTTTTCATGAAAAGTTGCATTTTCTTGGTTTTCGGAAGAGATTTCTCAAAATCGACTGAATATATTAACTTGAAACTTATACAGACTATGTAACTAACTATATAAATAAGTAACAGGGCTGCCTGGCCGATTTATTGGCCTACACCATCAAATTGAAAATAAGTAATTTGTTACTGGCTGAGGGGCATATTATCAATAAAAAATTCTGCTTGAATATTGTTTGTCAAAGTCTATTATAAAAAAGAAATCCAAATTGAAGTAACTGTTGGAAATACCCCCCACCTCGTGACTCTGAAGCCAATGCATATGAACTTATACGCTTATAGTTATTTTATTTTATTTTAAGAACATAACAGAACATGGTTTTCAGTTACATGGTAGGTCAAAAATACTAAATACTACAAATAAAATGAAACAAAATAAATAAATACACATTACAACATATAAGTTATTAGTTAACTAAATAAAACAGTGAAGATGGTGAGAATATAATTAATATTGTAGTTAATATATAATAATTTAGTTAATATCTCGTTAATTAAAGTTAATGTTCCCCAAGGCCATAGAATAATCAAGATTGTTATTTAATAAGTTAAACAAAAATAAAAACTGTCAGATCTCTCCTATTTTGCAAACTTGCGTAATATACAAGACCATGATCATAATCAATAGGCGTATAGATATGGTATATAGTATACACTAGGTACTTTAAAAACTTTAAATTTTGACAGTTCATAGTAACTGTTCGTCTTGCAAAATCCTGTTTCTAAAATGTTTGCTTTTTGCAGATGAATTCGATGAAAATGTGTTTAAAAGATTTGTCATAGAAAAGGGCGAAAACAAGGGCAATAGTATTGAAAATGTTGCAGTCAATATTATTCATATTATGGTAGCAGAGACTTCGATTTCAAATCGTCAAGTTCAAGCCGAAGTCGATATACCGTGACTACGAGCATTATCAGTAAGAGAAATAGAAATTTAGACCATATGCAATAAGAAAGCAGCCACTCTAATCAATCGATCCTGAACGACACCCACGTCTATATTTTTGCAAATGATGTCTTCGATAAATTACCTAAGGTCCATTATTTTTCAGAAATATCATTTGGTCGGATGAAGCATAATATTAGTAGGGCCAAAACATTCAACCGACATAACAGGTACCGTTGGTCCAGCGTTAATTCCATCTTACCGTTGAACCCCAAAACCAGGGACGCTATCAAGAAGTTACATAGTCAGCATTATTATAACTTTATAAGCCGTCATATATTCTAGAAACGTTTAGATAACCAGTTACTCTATGAGGGATGGTTATTTTCAACAAGATAGAGCACCTTCTCATAAGATTAAAGTCGTCTGTCAATTGCTCAATTGTTGACTATCACGGTTAGCCTACGCTAAATTTCTTTCTTTTTTTTTTTTTTTTGGGGAAATAATTGAAAACACTTGGTATAAAAAGGCTACTATCAACACTATGAATAAACTAAGAGATAGTGTCTATTCCGTCTCTAATGTTCATTCAATAATGTATAAAATGCATACCATATATTTTTGAAAAAAAATAAAAATTCTCTTTTTATGTAAATGACATGAATTATCGCACATATTATATAAATACATTAAAAATCTTTCAAAAAGGTATTTTTCTGCTTAAAAAAGTACCTTAAGGAACTGTGAATAACTTTTTTTTAATTCTACGACAAATTAAGTTATCGATATGTATTGAAAACTCAAAAATCCGAATTTTAATTTATAGTTTGATAACAAAAAGTGATAGTCAATTCTGGTTTTCACCAACCAGTTGTCCGCAAAAAATGGCAATGGAAGGGATCCATTTTTCCATATATTGTACAGGTAGCGAGAAAATAAGACAAATTTAGACCTTATACAATAAGAAAACAGCAACAGCTACAAGCAATCGGTAGTGAACGACACCTAAATTTTTGCAATTGGTATCTTCGACAAATTACCCAAGATCCATTATTTTTAAAAATATCATTTAGACCGAAGAAGCATATATATTAGTAGTACCAGATTATTCAACCGATATAACAAGTTCTTTTGATTCCGCGCTATTTCTATCGTACAATTATTGTCAAAAATCGGGAAATGTTTAGACAATCTGCCATTCAATGAGATATGATTTTTTTTGTCAGCAACATGAAGCACCAACTCCAGCTCATAATACTAGAATCGTCTCCAAATTGTTGACTGTTAATTTTGAAAAAAAAAACTGAATTGGGGTTAATGGTCCAATAGAATGGCCAGAGTGATCATGTTCATCAGGTGCCTCACGTTAAGTTTCTTTTTTTGGGTAATAATTAAAGACAATTTGTATAAAAATGTTAACAGCACTATGAACTAAATAAGAAATTATGTCGATTCCATTTTTAATATTTATATAATATTGTAAATAAATGGCATGTATACTTGAAACAAAAAAGAAAAATCCTTCTATGTAAATCACATAAATTATGATTTTCATTTAAAAATAAACAGTTTTAAAACCTTAAAACGGACTTTTCCGCACGCAGAACATCTGTATCTCGACACTGAGTGGCTGAGAAAAATAAACCAACACATAAATGCAGAATGTGTTTTATGCGACAGTTTTACTTTTTTCAAATAGTTCACCGTCGTGTTTTCTCATGACCCATGGACAGGGTGGGGTGTGTCCTATCCACCTCAAAATCAATAGATGTAGACTGGTAGATGTCCCTAATCAGAATCAGTCGAAGCCCGATCAATCCGACACGATTTAATTGAGTGATCGTGCTAAGAAAACAAATTTCTCAGATAGTCCACCATTGTGCTTTCTCATGTTCTCATGACCCATGTACATGGTAGAGTGTGTTCTATCCACCTCAAAATCAATAGATGTCATCTGGGAGACGTCCCCGATCAGAATCAGTCAAAACCCTATCGATCCGACGATTTAGTTGAGTTATCGTGCTAACAAGTTTAAAGTACCGACGACACACACACACAGCAACAAAATTTTAATAACCATTTTTTTTTTTCGTTTTTAGGCCGAAAAACGAAAAATAAACCCAATAAAAATTTCCTTTTACTTTTTCTTTATACGATTACATTACTTTTCCGGAGTACGGAAAAGTAATATTAAATAGACATAACTCGAATGGTGATACGAGTAAATACATTAAAAATCTTTTAAAGGCATCTTATTCTACTTAAAGAAGCAGCTGTAGAGTCTGCAAATCCTTTTTTCTAAGTCCACAATAAAATAAGTTATCGATATGTATTGAAAACTCAAAAATCTGAATTTTTATTTATAGTTCGACAAGTGATAGCTATTTCTAATGTTCACCACTGAGTTTTCCGCAGAAGAACAGATTGAGAATGGGGGGAGTTCCATTTTTCCATGTCTTATATAGTTAACAAGATTCCACGTAAAAACAATGAAATTTACCCACCTGGTACTGTTGCATATTTTACTTATAGCATATTTTATTCTATGCAAAGGCTATAAGAATACGTCTACATTTCCTCTCGCAAGCCTCTTTACGCAGCATTCACACAATAAATAAACATTTTCCGTCGTCCCTCCCCACGTTTTTATTTATTTCACATTTCCTATAATTTGCCCCCATTAATAAATATCGCGCGCAATGACCCGCGTTCAGAACGGCATCCGCCCCGTGCGAAAATATCTCATTACCGGCAGAAATCTCGTATTTCCCAGAAATACGGAAACGCACAATAACGCATATAACATCATTACCAAAAAATATATCGCCGACAATCGTCGCCCTACGCACTCAGCGATAGGGGGATTGAAATGTTACAATAAAACAGTTAATAGACGAGGTGTCGTATGCCCCAAGGCTCGCCGCAGGGGGCAGGGTGGCTAGAGTTTCGGCCGCACCACCCCGGCCGATCCGGCTAATTTGAGCCGCGGGTAGCCGGCGATAAGTGTACTGGCCCATTTGGGCCCTTTGTTCGCTCGCTTTTTGCGACACTTCGTTGATTGGATTTGAATATGGCTTACGTAAGGCGGCAGCTGCAGAAGCGGAAAGCGAACCTTAAATACAACAACGGGTTTATCGGACAGACTACGTTTTAAATAACCATGCATCACTGCTATCCACTGGATATCAAGAAATACTCACCTAAAACTCTGAGACCAATATGCATACGATTAACGATACGTATGAATATTGGAATCATAAGATTAAGTGTGCCCGAAATTGTTCATGGATGTATTGCGATCTTGTAGACTATGGGAGATACAAAAAAGATTAAATGGAGGAAGTTTTAGATAATTACATTAGTAATTTGATGGTGCTTGCGGGTGAGTAAACAATAAACTGTCAATAGCTTCGAACAAAACTGTTTCTTATTTTTCATATCTTGGAACAATATTGTTAGTTTAATTAATATTCATAGAACATATCTCTCAAATGTGGCGATATACGAAACATGTTTGACCACTTAACGCTATTATTTAAATTTGATTACAATAAACCAATCATATGTATAGGATGCCTGAGTTACAACTATAAAATTTAAAATGCGCGTCATTTACGTTCTGTCAAAAGTAGGGCATCAATACAGGGTGAATCGGGAGGAACAGACCAAACTGCAGGAGTGTGAGTATTGTACGCGTGAAAATATAAAAAAACTCAAAAGTTGTTATTCGATTTTTATTTGTTTTCAAGTCATAGTGTAATTAAAAATGTTTATCTAGTATACCATGTTCGAGGTTTAAAACATTTGATAACTTTGTTGTTTTGACAATGTGTCAGTGTATTGTGACAGTGATTTACGATTTATTTTGGAGTTTGAACGATTAAAGTATTACAAAATGCCACACACGTATTCAAATTTAGAATATGCAAATATGGTGTTTGTTTATGGTTTTTGTAATGGGAATGCTAGAGCTGTTGTTGAAGAATATCGTCAACGGTTTCCACATCACAGACATCCTAATAAAAATGTATTTATCAGAGTTTTCAACAAAGTGTGCGAGACCGGAAAGCTTCCTAGTGTTAAAGTGACATCTGAACGAGCTACTCGACAGGATTTAGAAGAGGTAGAAGATATTCTGGATGTAGTAGCAGAAGATGCAATGACCAGCTCACGAAGAATTAGTATTCAATTGGGCATTCCACAAACAGGAGTAATAAACACACTCCACCAGCAAGGCTTACATGTATACCATGTACAGAGGGTACAGCACCTATATACAACAGGAAGATTATCATAAACGTATGGAATTTTGTCGATGGATAAATAAGAATCCTCGTGTTTTATTGAGCATACTTTTTACAGATGAAGCAACATTTACCCTTGACGGCATTAATAATACTCACAACTGTCATGTTTGGTCAGATGAAAATCCCCACGCAACAGTCGAAAGTAACTTTCAACATAATTTTTAGGTAAACGTGTGATGTGGTATGGTCGATGGTTATTTAATTGGCCCTGTCATTTTGGAGAATTGCCTCACAGGAGACAACTACTTAAATTTTTTACAAAATTAATTATACGGACTACTAGAGGCTGTTCCTTTAAACATCAGAATGCAAATGTACTACCAGCGCGATGGAGCTCCTGCACATTTCGCTCGTCAGGTCAAGGAGCATTTGAACGAAAGGTGTCCAGGACGTTGGATTGGTCGCGGTGGTCCTATTTGTTGGCCTCCAAGTTGTCCAGACCTCACAGCACTAGATTATTGTTTATGGGGCTGGTTCAAAAATGAAGTGTATAAAATAAAAGTGGACACTCGGGGTGCACTAATTCAACGTATTAGAAATGCTGCAGTCGATCTTAAACAGAGACGTGACTCAATCGGGAAAGCTACAGGCGCTCTTCGTAGAAGAAGCAGAAAATGTTTATAGGTGAATGGCGGTATTTTTGAACATTTATAAAGCTATGATAACCAAAACGTTAATGTATGAAATTTTGTTTATTTTTAATTACGCTATAACTTGAAAACAAATAAAAATCAGATAACAACATTTAAGTTTTTTTACATTATTGGCACGTGTACAATACACTCCTGGAGTTTGGTCTGTTCCTCCCGACTCACCCTGTATTTAATGACTGTCATCTATAAACCATACTACGTCAATACGCTGCTACTAACAGTTCAACAACGAATAGTTTGTATACAACTATTTTATGAAGGTGAGCGATCATTTACAGCTGCATTAAGAAAGGTTCGCACAAATTTATGATAAAATGACGTGCCTACAGAGTTAACAGTTTGTAACTTAATCAATAAATTTTAAGATACGGGTTCTATTTTTGATAAAGCAACACGAATACATTCTCGTCGTGGTCGGTCAGATGAAAATGTTGTTGCAGCGCGAAAATGTATACGGGAGTATCCAAACATCAATTCAACATCGTGTACAATAATTGAATCTGTCAAGAGCTACCACGCATGTGATTTTAAAGAAAAATCTGCATCTGTCAACATACAAGATTCAACAATTGAATGTTGTATGAAGTTGAGTTGAAGTTGGCACAACAATTAAAAATTACAGACCATTTATCACGTTGTATACTTGTTAATTGGATGTCAAAATACGTCAGTAAACAAAATTGTCAAATTTGGGGTAGAGAAAATCCAATTGCTGTTCACGAAAAATAAATACATCCAGTGGAGTAATTGGACCACACTTCTTTGAAAATTAAGCTGGTAATGTTATGCCAGTAAATGGGGAACGCTATGGTAACATGTTCCGAACAACATGTGGTATCAATAAGACGGTGTAACGTGTCATACAGCACGTGCAACTATAACTCTGTTGCCTACCAAATTTACTCATCATATTGTCTGGCGGAAGGCTGACATCAATTGTCCTGCAAGATCATGTGATTTAACACCACCGGACTTTTTTCTTTGGGGTTATGTCAAGGGAAAAGTGTATGCCACCCAGCTAGCAACAATCAATGACCTCAAGTGTTACGGACAATTTTGTTACAATCATTCCAGGATGAGCCGAAGCGGCCATGTGTACGATATTCTTTTCCATTTGTAACCGTATCGTTTACATTTTATGTTAAAGAATAAAAACCTCAACTTGTCAATTATTATTAATTTTATTCACAAAATACATCCTATAGTTCCAAATGAGATATATCATATTATAAGCGAAGTATTAATGAAAATTCAGTTTTACCTTTGGAGTCAGCTCTATTTAAAACTTATGAGTTATAGTAAACTTGTAGAAATATCACTCATTGTCAGTGTTGGAAGTAACATTTTCAAGTGCGTCATTCTCATTGTATACCAATGGCACTAATTTATGCGATAAACGTCGTCAATAGCCCTCACGACATTAACGCGGCCCATACGATAGGGGTAATTGATTTTTCACACGCGGAAATCTACTGCATCCAACGTTTATTTGTACAAAAGGTTATTCTTACTCCCTCTATATGCGCGAGAGTACTTTACTCACAACAGGTATCGCGTAGCCTTGGGGTATACTGGTAACTCATGCAACCGTTTACGAACCCATTATATAAGTGAATATTAATAGATGTAGAGTGCTCTCCAAATTGTATAATGTATAAAAAAGCTCTCGAACGACACTATTGTATTGCTGATTGTTGTTATGCCTTTTTTATGCTGATTGGTCATGTGTCTAGTAGTATGACGGGATTTTTGTGTAACAGGAGTTTGAAAGAGGCTAAGGTTGCGAAGGTTCTGTCAGATCTACGCTGGCTGGGTCCTGTGAGAAATATTAACTGTAGTTGCTACTAGGTTTCAGAGATCACGGTTGAAGTTACTCAACTTTTAGGTATTCTAAATGTGAATTATAGTATAACAAATAGTTTCCTTAAATTAGGGAATTAATTGGCCCGATTGAGGATGGTACTTTGTCATAATTCACCCATAATTATACAGCGAGGGGCAGGTTACTAGGTGTATCCTTGAATAGTTATGCAATATTTTTATGTTAAACAGTGGTGTCAAACTAGGTTTTAGTATTCTGAGCGGTATATGTTTAACTTTAAAAAATTAATACTATATTCTTCACATTTTCAAACGAGGTGACCTACCATAAAAGTGAAAGAACTAAAAGTAATGAAACTTGACATGTTATTTACTAGGATACATTTGAAATGGAAAATAATAGAACCTAGAAAAAGAGGAGTAGACCCGAAGGTAAACGGGATTACCAACATCAACAGGGCAGAAAATGAAGAGGAATTAACCAGAAGGTAAATGGAACCATAAGCCACATGGAAGGAGTAAGTAGGTTCATTTGAACTACAGCATGAAATAGGCTGGATTTTGGCTCATGTTCGGATCCATAGATTGGAACAAACTGAAACAAGAATTTTTTGAGTAGCTGCAGGATATAACATCACTGACCCCTCAGAAACTGAGTCTTCAGAAAGAATTGATATTACTGATTTTCAAACATGAAGAACACTACGGCGTGAATAAAAGATTTTAGTTTAGCAAGATATCCAAAAATATTACCATCTTCACCAAAGCAGCTAAAAGAGGTTAGTTTAACCCTAGTCAAGACTAACTGGAAGTACATAGTCATGCAAAACGAAGATTGAGGCAAAGAAAAAATAAGATGCCTCAAAGTGTGACTATCAATATATTGACCATAAATTGGAGAAGGTCCATAGAATTAGTACGTAAAGGTTGTAATAAATTTATTCACAACTTTATTTCTCGGAAAAATGGTAGGTTGAATTTGAAGGGTAGAAATTTTGGCATGTCTGTAGTATGACGCTTGTAAATGAAAAACATTGAATATACCATCACAAAAGATGACAATTTGCCTATATTTATATTATTTGGATAAAACATAAGTGAACAAAGGCCATGCTGTGATGAAATATGACAACATACAGAGTAGCCTACAGATGTTTTTAGAAAGACTTTCCAATGGATATTTTTAGAAAGAGGAAAAAGTACCATCTGGAAAGTGGCGATGAATACCAGTAATGTATATAGAAAGTAATTCAGTTTATATGAAGATTGGTTTAAATGTATTAAAATCGCGACGAACAGGAATATTATGAGGAATTTTTATGAGGAATATAATCAGTGATATAGGGTGTCTCAGTTAAAAACTATAGGATTTGAATTGCGCAGAATTTTTGTTCTGTCAAAGATAGAACGTCAATATTTAACGACTATCATCTATAAACTATATGACGTCAATATTCCCTGGTGTTTCGGCCATAGCTTTTCAGTTTCAAAAAAATATGCTCCAATTGCTCTACCACTCCAAAATGCGCACCAAATCGTGCATCTCTGTGAATGTATTTCTTTTTCGCGAACGTCATGTGGATCTTCAGCACCCTGCTTTCGACAATTTTGTTTGTTGACGTATCCATCAAGATGTATATGTGCTTGATCGCTAATCAAATTGTTGTTGCAAAAATCAGCATCACCTTCTTTCTTTTCTAACACCCAATGAACTTTCCGATCAGAGAGAAGGTGCCCTGGCAAAGACAGTATATCCAAGGGGGAGATAGCCCCATTTTCGGGAGAAGAATTGAGGAAAGCGGCAGGGAGGGTGAAGCTAGGGAAAGCGCCAGGTGTGGACTGAATGCCGGCGGAAGTTGTGAGAGTGCTTGTGGAGGAACATCCTCAGGTGATCCTAAGGATTATGAATGGGGTGCTTACTTATGAATGGGGTGATTATGAACGGGGTGGGGCCTTCCCTGAATGCTGGAAAAAGAGGAGGTTAGAACTGGTTGCAAAGGAGAAGAAGACGGAAGGAGGCACGGAGGGGTACAGGCCTATATGCGTGACCGATGGCCTCGGGAAGCTGCTGGAGCATTTAATACTTGGCGGGCTTCTCGAGGAGATGGGGAGTGGGACAGGCAGGACGGGTTCAGAGCCGGAAGATCCACTGTGGATGCGGTCACGCATATAAGGGAGGCGGTGTTGGAGGCCTGAAATGGTGGTAAGGTGGGGGCGCTGATAACCCTGGATGTTCGGAATGCATTTAATACAGCTGCATGGGAATATATCATGGAGGCATTCAGGGAGAGGAAGGTGGCCCCTTATATATATATATATATATATATATATATATATATATATATATATATATATATATATATATATATATATATATATATATATATATATATATATATATATATATATATATATATAACCTTATTGAGAGCTACTTAGAAGATATGGAGATTCTCATCAGGGACGGGGATGGTAGAAAAGAGACCAGGGTGGTCACGTGCGGTGTTCCGCAGGGCTCTGTTCTTGGACCGGTCTTGTGGAACGTAATGTTTGATGGTGTGTTCAGGATCAGTGTCCCTACGGGAGTAACGATAGTGGGATATGCGGACGATCTGGCCATCCTGGTGGTAGGTAGGAGAACGCACGACATCAGAGAAGAAGCGAACCTGGCGATAGATAAGATCAAGAGGTGGGTGGAGGGCAAAAACCTCAGTTTGGCCGTGGAAAAGACGGAGGCTATCCTCCTTATGAGGAGGAGGAACCACCAGCAATTGAGTTCCGGGTCGGTGGGGTTAGAGTGGAGCCGGGAAGAATGCTGAAATATCTCGGGGTGTGGCTAGATCCAGGCATGCACTTCAGGTCACACCTCGAGAAGACGATGGTGAAGGTTGGGAGGACGGTGTCGGCTCTTGGACACCTGATGCCTAACATAAAGGGTCCCAAGGCTGGAAAAAGGAGGGTGCTGACGGGAGCGGCGCAGTCCATCCTATTGTATGCCGCTCCCGTATGGGTGAATGTTTTGGGAAAGGAGAAGTGGAGGAAGAGTGTGGCGAATATCCAGAGAAGAGCGGCGTTGCAGGTGGTGAGTGCATATAGGACGGTGTCTGGTGCTGCGGCGTTAGTGATAGCCGGTATGCCTCTGATCGACCTTCTTGCGAGGGAGAGAGAGGAGGTATATCGGAGGTCTGAGAGGAGGGATGCAAGGGAGAGGATTTGGACGAGATGGTAGGAGAGGTGGGATGCGGAAACGCGTGCGGTATGGACGAGGTCTCTCATCCCAGCTGTCCGGCCTTGGGTCGAGAGATAGCACGGAGAGGTAGGATACTATCTTACGCGGGTGTTGTCGGGCCACGGATGCTTTGGCGAATACCTGCGTGGGATAGAGAAGGCGGATGGAGATGAGTACGTCTACTGAGGAGAAAGGGATTATCCCGAGCACACCTTAATCGGGTGCCCGAGGTGGTCGAATCAGAGGGAAGAGTGTACGGGTAGAGTGGGTCGGCTTGAAAGTGTGAGAGAATTGGTGACTGAACACCCAATGAACAAGTGCATGACATTGTAAATGGTATGTAACTTTTAATCGTTTTGTCAACTGAATTTTGTATGCTGACAGATACATATCTTATAAAAACCGATGTTTAGTGGCATTTGACAGATTCAATTGTTGTGCACTACGTCGAATTGAGTGTTTGGCTACTCCCGTACACATGCTCTCACTGCAGCAATATTTTCACCTGACCGACAACGGCGAGGACGTATTAGTATTGCCTTATCAATAACACAACCCATCTCTGCAAATTTCTTGATTAAGTTACGAACTGTTGACTGTAGACGCTTCATTTTGTTATACTCTACTGATCACTCACTTCCATAAAAGAGTTATACACAAACTATTCGTTTTTGAACTGTTAATCTCGCATGTTGATGTCGCATGTCTTTGTAGTTGACAGTAGATAATTATAGACGTCCTTTCTTCGACAGATGGCGCGCAATTAAAATCCTATAGTTTCAACTGAGACTATTATATAAAACGGTTTGCTTCTGTATTATCTTATATAGAAATAACCTAATGCACTTGTCTTGATGGGCTACGCACAAATCTTAGACTCGTTTAAATCGAGAAACATGGAGTTTTAACGCTTGGATTCAATAGTAAAAGTGCAATTATTAAATACTCTAACGAGAAAAGAAACAATACAATAAATATGTACTGAGTGAATGACGAAAGCTCATGACATAGTAATACTCGGCTTACCATAGTGAGATGGATCTCATAGAACGCGGCAACTACCTCGAAATGACTCCCATAGAAAATTCCACTTTTAAATTGAGAGACGTGTAATTTTTGATAAACAAGGAAATTAATCAAATTACCGTGGAAACATGGATCAATTGCATTTTACACATACCGCAAGAGGAACAACATATATAGAATCTGTTGCATCATTAGTTCTAGTGATTATTATCTAGCGACTAGTTATTATTATTCTAAGATTAACACTGATTAGTTATAACGTAAAACCCATCGTCCCCGTTCATCTGTATAACCCCTCCACGTGTTACCTACCAATGATTCACTTCATATTATTTCGGTACCGTACCATGGCATCCAAATCGTTTGAACACCAGAATTACTATCTAGAAATACATTATTACGAAATCGGCTGTAAACATTTCGTACGAATGTAGAGCCGGGCTCGTGTAATCCAATAAAACTAAGTATATTAAAAAAATGTGTCAAATAAAATACTCTGCGGTCGGATCGGAGCGGCGCGGCGTCCCATATGCCAGAAAGTGAAAACCGGTCGCACCCCCAATAATCCGCTTAGGAGCGGTCTTTTGTGGCGGAACATCACGCGGTTTAATATCAATACGCTTTATCTGATCCAATCAGTGTGTCTGGCCGTACGTCCATCTGCTGCTTTTTATGTTACGAAAAAAACTAACTACTGTACTGGTTAGCGGCAGAATTTCGTTATTTCGTTAGAGGAAGAGCTTATTTAACAGTTTTCTTCGTTAACAAATGGCCAAGGATAAATTTAAATTTGAAGTTTTATACTAAGATGACGTTTCATTTTATTGAAAATCATCTTCAGGATAACAGATCCTTGGCTAATTAGTATTTGCTTACTATTGCTTATAATATTTGTGTCATTATTCATTATCATTACTTAGATATACTTACTTTCAATATATTTAGATTTATAGATAGTCTTTGTGACACTTCTGAAGGAACTAACTATTTCAAAATTTTGAAATGTGTCCTTCCTGAAACCATCTTCGAATGACCAAATATAAATTAATCTAGTGTTATGTATATCTGAAAAAAGAATAGTCTTCGAAAGTGGCAAATTGCAAGCTTTATGATTTTTTATTAATATACAGAGAGCGTCAAAATGACCATCTTTTAAATTTTTTTATGTTAACAAATAATGTTGTTTATTTATTATTAATATACAGAGAGTGTCGAGATAAGTCCAATTTTATTTTTTATGTCAACCAACTGTTGTAGGAGGTTAAATCAAAGGTTCAATAAAATTTATGACCCAAGTATATTTTTGCCTATTATTGACATATTTATCCAAAACTGAAAAAAAAATACTTTATATAAAATATAAAAATATGTAAATTAAATAGATTTATTAAATCTTGATGTGGAACATAAATGTATGAAGTTGATTTTCGTATTCCAATTAATAAAAAATAAAACAACAAAAAAATAGACTGCAAATGTAAAAATATGGAGGTGATTATTTTGAAAATTATAAATTATGTTTCAGTTACCTTTGTGTTCTAGTTTTTCCACACTATATGTCATCAAGAATATAATTCATATCTTTCATTATCACTATAGTTAGTAAAAAGATTTGATTGATCACAGTATTTGTATTTATTAAGAGAAAATTGAAGGCGTTTAAGGAAAACGTGAGCATGGACTTAAAATAGAATATTTTTGCACCAACTCTGCGATCGACTCCAGGCTCGAATTTTCTGGCGATCAGAGCGCAATTACCACAGATTCCTCGTAGATAGAAAGTCGAAGGTATGCTTAACAACAAAGTTACAGTTAATTTTGATGATTGCATTCTAGCATCTATAAGATGAAAAGGAAACAGCGAAATGTTACAGCAAAGTTACAATTTTTGAGTGACATTGTATAGAATTTGAGGACGTAAAAGAATATAAGAGCATAAGAATGTCAGAGTAGTTTTCTTCTGTATTACCATATTATGACTTGAAGAGAACCCTTTCTTTCTCCAGATATAATCCACCTAGACTACAACATCTTTCCGTTGTTTAGAACGTCCATTAAATAACAGTCAATTCTCAAATTGGGTAGATTTCTATGTATTATTTTCAAGTTTTAGGTAATCAATTATTGTGGGTAATCGAACTTTACTACCTCACTTTCTTGCAAAACAAACAAAAATATTGATGCGACAGGTTCGCATTGCTTTAATTATATCAGAATAATGACCTAAAAGAAATAACATTTAGTTTTAAGAAAGTAAGCCATCTCCAAATTGGCAATAATCTGACAGATAGATAGTGCGAATGGATACAATTTAGAGGAACAATCTAGTACGTCTATAAAATCACCTAATTGATTACCAGCAATGGCCTACCATATCTCCTGGTTCAACACCCCTTGACTTTCTATAAATACAACTTGTCGACAATTTGAATACCTATATCGTTGATTGGAGAGTACTTTTTCGTAAGTGTTTTTGTTTTTCTTCAAAGTTTCTACATAATACACCATGTACCATATTTGTATTATAGTGACTACTTTCTCTAGTTCTTCTGATATTAAATGGACTGATATATCTAATCATATTCATTAATCCAATCTGTTAACTATTTATACCTGGGACTTTTGTTACTTTCCATTTAACAGGTAATGTGTAATCATCAATTATGCCCGAATTTTTGAATACTTCAATTTTATAAAACCTTGCCATTACCAAAACAATGCCTAATGCACAGAACAATTTATTAATAAATCTTGTCATTAATAAATTTTCAAATGATCACTGAAAATTAGGTGGTAAGAGTTGGTACTTGTTAAAAAGTAAATAATAAATGATTAAAAATGATAAAAAAGTAAATGAGAGGAGCCAAAATTAAATCCTTAGAGTATATATACCATGCCTTAAGTAATTGAATACTTTTCACAGGTACACCAGGTATGTAAATATGAAACAGGAATTTTGTGTATAGAAAATACACGTTCATTGTATGAAAATGATAAAAAATATTTTATTCAAATTATTGCATATTGCTAGCTATACATCTTCCTATCTCTTTGGCAATTTGTCGTGTCCATGCTAAAAAAAAATTTTCTCTTTTGAGCCAAGTTTGGTGAGCCAGGACGGAGCCACTTCTGGTAAGTAAACTGCATGCGAAAGTACTTGCCAACTAAACGCCTCAATCGTTTCCTTTGTGTGAAACTGTGTTTTGGCGCATTATCATGAAACAAAACCACTTTGTGTTGCCTTTTTTAATATTCTGGTCATTTTCACGCAAATCTTGATTCAAATCGATCATTTGTTCTTCTGTCCATAATGATTTGACATCGATGGTTCGCCTGGAGTTACCCATGACGCTTACAATTCTCGAAATATATCCACTTTTCATAATCAGTCACAATTCGATGGAGAAATTACTTTCTATTTTACCTGGCGAACAGCATTTCACAAATGGTTTTTCAGCTTTACTGTTGTGTTCACGTGGAACTTATTTTCCCATTTTCTGGATCTTCTCCATGACTTTCAAATGTATGGAGACGGCTTCTCGTGTCACGTTCAATTGATCCGCGAGTTCTTGTTGCATTTGAGCGTCATTCTCACCCAATAATGCTTGCAATTCGCAAGCATATTCAAACTTTTTCGGTGGTCTTCCACGTTCTTCTGTTCTCACGTCAAAATTGCCACCTTTAAATTTTTTAAACCACTCAAAGCACTGTGATTTACCAAGAGCATGCTCACCGTAGGTTTCGACAAACATTCGATGAAATTCTGCAACAGTTTTCTTCAAATGGTAACAGGAAATCAATGCTGTCCGCAAATCGCAGTTTCCAGGCACAAAATTCGAAATTTCAACGCTATTAAAAACGATGTTGTTGTATGAAACAACATCGTTTTGTATTAAACAGCAATATGTTGTATTGTTGTGAGATAAAAACCTTTATCAGATGTTAAAACAAGAAAATGGATCCAGTGACGCGGCATGACGGTAACTACATTAGCAGCTAGATCATCTTTGGGTAAATTCTGGTTTAATATTTACATATCTGGTAATCTCTATTGAAATTCTCCTGAAAATGTGATAATTTAGCAGATACATTGAAGAAGGAAACCTTAAATAATACTCTCTCTCTACATTCTAAGTCACATTATTACATTTGCCAATCCCTTACGTTGGACAAAGGTGATGATGCGAACAAACACTCCGACTCTCGTCATATCACCCAGATGCAATTTCGTATGCCCATTGCCTCTTGCCGCCATCCATTCGCCTGTATTGTCCCTCTTCGCAAACGTTATCTCGCCATCTATCAAAATTTAAAAGTAATTTTCATTGGGAATTAAAGAGGTGTCATCTTTCAGTCAACATTAGCTTTGAGCGGAGCGTTGCGGCGCCCGGGGACGTGGCACTTCAAAGGCCTCAAGGCGTCGGACCGGAATGAGAGGAGCCTTTTGAAGAGCGTGCTACCCCCCGGCCCCCAGGGGGACACGCCGCAGCCCACTTAGTTTGTGATGTTTAAGTTATAACATATTTAGATGTGAAGGTTGATAGTGTGTGCGGCAAATTTGTCTTTGAGCGCGTCGTGAAGGGATTAACTTTGGTTAGTTTACATGTAAATTACTGGCGACTAAATTATTTGTAGGTGTTACTTTGCGAGCGCGCAGGCGGATATGACGAATGATAACTTTATTGCATTTCCTAGAGGACAATAATATTTTTAAACGAAAGCGATGAACCGAAGATGAAAATTAACAATACGATGAACAAGAAAAGATAAAAATAGAAGACCAAGCAGATGCAAGAAGCAGAGGTGTAAGTCACAGTTAGGAAATGAAAGGAACTTTTACATTTCATAATACTATTGATTGTTGATTATAATTCAGAGAAGAACTTTTGTGGACCCTCACCTTGAACACTAACATACTGCTCATCAAGGATAGGAAAAAGTGTGAGATTCTCTAGATATACGTAGTAGAAAGAGTGAGGCAGCATTTGGAGTGAAAAGGATGCACTTTACGCGCGGCTAGATCGAACTCTGTGTACATTCACATTCAATGTATATTCGCAAAGGTCTCAATTCGACTCATAAAGACCAGGCTATTTACTGCGCGCCTCGTGAGCGGTCCGATATTGCAGTTTTGAGACTTGTTCTTATTCTTGAGCTGTATGTCTCATCGGCAATTTAGAATTCCAGTTTGCAGTAACACTCCGTACCATAAATCGGACCATATTTACGTAGCCGATGCTTTGGTTGATAACTTTACATGCTTGGTCTTCTTTTGATAAAGATATTATTTGCCGCTACATTGCGCTGGCAGCTGCCACGTCGATGATGAAGCCTTAACGAAGTTGAAATTTTTAAATTAAACAAGACAAATTAATTTTATTATCCTTCTTTTTCTCGGGGAGATTTCTCTCAACTGAAGTAGAAGGAGCTAAGACTACGATAGAATGATGTAAACTATACATAGAGTACACAGTATTCATAATTTTGGTATTAAATGATTTTTTTAAAATGCTAAAATTCATCCACCTTACCTTATTAAAGAAAATATGGATTAACGTAGAAATTTTTTTTTCAGATTTTCTTCTTTTTTAAATTGAAATCTCCTCTTTTTTTAAATCTCAGAATAAAGAAAACGTCTCGTCGCAAAAAATAACAAACTTTAAACAGTTAGTATTTTCCTCAAAATGTGACAACTGTGGCAATCTGGATTATCCTCATTAAATTTTGGCACTAAATGTCATTTATATCTTATACGAAAGAAGCGACCAGTCTGACCCATACTTTACCCACTATCATTTCTTAATTGATATTAATTAGAACATTTTTTAATATAATTTTCTAATGAATTTGTAATAAATGAATATAATTTTCAGCATGCCCACCGTTCAAGAAAATATCAAAATAATATTTTCATTATTTGTTTTAGCATCTGTTTTCTCAGGTCTACTAATGAATTAAATATGCACTTAAACTCCCGCAAAACTTAAACTCACAAAAAATTAAATTATTGTAATAAAATATTAAATATACTAAATACTTAGGCATATACTCGTATATATAATACAGATTATACATGACGTAAGAATATTTTTAAAATTTATCTCGTAGTTTTTCAATAGATTTAGATTAGATAAAGTCAAAGCTATCTTCCCAAAATTCTGTACTCCCTAAATAATTTTCGAGATAATATTCCATCATCCATATAATATTTCATCACCAAATATATTAGCTGAAAAATTAATTACTTGATTAAATAGCCAATAGTAAGTTAATAACTATTCACTGTGATTTGCACTAATTTATTATTTTATGCCAAATGTTTCATAAAATTAGTTTTATAAATGTTTGAGACTGAGTTTCAAGTTTAACTCTTCAAGTTTAACTCTAATTTATACACCTATAAGAATAATTATAAATTATGATTATCGTATGTAATTATCATTAAAATAATACGCGAATAAACTATTCTACTGTATGAATCGAAACAAGAGCGTCAGCTTTATCGTCAATGCACTATTTTTCATATTCTGGCTAATATTCGTTTCCCAAAAGTTTTTCCCCATTTATCCACAGCTAATTACTATCAAATTTTTTAATTCATAATCTGACTTAAAAATACATCGTTTCGGAAATTAACGTTACCTTAACTACGCCCACTATATAGTTAATTTAATAAGTAATTGTGGTCATGATTGTGTTTTAGAGCTAGTCAAGAATTTTACCCAAAATAAAAAGTTTTCTACCAGCACTCCATTCGGGTTTTGGATCAACAGTAAATATAGGGGTAGATTCCTAATGTTGGAAATTTAACTACTTTAAACCCACATAAAATGCTCTTCAAACCGTTCTCGTCGATTTATCGACGCGGTAGGGCTGTCTCCAACTTACGAAGTCTATCTATCAGGATGTCCTCGCGTCATTCCCCGGCTTCCACTCGTTATTTATGTATTTTAACGCCGTCGTTCGACCATTATTGACGCCTTAATGGCCGGATTTGGCCTTACACGCGCGACGTCACTGTTTGCAAACACTGATAAATAGAGCCGACGTTTTTTCTTCGAGCCGGCTTTATGATGTTTGATTAGCCCCACTTTATCCTCATTTTATTGCGCTGGGCGTGATAGATGAAATTAATTAAAAGCGCATTAAAACTATTTATTAATAAAAAGAATTTAAAGCGTTTGAGCGACCGTCGTTCGCTGAGGAACGTGAGGTTATACTGGGAACGGGGATTAAATTTTTAATATTAGAGAGTGTTTTGGGTATCGCTGCATCTGGTAGAGTTCACTTTTGAAGAAACTCCAACTTTGAGGATTTGAGGGGTATGAATAGTTAGTTTCAAATTAATGGTAAAAGTATTTTGTGAAGATTTCTGTGCATCACCACTATTGACTATACAAATCATGTATTATGGTGTACATACGTAATAGAATATTACAAATAGTTGCTTTTTGTCCACCATTAGAAATTGGTGAAACTAAAATTCACCATATTGTTTTTCTTTTTCTAAAAAAAAACAATATGGCGACACATGCCTGGATGTGTCATTTGGAACTATATCATGTAATTTATGAATGAAACTAATAATATTTGACAAACTCATGTTTTTTATTCTTCAACATAAAATGGAGACGATACGGCTACAAATGGAAAAGAATATCATTCATATGACTACCTAGACTAGACTCATCTGGCATAATGTCATGTAAAGGGTGGTCCAACCATAATGCACGATGTTAATTGTGAGTCACACCTTAACATCAAGTTTTTTGCCCAACTCAATTAGACATTTCTTTGTTTCAATGTTTGACAAATTCAACCATGGAGAGGTACACAATTGAGCAGCGCGTTAAGATTGTTGAAGCCTTTTACGAAAATGGGCGTTCAAATCAAAATGCATTTCGTGCACTTCGTGACTTTTTTGGTCAGCATAATCGACCAAATGTGTCCACAATCGGGAGAAATGTGCACAAATTTCAGCAAACCGGGTCTGTAGGAAATGTGAAAACACCTGTGTATGCTCGCCCAGTTCGTTCTGCGGAAAACATTGCTGTTGGTCGCGATAGTGTAGGAGAAGAGCCGTCAACCTCGACTCGTCGTCGTGCCCAACAATTCGCGAGATGATAACTGACTTCTTGTGGCCAGAAATTGAGGATATGGACCTGAACGATATGTGGTTCCAACAGAATGGTGCCACTTGCCACACAGCCAACGAAACAATGGCACTTTTGCGCGAGAAATTCAATCGCCGTGTTATCTCACGTCATGGCGATGTTAATTGGCCGCCACGATCATGTTATTTGACACCCTTGGACTTCTTTTTTTGAGGATATTTAAAAGAAAAAGTGTACGTCAATAAGCCAAGAACAATTCAAGAGTTAAAGGATGAGATAATTCGGCACATTAACGACATTGAACCTCAATTATGTCTCAGAGTCATTGAAAACATGGACCATCGGATAGACGTATGCCACCGAAACCGTGGCAAGCATTTGGCCGATATTTTGTTTGACACATAATTGTCATAGATGCTTCTATCACAATAAATAATATTAAGATAATTCTCTGAAAACTTTTTGTTTTATTTACAATTAACATCGTGCGTTTTGGTTGGACCACCTTATATTAAGCAAAATTTCTCATAACATGAGCACATAAAACTGGCTCTACTACCCCAATGATATTTGCCTTGAAGTCATTGATTGTTGCTGGCTGCGTGACGTATACTTCCCCTTTGACATAACCCCGAAGAAAAAAGTCCAGTGGTGTTAAATCACATGATCTTTCAGGCCAATTGATGGGGAGACAATATGATCAAGAAATTTATTATGCAACAGAATTATGGTTGCACGTGTTGTTTGACACGTTGCACCGTCTTACTAAAACCACATATTATTCAAATTGAAATCATCAATTTTCTGAAAATAAAAATTGTTGAACATTGTTAACACGAATTGTTAACTCTGTAGGTGCTTCATTTTGCCCTAATTTTGTGCGAATTTTCTTAATGCAACTGCAAAATCATCACTCGCGTTCATAAAACAGTTGTACATAAGCCATTCTTTTGTTTAACTTTTCGTTACGGCCAGTTGACGCCGCATGGTTTGTAGATAACAGTCATTAAGTATTGACGCCTCTTTGACAGAACACAAATGACGCGCAATGCAAATCCTATAGTTCCAACTGAGACACGCTATAGATTCATCAATATTTCTTTGCTTTAGTCAAGAATAGGAAAAAGTGTGAGATTATCTACCACCTGCAGATTAAAGTGTACTAAGTTGTCGTGTATTTATGTTAGTTGTATAGTTAAAACTGTTTAAAGTTTACAAGCATGCTGATGTAAAGTGTTATACTATAAATAGTGAAAGTTTACACCACTAAAAGTTGTACAATTTTACCCCGATAGTATTTCATTAATGTATGGGCTGTAAAAAGAAAGTAAATATCCTATTACTTTCTTTTAACATTTATTTGCTTTAGACTATTAATATATCTGCCTTCATTTAATAAATAGAAATGTTCTGGTCTTTTTATTAAAAATATTCTGTAATTAATTTTCTTTAATATATGTAGTACGATTGTTATAAAATTCACTTTTTAAATTAATTTAAACCTCTGTAGATTTGATAATGATCCAAATAAATAAAAATATAATGGTGTTAAACTATGATGGTTGTGAATGCCATGGATTTCGGATAATTATGCAATAAACATAAAGTTCTTGAAGAAACTGTGAGGTTGCCGCAACAATATGAGCTGTTGCTTGTTGAAAATAACCCGTTGCATATCATTGTCATTTAGTTGTTCTATAACAAATTTTAAAATATTTTACATCCAATCATTCCCAGGCATCCCCAAAAAGATATACTTTTTTGTAAGGATGCGCTAAATTAGTACCTATTTAGCTATCTCAGCAGCATGTTGTCGTAAAAGTTTAGTTGAACTAGCAGTTACACGTTTCTCTTAACAAAACTGTTCTTCTTCGAATTGATTTACCCTTGCAAACATTGCCAGTTTTCCGAAATAATGCCACTAATCGTAAATGGTCCAAAAATGTTTAATCGATTTCTTCATAATTTCGAAAATTGTAATCAATAATGGATAGAGTATTTTCAACCATTCTTACCTAATTCACCACTTGACAAGTACGCATCTGGTATAAATCGTCTAAAGTCTTCTAAAGAATAAACTATTTTCTAACCTTCACCTTTCTCAATTACAGCATATATACAAAATGTTAATTTATTACACATTGACAGTTAATTGATATTTAGTGTAGAAAAATACTGAGTTATTATTAAAAATTAAATTTAATAAGAAATCATATGAAATGCGGAATACATGCAGAATTAATGAACATACATCATTGTTAAGTGTGGAAGGAACCATTGGAACAGACATGGCCGGTGTATCCCAAGGATTGTATAGGGAATAGGATTGCTCGATCTCTATCTTTCAATGTAGACAGCGCCCCACTCCTTTAAAACATGTTTTGACGTCATCGCGGACTATAACCGCTAAAACGTTATTAAACGTATTCAGTGTTTAAACGTAAAGTGCTGTGTAAATTCAATTTGGATAATATTTAATATTTTTCGTGCATTTGAGTGGTGAAGTGATATTAAAGGGAACGTTATTGTTTGCGTAAGTATTGATTTAAGTTTGAGTAAATAGCAGAATGTTATTTAATGACTAAAAACTTGTTCCATATCTGACGAAATATTCGGTGGGGTTTCGAGAAATAATTTAAAAAAATAAGGCTAAAAGTAGAGATAGAGGATACTAATAGTGCTTAATAGATTAACAATAGATCTGTTATTTGACTTATATCTACCTAATAAGGTATAATAGCTTTTATATAGGTACTTTTCAGTAGTAAAAATATGGAGGTAGGTATATGGGTAGAATAGATAGGTACCTTAAATACATTTAAATATTTAATTAATAAGATGATTTATTTGTTCTGTGTAGGTAAATGATATGTACAAGTATGATATACTGATATAGGTACAAAAATAAAATACCTATAAGTACGTAATAAGTACTTAATGGCAGTGTAATATGTACCTATATTGCTTTTAATAGATACTCCTATTAACTAACACCATAATAGCAAAGTGTGTTTTATATACACATTTTACATAAACAACTTCCTCTAAGTAATGCAGTATACCTATATTTATTTATAATTAATAGGCATGTGTATCTGTTTTCAGTAACCGAAATGCCAGAACGCCGTTGTGCAATGTATGGCTGCGACGACTGTCGTGTTGCCACGAAAATTACTGATCCCGGAATAGTTTACCATAATATTCCAAAAGGAACTGATTTTGTGACAACTACAATCCGAAATGAATGGATAAGACGTTGTAGGCGAGCCGATAAGTGGAATCCCAATACTAGCCAAGTATGCTCTGTTCATTTTACTGAGACTAAATAATTGATTTTACTGAGGCTAAATAAATAATGATAAAATAACTACCTATTTACATTCTTTAACTATAAATAATAAATACCTACCTAGGTATAAAATATGTATAAAATATATTTAATTACTACTACTAACTAATAGGTATAAAATATATTTTATTATCAAGAAACAGCATTGCAGTTTTAAGAACAGATACAGCCCATAAAACATTTTGTTTCTCGTGAGTATACACCTGCTTCTAATTTTAATAGCAGTTTCAAAAAGGCTGTACATAATTCAAATTACAATATTCTACCTAATTTAGAACTAATTTATATTTTAATTATACCTATACCATTTCAAAATCTAATTAAAATAGATTAAAACAGAAGGAAACGTCAATAAAACCATATGAATATTATAACTAACCCGTAGTCCGCGGTGACGTCACTATCTCCACTACCGCGGACGAAGAATTCGGCCGATCCAGCTATCCTACTCCCTATACAATCCTTGGGTGTATCCTACTAATGTGAGAGATAGAAATCACTATGAATCGATAGACCGCCAACTTCCAAATATCCGCATATAAAACAGAGTTTACTTTAATTTTAAATTTATTTATTCGATAAAAATATGTATTGCTATCATCATGAACCGTTAAAGTGTCTGTTTTAAGTAAAATGGTTATAATGTATTTTTAATATCCTTAAAATTTACAGATTAAATTGTCAGATTGGTGACGCTGTTCAGAGCGCCAACTGCTACTATACGAAAATAGTTTTAATAGAATAGAAATCAGTTTTAATAACTTGAGTATATTTTCTTTGTGATAAAGAATATAACCTTTGGATCTCTTTCCAATAGATACACATATTTAATGGTTCTAACTAAAGCCTTCAATCCATGTTTATCCGAGTAATAATTCATATAGTCATTCGGTAACACTCAGTTTTCTACAAAACACCAAAACACTATACACTATATTTTTAAACTATAAAGTTGGCATCATCCTGAGATGATTAAAACTCAAGTTTTAATCATCTCCAGTTGATGCCAACTTGAGGGTTGAGGGTAGTGTACAATGTTTTGGTGTTTTGTGGAAAACTAAGTCAGTATTATCTTCACACCAAATGTTCCAACCTACTCCAGTACAGTCATTCGGTGTTATTTCTTTTATATCTCTGATTTATTTCACCAAGTCGTAACGTCGTTACTTATTTATCTGTACGTCTAAGCAGCGCATTTGTTTTCATCTTGACTCTGGGGAGGGTGGCGCAGGCCACCCCAGCGGTCAAAGAACGTCCACAACCTTCGTGCCCCGACCCAAGAGACTTTGTTAGACGGAGCATCTACGATGCAAATTAGGCCTTCAATTCATATTAATTAACTGTGGGCATCAGAAAGGAAAGCGATGCCCCCGCATGCGCCCCGAAGACCCAACAACTCTTCCAACTCTTGCCAATAAAGCAGTCGAACGGACCGGATTGTTGAGTAAATAGAGTTAGTAGCATGTCATTCGGCAACCCCCGACCCGCCTTCCTAGAATGCCGCCACCAACTCCCGCAGCTGCAAAGCTTTCTACAACTCGCAACTAAAAGGGGTGACTTTGGCCGTGGGTCTACCAGGACGATAAATATGTAATCAACGAGATAGTGTTGTGATGAAGATTTTATTAACTATGTAATTCATTTTCCCCTTATAACTTTGTTTCGTTTTGAATTTGAAGGGTTCTTATCAAAAACAGCCAATGTAAGATTTTGTCTTTTTTAGCTATTGATACGAAGTACATTTCAAAAAATAAAACCCGCCACAGGTAGGATTCGACATTTGTCCCGGATTGGAATTGAACGACATACAGCTGTTTCGAACTTATTAGTTATCATCAGTGCTATACACGGTACGCTAATCCAGGACAAATGCCGAATGAAACTTGTGGGGAATACATCGTTATCGATACGATCTATGTCAGTAACATATAAGTCGGAAATCGAGAACTACTATTTACTACTACTAAAGAACTACTAAACCGCCAAGCGGTTATCAAAGTAGTTCCCGAATGGCAAGGCTATTACATAATCGCTATATGAAACAACTACTTCTCGGGCTAAAGCCCCGCCAGGCATTGAATTATACCTAAAAGCGATCGTCGACCCCTTCCTCATGTTTCTGCACGATCAGATAAGGTTTCAAAAAATAAAACCCGCCACAGGTAGGATTCGACATATGTTACTGACATAGATCATATCGATAAAGAGATGCTGATGTAAAGTGTTATACCATAGATAGTGAAAGTTTACACCACGGGGTAAAGTTTTACCCCGATAGTATTTCATTAATGTATGGGCTGTAATAATAGGATATTACTTTCTTTTTACCGTTTGAAAGAAAATTTTAATATCGTTAGGTGTTTTCTTTCCACATCTTGATTTAGTTTTCATCCAAGTAAATAAAATGATATTCCCATTGCTCCCTGATGAATTCTTCGATGTTCACTACCAAGGAATGCCCTTCTTACTCATTTCGGTGTAGATGTCCAGTCATTTTAGATGTTGCAGATAGCTTCACAGTTATGGAGATTATAGTAAAGGTGGTGATTGAATACGTATTGCTGCTCAAAAAGGGCCAACAAAGATATGTTTTTGATTATTTTTGTTCAGTCCATCACAGCAATATATACACTATTATAAGTATATAAAGTGCTGTGGAGGAGTGAGGAGGATCCCCAGGGTCGTTTTCGAGTCAATATATCTTATAATTAATTCTATAAAAAGTCAAAGTCGGCTGAAAACGTTCAGCCTGTGAAAAAAAGTGACGAAATACAGAACCAGATATTTGATAAAACACGTAAAAGGAGAGTAAACACGTAAGAATGTGGCGGAGCTATTAACGGTACATATCTGCGTCTGTATCTGCGCTTTGTAATTCATAGTTTTTTGCGCCGTCTGGCCTGGCAGCAAGTTGAGGGCCTTAAGAGATGCAGATGTCTGACTCCAGATAGCGGTCCGAAGATTGTTTTATGAGGACCACATCCAGCGCCGTTCGCAGACCACTTTTTTGACTTCTTCACTCGTAACGACAATGGACCGTTTCGATGAGTTTCGGAGCTGAGACGGGGCCCGGTGTGAGTTGAATAAACAATTCATGGGAACGCATCGTTACCATTGTTAATTCGTGTATTATTGTATTTAATACTTTCTTTTTGTGAGATGGTAAGGCTCAGGGGTGTAATTGATATATTCTACTCATGTGGCGGAATTCCTTTCAATTATTTATTTCGGAATCCGAAATCTCGTCTCATTAACATAATGGCGTACTTGGGATTGCGTGGACTCGTAGCGCCGACCACTTTTACGACGAGTTCCATGGCTTTTGTGGACAATGTTAATGAATGAATACGCTGAAACATAAATGAAATTAACGTCGTAAAAGGCTAATAAGAATTCTTCTACCTACAAAAACTATATCATCAATATGCATAATTATATCATTTCTGAAATTTCCTTATTTCACTTTTGCCACTGATATTCAATACTGATAAAAAATAAAATATGTAATCCTTTTCTATTAGGTATATAGACATTATAATTACAAAGAATTAACATAAGAAGTGTGTCCTTAACGTGCATGCAAAATTTATCTTTACTGTATGGAAGACATTATTTATTTAAAATTACACATTTCGTTACCATTAGTTTGCCCAAAAAGTTATGTTGTTTATACATAGATAGCAGGTATAAGTCTACTATTTATATATAAACAATAATGTGGCATTTTGGTAATTCAAGCTTTTAGTAGATTTAAATTATGCCAAGTTTTCACTCGAAACAATATATCCTGGTGACGAATACAATAAAATTATTTGTAGAAACGTTATTGGCAATATAAACAGATTATTAAATGTTTATAATTTTGTATATTTCAAATACAGAAATACTTTGAGAAGGAACAAATCTCTACCACAAATTAAAGTCACACCCATTAGGGATATTATGTCTATCCTTGAAGTGAGTAATTTAAGCATAATGTAGTTCTTCAGTTTCATTGCTATCAAAATATGTATATGCAAGCGCATGAAAATGTATGTTATGAATAAAAGGAATGCAATAAATGTATCACGTAAACTGATGTTTATGATGGAACTGTTTCAGAAATGTTGCGAAACAAAAAAGCAATGTTGCTTGCTCCCCGTTTAAATGGAAAACTTGAGCAACATTGAGCAAGTCTGAACGTGTTTCAAATACAGTTCAGTCAACAAAAAACTTCGGTGTTGTGGTTGCCATCCATGTGAAATCAATAAAAAACTTTTTATGGGATGTTAACAGTAGAGATTACAAAAATTAAAAGAAGTATATTATGGAAAATATTGCTGACATGGAAAAATCATAATGTCGTCGGGTACATAAGAAACATCAAAATGCCAAAAAAAAAAAAAAATAAACACATTTAAAATATATTTTAAATATTTACGTGAGACTTGTACAGAAATCTCCATTGGCATTAAATCGAAATGTGACAGCTGACCTAATCGAAGGAGCAATTGATTGTCTAAATGCAATATTTTTTTCTGGATATGTTTCCTCCGATCATAAGCAACAGAGCCTCGAAATCACTTTGCGACATGCTAATGAAATTTCTAAAACCTGCTCCGCTTTCAAAATTTAGGTCTGTCAAAAGCTCATTGCCATAACTAGTACCTTCCATTAGTGCTTTCTGTATCCACCACCTTCTCCTTTTCTTTTGTTTATTCCTTTGGTCGTTAAGTAAGATAAATAAATTGGCAGCACAAATTCCTGCAGGAACCTTACTGGACATGATAATCGCTTGAGAAGCACTGAAGCACTGACAACTCGGAACGCGGAACAATGTATACAGGTTCTGAAACATATTCTGAAACAACATATGTTTCACGCGACAAAATGTTCAATATTGTTCAAGAACATTGTTTACAGTCTGGACCTGGCAATAAAATAGTAAGAAACCATTAAATGTAGTATTTATTTGAGTGAATTGTGTTATGTTTTGTTATCAGAAAAGTGTGGACCTCCTTTCCGTAAAACTTCAAACTCTAGAGGAGAACATTTACATATAAAGGCGAGGAAAACAATACCCATGTTCGAAGAGAAGCGCCAAATGACTCCTGTTGGTACTTGAACCTAAGAATACAATAACACCCCTAATACTAATCTCTCCAAGTCCACTACCTCTTACCACATTACGATATTGTTGCACACCCCTATTTAGGAGAATACATGGTTACCCATCCATGTTCTAGACGCGAAGTAAAACATTTCACTTTTCTTAGCTTCACTTTAGATCACTGATATGAATTCCACCGTATTCGCAATTTTAAGAAGCTTACTTGAGAGATAATAATTTGCTCTAGTCACTTTTCCGCACTACACTATAAGCGGAAAAGTAATGTAATCGTGTAAGGAAAAAACGAAAAAACAAATTTTTTTTTGGATTTATTTTTCATTTTTCGGCCTAAAAACCAAAAAAAATATTTTCAAAAATTTTTTGCTGTGTGTGTGTGTCATCATTGTCGTCGGAATTTATTCCTGTTAGCACGATAACTCAATTAAATCGTGTCGGATCGATCGGATGTTGACTGATTCTGATCGGGGACGTCCCTCAGATGACACCTATTGAATTTGAGGTGGATAGCACACACCACCTCTTCCCTTGGGTCTATTTGAGAATTTTTTTTTGTTAGCACGATAACTCAACTAAATCGTGTCGGATTGATCGGGCTTTGGCTAATCTGATCGGGGACATCTCCCAGACGACACCTATTGATTTTGAGGTGGATAGGATACACCCCACCCTGTCCATGGGTCATGAGAAAGCACGATGGTGGACTATTTGAGAAATTTTTTTGTTAACACGATAACTCGACTAAGTCATGTCGGATCGATCGGGTTTTGACTGATTCGGATCGAAGACATCTCCCAGGTGGCACTCACTGATTTTGAGGTGGATAGAACACACTCTACCATGTTCATGGGTCATGAGAAAGCACAATGGTGGACTATTTGAGAAATTTGTTTGTTAGCACGATCACTCAATTAAATCGTGTCGGATCGATCGGGTTTCGACTGATTCTGATTAAGGACATCTACCAGACGACATCTATTGATTTTGAGGTGGATAGGACACACCCCACCCTGTTCATGGGTCATGAGAAAGCACGTGGGTAAACTATTTGAAAAAAGTAAAATTGTCGCATAAAACACATATTCTGCATTTATGTGTTGGTTTATTTTTTCTCGGCCACTCAATTTCGAGATAGAGATGTTCTACGTGCGGAAAAGTCCGTTTTAAGGTTTTAAAACTGTATTTGGTACTATCCAAATGTACATATAGATTTTATTGCTACTGCAATTTAGAAAAATATTCTCCACACATAGCATCAATTAGCATAGAAAATATCTCTCAGAGTGAACATTATCTAATAATGGAATATTATATCATAGCAAATGACTAGAGTAACTATGTATTGGATTTAAAATTAAATGTATATATTTTATTTTAGTGCATAGGCGCCATTAAAGAGGAATGTAATGAGACACTTTTCCTACGTTCTTCTAAAATATAAACTATACTGCACTAATTTCAGAATTGACAGTGTTGTTAGTCAATAGAAGGCGTAACTATTTTCAGACCAAGAACACAACTAACTCTGATAATAATTAATTATTGCGCATACTTCAGATAATAGTATCAAGAGAGGCTTACTATATTATTTCTTGATGACATATGCAAACTACGAATATGGTTCAGTGCATATAAATAGTGAAAATTTATTAGAATAGTTAGTGATAGGCTGTTGTAGATTCTAATATGTGTGATGTCTTGACTATAAGTTACAAAGTCCCTCAGGGGTCTATACTTGAACCTCTATTATTTCTAATTTTTATAAATATCTTAAAAGCTGCAACATACTGTCACTATGCTGACTACTTTCAAGATTATCTTAGTTTTATTGATGACAAATCTATCAAATAAAGCAATTAATGAGATGTAAAGATAAATAACGATATTTAGGACACACACACACACACACACACACACACACACACACACACACACACACACACATATATATATATATATATATATATATATATATATATATATATATATATATATATATATATATATATATATATATATATGCAAGATAATGGAGAAAGCATTATCCTGGAGCTATCAGAGGCGCATAAACTTTGTCCTATAACGTATTTGGTTCGACCAGAATAATATTGTGACATTTATTCCAGGAAATATACCTTTATATTTACCAATTTTTCATCCTGCCTTCTTCGTTTCGTCTCGTCGATCGACAAAGTTCTCTCAGAATCGCACGAATCTTCTGAGAGGGGATACCTACGTAGTTTGAGCACAACTTATTCTTATTACCATCCAATATTGGATAAGTAATAAGTACTGACACCTCATAAATATTAAAATTAATAATTAGTCATTTAAAAAGTCCATTAAGGAGATTTGAGTAAATGGTGGTGAGTCTCCATTGATGTTTTACGTGGCTGTAAAGTGACGAGAATAAAAGTTATATGGAAAATGTATTTTAATTGTCTATTATGCGTCGGTACTAAATAAAATCGCTGGCTTAAGCAGGTGTAGTTATGGAAATTAATAGTCAATTTTTATTTTAGGCGACGGAAAGAACGGGAATGGCACTTGGATTTTTAACTGACAATGTCATTAAGAAGAGGTGTAGGGTTTTATGAACTTGTAAATACATTAAAAATGATAATGGTAATTTCATTTTAGTTGTTATACGAATAAGCATCTGTCTGAAAGTATTTATATACACAGACAGACATTCCATTACGATTTCTTAACGTTATTAAACTTTTTAATATTCACTCATTGAAACATGATAATTGTAATTTAAAAACCGTCATACTAAAGGTATTTTATACATTATGTAGGGTGTTTGCATAATGTATGGGTCAAGAATTTCGGTTCTGCTAAAAAAAAATTAAGAAAAAACAGAAAGTCTTACCTCTTCGCATGAGGTGTACAAGATAAAAATATTGTGGAATATACAGAGCGTCGAAATATTGTATCGACATCATCTTCATAAACAACCTATCGTTTTTGTAAAAGTTTTTAAGTTCCCTATAGTAAACGAACAGGGAGATAAAAAAATTTAATCTTAATATTATTCGTGTAATTTCACGATTTGTGATAACAATGTATTTTTATCGAATACCAAAAATTCGATCCTGTATTTAACGAATATCTTTCTTCCAAAAGTTATTGACAGAGTGTTGCTCAATTAGGTTACATAATAACGTATCTGTACGATCATACTAGGTCCTTATTTTACATGTTATTTACCGCATACTTTTCTGCAATAGTACATCATTTAGGTAAGTAGGGAAAGATGGGCCCCTCCGCTATTCACGATTACAATTCAACTCATATGCATACTTTCACTCTCCCTTTCATCTCAAACCGACAATGCTAGCCTCATACTGAATGCAAAACTCTCGCGGTTTTTTCGAAGAAAAACCTTCCGTTCATGTTCATTCCATCTACAGCGTCAGTAACCTTGAGAGTAATAGGCACTTGTGCATCTAAAGCACAGGACATATCCTCCCACTTTTCATCTTTTTCCAATCACCCCTAATTTCGTTACCAGAGTTAACTCTAATATATATTAAAAGGGCTGTCATTTCCAAGCAAGTATCTTCACTGTTTATAGGGAAAATTCTTTCTGCTCTACAACTACTAGGAAATTAACCCGGTATAAGAAAAATAGTATACGATAAAATTTACATGTTTTTTTTTGTTACAAGTATTGAGAATACTGTGGGCATATATAGTTCGATGTCCAGTACAGAGCTAATAAAAGTGAAGCATTTGCTTTGGATCTATAACAGGGACGGGTGACTCATCGTATTCCTTTATCAAGCTTCGCATTTTATATGAATATTCCATTAATATATATTGGGGTAATTTTGTACTACAGTTCATAACTTATATGTGTACTACACTGTATACTACATTGCAAAGCTAATCACTATAAATCGGTGTAATTTTCGTTGCAATCACTTTCAATTCTATACTAATCATCCACTTGCTTTAACATCTAAATATATTCTACTGACTTACAATTAAGTTTTTTTTTAGAAAATTTAGAAAATTTAGGAAAAAAAGGGTCATTCTAATATGGAGTGTGTCAATAGGAACTATAGAATTTGAATTGCTCGCTGCTCCAAAATACCTGGCAGTCACCATGGACAGAACGCTAACCTTCAAGCAGCACCTTCATAACACCTCAGCCAAAGTCCGTACAAGAAATAATATCATCCACAAACTTTGCGGCACCACTTGAGGAGCAACAGCGAACACCCTACGTAGCTCTGCCCTGGGCCTCGTATACAGTACTGCGGAATACGCTGCCCCTGTATGGTTAAACAGTAGACATGTCCATAAACTCGACACACAACTGAACTGCACGATGCGCAACATCACGGGATGCATTAAACCCACCCCGACATACTGGTTACCAATACTCAGCCACATCGCTCCGCCACAGCTCAGAAGACAAGATGCTCTAGCTCGCCAATACCATAAAATAATGGCTGATCACCAACTCCCCATACATAAGGACATTGGTAAAACAACTTCTAGCAGACTTAAATCCCGAAGACGACCAGTCAAGACCGCATTAGAACTCTGCGCAAGCGACTTCAACGTGGAACAGAGATGGAAGGAGACCTGGGAACAGTCCACACCGCCGGATGTATTTCCTAAAGTGACAGTTCAGAGTAAGCCCACTGGATTCAATCTCCCACGGCAAATATGGAAGACTGCCAACAGGATCCGAACTAAACACGGCAGATGTGCGGACATGCTAAATAAATGGGGTAAGCTGCCTTCACCTGAATGTCGGGCGGGCGGGGATCCCATCCAAACCATAACCCACATTGTCCAATACTGTGGAAATAGAGCATACCCAGGAGATGCGGACGACTTTATATCTATTACACGTTCGGCGATCGAATGGATCAAAAACCTGGATCTGGCGCTGTGAAATATATATAATTATGATATTTTGTATTTTGTAATTTGAATCCATATGTTAAGCCATACGATAAATAAATAAATGCTCGCCACTTGGGTTCTGCCTAAGATAGGGCGTCAATATTTAACGACTATCAACAGATCGACTATGAACCGATCGATAATCATTTACAGTTGTATTAATTAAAATTCCCACAAATTTAGGACAAACTGAAGCGCTTACATAGTTAACAATTCATAACTTAATCAAGAAATTTTCAGATGGGTTCTGTTTTTCATAAGGCAACACCAATACGTCCTCGTCGTAATCGCTCAGATGAAAATATTGCAGCAGTGAGAGAAAGTGTACGGAAGTATCCAAACACATCAATTCGACTTCGTCCACAATAAATGAGTCTGTCAAGAGGCACCATGTATCGGATTTTAAAGAAAGATCGTCGTTGTATCTGTTAGTATATAAAATTTAGTTGACACGACAATTAAAAGTTACAGACCATTTACAAAGTCATACGATTTGTTAATTGGGTGTTAGGAAACAAAGAAGGTAATGCTGATTTTTGCAATGAAATTCTGTTCAACGATGAAGCACATTATCATATTGACGGCAAATAAACAAACAAGTGCAAAATAAAGGCAAAACATATGAGAGCAAACAAAATTGTCCAATTTGGGGTACTGAAAATCCACACGCTGTTTACGAAAAAGAAATGCATTCACAAAGATTCACGGTTTGGTGCGCATTTTGGAGTAATTGGACTATACTTCTTTGAAAATGAAACTGGTAATGCTATCATAGTAAATGGGGAAAGTGTTTCTGCAAGACAGTGCAATGTGTCATACAGCAAGTGCAACCATAACTGTTGCATGCCAAATTTCCTGATCATGTTGTCTTGCAGAGTGCTGACATTGACTGGCCTGTAGGACCGTGCGATTTAACACCACTGGACTGTATTTTTTGGGGTTATGTCAAGGGAATATTGTACGCTACCCAACCAGTTAGAATTAACGATAGCAAATATTCAACGTGTTATTCGGGAAAGAGAGATAGTTATATATTCATGTCATAGATAATCTTGCTAAATGAATGGAATCATTCCAGATGGGTCGAGGTGGCCACATGAACGATATTATTTTCCATTTGTAGCCATATCATCTCCATTTTATGTTGAAGAATAGAAAACCTCAGTTTGCCAAATATTATTAGTTTTATTCACAAATTATCTCCTATAGTTCCAAATTCAATACCCTTTATATATGTGTGATACTTTTATTCCAGTAAAAGTGTCATTACGTGCTTATAATTTAGTTACTTTTTCTTTGACGCCATTCAAATTTATAAGAATAACTCAAGTACAGTCTCCAAGCTTTTGTGTCGCCTCCAAGTTCCTATAAAATTAAGACTTTCATCTATACAAGTCCATTACACCCACTAATATTATCCATCAAGGATGAACTTTCATTATCTCCATTGAAAGGGTATTTATGTTATTCCCTTCGTTCCTCATATGCCCGGTACATCTAAATTGGTTTTACTTCAAAATTCCGTTTTGTGTACACTACACATCGAAAGGTTCGGCATCGTATTGGTAGGAAATCTGAAATGGAAAGGGAAAGCATAGGATAGTAGCGTGGACTGCACGACATCGCAGCCTCATGAATATGTATGGAGCGATACATGCGGCTGGGCCGCGTGTGGTGGTGACTCAGCCCCATCTGCAGCCCCGGAATCCTACCCGTACTATCGATATGATGGATTTGAGGGTGAAACCACCCTGATTTCTGTGCCGGTCCTATAACGCATCGGATTTATACATAACCTGTTCGACGATCGTTCTATACATATTTTACTGAATATTCAACGTGATCTATTTTTCAGTGGGAGTGTTACGCCCGAGTCAGCTGTTTGAAGTTAAGAAATTGGGCGTGAATAGTTGTAATAATAATGTTTATTATTTCAACACTTTGCGACTAATTATAGTTATTACAAAATTGACTTATTGAACTTGATTAAGTTGTATGATATCTTCACTTTAATCTGAATTACTGTAATCAGTTTCCTGCTTACTCTAAATTAAAAGCCTACTTACTCTTAGGTTTGACAGAGTTATAAAGGACATTTGATTAACAAAAAATATTAGACCCTTATTAAATAATTCTTATATAAACCCTACGTAAGCGAGATTGGAGTTTTGGCTAGAATATTCGATTTGGAAGAAGAATATTAATATATCTACTACTTGTTGCGTTGAGTTACAATGTTGTCTAACGAGATATATTCAACTTAAAAATTCAAAATAGTCAACTCTATTGTTTATGAACTTATTTAGATATCTAATTAATAAATTACAATAAAATATCAACATTTTGAAATTGAATCGACTTACAAGTTGAAAATAATGAAATAGGCATAGTGGATATGTACGACCCTATATAAATACGAGACAAACTACAGACGTTGCCGATCTTCAACTGTTAATTGAACATGTATTATTTAGCCTAAATATTTTCACAGAATAAAATAATACTTTGTTGTGACTACATCAAAAATATCTCTAAAACTACCAAAAGATCTACTTAGGTCCATGAATATGCTAGTTCAATATAACTAATAACATAATTCTCTATCGTAAACATGATAAAACATTTTAATGACGTGCAAGAATACTTAATATGATGTACGACAGTAAGGTATTATTTTGCATTTAGATACATTAATTGCTAATTAGATTATACAAAGTTGTACATTATTAGTCTAAATATTATCAAAGAACAAAATAATATTTTTGTGAGTACATCAGAAATATCTCTACATCTACAGAAAGTTCTTCCTGGCTCCATGAGTATTCTAGTTAAATATAGCTAATTTAATAACAATCCTCTATCTTAAACATGGTAAAACATTTAAATGGCGTGCAAGAATACATAATATGATGTACGACAGTAAGGTATTCTTTTGTATTCAGAAATATTGTTAATTAATTTATACAAAGTGGTATATACAGGGTGTCTCAGATTAGGATTTGAATTGCTCAAAATTTGTGTTCTGTCAAGAATAGGGTGTCAATATTTAGCGACATCATCTGCAAACTATACGCCAGCAACATACCGCGATTAACAGTTCAACAACGAATAGTTTGTGTATAACTGTTTTATGAGAGTGAGCGATCATTTACAGTTGCATTAAGAAGAATTCGTACAAAATTATGACAAAATGAAGCACTTACAGAATTAACAGTTCATAACTTAATCGAAAAATTTGAAGAGACGGGTTCCATTAATGGGCAACACCAATACGTTCTCGTTGTAGTCGATCAGATGAAAATGTTTCTACAGTATAAGAAAGTGTACGAGAGTATCCAAACACACCAATTCGACGTAGTGCACAATAATTGTATCTGTCAAGAACATGCATAGAATTTTAAAGAAAGGTCTGCAGAGAGGCTAATAACATCATGCCAGATTAGTCGAATCGGCCATATCAACGATATTCTTTTTCATTTGTAGCCTTATCGTAAGTAGTAGATAGTATACAAAAATATGCAGCTAGTGGCAATGTCACTCGTTGGAAATAAGTTTGAAGTAATACAGACAGCAATTTTTGACATCAAATAACACCAGAAATAGCGTTACTGGCCAGTAGGAATGAACGAGTTTCTAAATCTAAATCTTAGAATACGCTTGAAGAAATCTGAAAATCCCATAATGCACAAATCGTCTCTGAGCATGTAAGTAACTTATTTCAAGATCTATCGATCGGTAATATGGATCCGATTAATTCAATTCAACTTGAGGCTTATTGACGTATTGCATCAGCTATAATCTGGTCTGCGTCTACCAGCGAACTATTACACCGTTTCGAATCTGTGTGTAATAAGTGGGAAATATTTGAAAGAATAGGACGCTATGAAGAAACCTTGTTATACGAGGTGTGGCTACAAAATAACGAGACTGATGCTGTAAAAATGTTTATTTTACATTTATACATATTTAATTATTATCCCCTTCAATATGCCTCCTCTATCCCTACACTGCTCCATGACAATTTTCTATTGTTCAAAACAGTGCTGGAAGTTTTCTTCTGTGATATCGTTTATGACGCGTGCTGATTTTTCTTTCACAGCTTCAACGATCTCAAATATTGTACCTCTTAATGCATATTTGACCTTGGGGAACAGATTAAAGTCACATATTGCTAGGTCAGGTGAATAAGGCGGATAGTCTACAAATGTTTTCAGTACAAATATTTTCACTAGTTTATTTTTGTTCGATTGTGAAATTTTTCGGCAACATTTTCGCACACACTTTTTACATGTTAAAATTATTATGTAAAATTTGCCTCACGCATTCTTTGTCAATTACTATAGTTTTAGCAATCGCACGAATAGTTAACCAACAGTTAGATTGAATCCAGAATACCAACTTTTTCAATATTTTTACCCGGTTTTGATGTGAAATGGCGTTCCAGGCTTGCGTTATCTTCAACGTCTTCTCGGCCATCTTGGAAACGCTTAAACCATTAAAATACCCGTGCACGTGATAAACATTCATTGCCACATACTTCTTTTAATAAAAGGTAAGTTTCAGTAGCGCGTTTTCTAAGATTCATATGAAATTTCACCACAATTCGTTGCTCGATTAAAACGCTTATCATTTTTCTGGCAACATAAAAAAAATATCTTATACAAACGGAGATCCTGGCCAGAGTAATATGTCTACAGACTCGAGAGGGGCAATAATTGAAAGAGAAGGCTTCATACTACACAGCTGTTGGTTTTACGATATTGACATATACGTAGTTCGTCTGTAAGAGAATCAGTCTCGTCATTTTATAGCCCTCGTAGTCACGATTCACACAACTCGCTTCTATTTTAAATTATATTTAAACCTGGTTAAATTAGATAATCGTTTTGCTTACCTGTATAGGATTGCATGAAGAATGGACCGAGTATTAGCATAGGATATAAAACACCATTTAAAAATGTTAAGCTACATTAAGATTGCTAAACGTTCTGAGAGTAGAGGTTCACGCTGCCGAATTTCTCCTGGCATTCTCCTAATTCTAAGTGGCATTATGCAAAAAATTCCTCCTGAGTAAATAAGGCTGACTCCCCGCTTGACGATAACCATAAATAATTTCGGCCCCGCGTACAGTAGATCCATTTATTTACATCAACCCTAACCCGAGTATCAGCATGCATGATTATCATTCGTTTGTGCTTTAGCCTGGATGGGTCTCGGGATAAGATCCGCCAAGGCTCGGCGCACCGCGACGTCCGTGATGAATGCCTTTTTGTTCCGGAAACAGTTAATCAATTGTTCGAGCACGGAATGTACGCATAGCCTACCCTGTTGTCTGTCGACGGGCTTTGTTCAGCGCCTATCATTACTCTGCCAATCACCGCTCGGCTCGGGATAGGTACAATTCGCGATTATCGCCAAATAAATTGTCGCATCAACGAAATCCAATACTGACGGGGAGGTATTTGACTCTGCTGACTCTCTGAAATATAGACGGCTTCTTTGGCTGAGGGAACTTCAGCTTCTGTGAAACCTAGAAAATGGAAGATCGATTTAAGATCTGACAAGATAAATTAATAAAATGTCTCTGTAGAACCACTTTCAACACAACCTACAAATGATGGAAGGCTGTCTTGTTATAAAAATAATATGATAAGAAACCTAACTTCAAAACACAAAAATTTACAAACAACACTTGACGGACAGAAGGTGTCGAAAACTTACAGCAAATCTGAATTTGAGAATGTTTCCTAGATTATGTTATCTGTTTCTGATTTTCTATTTTAAATAGATAAATAGACACAGATATTTCACGTTCGCCAAACTACAACTTAGCAAGATAGGAACAACTCAAAACTGCTATATCGGACCACTCACGAGGTGCGCAGTAAGTAGTCTGGTCTTTACTCAGTGGCATTGAGAATTTTGCAGAGTGAATATCAATGAATATATATATATATATATATATATATATATATATATATATATATATATATGTATACTCGTACATACACAGAGTTCTATCTAGCCGCGCGTAAAGGGCATCTTTTTCCTTCGGAACGCTGCCCCACTCTTTCTCCTACGCATACAGAGAGAATCTTACACTTTTCCTATTCTTGCTAAGCTGTACATCCTAATATTTATATTGACAATTTTATTATTTGAAGGATCCAGATCACTTTAGGTCTGAACGCTTGAGTCGACTGAATATATCGCTCACTACAGATTTTATATGTGCTACTCAAGAAGACTAGAGAACAGGAGAAATAACTCGAGTGGTGGGGGTACGACGAAAAACGTCCGCACCATGGCGGTCCTTGAATAGAACTGAGCGAGGTTATGTTTATTTTTGTTTACTGTGTTTTGAAAGTTTTGAGCGTTTCCAGTTTGTCCGTTAAATATGTCAAAAGCGTCGAGATATTGTTGCGTTACAAATTGTTCCAGCAAAAGCCCTGATTGTGTCATAAATAAATGAACAATTTTTAAAGTTCCTGAGGTAAGTCTTTCGATAAACAAGTATTGTAATGTTTGTATACACCGATAGTAACGCTTACTTTGTAGTAAATAGTAAAAGTGCAGTGTAATGTAGAAGTAAATTGTCAAATAGTAATTTACAACTCAATTTCGTTTAAGGACTGTGAGAGACGAGAAAAATGGTTGGAGGTGCTGTCAGCGTATTACCTTAATATTATGCAGCTCAAGGAGTGAATACTTTATAATAGTAGAAAAAGAAAACTCAAAATACCAGTTTTCCTTCACTTAACGGTAATGAATTTGAACTTCCCACAGAACGTTTCCGTAATAAGATTTTTGGTTATCATAGTTTTTTAGTAAGAGGTAACATCCTATATTATTTATTTTATATTATTATTATGGCCTTTTAGTTAAATTTAAAAAGTTTAACTACAGTTAGTTAGTTAAAGTTAGTTAGGTAGTTTAGTTTAGTTCTTTAGTCCAAAACTTAGTTTAGTTCTTTTCATTGCAATGTTATTTCTTCACTTACATTAGAATGCAACTTATAATTTCAATTTTCTTGAATAAATAGTTTTGTGACATTTCTTGTTTTATTCCTGTACCCTTCAATTTATGTCTAATTACTAACGTTAATTCTGAAATATTAATTGATTTTACATCACACACTGTATTGCCTTCATAGCACACTGATTTAAATAAATTGTACTCTTATTGAATGCTTTGCTTTTACTGAAGCAACATACAAAAAGGTCGGTAAATATGTAGTGTTATTACCACAAAATCGCAAATTTTAAATTAACCGAATATATACAATTGATTAGTAATTGTTTAAAAACAACTTCACATTTCATACAATAATAGCTCACAAGCTAATTTCACAGGAAAACTATCGGTTACTTCTTGGATGTTTGAAATATCTTGTACAGACTTCGGCACATCCCATTCCATCCATTCCAAATATTCACTGTGTAAATACACATTCACATTCAACTTCTTATCAATGCATATGCTTAAATTGGTGTCCAAACCAGACTCAGCATACCATTTTTCGCTTGGCAATTCAATGGAGTGTCTGTTGCTTTGTAAACTTTCAAACAAAATATTTCCTTCCGAGATCGAACACTTCTTCATTTCCCCATGCAAAAGTGATCGCAGTTCGACATTTTCAATTCAACTTGTGGCCATGGTTAAAATATGTAATCTTCTTGTGGATGATTAAAGCTCGTTAGACTAAAAGCTCATTATGTTATTTCATTTCCACAAAGCTAAATTATCATCGATATCCTACTCGTGGCAGACATAAAAGAAAAATGCAATAACATTTCTTGCTCTAAAAGAAAAGCATTCAGAACTATAATTTTTTGTACATACTATGTATTTAGGACTGAAAATACTGTATCCCAATTTTCATAGCGTGTTTTCACCAAACAATTCGGAAACAACAATTGTAAAAAAATGCACGCGAAAATTATTTACTGTTTACATAATGAGCACAATAGAACCCTAACCCTACATTTAAATAATGAAGACCCTCGATAGACGAGGATAAACGGCATGCGCACATGCGCTGATCCCGCGCGATTCTACGCGAGGCTACCATATTGGCGCCGTTTTTCGTCCTACCCCCACCACTGATTTTTCGAGGTGCTATGTCTCCTTACTCTCTAGTCTTCTTGGTGCTACTAATATGTTTCATGATAGGTGCGATACAAGATAGGATAATTTTATGTCATTGAACTAGTAGCAGTAGTTCTCTCACTTCCCAAAGTCGATGGGGGTGGGGTAGAGGTCTCAATGTCCGTAGAGAGATCATAGTGACTTTATGCAGATGCAAATGTAACTTTTTTACTACTCTGGATACCATGTGACATACCTAAAAATATAGTTCCTTCTTTAATTTTAAGAATATTTAGTTAGAGTAGCAGTTAAACGGTCAGGAACATATCTCAGATTTTCTACGAAGAAAAATATTTCTCTTGAAGGTAATTTACCTTACTCCCAGCATTTTGAAATCTACATCGAACTTGTGCATGTGCGAAAATTTCGTGTTTGTTTGATTTGAAAATTCTTCTCTACCTTAGAAAAAGCATGATTGGATGGAGTAGTTTTTTTACCCACCATTTTAATCATGTTAGATACTTGTTGACAACCGTTGAACTAACATGGAGAGTGTTTCCAGCTAATGTCACTATCACAGATCATTACGACAGATAAAAGTCACTATGAAACAATAAACCTCCAGCTTCTAAATATCCCTATGTATAACACAGCATTCTTTAATTTTTGAGAAATTTTAATAGAGACAGTACACAAACCTGTCATAGATTTATATTTTTTATAAACCTATACGCTTCAATTGTCACGAATTCTTAATGTGTTTGTTTTAAGTCGGACTTCTACTGTATATTATATATTTCCAAAATCTAAGGATGGAGTTATCGGATTGATGAGGATTGATGATGGAAACACCGACTGCTACTTTACGAAAGTACTTTGAATAGTTTGAGTAAATATAAATAAAAAAATGGAAAGTTTTAATAACTAATATATTTCCTATGCAATGTCACCTTCAATAAATATGTATTTGATAATTTATTGGATAAGAATTGAATTTGCAATTCTATGAGCAATTTTGTTAACTGAGAGACTTGTAATATAGTATGAGGTTTCTCTAGAGAGAAAGCCTCCTATACCATATTTGAGGGCCATTGGCCACTTCCTTTTAAGACTTCTGTCATTACTTTCTTGTACTAGCGGTACTAAACAACTGTTTGAATGGATTTACAACCGTTGGTGGTGTTTCTGGCTGCTTCTGTCTTTGATCATTTCTTAGACAGCTGAGATTCGGAAGTCATGATGCAACATCTGATTAGTAACATACCATTGGGCGTCTACTATTGTTCGAAGGATCTTCGATTGCGCTCGCTGTATGATAATGATGTTAGTCTTACTTGCTGCACAACCCCACAGTTCCGTAAGTCCAGATGGGGATGATGACAGTTTTATACATTAAAATTTTTTCTTTTGGACACATTTGCAGATTTTCTTCCAAGTAGACAGTTTAGCTCTCTCATTTCCATGCCTATCTGTCTGAGTACTCTAGAACTATGTTCTTTTTAATTGAGTTTGGAGTCAAGATGGAGACCTAAGTATTTTGCCTTTGATGTCTGTGGCATGATTGTCTTATTTATAAATACTGGTAGACATTGGGCTTTTCTCTTGGAGTGAAGTCTTGGAAATGTTCCTGTATTTATTTATTTAACATTATATATATATATATATATATATATATATATATATATATATATATATATATATATATATATATATATATATATATATATATAGAAATACTTTCTTATAATATCTTTTTTTGTGTAATGTTAGTGAAGGTCATATAAAATTATTTATGATGAACATTTTTAAGGTTCATACAAAACAAATTATTCATCATCATGAGGTCATCAGTCCTAAGACTGGTTGGACGCTAACCTCCAGCTTCTTCTATCTTGTGCTAACGCATTTCGCTAATTGTACTACAACCCACATCCCTTAGTATTTGCGTGCAGTAGTCTAATCTAGGCCTACCTCTGCCTTTCTTCACTCCTATTTCTGCCTCCAAAATATCGCGGACTGTTTCCCCATGTCCCAGCAAGTGGCCTACCGTTCTATCTCTTCTCTTCTTTATGTTTTTCCACATACTTCTTTTCTCGCCGACTTTCTCTAATACTTCTTCGTTTCTAACCCTATCAGTCCACGGTATCTTCATCATTCATCGGTAACACCACATCTCTAATTTCTTCCTACTTGCTTCCCCTACAGTCCAGGTTTCGCAACCGTATAATGCCATGCTCCATACATACGTTTTTAAAAATCTCTTCCTTGTTTCTAATTTTATTACCCCCGAGCATAAAAGTGCTTTCTTTTTGTTAAACGCTACTCGATCCTGGGCTATTCTTTGTATTATATCTTTATGGCTTCTTCCATCCCAATTTATTTTACTTCCTAAATAAGTGAAGTCTTTAACTTCCTCCAATCTTTCATTATTAATTTGTACTTTCGTTTTTGCTCTGCTCTCGCGCCCTCTGTACACTAACACTTTAGTTTTGTTTTTATTCACCCTCATTCCGTATTCCTCTGTCAACACTACCCCCATTTCGTTCAACGCTGATTCTAATTCCTCCTTACTAGATGCTAATACTGCTATATCATCCACGAATCTCAGCATTTTTAGTTTCTCTCCCTGTACTTTAATCCCGATATCCACTCTATCTTTTACCACATTAATCGCCTCTTCGATGTACAGATTAAAAATTAGTGGTGATAGCGTACATCCTTGTCTTACTCCTTTCCTAATACCTACTTCCCTTCTTTCCCTTTCTACTTCTATAACAGCAGTTTGCTCTTTAAGGGGTGTTAAGAAATATTAAATTAATAGTGAATTAATTATATTGTTTATATTTTAGTATGGTGTAATGATATTATATTTTACATTTCTATATGTGTCCTCATATTATTGTATTATACAATACGAATATAATATATTTACAACAATTACAAACTACAATACACATACTAATACTCTAATTAGTGCTAGGTTAATTGGTAATTTATATTAATATGAAACTGTATACATATTAAATGTAAAATAATTGACCAAGACCCAACAAATGTTAACAGAGTGTAGCTTAAGGTCCTTAAAGTTTATTTTAAATGAACGACCCAACAGATGTTAACGAAATTTAATAATTTCATACATTTATTATTTCCATTATCACTGAGTTCACTAAAGATGAAGGCAATGATTTGAAGTACATCTTGTAGATTCAAATACCGTTAAAAATTGTTCGTATTGAATATATTTGTCCTTGTATATCCTCAAGAATGTAGTCTCAAAGCGATGAAAAAATGAACGGTTACTTACGTTTATTCAGTAGTGGCTGGAAATTTGATATACCATATTTACATACAAAACAAACCCCGATCTATCCAAAAAACATTTATAAGAAACCCATTCATCAAACGCACGTTACTCGTTATAATGGCGAGATGCTCTTTTGACAGCTAAAAATCTTAAACAAGGATATTAAAAATGATCTTTAGTGGCAAGAATTCCTCTTCAGAATGATAGTTTTTATATGGGTTTCTGCGAATGACGAACGACCCGCATAACGTATGCTGTCTGGAACTGATTTATGACTAGAGTTCGTGAAGACGACCTGGAACAGTCCACTAAGGGAAATAAAGAATCGCAAAATAGAAAAGAGACTTGTTTTGTAGGCCACAAATCATTCCCTACCGCGTTTAAAGTGAATTGCCCGCCAGCAAATTGAATTTGGAATCAATTAGTGTAATACCTTTTATTTGTTGCTCCTCTTTTGCGTTTATTTCCTACAAGAAGTATAAACATAAATTCATATCTCTGTTACAGGAAAATAATTACTTGTTCAAAGTTTTGTGAATTGCACAAAATATATTATACAGTGTGTCCAAATTTTGATGCTCAGTATTAGAATTTAGGGAACTATCAGAGAACTACAAGAGTTTTGGAAAATTTTCTGTTAATTTCAAATCCAGTTAAGACTCCTTTTAAGATTTTGCAAGAAAATCTATGTAGATGTAGAAAAGTAGATGTTTTATAAACATTTCATACAATACTAAACATAAAAGATTAGCAAAATAGAAACAATAAATGCTAAAAAAAACGAGGCATTTTTCTATATTTATATTATTATATATTAGCACTTAGATTAAGATTAACAGTTGTAAAAACGACAAAGAGTACAGTTTTTAAAGTAATGTGTAATATCGAGTCTTCTGCAATATTTTTTTTCGGATTACCATAGCTAACATTTATTTTTATGACAGCCGTATCTGGTTTTTCGATTTTTAAAACTCGCATAAAAAGAGCTTTCTAACAACTTACACGTTCCTAGAAGAAACTGTTTTTTAAGGTAGTAATTTACGAAAAACTGTCCTTTACTTTATAAAGAAAATAGTGGACCATCAAGAAACAATATTTTATTACAATCATTTTAGTACGTAAACCGGGGTTACTTTACCTATTTTTAAATTTCAAGTAAAAAATTCTTGTACTTCTCTATCGGTTGGAGAGGACGAAAATGTTCTAGGATCGGGGGAGGGCTTGTAGAATTAATTCATCATGTTAAAATATATTTTCGTTGCTTTCTCTTTCTGTAAAAATTTAAAAACCTGGTGGGCAAATTTACCTGGACAAGAGGGATAACTTTGCCCACAAGAGAGGCAACTTTGGTTTTCTATTGAAAACTGCCTTCAAAGTCTCTTCTGGCCAATATAACCTTTGTAGGGGGTAAAATAAGCCAAGAAAAACATGAGAACAGTTGATTCAAAATTTATTTTGCCACCTCTTAAGTAATAAACTTCATGAGATAGGTTTCGACGTAGTTAATGTACAGTGGCTCGTTGTCGAGATATATTTTGACATTTTCTGACTGTTAACTCATCTCTGTGGCGTTGAATGAATGAGCTGTGCCAATCTTCTCCTGGCAGGTTACCGCCGATAAAATTCCTAACACCCCGGCCACATCTCACCAAATAGTCTCTCACGATTAGTATCACTTCCAAAACATCTAAAGCATCCCCCAGTCAGCACATACAAGAATTTGGTGGGGAATTTTAGACTCTTCAACTGGAGAAAGTGCAGTTGGGTGACCAACAGGCTTTGTGTACTTTCCTGTGAATTTATTGCCAATAGTCTTTCTTGGGATGTTAAACTTTGACGCAACTTGCTTTATTGACATCTCTCCGTTGGCAACAGCATTGAGAGCTTCTTCAAGATCCTGTTGAGAATAATCCTTGTATTGACGGCGTCCCAACTTCGGTGTATATTTTCGTGACATTATTTTGAAATAAAACGTTAGGTAGGTATCAAAATTTAGGTAGGTTTAGCAACTTTGTACTGTGTGCTGTATTTTGCACTTCCCCCCAATCACCAAGCATACTGATATAGGATGGGAGGGAGATATACTACCTAACTATACAGTGCGCTCTACGAATGAAAACTATGTGGCTCAAAACACTATGGTAACCTACTTAAAAATCTTCATAGTTCGTCCATAGCTCATTGAGGGATGGGCAAGATAACCCCAATTTGCCTACAGATCATGGCGTAACATTGTCCATCAAAACAAACATATGAGAATGAAGGTATTAATATTCCCCTATCATATTACTCTAATCGTTATTATATGTGATACAAATAGAAATAATTTAAAAGATTTACCAACTTTCGTTATTGGCTGCTCTGATGAAAGTTGCTTAGGTAATCCAATTATCTGTCTTGGAGTCCCCTTATACAACTCCCAGTTTCACACTGATAAACTATCACCACATGAAAAAACTTAAGAGCCACCCTTGCCAACATCACAACTAGCAGCCCTGATTATTTGCTGTGCATCCAGCGATCAATCAAGTAATTAATGTTTGGCGCTCAAACTTTTTCTTCAAATATAGGTAAAGTTACCCCGGTGGACAAAGTAACCCCAGTTAACGTATTGTGATTTTTTTAAGAATTTGAAAATTTTAATAACAATTTTATCTAAAGCAAAAATATTAAAAGTAGTAGAAATATGAAAGGAATTTGCGTTTTTTTATATTATTTATATACATTATGCAATTTAAATTTTTCTTGTTCTCTGCATTCTATCCTTTGATTTCCAAAGACCAATAAATATCATCATTAAATTTAAAAACACCAATAATTATTACTGAAAATTTAGGTTAAGATATCCTAAAAGTATATACAGCTTGTCAAGAATAAGGAAAAGTGTGATATTTTCTGTGTATTCTTAGAAGAAAGAGTGAGGCAGCATTCGGAAGGGAAATAATGCATTTTATGCGCGGCCAAATGGAACTCTATGTACATTCACATTGAATTATATTTATTGATATTCACTCTGAAAAAGTCCCAATGCGACTGAGTAAAGACCAGGCTGTCTACTGCGCACTTCGTGGGCGGTCCAATATCACATTTTGAAACTTGTTCCTCTTCTTGACAAGCTGTACATAACTTGAAAGGTTGAATAAAGTAAACGATAAGACATTTTCTAAAAGAATTCATTTTCATACGATGATTTGTGGGAATTAACACTCTTTAAAACCAAATTTTACTATGCAAATATACGTTTTAATAGCGTGTAACGTATTCATTATAAGGCCACCTTCGATTGCGTCTGCATCAAATTCCTCCTCCGGCGTTCACGTAAACTCGAACACGTTTAAAGTAAAACAATAAAGTTCCAACGACGAACAATAATTTTGTGTATTCGACTACTCATCAAGTTCGTGGTGTGGTCTTGTACGTCTATCCGTCTCTGTTGGCTAAAGAACGAGCCTGGGTAAATGTAAATCCCAATTAAGCTTGTCCGGTCTCCTGGAATCTAGCGTGCGGGGGGCTCCTCCACGTCGGACAACTGATTGATTCAGCTAAGCACATGTCCACCGACCGAAAGCATCGTAAATTACGAGCTGGCTTCTCTTACCTTCGCTCGACGAAGATCCTGACAGAATATGCTGTTTTAATCAATGAACGGGTCGGATAACAAACCGCGGTTTTAATTGAGAAAAAGTCGTGGTGAACCAAAACCATGCCTGAGGCCGCTCTGTCTATACCTTATTAAGAATATATTCCTTTGTATCGTACTTCCTCTCGTTTACTTAGGTTTGTGGAATTCAATCGGATTCCATACTTTGTTAATAACTGGAGCGCAAAGAATCATTAGCCACAATTATTTAATTCAATTATATCCATTTCATTGGCCTTTCAACTTCTATACGGTATCTCACTTGGAACTGTTGGATTTAAATTACGCGCCGTTTGTGTTCTGTTAAAGAGAGTCAGTAGTTAACGACTATCAACTACAAATTGTTTACATTCCTAGATAGTATCCATTTCTTTTTCTTGAACAGCATGTGGATTTTCAGCACCCCAAATTAGACAATTTTATGTGCTGACGTATCCGTCAAGATTAAAATGTGCCTCATCATATCTTCGTATGGTTTTTAGATAACATTCATTAAATATTGACACCCTATATCCTTGATTGAACACAAATAACGCGTAATTCAAACCCTATAGTTCCAACTGAGACACCCTATATAATGTGTTGAAAATTTTGGGAGTTTTGAGTAGCCTATTGAAGAGTTTAAATATTCTCTTTTAAATCATGTCTATGAAAGTCTTGTTGACAACTGGGTACTTCAGTTTATGAACTATAAAGTCTTTGAGAGATTTTCTTCAGTTATACCTCATAATATATCATGAAAATTTGTAAATAATCATTTATACTTTACAGGTCAATAAATAATAGACTGACAAATTATATAACACTATCCACTGATTTTTCTTAAAACATTAAGGACAACACTGACGAATTCTATCAAATTCAGTTTTTATTTTTCCGCACTTCACTATACGCGGAAGAGTAATGTAATCGTGTAAAGAAAAATGGAAGAATCTAATTTTTTTTTGGTTTATTTTTCGTTTTTCGGTCTAAAAACAAAACAAATGGTTTTTAAAAATGTTTTGCTGTGTGTGTGTCGTTGTCGTTGTCGTTGTCGTCGTCGTTGTCGTCGGCATTTATTCTTGTTAGCACGATAACTCAACTAAATCGTGTCGGATCGATCGGGTTTTGGCTGATTCTGATTGGGGACGTCTCCCAGACGACATCTATTGATTTTGAGGTAGACAGAACACACTCTACCATGTACATGGGTCATGAGAAAGTACAATGGTGGACTATTTGAGAATTTTTTTTTGTTAGCACGATCACTCAATTAAATCATGTCGGATCGATCGGGTTTCGACTGATTCTGATTATGGACGTCTACCAGACGACATCTATTGATTTTGAGGTGGATAGAACACACTCCACCCTGTTCATGGGTCATAAGAAATCACGATGGTGGACCATTTGAGAAAAATTGAAAAAAGTAAAACTGTCGCATAAAACACATACAATTCTACATTTATGTGTTGGTTTTTTTTTTTTCGGCCACTCAATTTTGAGATAGAGAGGTTCTACGTGTGGAAAAGTCCGTCTTAAGGTTTTAAAACTGTTTATTTATTAGTCTGTTAGCAAGTTATCAGTTTTTCTGAATAAAATTTCGACGAAGTATTCATATTTCATAGGGTCTTAAGAATAGTAGTGCAAAATTAATTTCTAACTTTATGATCATAATTCTAATCTTATAAAAACATGCGCAGATGTAAAGATCTTTTAAGTACGAATCAGTATACTATCAATGCTAGTGCCGATGGTAGTGCAAGTCTTATGGATTGCAGTATCATAAAACATTTCGAAGAGTTGCAAAAATGAGTTAAGCCACAATCATCACCGCAACTACTTATATAAAAATTGGTTTGCTACTTGGTAACGGTGTATTTGATATTTATTTCACTAGACTTAGTGCAAGCGTTATATATGTCTATGGTTTACTTTTTGCAGAACTTAGTGAACGCAACAAATCCATAATTGGGCAATAGATGATACTGTTGAGGGTCCAAAGAGTTCGCACATTGTGACAGCAACTATACATCGCATTTTTGTGAAATATCTCAATATCCAGAACTTGTTAATTAGAAGAGTACCAAAACCAAGATCTGTGTATTGAGAATCTATCCATAATATTTCTGACAAACATTGGTTCTTGATGCAAGTTGTGTATTATCATACCGACCCTCGAATGAGACCAGGCCTGATTTTATTAGGTATAGGCGATCAACCGCCACAAATTCCTTATCGACAAAGAGTAGATACGTCTTAGTAGAACGTACGTGCATATTATTAATCGCGATAAATTTTGATAGCATGTTGGCATCTGTACGATGAGGGGAAACTGTTACAAAGGAATCTCGGAGGATGTCTTCAGGTTCTGGTTAGATTAGTGAAGTAATTTAGAAAGTAAAACATTAGAAACGTCTTTACTGACAGTGCAAGACCTCATAACGACGGCACTCTATTAGAGATTTTACCGCAGAACCATAATTTGACTTGGAACCAACAGCTTTATCCTGCAAATATAAGCACCTGGAGTATGGCTATTTCCAGGCTTTAAAACATATATTAAATAGTAATATACCAGGATTCAAAATATGTTTTCTAACTGAGTAAATTTCAGCGCTAGAATATTGTATTCAAGTTGGGAATGGAATTTTGGAAAGGAAAAGTAAATGGTCTAGTGTTACAAACAATTTATAGTATAACAGTTTTTTCGAAAAATATATTTTCAATAAATAAGTAAGTAAGTAATCGTTTATTCAATTTAAAACTATAAATGAGCTTACATGAATTTTTAAGAAAATTTATTTATATATGACACAAATCAAAAAAGTAGATAAAGCTGTCAAATTTAAATAAAAACTAATTCATTATAGAATAATGCATTTGAATCTAGCTGTATAATATTGAATTAATTAAAACTATAAGTTCATTATTGTTTCTTAATGATATCTTGAAAAATACTAATTTTCTTTTAGCATTGAAAATACTATGAAATCACATATCTGAAGACCTTGTATATCATTTAAATCAAAATCCATACTATTGTTACCAAATTTAGGATTTTATGTATATTCTTATTAGCCCTTATGTACCTAATATAAGATAATTTCCGGATAAATATGGATGAACGTATATAGATCCCACCATCATATATTATACCATAACAAAAGTAAAGTTCATAAAACTCTGAATGTTTCTAAATTTAGAAGTGCTTATAAATTATAGATAGTGTAAAAAGACATTAAAATCAATGTATATAGCTAATTTCTTGTCGATAAGTCATCCTTATGGACATGTAATGCCTTTTTAGAGACCGCTTTAGCGTGTACGGGATAAGTACCTACTTTGTTGATGTATCTATCAAGAGATGTTAAAAGTATACAGTGTGGAATATAACATCGAAATTATAACCTATTTATTTCCGAAATAGAAAAGCTATGATACTCCTGTTATCACCAATAATAGCCAATACATTTACGAATTTTGAAAATAAAAGGCACTTCCGGTATATGGATGATCCAGTGTCATTTAGAAACATTGAACTATAACTCTCTATGGAAACGCAGCCTCAAATGTGCTATAAAATTGAGGAAAATAGATGGCAGCTATTCCAAAATGTTCTAGTAATATCTAATAAATACAATGATCTGAAATATATGGTATCAATATACATAAATCTAAACCACGCAGATCCGTCATTAGACAAAAAATATCGTTAATGTCTACAACAGAAAGTATTGTCAAAATAGCATAGAAAATTAGAAATATCGATAACAAATGATTAAAGTATTTAAATATATGGAGGTCTGGAAACGACAATATGTCAGATACCTACAACCGGAGAACTCTTCCAATTCCGCACTTCTGCTTAGGGATTATGAGCAGAATGAAGATACTGTCCCAGTAACACAGCACAGTACATGAAATTAAGGTAGTTAGTAATATCAAATAGAGATCCTCTTCGAAAATAACACAAGAGAAATTGGACAAAGAATGCAATATCGAATTGTGCGTACGATACCAGCCCGACACCAAGTTGGGCAAGAAGTCAGTAGCTACTGAACATGAGACTTAACGTGGTCACAAGGTACCTACAATAATAATTTTGGCGAGATGGGAGTAATTTATAAAAAAGTTAAACAGTATCCAAAGATCAGAGGATCAATCGAACTACTGAAAACCAGGAAAAACTTCCAGAACAGAAACAACAGAGAAGATGAAACAGATAATGTTTGGACTCTGAAGTAGGTACATTACCATGCAAAAAATTTTAAAACATCAAGAGAAATTCGGTGCTCACAAATTTCTGTGCAAGAACAAGTTTGTATATCATGTACATTTAATTTGTCAAGAGAAGAACAAATAAACTCATTTTAATGTAGTCCAAAATATATTTTGGTCCACAGAAGATATGACAAATATCTGTTGTTAGAAGGATGAAGAGTAAAAGAAAAGTTATGAATTTTATATAACTATTACTGAAGTTGAAGAAGGAATCTTTAAGTCATGAGGTTGGTAACTTAGTAAGACTAACATTTTATTTGCCAAACGAAGACCAAAAAAACTCATTTTCACGTGATCTAAAATATCTTTTGGACGATAATCTGTCAATGAGTGACTGGTTATAGGTATGGGAAGTAAAAGAAAAAATATGAATATGATATAACCATTATTTTAAAAACTAAGGTTTATCTAATTCTTAAAATATTTTAAAGACATATAGCATAGCTAGATAACTATATATAATAATACTATAGTAATTACAAAATACAGGCGTAATTAAATATGAAATATTTCATTTACAAAATTTATCAAATACGGTTTACCAGATATATCGAAACTATATATGTTTATAACATCATTATGGATATGGATAATACATTATTATAATTAATATTACAGTGATAGAAAAAAATCGTTGAAAAGGAAAAGGATAAACGTTTAATCATAATTATTTCAAGTTATAGGCATTCAAGTGAATTATTAATGATTTACAATCTTTTTAGCTAAGAAGATCAATTTTTTGTGCACATTCAGATGAACATCAATCAACTCGAAGTTAAAACCATGAATGAAGCCAATGAATATTCAAAAATGTTATTGAATTTTATATATGAATATTCATAAATTTGTAATGGTAAAATTTACTCGTTTACACTACCAGAGTACAAAAATGTTTAATTGTAAGTATAGAACTTCTAGAATGTTTCTATTCTTAATTCTCTTACATGGATGTACGAGTATGAATCTATTGTGGTTACTGCACAATTCTTCAGAATTTACAAACTAGAATAAAAATATAGTAAACGCAATTTACTATTATGTTTGTAATGCTATTATTTATTCTAGGAGACGAAGCGACGCCAAAATAAAGTTGGGACACGATTTTAAGTTCGTAAGTTTGTGTAACTTGGTAATTTTTCATAAATGCAAAAGATATTGGGGCTATCCAATTTTATATTATGTTAGATGCTTGTTACATCTGCCAGTAGAAGTTGTTGATATGGAGCTTATTAATACTTTCATTTCCAATATATGCAATATTTATTTATAATAAATATTAAAACTTGTTCCTACAACATATAAACATTCTAACATCCGCTTACTAGTTACATATTTCAAAAGAAGGAGGAGTAACAAATAAGGGGTCTCCTTTGTTTCTCTTGGAAATGCAATCAAGAATAACATCATATATATTATCTCTTGTTCAATTAATTGAAACTTTCCAAATCACTTGAATTTAAAACTAATCCCCACATATCACCAAGACCGTATCCAGCGTATCTATCAATATTGTGTTTATTATTCATAGTTTTCAGTGACTCCCTAAAGATGCGTGAATAATATTAAGTCTGCATTCATTTTGTTGACATTTTGAATCATGGTCGTCGACCTTAACCTTGTTTCAGAAATCATCATCAGACTGCACAGAACTAATTCCAAAGCTGATATTAATGTCACAGTAGCATCTCCTTTTCGATTAACTATAACATTCCAAATTGCATGGTTTTCCCATACGTTACTAAGACCGTATCCAGTGTATCTATACTTGTGTTTTTCATCGTTGTCAACAACACCCTAGAGAAAAATTATAATATAACACTAATAGTATTTGAAAACCCTTCGGTTCTGAATATTGTTTGCAACTGCTCTACTACTACAAATTTACTTGTAATTAAAATCTCATTTGCACTGTGTACTCCGTCCTGTTTGCTTTATCATTTTCTTCACAAGTGTACTTGCCCTATAGAAAACTGAACATTTGTATATTGCATATATTACATACAAATACTCAAAAACAACAAATACATGTGTGTTTGTATGGTCATAAGTTAAATATATCATCCATCATCATTAATAATATAGGATTTGGATCTTCAATATATAGGAGTGACATTGAATCAATATTGAGGCATATTGAATGACTATCGCTACTACCAGATTAATAAATGACAAATCTGGCAATCGCGATGGCGAAAATGCCCACCTCAAGCATGTAGAAATATTCCATTTGAATGGTTCAATGCTGTTTCGTCTGATTATACCAAGTGATATATTTAAGTTTTGAGAGTATCGGATGTGACTTTCTTCCATCTAGTGAGAATTTTGATAACAATTATCTCCATTTACAAAAACCATTCAGGCAAAATGTCGATTCATCAGAAAATACTATTTCTGTTGAGAAAGTCAGCATTAATTTCCATATTATCTATTATTTTCTGATAGAACTGCATCAGAGTCTTCTGTCAGGATCAAATTCATTTCGTTCTTATACTAAACGTACTTTATATGGATAAAATTATTTTCGGACAATATCCTCCGTTCCAAGGATTAGCTAACTTTTAACTATTGGTACAGAAGTTTTTGATTCTTCGTTAAGATTAAGAACATCACGTGCATTATCCTAACTTGTTACGGATTTGTTTCGACAGGTTTTTGGTTAATTTTTAATACTTCCTGTTTCATGAAGATTAATTCGCAATTCTTGAAACTTTTCTAATAGGGATTTCCATCCAAAAATTTTGCAACAAAAACATTTTATGTATTTTGTTTCTGCTTGTCTTCAAGACCAAAAATTGTCAACAACGCATTCATGTCCAGTTCACTCATGATTAAATAGCGATGATGATATTTGGCAACTAACAGTACTAGGCACAGCACTAGGATTAATTATTCCGTATTAAGGGAATTTAGTAAAAATTATGACAACAAAAAATATGAGTATTTTTATCAGATAGCCACACTGAAGCAAAGAAAGTGAAACGAAAGCTGTATACAACCCACAAAGTATTGTATGTAAACATTATAATGACATATGTTATGCAAGCAAGAGAGTGCAGAGTATTGGGGACATTCGTATTAAAAAACGTTTCTAATTGTCCAACTGATAGATTTTGTATTTTCATGGCGCACTAAGGGATTTTTGATTTAGAATGTAAATTTAGATAATTTTAATAATTCCGGTAATAATTCACGCTCATACTTTAGATAACACGGCCCGGTAAAGTAATGAATTCTAGATCTAAACACGGATCCCAATTATAAGGGTAACGACTGATTAAAACGGTTGCTTGAGTCATTCGTGGGCCAGCAGACAGTATGACAAATGGTCCGTATCACTTCATAATCATTTAATCCGCGTTAACCCTCTCGCGTCATCGCCCTGAGTTATGTGCGGGAGACTTAATCATTGAGATGGAGCGCCTTCATTGACTGAATGCCACGGTTATTTCGATTTCGACTTCCATATTCGCTTTTAATTATTATGGTCGTACCTCCGGAATTCCATATGATCATTGTGCTACGTTGAATTTTAATACTATGGAAGAAAGTTTATGGAAAATTGAGTCATAAAGAGTGAAAGAAGACAATTTGAATTGTAATGAAACTCAGTAGACAATTAAGTTACGCAAAAAAAATGATTAACATAAATATTAACCACATTATATTGGACTAAATATAATTTTACTGTTACGTTAAGTAAGATTTACTCAAATTTAATTAGTGAATTTAAATTTTTATATCAAAGTGATAAATACAGCCCCACATACTGGGAGGAGTAATTTTTTTACAAAATATAATAATGACTCGTTGAACTGCATAGGAGAGGATTTAAGTAATACTGGTTGGATATAACAGATTAAAAATTAACCAGGATGTGTAGCAGTTGTTTAGTTAAGAATATGATAGACCATCTTCAAAGTCAACAATAAGTAGAATAGCTAGAAGCATTTTTGGAAACTAGTAATGCAGAAAATTTACCTCGACAAGGCAGACATCATGTTAGTGAAAATATTAAATTAAACGTATAGCTTGAATAACATTAATATCCTGACATTTCTACCAGATAAATGGGTATAAGAAATCATGTTGACCATTCTACTGTTGTGAAATTGCTAAAAAAAAAAAAAGTTCCACTCTTATAAACCATATTTAGCAGAAAAGTTAGCGATAACCAAAACCAATCAATTTTGCGAAGATACGAGTATATTAGGTACGTTACGATGAAAATCTAGGTTTTAAGTTTATTATTTTGTTTGACAAAAGAACCTTATATGCTTTGAAAAGGGAAATGCATCGTGATAACTGCAAATATGGGACTCAAAAGAGAAACTGAAATAAAAATATGTGAAAACTTTCCAAGGTATTTACGTGACTGAATGTTTACACTAGGAAATAAAGTCGTCGTTTAGCCAATAGTTTGGTTTGAAAGGTCTACAGAGGACTTACGGAAGATTAAAGTGAACGTCCCTGAACTTAACATGATTCATGGAAGTTCTGGTGATATCTGGGGATGATGATTTAAATTTCTCCGACTCTAATCACTGGAGAGGAGTTCTTAAATTTAAAAACTAAAAGTCATTCAACGTTTCACTCTCATAGCCCTAACGATGTAAAAAAATTACATTCCAAAATCTTCAATTATGTAGTTCATATCTTCCAGTACAAGGATTTCAAATAAAAAGTAATAAAAGAGTATACTAGTATAAGGGAAGAAGATGTAAAAAGGATGGGAAATTTGCACACACTATTTTTTACATAGCCCGAGATCCAAGAATATTTATTATTCTGACCGATTCACATACATTTATTAGAAAAATCTAAGAGCACGACAATTAACATCAATCGCATAATAAGCTACAAAGTAGCTACCAAACATGATCTTTTTAACCAGTGATTATGAAAAGAGAATTGTTCTTTCGAATTTATGGCTGGCATGCAAAGGGCTATTAGCGGAAAAGAAAACTTTGCACTTAATAATGAATTTAAAAAAAAATGAATACTTCAAATAAAGTACTACAGTTACTTGTAAAGTACTGATTTTGCATAACGATGTTCGTGGAAACACGTCTCCTATTTTTGTTTCTGCGTCGAAGGTTCTAGCCCATTAATCAGTACAATTAATGTTATAAAATACACAAACACCATGTTCTTCAAATTCAGTTGCAATGGATCGTTTTACTGGTAAACAAGGTGCCATGTATGTTAAAAGATTTTACGAAAACCATCGTTTTCTCATAATAGTTCGTAGCCTGTATCGAGTACTACATCTTTCACGGCATTAAGCAAACTCCTTCAGCAAAATTGATCAAACCCTGGGTCGCTAAATTTGAAAAAGAAGGTACTTTGTTAAAAAGCCAACGGGACCAACCAAAAGAGCAAGAGAATATCGACCATATTCATGCAACAGTGACACGTACACCTCGCCGTTCTGTACAGAAACATTCTGTCCACAACATCTGGGCAAAGAATTTAAACTTCCATCCTTACAAGATACCACCGGTGCAAGCTTTGAAGGTTGAAGATTATCCAATTCAATCTGCTTTTGGGAAAGAATTATTCTAAAACTTTGAAAATTTTGATAACATCCTACTCACCTATCAAGTTACATTTCCATTTTCATGGATATGTAAATAAAAAAGATTTTCGTTACTGTTGTAAAGAATCCTCAAGAAAAGTACCAAAATTCCTATGGTACAAGGCATGGATGGCAATGAATGCATTTGGCATAATTTACATTTATGAAAATGCAAACTATGTTGCACTCACAGTTACCTCTTTTCTATATAAAGATATGGTAAAGAACTTTTGGCACTAGAACATCAAAGTTTTGCTGGATTTAATGAGAACACATAGTTTCAGCAAAATGGGGTAGTATATGGCCAACACTGCAAATTTATCAATAGAAACCATTGGAGCGATATTCCCATTGGAGAAGTGGTATGTAGTGGGGGAGGGGTGACTAATTGGCCGCCCAGAAGTCCCAATTTAAGACGAATGGATTATTTCTTATAGGATTGTATGAAATCTAAGGTATACACTGATGCTCCTAGGGCTTTGTTCCAGTTAAATGTTAAAATACGCGAGGAAATTCAAAGAATTGAATTAACATTATGACGGCGAGTTATCCCAAATTTTAGGTCACGCCTTGAGGAAGTACAGTGGCGTGGAGGAAGACACACTGCCGATATTATTTTTCATCCATAATTTTCCATACATTGTAAATTTAAAATGTAGATGTAGATATCTTTTTTAATAACCGAGTCTTATTTATCCAAAAAGAGGAAAACATTCCAGGGCACCTGTTATTATCCACTGGTGTTTTTCAACAACTTGTGGTTACGAGTATCAATTTCTTAAGCGGATATGTTAACCTTTAACATAACAATTACATCCCATGTGGAAGGCCAACTAACCCCTCTAAAGCAAAACCAGTCAATGTAAGCAAAGCCAATAGAACTTGTGTTAATATTTTTTTCTTACTCTACCGCCTTATCTCAACACGCATGCCAATAAATTTACTTTTCAAATAAATACTAAGGTATTAAACTACTGTTTATAAATATTTTTACGTTTCATTCTAAGTAACTGCTATTCCATTTTATTTATTAGTATAATACCCTAAAATATTACATTCATTTGCGTAATAGATGAGTGTGTAGCACGAAACGTTTTAAAGGGGTTTTACATATTACCACCATTATTTTACTACTGATCGATAGCAGAAAAAAGTTGTATTACATCAGTAGGCGGGTGTGTCTAATAGCATGCAACACAGCTATTGTACATTACTCAAATAATAGCATGTGGGAAAATAAATACGAAGCGAGTTGAATAATTTCATGACAATAAGTTCCTATATGGGAATGAGAATTCTTTTCTATTCTTGATTATATAGATATTTTTTAATAAACAAGATTTTATAAAATTCCTGTAGGCAAATACTGACATAATATTTCCTCAGATAATATGTATGCATTGCTTACAATGGTATAATATTATAATTAGAATTACGTAGTAGTTATTTAATTCTTAGTTATAATGATACAGCTAAACAGCTTAAAGTATTTTATACATACAATAATGTAGACATATTTTTGAGAATAGCTGGCATGGCTATATAAAGATTTTGATTAGGTAATGAAGAAGTTTTAGATTGGGATAAAATACGCAAGTTTCTTGTAACTCGATATAAGTAATGAAGGGTATTTAGCATCTGATTACTGATTCTCGGAATTTTCGTTTCTCTCTAAGTTCAATGGTTCAACATGCAGTCACCTTAAATGTTTCGAAAGCCACTGTCCAGGACATTCTGGCAAAGGATTTGACTTTCATCCTTAGGAGATTTAACTGGTGCAAACCTTGAAGGTTGAATACTATCCCATTCGATCTGCTTTCGGGCAAGAATTATAAAAAAAATTCAAAATTTCGATTACATTTTATTTTGCTAAATTTAAGGAGGACTCATGGTTTCAACATGTTGAGGCTATATCCCATACTACAAATTTTGACTTTGTTTCAATTAAGAATCAGAATATGCGAGGAAATTGAGAGAATTAAACCAACATTTTGTTGGTAAGTTATGGCAAATTTTAGGTAGCGCCTTGGGGAGGTACAGCGGCGTGAAAGAAGGCGCCTTGACGATGTTATTTTTCCTACATAACTTTCCCCACATTATATATTTAAATAGAAGATAACGAAAATAAATATTCTTTTTAATAGCCGAATTTCATTCACAGAAAAAGAGGAAGACTGTCCAGGACACCTGCTATATATTTCTTTCTGCTAGTCACGTACATAACAGTATAAGTATGAAACAAATGACTACCATCCAATACTACATCATTTGTGTTAAAGTAATATAGAAAATTCACCTTTAAGTCAATGCAAAAAATAAGCCCTTAATAACTTGCAGTGTATATATATATATATATATATATATATATATATATATATATATATATATATATATATATATATATACCATTAGATAATGGCTTATACTTGAAGAATTCTACGAGCTTATGAACACTGAAGGAAGTCACATCTGTAAAATCTGGTTCAAGTATTTACGCAAGTAAAAAATAACTACTTTTTAAATAGTTTTATATAGTCTGGGTTGATACTTTTCTTGACATACTATCTTGTCATACATACTTGACATACATGACATCTAAAAATATTAGAATCAAAATATGTCTAGAAATATGTCACATTAACGACATTAAAAAGAAAACTATTTACTGTATATCTGGTGACTCAAAACCACCGAAAGTACGAGATATGTTCTCCTTATCGAAGTCACTTATAAAAGAACAAAAGTAAAGGAAGAAAAACTTGCTCTCAATAGGCCCACAAGTTTTCGCCTCTTCAACAAGATTAATTTAATGATCCTGGAAAGTGACTGGAAGCTTCGACACAGGAACAAAAACAGGATACCAGTTTTCAGTTTTAATCATCTCCCGATAACGCCAACTTGATCGACGAAATGTGCTTCGATAAACGTGTAATCTTTCGGTGTTCATGGAAAACTGGTATCCTATTTTTAATTTAATTATATTAAATTAAATACCTTAGTTTTTCCCTTAATTTTACTCATAATCATTATGTATTAGTACTTTTTTATAATTTTTTTACATTTGCATGCAATTTTTTATTTTTTCAAGCTTTCTACTTTCATCATAGTTCCATGCGTGGAGCACATCAAAAGACAAGTTTATTCTACAGAATGGAAGAACTGTAGGGAAACCTGTGGCGTCCATTCAATATAGAACATTTATTTTAATTTAGAAGTCAGTTGGGCTTATACAATTTTTATTTTAAGTTATTTGTAAAATAATTTTATTAGATTTTCAATTTATTATTTTTTTTACTTTTATTTGATATCTGCTAACTTCGCCGTAAAAATAAAATGAAGTATAAATATGCATGTTTAATTTTTATTCATCTTTATAATTAATGAGTAATATTATAAGCTAATATTTTTATGAAACATATTGCAATAACTATCAATAAATATTATTAAAACTGAGGTCCTAAATCAGAGGAATTTTATTTTATGAAACAGTCCCCTGTCGAAATAATTAAAGAATATGGGTATAAGAAAAACTCTTATGGATCGGAGCAAAAATGGCATTTTTGCGTAAGAGTTAAGGATTTGTTAAGATATTCTGTTGATATTGCACCTTTCACTTTCAAAATAGCCACCAGATAATTTATAGTATTACAATGTGAAACCAAATTTTGTATTATTTTAAATATCTCGGCAACGGTTGACTTTAGGAAAACTTCAGCTCCTTAGGACAATTAGTAGCGAGATGTGCAGAAACAAATGTGCAACAAGAAATACACCGCTCCATTTTTAAATAGAGAAACTGATAGCAATTTCTGGTATAATAGGAAGTGCGGCCATCTTAGAAGTATTTTCATTAAATGGAACATCATCCAATACGTCTATGGTGAAATGTTCAGAAGAGAATAGGGAGTAGATCTCCCAAAAATTGTAGTAGACGTTTTCGATTAATTAGCTTATATATTTGGTACTTATATCATTCTGAAAATAAGTAACTATTAGTTTATTTTTATCTTAAATACAACTTAGGTTTTGAAGCTTTAAATATCCCTTGTGTATTAAAATTGTAGCTATTACTTCTTAAATTCACATTAGGGAAGTCTTTACATACGCCGCCATCAAAACATCCCGTTTTTATTTGCAGAAGTAAATTTAATCTGTCATCATAGTAAGCTTTAGAACGCGTGTCATCATACCCTTGACGATCCAACGGAATATAACATATCGATTACTTTCCCTGTGTCGTAGCGGCCACCCCCGCTGCTGGTATGGCGTCGCATGCAAATCAGCATGGCGGCGGCGGCGGCGGCGACGCGACGCGTTACTACGCGGCCTGCATGACAAGGACCGGCTGCGGGAACGCACCGGCCTCACCGCAAGTTCACAGAACGTCTAGTACAAGTTTGGGTGCGTATTCGACTGTGTATTTGCTATATAAACCATCGGTGGGCTTTACCGCCATCATCACGCTACATTCATTACCCGGAACCTCCGGAATACGACTGGGAGTATTCATAATATAATATTAGCTAAATATAGCATGTTTTACTGAAATTACGAACGCGGGGTTATTTTTAATATAGATAATACGCGCGTCCAGTATTTGTACGGACCAATGTATAGTTAAATTCGTTATAATTATTAATACTTACATTTATTATACAGATAAAAGCATAGTAGTCACGTAGGTTCGGTGAAAAGTATAATGAATGAAATACGTCTGTGGTTGTTATTTTGGATAACGTTTCGTGAGAACCGTTTGAGGTTTTGTAACTATTCATTTCGTTTAATAAATATTAGAGTCAGTTATAATAATCATACCTGTATATAGAATAATTTTGATGGTGAACAGTCCCTCAAACAAGAATCTCTAGTATATAGAGAAGCGCATTGTTATTAAAGTGTAACACAAAATTTGCTATTGCATGCTGTCACCCAAAAACAAAATCCAAATTACTAATAATTTGTGTTGTGCTTCAATGGACATATTTCATCATGAACATACAGTAGACCAGAATAATTTTAACAGGAATAAGTTGTCCGTATGTAAATTATTCGAACCTACGAAGTCAATGATTTCATTGACTATTACATATACTCTCCTTTAATGTTCACAAACTCTGTGACTCCTTGGTTCCTTTTAAATAGTTACTTTATTGTTTCTAGAATGGTTGCACGTTGTCTACTGATTTTTACTTTTTCGCACTCCACTATACGCGGAAAAGTAATGTAATCGTGTAAAAAACATTTTTTTTCTAGGGTTTATTTTTCAAAAAAATGGGTTTTAAACCATTTTGTGTGTGTGTGTGTGTCGTTATCGCTGTCGTCGGCATTTATTTTTGTTAGCACGATAACTCAACTAAATCGTGTCGGATCAATCGGATTTCGACTGATTCTGATCGGGGACGTCTCCCAGACGACACCTATTGATTTTAATGTGGATGGAACACATTCTACCATGTTCATGGATCATGAGAGAGCACATTGGTGGACTATTTGAGAAATTGTCTTTGTTAGCACGATCACTCAATTAAATCGCATCGGATAGATCGGACATCGACTGGTTCTGATTAGAGACGTCTACCAGAAGACATCTATTGATTTTGAGGTGGATAGGATACCCCCACCCTGTCCATGGGTCATGAGAAAGCACGATGATGGACTATTTGAGAAATTTTTTTTGTTAGCACGATAACTCAACTAAATCGTGTTGTATCGATCGGGTGTTGACTGATTCTGATCGGGAACGTCTTCCAGATGACATTTATTGACTTTGAGGTGAATAGGACATACCCCCCCTGTCCCTGGGTCATGAGAAAGCACGATGGTGGACTATTTGAATTTTTTTTTGTTAACGCGGTAACTCAACTAAATCGTGTCGGATCGATTGAGTTTTGACTGATTCTGATCGGGGACGTCTCCCGACACCTATTGATTTTGAGGTGGATAGAACACATTCTACCATGTTCATGGGTCATGAGAAAGCACAATGATGGTGAACTATTTGAGAAATTGGTTTTGTCAGTACGATCAGTCAATTAAATCGCGCGGGATCCATCGAGTTTCGACTGATTCTGATTAGGGACGTCTACCAGACGACATCTATTGACTTTGAGGTAGATATGACACATACCACCCTGTCCATGGGTCATGAGAAAGCACGATACTGGACTATTTGAAAAAAATAAAACTATCGCATAACACACATTCTGCATTTATGTGTTGGTTTATTTTTTCTCGGCCACTCAACTTCGAGATAGAGATGTTCTACGTGCTGAAAAGTCCGTTTTAAGGTTTTAAAACTGTTTATTCAAATCGAAAATAATGTTTTCGAAAAGTCTTAGCCTCACGATAGTCTGGTTAACGATGTGTTTGGTTTGGCAATAATAATATCGAAAACGCATCACAACATTTTTTATAAGACCTTATCTGCCATTGTTCACTGGTGTTTGTATTCTATTTTCCATTGCTTATGTTTTCCTATCTTATTGTTTACTTGCATAATTTGCTATATCTTCACAGGGTTAAATAATTTACGTTATTTTGTGGTTGACGTAGGAGTAACATTTTTAGGGTAAATAAATTTTGATAGGTAATCAAAATAGTTTTTATGCCTAACCAAGAAGATTTTATTTTAATGCCTCAAGTGGGATATAATATGCAGATGGAACATGGACATATTGTTTACAGTTATTTGTTCACCATTTGTTCTCTATTTATAATTACATATTCTGAGAATCTAAACGCGATTATCTTCAACCATCCCTATTAGAGTTATTCGATATTTATAGTTCAATTAATAAACAATTTTATTTTATAGAATTATTGTTTTGTTTACTGATGATGCTTAATTCATTGCAAAAAGTGGAATGTAGATAGCAGGTATTTTATTTTTTATTTATTTATGCGCCTACTTTTACGGGAGCGGGAGTAGTATACTTCCACCTTACCCCATAATATTCACGTGGACATACACAGACATAAAGCCGACTGATGTGAGAATCGAACTCATGCCCGCATTACTACGAGTCGGCAATCTAGTCAAGCGGCTTTCTGTTGGGTAATCCTGGAATAATTCACTCACAGAAGAGCTACACATACCTATAAACATTCATATCGAAAAAGAAATATGGTGATAAATAAACAAATAGTTTGTTTGAACTAGTTTGTTGAGTCTTAAATAGTTCAAAACCACAAACTCAGGTGAACTATCTCAGGGAACTAATTGAACTACATGGCTTCAATCGAGAAATCATCGGACCCTTTAACTGGTCTTTGTATTCATCAAAATCGTGTCATATTCAATAACGAATATTTTTAAAATTTGATTATTTGTACTTTTGCTGTACCCCATTTGTCATAGACGACTCGTTCTAAAGTACCGCTTTTGATAAATGGGGTAGCTATGTTTTGATATTCAATTTCAAAGCAGTAAGTACCACTGAAGCTGCCATTACTATCAATGAAGGGTTAGTCAACGTCAAAACAATTGAATGTCCTTTAAGTTAACAGAGACATTCTGCAAACTCCCTTTAACTCTTTGATAATTTTATCAACTCTTAACGTTTCCACTGATCGTAACATTAACTATGTAGCCTTTGATTTGCACGGATCTAACAATTTTTTCTCAATTAGTTTGAGACCAGACTTGACTTAGTAATATGAATCATAGTACGGTAGATGTATAGTGTAATATGTACATGGAAATGTATTGACAACTTATTTGTAATTGAGATATGTAGATATTAGGATGGTTTCTATATATTAATATAACGTTATATTAAATATAAAAATAAACTACTAAATAATTATAGGTTAACAACTTTACTTCTGCTACTATTGCCTTTTTTGTCGTTGTCCAAATATTTAGCAACGCGGTTGATAAGTCGAAAATGACAGTGGAATGAATATCTACAAAATTGTAGATCTTAATATCAGAATATTAAATATAAATACTTAAATATACAGGTCGTCAATAATAGCGAAAAGTGTAAGATTCTCTATGTATACGTAGAAGAAACAGTAAGGCAGCATTTGGAGGGAAAAAGATGCACTTTACACGCAACTAGATCGAACTCGATGTGTGTACATTCACATTTACAACTATTTCATCTCGATTGAGCAGTAATAAGTCATATACTTTTGCCATTCACGCAAAAGGAAAATATGATATTGTTTATTATTTATTTCGTAAAGTTGGGATTCCTATATTTAGATTTAACAACTATACGATTTAGTTTGGATTTAAATTCCACTCTGAAATACTACAGTTAATTCACCTCTTAAACATTCACTCTTCAGAGATCTCAATGCGACTGAGTAAAGACCAGGCTATTTACTGCGCACCTCATGGGTGGTCCGATATCGCATTTTTGAGACTTGTTCCTGTCCCTGACAACCTGTACCCACTCAACTTAATGTCGTCACGTGTTTTTTAAGAGAAAAGTGATCTGCATATTAATTATACTTCTCGCATAAATCATTAGAAATACCCATACGTATGGAATAAATTATTGAATTGATATACTTAGTATATCTCTGCGTGTAAATCAAAGAAATATACACATATGTACACCTGCAATGATAAATGCCTGCCTGTTAAAGGAAGTTATCCGTAAAGCAGGTCGGAGAGGAATTTAAATAAATTTCAAATTAAGTAAACAGTGGTACCGTATTCCACATAATAATTATCTTAGGTACCAATGTAGCCAACTTATAATTTATGTACTTAGATAATTATTGCATTTACTAGCGCACAGTAGCCTAGAAATAATTGAGGTAGTTATTATTACCGATTAAATGCGATTATGAACATTATAAGTAGCCGGTTGTAATTTATACTATTTTATTGAAATGGCATAGTATGGATATAGGTGGCGCACCACGTGATTTCGATCTCACAATCGTCGACACATGCTGTGAAATGTGTATGACATGCCATAAACTCTAAACGATGCTCGCTGCGTTGCCCAGTTTATAATTCGCCTGGACATGCTCCAATATTACCATTTACGGCCCTATTCACTTTTACTACTAACCGATTTATGATCTTCACGCCAAACGCTGTGCCGAATAATGAAAAAAATCGATATAATACGAATCGGACACGGCATTCATTCCGACGTATTTATATTGTAGTGGTTTTTTATTAGCTTTAGCGAACGTCATCAAAGGTACATGAAGGACAAGCTCAAACTGAAGTCATACATTAAAGAACTGCCACTATTTATACACGCAATAGGTTGTTTTAACAATGTAAGAACTTCAGTTTAAAAGTGCTTTTCAAGGTTTTCCCGCATTTCTTCTAAGACTGATTATAAATGGAATTGAATAATGAAAAGTATGTTCATGACATCTTACATTACAACCTTGCCTTTAGAATACCCTCTGCTGTTGGTTTTACTACGAATTTTTTAATCCCATTATATCTAGATTCTTGCCTCTAGGCACAGGACTAGGCACCAACTGACCAATTGGTAAAAGTACATGTTTTATTATGTCACATCATAATAAAACATGCACCCCTGATAAGTAGTTTATGAACTGTTACATGTAGTACAAAGGGTAATAATTCAATATATGATTCAATAGTTGAGATTAAATATCTAGATAGATTTCTAGATTAAAATGTTGTTCGTAATATTGAACACATTATTATCAAAATTGTATCAATACCGGTGATTAAACTTGATAATACTTTATTTTTAAAGAAACGATGAACAGTGGTTCTATCTTTAGCTGTCTTATAATTCTATTTTACAACCCCTACCATGATCCCGGTTTGAGATTGACCCTTCTTTGAGATTTTTTCTCTTCACATATGAATCATGAGTCTGTCATTTTCTTTTGCCTGTCATTTTTATTTTCAATCAATACGATATTTTTAACAAGCATTCAAACACCAAATCCTTGCTTCTCTTTAAAGAAGAAAGAAAAAACTTGTTTTCTCTATAAATTTTGAGCGTATTCATTGCGGTAACATCTGCTACCATCATCTGTAACCAAAAATTAATATTGGTCATATAAACACTTCCATTCCTGCTAAATGCAGGAATTACAGATATGCTTACAAAAAATAGGTCTGATATTACCTTTTTGACCTCTTGTGTCTCATCATTGTATAATTAAGCTGTTATAGATCTGAGCAATAAGTTTATGGATCACCAGTATCTTGTATTTGAAGGAGTAGGATTATGCCATAATATCATGCCATTAATATGTTTGCAACAACTTAGGTTGAATGTAACTAGTGTCAAACCGAATACAGTACTATCCGCATCTTCTACTCCCGCCAAGGTCTCTTCTGTAAAACATTATAGGATTAATCGTGAAGTATCATTGCGACCACTCTTAATAATTAGGCACTACTAATGCCTGTAAAATTTATTATAATGGTTTTATATTTCAAATAAACTTGATAGAGGCTCTAAGAGTTACCTATCAGAAACATCGAGGTTATAGGATGCTCTAGAGAATACTCTCACCCTAAAAATCTTTCACTTTTTCATTAAAGTATTTGTAGCGTCCGTAAAATTTCTTATACGAGTATTGCCATAGTGGGTGACCATCGGTTTGTATGTCAGTCGACTCTCAGAAGTTACACAAACTTATCCCTCGGATAAGATGTAAAATGGCAGGTCTCCTGTCTATTACACGGGAGACGAAGTAAAATATCTCGACCGGTACTGGCGATTAGGAAAATATTAGGGAAGTAGGCCTTGCGTCGATGATAGATCTTGCTCGTCTTTTGACGTCGGAAATAGACTGACACCAAATAACATTATAAAAAAGCAATGAGTGAAATTTTTTAGTGAAATTTGTACAATCATAATCATAATGTCTCATTCTTTATTGCTCTTATCTTCTAACTCATTGAGTTTTCTCTACCAGTTCTCCCAGAAAGTTATAGAGATGTTTCTTTAAACTTGTGATGTAAATTTGAACTTAATTTACAAATACCATTACCGATTACAAACAACTGCAAATGTAACAGATTTAATTGTCAAGCAGATTTTCGTCCATGAAACATGTTTGTTAATAAATTTAAATATACTTAATAAGTTCTCTAGTTGTGATAAATATAATTCAATTTTATATACCTTGAGACCTACTGATTTATACGAATGCAGAAAAATATACAACACCGATAATTCTTCAATTACTTCACACGCTTTTTATGACCACGCAGTATCTATTTGCATATGTTATACATATTTCATGGAATGCCTGCTACTGATAGTAATTACTCACGTCGCTGTTTATCACACAGGCCCAAACATGCTCCTGACGTAATTAGATAATGATGTTTGCCGGGAGTCTATAAATCATCTGCACCTAATTGTTTAATCAATGGCTCTGTGCGATTATGGGTCCTCTTCCATTATTCGGGTACAAATTGATACACTGAACTGTGGATTTCTCGATAACAATGTAACGCCCATGCTAGTTATAACTTTTTGAAGGATTACGAAAATTTTTACTTGGCTTAAATACGTATTTCTCCAAGAAACAGTCTCAAATGTATGCAGACTCAAATTCCTTAGTTTTATTAATGAATTTTATAATTTTGTTTTTAATATTAGTACGAAGCAATTTAATATCTGGAATAACAATTTATCTTTTGTCTTGTTGAAACCTCACAGTACTATCGATTATGAAGTTTACAATTTTTGTAATAATCATCAGTATCATGTCAAGCTTTCCAAGAGATTCCAAAGATACCCAAATAGAACGATTACTTCGGTGATTAAATGACAAATCAACCAAATGAAGCGATACTAAAGTTGAACAAATGTCAATATTTAGGCCACATCAAAATCGACGCAAAAACACTTATTGTTTGATCGTTATCACATTTGATCTTATTCTAAGTCTAAGTTTTATTATTAAGTAAGTTCATCTTGTGACAAGTTATATAAAAATCTAAAAAAAAAAACGATATGCAGTGTTCAGGACAAATTTGATACCAATACCACGAAATAATCATCTTCATAAATTCTGTATCCTGTATAAAATTTAAGAATATGCTTCCTATAATCTAGAATTTTTCGTAGAATTCCAGAATATGCTTGTTATAAACCAAATATCTCAAAATACAGTACCCGCCAAAAAATCAGTTAAACAGCTAAAAAGCAAATGGCACAGGATCGAAATATAACGAAATTTGCTTAAAATATCGTTAGAAATCCAAAGATGTTTAATGCTATTTTCCTAATAAGATAAAATGCAATTTAATAGTTATAGTGTGTCTCATTTGTAACTATAGGATGTGATTTGTGAGTAAAACTAATAATATTTGACAAACTGAGGTTTTTTATTCTTCAACACAAAATGGAGATGATGCGACTACAAATGAAAAAGGATATCATTCATATGACCGCCTCAACTCATCTATCATGATGTCATTTGTTTAGCAAAATTGTCCATAACACGAACACATAAAACTGGCCCTATTTCCCGAATAACACATTGAATATTTGTTTTAGGTCATCAATTATTATTGCTGGCTGGGTGGCATACACTTTCTCTTGACATAACCCCAAATAAAAGAGTCCAGTGGTGTTAAATCACATGATATTGCAGGCCAATTTATGCCAGGATTCCATGAGACAACATGATCAGGAAATTTGGTATGCAACAGAGTTATGGTTGCATATCCTGTATGATATGTTGCATCTTCTCGCTGAAACCACATATTGTTCAAATCTAAATCATCAGTTTGGTGGAAAAGGAAATTGTTTAACATGTCACGATATCATTCTCCATTTCTCCATTCTGATAGCATTGCCAGCTTTATTTTCAAAGAAGTATGGTCCAATTACTCCACCACCACCAATTTTCAGCACCCTAAATTCGAGGTTTTTTTTTGCTGACGTATCCGTTAAAGTGGAGATGTTCTTCATCGTTGAACACAATTTTGATTGCCTTCTTTCTTTTCTAACGCTCAATTAACAAATGTACGACGCTGTAATGGTCTGTAATATTTAATTGTTTTGTCAACCGAATTTTCTATGCTGGCATATGCAGATTTTTCTTTAAAATCTGATGCGTGGTGGCTCCTGACAGATTCAGTTATTGCGCATGACGTCGAATTGATATGTTTCAATACTCAATATTTTCATCTGATAGTATTGATGTTGCTTTATCAATAACAAACGCCTTTATCTTGGAATTTCTTGATTCAGTCACGAACTGTTAACTGTGTATCTGATTTAAACATATCAAAACAAGTATCTGGAGCGAATTTTTTTTATTGTGTAGTATTTATCTATTGGAACTGCCTAATTTAATATTTAATCTAATTACAAAATTATATAAATAATCGATACTATTTTGATTTTCATATATTGTTACAACTTCAGGTTCATACCTTCTATTTCGTAATTTCGAAATATATGAGATACTGAATGTTTACCCTGTTTTGAACAATAATACAGTCCCTTAGTGTTTATCAGTGCATTAAATTAAAGCACTGTGTACTAAATTTGCGTGAGAATTTTCAGTGTGCAAGCTGATTCCGCGGGGTATTCAACACAACTAACAAACAGTTCTGCCAACATAAAGTAGTGATATACGCGCACAAATACGCGATGAATTGTTTATTCTCATTTTAATTATACTGTATTATTGGTTATGGTTATTGCGAACCAGTGTCGAATATGCATTAATTAATGCAGTAACTAATACGGAACATGTCACAGCATATGATGATCAATACGTTTTCAATGTTACCAGTTATTCAGTAAATAAATAAATATCAAAAATACTGTGGGCATTCATTTCAGTTCCCTAATTGGAGCTAATACAAATGAAGCGCGAAGTCCTCGAATGCAACATGGATGGATAACCTATCATACTCTCCTATAAATGTGTCCGCAACAATATCATTCACTCCATAGTCCAACGGTATTATTGGAAAGACCTCTGTAGAAGAATGCGATAACTTACCCACCTATGTTGTAGATGCAGAACAACGATTTGACGTTTTTAGTTATGAGGCGAGCATCACACTGAAAGCCGACCGTATACCAAAATAATACAACCAAATGTTGATTTAGTTACTACTACGTTAATATACACTGTTTTCAAGAGGAAAGGAATAAATTTAATAAAACTATAGTAACTTATTTTTTTCATAATAAAACACCAACCCATTAATATATCGTAATATAGCGTAATCCAACAGATAGATAGCAATAGCTCTATTCAATCCCAAACCCACTAATCTCCAAATTCTCGACGTTGTCATATTTATTGATCAAAATTAGTGAAATTTCATAAATTTTAATTATATCGAACAAGATTAGTATTTTTTGTTTGTGGTCCAATTGAAAGTCAGTGAAATGTCGAGTGGTACCGAGAATTGGTCAAACTTTTTTTACATAACCACTTGACTTCAGGTCGAATGTGAATTAACGTAGATGTTTATAGATAAGCCTGATCGTTTGCGAATAAATCATTCGATAATTATCTCGGAGAAGGCCTTCTGGATTGAATTGAGGTAACGGCATGGCTTAGAGCTGGCCTAGATTACCAGTTCAGAGTAATCCGAGTGTTAGTGGATTCAATTTCCACATCAGTAGGCTGGGTGTGTTTGAGTGTGTCTGTATGAATATCTAAAGATTATATGGAAGAATAACACTAAGATAAACCTCGCCTCCGTAAAAACAAGGGTGTATAAAAAATGTAAATAGTGGATGAGATAAATATATACTATCTATAAGTATATACTTATACTTGGCTTGTTCTACCAATATAATAAAATAGTGGTACCATTTGAATCAATATTTTTGGTTGAATCAAAATTGTGGAATTTCCATCCTCATGATGACGCCCTTTTCCATACACCAGGGACACAAATCCTATACTCGATACTCACAGAAAGGTTCTCAGAAAAGTGTTGAATGAGAGTGTGTATTAGAGAAATATTGGTATAGGATATATATCAGCCAACTTTATTCTCCAAAGAAATTTCACCAGCTGTTATGTAAAATTCTTTTAGGACGATCTGTTATCTACATTTGTTATTTTATAATAGTAGCATTGTTTATCAAGATATATTATTTGATTTCGAAAAGATACTGTTCATCCATATTCTGGACTAATGAAATTTACATCAAGAGTACTGGACTTCACTTAACCTAACGGCATGACAGCCTCCGCAATTTGAATTATTGACTTTCTGTCTAGATGATTTTTCTCTACTTTCTAAAATAAAATATTCGTATGCAGCTGTATTGAATGATTATTTTACCGCAATTGATTAGATACTCTTTCAATATTCATTCACACAGTTCAGAAAATGTTGAAACTGGAATCATCTAAAGAGATGCTTTCCTCGAGAAAAAGATGGGCTTATACAAGCGCGTTTTCAAATAAATTACTTGTGTTACCATTCATTTTAGTTGCGTAGGAATATTTTCAACGAATTTAAAATTGTATTCATTTAAGACCAATATTTATAGCGTTTGTCTCCATTTACATTTCTTAATTATTTGATTACGTCTATTTACAGTAATCTATTATTGTTTAGTATAGAAATTTCTTCCGGGTTCTACCTTGATCGTCAAATCAATATAAGCGCTCTGCTACTGATACTATCAGCTTCTTCAGAAATGTTTTAAAGTCACATTAATATAACTGATATGCTTTCATTTATATGGGTCTACATCTATTTTTCATTGGTTATGTGCAGTAATTACGTTTCTTTATTTTCACATTGTGGTATAGTTGAGAATATGTACCCATCGCCATATTAAAGTCGTTGTTGGTTTTCATTATTCCAATAGATTCTTTAATTGCTCTTAAATGGTATCATGTATATTATAAATTACTTCCCTGTCCTAAAAAATAATGTTACAACTGCCATGCCATAGTGATTCAATCTGTATTTTTAATCGGAACTTCCTGAACTTCTTGGATATTTTCTGCTCCACGAGCAGCAAATTTCACTATTTCGTTACCTTTATGAATTATTATTATTATTATTATTAATTATATTGTATCATCTCATTATTATCTTGTGCCATGGAAGTTATTGCCACCACAACATAAGATAAATTACATAACAACTCAAACCTTATTTGTCACACTTAAATTACAATCAAAATAGAAGAGAGACTGCATCAACATGGCGAGAAATCCTATAAAAATGTACAGCATTGGACAATACTTATTACCATATTTATATACTATACATTACAGATTACATCGTTCAAGATGCTTTGTAAATGCAGAGTCTACAAGTTGTACTGATACTTAGTCTAGGATATGATGATTTTGATATATATCATTAGAAATGTTGCTCTCAGTAAGATATTCAGGTTTTTTTCTTCTAGAAAACTCTTGTTTGTTGTGATCCTGTTGTTTGTTAAATCCTATACCATGTCAGGCAAAAACAAAAAATATTGCGCCCTTCTAACACTTTCGCTCTAATTCCCTCCGTCCTTAAAAAATACGAAAACCTGTTTCATTTACTAACTACATAAGTTAGCGCTTTTACTAGCAACTTTAGATATAGAGAATTTCGCAACTCTCGACGATTCCTATTTCATGATACCAAGATATAATGCGCAATAGTAGCAATATTATCCAATTGTCAAATTGGCAAAAAAAAGCATCAATTGTAAACTGATATATTATTTATGGACGTCAAGGCATATTTATTTTATAGACAGTGGCATTCTGCGTCATGTACTGAAGTAAGTCTATCAAAATAATAGTAAAAATCTTGAGTTATTACGTTCTAAAGAATATAGCATAAAATAAAATCTGTTTTCGGGATCCATGCACCGAAATAAGGTGGCAGTGGGGCACATATTATAAGTCTGAGCTTCAGCGCTGTCTGCCAGTGGATTATGTGCACTCGGGGGCCAGCCACTGTTTGTTTAGATATAATTCCCATGCAGAACTCGTGCCATGCCACCATCTTATGCATTTTACATGAGGAGTACTGGACCTAACCTAACCTAACTTGGCCTTACAGCCCCCGCAGACCGACTTATTCACTTTCTCTATGTGTGCTCGGTGCCCTCCATACAAAAAATCGGCCCTTTGGACGGCGAACAGCCTGCTGTATTTTTTAAGGACAAATCCCGAGTTCAAGGATAAAATATGGAAGGAGTCACCTTTAATATCGCCGTCGCAGACTAATACTGTCTGCGAGGACCACGTTGCACCGCACGCGTTTGTTTCAATGTAAAATTTATAGCAGGAATTCTGGTGCAGGAATTTGTTAATATCAGGAATTAATTATTGGCGATAAATAGGCTGAAATAGGCGATAAATAGATATATAGCAGAAAAATAGTTAAAGGAGGAATATATTAAACAATTTTATCAGTAATTTAATATGGAGTGGTTTCAGCAGAATTGGTTCTTATGATATTATGTAACAAAAATATTTTGTAAAAAACGTGAAATGCTGCCTTTTCTACAATCCTCCATTATTTTTTTATTTTTAACAATATTAGAAATTTGTGAATACATTTTAGGGCAGCTTTTTCCATAGAATCTATATATTTAATATAGTTTAAATGTTTTGTAACTAACATCAAGTTCACTTTATAAAATAACTTCAAGAAACTCCAGAATCGTATCTGGCACATACGACTGATTCTTAATTTTCAATATAGAAGAGATATTTGCATAGAAGAGATATTTTAATTTAAAAATATCACAAAAAAAACAGTAACTTTTGTTGTTTTAAGTACTTTGACGTAAAACTTTTTCTTTGTTTAATTATTCAATGAACAGCAATCAGAATTTATAATTGTATGGGCTATTTTGTTAACTGAGAGACTTGGAATGTAGTCTCATATATGCCCTGATGAAGTTTCTCCAGCAAGAAAGCCTTATTGAAGGTCCATTGACCATTTCCTCTTAAATCTTCTGCCGTTATTTTCTTGGACTAGTGGTATTAAGCAGCTATTTGAGTGGATTTCTAATCGTTTGGGGTGTTTCTGACTTGTCTTATCATATGCTTGTCTGGAGGTCATATGCAACATCTGATTGGTGACGTACCGTGGGACGTCTACCATTGCTCGAAGGAACTTCGATTGTGCTCGCTGTATAATAGTGATGTTAGTCTCACTGGTACAACCCCACAGTTTAATGCCGTAAGTCCACATGGGGATGATGATAATTGTATGAATGAAATTTTTGTTTTCTAGGTAAATTTGTAATATTCTTCCAAGTAGCCAGTTTATCTCTTTCATTTTCATGTATATCTGTTTGCGTTCTTTAGAAATATGTTCTTTCCAATTGAATATGGAGTCAAGGTGGAAACCTATATTGCCTGTGATGTTTGCGGTAGTATGGTTCTCTCATTTATGAATACTGGTGGACATTGAGCCTTTCTATGTGGAACAGTCATATGCTTCGATTTACTTTCATTGATTTTAATTTTCTTATCCTTTGAGCCAATTTTTTATGTGGTAGAGGTGATCTTGGAGACTTGCAGATTCTATTAGGGGGTCTTGATGGATCGCCAGATCGCTGCCCTGTGGGACTCCAGATTTAATAAGTTGATATTGTAAAAATTTGTCGTTTACTTTTGTCCTAAAATGTCTGTCTGTTAGATATCACTTAATTAATGTAAAAGGTGGTCCAACCGAAACGCACGATGTTAAATGTAAATAAAACAAAAAGTTTTCAGAGAATTATCTTAATATTTTTTATTATGATAGAAGGATCTATGACAATTATGTGTGAAACAAAATATCGGCCAAATGCTCGCCACGGCTTCGGTGGCATACCTCTATCCGATGGTTCATATTTTCAATGACTCTGAGACATAATTGAGGTTCAATGTCATTAATGTGCCGAATTATCTCATCCTTTAGCTCTTGAAATGTTCTTGGCTTATTGACGTACACTTTTTCTTTTAAATATCCCCAAATAAAGAAGTCCAACGGTGTTAAATCACATGATCGTGGCGGCCAATTAACATCGCCACGACATGAGATGAGATAACACGGCCATTGAATTTCTCGCGCAAAAGTGCCATTGCTTCGTTGTCTGTGTGGCAAGTGGCACCATCCTGTTGGAACCACATATCGTCCAGATCCATATCCTCAATTTCTGGCCACAAGAAGTCCGTTATCATCTCGCGATAGCGAACACCATTCACGGTAACTGCTTGGCCGACCTCATTTTCGAAGAAGTACGACCCGATGACGCCGCCAGCCCATAAACCGCACCAAACAGTCACTCTTTGTGGATGCATCGGCTTTTCAACAATCATTCATGGATTCTCATTTGCCCAAATGCGGCAATTCTGCTTGTTAACGAATCCACTGAGGTGAATGTATGCCTCGTCGCTGAAGATGATTTTCTTTGTAAAGTCACCATTCACTTCTGTCTGTTCAACCAACCATTCGGCGTATTGACGACGCTTGAAATGGTCAGTGGGCTTCAGCTCTTGAGTCAATTGAACCTTGTAAGCGTGTAAATTCAAATCTTTATTCAAAATTCGCATCAGTGATGTTCGTGAGATGTTCAATTGTTGGGCACGACGACGAGTCGAGGTTGACGGCTCTTCTGCTACACTATCGCGAACAACAGCAATGTTTTCCGCAGAACGAACTGGGCGAGCATGCACAGGTGTTTTCACATTTCCTACAGACCCGGTTTGCTGAAATTTGCGCACAAGTCTCCCGATTGTGGACACATTTGGTCGATTATGCTGACCAAAAAAGTCACGAAATGCACGAAATGCATTTTGATTTGAACACCCATTTTCGTAAAAGGCTTCAACAATCTTTATGCGCTGTTCAATTGTGTACCTCTCCATGGTTGAATTTGTCAACCACTGAAACAAAGAAATGTCAAATTAAGTTGGGCAAAAAACTTGACGTTAAGGTGTGACTCACAATTAACATCGTGCATTATGGTTGGACCACCCTTTATAATGTGGTGTAGGAATGGAATGTTGGATTTCTTGTAAGAGACCATTGTCTATTAAATTCTCTAGATCACATTTTTTTCGTTCTGTATGGAGATTTTATTAATCGGAATAGTTACTTTTAATAGAGAACACATCCCGAATTTACTTTTAACTCTTTAAGAGGAAAAATAAGATTATAATTGAGATTTATTAATAAATACAAGTATTGCACTACTGTTTAACACTAAAATAGATATAGACTGGTATATTTTATTTAGTAATTCTTAAACAATGTATTTATTATAATAGTAATATATTATCACTCTGACTATAGGACTTTATTTATTTTATTTTGTGATTTGCGTTTTTTTCTTGCCTACCATTGTATAAAATAAGAATAAAATGTTCTGTACTATTATAAATTAACATACGTTTTATAATATATATTAAGTTATGTTAATACACCTTCATAATATTGTTGTAATATAGTTGTAATGTCAAGAAACTTTAAAGAGTTCAAAATATTTTAAACAATCTCATTAAACAGTTAAACTGGAAAACAAAAGATAAGCTATATTCAATAGAATAATTAATCTTCCAGCATCTGAATTATTTCACCATATTTTTTTATTCCAATTTTATTTTGCAGATAAACCATCTACTGTAATATCATCTTGTGAAGTGAACCAAAACTTTTATGGTAAGTTTGATATTGAAAATACTATTAATAACATATTATTTATAAAATGTCATCTAGCTCGCTTACATTACATTACGATAGATTACACCAATTGATTTGTTAATAATAAGCTTATAGAATAATGTGTTAAAATTTCTGGAAAAATATTTCACAAATGTTTCTTCTGATGCGTTAACTTATAAACCATTTCATAATTCATTATGTAATTTTTTCCACACGATCCATAAGATTCCATTAATATCAAACGACGAATATACGGTTTTTCTTTGTTTTAGCATGATATAACAATTTAAATATTATTTATTACATGAAAGTGAGATAGTTTCTATGACAAAACAGCCACCTTCAAAAGTTGTTACGAAGAAGGAAGTCTCAGATGAAACTCCAATCACAGCAGGAACTTCATCAAATGCAGCATTTTCAGTCCAAGAAGACTGAACTGAGGACAAATCTGAAGCACCAAATGAAGATGAAAATACTGAAATTGATTCTACTGAGAAGAAGACTGAACAATCCGGTATTGTAAGTGAAAACGAAACAATATCATAGCAGAATAGACACCAATGTAAACTTTTGAAAATGATGAAGAGCGTAAAGATGAAAATAAACAAGTAGAAACTGAAAATGATAAGAAAATAAATATGGTACAGAGGAATCTTAACAATCTTGATGTAGTCGATGCTGAAATTAGTACAAAAAAAATAAAGAAGTAGTTAAAGAAGATAGTAAATTGGAGAAATTCAAACAGAAGTTCCGCCAACACAAGTTAAAAATAATGAAGTTGAAAAAATAATATGTATGAAGCCATTTTCAAGATAATTAAAAATAAATAATAAGGAATTAATGATTGAAGGAATATTAGAAAGGATATTAGTTCTTGCCGAGGCCTCAATCTGCCTACTACTCGGTTCGAACTTTAGGAAGAAATTGTGTTTGGGAATGGTATGTAACTTGCCACCGGGATCTCAATCTGGCTACTCCCCAGGGCTCGTTACTAGTTCTTGCCGAGGCCTCAATCAACATACTCGAACCTTATACTCCACAGTTCGAACTAAAGAGTAAGTTAGGTTAAGCAGGGAATAAGAAAACGTAAAACAGATATCGACAATCAAAGAATTGAAATGTACAATATATGTATGTGATATTTAGTGTTCCAAAGATAAGAAGACTGTACTGTTACAATGATCATTGTAACAGTTACATTCTTCTATATTGTAACATTGTAACATTACACAAATTACCATCCTGCTACAATGATCTTGTGTATCATTGTCTTCAACAAACTACAATAATATAGTTCCCTTTAAGCATAAAGAAGTACCTACAATTCCAGAATGTAACTATTTGGGATCTACAGATAGAAGATGTTAAACCTATCCCATTTCCTTCCTTCTCTTTCTTAGAATATGCCTAGTTATAGTAAGGTATACCAACACACTTCTGCTGCCACCCGTACATCTTTCTACATTTCTCCGCTTATGACTGATTGTGAAGAAGTGAGCCCACGGAGATCATCACTATACTTTACTAATGGCACCTCCAATCACATCGAAACCTACTGTCATCTATCAAAACAAAACCCATCCCAGCCGGGCACGTCGCCCCTGTCATAACCTCCAATTTATCATCCCAACCGAAAATTATCAGTAGCAGTGCGTTTGATTTCAAGGACCGCACGGTGATAAGATGATGATGATCGGTGGCATCGTTCGTCGTGGTGCAGCGTTCAATGTTTACAAACAGAGAGCAGTCAGCTGTGAGCGCCACGTTGTGAATTAATGCTGCATACATTTAAATATATTTACGCGATACACTGTCGTGTACGTTGCCTATCATCCGACGGTTTAACCTACCGACTACCCCGCGGTTGGTACACATTATGCGGGGAAATCGATATTTTGACTGAAAATGCAAAAGACGTGACCCTGCCATTTGCTGAATGAATATGTATATTTTTGGGGCAATGGGCCCCGAGCATTTATGGTAAAACCGAAGAGAGTTCTAAATACATTTAAAATCTGCTGATTTAATGAGCATCGTTTTTATAAATATATTTTGATAATGAAATACATGATTACTTTAACGGTTTAAATTAATTCTTAATTTATAGGTTTAATTTTAGATGTCCCAATGACAGAATCTTAGATTTATGCATTTCCGACCTAAGATGTGTTGTTCAAAAAGATTTTCATACTACAGTTGAAGAAGATGTTGCCACTCCTCTCTATTAGTAAATACATCTGAATCCTGTAGCTTTTCCGCCAATTCGAACAATAAGACGTACAATTTTATGAAATTCAGTTTTCCTGGGCTGTATCTAGTTTTAGTACATATTAATTGGGAATCCTCATACTACCAATTCTGCGTCTGAAGCATTTTCTGTCAAAATTTACAATTTCTTTCTGTTTTTACTGTTCCTGTTTTATAAAGTTAAGCATATATTATCTAGCATGCTATACTACCGAAATAATTAACAATATTAAATTGAAAGTTTACTATCACAACAAATTAAGAAAAGGCATCACTTAACTGATCTTAGTGAATTCAGGAGATTAAGAGGTATTTTTAAAAGCACCTATAATTGATGCTTATACTAACTACTCAACATATATTCAGCAAAACTTTAAAACTTAGGAGTTTTTGGTGTTATGTTCAGAGTAAGAAAAGTTCTACGTGTATTCCATCAACAGTTTTCTTCGATAAGGAATCATTTGATGCTACAAACAAAGTTATAAACGAATTCGCTAGATATTTTTCTAGGGTCTTTTTCACTGTCGACAGGTTACCAATACAAGTTCTGTTAGTCACTCAACCTGTCTTTTGAGATTATCAGAAAAGAAGATTATTTACTTAATTAAATCGTATTTATCCTAAAGTACATTTTTGTGCCATATATTGGCTTTAAATCCGAGACATTTTTGGCAGTTAAAGCACCTCAAGGCTCAAATCTGGGACCATTATTCTACATGTTATTTATTAACGATTTATTCCTAATGCTTATCATCTTCTTTTTACCAATGACTTAAAATTATTTTTAAATATAACCTGCTTAGATGATCACCTCATATTGCAAAAACTCGTCGACCTTGTTATATCGCGGTGTTCGCAGAGTAAACTATCAATAAACATAGGTAAATGTAAAATTTGCTCATATACCTTTAAGAAGCAACCACTAATATACTCTTGGTGGTACAGTTTTAATACGTTATTTCTCATTTCTTCCTCTGCCACGAAATGTATTTGTCATTTGTCTATTTTGATATATTTTTTACAAATCATAAGTAATAACTATCTAAACTTTTGGTTCATATATTTATTCATTAATAGGATTATTCAAATCTGAGAGGTATTTCTGAGGGAAATAGCTCTATTAAGGAATACTAAATTTGTTAATTATGAACAGAATTATCTACTAATTTTATAACTAGTTATAAAAAGTACTTTTTTACACAAGCAACATTTTACAAAGTCACTGATTCAGCAAGCATTAGTTTTACCAAAGTTAATTTCAAACTCATTATTTTTGTTTCTGGACCATTTTCAGTTTCCCTATCGATCACAGTCTTAAATACATCAATAAACAATTTCAGTGATATATAATTTGTTTAACAGTTGCCTGATGTGTATGGTATTGATTCGCACAATATCACAACTGTAGTTACTTCATAAAAGTATTAAATATACTACTTATTTTGATTATTAACTAACTTATTTGCACTTGTATGGCAATAATATGAACTACCTGCCAATTAGGTTTTAATGAAACACCACCTTGTGCAATGATAAAATTGAGATAGATTTCAATAGGTGTTCCTGAAGATATTATTGTATCATCAAAAGGACAATTCCTTTCTGTTAACATTTATTTTCTGGAATATTACATAGGTATGTATAGATTCATTATAAGATCGAGTGAATTTAATCCAACAGAAATCTTTATTTGAACACAACTTCCTTGCGAGTTGGAAATAAATTAGAATATAGATCAAAATATTTAAGTCATATTAGCTAGACCAAAGGGCTTATGTGATATACAGATGATTAGTTTAATATTTTAAGTGATCAAAAGCTGTATATATATATATATATATATATATATATATATATATATATATATATATATATATATATGTAAAAATGTATTGGATCTTCGACTATCCAATCCAATCCGTTGGTGATTTTCTATTTATTGCATGATCATACCACAACAGGGATTCAGCCAATTATTACTAATCTGAAATCAAAAATTGGAGTTTGAATGTACTCTTAATTTGTGAGTTTCATTAGGTTAGTCTAAATATAGAATACTGCAATTTAGCTTAAATTTAACTACAGTTAAGATTCCAGTCAGTTATTTTCAAACTTTTACTGTTAGTATAAAATTATTACGATCTAAGGCTATTACGTAAAAATTGCTGATATTATATAGTGAATCTATGTTGGTATACAATTTATCGAGATATTAGTAGTTCAGTAAATACATATTTCAGAAACTTTCCTATATATCGTAGTATTTAAAAATTGTTCAAATCTATCTTTTATAGGATATCATACTTTAAACTTAAATAGGATATGTTACTATTGAATAGGATATATATTACCGAAAATAAGTTACTCATGATGAATATGATATATAAAAAAACTGTTGATTCCCAACATACGAATATATACAAACTGTCGAGTAAAAAAAATGATATATTCATATTGACTCATATAATTTGTTAATAACTATGTACTATGTTCTATGTAACTATCGAGATAACCATTTGACGTTACTATATAGTAATATAAAATGTTTATTCGTAACGTATATTAATATATTCTATAGTAAAAAATTGTAATATAAAATCTCCATGTACAAAACGTCTTCATCTCTATCGAAATTCCTCAACCTATCTAAAGCCCGGCCCTTATTCTTCGGGGTTATTTTTATTATGACTTCAAGAGACAATAAAGTTATTTCAGTGTACGGGCCCTATTGTAATTGACCACTTGTTCATACGTATCTATAGTGAAAGCTCATCCAGACCCTTCCGTCTTTATGCAAATTTATGGCCTCAAATTGAATTATAAATTTGAATAATAATAACGTATGACGTAACGTTAGATTTGGGGCTTTTATGGCTTACTTACAGTCGAGTGTAGCCAGGCGGGTGGACGGAGATGAAGTTCATTTAACAAAAATATTTATGTATTTAGCAGATAGAATGAAATGGAATATCGCTTTGGGAGGACGGTTTTGAATTATTACTTTTTATAGCTGTAAATCAAGTAAAGTTCTTGATACCAACTAGATGAAATGATGTGTGTACCTAGTCAAACAAATACTAGCAATATTACATTAAATGCTAATGGAAGTGATATTACTAACATAGAAAAGAATCACACTTTAAATTTATCTTAAACCTCCCTCAGCCAGATTTGAAAGTCTGGAAATGTTTTTAAAAAATTTTACAATGCAATTATTAAAGCAATCACTTTCGTTACTTAACAAAAAGATTATCTTTTTAATCATGTAATATTCTGTTTTCTATATCTACCAGAATAACAGCATAAGTAAATTTATTATTTTCAGTGTTGTGTCTTACTCGTCAGATTTAGCTTCACATACTACTGATCACGTTGACTGTTTCTTGAGATGTGAGGCATCTTTTTCTTAACAAAATGAATTTTCGTGTATTAGTAGAATAATACAGGTCCTTTAGTATTACAGTTTTTCTTATTTCTAACGATTTTCAATGTTATAATATTTATTATGATTAATAACTCATATTACTGGTTGTGCTTTACTATTTTTTATTTACTCATATTCTTTAGCCTGTTGTTTCTTTTTTGTGATATTCTATAACTCTACACTGAATGGCATTTGTTTAGTCAATGTTGGCCAAAGTATATTCCATATACTACTCATCAAGAATAGGAAAAAGTATGAGATTATCTAGGTATGCGTAGAAGAAAGACTGAGACAGCATTTGTAGGGAAAATGATGCACTATACGCGTGGTCAGATCGACCTCTGTGTACATTCACATTCAATAAATATTCATCTATATGCTCTCTGCAAAGGTCTCAGTAAAGTTATTCGACTGAGTAAAGATGAGGCCATTTACTGCGCACCTCATGGGTGGTTCGATATTTTAGTTTTGAGACTTGTTCCTATTCTTGATGAGTTGTACACATTTTAATTGCATAGCAGACGTTTCTTATAATTCTGAGATGTCATCTTTCTTAGATTCAAATATCTTAGTATTTTCTTCACTCTTTGAATCCTAACTCATATTTGTATGTCTCCTCCTCCTTTACAAAATATGTATTTCTTCTTTTAAGGTCAAATGTAGACAAGCATAACTTGTTAACTCCTTTTGTTCCTTCTAGACTGTGCTTCATTATTTACTGTATTTGGACATCGCTTAAATCTTCTACTCTATTTTTGTCGCCACACTGTATATTGGTGACTTAGTCGAATGCTAGTGTGACTAACTAATATCAATGTGTTTCTTCCAGAGTACAGTATACTCTGTTTTATGTAATGTTTAACTGATTCATTCAGAAAGTTTTTATTATAAATTTGATACTGGGATTCACTCATTCATCCAGATATTTTCATATCATAAATTTGATACTGGGATAGTATATATTCAAATAAACGTCAATTAAATGTTTTCTACGAGAAAATACAAAAAAATAAAGTATATCTGAAGAAATTCATGATTTAATTTATTTTCCTCTTAAAAAAAACACTTGTTTGTTTTGCTTATAGAAATCTTCGGTCCAGAGAAATTTGTCACTGATTAGCTTTTAGAAGATTCTCTGTCTTAAAACTTAAATTATATAGAGTTTCAGCGAAATGTCTTGAGCCTTTTATAGTACTAATTATCTTGGCTGTGGATGTCTGTAATACACCTACGATGTATTTATACAATTTGAAAGGTGGAGGTCTAATTTTATCGATTTATTTTAAATAATTCCAGATTTGGAAATATTAAGTATAGTAATACGTTCAATCATAATAATCCAAATTTGGTAGACAATAGTTGACTTTACTGTTCTAATTATTTTAAGGATTTTTTTAACAAAGACCGTATTGATTCTTTCTCATGTCGATATTAGATTCCGTTCCAATTTTATAGTAGAGTTCATAAATTTCATATTTCTTTTTTGTACGTATCCTCGTTTCATGGGAAAAATCTTTGGATCCTCTTTATCAGTTCTTCATATGACCATATCTTGAGTTTGACATCTCTATAAACACTTTCTCTTCTGAAAGTTAGTGTATTCTTAATTCGTTTTTAATCGACAATCTTCTAGAGGCGTAATCATCTTCAACGACTATACGAGTATTTCTCTTATGAATATCTTCAACGGCAAATAATATTATGGGCTATCTTCTTTGAGTAATGTTTCTTCTTGGGCATTTAATCTATTTTCTTAAAGTATCTTCATGTGATGACTATTATAACTCTAATGTTAATATATTTATCCTAAATCCACACTTATACATTAATATTATTTAGTAAAGTACCATATTTTGCTATTAAAACTGAAAACAACGAGCAAGAAAATGAGACGATGCGACTATAAAACTCTAGAGTGAACATATTCGTATATAGTGTTCTGGTTATTATTGACATGAAGTATGTTAAAATAGATATATCAATGCTCAGTGCACTATTCGATAATGTGTCAATATAGAGCTGTCTGTTAAAGTTCTGTTAGAGAAATACATATTATATCTGTTAGAGCTAAACACTAACTGAGTTTTCCACAAAACACCAAAACACTATACACTACACTCGACGCGCGTTTCGCCAACAAAGTTGGCATCATCTGGAGATGATTAAAACTCTAAAAGTTTTAATCATCTCCAGATGATGCCAACTTTATTGTCGAAACGCGCGTCGAGTGTAGTGTATAGTTTTTTGGTGTTTTGTGGAAAACTCAGTTAGTGTTGTCTTCACACCAAAGATTCCAACCTATTCCAGGATGTTAGAGCTAAAGTTCGATAGTATTGTGAAGAAGTACGATTTTACAGCCATTCAGCATTCCTTCAAAGAATGTAGTAAATAACTACCACACCGTTATTACACAAACCTTAACAGAATTGTATTCTATATGCTATTATTTGTTTCTAGTATAATACAAATGTGTATATAGTTATTAGTGATGTTTCAATGGATCTCGTCGCCTCGTCTTTTAAAAATAACCTATTTTTGACTACTATATATAATTGTTTAAAATTGCAATTATATATATTGCAAACTTTTGCTTGTTTGCAAATTTGCAAACAAGCAATTTTGCTATAGCTCTACAAATAAGAAAAGAACTCGAAATGTTCCACCAGAAGGCGAAGTCATCTTGCCACCCCCGCGTTTTTTGTGTCGTCGAATGAAAGTCTTAACTCGAAAGCGGCATTTTATATAAGATGGCGTATATCAAAAATCGACACTAACGAGAAGTACATGTGTCGACGGCAACGCAAGCGCGTCGTCATGGAAACGACACCTCCGTCGGGAGCGTCGATATGGCTGACGAGGATCTTCACAAGGATATTATTATACAAATAACGCGGAGGAATGTTTCAGGCCGAAAATACGTGGAGAGGTACCGAAAGGTTACGAAAGGAACGTGCAATGATAGAAAACTACAGGCTTTCTGTGTTATAACGAATAATCTTGTTAGTTGTCAATGAATTTGTGTACGAGTATATTCATTTTATATCACTTTCTAATAATTTCACTTTGTAAAAACTATTTATTTTCACTTTACAATTTTAACACATATTTAAGTCAAAAAAAGAGTAACCTCTTTTTATACTTTAAACTTGAAAACTTATTCGACGATTACTTGATGCATACTTGCTGACTGCTTGAAGATTACTTTATACTGATTCGAAGCTTTCTTAATAATGTCTCTAGGATTACTGAGGACTAACTGGATACTTCTCTATTTAAAACATTTCTGTTGCTGAGGCGGCAGTAATGTTCTAAGAAGTGTTTTTGTCTAAATTTCGCGAGTTGCAATAAATGCACTAAAATACAATGTAGTTTTGAGACAAATCGCGAATGGGTTAAATTATATGATAACCGAAATTACTTTGGTATACTCTTTCTTGGACATAACATCCTGTAGGTTAATGGCCTGAGAATATTATAAAGTGCAGTGCTATTCTAAGTCTAGTATAACAGTAAGAGAGAATTTTATATAACATTCATGTACAACGTCTTATCGTATATCGTCTTAGTAAATATTAATGAACTCTTTATGAAATAAATGTTTTAATTAAATATTGCTATCACTTGTTTATTTTTTCGAAAGAAAAATGATTAAATGATATACTATTAAAAAATGAATAATAAATGCTCTCGAGTTGTAGAAGAACAACTCAAGCAGTACTTAATTTCTTCACACACAAAAAGTAGTTACGGGTTAAATATGAGAAACAATAACGCCGATAGTTAAAAAATCTATAAAACATTGAATTATACGGAGTTAATTTATACAGAAGGGATAAAATTACGACCAAGCTAATTGTCATATCAAGACTGGTCTCGTCTAAATTATAATATACCATTTTAGCATAATAGCACAATATTTATATTTTTTTCAATAAACGATTTGCTGAAAAACTCTCATAGACCAGGATCTTATTTGTTACAAAGACATTGAATATGACATAAGTTTTTTTTTTTTAATTTGGGTTTGACTTCTGACGTCATCGTCGTATTTTTAAATAGCAACCCCCTCTTTCTTAACAAAACTATACCCCATATTAGGGGTTTCTTATTTGCTGTCGATTGTATGAAAGCTGTCTTTAAAAAACATAAAATAAGACAAATACGAGTTTCTTTTGACAGAAATTTTAAAGTTGTTAACAATATGTTATTGATCGGCATGCATGCAAATGATCAATAACATATTGTTATGTTATTGATCAACACAACATATTGGACAACACAACATCAACATAACATATAATGTTGTGTTCAATAATTTCCGCGCCGGCGTCGATATTTTCCATTTGTTCGAACAATGAAGATGATGATGTTCCATCAAAGGACTTTGGGTTTCAACAAAATGGAGCTCTTCCTCATGTTGTTGCCAATGTCTGGTCATTTCCTGTTGATATTTTCCCTCACAGATCAATAGGGTGACAAGAACTAATTGACCACTTGATTTAACCTCGTTCTATTTTTTTTGTGAAATTGTCATTTAAAAAAATAAGTTTGGCGTGTTTCACAGTTTTTCAAAAAATAATTTAATAACAAAATTATGAATATTGTGTACAAATTTATCACCACCTAGTTTGTAAGTTTGTAGGTCTGGGTCTAATTGAGATAGTCAAGAATAGGAACTAAAGGAAAAGGTATTTACACATATATTTTTTGAATTTAGCTAATCTCAAGAAAACAAAACTTTATTTATTATCTGTTGAAGAAGAACTAGCAAAAAGTTGCTTTAATCGAAGATTAAATAAACTGAGTAAATTTATTAAAATATTATTAGAAATTCATTAAAATTTAATAAATAGATATTATTTATTATAATATTTTTAGAGATTTTTTTGGCCAAAAAAAAATTTTTTTTAGACACACGCAGAGAATATATTTTGTATCATTATAATAATGTAAACTGTATTTACAAATACTTTAGCGTTGTAAAAGAAAGGAAAATAATAAAATGTGTTATCTAAAATTTCTTACATTTGTACATTACCATTTAATATTTTTATATATTCATTTTATCGTCTATTTATTATTCTTTCAAAAGTATTTACTTTATTTACTTTTTTTTGGTAATTGATGCGATCGAAAAAAATATATATACTAAAAATGAGATTTAGCATAATATCATTTCTAATATTATTGATCCCAAAAAATATATATTTATATTTTACTTTTCAAACAAGATAGTTCTATGTAAACAAATTTTATTAGCGTACGTGAATAATAAACAAATTTCATATTCGTGAAGCATAATATGTCCAAAAATAAACCTACACAACAAGTAGAACTATCGAAAGGTATTTCTACTAATTTCGTAGAACATACATATTTTTATTAAATTCCTAATCAAAAATTAAATTCTTAATTGAACTAAATGATTAACGTTTTTATTTATTTCATTTGACATTTGTGTATTAGTATTTCTTTGCGACATATGTGTTTTAACTAGAAAAAAACTGAAAGATTGTGGAAGACATGTTATATAAATGTATCTTCTTATATGAAAAAAGAGGATATGTTGTTTCAATAATATAATGGTGTGGATAGATGGCCAATTGATAATCAATTACTGAATATTAATTCGTTATATTAACTTGAATTAATTAACTTGGTATATAGAACTATTAATTAAACATCGAGTGGAAATGAAAGTATATATGAGACAGAGTGTAACGACTGAAGTAGTCGCCTAGAAGGTGACTACCACTAAAAATTACTGAATGAAGAGCATCAAATATTATAATGTAATTAATTATAAGGAATACTGTTAAATAGATACTACAAGTGGCGTCCAAGACATAGAGCCAAACAGAAAAGAAATTCCAATAATATCTGTGATGGAATTTTATATATTACTTTCAATACATGAACATGACGAGGGAATAAAGAACATTCTGAATAACTACTTATATTCATTATAGCACGTATTATGTGTTATGAATACATAATTATTCATATATTAATAAACAGTTATTTCATTCTAATATTCCTTCATAAGCTATTGCTTGGGAAAATATATTTCCGCACTCATTTTCGTTTCATTCATGTTTACTTTGAATGCTTTCGATACTTGCACATACACTTGAAGGTGCAGAAGCATTAATGAAATTAACTTTGTGTTCACAAGAAGGCATGTCTGAAGGTGGAATTTATAAAGCCACAATAGTGAAAGTTTGCACTATTTGCAAAATTTTCAGTCTGTGTTTCTGTGATTTTCATTTGACTTAATTTCGAACGTTCTGATTTATATTCACTGGATACAGTGTCACTATTTAATTCCAAATTTATAATATCTAAAGCACTTATGGGACATGGAGAAGAAGTTTGTGGCGTAATATTTTGCAAAATATCACATATTGAACTGCCTTCATCCATTTGATTCGTGGTGGTAGATGTTTAAACGAAACTGCCAGCTGGTGTTTGATGATCTGGTGGAGATGTACTGGTTGATGGAGAAACTTTATTCGTAGCGACTGCAACATTCTCCGATATGTCAATTGAATCCAAAAACGATAATGAGCTACTGTCTATATTTTCCTTTTCCATAGTACTCTGATCTTCTTTTTTCTTGAAATAAATAATTTCAATAACATCACCATCGTCATCAAAAATTTCATGTACCAAATCTGTTTCTGTTAGACAATTTATAACTCATATTAATAATTATATTAGTAATTTCCTTAATCACTAGCTGACAATTATTTGTGTAAACTATATGAATTATTATTACTACATTGTAGATTTATTATATCTGCACTTACCATAAAAGTAAATACTTTTAATTATATTCAAATATGACGGTCCCATTATTCAATTCATCAACTAGCAGAAGCGTTATTATATAGTATTTAGAATAGAACAAAAAATTGTAATAAAAACACTACTTAGGTACAGAAGAAGTGACTTACAAAAAGAAGCTTTAAGTTAATAATAACTTACAGAATGCTTCCAATCCCAATCTTATTTACACAACCTATTAAATAATTACATTTAATGAGTACACGTAATATTATAAAATATATCTGGGAGTACATTCTTCTTTTAGTAAAAACTCTGTAATCCGTTAATGTAATTATTCAACAATCTATTTAAATAGTATTAAGGTCTTCTGTAAATTATTCTCTGTTGAATCATTCTTTAATGATGACTTGACAATTGAAACGGCAATCACAATTATTGTGAGTAGTAAATTCATTAAAGTAAATAATAAAAATTAGTACTATTTTACTTAAAATTCTTTGAATAACGGCCACGTTGGAACATCTCCGCCGATTATGTTTCTTCCATAATCTTTCATTATCGTAATCGTATTGAAATAATGTTGTCTTTTGTTCGTTATTGATTGGTAATAGACTCGCAATTGCCTTAGAAATAAATCGCAATTGCCTTATTTGAGTCGATAGTCTATTTTAGAAATTTACGAAGTCTTCACTATATCCATTTTATACAACCCAAGGGATATAATTGGGAGTAACGCATCGGCACTGTCGACGCTGCGAGCGTGAAGCCGCGAACAAACCCTAACATCCCCTTATCCCCAGCGTTATCGCCCCTAAAACGTCCTACCAGTAAGTGCGAGTATATCACATGCAAATGCCTAGATCAAAGTGTGCCATGAAAATCCACAAACTACTGCAAACTCATACCCTTAGATGTGCTGGATGGGCTTTACTTTGATTTCGAAAATTACATCTTCAACAGCTGAATGTGTTATCTAAATGCTAGATAAATCTTAAACCTTCCACGGATATGGATTTACGAGACAAAATCGTCATTGTGTAATATGTTTTAAATTGAGTGATAATCTTTAATTTTTGACTTTATCATCAAATAATCAAAAAGTGGCAAGTTAAAGAATCTTTGTATATTTTAAATCGATTTAAAATAGTTCTTCTTTTCTCAATATTCTACTAAATATTAAAAAATGTTAATTTAAAAAAATACTTATTTCAAATTAAGCTATGTTAACGATTTAGGGTGGTTATAATAAACTATTGTTAATTCTACATCAGACACTGAACCGAATGTGCATTCTAAAATCTTTTAAATATGTATTACCCTTTTAACCAATACCGATTTACCAATATTTTTAAGTCTATTTATGCAATACACACATTACACTTATTTAGAAATACAATAAGTCAAGATGTTAAAAAAGGATTTCTGATTAGCTCTGAAGTTCTCTGAAGTTTTATTCTGTTACCAATAGAAAAATATCTATAATATCTAATAGCGACAACTAATGTAGTTGCGCTTGAAAAAATAATTTACATAAAGAATGTATAATAATGCCCCAAGAGCAGATTCCTGTGGTACACCAATTAGTATTTAATTCTATATTTTAGTCAGTTCTATCTTGCAAATGGCATTTGAGTTAGTTAGTGGTTGACCTCCTGCACCATATCTCTGCAATTATTTATGACTTCAGAGTAATTCAATAAATCACAAACCTTACTGATGACACCTCTTTCAATAACTAGAATAAAATAAGATTATCACTATTTCACATTTCAAGTGAGACACCATCAGTAGTTTCTTTACCAGTTCTTCTAGCAGTAGCTTCTCTCATTGGAAAAAATCATCTAGAAGTAACGTATAGTATAGTATCAAATATCATAAACTACTTGACCAACAAAGTCCTCCAACGAATTTATCAACATTTAACATATATTTCAGACATCTAATATCTATTAGTTTTAATAAACTTGGTTATGATAATGACTATATTTGCTTCTTGGGACAGTTAAACCATTTTAATATAAGTTGATTATTCATAAATAGACACATTTCTTCAGATATTAACAATTGTTAATAATTCTTATTGGCATTCAGTTCTCGCTGAAAATAAAAATTTGTGAAATTTATGACGACAGATTTTCAACAATTTAATAACACAAAAGACGAACGAAATAAACAGTTATTAAGTGATTTTTTTTTACGCATTTACAGTTTTCTTATTAATATCACGATATCCATTTCGAATTATATCCATCTCGAATCGAATGGTCTATAACTAGCAGTAAGCCAGTAGTTTTTTGTCGCTGAAGTGCACACTCATCATCCATTCCGGTCCATTTGTCGATGTGGAAATGATAGAAGGCCGCGACGCCGTATTTCATCTTCGACGCTCGGGCGTCCCGCGAATCTTTTTACGAGCGTTTTATGTCCGCGCACAGATATTCCTGTTGTGAAGCACGGGAGTAATGGAGCATGATATTTTTACGAAAATTGAAACGTAAATAAACTTTTATGACTCTTGGAAAAACTCGCAAGACTTTTCCTTCTGCCGTAAAATAAAATCACTGAAAGGATGATATATGAGACTTGGAATTTTATATTGCACATATACAAAGGTCGTTTTTAAAATTTAATGCCGCTGGATGAATAAAAATTTTATTACGCCCGCGCACCTTTAGAGGAGCTTTAATAAAAATAGGTAAAAAGTGTATTGTATTAAGTGATCAGGAAGTGGTGTATCTGATTCAACTATTTTCCAATATCACAGTACTCAAACACGTGTAGGTAAAAATATATGCTTATCTTATTGTAGATCTCATCTTGACAAATAATAAACAACTTTGTCACCAGTCCTTACAGTTATTATAAATGTAAATTATTCTGGTACAGTTTTTAGCATATAAATTGTCCACACTAATAATTTTAAATTCGGCATGATGTTATTTGAAAACCATGTGAAATATAATATTCCTGACAGTTAAATAAGCAAAAGAATGAGTATTGAGTGATCCCCACAATCTCTAGATCACCTTATGTCGTGAAATCATCTACTCTTTAATATACATGTTTTGCACCATTTAAATATTGGAATATGTGTATGTAGTAGTGCATGTTTAGGAAATACAAAAATCATAAATGTCATATTTTTATTATTACTTGCATTTATATTATCAAGCTAATATTATGCTCGAATTAAATATTTCGGTCCTATTGTCCTAACATGAATGGTTTCTCGAGTTAATAGTTTCTACATGTACTTTGTTAATATCCTGGGATATATATTAATGATTCTCCTTATAATAAGGAGATTTAGTTCTTACTGAAAATGATTTTTTTTAATTCAAACAGTTTTAATATACTGGTAATGGCGTACGTACGAAATTAATTATTTAGACAGTAAGTGAAAACAACAAATATTATTTTAGTACTTACCGAAACCCTCTAGCGATTTTTATACAATTTAACACGTTTTTCAGGCGTCTAATTACTTTGCATAAGCTTGGTCATGACTCTTAATCTTTGGCCTTCGAACAAATTCGGACATTCAGGCATAAGCTCATATTCATAGCTCACAAACAGATCCTTTACTTCAGGTTTTATTAATGCTAATACGACTTTTTCTAGCAACACGCTATAACGTGATTCGATTCGAGATCGAAATGGTCATCAACCAACCTGCAAAATGGCAGCGGAATTTTCAATTCGTCAGTCATCTATTTTTAAATACCTGAAAAGGAATGTGATACCCATATAAAGTGCAATTAATGCACGGATTTTGGAAGATCATTTCGATGACAGAATTGAATTTTCTGAGTTAATGATCGAGCGATATGATAATAATCTTCAGTTCCCAAACCAGGATGTTGTATCTGAGGAGGGCACTTTTTGTTTAAATACCACAATAAATTAGAAGAATTGCAGATATTGGACACCTGAAAATTCTCATTGAATGCTAAAGGAATAAATACGGTTTCCAGAGAGAGTTGACGATATGAAGGGATATTTGGTATTTGGTACTGATTTTAAGACCAGTTTTAATTGATGAACATCCACCTAGAGACATGAAAATATAGTCAATTTTCGGGATGAATCTTCTTAGGAACCATTAAGGATAAATAAACATTTTTTTTAATTGAAGATAAATTTATTATAAACATGGTGAGGTAAACACAATTTAAGAATCTTTAAAACTGGAGGAGGTATGCTCGCCAGAAGTGGAGAGTCTATTTCGCGGTCCAGTTTGCCGTGCCCCTTCTCCAACTAAAACTGATCATCTGAAATCAAAGATAGTAAGCTATCATGAAGTTAAATGCATGCGAAACAGATTGACGATCGCCGTCTCCGAAAATTGTTCATAAATAACCAAAACGACACATTAAACTCAAATACGAAAATTCGGTAAAGAAACTCAGCTATTATCGTAATTTGTTTAAATAATTTTGGTTATTTTGAAAAATGCAATTTCAAATGAATCTATCGTTCGGTTCTCTAGATATGACGGTCAACGCACCGTTTCAGATTCAAAGGAGAACGTTGCCATTTTTTTTCAGGATGATGAGTTCCCGTGCTAGTTTCATCTTTCTTACCGCGAGAAATATTGTGCGTGTACATTATTACAATATAGGAGGAAGAAAAAATGCATGAAATAATGATTCCTCAAGTTCGTCCCTAATTCGTTAAGTCGATCACTATTCCACACCCGACGAGGGCGCTCATTGAGGGGCGCACGTCGCAGTATTAGCCGTCCTCTGCCCCGTGACTGAAAGCTTTATATCTCTATACATTTTAAAGATATCGACTTGAAACTTTCAGAATATATTCTTAAGCATTCATACTAAAAGAACATACAAAACAAATATCGAAAATTTTTGATACGAAGGTGGATGTAGTCCCTTAATATAATAAAGCGAAGATTTAATTATTTCAGAATAAGCTTTTGAACCACACATCACTTTTGCTTTAGGAATTGTGCTTTAGGAAATAGACAATTTAGTTTAGGCAATTTTGTTTCAGGAAATAAATATAATACATTTTGTTCTTTCATAATGTATTGTTTTCGTTGTTTAATATTTTTGTTTCAGTTATTCATCTGTTGACCAATAAATCAAAACTTTGAATCATGAATTAACGTTAGTGTAGAGTTTAGCTCGTGCAAAGGAATGAATGAAGAAGAATTGAATACAAACGTATCCCTTTGTCCAAAATGTCTGAGGTAATTGATAAAAGTAGACACAAGTAAAAGTGATATTGTTGAGGTTATCTATAGGGGATGATAGTTTTCCATAATGTTCTTAATTGCAGGAATTTTAATAAAGTCACAATAATATCAGTGTCGACTTGCACATTGTCTGTAATTGAATGGCAGATAATCTGAATATTTATTTAATGATTTTCTTATAAAAGGTGGTCCAACCAAAACGCACGATGTTAATTGTAAATAAAACAAAAAGATTTCAGAGAATTATCTTAATATTTTTTATTATGATAGAAGGATCTATGACAACTATGCGTGAAACAAAATATCGGCCAAATGATCGCCACGGCTTCGGTGGCATACCCCTATCCGATGGTCCATATTTTCAATGACTCTGAAACATAATTGAGGTTCAATGTCGTTAATGTGTCGAATCATCTCATCCTTTAGCTCTTGAATCGTTCTTGGTTTATTGACGTACACTTTTTCTTTTAAATATCCCCAAAGAAAAAAGTCCAACGGTGTCAAATCACATGATCGTGGCGGCCAATTAACATCGCCACGACGTGAGATAACACGGCCATTGAATTTCTCGCGCAAAAGTGCCATCGTTTCGTTGGCTGTGTGGCAAGTGACACCATCCTGTTGGAGCCACATATCGTCCAGGTCCATATCCTCAATTTCTGGCCACAAGAAGTCCGTTATCATCTCGCGATAGCGAACACCATTCACGGTAACTGCTTGGCCGACCTCATTTTCGAAGAAGTACGGCCCAATGACGCCACCAGCCCATACACCGCACCAAACAGTCACTCTTTGTGGATGCATAGGCTTTACAACAATCACTCGTGGATTCTCATTTGCCCAAATGCGGCAATTCTGCTTGTTAACGAATCCACTGAGGTGAAAGTGTGCCTCGTCGCTGAAGATGATTTTCTTTATAAAGTCACCATTCACTTCTGTCTGTTTAACCAACCATTCGGCGTATTGACGACTCTTGAAATGGCCAGTAGGCTTCAGCTATTGTGTCAATTGAACCTTGTAAGCGTGTAAATTCAAATCTTTGTTCAAAATTCGCATCAGTGATGTTCGTGAGATGTTCAATTGTTGGGCACGACAACGAGTCGAGGTTGACGGCTCTTCTGCTACACTATCGCGAACAACAGCAATATTTTCTGCAGAACGAACTGGGCGAGCATGCACAGGTGTTTTCACATTTCCTACAGACCCGATTTGCTGAAATTTGCGCACAATTCTCCCGATTGTGGACACATTTGGTCGATTATGCTGACCAAAAAAGTCACGAAGTGCACGAAATGCATTTTGATTTGAACGCCCATTTTCGTACAATGCTTCAACAATCTTAACGCGCTGCTCAATTGTGTACCTCTCCATGGTTGAATTTGTTAAACACTGAAACAGAGAAATGTCAAATTAAGTTGGGCAAAAAACTTGACGTTAAGGTGTGACTCACAATTAACATCGTGCATTATGGTTGGACCACCCTTTATTAATAAACAAATTGTTTATTAAACTCAAACTTTTACGCGTCGTAGGCAAAGAAATATGCTCTCTCTAAATATCTATGTGCTCTTCTAAGTATCATCGTTAGATAAAAGGTTTACCATTTAAAGGGCAAGGGTTTAAAAAATATGCGCACTAAAAACCAAAATTGACCTGTCCGCAAAATTTTTCCTACTTGCCCAGTATCAATTTTGTCGATATTTTTCCAACCTTTAGGTGCTTTCTGTGTTACCAACCAAAGTCTTCTACCACGCAATAATCTCGGGGTTCTCTCAGTCCGTGTCTACCTCCGCTCCACATTTTATCCAGCAATCCGAATTTCCATAACGAGTGCTTTGCCTCGCGTAATGGCAAACGGCAAACCGCACGGCGCGCACCGACGCCGCACACAAACATTTGCGAAATGGATCCGTTCGTTTCAATCGAAAATCCAAATTGAGTGTCGAGATGAAAGGTATAGGTCCATTAGAGGCAGATTAACGCACTCTGCGACCATGTACACAAGTTTAATTATAAAGTAAGTGCGACCCTTTGCGAGGACTATAGTTTCGGCACGCATCAAAGGATCCACATAACGCGTCAAATGACATTATCTCTCGCATTGCCGCCCTGTCGAGCTCAAACTTCCTAAAATACTCGGTTATGTTCCGCGTCGCACCCCGTAATGTTTTTATTTCGTTATTCCGGTGGACTACGTGTATAAAACGTCAACTGCAATTGCATTCGCTGGTAGATTCGGTACAGTTTGTCTACATGTACTTTTTTACTACATCCCTAGTAACATCTGAGTTGCTTCAACTAAAATCGGAACTACCAGTGGGTAGTTATTACGTGATTTGTATTAAATATACGACATCGTAGCAGTCATATAGGTTTTCTCCTGCAAATTGTAGCCATATAGTTTTATTACTTCGAAATAACTTTTGAAATACATTAAATGGGGTATATCACTAAGTCAAATTACATTCTTCATAAAATCTTCTTCGATGTAACTTTTACTAATCACTGCGCACCAAAATACAGTTATTTGAACTACATAGTTCAATTGAGTGTCAAAAATGTCTTTAAGTCAATTCATAGCTGAATTAAGAGGTTATTAAAGCCTTTATATCTGCTTCTATATAAAGTAATATGTCAATTGTAAGGAAGAAGAAATATAGACATACTTCCAAATTTTTTTAGAAAATTAAAGAAGTTGAATGAAGTGGTGATAAATTCAAACATTTTAGAAGCAATTGTTTCATTAAAATTTGCTCAAGAAACCAAGTAGTTTGATCTCCCCACCTTTCGCCACTGTTATTTCTGTTTATATCTGCTATGTATGTATATATATATATATATATATATATATATATATATATATATATATATATATATATATATATATATATATATATATATATATATAGGAAAACCTATATTGAGAGAGGAATTTGAAATAGCACTAAGGGGGCTAAAGAACAATAAAGCGCCGGGTGTAGATAAAATACAGGCGGAAATTTTGAAATGTACGAGACAGAAAATAGTAAATAGGATGTTTGAACTGGTAAAATACATATACGAAACGGGCGAGATGCCGGAGGATTATAAGAGGAACATTATCGTTAGAGGAACTATACCGAAAAAGAGAGGAGCCGACAAATGCGAGAACTTTAGAACGATTAGCCTAACTTCCCACGCGTCAAAAATTTTAACCAGAATAGTGCAGAAGAGGATGGAAAATAGAGCGGAGGAAATACTAAGAGAAGACCAATTCGGGTTTAGGCGAAATAGGGGAACTCGCGAAGCTATTCTGGCGCTAAGAATAATATTAGAGAAAACAATAGAAACAGGAAAGAATGCTTATATAGGATTTGTAGATTTAGAAAAAGCTTTTGATAACGTAAGATGGGAAAAAATGTTCGAGATACTAAAGAGCGCGGGAATGAAGTATAGAGATAGAAGGGTAGTACACAATCTATACAAAGAGCAAACTGCTGTTATAGAAGTAGAAGGGGAAAAAAGGGAAGTAGGTATTAGTAGGTATTAGGAGGTACTATCACCACTAATTTTTAATCTGTACATCGAAGAGGCGATTAATGTGGTAAAAGATAGAGTGGATTTCGGGATTAAAGTACAGGGACAGAAACTAAAAATGCTGAGATTCGCGGATGATATAGCAGCATTAGCATCTAGTAAAGAGGAATTAGAATCAGCATTGAACGAAATGGAGGCAGTGTTGATAGAGGGATACGGAATGAGGGTGAATAAAAACAAAAATAAAGTGTTAGTGTGCAGAGGTCGCGAAAGCAGAGCAAAAACGAAAGTACAAATTAATAATGAAAGATTGGAGGAAGTTAAACTTATTTAGGAAGTAAAATAAATTGGGATGGAAGAAGCTATAAAGATATAAAACAAAGAATAGCGCAGGGTTGAGTAGCTTTTAACAAAAAGAAAGCACTTTTATGCTCGGGGGTAATAAACTTAGAAACAAGGAAGAGATTTTTGAAAACGTATGTATGGAACACGGCACTATACGGTTGCGAAACCTGGACGCTAGAGGTAGCAAATAGGAAGAAATTAGAAGATTTTGAGATGTGGTGTTACCGAAGAATGATGAAAATACCGTGGACTGATAGGGTTATAAACGAAGAAGTATTAGAGAAAGTCGGCGAGAAAGGAAGTATGTGGAAAAACATAAAGAAGAGAAGAGATAGAATGGTAGGCCACTTGCTGAGACATGGGGGAATAGTCCGCGATATTTTGGAGGCAGAAATAGGAGTGAAGAAAGGCAAAGGTAGGCCTAGATTAGACTACTGCTCGCAAATAGTAAGGGATGTGGGTTGTAGCACAATTAGTAAAATGCGTATGTTAGCACAAGATAGGAGAAGCTGGAGATTAGCATCCAACCAGTCTTAGGACTGATGACTTCATGATGACTTAGAGCGAGAGTAATTAGTTCAAATCATGGTAACCATTACTTGCGGCCATTTTTTTACATGTATTATCGTGTACGACAAAAATTAAACTTCAGTTTATTATATTTTATTGACAAAAACGATGAGTGTAAATATAGTAGAATTAATTTATGAAGAGCAAGTCGGCAATAAACTGTGCGACAAAGAGCAATGTATAGATTACTATAGCTTACCTTCTCCCACGCGAATGCAGTAAAAGAATTTTACGCGCGCAAATGGTTTATAGGCAGGTCTGTGTCTTATTCAGTCAGACATGCATCTGTCTTTGTCGAACGATTCATTGCCGACTTGGTCTTCATAAAATAATTCTACTATAATTAACAATAATATACCTGTTTACAGCTGTCAACCTAGATGTTTCGGCTGACTGAGAGCTAGCAACCATTTTTTTTTAATTATTCGCATCATTCTCTTTCAATTAATGTTTAATTCACTTCAAAATATATAGTTGGAATTCATTAAAATAAACTTATTGTAATATAATTAATTAAAGATAATCGCTAATTTTTGATAGGCAGCCCGGCAGCAATGAATCATTTATCTGAATTAAGTTTCATTACAAAAACAGATACCTGTAGAAATCAATTGCCGGATCTTGTACTATTAAATAGTCGCAGATTCTGGTACTTTCCATGTATTTGGCAATATCGATCCACAGGCATTGATTCGTAAATTTACAAATGATCATATTTGTAATTAGGTATTACATGAGTTTTACATACCCTTCAGTAAATTTCCTAAATGTAAGCAGTGGCGGCTCGTGATGAAATGAAACGGGTGTTCTGCACAGGGCCGATCCTAGGGTATTGGCCGCCCGCGTGCAAATTTCAAACGTATCCAAACTATTGGCGCCGTAAGGGCCGCAAAAAAATTGCGCCGCAGACGAAAATTTTGAAAATTCTCAATGTCACGCATTTTCCTGATACTTCAGAATTTTTATGTAAAATCCGTTTATACAAAAATATAGACTTTCACAAGAAAAATTTTTGGAATTTAATACCTTTTTGAAGAACATGTTTGCCGTCATATTCTTTGGTTAAGAGAAAAGGCTTGTAAGGTGAATTTTCTACTAGAGGGTCTATAACACTTAAAATATTTTCCGAAAGAGTATCAGCGTCACATTTTGTAGGTTTCAGGTATATCTAAAAACGTTCAATCGGTTCACCATCGAGAATATATCTTAAAACTACCACTAACTGACTTTTTGCAGATACATCAGTTGTTCTCGTCTGCCATAACTGCCAAAAATGGAGGTTTTTTAATTTCTTTAATTATCTCTTCATGGCATACTTTTAATATACAGTCTAAAAGATCATTTTGTATTTCTTTAGAGGTTCCTTTAAATACTGAAGCATTTTGTAGATGCTCGCTTAAAGTTACATCAAGCTCAGCAGAAATATTTATCAAACCACGAAATATCCCCACGAAGTTTTGAGAGGTTTCAGCTTCGTCATGTCTTCGCAGCGCCAGTTCAAAGGCCCCACAAAACTTTATGCAGTTTATAGTTTTTAACAAAACGTATCTCTTTTTTGTCACATTATCATTATGCTTTTGCACATTTATCCAATAAGCTGAATCTAGCTGCGCTTTAATATTAGTTGTTCCTAATAAAGCTAATTCCATTGTATTATGTAAATGGCTTTTGGAGTTGTCGTGCTTTTTTATTTTTTCAGTTAAGTGCACTAAATCTGTCACCCCTACCTCCGTCCATGCTTTATCACCGCCAAAAAGTAAACAAGGAAAACAAAATAACGCATTTTTTTTGTTGCGCCCACAAATCCAATTGTTCTTCGAATAAATGTCTCTATTAAATTGTCGTTTATATGCTTTTCCGCGGCTAACACCTGCAGTCTCAATAACAATATCGAGTAATGGCCTACCATTGTTTTCTAATCAATTTTTTCTTCATAAGAGTATTTAAAAAATCGCTTCACATGAACTAAATTATAAACTAAATCCATTGTCACTATCACAGTATATGAATATTAATAATTAGTACAATAAATCACTACGCAAATTCACAAAACAGTATTTAAAATCTCAAATTAACACGAAATACGATATAGGTACGATTTACGCCCGCCTACTGTACGAGGAGTAGGAAGGAGTAAACATTCACTGATGTTGCCTTAGCTGGAAAAAATACAGCTCACTGACCGTGTAAATTCGCGCATTTACTAGCGTCAAGTGTGGATTGTCGCAGGAGTTGAGGGGGAGGACTGGTGTGCCGAGCCGTGCTGAGAACTACCTCGTGTGGCCCAGTTCAATGTACCGCGACGCGCTCGCGTAGAAACCCAGATAATTCATCTGGTCTACTAGTCAATAGAGGACGGCGGGCAGAATGCGACTTTAACGCAATAATTTGGTTAGTTGCACCAACTAACCAAATTATTTTATTAATAAATTTTAGTAATTATTATGTCGCGAAAATATACAAATATCTAATTTTGTCGGCAGTTCTGCAGCTCTGCAGCACCTATACACCAGCCGCCCCTGAATGTAAGTCATATTTATTTGCAAAAGACTAGACGCCATTATGATGTTTCTGACAACCATTAATACTAACTGCGTACTCAGCGTCAGCAAAATATGAAAGTAATATGTAATTACATTTAATGTTAAGTACATACAATCATACTAAAAAATTTGTATGGAGCAGACTATTTCCTTCATTATTTTCCATTTTTTTTTTGTACATCCATAATACTGAAATCGTCATTGCTATATTTGTCTGTAATATTCTAGGTATTAAAAAAGTAATATGGTAGTGACATGGACTTCACACGATGGTAGTTTTGATAGACTTAGAAGACGATAGTAAAATACTTTTCATATGTACAAACCAAGGATATGGCTACAACAGTTTCATTAAAGTCGTGGAACCTCCGCCATTTTTAGTTATGCGGTAATTACGGCATAGGGCCTTTATAACATTGTAGTTGATATAATGTAACAGCGAAGTAAAAAATTTTCTCTATTTTAGTCTCCCATACCTAGTAAAACCGTAATATTTACGTGCCCCTAACTAGTGATAAATACTTTGAATTTTTAACGTCAGTCATTGAAACGTCAAGTACGTAGCACCTTCTAAAAATGCTACTGGGATATTTAATTACTTTTTTATTAATAGAATATCTTGTATCGGTGTTGGTAAGAATGTTATTGTAATTAATTACAGACATAATGAATATTAAGATTTATTTAGTGGTTTTAATTAATTTGTTTCACAAAAAAAATCTTAACATTATCGGATGAATGCTAAATGTATCGATGGTATTGATATTAAAATGTTACCTCTAGTTATATAGTTATCTATATTTATCTATATTTATATAGTTATATAGTTATACTTTTATCATGCTTCACCATAGAGTTTATCTCCTTCTCAAAAAGCAATAACTCCATCAGTTTGTCTGATTTTGTCCCATTAATATTTTACCAACCATTTCGAAAATTGAGAAAAAATTGTTAAAGAGTTAACTGTAGCATTTTTATAATAATAATATAATATTTTGTATGTGACTTAGCCCGGATTTCGTGCCCACTCCAGTACAACAACAGCCTTAATATAGCTCACAGATGATATTTTCATCTGTTGTTGCCAATGAAAACACTTATTTATTTCTATTATGCTATAGCAAAATCTTTGATGCTTTCGATCATCCTTATACTACAGTAAAACTTTTAATGCTCTCGATTATATCAGCTGTATACTAAATTAACATTTTTTGGTCTCGACAAAAATATCTTCATACTTATTTGCTTGCTATCAACTTTTCGTGATGTATCAGAAAGAGGTCCATAAAGAAGTATTTTACGCCTTTGCTATTTTCTCTATATAGCGGATTTTCCTACTTTTCTTAAGGACTAATATTCTCGTGGGTATATTGATGCATTTTAGCTTTATTATCACTGTTTCTTTGAAGATATTGCGGATTGCTGTTGCTATACTTAAGAAAACGACGCGGGGAATGTAGTTATACATATAAACCACCAAATAATTTTGAATAAGATACCATTTTAATAGAAAGACCCATTCGAGAATAAAAAACGAAATCATATTGCTACGTGTATACCGTTGAACGCGATGTTTCAACTATTCCGGCATGTAAAATCGTCCGGAGTTGGGTAGCATCTAGTGTGCTATGCACTGCATAAAATACGGAGCACGGCACGAGCTGATTTGCATAGCTCAGCTGAGGGAAACAATCGATGCTGAAACAGCTCGCCTTTGTTTCTAGTTTCTATGGCAAGCTGATTCCAAATAAAACAAAGGCTATTTTCCATATACCGTAGTTGTTATAGAAAATCAAACGTAATACGGAGTCTGGAACCGGGATGGGTTTCTATTAGAGTTTCATGCATGGATTTTGTCTCATTCGATTCGCTTATCGTGTATTATCGGATATATCAAATATATAAATATCAAATATACCAAACATAAATAAAGATACACCACTTGATTTATAAAAAAATACTAATAATTGTATATGTATAAATATAGATCAATAGTATTTAAAACCGCATTATTTGAATGCCAAGTTAATAAAAAATCAGTTAATCAGTTAATAAAAAAGTTAATCAGTAGACAAATACATTTTAGTTAACAATAGTACCCATGAGTTTATTTGATATCTATAACGTAATATTTAGTTATTTTGGTTTGTATATCTACCAAATTGGCACGAGTAATATTAATAAACTCTTAGACTAGCAAAAAACTAATGAAGTAACAACATCTCATAATGATCATAAAACATTTTAACGCTTTTTTCAAAACATCTTAGTGTACAAACAGCTATTACTATTTCATTTGATGGTAATCTGTTCCCTTCTACGTGTAAATATATATTAAGCAAGGGGTTCTACAGGAAACTGTTCTCGGCCCAATTTTGTTTACTGTATATGTTAATAATTAACTTTAGCTTAAAATATGCAAGAACAATTGCAAACTTTGCGAATGATATACTAATATATTAGTGCTATCACTTTGGAAAGTTTAAAATCACTTGTTCCAATCAGTACATAAAAAATAACATTCTTAATACAAAATATTTAATGATTAAATTCCCAATTATATAAAATTCTTCTGCATAAGCCGTAGGAGCTTAAAAGTATTCTATATGAACATAATTATATAGAGTGTCTCGATTGGAGTGTCAACATGCCGCAATTAACAGTTCAGTAACGAATGGTTTGTATACCACTCTTTTATGAAAGTGAGCGATCATTTACAGCTATATTAAGAAAAATTAGGACAAAATTAAGCGCCTACAGAATTAACAGTTCGTAGTTTAATTATAAAATTTGAGGAAACGTCTTCGTCGTTGTCATTCGCGTGAATATAACCAACCATAACTCTGTTTCGTAAAATTTTCTGATCATGTTGTTTCGCGGAATGCTGACATCAAATGGCCTGCAAGATGATGTGATTTAACATCACTGGACTTTTTTCTTTGGAGTTATGTCAAGCGACATAAAACCGCAATACTCTGTGTATACCACCCAGCCAGTAACAATCAATGACTTCAGAGCAACATTCAATGTGGTATGTGGGAAAGAGCCAGGTTTATGTTCCCGTGTTATGAACAATATTACTAAATTAATGACATTCACGCCAGATGGGTCACGGCGACCATATGAACCGTATTGTTTTCCATTAGTAGCCGTATCGTCTCCATTTTATATTGAAGAATAAAAAACCTCAGTTTGTCAAATACTGTTAGTTTTATTCACAAATCACATCCTATAATTACAAATGAGACACACAAGAATACTGTATGATTTGTAGATGACAGCCGTTAAATATTGACGTTCTAACTTTCGCAGAACACAGATAGGGCGTGATTCAAATCTTATAGTTCCAACAGAGACACCCTATATTTCTATCTTGTTGCAAAGCATTAATAAATAAATAAAATATGCCTTATGGAAACCATACATATAATACAAGAAGTAAGAGTAATTTTAACATAAAAACTACTTTCTCCTCCACAGTAACAGTACAAAGAGGATATACTTATATAATACCTCATGAGCTAGACTGTACAGCGTTCTTTCAAAAAATGATACTTACATGATATCAAAAAATTAAATATATACATAATTTATTTAATATATAAATTTTCGTTATAATAATATATTACATATATTTTAAAAATATATATATATGACTTTTGTCAATTTTCTTTTTTGTGGTTAGTTTTCTTTTCGGAATTCATTTTTGAATATTTTTGTCCAAATCGTGATGCACAATATAAACAAATCATTCATAAGAAATTTTCAAAGTTTATTTAATTCCTTTCAGCTCAGTTCGCCAATCTTGTAAAATTATATCATACACGGCATTACTTTCCTGAAGTTGATACAAAAACTAGTCTTCCAACACGTCATTCGTCATACACGTCTGTGCTTGTTTTAAATTCTGCAATCGAGTTCTTCATAGTAGCGTATGAAGGACAATGATCCCTTACTAAATTTGATATGTTCGACAACAATGTCTTTGCCTGACCATCTCTGAAAAAGAGATTTAATTAACGATCGGCATTTAAGTCTGTCAAGAATTAAGATATTTGCTACCGAAAATTCACAATGTTACAGTGCTCAAACTTTCTAATGTCAATATCGGTCTATTTGGTTTATTAAAAGAAATGCTAGATCAACTAAATATAAATAACTCCTAGTGCGTATTCCACTTACCTCCAAGGCGTCAAGTTATAGATTATGCAAAAGCTCTTCCACGAAAGTTGATTATACAAGGTATTTTTTATAGGAAAGGGAACACCTTATTTCTGTTATAATAGTGGGTTTACGATATTTGAATTTATTAAACCAAAATGTACATAGTAAATCCTATAAGAGGTAAACATAGTTCCCTGTGCATAGGCTGGTATATAAGAGACATAATTAAAATTAAGAACCCAAAACTAAAATAAAAATATATAACACAATAAAATATATATGTAAGTTTACAAAGTTAACACAGTAACATATAAATAGGATATCGAGAAAGGAACTACCAAACCGCCAAGAAATTATCAAAGTAATTCCCGAATAACAAGGCTATTACATAATCGCTATAGGAAACAACTACTCCTCTGGCTAAAGCCCCGCCAGGCATTGAATTATACCTAGAAGCGATCCTCGACCCCATTTGTCCTGGATCGGCGTACCGTGTACGGCACTGATGAGAATTAATAAGTTCAAAATAGCTGTATGTCGTTCGGTTCCAACCCGGGACAATGGTGAATCCTACCTGTGGCGGGTTTTAACACAGTAGTTCATATTTCACATTCCGAACTTATCCAATAGCAATAAAGTTCTTTATTTTATTTCTAATACTTTTTTATTTATATTTAAACAATTCAACTCTCTTGACAAAGTATTACAGATTTTGATAGCTACAATATAACTATTTTTATCACTTATCGCTGTTTCATATTATGCAGTATTATCTATCTATTTCTAGTCTTTGATGTATTTTTTGCATACATATCCTTGAGTTTCTCGTAATGATACATTATAGACTCTAGTGTACATAATTTATTTATATTCAAAGGGAAGCTACATCCAGGAAAATGATTTTTATATATAATTTTTAATATTTTTGTTTGTACACTTTGTATTACATTTATATTATTTTTATATGTATTAGGTTCATTCATTTATAGGTTCATTCGATACAGGTTCATTAAGTTTTTAACGTTGGCGTGAACTACGAAAAGCGAACAAGAGATTCTTTCAGATTTGAAATGGGACACTTTATATTTTTATGTGTTTTGTAAAACGATAAATTGTAAATAATTTTTTAATTGGAACCATCGTCATAATCATTGCTACTGTGTTACTGAAAATCGATATCAGTATAAGACAACAAATTTTCCGAATTCTTGGGAATTCAATTTATGGGTTGCTTTAATAAACAACTGCACTGTTGATTCTTATTTTTATTATGTGAATTATAATGGCGACACTTAAGTAAGTCAGTCTTCGTTAGTTTAGAAACTATAACATTTATCTTGCGAGGAGAAGGATACTGTTTTCTGTACGATAGAGCTCACCAGTTCCACCCCATAATACTGTTGAGGTTACCCAATATTTAACAAATGTTTTCAGTGGGAGATGAATTGCAAACAAACAACGATCCATTCCGGTAGCCCGCATGGTGTCCCAACTTGTATCCTCTGAACTATTTTCTGTGGGGTGTCATTAAACGTCGAATTTATAACACTGAATAGCGAAACTGGCAAACAATGGAAAACCTTGTGCAAGAGTTATTACATAGTATTCCAGAAAATATGATCTCACCAAAAATATAAATGTGAAAAGGAGGCCGAGTTGGGTTCAAACGGCTTCGCCGATAAAAGAGTTGAGATCTGAAGGGGTGCCAAGTTCCATAGAAACTTACAACAGGAACTTACAATAGGAATGTACAACGGTCTCCAATTGATTTAAAAGAAAATTTATTACGTTCTTTGATATTGATATAGTATTTCAAGGAATTGTATGTGTTGTTAAATTGTAAGATCAACCAAGTCCGTTAAAAAGTTGTAATAAAGTTTTTGTTTTTACATATAGCCGAATTGTTTCTGATTTTAGAGATATAGTTCTATTTGAAAAATTGTTCTCATGCCACTAAAAGTGAAATAAAATATTTCTGATCGCGTTTCAGTAGCTTAATAGAAAGAATACACTGTATAATTGGATATCGACATAAGTTGTCTTGTTTGAAAATTGTTTCCTAAGGGAATGAGCCTTCTAAACAACATTATCAAACAATTTTATCGAGCATTTTTAAACAATTTGCATCTAAAGAAATTAATTCACACAATGTCAAAAGTCTTAGACCCCCGTATATTACAGATTTCGACTATGTTTATTCTGTTTTCGTTGCTGGGCAACAAAGTTGGGTTATTTTGTTGTCAAACAAGATCAAATAAATTGCTAGATAAAATATTGTTAATTAGTTATATATATTTTTTAATATATTCAGTTTTTTTTGCATATTTAGCAAAGCGACCTTGATACTTTCTTTCGTTATAATACTAGGACGTGAGGTTTCTACATTTAATAGGGCAAGAATTATTGCTTTGTATGATGCTGGACATTTCAATCATCAGATATACGGGAAGATAGTCATTCCTAGATCTTCTGTTGTACGAATAGTCCATAGGTAGCAAGAATTAGGGACAGCGGAAAGAGAATCACATAGTGGTCAGCCTCTAGTGTCGAATGAACGACAGGATCGGTATTTGGTTCAATATGCCTGTAGACACCGAAATGATTCACGTTTTGCCTTGTCATATCCACCTCTACAGTTCGAAGAAGACTCCATCGTGCAAATTTACGTGCAAAAAGGCCTTTAATGGTACCCACTCTACTTCCACGACATCGAGCTGCCTGCTTTTAGTGGGCACGGGAACGTAGTAATTGACTTTTACAGCAGTAGCGATGGGTAATATTCACAGATGAAACCAGAATTGGATTGGTGAGTGATGACAATAGAGAAAGGATCTGGAGAGAGCCAGGTCGTCAAGAGAGACTAAATTTTCCCCGTGAGGTTGCTCCCAACAATGGTGGGAAAGTAATGTTTTGGAGAGGAATAATGTTCAATCGCCGTACGCCGTTAATTCCCATAAATCAAAATATGGCAAGTGAAGTTTATACTGAAAGTGTTATCAGGCTCATTATTTATCCCCTACATGACAAATTAGGTGACAATTTCATCTTCATGGACGACAACGCGAGGCCACATCGCGCAAGAATGGTTCAAAAGGTACTTTAACAGGGAGATATTACCCGATTAGAATGGCCAGCTAATTCCAAAGATATGAATCCCATTGATAACATGTGGGATTTTGTTTCTAGAGCAATTCACAATCGCAGGAACCCACCCCAAAATGCGGAAGAGTTAGCTGCACCAGCAATAGAGGAGTGGAACAATATTCCTTAAAAAATTATCAATCGTTTGATTGTTTCAATTCATGGACATGTCAATGTGTACTGAGAATCAGAGAAGGCCATAATGACTATTAAGTTGTAGTTTACTTTGTTAAAAAATATGTTTTGTTAATTTTTGTAATAATAAATTTGCTTAAACATTGCAAATTTTTTTCTCATTGTTTTTTAATTGAGTAAATTTTTAAAAATTATTCCTGTATTACAAAGAATACATTTAGAAAAAACATACTTTGAAAAACAAATACAATATTTAAAGAAAGAATTATTTACCAATACAAAACATCGAGGGTCCAAGACTTTTGACGGGATGTGGATTAAAAATACTTCGTTTTTTATAAATATTTTTTTAAATCGTGGTTATATGCGGTGTATTTAATATTGACTTTCATGAATAAATTATTTGTATTCTTGATTGTCTAGCATTTTTTATTTCAGTTTTGAAATCTTATTAGTTTTTTTATAAAAATAATACTACTGTTTTAAGTCCTTGCCATGATTCTATCGAATATCATCCTTTAATTGCGAAGGTATCGCACATATTCACATAATTTGCCAACAATAATAACTTTACCTTATTCATAAGTAAATCCACACTTTATTGTCCATAATCTACCATACGATAATTTTACTAAACAATGTTATTTTCCCTGTGGAAAATATTATGATAAATTCTCGGTCGTAATGAATTTATCCTTGGATATAATGTTCTGAAAGAGTCATAACTCAATTCTCTAAAATATAACGAATTGTAAAATGTTCTGGTGGATTTAAAATATGGCTCGCCTGCAGCGGAATTAAAACTGCCTAAAAAGTTTCGGCTATAAATTGAAATTTCATGCATAAATCTGGCCGGCGTTTTTTCCACAAAAGGATGTCGGATGGTATTAACACAGGGAATTCTCGTTCCGCGACACTTTGATCTTCATGTCGTTGGGTAATTTACTTTTTATGTATTATAAATTTGACATGTATTGTTTCATTGTTCATATGCCTATTGCACTAGTTTTTTGAGAACAAGGAGTGTACTTATCAGGGGCGGCTGGTGTATCGGTGCTGCAGAGCTGCAGAGCTGCCAAAAAAATTAGATATTTGTATATTTTGGCGACATAATAATTACTAAAATTTATTAACAAAATAATTTGGTTAGTTGGTGCAGCTAACCAAATTATTGCGTTAAAGTCGCATTCTGCCCGCCGTCCTCTATTGAGTAGTAGACCAGATGAATTATCTGGGTCTCTACGGGAGCGCCTCGCGGTATATTGAACTGGGCCACGTGAGGTAGTTCTCAGCACGGCTCGGTACACCCGTCCTCCCCCTCAACTCCCGCGACAATCCACACTTGGCGCCCGTAAATGCGCGAATTTACACGGTCAGTGAGCTGTATTTTTTCCAGCTAAGGCAACATCAGTGAATGTTTACTCCTTCCTACTCCTCGTACAGTTGGCGGGCGTAAATCGTACCTATTTCGTATTTCGTGTTAATTTGAGATTTTAAATACTGTTTTGTGAATTTGTGTAGTAATTTATTGTACTAATTATTAATATATATATATATATATATATATATATATATATATATATATATATATATATTGTGATAGTGACAATGGATTTAGTTTATAATTTAGTTCATGTGAAGCGATTTTTTAAATACTCTTATGAAGACAAAATTGATTTAAAAAACAATGGTAGGATATTACTAGATATTGTCATTGAGACTGCAGGTGTTAGCCGCGGAAAAGCATATAAACGTCTATTTAATAGAGACATTTATTCGGAGAACAATTAGATTTATGAGTGCAACAAAAAAATGCGTTATTTTGTTTTCCTTGTTTACTTTTTGGCGGTGATAAAGCATGGACGGAGGTAGGGGTGACAGATTTGGTGCACTTAACTGAAAAAATAAAAAAGCACGACAACGCCAAAAGCAATGTAAATAACACAATGGAATTAGCTTTATTAGCAACAACTAATATTAAAGCGCAGCTAGATTCAGCTTATTGGATAAATGTGCAAAAGCATAATGATAATGTGACAAAAAAGAGATACGTTTTGTCAAAAATTATAAACTGCATAAAGTTTTGTGAGGCCTTTGAACTGGCGCTGCGAGGACATAACGAAGCTGAAACCTCTCAAAACCCGGGGATATTTCGTGGTTTGATAAATTTTTCTGCTGAGCTTGATGTAACTTTAAGCGAGCATCTACAAAACGCTTCAGTATTTAAAGGAACCTCTAAAGAAATACAAAATGATCTTTTAGACTGTATATTAAAAGTATGTCATGAAGAAATAATTAAAGAAATTAACAAACCTTTATTTTTGGCAGTTATGGCAAACGAAACAACTGATGTATCTGCAAAAACTCAGCTAGTGGTAGTTTTAAGATATATTCTCGATGGTGAACCGATTGAACGTTTTTGGACATACCTGAAACCTAGAAAATATGACGCTGACACTTTCGGAAAATATTTTAAGTGTTATAGACCCTCTAGTAGAAAATTCACCTTACAAGCCTTTTCTCTTAACCAAAGAATATGACGGCAAACATGAATGTTCTTCAAAAAGGTATTAAATTTCAAAAATTTTTCTTGTGAAAGTCTATATTTTTGTATAAACGGGTTTTACATAAAAATTCTGAAGTATCAGGAAAACGCGTGACCTTGAAAATTTTCGCCTGCGGCGCAATTTTTTTGCGGCCCCTACGACGCTAGTGGCTTGCATACGTTTGAAATTTGCACGCGGGCGGTCAATACCCTAGGATCGGCCCTGTGTAGAACACCCGTTTCATTTCATCACGAGCCGCCACTGGTACTTATAAAGCATCTTATTCTTAGTAGCTGCTTCTTATAGAGACCTTAACCTAAGGATAACAACGCTTCTTTAGAAAATACATTCCTTAAAAAAATATACCTATAATATATTTAAAACTATATGTTTAAAATATGTATATACTTTCACATCATTTGAATAATTTAAAATATAACTTCTAGAAAATTAAATTAGAAACTAAATTTGCCATTTCATACAGCAATAAAGGACTTATATTACAAAACATTATCTCCATCAAAGGTGGTCATGGATTTTAAAATAATCGGTAGAGTATATATATCGTTCAATTTTATCAACCAATTTTTTTAAAATAAGCCTCAAAGAATTGCACATTATTATGAAACATTCCAGGTGATTGTAAGGAAGAACTCAGACATGTTTCATGTAAGTTGCAATTGTATCTAGGAGCTATTTGACTAGTAAACCACACCAAATATATTGAGTGGGTTTATTAATGAACAGTGCTTTAAGCCTGAAAATATTATGAATTTGAACAAAACTTTGGTATAAATAGAAATTGTAGGTAGTTTAAAACTAGTTTTAATGATCTCGCCATCATACCAACTTGGTTGGCGAAACTTGCGTAAAAAAACGTGTAGTCCTTTGGTGTACGCGAAAATCTAGTCTCCTGTTTTTGTCGCTACATCGCGTTCCAGGCCTGGTCCCAGGATACTGCTAGTAGCTTAAAAAATCAACGAATGTCAATCGGCAAAACATTCTTTTCAGACGAAGCGGGATTGCATATTTCGAGGTAAATTCTCAGAATATGCAAATGTAAGCTATTGATAATCACTACATTACATCCTGATAAAATTGGTGTTTGAAAATCAATTTCTCATAGAAGAATAATTGGGCCTGTTTTCTTTTCAATTTCACTATTAATATAGAGTGGTACAGAAAAGTTCTTGTTAATGTGTTAAGTTAACAACAAATAACTGTTGAATTTAGGAAGAATTAAACAATTTTTAATGCAAATTTTTACTCTACAGAGAGCAATTTTTCAAATTACATAAATAAGGAGATTATACTCCAACCCATCTGCAAATTTTGTCATGTAATTCAGCGCTCGGCGTTTGGCATATAGCCAGGAGAATAACTGTTTTGACCTAATTTGTTTAGTTCTTTATTATATAAGGCATTTGCAGATGGGTTGGAGCATAATCTCCTTATCTCTGTAGTTTGAAATATAAATTTCTCATAAACAAATAACAACTTCGAATATATTAGAAAACCTTGATCATTGCAAACATATTAGAATTTAGTATTTTTATTTCTTAGGTAAGAAATATATTTTTTATTGTGTGAAATAAATATGCCCTTTGAAATAAAACTCTTAGTTAATATTTAAAGTATTTAGATTGACGAATTAGATCAATAATATACACCAATTTTAGTACAATTATGCATTTCATTAAAAATCACAAAATAAAAAACTTTTAATGGAAGGTATTTCCTTTTCCTAAATTTCCATTTAGGAAATTTGTTAGGAATATTGTTGAAATTTGTTACGTACCCTGCGTAACACCACGTGTGGGGTGCCAGAGTGGCCCAGTATGAGGCGTGCGATTGTACGCTCATTTTCGAGTCTCAATGGTACGAATGTAGCTCCTCTCCTTAAGGATGGTCGTTGTCCTCGTCTCTACGTGTAACAATCCCCTCCGCAACTTGAAATTTTAGTAGAAGGGGATCACAGAAGTAGATTCAGGTAACAGAGATAGACCGAAATGAATGCAAGGTCAATCAAAACAGCTTCCTTAAGCTGACAAAACAATATAGCAACTACGAATATATTTATTTCTCTGACTTTCATGCACAAGAGTGTATTCTTTTGTTTCTTACTGAGCCAAACCATGAAATACTTTCCGTCTGTGTGTAAGAGAAGCAGTAGTAAAACCAAACTGGTATCAAACTGATTTGTTAAATATAAAATAATATATTGTGCTTTCAAGGGAAGATCTGCTCCTTTTCCTAATGAAAATTGGCCGAAAAAAAAATATATTGCTGACAACTAAGTTTGCGATCATTTTAGAATACAATACACCAGCATAATTTAGTTTTTTAGCAATCACACTACAGTAAATTAGCTATAACTTGCTAAACTATAGCATGTTTACATTGAACAAATGAAGATCGTGTAAACGCGTTTCCTATTAAAAATTAATTCGTATACTAGGTACATAGTTTGGAACAAGAAGGTATTATTACGCGAGGGATAGATTATTTTATATGACAGAATAGAATAAAGTTCATTTACGATAAAATCATGCACACTTTAAAATTATTTAAACATAGAAATAATATTACCACGTATGTAAATAAACTTACATATTTCAAACAATGCAAAAAAGTAGGTATAGTAAGCAGACATCATATAGTGAGAAAGGGACCGTCATGCAGCTAAAGGAACAAAAATAATTTAAAGAATTACAGCACGTATTGTTAAATACAATAAGGCATATAGCATACAATGCAGTAGCCAGCTTCATGAAGATAAAGGAGCAAAACTAATATAATGAATTACAGAATATATTGTTAAGTACAATAAGGCATACACCATACAGTAGAGAAGGCAGCTTCATGAAGTTAAAGGATCAAAAATAATATAAAGAATTACAGCACACACTGTTAAGTACAATAAAGCATTCAGCAAACAGTGCAAGATACACCTTCATAAATACAAAGAAATAAAAATAATGTAAATAATTACAGCACATATTCTTATGTACAATAAGGCATACAGCATACAGTGCAAGAGTTGCCTTCATGAATATAAAGGAACAAAACTAATGTAAATAATTACAGCACATATTGTTAAATACAATAAGGTATACTTACAGCATACAGTGCAGAAGGCTCACATTTGCAGTGTATCTCCTTTATTAGTAAAGATAGTGGGATGCGGCTGTTGTATTATTCCGCACTTTTTTATGAAACTTAAGGTGCCGAAAACAGAGTTTTCATAGCCATATTCGTTTTAGAGATACAGGGTGATTTTAAAAATTTGCAATTTTCAGACACCCCTCCTTTCTAAAGACCCTAGTATGTAGTATTTTACGTAGTAGTAAATTATTTTCTTAATACTTCAGTTCCCACTTTTGAATATTAATTATTATTTTTCTAATGGGATGCCCTGTATGTTTTTATTGGGTTGAATTGTTTTTTTATGAATTATTTACCTTTTCACTGTCACTAAGCCAACTTAAAAGTGTACTACCCTTACTGGATATACTAGTGGTGCTTACGGAAGAAGTTTCTCGAGAAGTTGATGATTCTGTCTTTCCAAGGAATGTTTCGTTCACTTTAATATGTTTGTTCTGCAAATGCCGCTTTAATTAAGATGTTCCGCAATTTTTCGTTTTTAAAACGGTGAGTTCCGTGATGCATAGGATGCATTTTCCTTGTTTGTCAGTCTTTTTCCTGCTTTTTGGATCTTGATCAACTATGAAATAATCTGTAATTTTTTTCTTTTCATCGCCTTTATTTTGTTTTGGTATCGATTCCTGCACGAATTCCATTTCGGAGTTTTCGAATGTGCTTTCCTCTATCACGTATTCTGACCCACTGCTCTGAAACGGTTCAGATTCCATTTCCAATGAATCGCTCATTATTCGCAGCGTTCAAGTATTGTTAATAAAGCATCGCATTTACACATACTGGGATATGCCGCACTACTTCCCTATCATCTACACGAATTATTATACTAACTTGAATATTACGCAACTGCGCAATCGTTACAGTCGGCCCGGGGAACCCCGCGACTGTAACGCTAAGGCAAGCAACATCTTGCAGTAATAATTCGCGCGTTCTCGTACATAATTGAATGGTTATTTGGTTATCAAGTAATATCAAGTAGCTTGAAATTACTTGATATGAAGTCAAGCAGTAACGATGAAAAATCAAGTCAAGTCAAGTAACGGATTTTTGAAAAGCTTGGTTTTAAAGTCAGGTCAAATAATTTATAAAAACACCAAGTTACTTGACTTGATGCATCTCTAAGAAGGCAGCTTCATTATGATAAAGGAACAAAAATAATATAAATAATTACAGCAGATATTGTTATATACAATAAGGCATACAGCATACAGTGCAAGAGGCACCTTCATAATATAAAGGAACAAAAATAATGTAAAGAATTACAGCACATATTGTTAAATACAATAAGGCATACAGCATATAGTTCAAAATACAGCTTCATGAAGATAAAGGACCAAAAATAATGTAAAGCATTAGAACACATATTGTTAAGTACAATAAGGCATACAGTGCAGAAGGCAGCTTCATGATGATAAAGGAACGATAATTATATAACGAATTACAGCACATATTCTTATGTACAATAAGACATACAGCATACAGTGCAAGAGTTACCTTCATGAATATAAAGAAACAAAACTGATGTAAAGAATTACAGCACATATTTTTAAATACAATAAGGTATACTTACAGCATACAGTACAGAAGGCAGCTTCATAAAGATAAATTAACAAAGATAATGTAAAGAATTACAATACATATTGTTAAATATAATAAGGCATAATCATACAGTGCAAAAGGCAGTTTCATGTAGATAAAGTAACAATAATAAGGTAAATTATTACAGCACATATTGTTAAATGCAATAAGGTATACAGTATACAGTGCAAACTATGCTTTCATGAAAATACAGGAACAAAAATAATATAAGGAAATGCAGCACATATTATTAAATAAAATATAGAAACATAATAAAACACAATTTATCAGGATAATACAATATTCTTGTATGAGTAACTTGAGTATTTCCATATTATTATTTAATAAAAGTTAAAGTATTTTTAAAGTATGTTTCGTTGTTCTCTGTTCATAGAAAATGGTGCTGAATGACGACGACACTGTATATTTCCTCCGTCCATCGCCCCTTACTTCAGCCCCAACATTTCCATTATAACTTCAGTCTACATCGGCCCTGCATGATTATAAAAATGTGCAATATTCCGACTTATTACGGCGTCGCACTTTTCCCATTAAGGCGTCGTCTTTTTTTATCGCAAAACAAATCAGAACAGCTCCGAAATCAACACTAACGGCGGCGCAACAAGAATACGAACAAGATGCGAAATTAATGAAACGTCACATGATTTCAATATCAAAGAGATTTTAATAGAGATAAAGCTCGGGCATGCGTGAAAATTATTATAAGAAAGAAGTTCGCCGAGGGGAAGAAGTGAAAAATAACAGAATCTCATTTGGATTCAAACTCGAAACAGAATAGCGCCTCCTAGCGGACTTTATTTGCGGATAATTTAATTTCGGCCTGATAGAATAACGGCGGGAGGGGTTACGAAGGGACAGGTATTGTTAGGACGAAGTTATTAATTAGCAAGAAAAATCTTGTCTATAAAATCGTAAAATCAGAATGTTTCAGGATAACGAGGTTTTATTGAATTTACTTAATTATTTACTTAATTCTATAAGGAATAATTTAGGATAATAATAAGGATACCAGATCGTAACATATAGACGTTTTTTGTTGTTTTGACTGTAGGTACACCGAGAGAACAATGCATTTGTTGTTAATGAATGTTATAAAGTAATGCTGTGTTACGCTTATAATTTATATCATTTAATATTACTGTATTTAATTTCGAATATATTTAACAACAATTTAGTATTCTTACTTATTAATTAATAAACCGATTTAGAATAAATATTACCTTTGAAATTAAACCGTTGATTATTATTTGACATATCAATAGTATCAAGACATTCATATAACGGAAAGGTCTTTGTAAAAAGTATTGTAATTTAACGTTTGAAAGTCAACATCATTGTAATAATTCATGAATGTATTGCATACCTCAAAATTTAATCTATTATTAATAGATGTTTCTGTTCTAGAATAGTGCCCTGCAATAATTCCTGGATGCCGTGTATGTTGTAGAAATGATTGTTAGAGTGCTTTAGAAATCTGTTAACGTTTTTATGAATGTCTAATTTAAATATATACATGCACTCCAATGGCATTATTTTTATTTATTTATTTATTTATTTTCGTTGCGTGATGTCCCATAAGGTGCACATTCGACAACTCTGAATGCAGATTTCTGTAATACAAATACCATATTTATAATAGTACAATGTCCTTGGTATGTTATTCCATATTTTAAGTGGTTATGTGTTAAGGTAAAGTACACGATTCTTAATACATCAGAACTTAGAGGTCGGTTTATTTGTTTCATGAATAAGACTTTTGAGGACAGTTTCACACCAAGGTAATCTATATGACTAGATTAATTTAGACCTATATATAATACTATACCCATCAGGTTAAATCGGTCAATTAGCTCAGCCCATTTGTCTGTGGAAAGAACTATATTTTTCTTTCTTGGTAATAAAAGTAGGAGGCACTATTTTTTAAAATCGCTGTCTTGAACTCAACAATAATAAGTTAAATTATTTTGTTTGGTTCTATTACGATTGGGTCAATCGATTTCTGTTTTCTAAACATAGTTGCATGTAGTATTTGGAAGACGTACTATAAGGTAGAAGATGCCATTTAAACTTCTTACACAGGGGTAGATGTGGTTAAAGAGGTGAAAATATTCATCGACAACCAAGATTTTGTATTACAAATCTTTTAATCGGTACATATTAGACAATAACTCTTTTCAAATCATGATCATTGACTTTAAATTTCAAAAATTATAGCAATTTGCACTGGATAGTTCATGAATTAAATGACAAACATAATATCTAAATAAATTAATACAATATATCTAAATTTAGATTTAACATATAAAAAAGTTTTATATAGTTTTACTACTGCTGGAATTTATAGCAATGGTTCTACAGCTGTGTCGCCATACTGCCAAAATGTTTAAAAAATAATGACACTAGATCAATAAATTTCAATATTTTTACAAAATATTAAAATTATTTTGTAAAAAGATTACTTTTTGGAAAATAATTTGTTTAAATTTGCTTAAAATAGAAAAAAAGAGTAGAAGGTAATGAGAAATGAACTGTAATATTACAATGCCAATGTAAAACTTAAAAATATACATTATCAACCAATATTTTTTATAGTTTTATTATTTTCTTCTTCCAAATCCTGAATATACTGGAAAACATAAACACTTTTTAAAATAGAATGTTTCATACTACTAATAAAACTAACTTGTTCCAGTGACAAACAATTCTAAAAGATTTTTTGTTTGTACTGAAATTTGTTTTTATGTTCGCAAAATGGAAAATGGATTATAAAAAAAGTTTTCATAATCCATTTTGTTTATTAAATGCTTTAGTTTTTATATGTTTTCATTTACATGGGAAATGTTAAAAATAGCTATATATACACCATTAACAAATCTGTACGTCCAAGATTTGTCAAAATACCATATCAGCATATTAATATAGCAATCCTATATGTTGCTATCAAAGTAATAAGTACCACAAAATTTCACACCAAACACTTACATTGAACTACGCATAGTGGTTTCTAGGTTAAAGTATATTACACTGAGAAAACGAGTTTATTGTGGTTTGTTAAAATAGTGAAGACTATATTTTATTATTAGACAACTAGTTAATGACTCATTATTAAACAATAATTATATAGATAAATAGTAAATAATAATAACAAATATTTGTTACCTACTAACACATTGTTTTTTCAGTATATGATTGGCGTTTTTCTTACTATTGTTATTCTAAATTGTGTTTAACAGGAGCAAAAATTTGTTTATATATAAAATAAAATCGAGCTTCAACTATCAAGTACATACGTGTATAACTCATAATACTGGAGGCGGCAGCCTCCCGACTGAGTAGAGGATTAATAGAAGCCTATGAAGGGAACTGTACACCTAAACGAGCTAGGCCGAAAGGCCAGGTAAGATGGTGGAACAATAAGCTGGAAAACCTTAGATGTAAGGTAAGGAACCTTCTCAAGGGAGCCAGAAAACGTAACAGCCGTACAACCTGGAAGGACTATAGGACTGCCAGGGATCAGTATAGGGCTGAGGTTAGGGAAGCCCAAAGAAGTAGTTGAGTTTCTTTCTGTAATGAGATAAATAAGGGAGCTGAGGCAGCACCGCTGAACAAGATCCTAGCCTGCAGCCCGGAAGCGATACTGGGATCGCTCAAGCTCCCTAATAGTAAATTCTCGGAATCGGATGAGGAAACCTTAGACCATCTCATCAAAGCACATTTTCCGGGCTTTTATAGACCGGATAGGGGAGACACTTCCGACCTGTTAGTGGGGGCACATAGGACCTGGGAGGTAAACCGAGAGGGGGACGACAGGGAACTTGTGAAGGAGATAGTCTCAACGGCTAAGATGAGGTGGGCCTTGAGGTCCTTTGATCCATATAAATCGCTCGGACCGGACGGCATTTATCCGGTACTTCTGCAGGAAGCAGAAGAGATAATCCTCGGTCCACTCATAAAGATCACCAGGGCCAGCTTGGCACTGAAGATGGTCCCGAAAGTGTGGCTAGGTACAAGGGTTGTTTTTATACCTAAACCGGGCAAAGTCGGATACACGTCCCCTAAGGACTTTCGGCCGATTAGCCTTACTTCATTTTTACTAAAGACGGCGGAACGATTAGTTGACAGATACCTTCGGGATACTGTCCTAATAAAGAGGCCGCTTCAAGGGAGCCAGCATGCTTATCAAGCTGGTAAATCAACAGAAACAGCTCTGGATAAGGTTGTGTCATCGATACGGTCACAACTGGACTCCGGAAGATACGTTGTCGGCACCTTCCTTAATATTGAAGGAGCCTTCAACTTTACATCCAGTGAAGTGATTAGCGGAGCACTAGGCAGATACTACACCCCCAGAATAATCGCTGAATGGATATACCATATGTTGGTAAACAGACAGCTTACTGCCAATAAAGGCAAGAATACCATCGAGGGCCGGGTCGACTCGGGATGTCCACAGGGAGGGGTATTGTCCCCCCTTCTGTGGAGCCTAGTAGTAGATGAGCTGCTTGAAAGGTTAAAGAACTACCAAGTAATTGGCTATGCCGATGACTTAGTAATAATAACGAAGGGCCCTTTCCTGGAGCCGATTCTCGATATATAGCAGGGAGCTTTAAATAAGGTTGGGAATTGGTGCAGGGAGAGGGGACTCTCGGTCAATCCCTCTAAAACTGAGGTGATAGTGTTCACCAAGAAATATAAGTGGAACAAAACATGTCCCCTGAAACTTGGTGGCCAAGAACTAATCTATAATAGCGAAGTGAAATACTTAGGAGTAATCCTGGACGGTAAACTGTCATGGGGAAAACATCTAAGTCACATATGTTCCAAGATCACAGCAACACTTTGGCAACTGAGAAGAGCCATTGGTAGTAGCTGGGGCTTGAAACCGGAAACCACGAAATGGATGTATGAGGCAGTTCTCAAACCCAGACTGACGTATGCAGCACTGGTCTGGTGGGAGAGAGCCTGTTTAAAGTCGGAAGCCAACCGACTTAACAAGTTAAGAGGATTGATTTTTAGAAGTATAACCGGAGCCCCAAGATCAACACCGATCGAGGCGATGGGGATACTGACGGGGATACCACCTCTTGATGTCATCCTGAAAGCGGAAGCCGCAAAGGCAATGCACAGGGTGGGAAACATGGATAGGAAGGTAAGGGACCTGAATAGACTCTCAAGAGAGCTAGCTGAGGAGGGACTCCTATGGATGCCCTCTGACAGTACGGGTGTCCACTTCCTGTTTGACAAGAAATATAACATCACCCTCACCAGTAAGACCGACTGGATGGAGGGTCGAGCTGGATTGCCGCTCAATGGAGACATCTGGTACACGGATGGAGCCAAGAGTGGGAACAGAGTGGGTGCGGGGGTGTATAGGCGACGCGAGGGGATAGGTAAAACCTTCCCCTTGGGCAAATACACTACCGCACTCCAGGCCGAGCTAGTTGGAATTACATACGGTGCTCTGGGGGCGGACCAAAATCGGACCCAGGAGAAGGTATGTATCTGCTCGGATAGCAGGGCGGCGTTGGCAGCCCTGAATTCAGCAACGACAAAGTCGAAGCTGGTCTATAATTGCTATGAAGCATTGAACCACTTGGCAGGGAAGGGACCGGTGGAACTCTTATGGATACCTGGGCATAATGGCATTAAGGGAAATTTAATTGCAGATGACCTTGCCAGACTAGGGACCAGAGAAAACTTCTATGGACCAGAACCTGCAGTGGGAATAAGTCGGAATCTGATCAGAGACCGCATCAATGGCTGGGCAAGAGACCAGCACAATAAAAGATGGAGAGGAGTAACGGGTTGTCGAATAACCAAACTCTTCATCGAATACTCAGAGATTGAGAAATGGGCCCAAGAATCCATTAAATTGAACAAGCACAAAGCCAGAACTCTGGTGGGAATCATAACGGGCCACCATAGTAGCCTGAATGCATATAAGCACAAGCTAAGGCTGACTGATGGCCCAGCCTGCAGATACTGTAAAGAAGACGAGGAAACCTCGATTCATCTTCTTTACACCTGCCCCGCACTGGAGGAGAAGAGGTATCTTATATTAGAGACCCCTGTTATCCTAGAGGAGGCGAGGCTTAAGGCGGGGGACGTGTCTAAATTGCTCCTTTTATGGGATAGCATTTTTGGATAATGACCCGGATAAGAGGGGATCGCCAAGGGACTACCCATGCGATCAGTGGCTGATGAGGCCCAAACCTATAAAATATAATAATAACTTATAATAATTAGAAAATTTCATAGGTTTCATTTATTTTATACAAAATATTATTTAATTACAACAAATTGTATTTGCGTGATAAAAGTAATAATTTATTATCGCTCTGTGATATACATATAGCTCTAAGTATCTGTGAGCAGATACTTAGAGCTTAGATATTTTATCGTACATTGAAAAAAGTATTTATTTAAAACTGAAGTAATAAATTATAAATTGCCATATAATATGTTTATTAGATTTATTTATAGGAGCAATTAAAAAACTTCAGCGATTAAGAATAAAGCAAAGATAATAATAAATTGACTGCTATTAATTTAATAATCGTTAATTGTTTCACATTTAGTATATATTTAGTAGCCGCAAAGAAATTGTTAATAAGTAAGTTAGAATAAAATTATCAGAATGTTGGTATTTAATAATCTCGTGTCTATGTATCCTTTATTAATAACATTAAATTGCTTTGTTTATTTTTAGATAATTGTTTTCTGCGTGTATTTTTCTGCAGTTGTTTTAGATGGTATGCGTAGTGTAATCTCAACGCTATAGAAATCGATCATACACAGTCCATATACGTATGGAAAACTGTTTAATCCTCATTCATCCTGAGTCAGTGACACTTCTTTAAATAGCTACCGGTCAGTGGAACCCGACATGTAAAATGAAATAAAAAGAGAAGAAGTAAATTAATAGTATTACCTCATCATTAATTAAAACTACTACTCCAATTACCATACATTTACATACGAGTGCGTTAAAAATATTAGCTCCTATTTTAGAACCATTTTTATAGACGTGAAACCTACGTGAGTGGTTCTTCTTATCTCGGAATTAACGACGATTTAATTAAATTTCGTATTCCTTAAATACCTCGAGATTAGGCTCATTTATAACATTTAACTATATATTAAAATGTGTGAAGTGAAAGCTAATCAGCATCTAAATGGCACCCTATATTACTGTAATACAGTTTCAATTCCTGTTCACTGTATGTCAATACTAAAGGGATTCCTATCATCAGCAAGAATTATCAGAACTTAATATTGATGTATAAATAAAACTTGAAAATGTCAATATAGAAATTACTTAATTATATTTAACAGTTCTTATTAATAGTAAACACATCCTATCGACCTTAAATTATTACATGAAAAATAGTTTTTTACAAATTAAATGTGTAGTCATTTATTTAATTTATACTTAAACAAATATTATTAGATAAGTTATTAGTGACGATGTCCATAGTGTAAAAATAATCGTTTAACGAAGAAGGATACAAACTTATTAATAATAAAGGAAACCTAAACTTTCATCCCTGTTTCAATTCTGGAACGAAGAACTTCTTCTGAAACATTTTTAAATTTGAATTTACACAAATAGAGCTGAAAAAAATACACCAATTAATGAAAAATACTTTATCCTTTATCGTATATCTTCTCGTGATCTAAAAATTAATTTGATTCATTTAAGAATAAACAGCTTTAAAACCTTAAAACGGACTTTTCCGCACGTAGAACGTCTCTATCTCGAAATTGAGTCTCCGAGAAAAAATAAACTAACACATAAATGCAGAATATGTGTTTTATGCGACAGTTTTACTTTTTTCAAATAGTCCACCATCGTGCTTTCTCATGACCCATTAACAGGGTGGGGTGTGTCACTCCTATCCACCTCAGAATCAATAGATGTCGTCTGGTAGACGTCCCTAATCAGAATCAGTCAAAACCCAATCGATCCGACACGATTTAATTGAGTGATCGTGCTAACAAAACAAATTTCTCACATAGTCCACCATCGTGCTTTCTCATGACCCATGGACAGGGTGGGGTGTGTCCTATCCACCTCAAAATCAATAGGTGTAGTCTGGGAGACGTCCCCGATCAGAATCAGTCAAAACTCGATCGATCCTATACGATTTAGTTGAGTTATCGTGCTAGCAAGAACAAATGCCGACGACAACGATGACAACGACGACAACGACAACAACGACGACAACGACAACGACACATACACACAAAATGGTTCAAAAATCTTTTTTTGTGTTTTTAAGCCGAAAAACGAAAAATGAACCTTGAAAAAAATATTTTTTTTTACACAATTACATTACTTTTCCGCGTATAGAGGAGTGCGGAAAAGTAAAATTCTCACGAAACACCAGGAGATATACACTAGCGTTCGTTATATTTCTCGTGGTGCTTATATTAAAAATTATTTCATACCAATTAGTCATGTTCTGTTTTAAAGGAAACTGTGGGAGTGGACATTCATTTTAGGGAAGTATATATTATTTTAAAAGTAAGTTAAAATCGTTAAATACTACAAGTTACAGATCGTCACGAATAGGAACAAGTCTCAAAACTGCTATATCGGACCGCCCACGAGGTGCGCAGTAAATAGCCTGGCCTTTAGTCAGTCGTATTGAGACCTTTGCAGAGTGAATATCGATGAATATATATTGAATGTGAATGTACACAGAGTTCGACCTGTCCACGCGTAAAGTGCATCCATTTCCCTCCGAATGCTGCCTCACTCTTCCTTCTACGCATACCTAGAGAATCTCACACTTTTTCCTATTCTTGACAAGCAGTATGTAATAATATAAAAAATATCCGTTTAATACATATTTTACCTTTTTATTTCTAAGAAAATCGTGACAGAATTTCCAATACTATTGTACTGTATTTGAATAATATTCGTTTTGTATATAATATTAATCTACTTCAATAATTACAACAGATGTAAGAACAACATTTATTTTATATATAAAAATAATATTTCTAGATTACCACATTTCAGTAATGTATATGACTCTAGATAGTTATTGACAACAATTGCTTTTTTCTATTAAAAGAGTATTTATTTTTTGCTAAATTTTCATAATCAATTGTCATTTGAACTAACAAACCTCGACGTTTTCGGCCATCAATGATTCCTTGAAACTGGGCAACTACCGTATTATATTTATATTTTACCTTCAATCGAATCAAGGGACTGTTTCCGCCATCTTTAACAGAAAATAAAAATGTCTTCTAAAGCAACTACAATTTTAATGTATCTTCAACCAGTCGCTTGTGATTTTGTTATATGGAAACGTGGCAATTTTACATTTACTGAAAATTTGTGTATTTATATATTTTCTAACAAAAGTATGTCTGTGTTGTTTCGCATTCTGTATTTGAGAATTACCCCAGTTGACATTGATGACGTTAATATTTTGTAAAAAATATAGTCATTAATTTTTCACTTAATACTTTGCAACTAAAAATAACTTATAATATTATATTTTCAGATGCCAACTTTGTTGGCGAAGCTGCGTCGAGTGTAGTGTATAGTGTTTTGTGGAAAGCTACGTCAGATTTATCTTGACACCAAAAGTTCCTACCCACTCCAGTATTTTCAGTGCTTTTTATTTTTTATCCTAATTATTCCTTAAAATATTCATATATTGTGCCACGACGTATATATTTTGCACAACAGATTTATGACAATGTGGAGATAATGACTTACATAGTTTTTCGTATTTACAAGACATTATCAACTTAACATTTATTTCAATTGAACGACTATTATTTCTTCTAGGAATAAAAAATGCAACGTTTAATTTGCTAATGATATATCGAGATGTTCGTGTGAAGTTGGATATATATTCAGAAATTTTCAAGGGATGATTATTTTAAGTAATATGTAATTTTATATATAACTGATAATAATAATAGACAAATTATAATTTATGTATAATTAATAATTACAGATATGCTGCAGATATATAAGAAATAAACTATAGATACTGTATTTGAAATGTTTTCCTATTAGTTCTAATAGTAAAAATACTTGTTACGCTCCTGTATATTAAATGATATCTGTAATATTTAACTAAATTCTATGTATTGTATAGGTATACGCATATGACATTATGTGCATTAGTGATCAACTCATCACTATTGATCAGTGCTATTAAATATTTAATTTCTTTTTTCCCCGTTCTCACGTGTTCTATCTAACTGATTTTTATTTCCAGTATTCAAATTTATGTGTAGATACAATCAAAGCATTAAGAAATATGTTTTCATCATACTATGGTCAACAATGGGAGACCCCGTAGAAAAAAATGTCATGGTGGTTCATCTTGATTATTTTAAATTATATCTGAATTAAATATAGCTATCATATGGAGTCAAATTCATATTTTAAGTTCATTTTTCCTTCTCTATGCAGATTCCGTTGCAAGTAAATCTAAAACAGATATTTAGATATAAATTCTGAAGATATACTTATATTGCAATATTAATTAGTGTAAAATAATAGGTAATACTTATATCTTGGAGCTATTTGAAAGAAAAAAATACATTATAAGTATTTAAAAATAGATATACTCGTATATTAAAAACTAAAATTTAAATTTACATGCTGTGATAAAAATATGTCAATAAAACTGTTTAATGTTGGTACTTCAAATATTATTTACTATTTGTGACAGTTAAATAAGGTAGCTGCATATTTTCTATAAAGCGACATGGCGTCTTTGCTATAATTTACTGCCATGGATTACTAATATGGGAAATTATTATAATGAGTAATGACTATTTCAGATTATCTATGCAGGTTATTTTAAATCTAAATAATGTCACTTAACATTGTTTATATTGTAGACGCATGTCTCGTCGTATATCAACCATCTTTATTGACCAGTACAATAAAACAATAACATTATTTTTTTAATTTGTTTTTAATCCTAATATCCAAATTAATATTAATGAAGATGAAGTATTAATGGGAAGATACTTTGTAAACATATTTTTATCTAAAATAAAAAAATTAACAAGAATGAAATGTTGTAGCTGATCATCTTGGTCAACATCGACAACTACATATTTTGACTATTCCAATGTGGAACATATTTAGCTTTTTCCAATATGGAACATATTTTTCCTTAACAGTAGTTAGTATATTTCTACATAGATAAAACCTATTATAGATTATTAGATAAAACCAAAAGTAATTAACAACTGAGATGCCTAACAAGGATCCATAGAATAATAATTTATGTTGTACTTTTCATATAAAATACAATATATGTACTTTTATACTTATAATTAAACAAATGAGATTTAAATATTATTACAAGTTGTTTATATAGTTATTTGGTAGGAATATTTTGATATTTAATTTAATTTATCTAACCTACTCAAAATTAAGTTAAATGTAGCTTCTTGTAGATATTCTAAATTGCATTTTCATAATAGGTAAATAAAATAGTATATTAAAAATCAATTTAAAAAAATGAGTTTAATTAAAAGGTCATTACTCCATTGTATTTAATTGAAATTATTTTTTATATCATACTAAAATCCGATAAACTTTTGAAAATATTCCAAATTTTCCATGTAGATTAGTATTTCTATAAAGACACATCGTATTGTATATAAGCATGAATATTTCTGCTGCTTTATGAGCTTTTATTATGTACCTTAACGAAACATATACTAAATATTAATAATACACCATTATATTAAAAAAACACTATTATGTGAATCATCTATAACTCTGTTAAAAATCGTAAAACTACCATTGTTACTCAAGAAATGAATAGATGAGAACATTTAAGAAAAATCACAGTAACAAGTCATTATAACAAATACTTTAACTAATCTTTTGTCTTTTTAACTAACTCTTTCTTAACGGTAAAGATATAATTTACAAATCATATATTTACCCCCTTATATTTTCATACTCCCTAGTTCAAATATATTCTCTAATATACCAGCTATTACCCTTAGTTGAGTTTATCGGAATATGTATGATATTTTATCATACTTTTCTAATAGTTCAAAATCACAAAATCAAGAAATGTATCACTAGTAATTTAATTAAATGACTGAAATGAAGGAAAATATTTTAATTATAAACTGTTTATCACACTATAAATCATAATAGCGCTTGTGAAATAGGTGGCGTACGATATAAATATAGGTAGGTATGTACACAAAGAATTAAAAACTAACTTAAATAAATGATAGTTTTGCCCCACACAGCTGATGGAGCATAATATACTCTGTTTTAAGTATTTAAAGTACAATCAATTATATGACTCGAAAATACAATTTGATAAACTGTTGATTCTTTACCTGAAGTCAATAAATTCACAATCGCTAGCTGAATTTCTGTGTCTAAAATCTACAATTATGGTATACCGCAAAACTACCACCTTGGACCCAGTCTAGGCTCGAGCACACTGCTAAACACCTCCACCAGTCTGTTTTTTGTAATAAATAATTTTTCATTATAAATTCCAAGTCTTTTCCTTCACTCCGGCGCCATCTGCCATCAACTGGTCGAACCTCCAGTCAACCATTTTGTTTGCGATGCCGCTGAAGGCCGCTAGGTGCTCTCGCGACGGCGCATGCCAATTGGCCGGCTAGCGATCGACGCCCCCTTTTTTGTTCCTCGTCCTTACCCCCACCGCCGCGATTCCACCACCACCGATCGACTCTCGCGACCAGCTTCCCCTCGAAAGTCTCTCGGTGGGGAAGTCCGCTGGGAGGGGGACAATAAACACGTCGTTATGGTAAAGCTGTATTGAAGTTGTTTTATTTCACATAAAATTGTTAACTGTATCTCAATATTGATTTATGTGTATGTATTTATAATTTTAAATGTCCATTGAACAAGGTCGAACACGGGATATTCTTTTTTATGGCTGGAAAATGAGCTGGCAATTTGTTTTTACGGACGTCGATTTTGATGGGATTTGTTCTCGGCGAGAGCTTATTAATCGAGACTGAAGGCGAGTTGTAAATAGGGTAGTATGTCTTGGCCGTTCATATCATGGGTAGAAATAGGTTTGATATCAACTAAATCTTCATTTACAATACCTACTGACAGTACTACAGCATGCTAATATGTATAAGTATATCAATTTATTGATTAGGTATTAGAAACCCAAAATAATAAAATAATCGTACGTAGGTATATGAAAAGCATTATCATTAAAATTGTCCTTGGTGTATGATAGACGGGATCCTAGTCAAATGTCTATCATACACCAAGGACTATTATACCTAGGCGTAAAATGTAATTGTGATTCAGATAGTTTATGTCCAGTTACTTGTCACTAACAGCATGCACGATTTTGATGCATAGTTGAACACAAGAAAACCTTTATATTAAAGTGGATGTGTAAAGAGGTTAGTATTTAATATTCCATATTTCTTGAAAAGTAACACAAATTAATTGGTTAATCACAGCACAGATTGGTTAATTATAATTTAAAATCAATATACCTTTCAAACTTTATAATTTTACTTTCGTACTATTACTGTTTCTCTAGTACTTTTCTTTCCCCATATTTCCCGGCCTTGTTTGGCTATTTGATAGCTGCTCTACTTCGACAGGGAAAATCCAAATATATCTACCACGGTAATCTCAACCGAAACCGAGAACACGTCGTCAGCTAGAGACAAAATTCCTTCCATATCCCCTAAACCACGGGTCTGAACCATGTGGCCACAGCGTCTCGATGGAAAGAAATATGTACTTACCCTCCTTGCAGGATCTTTTTTAGGTATAAGATTTTTTCTACACCTATTTTACTTGTATTCTCGTAAAGCTTTTTAACTGGAACTACAAGATTAAAATCGAATTAATACCAACAAATGTAAAGGCAATATTATTTTCTATAAATTATATGTTCTGTGTCTACTACTACTGATAGTGAACAATTATACAGGTCGTTAATTATTTAAATAATAATGGTACTGCTAATCATTCTATATACTAACACAAAATTAGATTTAAAAGGAAAACTTGTACTTGGGCTACAACTGAGTACAATTTATTTATTTTATTTTTGCATGCTTTCCTTACCCAGAATTCCTTTAGGTGTTTTTTGTAGCTCTAGCCATCCCCAATATCTTTCAATTTGTTTAAAGAACATGGATTGATAAGGTGATTATACTTATTTATTGAATTCATAAAGAAACCTGAATCAGCACCAGAGTGTAGATCATATTTATTTTTAGTAATTATTTTAAAGCAGAGAAAATTATTTGGTATCCCACAGTAACAACAAAATTATATGTAACATTATATATGTTATTAGTATATATAAAAATATACTAATAACTATTAAAAATACTGTAAATATTTATTACTATTCCCATTTTTCACGTAACAATGCATCAATTGTAAGTTTTCAGATCGCTCACAATTTTAAGGGATTTCAATGGCTCATATTTTATTTATCCTCATGAAGCCTGGTCAGAGCTCTCATAGAAATACTTATGATCTGGTAGGACTATGAGCCGAATAAATAGTTAATGAATCGAATATTATAAGTAACAAAGTCACCAACTCACTAGTGTGGGTTTATGTAATAAAATTCAGTCTACATCGACTTAATATTCAATCAAGTAGGTAACTGTGAATTTACACAATTTGTGTAAATTCACAGTTATTAACTGTGAGTTTTAACTTGTAATTCTAATACGAGTAGACACGTTAATTACAATTTGATATATTAGATTTAAATAAAACTAACAGTATTATTACATCTGAGGAGCATTCAATCGCTGAAGATGGTCAGCAGTCTGTTACAGATGAATTTTATTTTCAGCGAAATTTTGGAAATAAATATTATACATATGTAGTTATAAAAAAAACAAATGAAATATCATAACGAAGAATCATTTTTATTTAGATTTAAAGACTAATTAAATCAGGATTCTATCATTGCATTAATAATAACGATGATGACTATAGAATAACAAAAAAATAATCTCCTTTGTTGCAAATATATTTAACACGGCGACAAAACTTACAGTAAATGTAAATGATTTAAGAGTCCTGAATAAATGATTATATCATATGCATTTCATGTAAAAAAATATACAAAAATAGTTTTTTTTACACTATTAATAAGATGTATGAAAATACAACAAATTGTGGTAATGGCATTCTATCGCATCATCAAATTTTATGTACAAGAGATTGAAGATAAATCTATACTTTAAAATGTTTTTAGTATTGTGCGGTATAATTTGTAATAAAATACAAAATTGTTTTAATTTTTGTAATAAAACTATGATTCATTTATATCAAAATAATATCCAGAACCGTGTAACGTACCAAATATATGTGTACTATAATTACAGATTAATTTATCAAATACTTTTATGGTTCAGTGCCTATGGCACATTGCAAAAATATCAAAAAAATTTATTATATCTATGAATGTATCAAATAAACAAATTCTTATAATACTGTTGCTGTAACTTCAATTTTAATTTACAAATTATTCAAAAATAATTCCATATTTTTAAATAATATTTACAAAGTCATTACGCCTATATAAATATTATACCAAATGTGCTAACCAAGTAATGTAACTAGGATTATATTTATACAATTTGTGAACCTTTTAGATTGTATACGAGTATGCGTCACTCAGACTCGGATCACGGTTAAATTGATTAGAATATTTCGAAGATAATTTATCAATTATGAATATTGATAATAATTATATAGAAAGTAGAATATTTTCCATACAACTCATGTCAGATTAAATCGCTTCAAAGTTAATTACTTATCAAATACAACATGTTTGATAAGTACTTTTGTATTAAAAGATTATGTTTGTAATTGAGCTTTAATTTTATAGATTAATATCGATAACGATAGATTTAAAATAAAATATTTTCGAAATACATATGTATATTCTATGAATACTGTGAATATTTTATTAATTTTATTTAAATTAAATTGTTTTATACCTAAAGTAGGTATTTCGCAAATTTAGTTATTCGAAATAATAAAAAAAACTTACATGGTTTTTAAGATTTATAATAATTTGGTGCTGAGCGGTATACAGTTGGACATCATTTTTCTCTAAAGTATGTATAAACATCACTGAGGTATGTATAACCATATAATAAAAAAATATATTTTTTTTATTTATCCACGCTTAATTACCCACGGTTAATTTGCCTTCTTTCGGTTAAAACAGGTCTCTATTCTAATAAAAAAGAATTTGTTACATGAAACATTATTGTAACATTGCATTTATTTACAATTAAATGTTACGTATTACGTAATACAAAATAAACTATTTGATACAATAAAGAATACTATATAAAGTAAATAATTATTTTCTTGATATCTCAAAGAAATCCATCGAATATTTTTATATTGACACTTTATTGAATCTTGAAACACACAAATAAAAATGATTTTCTGATTCAATGATTCTTGTGTCTTAATGTCTTTTCTTTCTCTTTCTTTTAATGCAGTCAATAAAATATATTTATTAAACTGATCTTTCAAACGATTTATTCATATAAATCCATGCTTATTCGAATAATAATAGGTATTACTCTAACGGATTAGAATAAAACAGACTGCGATTATATATTTAAGTAGTTTTTTTACTATGTAAAGAATTCCTTTGAAGCAAATAATTGATTTTATCCTTTTTATAGTATATATCAGCTATATTTGTATTTATTAGCATATAATGAATGTGTGCCGATGATATCCGATAATTATATATAATATTCTGTCATATACCATATAAAACACGTATGGCAAATAATTTAAAAAAACGTCATGTGTTTCAAGTTAATTTATATGAAACACTGAGTCTAACTCTAATAAACCGACAATTAAAGCTATTGAGTAATATAACAATGCAAAATAACTTTAAAGTTACAACAATTTTTGAATGAAGATATGAACATCATGAAAATATGAACTTCAAACAAATTCAAATGCATTTTTAACAAAAGAATCTCATACCTAATACACCCCAACGTGATACAAAATTTTTAATAAAAAAAGTAAACAAATCATCATTTCTAAAATACAGTCATCATTAGGACAAATTACTGAATGCGGTATTAAGTAAAATGAATGTATTTATCATAAACATTTATAAAAATCACATTTATAATCCTAATACTGATAATTCAACAATATATAATTATTTATGAATTATTAACGGTCATTAATGAAAGAATGAACAATAAATCTCCATTTCGAAACTCAATTTTCCAGGAAATCAAAATTATTTGAGTCATTTAATATTTCTCTACTTTAGACCAATTATTTATTTTCATATAAATGCATATATTCATTATATAGATAGTATAGTCAACAATATATGTGTATTGAGACAATAAGTGCATATCTATATTTATTAAATCAAATATTTCTTCTCTATGCTACAAATTAAATGTATTTCTTAATTTAATTAAAGAATATTTCTTAAGAAAGCACACAAGCAAAATATCAAAGGTTTGCTTATCTATATTTCATTGCATTAATATAATTTACAGTATTCATGTTGGGAGCAAGGATTACTCTGATGTTTTTCGACAATTAATATTTTATATTTTAACAGTTTCAATAAACAATTTATTAGAAGCGTTGGACTAGTTATGCCTCTAAAATATTGCAGAAAAAAAAATTAGCGAAATCCATATTTAATTGAATCATGACTGTATCAAACTAAAAGGAAAAAAATCCCAGTCTTTCATCTTTACTAAGTATTTATAACTTATACAGCTACTATATGCATATTCTTCCCTGAATTAACTGGATAAATTGAATAATATTTTCTTTCCCTACGGATTGTATGTATTTATTTAATATTCATAGAACAAATTATTTGAAATCTAAAATGAGTAATGGTTCTCACGTGATATTTAGATTTGGATTTATTTATTTGTTTTAATTTAAATATAATTGTATATTTTATGCACACTTTGTAATAAATATTCAAATATTTAATTACAATTTCATTATCATTGTTATAAAAGTCTAGACAGAAGAATAATACTTGCGATTATTTAAAATTATACCCAATAAAATAACTTGTTTAATTGTCTAGTTATTGCACACACCGTACACATAATATAAACAATTTCATAATTATTGTTTACGTAAATTATATCGCACAATGTACGATAGGTAGGTATGTAATTTATAATAATATAAAATATTACCAATAATTTATAATTATATATGAATTCTTCTAATTGCCAAATACATATAATTTTGAAGGCAAAAAGTTATATAATTTACCTTCCACCACATACTTGTAATATTTGCAATGTATACATTATTTGTATTTGTATATTTTACTAAAATAATGTGAAACTATCCTTTTTAGTTACTATATTATGTTATGCTCAATATTATGACTAGAACTATACCAGCTAAATATAATGTCAAGTTCACAGTATTTATGTTACTGGTCGTTTTATTATATAAGTGAATAAATATCATGGTAAATGTGGGAATGCGAATATGCTCTATAGGCCGAATGAAGCTATAAGTAAAGGATCTAAGTGGCAAATAGTTAATGTAAATGTGTATATACAAAATTAGAATACATTTAAATGTATAATTTTCCTTGAATAGAATGTGTCTCTAATTCTCTCTAGTAATAATAAAATCTATTCATGATATACCTAGTTAATGGTAATTTGAGATAGTATATGGATTGTTTTCTTCTTTTAAAACATGACTTTACATTATACATGTCAACTCGAAATTGACAATAATCATCTAATAAGATAAGCATGATTTATAATTAGAGACGCCTTAGATTTGTTGTATAAAACCATCTTGCAAATATCTTTATCATCCATTTTCCATCTTACACCGGACTGAAGAAATACAACACAGTATTCCAAGCTGAAGTCCACGCGATACCCTGTTGCGCGGAGGAACTTCTGGAAAGGAACTAGACAGTACAAACAATCTGGATGTTCTCGAATAGCCTAGGCGGCCTTGACTGCCATAGAGCATAACTCCAGATTAGTGGGGAAACAAGGGACTGCCTGAATAAGTTTTCCAGAAGAAACAAACTCCACTTAACCTGGATACCTAGACATTCCGGGTGGAAAGGGAATGAGAGAGCAGATAGACTGGCTAAGAAAGGAACCACACGATGTAATTCTATCAAAAAAACCAGTTGGAATTCCTTACCAAGAAGGGTTAAACTTGCTGAGATCCCACTACGAGAATCAGCAAAGTAGGGAATGGCTGGAGACTCTCGGCTGCCGCACTTCCAAAGCTCTAATGAGACCGGAAATAGGAAGATGGGCAGATGAGTTGAAAACATTCAGCAAGCCTAAGACCAGGATTGCTGTAGAAGTGATAACGGGACACGGCAACCTGCGACAGTAGAGACACAGAATGGGCAAAGAGGAGTCCCCCCCTTTGTACCAGGTGTGACTTACGGGAGGAGGAGACATCGATGCACTTCCTATGCGTGTGTCCTGCAAGATCACCTTATAGGATGACATGGCTGGGCAAGCCGGAATTATTACCGGACGAAATCAGGGATATATGCTGCAGCATATCATCGGGTACAGCTTAGCGGCGGGGTATCCCTCATACCCTGAGGAAGATAATTAGATAAAGTACAGAAGTCAAGGCTAAGTGCAACTTTCCGCACGTAACTACTTTTTCTTATCAAGTAACACTCACTTTATATTGCATGGATACCTAATATTAATGTAAGTAGATGCTACAACACTTCCTTTATACATATCATACATTAAAACCATCATAAAATATATTAACCATTACGATGTTCTAATTTACTTGCAATGTTTACAATTTTGATGCAACCGTCCATTTGCTATCTAAGCGTTTCGGATATATAGGGCGCTAGGATAGCAAATGGACGGCTTTATGAAAATTGTAAACATTGCAAATAAATTTGTACTACTTCTCAAATAAAATCATAATGAATAATAAGTTTTATGATGAGTTTAATACATGATATGTATAAAGGAAATGTCGTAGCATCCACTTACTACTTATATTAATATCTATTACCTAGGTATCTACGTAATGTAAAGTTAAAGTTATTTGAGAATAAAGTGGTGTCGTGAGGAAAAGTTGAAAATTCTTGAAAACTATTCGACCGCAAAAATCTGAAGCCAGATTCGTTTTCAGCGCCCCCGAAAATAAAAGGTTGCCAAAATTTCGTGTGGATTTGAGGCTTTTACTCTAAAGTTATTATTTGCCCTTACAAAGTAATAATTACCCTCATTTATTTAAGAGGAACTTATACTTGTTTCATCATATCCAAAATCAGTTTATATTTGTCAAATATGTAATTCATTAGTGATAAATGCTGTTCTCGTGTCGCACTTTTCCCAGTGTATATTTACAAAATAGTTCAAAGACCTTTATCATATTAAATATTACTTCCTTTCAACAGAAACGTTTTAATAACGAGTCGTAACCGTGCGTGCTTGATTCCACATCCAAATCGTTCCCAGCGACTAGCCACAAACGTACCTACTATTCTCACTGTAGAGTTAAATGTATCGCAGAAGGCCATTTTTCTAAAAGTGCAATGGTACAAAAACGGTATCTTCTCATGGCCAACCGTCTTGGGTAATGTAATCCTCGTCACGGTGCCTCGTTCCCAGTGCAAAAGGTGGAATCTTCTCGGGTTCTCGGCTCCTCGCCGCCGCTCTCGACTTGTCCGTTACAGAATTACACAACCTGCAAATAAATTGTGGTCGGTAAAACGATGGTGGCTCGCCGATAATATGTAAATCTCTCTTTTATAAATATTCATTCGGACGACAGATGCCGCGGCGGTCGCAGCTCAACCGGAATTTCAGTTCCGGTAGGACATGTCTTTGTTTCCCGCTTGGCAGGGGCGCCATAAGGACGATCTGGATTCGAACAGGGCCGGAATCGTCGAAATAGTGCTGGAACGTCGAAGAGAAACATCGATGTCACCGTCACAGACATACTCGTACATCGATGTAGACAGAACATCGTCTAAGATACGTCGAAATATGAGTGACATCGATGTTGAATAATTAATGTATTCTTTATAATACTTTCTAGTTGAAATTAGTAATTATAATAATTATAGTTGGTTTGTGTTTGATTATTTATTATTATTGCCGCTTTAACCTTCCGTCGGGCGCAGCCGATCTATGAGATCCGACAGTCACTTTTTTCTTTGTCCTTTCGTATGTATTACGAATATTAACTCGAATTCTCTCACAGCTTTCTAGCTCCAAACCACTCTTCTCGATATGATGTCGATTTTTTTTAGTGCATTCTCTTTCCTTGTATGGGCCTGGATCTGTTAGATGCATTGCGCCTGATTACATCATTATTATCACTTTTATATTTTGTTAGATTAATTTTATTAAGTAAATTAATAATATTTTTGGGATTTCTACACTTACTTATTCTAGCTCTTCCAAAATTATTCAAAATTAACACATTTTGGTGTTAAATTAGTGGTTTATAATAAATATCGTTACCAATAATGTGACGCTTATTTTTGTTTGGAACATGAAGATTAAAATTATGAAGATGTTTTATAGTTATTTACACTTAAAATAGGCAGTTGGATATGTATGACTTTTCTTTGTAATTCACGTCCAATATTTTTTATATATAACTTTATGACTTTTACATGAAAAAATATGTGGTGTTTTTTCTGCATTCAAAAAGGTTGTTCAATACTAATTTATGTGTGTGTCTTGTCCTTAAAACAGTAAAACTTGTCAATAGTTGGTTCTCCTATAAAATTGTTCCAAATTTATTGTCGTACAACATGAAATGAGTTCCTTTATGTAAATTTAATTATCGCGATTAAAAACTAGTGTGAAATATTTATTATTGTATTGTATTAATTAAAATAAGCGTTTAATTGAGTCTCAACCTCATTAAAAACTAAATTGTGTATGATTTGATATGGGATATCTCAGATGCTTTGCGCCCGAATGTATTTGGATTCGGACTGCGCCCGACGCGACGGAAGGTTAATCATAATATCAATAACAGATATAGAACAAAATCTGAGTTCGGCATTTAAGATACTGCATTTGGAATTTTAGAAGTAATTAAAGAAGTAATTAAATATAACGGGTCTGGTAGAGATATATGACGTTTCTTAAATGAGTATAACAGTTCAGAGGATATATATGAATGAGTATAACGTTATTTTTCACTCTTAAGTCTTGTTCTTTAATGTTTCACATATGATAACAAAATGGCATCTTGTAATGAATGTTTTGAAAAATAAAAAATTACTTTCGTTGAAAAGTAACAGTTTTTGATTGTTGAGAATCGATGTACATCCCTGTCGTATCCTGTAGATTCATAAATTCTCGTTGTTTAGCAATTTATTCCCAAAAGCAAAACCGATTTAGATTATAATCCCAACATTTAATTTATTTTAGTGGTGTCGATGTCAACATATCTCTGATTTACGATTTTTGAAATTAAGTGTTGCAGTTTATTAATTACTTAATATAAAATTATAATCACTCAATATTATAGAAATCATAAAATTAAAAACTTTTTTTTTCTTTGCTTTGTATTCCACGGCTAAATCTAAATACACAAATATATTAATTAACTGCATAGGACAGGAGTAAAGTGAGCAACTGGAAGCGAAGCATCTGAAATTTCTGTTTCTCAAACACCAAACCGAGAATTTATAACAATGCAATAATTAGTAAACTGTAGATGCCCTAAAATTACCCAACGACGTAGGCACACACGTATTTGTCCTTTCTTTGTACGTGAAAAGGCATTCTGCACTGGGTCCGAACCAGAACCGAAAATAATTTCCTAACAGAAGATAGGATTATCTAACATGAAAATTATTGTATTATATTTTATATAATTAAAATACTACTTTCTATCTATTTTCTCAAATAATGTAATTCCTATCATTGCAATCGATTTTACTGTCATATTATGTTGTCTATCTGTTAATAAACCTACACAAATGTATGCTCTAACATCTAATAGTGACCATCGACGTTGATATCGATGTTTAATACCTGTACCATCGATGCCAAAACATCGAATATCGCCAACTAAACATTGATGTTTTAAAACTACTCGATGAACATTGCCCAGCACTACGTCGAAGTAATTCGTCAGCAGTATCAGATCACTACGAAAGGATCTATATAGACTAATGGCGTAAATGGAACAATTCTAATCTAGAATTAATTTAACAAGAAAAACCACAAACGAAACATTTCACATTTAAATTCCTTACATAGAAACTAATGTTTATGTGCTAACTATGGATTCCTTCAATACCATACTAACGGGTGTGTTTTTTTTTAGAAGTATAGAAATTTAAAATGAAATAAAACATAAAAATCGTGGTAAATGCCATTAGTATTAGATTTATTAGAAAGCTAGTTTTATTGTTTAAAAATGATTTGGGGCATATGGCCACCGCGGCTGGTTCGAACATGACGCAATCTGGACGTCCAATTGTCGACCACTTTTTCCAGTATCTGTTGCCGTATATCGGCAATGACGCGAAGAATGTTGACTTCTAAGTTGTCCATCGTCTGCGATTTATTGGCGTAGACTAGCGACTTCACATATCCCCACAGAAAATAGTCTAGCGGCTTTAGATCGCAAGATCTTGGAGGCCAATTCACAGGTCCATTACGCGAAATTATGCGTTCGTGGAATGTTTCTTGCAATAAATTGATTGTGGCGTGGTGGCATGTTGCGCCATCTTGTTGAAACCAAAACTCTTCCACATTGATGCCATTCAATTGGGAAACGAAAAATTAATCATGAATCTGTAGCACTCTCCATTGACTGTAATGTTCTCGCCGACATCATTTCTAAATAAATATGGACTAATGATGCCGTCAGCCCATAAGGCACACCAAACAATAACTCTTTGTGGATGTAAAGATGTCTCAATAATGCTCCTCAATACTACGCTCCACAACAACAACGATTTCTTCAGTGTGCACTGTAAGACATTTCTGAGAATGCACATTATCAATTAGAGTGTGCTTGATACGAAAACGATCCATAGTTTTTCGTATTACTTGCTCGGATGGTCCATTATGTCGACCGTAAAATGGACGCAATGCACGATAATTTTCGCGAACTGAGCCACGATTTTCGAAGTAAATTTGGACAATTTACAAGCGTTGTTCTGGTGTAAGCCTATTCATGGTGAAATGGCATATCAAACTGAACACAAATGAGCTGTAAGCTGTCAAAGTGGCTATCACTGGAAAGAGTGTTGCCAATTCGAAAAACAAACCTCTAAAAAAACACTGATTATTGAAGACTTGGGCATTCCATATTTTGATTTGAGTAAATTATGAATAACAATTCTAGAAACAGTATAAATTTAGTAGTACTAGTTATTTTAGGTGATATGAAAATTTAGTAACTAATGGATTTTCTTATGAAAGAAAAATTATTATAATGGCATCGTTTGTTATTTTCAGTTGGAGATATTTAAAGCAGTCAAAAACATTCCAATTGCCGAAACAATATTTCAAATGTTTGTACATTACATGTTCCAGGAAAATAATTACAAATCTTACGAGTTAAGTCAATTTACGTAAAATCAATCAAAAGTAGGTACAAAATCATTAATTTTGTACCTACTATTAGTTATATAGGGTGTCTCATTTGGAAGAATAAAATTTGAATTGCACGCCATTTGTGTTCTGTCAAAGATAGGACGTCAATATTTAACGACTATCATCTATAAAGCATATGACGTAAACATGCCACGATTAACAGCTCAACGAATAGTTTGTGTACAACTGTTTTATGAAAGTGAGTGATCATTTACAGTTGCATTAAGAAAAATTCCGCCTACAAAAGAAGCGCCTACAAAATTAACAATCCATAAGTTAATGAGGAAATTTGAAAAGACAGATTGTGTTATTGATAAAGCAACACCAATATGTCCTCGTCGTGGTCCATCAGATGAATATATTGCTGCAGTGAGAGAAAATGTACGGGAGTATCCAAAAATCAGCATCACCTTTCTTCTCTAACACCCAATTAACAAATGTACAACGTTGTAAATGGCCTGTAACTTAATTGTTGTGTCAACTGAATTCTGTATGCTGGCAGATGCAGAATTCTTTAAGATATTTTGACAGATTCGATTATTCACGGTGTCGCATCGAATCGATGTGTTTAGATCCTCCCGTACACTGCTTCGTTTATTTTCTCTGAATATTCTTCCTGGCTAATCAGATGCGTTTGGATGTTTGATAAGTAATTTCATAATGAGGAGATTTATGGTAGTCCTTACTGAAAATAATTAATAATTTAAACAGTGTTAATGTTGTAGTACCGGTGTATCCACCAACACAAAAATTGTAAGTACCCAAATATTAAATTAATTATTTAGTAATAATTCTTGGGGTTTAGTTCTCGCTGCAAATAAAAAAACGGTAATATTGTTAGTAAAGGTTATAGAGCATTATTATTAAATAGTGCAAAGGCGGTGAAAAAGAACTGACAGATACAAAGTAATATGCATTTATATTACCTTATTTACTTCATCGTCGCAAAACTCAAATAGGTTAGGTACATATCCATAACATCTCTTCGATGAAATCATCTAGCGACTCATAAGATTCAATACATTATTCGCAATCAAGGATAATCTGGGGTATGAAAGACCACATCAAGATAATCAAAACTTGATTTTGATCCGTACTTTACTTTAAAAAAAATTAAATATATTGTTGATAATTGATAAGTAGACTCAAACTTTGTTCAATGAAATTATGTGACATAGTTATATAAAGGGTATTTACATAGAAATAAGAATTAAAAAAATAAGTATTTATTCGGACAAACATATATTTGTTTTCTGAAATAATTATTCATGCTAATGTATGAATTATTCTTCTCTTATTTCAAGGCATATTCTTTTCAGTTGCTTCAATAATTGAATAAAAAATATACCTTACATATTGCCAAATATAGGCAATAATTGCTTTAAACAGAGGCAAGATGTTAAATCGAGATTACAAGATTCTTGTTAATTCAAGTGATTATTCATTTGCTGAAATATTTCAACAAAACGTATTCCTTAGAATACGCGTATTTGCTGGCTATTGAAAAACTTCATAGAGCCAATAGAAGAATCAAACAATTATTTTTCTCTGTGTAGAATTTGTAAGTCTGGTTTAAAAATGAGAAAAATATTCTATACAATGTCTTAGACATTATACTTTGGTTTAGATTTTTAAAAATGGACTACTCATTTCAAGAATTATCAGATATGCATTTTATTTATGGCCTTGCCAGCGGAAGTACTGTGTTAGCTGTACATCTGTGTGTTGAACGCTTTCCAGCTCGGCGTATTCCAAATAGGAAGACTTTTCCGAGAATTCATGTGCGCTTACGTGAAACCGGCTCGTTAAAGCCTTGCACCTCCAGCGGAAGACCTCAAAATGTAAGGAAAGTACAATTTGAGGAACTGATCCTTCAGACGGTCGAGGCGAATCCTATATCAAGTACTAGAAGAATTGGAATAATGGAGAGAGTAAGTCATATGACTGTCCAACATCCTGCATGATAATTTGTTATACCTATACCATCTACAAAGAGTACAGGCACTTTCCGCCGAGGATTATGCTAAATGTCAAGTACTAAATCTAAGACGTGGTAGATTTAGTACTTGACTTTTAAATAACTGTAATCAGAACTTATTATTCCACTCATCCATTTTATTTACCGACGAAGCTAGATTTACAAGGGATGGTATAGTAAATTTCCACAATAACCATCTGTGGGCTGATGAAAATCCGCATGGAATAATACAATCCCGGCACCAGCAACGACTTTCAATTAATGTTTGGGCTGGAATAATTAAAGATTTTTTGATTGGTCCCATAGTACTACCAAACAGACTAGACGGCTTATCGTATCTGGATTTTCTTCAAAACAGATAACAACCTTTATTAGAAGAAGTCCCAATTGAAACACGCCAGAACATGTGGTTTATGCATGATGGCGCCCCAGCTCACTTTAGGCGAGAAGTGAGAGAATACCTTAATGAAACGTTCCGGAATAAATGGATAGGTCGTGGAGGGCCAAGAGTGTGGCCTCCTCGTCTCCCGATCTTAATCCATTAGACTATTATTTGCGGGGGCACTTAAAAAACATAGTTTATTCCGTTCCCATTCCTGATTTGCAGACTCTTCGTCAAAGAGTTGAAATGGGCTGTCAGCAAATTCGAGAGAAGCCTGGTATTTTTGGACGAGTAAGAGAATCCATGAGAAAACGCATTGAAAAGTGTATTGAGTTTGGGGGGCAACCTTTTCAGCACTTTTTGTAATCATTTTTGTTGCTTATTACTTCCTATTAGTCAACAAATTCTTTAAATTCCAAAGTCACAAGTATTGTTTATTATTGTTAAAATAATATGAAATTCTAATTTGCATTTTCAATGCAAAAGTCTTTTTTTAATGCTTATTCGACCATTTTCGGTGTCTGAGTTAAAGCATACTTCATAATGTTTTTATTTCTATCATTTTCCTATGTTAGCAGTGAGAAAAATTTGTATTTACAAAAGTTCTAATTACGGGAAAATAACAAGAGATACAAATAAAATGCAAGAAGGTAATTTTGTTTAAAATATAAAGAGAATTATAAATGAATATTAAAAAAACGTTTTTACTAGTGGCGAACCATAATTTTCTTGGGAAAACCTTACGGTACAATGCATGCGCACGCCACTGAGTAACTTACGAAGTCAACATTTTTTCTGTTACTAGAGCATTATCAAATTAAGCTACGGCTAATATTTCTTTCCATTATCTTCTAATGTTCGAAAGTTATTAGAGAAAAACTAAATTTTTTCAAATTTTTTATCGCCCTGTAACTTGAAAACGAAAACCCGCAGAGCATAACTTCATATGAAAAAAAATCTTTTTTTTTTACTGCAAAATTCACCGTTTAATTTATATATATATATATATATATATATATATATATATATATATATATATATATATATATATATATATATATATATATATATATATATATATATATATATATTTAAAATATTTAAAAACTAAGGAAATCCCCATTTCAGGGCCATTGTTACCTATATAAGTATATTCAAAAATAAAAAACATCGCAAAACAACAAACCTGTTTTTAAGAAATTTATTGAAATAATTTTTTATATTCAAAGATTTATCAGCGTCAATACAGGCGGTAGACATCTGCTTGAATGGTAATGAGTACTGCATTTTTTTATTTATTATGATGGGTTTCTTTGAATTCGATACATTAAAAGTAACGCTACGTAATTTGGCTATAAATAGAGTTTTTGTTTACTGTTTATAATTATTTATAAATGCAATTTTATTTTATATCATGGAAATATTGGATATATTAACTGCCAATTTCTTCTGATAATCACCAAAATAATATAATGAGAAATAACCAACAATATACAATAAATTACATAGTATAAATAACATTACTTTTTTTTTAAACCTCAACGAGTTCATAATACATATCGTCTACATAATACATCAATATTGAGCATTTATTGGCGATTAAATGAAATCGTACCATTAGGTGTAACGTTGATGATATAGCTAGTAAATATTTCAAAATAGTAGTAGTCCATCCCTGCCTCTACTGTCAATATAACCAACAAATTAAATATGTATCAGTAGTCGGATCTGACAATAACTATACATACCCGCACTTTATCCATCTAATATCTATGCGCAACCGATGTTACGCACCATATTTCTTAATTATAATTTTTTTGTCACTGAACAAAAAACTCGATTACCGCAACATGCATTTTCTTTATCGTGCGTTCCGGTTTTGGAGATCCTTATCTGACTAATGCAATAACTACGTGAATGAAAAGTATGGAAAAAAGCGAAGATGGCACCGCCATCCTCGGCTATTTAAACACAAAATATTTGTAATTTCTTATAAAAAAATTGCGTACTTTATATAGGAGGTTTATTGCGGAGGAGAGAATATTACTTTGTTGCGTTTTATTACGTATGTTGAAAAATTCTAAACATATCGATTTCACTTGATAAAGTAACCACATTTTACATCAGTCGACCTCAGTTCCACACTATTGGAAATCTGCCGTGATAAAACTTTGTCACTTTTAATGGTGTAAAATTTCACTATTTCTGGTATAAAACTTAATACCAGTGTAGTTGTTTACGTTTACACCAGTATTATTGTAAATTTTTATACATTTTTGCTTTATATCTGAAATGTATAATACTTACGTTTATATTTCATATTTGTATTTATATTGGTTTTATAACTAATATAAATACCATAATATACTACACTTTACTTTTGCGTGTGGTAGATTATAATCCCTCTGTGGTAACTATTCTAGAGTACGCATCCACGTAGCCTTCACGTTGACACTGTTGAAACGTGAGGCAATGTTAAGCTGTTCGTTACTTCTGATTGACCAAGTTATGCCCAATTGCCGTTATGTATCTCAAGGTGAAAAGAAAAAGAAAAATCAATTTTGTTGGCGAAATTTATTAATTTTTTTGTCAAGATAATCATGTCAAGAATCGCTGGATGATTTCATCAAACTGATATTATGTATACGTACCTGATTTATTTGTGTTTTGGAACGTTGAGGTAAACAAGGTAATGTGAATGCATATTTTGTATCTAACGGGTGTCCAGAAAGGGTAGGGGGTATTTGTAGATTCAATAAAAAAAACTAGAAGTCAGAAAAAATAAATTTTTTTGTTAATTTTTAGACAAGGTTTTGGAAAATTAAGATTATGTTCTCCAAATGTTGACCCTCACGCTGCTGGCACTCCTCTAACCGTAAACGGAAATTAGCCACCACGCGTCTACACATCTCTCTGGAAACGGCGGCCATTTCGGTGCGAATGTTGTGCTTCAATTGCACTAAAGTTCGTGGTTTGTTTACATACACTTTCTCTTTAAGGTATCCCCATAAGAAATAATGAAGAGGTGTAAGATCGGGGCTTCTCGGAGGCCAGTTGATGGTGTCTCGACGAGAGATCACTTTTCCTGGAAAAAGTTCATTGACAACCGCAAGCGATTGGTTTGAGGTGTGGCAAGTGGCCCCATCTTGTTGAAACCATGTTTTCACATTAAATCCTTCAAACTCCTGCAGTTGTGGAACCAAAAAGTTTCTTAACATATCGCAATACCGTTCACTGTTTACCGTAAGTGCTCGCCCTCGCCGGTCTTCAAGAAAATAAGGCCCAATGATGCCTTCAGCAGACATGGCAGCCCACACAACAACTTTTGGATAATGTAGTGGTTGTTCATGTTTCTGTCTTGGATTTTCGTTGGCCCAGTAGCGGCAGTTCTGTTTATTTACGTGAAAGTTCGCTTCATCACTAAACAAAATGTTTTCAAATGTTTTTCAACATTTGGAGAACATAATCTTTAGTACTTAATTTTCCAAAACCTTGTCTAAAAATTAACAAAAAAATTAATTTTTTCTGACTTCTAGTTTTTTTTATTGAATCTACAAATACCCCCTACCCTTTCTGGATACTCGTTATAAGTTTTAAACGCATCTGTTCAAACATTATTTATATGATCAGTAAATTTACTTATCGTATGGAAATGTGATTTTCAAAAATAGTTCGAACCTATCTGCAAAATAACAATTTCTCGCAAGAAATAAGATCAGAAAGATAACTGATGAATAATAGGAATACGAGAGATCCTAAATTAAAACCTTGGGGCACGAATGAAGATGAAGAAAAATATGTACAAAAAGTTTGGATATTTCACAACAAATTATATGTTCGTTAGATAAGATACGATCAATTTGACCTTCATTGTATATTGACAAATATCCATCAAATATCGATGCTCTAATACCTTAATTTCCAGTTACACTTGTCATATCTTGTCAGGTCAAGCTGTTTCAATTTGGTATATTTTTAAGTTAAGATCAACTGATGTTTTTATTTTCAGTTGTCTATCTATAAAGAGTATCCAGTCAGATTCCCTACCAGTTTATCTAAAATTATCTTATTTGCAGTTATAATTTTTGAAAAGAAAATATCAATTCTTAAATATTTTTTTCATAATTACAATCTCAGTTTGTGTGAAATAGATAATAATATATAGAATAATAATATAAGATTAGATTATATTAACTGATTAATATTAACAATGTAGAATGAATGTGAACATTGAATAAAGGTTTTTAAAATCAAACGATTAAATAAAATTGCAGCGCAAAAGAATTCTAGGCTGTAAACGTTCTCTCAGTAATTTTGTATTTTCTTCTGAAATATGTTAATGAATTTAGTTGGGCTCGACAACAAAATAATTTCCCCGGCTTTATGAAGACGAACTGCTCCTGATCCATCGCTGAAAAACCGCTGAGCAAGATAGATGACCTTCCTTGTCATAAATTTGCCTAAAGAAATCTCGGGAGAGTTTCATGTTTGTTTTGCCACATATTTCCCTCCTCTATTTTATGTTGCTGGTTCATTTTCCAGACACGCCGTTCATCTTGGGTCTCTAGAAGAAAAATGCGATCTTAAATTATGCTAAAATTTTAAGTTCTCTCTCGAGGAGGTGATAGAAGTTAAAAGTGATGGATAACTTTAGGTCAGTTAACGGCATTCACGAGAATGTTTGGAATACAGGTACGTCATGTAGATGCAGATAATATAGTTAGAAAATGAATATAAAAAATTATTTTGTAAAGAATCTTTAAGTAAATAAAATATATGTGAACCTAAGACACTTTGAAAGCTTTGACAAGCATATGATATTTAAAAAAAAATTGCTTGAAATACTAAATGGCATTTTAAATAAAATTTTTCAAAAACTATCATAAAATGTTGTTTCCTAAACGTCAAAGAGACACTAGTTAACTGGTACTTCTTTGCATGATTAAGCTTTTTTAATTTGCAATATTTATTGCCAAGACAGTAGATTATGTTCACTGGTTGCTAAATTAATACATCGATAAGGTAATTTATGATTTGTGTAATGACTCTTTGCGTGTGCGTCACAGGTAACAATCGTATGAATCAATCAACTGACATTTCTGAACAGTGCCGTGCCGAAAACATATTTTAGGATAACAGTTAGTACAATACAAATCTGTCAACCTATGACAGAGTAATGAAAAGGTTCTCCGCAAAAACATTCAATGGAAGTGATTTTTTCATCAAAATAAATGAAATAAATTCAACAAAAATCAAAATATATACTTTGTATTTTCATATTTATATTAATATGAATATCCAAGTCATATTCATTATAGTCATTTCATTCTGTTAAACATAACAGCTGGAATAGTTTATCAACAGGAGTTATCACAGTTCGTTCTTTAATTTTTTCACATCTTTTAGATATTATTATTGTATTTCTTGCCCATCTATTGGCAAAACTATCAGACATTACGTCATATGTGACCTTTACATATTTATTGCATGTAATTCCTCTTACATTTTTAATATATGTTGCTCCTGGTATAAAAAATGACACCTTATCTTTACTGCAGAAACTAAAAGCATAATTTCATTAATTCCTAGTATAAGGAAAATCCCAATGATAGTACTACTAATATACAGTGTAATGAGATATTTCTATTATTTTCCCCTGAGTAGAAGAAATTGTTAATTAATTTAAATTGAGTTATCTTCTTGGTCGACAGAGAGTTCCGCCATTTTAAGACCAAGAGTATAACTATAAAATAATTTTTTATTGTCTACATTTTAAGAGAACGTATGGAAAATGTGTTACATTATTTCTCGATTGCATAAAATGTGTATTTGAAAATTTAAACACCCTACAGTTTTCATACTATCTACTACCATATTATAAATACTGGAAAGCAAGACGTGTTTTCGAATATATAGAGAATGTAGAAAATTTTGTAGTATAAATGTTCCTCAATGTATATTGACATTTTAATAATGCACTGACTGGTAAGCGCCATTTCCACGAAAAAAACACGTCTACCAACCGAGCTTCCCGCATTCAGATTAATCCGCATCCCAATTAAAAATAATTCCTCCGCATCCATTGCACAACGGCACACTGTTTCCAGAACAAAAGCCTAATGGCTGCGTGGCGCAGCTCCAAGTATGAAGTCGTTGTCTGTCTTCATGTAAGTACTTGTTAATTACGGAACTGTATAAGGTTAAAAAACAGAAACGACCAGCAAAGTCATAGACCGTAGAGTAATGCCACTGTAATTATAAACCTGAGGGTTTCTTAATTGCCGTGACAGAAAGTGTCTTGTTCTACTTTGGAGATTTTTCTGATAAAAATGTAGAGGCATTAGTTGTTTAAGACAACGTAATTTATCTTTGTTTAAGGTTTTTTTTTTATTAATTACCATCGAGTCTCTGCGCTCTGAATGTTTTTAGTTGTTAGCGGTTCTGTGTAGAATTAAATAATTTATTATGTACAACTGTTCTACACTGACAAATAATTAGAACAGGATTCTCACCTTTATTTATTTTGCGCCATTTAGAAGTATCTCAACTTTTAACTTTTTTTCTATGGTCTCTTTTCATTTAGCGTAATTCTGTTTGTCTATGTATCTATATAAAATCATTGTAAATATAACAAAGCATAAACATCAGGTTTTTTCTTTTTCATATAAAGGTCCTTAGTATGAAATGTCTCATTTGGAGCTATAGCATGTGATTTATGAATAACACTAATGATATTTCACAAAGTGAGGTTTTTTACTCTTCAACATAAAATGGAGAGGATATGGTTACAAATGGAATAGAATCAGTGACTCATCTGGTATTATGTCATTCGTTTAGCAAAATTGTCCATAACACGGGCTCTATTTCCCGAATAACACGTTGAATGTTTACTTTGAAGTCATTGAAAGTTTTTGGGTGGCATACCCTTTCACTTGACATAAACCCAAAGAAAAAAGTTCAGTGGTGTTAAATCGCATGATCTTGCAAACCGTTTGATGTCAGCATTCGCAGCAAGCGAGACAGCACGATCAGGAAATATGATATGTAAAAGAGTTACTGCCGCACATGCTTTATGACACGTTACACCGTCCTGCTGAAACTGCATGTTGTTCAAGCCCAAATCATCAATTGGGTGAAAAAAATAAATTGTTTAACATGTTACGATAGCTTTCCTCATTTACTATGATAGCATTACCAACATCGTTTTCATAGAATTTAAACAAGTAAAATGGTTTTGACGCCTTCTCGAAGTCGATATCGAAGTATCAAAAGACGACATCGCCATGGACGCATTGTTCTGCGTTCCGCCAATGTAACATCTAATTGGCTACGTTCATGTTACGATTAATATAGCTAATCAAAGCACGGTATTTACCTAGATCACTATAAAGATTAGAAGAATTTAAACATTTTGTCTAAATGTTGCATTTATATGATCCAATTTTTGTATCAACGTAGTAATTACAAAATAATGTTAACTAATTAGACATCCACTAATTAGATATCCTAACACCTATTTTTGTATGTATCAGAATATTACGTTATGTACCTATAGCAATGTGAATCTAGCTACGTGGAAGACATCACCAATCAACTGAAGCATATATTTTTGGATCCAACTTTAGTTTTATTTGATTATCAGTAACTGTACTGAATTCTATCTAGTTCCTAGTTTAAGTATCTACTTTTTATTGCTTTTAATGTAACATTTTTTAATTAGTATTATTTAATGGTGGTAATGAAATGACAATCTCATTTTATGTTTTAAGGTTTGAATTCAGTTGACCTGCCTTACCCGGAAAAACGAGTGGCAAGAGGAAAAAACGTAACTTTTCATCAAATCTACATTGTTCCAGAAAACCACCAGTTTTTATAAAATCCGAGGGAAAGAGCTTAGAAAATAGTAGTAAAAGGAAAACACGCCGAAAGAAAAAAAATGGATAACAATGGATTCAATTAATCCACCACTCCAAAATGCGCTCCAAACCGTGCATATACCTATGTGGATGCATTTCTTTTTCGTAAACCGCATGTGCATTTTCGTCACTTAAAATTCGACAATTTTGTTTGCTGACGTATCCGTCGAGATGAAAATGTACTTCATCGCTGAAAAAACTTTTGTTTGCAAAGATCAATATCACCTTCTTTTTTTTTTCTAACACCAAATTAACAAATGTACGACGTCGTAAATGTTCTGTAACTTTTAATTATTGTGTCAATTGTATTTTGGGCTCGCGCAATTCGAATCTTATAATTCCAACTGAGACACCCTATATAAACCCTAAAAAGTATTTCAATCATCTTGGTGTTCTTTTTAATGGTTAAAATTTGGTAAAGTGATTGATGTGATACTTTTAAAACCCTTGGAATTCCAGAAAAACAATGCAGTTAACATAAATAGATCCGAAATATTACCATTATCCAACAACGTAGTATTAATACGCTATAAATTTATTTTGTTTTATGGTTTTTAAAATTATCTTCAGTCTATTCTTAAAACGATAAGCCCGTTTATATATTGTTGAAGTCAGACTCATTTAAATTAAAAAATAACTTTAACCACAACTTACGGAAATTTTGGTAAGGTAATCATTTTGATTTTAAACTATCGTATATTTCACGTATGACGTCAACGGCAATTTTTTTAGCTTTCCTAACATTTCTGGTATGTTCAGAATTGAAGTTGACAAATATGCACAACTCACTGGAAATAATTAATGACTAAAGCGTCTATGGTGGCGAGCCGCAACAGAGTCGAACTAAGGTTACTATTATTATTGTACATAGCAATAGTTCACAGAAAATACATCATAGTACAATAATGAATAATAGTGGATACTCGAATAATCAGAAAAATGGATCAAGAAATGTACAAATAATAAATCCAACACATGTGTCAATCGATCTCGGATTTTGACTCACATGGAAAAACCTGTGCCCGTACTTTTCTAAGCTTTCTACAGTAAACCTCGACCTATCACTTAACAGTAGTTGAAACAATGAAAAAATGCCTTCAACTTCTACTGTCACCAAAGGACAATATAAATAATTAGCTACATATAGACTATATTTTAGTAAAGTAGGAAATAATTTGACATGTACCATTTAGAAATCAACTACAATATGTATTCCAAACAGCTGTATATAAGATTTATCGTAAGTATATCTTGCAGCTTTTTTTAATGACTGTACTGACTTCACGTATGTTGTGATTATTTATTTATCTATCGTCTAGTATCATAACCTGTTCTTCTATCGAAAAACCATATGTTTCCAGTTTCTTTATTGCAATAAATAAGATGAGATGATTACTATTAAAAGTTTAAAGTTTGGACACACAGAAAGTGGACTTCCTTCCCCAGAAAACCTACAGGCAGGCTTGAGTAGGGGAAGGTTAGTATATAGACGCTGTCAAACACCTATCCCTGAGGGATGTGCGAAGTTCCCTCTGGTGAGAATCGAACTCACGCTGACAATGTGCCCAGTATTTGTCCCAGTTACCACCCTGTTACCAAATACTAAGTCATCCCCACCGCGGCATGAGAACGAGACCATGTGTCACCCATCCAAGTCGTAACAGAACATTTCGTTGCTTGACTTCGAATAGGGCAGGTCCGACAATGAACGGAGTACGCTGCCTCATCCCTAGTAATTTTCATTAATTTATATTAATTTATAGTTCTACACTGTATGTATGGCATTATTTTCGTTGGAATCAAACATAAAGATAACACGTTTTAGTTCCTCAAAATTCTTATTATAATAAGCTACAGCTTTTGACCCAGTAACCCATATTGGGACAAGTGCTTCAGTAAGGCATGTCTGGCAGAGCTTCTCTAAACATGTCTCTTCGAGTAGGCGCTTTTACATTTTTTTTCACATTCGCTATTACCTCGTGAAATAAAGGGAAACCATATCTTATGGTCTCTGGTATTCGGTTAAGTGCATGAGCTGCGCATGTAAACTGTATCATATTTAGAAAAGCTTCAGTTAAAATATTTCCTGATATTCGCATGTATGCACCTACGTCCGTTAGCATTACTAATACTTTCTGAGGATTGTCTTGATCTGGCCATACTTAGTGAAAGCGCCAAAGCACAAAATCAAATTTGTTTGTGATTGGTTCTATCTAATATCTTAGAAGGCACTAAATAGTCATTACCACTGTTAGGTTTTAAGGCACCAATTGAAAAATGTATGACTGAACATCCGCATGCCTCAGTTGCTTAGTCTATAGTAATAGTCTACTAATGTATTATCCCCAACGTGATTCCGAAGTTTTACACTGCGTCCTCGTATATTTGGTCAATATATCTGTTTCTTAGTGTAGTTGGATTAGAGAGTTTTCAGCCTATATATTTTTCTGGCGTAGTTTGGGGCTCTTCAGTTTATATGATAGCATACCACTTACCGAAAAGTCTACCGTGAGGTTATAGAAAAATATAATAGTCTCCATTATAATAAATATAATAATCCATCATAATCGTTAGACGAAACATTGCTTTTCACATCTATTGTTACATTTTTAGACGCATTAATAATTTGTTCATGTGCATTACAATATAGATCATTTAACAGGCCTCTATGTAATATGCGGTGGTAATGTCGTTTCTATAGAAACGGACATCGGCAGCCTACCGATTGTTAGTACGTCTCTGTTACAGCTCACCAGAATAGACGATTTATTAGTGTCTTCATGTCCTAAATACTTGGGCATAATGGCATTAAGGGATATCTAATTGCAGATGACCTTGCCAAATTAGGGACCAGGGAAAACCTCTATGGACCAGAACCTGCAGTGGGAGTAAGTCGGAATCTGATCAGAGACCGCATCAATAGCTGGGCAAGAGACCAGCACAATAAAAGATGAAGAGGAGTAATGGGTTGTCGAATAACCAAACTCTTCATCGAGTACTCAGAGATTGAGAAATGGGCTCAAGAATTCACTAAATTGAACAGGCACAAAGCCAGAACCCTGGTGGGAATCATAACGGGCCACCATAGTACCCTGAATGCATATAAGCACAAGCTGAGGCTGACTGACAGTCCGGCCTGCAGATACTGTAAAGAAGACGAGGAAACCTCGATTCATCTTCTTTACACCTGCCCCGCACTGGAGGAGAAGAGGTACCTTATATTAGGGACCCCTGTTATCCTCCAAAAGGAGGCGAGGGTTAAGGCGGGGGACGTGCCTAAATTGCTTCTTTTATGGGATAGCATTTTTAGATAATGACCCGGATAAGAGGGGATCGCCAAGGGACTACCAATGCGATCAGTGGCTGATGAGGCCCAAACCTATATAATATAATAATAATATCGAATTAATTGTATAATAAGGTGTTATTAATGGTGCATGGTTCTTTAGCAAATTAGTAGGCAATACACGAAATAACAATATTGTTTTTCATAATATGCCTTTGCTGTTCCAAATTAAGATATTAATTTCCTAAAATATAATTATTGAATATTTCCAAAATCACATGCTCTTCATATCTTACATTGTTATTATTATTATTACTGAAATCATATATATGGAAGTAAGAAAATAGAAGCTCATCTATTCAAAAATAAAGAGCCGATACCTATCTACCTTATAGACCTCAATATTTCCCATCTGGCGAAAGAAACAAGAAGTCCTCATAGAAGAACCTGCTAAGTAGCCTAATTTTACTTGTAAATGCCATTACATGCCCGCCTAAAGCGAAAGCGGCTTAGGATTATGCAAATTTCGAATAACTTTTCTTTTAATACTTTACACTTCGGAAGTGAGAGAGAATCGTGCAAAATACAGAGTTATTTCCATTGAAAATTTGTATAAACACAAACAGTCACTTCAGTATCGAGCTGACTGCCATAAAATATTGATAGTACCAGGAGGAACCAAACATTCGAAAATATGCTGTAATTCTAAAATCCCTCATAAAAAAAAATTATTATTCTATCATGTTCGTCTGAATTTTTCTGATCCCAAAATGATAACTCATAAATAACAAATACTGGTAGCAATTATTTAGCGCCTATTAATTTACTTGGAATGTCTCACTTGGCAAAATATGTCACTTTGAGAAGAGACGTTACTTTAAAATATAAAATTACTATAAGATCTGGTAGTTCATTCTAGTAATTATATCTGGGAATACTTTGGAACTTATAGACTTATATTTCATAACCTAACCAATAATGTCTCTGCAAGTATTCAAAAAACTTATATATATATATATATATATATATATATATATATATATATATATATATATATATATATATATATATATATATAACTTTTTCTTATTGGTTCCCAATCCCAAATATTTTACAATCTATTTACAACTCTAATGGAGAAGACATTAAGTAATAATTCTGTACATACAGTTGGCATGTGGGTAATCCTCCAATGAGAAATTGCCTTTTTATATTTAGTCATGATGACTATACCTGTCAAGGGTCACTAATCAGACACTTTCACAATAAGTCAATGGGCAGTCTGCATTTTAATGTCTGGTGATTCTAATCGGTGTCATAAGGTAGTCAGTCTCCCTTTATATCATCTGGCGCACTTACGTGTTTCTTCTTTAACATATAGTATTTGGGAGTCTCTGCGTATTGCTTGGTTTATGGTAAACCAATGGGCGTTTAGTACAGATCTTAGAGTTTTCGATTGATAAATTGTATTATTTCGATACTTAAGGAGAAGGCTGCTCCTCATAGTTCAATCCCATATGTCCATATGGATTTAATTATACGAGTATATTAGAAGTTTGTTATTTACTGGAAGTTAGGATATTCTATTCAGCATCCAATATAATTGTCTTAACCTAATGCCAAGTTGCTTTATTTTTGTATATATCTGTTTGTATAAGTCAGTTTTTAATCAAGATGCATTCTAAGATACTTAGCCCCTTCCTTTTGTGGGACTTGTTGTTCAAAGGTACAAGGGACATGAACCCTTGCGCGTTGTGAACATTAGAGCACAGATTTGTCCTCGTTGATTTTAATTTTCCATTTCTTTATCCATTTTTGTATGTTATCTAGATTTTCCTGCAAGATGTCAGAATCTATGGTTACCCTTTTGACCTGTGCTACTATTTCCGTATCAACAGCCTGTTGGTGACTGTTGTTACACTAAGAATGTATAAGTAAATCTGCTGTATATAATAAGCACAGCTTGACAATATTAGGAACAAGTCTCAAAACTACAATATCGGAATACCCCCGAAGTACGCAGTAAATAGCCTGGTCTTTACCCAGTCGCATTAAGATTTTTACAGAGCGAATGTATGAATCGAGTACGTATGAATGTACACAGAGTTCGATCTGGCCGCGTGTAAACTGTATCTTTTTTCCTCCGAATGCCACCTCAGTCTTTCTTCTACGCATACATAGAGAATCTCACACATTTTTCTATTCTTGACAGGCTGTATATGATTAGACCTAAAGCGCTTTCTTTCGGTACAACAACTTGTATGGGTTGAAGATCAGTATAGTCGTTTTCAAATTTCACTGTTCTCAATTGACAATTTCAAGGTTCTGTTTTCCAGATTAAGTTTCAGTATTAGATAATAATTGATCGGAAGTTTACATTTTAACTTATATAGTAGGCCTGCGTGCCAGACTTTTTCGAAAGTTTGTTTAACATCCATAAATATTGCTGAACAGTACCTTTTATAGTACATGTGTTCTTAAATTCTGTTAACTATTTTATGTATTTATGTTGTCAAGTATTGCTGTCGGAATCCAAACTGATGTATTGGAATCAGCATACGAGCTGAAACTTGTTGCAGCTTATTTAAGATAGAGGTAAGTTTGCTCAGTAATATTTTCTTCGAAAATTTTCTATTAAATATATGAATTCATTCACTTTACATTAATTATTAGTCATAATAATTATTAGGCAAATGAATTAATTTTAAACATATTATAAAGTACTATTAAATAATTATATTATTAATTACATTTTCTCATGGTAATAATACTCTACATTGTAGATTTTATAATATTGAAAGTTAGTTAAATCATTAACAATTAAATCGGTACTTTATAACTGATTAGTAATAATTACATCAGTCTTGTATAATTTATTAGATATAAAAGAGCTTTACTAACAATTGAATTACATCGCTGTGAAATAAACATCGCTTAAAACAACAACTTATTAATTATAAAATTAATTCTTCTTTTAATTTATGTTTTGTATTATAACATTTTACCCTACTTGTAAAGATATATCCCGCTTTTAAAGCTCAGTACGGTAAGACATGAGCTTTTCTAATGGGCATTTCTATAAGAACTGTCATCTATAAGACTCGATACGGTAAGAACGTACCCATCTAAAAGTTCATTTCGGAAATGCGCGAGGACGATCCCTTTCTAGAAACAAACAGTGGCGGTAAACAACATCTAATCGCATATTCAAAAAGGGGAATGAGTTGTCCGAACCTTTTTGCGAAAGTAGATATGTTGTACGTCTCAATGGGATTGCCAGTTTGCTGTAAATATTTGTCTTATAAGGCGGAATTTAAAACACATTGCAGTATTATAAACAGCGCGCATAAATGTTTTTTAATGAATTCGCTGGCCACTTCTCGAGGGGGACTTAGAAATAAATTTAGCAGCGTGTTAAAGCCCTCAAAGAAGTGCAGGACTCGTTTTTGGGATCGGCTTTTAGGAACCCTCGCGTGGAAATATATAAACTCGTGTAATGTTGAAATACTACTGAGACGATATTAAAGTGGATTCCATGAGACAGATGACGATTGAAAGATGATATTTATGATCTGACACACTCCTGATTAAAACCTAAACAATGCAAACGCAATATGTTGGTCTGGAAATAATACGCACTGCCAACAATACAATTATCTTTAAACTACGTTCCACATCAGTCACCAAAATTTGCAGAAATGTACGCTGCTTCTACAATTAGACTAGCAGTACACTGCAGACTCCTTATCGGCCGATAGTTGGATCGGTCTTCTAATTAGCATAAAGACATAATATATGCGAGTGCGCACACTTAAAGGTGTACGCAGTCCATAAAGTTATCATACTAATAAGCAACCAACTAAACTGTCGGCCGATAAAAAGTCTGTTGTCTGCCGCCGGTCTTATTGGCCACTACAGTTTTTTATTTAATTAAGTATTTATCGGTACCTTATTTCAATAAAAAATCGGCTAAAATATAAATAAAATCTTATTTATACTTTAACAAATGCTACTGGTTACTGACTATCATGATCCTGGTTCAATTCTAGTACCAATACTAGCAATGTCGCTGGAAATGTCAATTTTTTTCAAAATGTATTCCCTACCTAGACAGCTTCAGCTTTAGATTTGGAGGATTGTTTACTTTATGTGGTGTGTTTTATGTCTTTTTGTCCACATGCCAAAACCGTACACTGGCCGTACACTCAACAAACACCCGCTTTATCACAGTAATTCACTTCAACAGTAATTTAAAAAATAACGTAATAAATAGACGTTTTACAACAAAATTAAATCATTTACAACACACGACCTGAGTCGTGTGAGTGAGAGCACACAGCAAGCTACTCCTTGCCCAAACAGCAGAATGTCTCGCATCTGATTGGTTTGAGGTAGATGTAAACTCGAAATGCTACAAATTTCATTGTCCTTTGACCTGAGGAAATGGGCTATATTTTTTAAATCCTGTAGTGTGCTAAACAATATAAGAAGGCTTGTTTACCTCTCGTTCATCGTCGTTAAAATTCGCAGCTGTTATTTTGTCAGCATTGGCCCTAGATATACTAGAAAAGTGCGAATACGTACATTAATTTAAAACGTAGTGTAATATTTGTAATCTTTGAACTACTGAACCTTTGAACTATTGAACTACTGATTGTCCTATCTAGAACAGATTATGCCAGTTCAATATTCTATCAATCTATTAAAAGATTAATATATTACATAATGGAAATAAATTATGGATATTAGAATTATGATTATGTAATTCAAAGTAAATATGAAAACAACGAACTAACTAAAAAATAATATCTCTCCCTGTTTCCCGTTTATTTTTATTGGTGAAGCAATGCCTCATCTGACGAGCTGCCACTGAACACAACTTATATCAATCTAGACTATTAGCAATTGAAAATCACTAGACTGTCAGATTCTTTTCATGGCATCTTTCTCAGGGAATCTTATCTCAGTCATCTTATCTCAGAGAATGTTGCATAAACCTTTATAACGACTGGCGATTCTATTTTACTTTCGATTCTTTCAATAAAGCATTTCTAATACCTAACAAATAATGCAAATATTGCTACATAAACAAATGTTATAAAAAATTATATATAATCCCTTTTAGTTCATCGTGCTTTGTCTTATGTCTAAAATCAACTACCAGCAATTGAGAAAGAATTATTATTATGTAGGTATTAAGAATTAGGTTAGGTATAATAATTATTGTTATTGTTATGTAGGTGTTATGCACACCTACATAACAATAACAATAATTATTACACCTAACCTAATACTTAACACCTACATAATACACCTATTAGATTTTAGGACGAATTGAGGGTTGGGGGACTAGATAAAGTTGTTGTACAGTAAGGAATACATTATGCTCAGTTATGTATGCACAGTTTGTTATCGTCCAATTTAAACAAGAAGCTTTTATATTTATTATTACATAGAAGGTTCTTATTTGCCTTCAAACTTGCCAAAAATATATTTTCCCATTGTAAATATAAGTAGTCAAACACGACGAGAATATGCGTAATCATCGGAAACATAAATGAACACAGACTGAATGAATATTCATTAACTAATGCCATAGAACTAATAAACAGACTTATAATTTTCATTAGAAACGACATCAAAGCTAAATTGAATTGCTTGTACCTACATAGAATCTAATATGTAAAATTTACGTGACGCCCCTCGGCTACTGGAGAGTTACCCGACTGTTACTCGACAATATGGCAATAGTATTGCAGTCCGCAATACGGTTGATAGCCTTAGACATCAATGAACAATATTTCGAAATTCAAAACAAAGTCGACACGAACGAACAAAATCAAACATTTTCAGACGTGCTATGTTTACCCAACTATAACGCAGGAATTTTCTTTCCTGTAAATATCATAAATGTGTTCTAAATAATCGGCCACTTGTATAGTTTATAAAAACAATCACTTTCATAAAATTGGTTTTCAAAGTAATTCCCTAGTAATTTCTGAAGTTTCTTTTCTGTAAATATCATGAATATGTTCTAGATAATCGGCCACTTGTATAATTTATAAAAACAAATACTTTCATAAAAATCGTTTTCGAACTATTATTTTTTCGATATTCAGAGTACATGTGATGTGTTATCACTCAATGTGTATCTATGTAGTAAAATTTACAGAACGAAACATTCATCAATTATTATCAAAACTTTAAAATAAAATAACCCATGATGAAAAGATTGCCTAGGCGACTTATTAGAGCCACTTCTCATTTTTATCATGTTTAATCTGACACTCTCTACCCACACTTTTCCTGAGGTTTGTAAAGTAGCAAGGTTCTGTCCTATATTAAAAGATGGCCATTCATCTCACATAAGAAACTATCGCCCAATCACCATTATGTCAAATTCTGCAAAAGTTTTTGAAATATCATTATACACTCTAATCTATCGTAGTGTGCAGTCCGTCTCATCTTCTAAGCAACATAGATTCGTAGCAAAATTCCACAGTTACAAATTTAGCAGAGCTAACCCAGATCATCGCAAATCACATAGATAATAAAGGTCAAGTAGATGCAGTGTATACTTATTTTTTGAAGGCCTTGGATATGGTGAATTATAATATAGCAATTTCAAAATTTGAATTAGATGGTTTCAGTAGTCACTTAGTAAAACTGTATTTATCCAGACGTACATTATTTGTTCCATATAATGACTTTAAATCCAAGACTTTCTTAGCGTCCTTTGGAGTAGCTCAAGGCTCAAATTTGGAACCATTATTATTTATATTATTTATTAATGCTTAGTCTGTAGTGCTTATGTCATCTTATATTATATTTAAAAATAATTTTAAGTCATTGGCATCATCTTCCTTATGCCAATGACTTAAATTTATTTTTAAATATAACCTGCTAAGGTGATCAGTTACTTAAGATTACAAAAAGTCATCGACCTTGTTGTATCGTGATATTTGGAGAATAAACTATGAATAAACATAGACATATGTGATGTTTGCTCCTATACCTTAAACAAATAACTAATACATAATTATGCTCTTGGTGGTACAGTTTTAGTACGTTCTGAAAACATCAAGGATCTTAGCCTGTGCCTTGATGATAAACTATTGTTTCCTGGGCATATCGACCATGTCGCTCTTAATGCAGAGAAATCTTTAGATTTCATGATTAGAAACCATCTTTTAATAAAATTGCAACCTTAAAATGTTTATGTTTCGCGTTAGTTCAGTCCACATACGAATATTATACCCTTATTTGGTATGCCCGATATCTAAATCATATGAATGAATTTGGAAATATTCAATGGCGTTTCCTAAAGTATTTGTCATTCTGCATAAATACTTATTATCTAGTAAGGGGTTATAATCATACTCACTCTACTTCTACAAAGATTTGACATTCAGTCATTGAATTCTAGAAGGATGCTTACTAGCTTCTCATTTTTATTTAAACTGTTCCATAATAGTTTATATGCTCCCATACTGCTAAGCATGTTTTGCGTGTGCCTCACAGATAACAATCGTATGAATTAATCAACTAACATCTTTGAACAGCGTTGTGCGAAAAACATTAGGACAACAATTAGTATACAATACAAATCCGTCAACCTATGACAGAGTAATGATAAGGTTCTTCACAAAAACATTCAATGAAAGTGATATTTCCATCAAAATAAATGAAGTAAATTCAACAAAAATCAAAATAAATAAAACAAAAATTAAATAAGTTTTCAGAAATATTGAGACGCCAATGAATAAAATTATACAATAAAGCTAAGATGTGACTTCATAATTTCATTTTGTTCGGCAAATTATTAACTGCATATGCCGTACGTAGTTGATTGAAACATATGACGCATGACATACGTGCTGGTAATAGTTGCATATTAGTAGCAATTGCGAGTGGTGTAGCTGTGATCCGTGCGTCGTTACTAAATTGATTTACGCGCAAAGATCCATTATATACAAATTGTAGACTAGGCTCTCGAGGGAAAAGCATGTTTCATTGACCAACCGCAAAAACAAATGTGCTGTTAAAACTCCAGTGTTTGTAATGTCGCAAAATTTTAATCTAAATTTAGCACTTGTGATTTGAACAATTGTACTTATAACGGGTTACTATATGGGAAAATCAACTTTTTAGTTGATGAAGTATTCCATTGTTTATTTATGTTAAAGTTATTTATAGGTTGCATTTTTGTATTTATTTTTTTAGTTATGTACATGACACTCTTATTTGTGTTCCATGTTTTTGTTCTATAGATAGATTTTTGTGTTGGGCAATAAAGGCATTATTATTGTTATTATTATTATTATTAAAGTGCTCTAAAACGTTCCGACTTTTGATTCTTAAATGTCTTCTTCAATTCTAGCTGTTTTTGTCGAATATCTTTTCAGGCATTATTAAATTTTCATGTCAGAATTCATATCATGAAGAAGAATCATAAGGAAAAATTGTCCATAAAACTCGGTTGAAAACAGTTCCTTATAAGAGAATCATCCACATACGAAAATGAAATCTCATCATGGTTAATCTCATGATAAATTTTGTCAACGGCTTTGTACAGGCTAAATTTTTATTAACACTTATTACACAGGCCAACAAAGATTTTGTGATCCGACTTTTTTTGACTTTCTGGCTTACAATTAGTTACATGCCATGAACTACTGAAACATATTTTTTTTGTTTCCATAACGCACCAGTATTTGTAAATGTTCATTGTACAATAATTTGTAGTTTTTAAAACAGAGGTTCTATAAAATTAAATTCTGCCTCAATCTTTGCGACGCCCCTGTGTTTAATCGGTTTGAAACGTACACACAAGTGTGGGGGATTTACCGAAACAGAGTTGGCTGGTGGGGATATTCCACTTTTATACTATTCGGGTATTTACATAGTCGCTGTAATACGTTTTTAATGTGTGTATGTTTACTCGTGATGTTTGCATGCTCATCTGGACTACTTTCCAGAAAATATTGGTGCTGTTAATGAGGAACAAGGTGAGCGGTTCCATCAAGACACAAAGGAGATGGAAAGGGAGTATTAGGGTTAATGGAATGTGGCGATGTTGGCAGATTACTGCTGGATGCTAAAAATAGAACATATAACGCATTATTACACAAGAAATACTAGAATACGAAGTTTTTCTTGTTAATAAAGTAGAGATTTTCAAAGAAAAGAAGAAACTAGAGACTCTAAACTATTTGTGTTGTTGCTTTTTCTTAGTTTTTAATTTATTCTGATTTAGTTGATCAAAACCCTTGCGTGAGGGGTAGATACGGAAGGCAGATATGAAATCAGCGTAAATAATTTACTTATAATCACTTATGAAACCCAAATCAACTCTCAAAATGTAAAAATTTGTAGGCCTGTGTTATCTATCGATATTCTCTACATATACTTCTCACGCCAGTAAAATGAAATTCCGTCGGTTGTCACTCGCCCATTCATTCCGTCCGTATTGGTTATGTTGGCGATGTAACGCCGTATTATTACCGACAGATAACAAGATAATTTACCGCGGCGGTAATTAGAGACCGGAAGGAAACGAGAGTAAAAACCAGCGCGAGATTCATCTCCGATACATGTATTATAATAATTTTGCATAACTTAAAAACGGTCAGTGCGTTCCGCGGGACTCTCCACGGGTATTACAGCCGACACTATCATTTGTAATCGTATTCACCTGGGCAGTGTGTCACTTGGGCTTTGTTCAATGCCAGGGCGGGTAATTCCGTTATCATGCCAAATGTTGCATTGACAATTAAGAAATTGTCGTTCAAATTGTTTCTGTTCTTGCCGAGTAATTTGTAATAACCAAAACAGTAGTGTGGAAATGAGTAGCTAATAATTTTTTCTATAAATTTCTTATAAAATATTTTTTTATTATAATTAAATAAAGTTTAATGAAATGGACACCTGCGAAAGTCTCCGTGGAATAACTTAAATAACTTATTCTCCAAACGTATTTTCAAACGACGATTACACAGGCCTACAAATTTTGACATTTTGAAAGTTGATTTGGGTTTTATAAGTAATTATAAGTGAGTTATTTACGCTGATTTCATATTTATCTTCCGCTCTTGCCCCTCACGTAAGGTTTTTAATCAAGTGTATAGTCGGAATCAGTTAAAAACTAAAGGAAAAACTACATTTCAATAAACATTATATTTAATAAACATTAAAATAACATAGGTAGTAGAAAGCAACAACACAAATAGTTTTGAGTCTTTCTTCGAAAATCCCACACCATCATCGCCACATTCCATCTACCCTGGTACCTCCTTTCCATCTCTTTTATGTCTTGATGGAACATTTCACCTTGCTCCTCAGTAATAACACCAAGATTTTCTGGTCCAGATGAGCATGCAGAAAATGAGTTTTTATGCTCATGTTATAATCAAGTTTCTTAAACTTATCCAGCATTTTGTTGACAATTGCTGCGGATGTTTATAATTTCTAAAAAAAATTTTCTTACATTTTTAAAGCGTATCCAAGACTCTTTCTCAATTTCTGTCATTGTTTCTTCAAACTGTTGGTCCTGAATTAATTTTCTTATTTCTTGTCCTACTAAAGTGCCTTCCTTTAACTTTGCTTCAGAAAGATCTAGAAATTTACCACATAAGCACTTAAAACAATTCCAATTTTTATCTATAGCTTTTACATATTGCTTCATTAATCCTAATTTAACATGAAATGGCGACAAAAGAATTTTTTGCGGATCAACCAAATTTACATTTATCTTATTTACGTTTTTTGAAACAGTTGTTAAGTTTATAACAAAATATATTTGGTGCATTTTTACAACTTCAAGGCATTTTTCAAACAAAATAAAAACACCCTACGCGATGCCACGAGTAAATGTACACAAAGTAAAAACGTACTACAGCGACTACATAAATACCCAAATAGTATAAAACCGGAACATCTCCACCGGCCAATTCTGTTTCGGTAAATCCTCCACACTTGTATGTACGTTTCAAACCGATTAAACACAGGGGCGCCGCAAAAATTTAAATAAAATATAATTTCATCGAATTTGCCGACGCTACTGTACGGATGCGAAACATGGGTGTTGACAGAGAGGCAACTTAAAAAGATACAGGTATTAGAAATGAAGTATCTCAGAAAAGTAGCAAATGTTACGATAATGGATAAAATAAGAAATGAAGAAATAAGGAAAAGATTGGATAGCGAAAGTATCGAGAAGGTCATAGAGAGGGCTCAGCTGAGGTGGTGGGGGCACATGAAAAGATTGAGCGAAGAAAGACAAGTAAGGAAAATATGGGAAGCAAAAGCCATTGGAAAGAGAAAGAAAAGCAGACCAAGGTTGACGTGGGACGGAGAAGTGGCGAAGATAATGAAGACAAGAGGAATCACATGGAAGCAGGCTGAAATTACAGCAAGGGACAGGGTTAGATGGAGATTAACGATAAAACAGTGAAGAAAACCGTGAAAGTGTGTAAGCAAATGTGAGTGAAGGGAAGTCAGGTGTTTATAATACTTGATAGGTTTGGGATGAGAAAGAGGAGAAAAGAGGAGCGCATAAGGGAAGTGGTAGTGAAGTGACAAATGATACCACAAACGGAGTGGAGTTTAGATATAGGGATAGAGCAAGATAGGGTGGAATGAAATTGTTAGAAGTTCTTTTAAGTTGTTTAACACGAAATGGGATATTTAGTTAAATAACTGTGATTGTAGTATTTAGATTATTTGTTTTAAGAAATGTATATTTAGCCTCTACACCTAACGGTAGGAGAGGTATAGATTATATTATATATATAATTTCATCGGTATGATGAGGAATGTAGAGAGGCTGTGAAAGTGAAAAATGACGCATGGAAAAAAGCATTACAAAGAAACACAAGAGCAAATCAGGTAGAATATAGCAATAAAAGAAGATTAGCAAACCGAATCTGCCGAAGAAAAAAAAGCGAGAAGAAATGAATAGAAAAGTAGAAGAAATAATAGAAACTAATAAGAGATCTGAAAGCAGAAAGTTTTACAACAACGTTAAAGAGTATACAAAAGAATTCGCACTACGATTAAACATCTGTAAAGACAAAAACGGAAAGAACTTAACAGAAAAGCCCGATATTATTAGAAGATGGAAAGAATATTTTGAAGAGATACTAGAAGGAGAACAGCAGCAACAGAAAATGAAGAGGAGAATGAAATAACATACTATAGTGCAGAACTGGAAGTAAAACCACAATCGTATGAAGAGGTAACGAAAGTAATAAAAGATCTGAAAAACAGGAAAGCACCACGTGCTGATGGAATAGTAGCGGACCTAATAAAGAACGGAGGAGAGAGACTATGGAGACAAATGCACAAACTAATACTACATACCTGGGAGCAAGAAGAGATGCCAAAGGACCGGAAACTAGGAATTATCCTCCCGATACACAAAAAAGGTGATAAGACCAATTGTAGTAATTATAGAAGAATAACACTACTTAGTGTCCCTTATAAAATATTATCAGGGGTGATCCATAATCGAATGACACCCTACTCAGAAGAAATACTAGGCGAATACCAATGTGGATTCAGGAAAAATAGATCAACCACAGACCACCTGTGTACGTTAAGACAAATACAGGAGAAATTCTATGAATATAACATAGATATGCATTATCTGTTTATAGACTTCAAACAGACATTCGACAAAGTACATAGGAAGAAAATGCTACAAAGTTGATTGAGCCACAGGTAAATAAAAGAGGCCTACAAGTGAACAAAGATAAAACGAAATATATGTATTGTTGCAGGAATCCTCCAATACAACTACCAAATATTAATGTAAACGGCGGTCAGATTAAAAGCGTCAAGACGTTCAACTTCCTTGGCACCAAAATTGCCAATAATGGTAACGTCCAAGGCGAAATAAGCGCAAGAATCCTAAAAGGAAACTTATTCATCGAACCTCTATTTTAAAACTACAAATTATCGTACAATGTACATTTATTAGGATTAAATAATAATGAATATTGAATAAAATTGATTAGGGATTGCTTCCAGTACAATAAATTAACGCTAAATAGTGGCAAAACAAAATACTCACCTTTCACCTCCATTCCATACTCCATCCAGGTCATAATATCGGTATGGCTTCCTCGAATGACATTGTTGAAGCTATGTCTATTGGAGAATACGATAGGTTACCTATTCCTATAGTTGCCACGAAGCAAGGTGCTGCACATTTACAGCTCCCCGTCGGAAACTGAGCTGGTTACCTATTGTAGTTTAAAAAGAAAAAATATTTAATAGTTTGCACACATACAAATTGACCTTTCCTTAAAGTATCAGGCTACTGAGGGAAAGGTTATAATAATAGATATTACACTAATAGATTATACTAATAGATGTATACATGTGATCGTTGCAGAACAAAGTACTGCATATTTATAGCTCATCATCGGGCAACTGACTTTCGTATTCCCTATACTCTTATTCTTCTCTTAAGTATTCTTATTAATTATGTAATCACATGTTGGTAATACGTACCGAGTTATGACCTACTTTCTGATTGTTACCCTATTTTGTAATTGATTACAATATATTCCTTGATTTTATTTTCACTGTTAACCAATTTCAGTCAGACTGTATGTTAGAATAGAACGAATATAATGTTTAGCCTGTATGAGGAAAATTGCCTTCTGTGTCAATCATTTTGCAAAGTTCGATCTGGCTTTGATATCATCAGATTTACCTGATTATTTGACATCATAAAATGTTTAAAAATGTACAATGTGTTAATGCCGATCTTGTTTTGTCTATTTCTATGAATAAATATCATCCACAACTTTCTAATAAGGGCGCTACTTTATGTGCAGATCTACCCCACCCATCTTCAACCGATATCAACTTTGATATTCTGACGTTAATAACTTGGTTGAAATTTCGATGATATAACCCTTGCTGACATTTTTAAATTTATATTGATCTTAACAAATATTTATTGTCCTCTGAGCAAATTACAGTACTTACATACTAAAAGTTATACAAATATAATTGAATTTATATAGTTAAATACACACTTATGGAATAAAATTATTTTTGCATAATTTTAAAGCTTTACTGAAGACATGGGGACAGGTCTTCTTTTAATCTCAAATTTTAAATGTACATGGAACTCATGTGCAGTACAATTAATATGTTGTTTTAATGGAAATCCCTATATATTTTTATGTTAAAATAGCAGGTCTGCGATGAAAAAATTGTAGCATATTTAATTAGTGGGTTTAACAGTATTTCTTGTGCTGATTACGGAAAAAATAGTGAAAAAATTCCATCACCCCTAGATAAGTCACAAATTTCACCTGAAATTTTCTTATTTTCAGGGGTTTTCAGGTTCAGTATGCGTACGATTCTTCAATATTATAGCCTATATAAGTGGTAAATTTAGTCTGAATTATGAAGCTTTCATGGTGAACAGGTTACTAAACAATGTGAGTATGTTATTTGCAAAAAAAAATGTTTTTATTCTATTTATTTGAATAAGACAATGAATCTAAACTGAGAAAATCCAGTTCCTACTGGAACAAAACATGTCTCAGTCTGTCTGCTCCCTCCCCAATCCTACTGTCTGCTAGATGTCGTGAGGAATGTAGTGAGCCGTGACCTTAATTGCAGTCAGTGACTCAGTGTGGAGCTAGCCACTGTGGTGTACACATCAAACAGTTTTGTGCTATTTAGAAAAAGTGGCTACTAGAGGATGGATCAACTCTCCTAACTGTTTCTGTTATATTTGTGTGTCTTATACCATCAAGAAGCAACAAAGGAACATTTCTAATTTTGTTCAGAAGGTATATTTTGCATACCTTGGTGTTAAATTAGGGGACCAAGATAAATCTTGGGCTCCCCATATAGTGTGTTCTTTGTGTGTTAAAGAACTGAGACAATGATTTCAAGGTAAGAAGAAATCATTTCGTTTTGGAGTACCCATGATTTGGAGAGGGCCTAAAAATCACAGTGATGACTGTTATTTTTGTTCTTGTTCAGTGCAAGGTTTCAATTTAAAAAACAGGAAGGACATTTCATACCCAACCAACATACGTTCGGCTATTCGCCCTGTTCCTCATGGACCTGACTTGCCTATTCCTTCACCTTCGGATATCCTAGACAATATTTTAGACGATTTAGACCCAAATGTCACATAGTAGCAGCGATAGTGACGACAGCTACGATCCAGGTACCAACGACCCTAAACTTTTCTCTCAATCAGACTTGAACGATTTAGTACGAGATATGGGCCTCCCAAAGGATTCAGCGGAAGTTTTAGGGTCTGGACTTAAAGAAAGACATATGTTAGCCTCTGGTGTTTCATTTTCATGGTACCGATTTAGAGAAAAGGAATTTGTCCCTTTTTTTACACAAGAGGGTGACCTAGTTTTCTGCAACAATGTACCTGGAATCATGGAAATGTTCAAAATTACGTATGAACCAGAGGAATGGAGACTGTTCATCGATTCATCAAAGAGGAGTTTGAAAGCTGTACTTCTTCACAATGGTAACCGATATGCTTCTGTGTCTGTTGGACACTCAGTCCATTTGAAAGAATGCTACGAAAATCTTGAGTTTGTTCTTAATAAGCTCAGCTACTCTGACCATAAATGGACCATTTGTGGGTATTTGAAAGTTATTTCCATATTACTAAGTCAACAAAGTGGTTACACAAAGTTTCCATGTTTTCTCTGTGAATGGGATAGCCGTGACAGGAAACAACACTATGTGAAGCAGACGTGGCCAATTAGAGAGGCTCTTATTCCTGGAGTTAAAAATGTTGAAAGACAAAGTTTAGTGGATCCTAAAAAGATCTTACTTCCACCACTTCATATCAAATTGGGGCTAATGAAACAGTTTGTGAAAGCATTACCCAAAGAAGGAGAGTGTTTCAAGTATCTTTGTGAACAGTTTTCTGGTCTATCCGATGCTAAGCTGAAAGAGGGAGTCTTTGTTGGGCCTGACATCAGAAAACTTTTAAAAGATGAAAGCTTTGTCACTAAAATGGAAATGGAAGAAAAAAGTGCCTGGAATTCATTTAAACTTGTTGTAACAGGCTTTCTTGGAAACAAAAAAGAACCAAACTACAAAACTACTTCGGTTGCTGAATTGTTACAAAACTACAAAATGTTGGGCTGCAACATGAGTATCAAAGTCCATTTCCTTCGCTCACATCTGGACTATTTTCCAGAAAATCTTGGGGCTGTAAGTGAGGAACAAGGAGAACGTTTCCATCAAGATATAAAAGAAATGGAGCGCAGATACCAAGGTCGATGGAATGTCAACATAAGTTTTTACAAAACTTATAATAACTTTGCAACACATATGCATCACTATTATGCTCATTTTAGCTAGATATCGTTGTTTTTTTTGCTTTTACTTCATGTTAAAATAATAAAAACAAATCCAAAATTTTCCGTTTTTTGTACTTTTTCCAAAAACTTCAACTTTTTATGAATATCCATTGTTTGATCGGTAATAGTTATCTTTTGTTCAGTACAAGTAAACTAAACATACAAGATGCATCATGTGTTTCACAGTAATGGTCAGCTGAAAATATTAAATAAAATAGCCACTACGCGGGCTTAGGGCGATCCGACGGAAAAAGTACATCAATTCGGTTTAACATGACAAGAGTATACGTTTATGCGGCCATATTTTAACCGAAATATTTCAATTACTCGACCAAGATCCCCAGCAAAGGAATCTATATATTATCATCTCTGACCGTCCGTATCTGTCTGGGTCGTAAAAGATATAAATGAAATATTTTTGTTGCAACTTTCTGGCATCTGAGCTCAGTGTTCACTCAATATATCCTTATTTCTGGCGATTTTATGTGTTTATTATACCGCACCGAGGTTCATAACGGTCCCCCGGATTTGCCATGATACTGTAAATTTTACAAAACTTCTCTTATATGATACGATACCGGCTTTGAAGCGCCGTGCACCGTGCAGCGCCGCTGCTTTTTATTAAATTGTATCTGTTACTTTATTAAAAAGTCCTTTGTGCCAGTTATGAGCGTTTTCGTTTTATTAACAAATAGTCGACGATCTGCGGCGTCAAGATATTTTTCATTTGCTCGCTTCTGAGCAAAAAATTATAGGAGAAATTTTTTGTCTCTGCTGTAGGCCCCACAAATATAAGTTAGAAAATTGCTTGTAATCATTTTTATTTCTGTTACGTTGGGTTAATACTTAGTCTACCCGAAATTTCGGAGAATAAAATCATTTCTTTAAAATCCACAAAAAATTTAAAAAATAAAAATGTATTATCCCGTGTATATAACACCATAATTTTAATGTCATATTTTGACACAACAGGGGAATAGCGAAACTACATATATTCTTTTAAAGAGTAGCGTACTTTTAATGGTAGAAATTTAGATAAAAATCGATTGAAAAACTGATTCTTTGAAATAGCAAAAGAGAGTTTAAAGCTTGCAAATATACTTTTGTGTATTATGCATATCATTTTATATATTACATAAATACCTTCCGATTAAGCAGGCGTCAGCTTGCGACGGTTGTGTGGGAAGTAGTAGGAGCCTTCCACATTATCCATACTGTGTATTATTTCAGCATCGCAAATCATCAGTGAGCCAGAGTTACCAAGTGCACTTAGTGATCATTATCAACCCAATTACACGCGGATAAATTAAATTTAAAGTGGAATTTATTATTCATTACTTAATAAAAACATAAAAAACAGAAAACGTAACAAAATTAGTTTCGAATTCAAAATATAAATAGTTTCCAGCTACAGATATGCATGTTTGCTAATGAATCTGTAATTTATCGTTATAATAAAAAGTGTTAAAGTTATAAAAAAAAACCTATCAAGGGCCATTTGTATACTAATTCCTCTACATTTGTATGGTTCTCAAAACGTTGAAACAAATAGATGAAAGTCACTCAAAGATAAGTTCGGGGTACAGAGAGGATTAAGTCAAGAATCGAGGAACCTATTTCGCAGAAATTTTATGGTAATCCAGATTATGTTGAATGGCCGTTTAAACACCACACTTATGATAACTGCAGAAAGCAATTTGTATCGATCCCCATTAGTAAGGTTATAAACAGTCTGAATGTTTTGCCACAGTTACGCACGTCTTTCTCCGTTTTATCTGGGGATCTTAGACATCTTAGTCGTCTTGGATGGCTTTAATTTTCAACAGTTTCTCTATGTTTTCTAAAATGCCTATGCTATTCACAAACACGCATCTTTAATATGAGCCTGATAAATTGATAAAACTGCATTGGTGTGTTAAATAGTTAGGAAAGGATAAATAATAATTCCTTGAAAACTCGTAAAGAAATCTCTGAAAATTCCCTGAAAACTCGTATCCTAGAACCATTCCTAAATTCCTATAATTGTGCCACTCATCCTTATTTTCTGTTGAAATGACTAATCATTGCTACAGAAAATCTGGTATCAATCTTCTAAATTAAAATCAGCATGGAAGATAAAAATCTACCCACAGATATAGAAGGTAACATAAACTCCATAGTTCAAGAGACGCATGAAGATTTCAAAGCATTTTTTTTATGATAAAAGTGGCATTTTCCAGATTACGGCAATTATATAACATCTTCATCACCATAAAGTAAACATATTGAAGGAATAAACATTTATGCGCTTACCCGTTGCTGAGTAAAAAAAAACAAGAAGTACAAAGAAAGTCTGTAAATCCAAATAAGATCGAGTTTATTCTATTCGCCAGAACAAGGAAGCTGGATAATCTAAGAATGTCACAGGATACAACATTTAATCTTTCAAGTGAGGTCAATTAAGTGGGCGTTATTTATGATAATAACTTGAATTGGTGACCTCACATAGAAAAGAAAGTAAATAGTACCGTAGCGTCGTGCAATTGGGTACTGAGAGGTCCTGGGAATTGAATCTCAGGACCACCTACTGGATATCATGGCTATTGGATTGAGAGTTAGGCACAAATCTCCGGCACCAAAGTTATAGCATATATGTAGGTACAATAGCAGCAGGTTAGTTTGTCTAACCATTATTAGTGTGATAAATAACCACACCCAGCCCAGTAGCCTTAGAATTAACATGGGCCTGATACTCGTATGGTAGTTCTTACATCTTGACATGGTAATTAGTACATGTTGACATGGTAGTTAGGTTAGCCTGACATAGTAGTTCTTACATCTTGACATGGTCGTTAATTTCATAACTTATAGTATAGTATATAAAGGAGGACACCTACAGGATGACATTTAAACTACGTATGGAAGGTCTATGATAGTAAGCGAGTAGTATGCAAGACACGTACACATCCTGGAGTGGCGAATAAGCAACCCGTTCTTCTGGAGGCGTGCGTGGATTGGACATTTCCATTTTCCTCTTTGAGAATAACTAGAAGTTGGACTAAATTTCATTGGACCCCTGGAATTGGAATCTGATCACAGTGTATACCCATGGTTCAACAATAATAGGAAAGTTTATACATATGTGGAATTTTCTCTGAAGATCTAAACCTTGGAGTCAGTACGTCACTAGGCATGTTCGCCACAGTATTCACCAAGCTGAAAGCGTGGGGGTACTACAGACGATCAGATAAATTACTAATCAGGAGATTAGCGCTAAAACCGTTGATATATTTAGACAGTAAAACCGCGTTGATGGTCTTAAATAATTGAAAAACTAATTCCAGGTTAATCCTGCAATAGATCTTGGTGTATTAAGCACTATAAAGACAAGTGGACCAAAATCTTTAGTGAAAATAATCTAAAATATTATTAACTGCACCTTGCTTAAAACTAGCAAACTATTGCTTGAAATATATCTCATAGAAATGTATGAATACTAATAGGAACGTTAACGGGACATTGCAGGCAAACCATGCATCGCCATGTTATGGAATAATCTGTATAAATATACCCTAAAAAGCTACTTCGCACACTCATCAAAGTGAAGAGTTATATTGGGAAATTATTTGGAAACGATCGATCTTTGTCGACTACCATCGAGTAACCTTGTTCGATATATCCCCGTAATGGAATGATAAAAATAACGTATTGGTTTGGTGACAAAATAGTGGGGGTAGTACAATGGCCTCGATACGATGATGGTCTGAAAGCACGTGGTCTACCCACTCTCCCCTTTGTAGAGTCTGAACCCTAATATTTGTATTATTTTTTTTTAAGAATACTTCTTTGGCGGCGTTCTGATATTTGACGAGAATGGAGAGTGAATTGGAAAAAATCTAACATTTAGAGATTTCGTTACACGAGAGAGAGAAAAGATATAACGTAGAGAGAAGGAGAAAGAGAGCTATATATTTGGTATACCTAAAATACAGGCTTTGTTACAAGACAGAGTACACAGATATATAACATAGAGAGAAAGAGAAAGAGAGCTATATATCATATATATCAGTTTAGGCTATCCGCGTCTCCCTTTTGTGCGGTCTTTCGTCTTTAACGCCCACTCATACACTAAATCCAAGGTCTAAGTTGCTTGAAGGGGGAATAGTTTAGGAAGCATCGTATGAGCAAGAGAGAGAGCCACGTGTTCATTGAATACTAGGCAATAGAAGAAAATATACTATGACGCGCATGCGCGCGAGTACGTACAACTCTAACGCCACACGGAAGTGGAGCAAGAGAGAGCGATATAAACTCAGTACGAAGCGGTAGAATAGGATAGATAGATTGTCGCCCATGCGCGCTTTATAGATGTACGCGTCCAGATGCTATATATTAACATCTGAAGCAGCGCACGTGTGAACCGAATATTTATCATTGTGTTTTGTAATTATTTACGTTATTTACATCTGTGTTCTGTGATTATTTGATAATATCCTTGAACCGTTTAACTTGTTAAAATCTAGAAGATATAATATATTTCATTCACCGCTCCCTACTGGTTTACAGCCACACAGGTGCAAATGCACTTGGAAGAGGTGAAGACAAGATCCCTTTTGATTCTCGGGGGAGATTTCAATGTAAATTTCGAATCCAATGATTCTTTGACGTTGATTAACTTTCTTCGAGAAACATTTGGTCTGCTTATAAATAACAATCCCAAAGAATCAACAACAAAATCCGGAAAAACAATAGATGCAATTTTTACACGTTATCTAGAAAATATCGAATCACGAACATATATTTCATATTTTAGTTATCACAAACCAATCATATCACTATTACCAATTGAACCACCAGCCGAGGATAGTGTAGATAATGAATAAACCGAATATTTTTTACAATTTTATATTGTTATATTTCTTTTGAAATTATCCCTCTCCCTTTCTCTCTCTCTCTCTTTCTTTCAATATCTCACTCTTAATATCTCTCATTCTCTATTTTAAAGAAGAATTCACTTCTATCACGTGTACTTTGCTGCACATGATATTTTTTTATTATTTGTGTATATATTTCTTAGAATTAAAGTATTAAGTATATTCATTATTAATTAGGTAATTATTACCATAACTGGTTACGAAAAGTGGTGTTTTCTATTTTTGGATGATTGTAGATGGATTATTTGATATAACAAAGTTAGAATTACTAATTCTCTTATTTAAGCTTAAATTGGGTAACGCAAACAATTCTTGATATCTGCGCTGAATTACACCCTCTCAATTTCTTTAATATGCCGTACAGCGTGCCATCTTCCAAACACATACGAGCCTTTGAATAAGATAAAACATCCAAGGAAGCCATTAATATTTTTACGTCACTCTGGTAATGAAATACAACGCCACACATACCACCCTGGTATACGTTGGCGTAAAACAAATGCGAATATTATCGCAAGTCATTCCCTGCAGGCCCCACCGTCAGCAGGAAATAACGATCATTTAGTTTATCTGTCGTAAACTTTCATAGATATCCCCGTTATATGCATAAACTTCGTTGGTTAGACGATGTAGCGCAGGTATCATTGCCGAAGATAACTTTATGAAATTTCTAACATCATATTCGCAAACGGGGAGGGTGTGGAGAGAATCTTATCACAATGTCGAGGTGCATTTTGGTTTAGGGCTATGCTGATATGTAACGAATTTAATGTAGCGCCTCATGACTGGTAGTGCTAAATATCATATTACTTCTATATATTACTGGATATTGTATTTAAAATTCCTTCAGGACGATTAATTGATTCATTAATATTCTTTATACTTTATTTAATTGTTTATATGATCTGGAGATTTTTTATTCTTGTTTTATGCACGGTATTCACTAATTATTATAAATAAATGAGCTAAAGTATTTTTCAATGTTTTTTAAACTAAAAACCAAAAAACCGAAGATTGTATAAACAAATAAAAAAATATAAAATCGAAGAAAAATAGGAAATAGGACATAAAATAGGACATAAGAACAGTAAATTGAATTTTAAGATGTAATATAATGTATAAATATTTCTCGATTTCTTGACCATATGTATAACTGTATGTATATAATAATTTTATTTGTCTTGGATACTCGATTATTTAAATAAATAAAAGTGTTAATGTCTTACGTTTTAGCTTTAATCGCTACCATGAGGGAAACAATTATAATGCCTTTCAATAGGGATGCTCCAAGTTTGTTAGGTTATAGCGGTCATATGGTTAAAACAACATCTGTCAAATTTATTGTGAATTTATTGTCAGCAGTACATGGCAAATCACCATGGGAGGTTATAGCGTTCAATAATGTGTGCAAATCTTCAAATTTTATTTTCAAAATCAGTGCTCCGTTGGAGAAACATTCTGCGCATTACGTGATTTTTATCCTCGCCATAACCATCCCGCCGAGTCGACTATTCGATGTATGGTCTCCAATTTCGGGTCAACCGGTTTGATAAATAATCAGCCAACACCCATACGTCACCGAAACATAAGGTCTGCTGAATATATCGGTGCTGTGCATGACAGTGTACGGGAAAACCCAAGGCAATCAATTTCTCGTCGTTCACAAGAACTTGGATTTTTGCGACTTCAACTTGGCGAATTTTGCGTCGAAACTTGGGTCTGCACCCGTGTAAAATCCAATTGACCCAGAAACTTGAGGTAAATGACCACAGACAATGTCGTGTGTTCGCTGACTGGGCTCTGGAGCAGTTGGAAGTTGACCCAAATTTTGCCAAACAAAATATCTTGGATATGTGAACAAGCAAAATTGTCGAATTTGAGACAATACCAGTATACACGAAATGCACCACCATCAAATGCATCCCGAGAAAGACACTGTTTGGTGCGGATTTGGTCTGGCGGAATGCTGCTCTATTACACTGCTGCATACTATTACTACCACCAGTTTTTGAACATTTATTATAATTCAATATTGCCCCCCTCAATACATCTTCCATGAGAAGCCACACAACGTTGGTAACAGTTCTTCCAATCCGTGCAGTGCTGGAACTGAGATATTGAAATATCATTCAGCTGGTCGGTTACAGACATTTAATTGTTTTCCAAAATGACATCCTTATTGGTGATCTGTTGACCGTACTAGTCGCTGATAAATTTAGTTCTTTCATATGTCCACTTTTCCCTACCATGAGATACCTTTTAATAAATAATGTCTCCAAAAAGGAACCAGGATAAAAGTTGTTAGCATATTATTAATTCAATCGTTTTATTATAATTGCGTATTCTGATGTATTATTAGAGTAGATTTATATTATTTTTGTGTGTACGTTAAAACGGCTATTTAATTTATCAATGAACTTCAGAATTTCTACAGATTTTAACAAATTTAATTATAACATCTGTGTCTAAACGTATTGGCCAAACTTGTTGCTTCTTTTATATATGATATAAAGAACATATTTACTTCTCTGGAGTAAACAAAGCTGATTCTAACTATGAAAATTATTTCTTAAATGCTGGCAACAACTCTCTACATTTGAATAATGCAAATATTTTACACAATCAATATTGGTAGCAAAAATGTCACTAGCAAAAAGGAATATGACTAGCAAAAAAGAAATATTAGAACCATAAAAATGTTATATACCAACAATCTTGATTCACTTATCATTAATCTCTCATAGAATAATTCGCTGAACGACTTGTTGGTATAAAGACAAAAATTCACATTTACTATTTCTTTTATGGGATTTTTGCTTCAAAGTACATAAAAGCTATTATGATATCACAATAAGTATTAATGAACAATATACAATAAAATTAATGAATTTTAGGGTTAATCACATTCTTAGTCTGAATCTAGTATCTCTATCTAGTAACCAAAAGCACAATTAACTCTAAAATAAATCCACTATTGCCTATATTTCAGGAGAAAATATCGAAATTATTTCATTACTTTCTGTCTCCATAGTACATGTCTGTTGTATTCGAATGTAAGTCCTACAGAGAACGTATTATAAGTAACAGATTTTACAGTCGAAAAAACTATAAACTTATCATTCCAAATTACCGTCAAGTAAATTTTAACCTTAAGTTCGTCGAAGAATTCCCATCCGCACAAGATACAAGACCACGCCATGTCAGGACCACTCGCGTCTCGAGTCCAAAAGAGAAATGTTGGAAGCGGAGGAGTTAGCATTAATTTTACGTCAGTCGAGATAATAAAAATCGGAGAGTGAGTAGAGACCACTCGAGAGGAAAGCTTCTCTCTGAATTGGCCACTCTTCGAGAAACTCTCCGCCAACGACGTCTCATAACTTATGGATACTGATGACTCCGGCAATGAGAGAGCACAGACTTAACTGCAGCACCACCTTGTTAGCTCGCCGAGACCGATCACCCTTGTTAAAATAAATTGGGTAGCGATATAGGCTTTGATCTTTGAGATGGATTATTTTCTTTCTGTTTCCGTCTGGGCGAGGTCGATGGTACTTTGTTGCATTCCTGTAACATTACACCGCGAATACGATTTTCCAATGTTAATATAATTAAAAGGAATATAATTTTTCCTGCTTTCTTCAGTCTGCTTATTTCTCTTATACATTATACAGGGTGTTTACTAAACATACGGCAGAAATTCAAGGAGTGATTGCTTGAATTATTTTAGAAATATTTTTTCTGTTGATGAGTTTCGGGAAATCACTTTGTTTCGAAAATACAGGGCGATGAGGATTTTTTAAAAATTAATAACAATATTGATATTTTTAAATTAGTAACACACGAGCGCGCTCACGCGACATTTGTCATTTGACTTTTTTGACATTTTTTTTACATTTGAGGTGTTTGCGAACTAAATTTGCTTCTCAGTGAAGTCCTCTATCATGGATCGCTACACGAATGCCGAGATGACTGACATGCATTTCATGTATGGATTTGCCAATGGGAACTCATTACAGGCTAGGCGGTTGTACAGTGAACGATTTCCGAACCGTCATGTTCCTGATAGAAAATCCTTTCACAGTATGCATCAACGCCTTCATTAAACAGACACAGTTCGAAAAAATGGAGGACCAGGAAGGTAGATAACAGTAAGAACGGTAGAACTGGAAGAAAATGTGTTGAACATGGTAGAGAAAGATCCAGGTACCTCTACTAGAAAAATTGCAAATGCTTTGAATGTAAGTAATGGAACTGTGTGGAAAATTCTTAGGCAGCAGTTTTTGTACCCATACCACATGCAACGAGTTCAAGCTCTTATTCCTGCTGATTTTGTCAATGGTTTCTCCAGACATTGGTTCAAATCTCACAACTACTGTCGCTGATTCTTTTTACTGATGAAGCGAATTTCTCGAGAAATGCAATAATGAATTTTCACAACAGACATGTGTGGGCTGAAGAAAACCTACATGAGGTAATTCGAGCCTGTTTTCAACAACAGTTTTTATTAAACGTTTGGATTGGAATTGTGGGTGACTTCCTAATTGGACCGGTAGTTTTACCAAGAAGACTTACCGGCGAGGTATATTGAAATTTTTTGGAACACTCACTACCTGGATTTCTAGAGGATATTCCGTTGGCAACAAAAAATGTTATGTGGTTATGCATGATGATGCACCAGCGCATTCCAGGTTGGTTGCTCTTGAGTTAACATCAACATATGGAGATCGCTGGATTGGACAAGGTGGACCCCACTTATGGCCTGCTCGATCCCCGGATTTAAATCCTTTGGATTTCTTTCTATGGGGCCATCTGAAGTCATTAGTTTACACTACTCCAGCAGAAAATGAAGAAGATTTGAGAAATCGAATAATTGAGGGATGTAATTTAATAAAAAACAACTTTCGTGTTTTTGAAAGAGTTCGGGAGTCAATGAGGAGAAGATTGGATGCATGGTAGTCATTTTGAACAGTTCTTGTAATTTAAAAAGCTTTCAATGTCATATTTATGTAATAAAATATTGTTATTCTTGAAAAACCTTTATCTCCCTGTATCTTCGAAACAAAGTGATTTCCCGAAGGACAAAATATTTTTAAAATAACTCAAGGAATTACGTCTTCACTTCTTACCGTATATTTAGTAAACACCCTGTATATCTACAGTATAAAGTGAAAGTGAAAATGCATATAAAAAAGTGAAGGACTTTATTCTATTTTTGTATTACGTCTGCTTCCAATAATGGTCTAATTATTACACAGAATTGTGGATTTTTTTAAATATATTACTGATATGATGATCCTATTACTGAAGTAGGTCGAAACCTTTGGTGTGAAGATAATACTGACTTAGTTTTCCACGTAACGCCAAAACACTATACACTACACTCGACGCGCCTTTCGTCAACAAAGTTGGCATAATCTGGAGATTAATTCTTTAAATCTGGTTTTAATCATCTGCATCCTGTGTTATGATAATCCTAGTTCTTTAAAACCAAAATTAAATTACTAGACTCAATTTAGTGAACAAGACTAACTATTTGTAATTACTGTTACAGAAAATGTCTGAGAAAGTATTTTGGAACTACCTACGACATCGTAGTAGTATGTTTGTATACCATATAATGGTGTTTAAATGCATGCAGTCCTATATCTGTTGCTTCACAAGGGTCTGAATAAAGCCATTGTTGTTTTTATGATATACTCGTATTAATGATTATCCTGATGTTAATGTATTAATTATGCGTTAGCATTAGCATGTTTATATTATGATTTTCTTAACAGTTATAGTTTATATTTATTAAATTTTACACAGTTTATGTTTTTTAATCACAATAAATCTAATTTTGCCACTTGGTACAGTTTCAGTTAGAAAAGAGTAGATGGAAATTATTTTTCAAAATATAGTACATCTGATAATAGATTTAAATTTATGTAATATTCTATAATTAGCACGATATGAAACAGAAATAAAATTAATATGATCTAATAAAAAATTTTGAAGTTGAAGTTGAAATAAAGTTAATGTAGAGTTGGGAAAACTACGAAGATCAATGCTGCAAAAATTCATGGTTGACAATGAAGAATAATCAATAATATTCTAAGAAAAAATATCATTGAAACCAGTCAAAAAGTCCATAAATCCGATCAGCTTATATGTATGAGGAAAAAATAAGTTAATAAACACCAGTAGCGATAGACGAAGATGGTTAGATTTTATATTGTTTCATGATCTTGCACATGCATCTTCACTTGCAGGTGTATTTGACATGTTAAGGTTATTTGTTTTGTTCTGTTTTAATCGTATCGTATCATGTAATAACAGAGATGGAGTGTAGCTAATACAACATCAATCAAGGCAATTTTATTGAAATAAAGTTGACATAAAACTATCTATACTTTAGTAACTACCGATGGATTATTTTTCTCTCTCCCTCTCTCTCTCTCTCTCTCTCTCTCTCTCTCTCTCTCTTCTGCTTTATAGAAGAGGTTATTTTTTTTCTTATTGAACCATGGATTTGGTTCAATTATTCATGGGTTTGGTTCAATTCTTCATGGGTTTATTGAACGTCCATGACAGTCCATGGGCATTCCGACTGTGTACGTATACAAAATAATACGATACAAGTGGCAATGAAGAATATTATTGAAAAAACAATATGTGGGACATGTGGTAAGCCATATATATGAAATAACCAGATTTTTAACCCATTTTCAAATTCGAAGGGAGTTAAAGATAAATAGAAGTTTTCCAAAATTCGTTTTTATAATTCCTCTCTAAAATTTGATTTACCTCACCAGGACGATTCAAATAATCGAAGTCTTAAACTTTCTAATGCATATACTAGTTCTAAATTTATCCCCTTATAAGCTTTTCTATTATACATATGTCTAGTTTTACAGTTTCCTTAGGAATCCTTTGTGGGGGTTGCAAGAAAATATATATGGATTGTGAATCCATAACCTCCTCAAACTTGAAAGAATAATCTACGTATAGGAAGCTAATGACAAAAGAAATGTCTCACTTCTTTAGATAACTAGTCCCCAGATTAAATGAAATAATAGGAAACAGTGTAACTGCAAATAGTTTTCCATAGTTGGTGTTCAATAATACTGATTGATGTCAAATCAAATTAACACCAGGTTACAGTAGCTGTCAAATCAACTACTGATTTTAGATATTATAGTATATCATAACGCACACATATTACTAGAAGGGGGATGAAGACATATGCATATAATTATTTTCACTGTTATCAGGTAACTCTTGAAGCAAGTGTATTATATCAAGTTTCATCAAAACTGATATGAAAATGCCTTCAAAACTGGTTAATCATAACAGTGTTTACCTACTGTGGTCACCAGGATAGTTAGTTGATGAAGAAAGATCAAATTCTTTGGAAAATTAAGCAAGAATCTATGTACACTCTTATAGGATATTAGCCGTACGGTATCAGTTCTATTGGGAAGTTTTAGTAAAAATAAATATACAAAAATGTTTTTTAACTACGTAACTATGAAGTAGGACATCACAATTAGCTTTGGAGGCCAGCAGTGTATAGGATACCTACAAAAATGTCAAATGTAACAAGGAAATAAACTTTAAGTTGATTTTTAAATATGTTGATAGACATTAAATATTGTTGTCATACCACGAATATTTTTAAAATTTTGTTATATTTTCTAATTATCTATACTCTATATTAACTCTATAAGAAGCAGCGATACCTTAAATTATTGTTAACACAACCCTATCAACAACTAAATTGATGGACGGTTAACAGATGGAACAGACAATTGATGGATCAAGATAACTATCAACTACTTCACAATCAAAAATAGTATTCACAAAAGGAACCCTTTATATCTGATGAGTTTCTCTAAAACATAATCATTCATTGCTGGATAATAAAGAGTATCTTTAAATTATATATTCTACTTGTAACTTCCTGGCAAATGTTTACCCCATTGCAACTGCTTTTCTATTCACAACATAAATGAAAATATAAGATTTCTTTATTTAGCATTGTAATTATTTTCACGTTCAACTCGCTATCAGTAACAGTAACAGTTTTATGTATTTCTATAATAAATACGGTAGACCGATCCGAGTGTCTTTTTACGGCCTCGACTGCCCCCTTCAGGAGGGAGACTCCACGGAACGGAAAGAGGCGACAGGGACGCCGGCAGTCAAAGGTACAGAAGACGCTGTAAAAATATAGAAAAGCCGCTGAACGGCTAACCCCGGGATAAGCTGCACATTCACATGTATGAATTCAGCACATCAGGGATAAAGTCGAAGCCGTATAAAATATGTAGTTATCATAAGTCGAGGACGCTCCACCCATGACGCGGAGGTCCTTCAAGCGATGGCCCCGCAAGGCGGAAAGCTCACACAATGGCCAAGTGCCTGGCTGAGGAGAAAAAGTTCGGATGCGGGTTTTGCGAAAAAAACGGGTCGAGTGGTATTCTTGAGTAAGTTTTATGATATATTAGATGTAGTAAAGTTGATAATATACAGCAGATCATATTTTATTAGTTTGGCAGTTAAACTGCCATTTACTACTTTTCTGAAAAAGAGTTCTGGTCAAGCGTATTAAAAATATAAAACTTATCACTACCGAAAAGTATGTTGCAAGTTCAGTCCCTGAAGTTCAGTAATCATTAATACAGGAATAATTAAACAATCAAAATAATATAGACATATCATGTTTAAGAAAACCTTGCAGACAAAAAGAGCTGTTGCTACAAACAGTACCACACACTTTACACGGATATATATATATATATATATATATATATATATATATATATATATATATATATATATATATATATACCATTTATGTTAAAACAATTTGTTTAACTTTTAACATACATCTGACATTTCTATGACAAACATATAAAGAGTAGAGAACGGTTGCTATAACATCTCCCAATAGTTGGAAGTATCTTGCATAACAAAAATAAAGATTACGTACTGAGACATTTTACGTTAAATGTGTTCTGTATTCAGTCAGTATAGGTATTCAAATTATCCTCAAGGTAAAGGATTCAGTCAGTATAAATAGTCAAATTATTCTCAAAAATATATTTTCTTCTGAAATTAAGACAGTACCCGACACTACAGCGGATCAGACAGTCGACTAAATTTAATGTAGAATTACTCTGAAAATTAGTGCAGCTGGACAAATGGAACGCAACAATTTTAAAACCTTTGGAACCCATTTCGTATCAACTTTTGAGGCAATTTCTCGATTTTATTGTAACTGCGTAGGGTCTCGACTTTCATAATTCTTAAAAGGCTAAAACAATTAAAGAGTTAAATTTTTCCTTTTCCGCACTCAACTATACGCGGAAAAGTAATATAAGCGTGTAAAGAATTTTTTTCTATGGTTCATTTTTTGTTTTTTGACCTACAAATAAAAAAAAAAAATGGTTTCTAAATAATTTTGCTTGTGTATGTGTCGTTGTCGTCGTTGTCGCCGGCATTAATAAAATTTCTTGTTATCACGATAAATCAACTAAATCGTGTCGGATTGATCGGGTTTCGACTTATTCTGATAGAGGACGTCTCCCAGATGACACCTATTGATTTTGAGGTGAATAGAACACACCCTACCATGTTCATGGGTCATGAGAAAGCACAATGATGGACTATTTGAGAAATGTATTTTGTTAGCACAATCACTCAATTAAATTATATCGCATGGATCGGGTTTCGACTGGTTCTGATCAGGGACATCTACCAAATTATTGATTTTGAGGTGGATAGGACACACCCCCACCATATCCATGGGTCATGAGAAAGCACAATGGTGGACTATTTGATAATTTTTGAAGTGATAACTTCTTATGGGAGGGTAAACCGCTTCGTTACGTAACGCGTTACAGCGCCAGTGTGTCTGGCTTCCCATTCTCTCACGCATACGGCAGCGGTAGGCAGGCTCCTCCTCTCTCACTCTAATCCACAGCGCTAGCCGTATTTCGGACAGACGCTTCCCCCTCTCTCGCACGATCTCGAGCTCTATCTCCTCCTCTCTGCGTGCTTACGCCACAGTTTAATTGAGTAAGCTGTGCTTTCGCTGTCTACATCTACGTGCATGTGTGCGTCGCTGCTGCTGCGGGGTCGCCTCTATGATTTAGTAATTAGTAAATTTAGTAATTTTACAGCATATCATAGTAAAAAAATAATTATACACGTTCTGATAAACATAATTAAAAAAAAATATTATAAAATTCCATTAATTTTAACCGGAGATTTTAATGTTAATTTTGCTGCTGATCGAGCTAAAAATTTAGTACAATCAAAATTACAATTAAAAATGATTAATAAGCCAGAAGAAGCTACAACAAGTCATGGAACTGTACTTGATGCAGTCTTTGCAAGATTTTTAGATGACATACAATGTAAAAATTTCGTTGCTTATTATAGCTACCATAAGCCAATTGTTACTTTTATAGGATTAAATAATGATACTAATAATGTACATACACAAAATTCTAACGTACATATTCAAAAATTGTAACTAAGAATAAAATATATTTTATAATCAATAAAAGATTTAATTAATAAATAACCTTTCCTTACATTATCATACTAATATACATAAAATTTAAGTAATAATCTAAGATTTTCTCAAGTTAAACAATTTCAATATTAAATAATTCAACTTAGATTAGTTTAAGTTCTCTGTCGGGCGTCCCATGACGCACACGTTTTTTTTTTTGTTAGCACGATCACTCAATTAAATCGTGTCAGATCGATTAGGTTTCGACTGTCTCTGATTAGGGACGTCTACCAGACGACATCTATTGATTTTGAGATGGATAGAATACACCCTACGCTGTCCATGGGTCATGAGAAAGCACGATGGTGGACTATTTCAAAAATGTAAAACTGTCACATAAAACACATATTCTGCATTTATGTGTTGGTTTATTTTTTCTCGGCCACTTAATTTCGAGATAGAGATGTTCTGCGTGCGAAAAATTTCGTTTTAAGGTTTTAAAACTGTTTATTTATGAACAATTTATTGTTATCCAGGAAATCCCTTATTGAATGAAATCCTCATATCTACTCTTCCTATGCCATTTTCTTTCTATTATCTTCCAAATTTTGGTTAGATGATCACTTGAGTTTGTAGGAACTCATCTTGTTCTGAAAGCAATATTCAATAGATCTTGTTGTGTCTTAGTAGTTGGAGAATAAACTATTAATAAACATAGGTAATGTTTGCTCGTATACGTACCTTATAAAAGCAACCACTGATATAACTATTCTTTTGGTGATACAGTTTTAACCCGTTCTGAAAATATTCTGGAAGAATCTTGGTGTGTACTTTGATGATAAACTATCAAACTATTACTGTTGTCTGGGAATATCAGCCATGTGGTTGTTAATGCATATAAAATTATTGATTTCGTTTTTAGAAACACGAGGTGGTTTAGTAACCCTGTCACCTTGAAATGTTTATATTTTGCGTCAGTTTGTTCAAAATTATAATGTTATAGCCTTATAATGGTATCCCCGGTATCTATATCATATAACTCCACTTGAAAATATTGAATGGCGTTTTTAAAAGTATTTGTCATCTCGCATGGACAATTACTATCCAGTACGTGGTTAGGATCATACTCTGCTTCTCCAGAGACTTGATATCCAGTTACTGAACTCTATAAGAGTACTTACTAACCTCTCATTTTTATTTAAACTACTTCAGTGTGTCTAGAATCTCATTTTTTTTAATAAAATCAATTGTAAATTGATACGTTTAGACAAAATGCATAGAACACAGTCATCTACGTTATTTATTGAATTTGAAATATTATTTATAAATTAAATTATTACCTACTTATTATAAATATTGTAAACTTATATAGGGTGTATCAGATGGAACTATAGGATTTGATTTGTGCGCCATTTGTGTTCTGTCAAACATAGGTAAACATAGGTAACTTGAAAATGAAGCTGGTAATGTTATCACAGGCATGTCTGACGTTGTACAGTTTGTAGATTACAGTCGTTAAACATTGATAACCTATCTTTGACAGAACACAAATGACGTGCAATTCAATTCCTATAGCTCCAATTGGGATACCCCATAGATTAAACCAAAATGAAATCTTATTTTGGTCACAGTTTCTTAGATAACTTAGAAAAGTTATCCTTTAACTTTTTACAGACTGAATCATTGAATTCTTCTTTTCAAACTTTCGCTTATTGGTTTTTCAAATCCTCTTATAGATTGACTTCCTACCTATCAAATAGGTGTCAACAAATCAACAGTATGTAATATTTAACGGGCTGAAGTCTGTAAGATACTTGGCAACATCGGGTGTCTCACAATGCTCCATTTTGGGGTCTATGATATCCAATATTTTTTTAAACCATATAAGAGACGTTCTCAATGTCCAATATTTCCTGTATTCTGATGCGGTTTGTAGTAGTAAAGACTTTGTACGTGTGTAATGCAATTTAAATAATATTGTGGACAGTAAACTCTCTTAAAATTACATATACAATAATGCAATGTAATATTCTGTGTATTAAAATCGACACCAATAACATTCGAATATTATTTTAACAATACTATACCTTCCACATACAAATCGTGATCTTGGTGTAACGTAACCTCCAATGAAAAACTGTCGTTTATATTTCATATAGATAATATAATTTTCAACGTCTAAAAATCTTACCTTACCAAACTTATTGTTTGAAAATATTCTGATTTTGTTCATTGACACCATCAAAATGTGCTTTGATATATGTTGCTCCTGTGTGGTCATGTTATAATCCTCATATTGATAAAATTGAATCGGTATAAAGTTTCCCAAGTTTCTATACTCCATAGAACTAGTTCTAGAGAAACAAATACATTTTATCGTTCCATCACTCGTACAAATTTGTTTAAGGCTATAAATATATTTCATTACAGGTTTAATGACCTGAAATTTATGGATTTAAAATAAATAAATCTTATGTTTGTTTTCTTTTTCTTTTTTTTTATTTTTTGAACGAAATTCACAATCAGTTTGTATATTATTTAGTTTGATAGTGTATTCTAATTTATTTAATTTATAAATAGTTTTTACTTCTATATTATATTTAGTTGTGTATCTGTGATATTACGTACTCAAACTGTTCTGTAATTAAGTATATCCTGTAGAATAGCTAAAATAAACAGTTTTAAAACCTTAAAATAGACTTTTCCGTACGTAGAACATCTCTATCTCGAAATTTAGAGGCCGAGAAAAAATAAACCAACACATGAATGCAGAATATGTGTTTTATGCAACAATTTCACTTTTTTCAATTTCTCGCAAATAGTCCACCATCGTGCTTTCTCATGGCCCTTGGACAAGGTATGGTGTGTCCTATCCACCTCAAGAGCAAAAGAGGTCGTCTGATAGACGTCCCCAATCAGAATCAGTCGAAATCCGATCAATCCGACTCTATTTAATTGAGTGATTGTGCTAACAAAAGAAATTCTCAAATAGTCCACCATCGTGCTTTCTCATGATCCATGAACATGAGTGTATTCTATCCACCTCAATATCAATAGGTGTCGTCTGGGAGACGTCGCCGATCAGAATCAGTCAAAACCCTATCGATCCGACACGACTTTAGTTGAGTTATCGTGCTAACAAAAAAATCAATTAGTCCACCATCGTGCTTTCTCATGACCTATGGACAGGGTGGGGTGTGTCCCATCCAGCTCAAAATCAATAGGTGTCATCTGGGAGATGTCCCCGATCAGAATCAGTCAAAGCCCAATCGATGCGATACGATTTAGTTGAGTTATCGTGCTAAAGAAAATAAATGCCGACGACAACGCCAACGACACACACACACACACACACACAAAAAGGTTTAAAAACCTTTTTTTTGTCATTAGGCCGAAAAACGAAAAGTAAACCCTAGAAAAAAAATGTTTACACGATTACATTACTTTTCCGCGTATAGTGGAGTACGAAGAAGTAATAGATAAATATATAAAAATAAATAAATAAAATATTTTGCTAAATTAAGAAAATAAATCTTAATATTAGTATAGCAATAGTATTTCTACGTTCTATTTTTGCACAATCATAGATATTAGTTCTATGTGAAAAACTAGTTTTGAATCAAATACGCTAAAAACTTATCTCACCGAGAATTTAAACAAAGAATAAACATTTTCAGAGGGACTAGCGGTATCTTATCTTAAGTTCACATATGTGGACCCCTTGCTGCTACGTCATGCAGCGAGTAAGTCTCTCGAAATCCAGGATAACGTCTTGGATTCCCATCTTATATCCAATAAAACGCTCACAAATATTTCTTTTTCATGCCGCCATTGCATATTTTAATATATAATTTCATATTGAGGAGCAAAATTTACGAAATCTATTTGTAATGCTTTCACTTCTTCCCTTATTGTATAGAGTGCACTAAGGAATAAAAAATATCTCTTTAGACATTTTAAGATTTCAAATATAAAAAGAAAAACTAAAATTAAAATTCACACACGTAGATAGGCATTCTTCCTCAAATAATCGACAACCAGGTCCTGCGCAAATGCCAATTTTCTCAGCAAGGGTTCGAACATGAATGTTTTACTTGAACTATTGCATAATTCGGATTATTGAATAATCGATAATGCTCCTAATGATTTTACCTTCAAGGTTATTGTTGTGCAGTATGTGTCAATAAATAGCATCCTGTACTCTATTAATATATTACATGGAGCTCTTCTCTTCTTGAAAACACAGTAACTTGAAAGTGGAAATTATAGACTGGGTTCAAGAGTATGAGAGTCTCGTTAATAGTAAGAGATACAAATTTGATGAAATTAAAAAAATTATATGATTAAACAACTAACGAAATAGTGACTCGAAATCGTGATAATGATATTTATTATTTTGAAAAAAATATATTTTCTAGCCCCTTTTGTTCTTAATTCAACAAGACATTATCATTTAATTACATTTTGGACCTGTTTCAATAATTGCTAACATTGCAAACGGAACTGAATTACCGATAATTTTATCAAAATATGTTGCACAGTAAGTTATGCATTTATAAATGGCAGATATGCCGAATAATATTTTATATTCTGTAGTTAGAAAATTATTAGTTATTTATTATTAGATAACGATGACAATCTCTATGAACGCCTCCTGTAAATTTAATTCCTTATTGAATGATTTCTCTGTCCATTTCATTACTGTTTCTATATGTCTTTTGTTCATTTATTTATTGTTATTGTTAGTAGTTATTGGTTGATTATTAAATAAATAATTGATAATTTAAATGTTATGAAATAGGTACACATCAATATTTTATTGGCGTTTAAAACGCCGAACTTCCTGTATCGCCCAATTTTTCTACATGTATGAGAAATACAAGTCCGTATCCAGTGGGCTTGAACCATAATTAAACTACAATGTGCAGAACATTTTTGAATTCGAAATAAAAGCGGCTTCTAAAATTTGGCAACAAAATATTCTAATCGTCTTGAAAAATTAAGCTGTGTTGGAAGATGAAACATCGAAATTGATAAAAATTAATAACATAAGTCTATTAAAAATTACTACAAAGAAGTTTTGTCAGGCTTACTATAACTTTAATATTAACACCAGAAAAAAATTGCATTAAAAATCCAAACATTGTTTTCAAAATAACTTTCAAAATATAATATCAAGAATTTCTAGGTTTTATTTTGTTAGTTGCTTAATTACCCAGCATTTTTCACATTCAACCTAATTTGTATCTTCTACTATTAACAACATCGCCAGACTGGCCCTCCGTATCTTGAACACAGTGTATAAGATAAATAACAATTTATTTGTATTGCATTCATTTACTTTTATTACATTCTGCCTTATATGTCTTATATATAAAACCATAATAATATCATAGTTTTCATGAGTTGATAAAGTGACTGTAGTATAGTAAGTTTTAATTTAAACTATCTGAATTCTGAGGAATTTAAGAAATCTAAAAAATCACAAGAATTTAGGGAATATAAGAAACCTAAATAATCTGAAGTATCTCAAGAATATGAGGAATCGGTGGAATCTGAAAAATCTGAAGGATCTAAAGGATCTGAAGTATATGATATATTTGAAGAATCTGAGAGATCTGAAGGATCTGAAGCATCTAAAGGATCTGAAGTATCTGAAGGATCTGAAGGATTTGAAGAATCTAAAGGATTTGACGGATCTGAAGGATTTTCAGAATATGAAGGATTTGCAGGATATGAAGGATTTGCAGGATATGAAAAATTTCAAGGATCTGACGGGTCTGAGGGATCTGAAATATCTGAAGGATCTGAAGAATCTGAGATTCTAAATAATACACGTTGACAATACTTAATGAAGCAATATTTCTTATAACTATTCCTATAAATATTCCTAATATGAATTCATTTTACATAATGATGTAACCAGTCAGTTTTCTGTATATGCTGAAATTTACTAGTAGAGTAACGTTCTGATATATCAGATGCATCGGTGATAGTCGACCAGTTTCCCAAAAATTGTGCTTAGATGTGTCTCCTAAAGCTGTAAGTTTAAACCATCACTAAATGAGTAGAATATGTAGTAATCTTGGACATACTTGATGCTAATTTTACTGTTGGGCACGTTTTACTCGATATTTGGTTTGTAGGATATTATAAATAAACAAAGAAACGAATAATGATATTGGAATATCTACACGCAAGTAACATATTCTATTAAAACATTAATATACACTTTGTACATAAAGAACATTTTTCAGTTTCCTTGCATCTCTGCATTAATATAGACGTCTAATTCAATTTATATAACCGTAAATGTATCCTTTTAATTAAAGCATGTTGCCTGTTTTTTTACGGGGCCATGCCAGCCTGTCTGCAGCTCATAAATCCACTTAAAATAATTAATTCGAAAAGCTTTGAAGATGTTTCTGAAATATCGTTTAAGAGCTCGTCAGGGTCGAGGTATTAGCCATGTAAATTTTAAAAAATCTAAAAGTTCCAGAGGCCAGGAGGGCACCTAGAAGGCCACACCACCTGGGCCCGGCCTTAGAGGGTGCGGGTAATTTTCTCGCGCGTCCCGCGTGCCACCCAAAAGGCGTTTTTCTTCATTAGACGGTTTAATTTTTCCTCGCTGCATACATAATCAATAAGCCTTCTTTTTCTTGTGCCATAATTTTAATATTTAATTTATTTCTAATTTGAATGCTGAATTATGCATTCTTTCAGGGTGTTCCTTGGAGCCGTTGCATATTCAGCGTACTCTCCTCTAGGAGAGGGGGCAGTCGATTAGTTTTCTATGTGGGGGCAAGTGGAGCTTGTAGGACGATGGCAAGTAAGAACTCACCCGCTAGAAAATATGTGAATATATGTATATAAACTGCGTATGCAGTATAACGTTGTTTAAAATAAACATTCAAAAGTTAATTTGTAGCACATATGGAAAGTATAGTATAATTAATATGCTTTTTCCGTTAAAATGTATACCAATACACAATTTCGTTGACGTTTAGCCTTTAACAATAGCCGAAAATAATAAGAAAACCAGACAGAATGATTCGACTAAAGATGTATAGTTTATTTCATCGCTATTTGCCAAATAAAAAATTTCAAAACATACTGTGGCTTGTTTTTATGGCTAGGCTCAGGTAGACTGTTCCGTTTATCGGTAAGATAAGAGAGTTTTTTATTTGGCAAATAGCGATGAAATATACGATGCGTACGATGCGTGTAGCGATGTACGTTGACACCTCTGCAAAATAATTTTAGCATATATAATTATCTCTACAGTCCTATATCAAACATAGTTAATGATCCCTGACGAAAAATACAAGATTACATAAGCGTCAGTTTTGTGTTCGGTTATCTCTACTTAAGGAAATAAAATGATCATTATCTTTACCTGAAGCAGAGCTAATAAAAGTCTAGCACTTGCTCTAGCATCTACAATATGGATGAGTAATATGTCGTATTCCTACATGGAGGCGTCGACAACATAATTCATATTGTGATCCAAAATAGCGCATTGGGCCTAATATTTCCTTATGTAGGGGAAATTAAATCGATATATGTGCATATATTGGGTTTCTCTGTCAATATATAACTTCTTTTACTGTGAATTTAATTTCAGTGGTAGGCCTCATCATCATCATTAGGTCATCAGTCCTAAGACTGGTTGGACGCTAACCTCCAGCTTCTCCTATCTTGTGCTAACCTAAGGTAGGCCTAATATATAAAAAATAAAAATTACCATGGTTTTACAAGACCTATTAGAAAATATTTTACAATTTCTATTTTATTCTGAAAAATATCTGAGAAGTATGTTTTAGGAATTTGAGGAGTCTTGAAATTCTGATTAATCTGTCTTTGCTGAATTTGAAAATTTCTTTTATTTCTAAAAGAGTCTGCCAACAGAAATAGGTCTACGGAATCCTAGAAATTTGAAAAAAATTGAAGAATCATAAAAAATAAGAAACGAGGAAAACCTGTAAAATCTGAAGAAATTGAGACATTTGAGAATCTGACGTAGTGTCTCTGGTATTTTATAAATATGGAGGACTACAAAATTTTACAAATCTGATAAATTTAGGGAATTTGGAACATATAAGAAATTTGATAAATTCAATGAATCTGTATCATTCAACAAATTTGAGAAATCAGAAGAATCTAAATGAAAACTCAAATAATCCATAGAATCCACTTTTTTTCTGACCTAAAAATCCAAAACAACCTAAAATTAGGAGCCAAATCTAATTACTTCCTTAAAATCATCAGATTTCTGTATTTTACAAAAATTTAGTTGAAGTCTAACCTAATGATATATCCCTATTTACTTAACTATATTTATTCTAGTTAACTATTTATACTCAGATATTAAGCGATTTATGCACTTATATAATAAATACAGCTTGTAATGGAATTTATACTCTAAACAAACAAAAAATTTGAAAAGTCCACTGGTCGGAAATGTTTATTATTTGAATGTCATATATTTTCTATAATGATTTAAGTCTGTATTACGATAGTTAACTGAGGTATCCTGTATATACTAAGTATACTCAGTTTTGAGAGTAGTATGGAATATTGTGAAGAACTGATAAATCTTATACCGGTTTAAGTTAGCAAGAGTCTCCAGCTTTAAAATTACCCCACTTAACCCTACTCCTTGGAGTGGTAGGGGGTTCTTAGTTATCTATGTATGATATGAACACCAGTGGGTGTCTAAGTCCTCATATACGGTCATCATTGGGTCGGTCGGTCTCCGGAAATCCTTCTTTCTTGGCGTCTTTCGCGCCGCGACTCCCGAATATAACCATGCTTTAAATTGTATGAAACATACATGAGCTCTGCCCTCCCGGAATATATACCGGGCCGTAGTTTACAAATGAATACAGCTATTGAACTTACTTATAATATCAATGTGGTTCTCGTCCTCGTCGCTCGCTCGCGACGCCCTGCCCTTCTTTCTCTCTTATTAGGAACCAAATCTAAACCTCTTTCCAACGGCCATACAGAATGGCCATATTAACTTGATAATTAGGTATGTTATCCGACTTGCAGATGAGCGAAGGCACGGTGGATGGAATAAAAAGTGTTTTGCCCCCTCTTTGAGGCAAGATACCGCGGTATAAAATTGGGAAGGGTGTCGTTGATGGCACATTCAGGCATCGGTCGCGTCGTCGTCGCGTCCCGGTGGCACTCTGGACGCCGTAGACGGCGAGCCGTCGGCCACCAGGTCGCCCCCAAGTGCCTAACCTCACTTATTTGCAAGCCTACGTTTGATCCACGTGACACCACGTAACAACAGTGAACGATTCGAATATCTACCAACGTAATTGTGCCTTTTTAATTCCAGTGTCTTAAACTTGATGTGATTGATGTGGACGTGTGCTGGGAGTCTATAAAATTGTCTAAATGTCGTTCTCTTTGTTAAGTTTGCCTAGCGTGAAAGAGTGAGGTTACGTGTTTATACGAACGCGTGATTGGCCGCCATCTTGGACGCTGAAACCGCACGTTGTTGGATACTTATGTATATGCTTGTACTCTCACATGACCTTAACATAGCTATTGTGTTAAACCTTCTTTTATGTTGGTCTAATGGAATAACTTGTGATAGACCATGATGTGTGTTATAGTGGTCTACATAACAAGTCCAGATGAAGCGGTTTCTAAAATATTCTATCAATACTAGCAGGTCGAAGCAAGGCATCCATCGATGCATCAAAGTGAAGATATTTAAGATATAAATCTATTGATATAACGTAATTAACAATCAAGAGATGTTATTATTGAACAAACCCATCTTTGGTGACCATTTTAACTTCCAATCTGGGCGCTACATGAATTCATCTGATTGGATAGGATGTGCACATGACACGAATAAAAGTGAGAGGGTATTGAATCATTATTGCAAGTGAATCTTAGGTCGACCTCCACATAATATGTTTTCTGAATAACTTTAGTGTTGTGTTCTTAATGACTAGAAATATGAAATACTAAACTCATTTCGAGCATTCACACGTTGGAGGAATAAAAATTATATATAAACCTTCTTATGCTGTGTATCAGTTTTGCCGTTCTATGTATTTTTAGTAACATAACTCAAAAGATCTATCTGTGCGCTAGAGAAAAAAAATATTTATTCAAGAATAGCAATTCACAAAATAGATTGTGTGAATATATACAAGTATATTTCTAATAATTTTGCGAATGGACACCACTATGCGTTTATAATCGTGAGCATTCCACTTTGTTACTCAAATCGAACTTAGATTCACTAAGCTAGCGGACTGTATGCGTAACAGAACACAAATAATTTCTTGATAATCTAATTTTACAGACGCCAGAGTCATGTTACATGTTCAAGATAATAGTATTAAAATTAATAGTTGTGCATTAAATTAGTAAATATACATTACATTCTTAACCTAACAATATCGAAGCAAAGTAGACCTAATCAAATATAAGAATATGTTAATATCTATCCTAAGTGATTCAAAATGAGAACAAAAACTAATATCCGTGGCAAAAACACATGTTTTTAGATGATATTCAAGAGCAATTTACTATTAACGAAATTCATTTGAAATAATTAAACTGTTTCCCAGTGTAAACATCTGTGATAAAAATACTGTTATTTGTAAGTAAGTAAAAGACGTAATGTAATGTATAATGTAAATTCCATGACACATTTTCAAATAAATTGAGTCATACCCCACAAAATTAACATTTTTCAGTACCTTCATAATTGATACCGTAAGTTTATAATCACATATAGATCATGTGCAGTTATTATTGTGGAATATATGTGATTCACTACAAACTTGTTATCATATATACAGTTAACAGCAAAGTAAGAGAATAAATTCAATGAAATTGTGATGAAGAATTCTTTTGGAAGAATGCGAGAGTAATCAATTTTTGTTCATAGAAGTCTACAACATTATACGCCCCTAATTTCTAATAGCTATTTGTTTTCGAGCAATGGTGTAATCATTATTTTTATATATGGTAATCTCCTATTATTCTTTCTGCTTTTGATATATCAAGCTGATACACTTTCTAATCTTTATACAGTATCTTTATGCAATTGCTTTACATAAAAATAGTACATAAAGAAAACGTTTAGAACTCTAGAAAGCACATCCATTATCGCTTAAATTATAGTCAACTTTAGAAGTAAATTTAAGTTAAATAAAATCAGTAAATTAACTACCAAGTACAATTTATTTACTTTATGATTAATATGTAGACAAATTTGTAAATCCGTCTTGAAATATTGAATGTTCGTAGGTGAAACTTAATGTACAGTGACGGTGAGGTATTTATAAGATAAATGGAAAGACATTTATGAAAGCTATAGTATAAAACAACTCGAATAAGGAGGAAAACAATTCTTGCAAAAAGTTATTGCATATCATTGTTCTTCGTAATTTATCAAGTTGAAGGACTAAATAATATATTACACGGTTTTCTATAGTATTTTTTAAAATAAATTCGTGTTTGCTTTGATTTGTTCATTTTACATTATCTGATGCTCTACGAAAACATATAAATCATTGCATATTTTATTGAAACGTGACCAAATACCAAAATGTATGTTGTAATTAAAGAGTTTGTCCAAGTATATATGACCATCTCACAAAAAGTATTTACAGATATAGCTAACTATCATTATCCATTCATTTGGCATTATTGTGGGCCTTATCAAAGAACTACGCAGTTTCATCACATATTCTATTTAAGACGCAGTAACTGGCAGTAAATAGCCAGTGTGGCATTAAGTTTATGCCACGCCATCGCCATGATCAACGTGTTAAATATTGTTTTTATGTACGTGATACCAAACACAATTTCCCTCATTCAAGCAAATATCTGTGCGTTATATATACTCCTGACTCTCCAATGTTAGCTCGTTTATATCATATTTGATGAGCTTTCCATCTGAATGAATTTTCATGTGTAAATCATATTAGTTCTAAATGTAAGAGACATTGTATTTTTAATTATTTGTCCACAAGTTATCGCCATTTCTTCACCGTAGAATTACACATTTTTATAATATATTTTGTATTTTTCTCCATTAAATATGATGATACAATTTAAAGTAAAGCAGATCAGTATTCCACAAATAATAACACTATGTTGTTATTTTACTGTATTGTTACTTCTTGTTTCGATAAGGATTTATAAGCATATTCACATTTTTCATTTTTTATATAAATGACGAACCTTCATACACATTTTTCTCATCGGTACTGATCAGACCACTTCTTATAAATTGATCAATCTGTATCTATGTTTGAATAGCCGTAAATATATACTTGCAATTTCTATACTGTTATTGTTTGACAACTCATTACAGCATTTTTGTTTAACGTAAGCTTCATAAAGTAGTTATTTTTCTGTTAGTTTTTGATTCTATTTATGGGTGCATGTATGAATATGTAGTAGCACATATGAGTTTTGTATTATAACTAGCAGGGAATATCAATTCGCATTCCTTATTCTTTAGTTTCCTCTCTGGAAAATTCACTTTCGTCCTGTAGAAAAGGAGCTATCCTCACTTGCTTCCAGCTTCGTCCGAAACTCGTCTTAGTTCTGGAAACTCTTTGTCAGTCAAAATAATGTAGTCATCTTCCGCATAATTTATTAATCCAGATTCTATAGTCATTTGTGAGTCACTTTTCCTTCCACCTGCCATTTTAGACTTAAATGAAGTAAAGCCTCCTGGAGTAATATAAATAATCAACTTATTAGCAAACCTCTTTTCGTCCATTTTTATCCATTTCTTGCATTGTTCTAATTTCCAAACTGCTGTAGGAAATCAATAAAATTTGCATTTGCTATTTCTTCCGGTATTATTGCAATTTACAACAGCAACTATAATGGTCATTTTTAGATTATTTTACGAATTAACTTTGGTAAAACACACATATGGCCTGACAGTCTAATTTAATGCAATCTGTGTCTACTGCAAGTGCTACCATCAACTTATTTACTCCATCACCATACTCTGCACATTTTGAATAGGCATTGTGTATTATAAAAAATATATTCTTTAGATACAATTTTTAACAGTCTCAAATTAACAAATAAAACATAGTTCTCTATACAGTAATGTCCGACCCATTATAACTATTTTCTAGTTGAATCAGATTACATAAAAATGAAACAAGAAATTTTAGAATAAGAAGTTGTATGGGCATCCAAAGTATCATTAAAATAGATTATTCAAAAGCGGAGTTTTTTCGTCGGCAGGTGTTCTATGCTGAACTAACGGCTACGCCTTAAAATAAGTGTATCGCAAAAATTACATATTCCAAAATGGTTCCAGAAAACCCCACTGATATCACTGCATCGATTGCTATTCGAGATGCATAATAGCAGAAGACGGACGGACAAGTATACACGTACAATAAATCTATATCGAGGTACGTGAGCGGCACAAGGTCGGGCGCACCTCGGCGACGGCGCCCACAGCCTCATAAAACTGTCCCCAGGTACCACTTCTGGCTCTCTTGACTTCCATGGGAAACTCCAAAATCGCGAACGCCGCTGGCATCTTAAGTTGCGCCAGTTTTAAGCTTGCCTCGTAAAGCCTAAAGATTTCAGATTTATGATGATTTTGATAAGTAGTTACCGGTGGGTTTTCGTTTGAAAACTTTCTAATTATCCTCGTTATATGATCGTCTAATTTAATGTGATTTTGATTTTTGTTTAAGTATTAATATTTGAAGCGTACAGGGGAAATACCACAATAATCATATTTCATGAATTTAACAGGAGAGGAATGTTAAACTTAATAATGTTATAATGTCTCTAAAAATTAACAGTCATAAAGTTGTATTTGTGTGACCGATGGACAATGTGCCAAAGAAAAATGTTACGGCTTGATTTATTTATTTTGTGTGCGAATTTCGTGAAAAATATTATTTACGTAGCCTCACTATCATAAAACCCGGGGAAAAGTGGATAGCTCCTTGGACTTTGTTGATTCTTCCCCTTCATGATCAACTACCAATAAATCAAAATAAAATAATAACACTGAAAAGCAGCAAAATAAAGATGTAGTTTTTAATAGTAATACAAACAACAAATACAAAACTTTAAAATAACGGAGTTACTCATGTATCAAGTATGAAAAATAAGCTTGTGCTTCTTCACCACAAAACTTCTTAAGATCTCCGTAAATAGTCGAATTTCAATTTCTTTATGGGAATCGGGTAATCAAAGCATTGTCTATAACTTCACAAATGAAAAACTAACCATTAAGTTACCATTATATGAATAATCTGGCAGAGAGGATTCACCTTCTCTAAATTGTTCCCTTTGACTGTTTTTTCTCCATCCACAAAGGATTGCTGAGTACCAAGGACCATTATACCTGTTCCTATAATAAGCTAAAGTAGGATGCTCTATCATAATATTATAATCTCTAATTGGCTGACATTTAAATGGAGCAATAATTTTATAATTTAGAGAAAAATACGCATTTCACTTCCTAAACATTGTAGAATCGGCGTTCACCTCTGTAAAAAGAGATGGTTTTACTCTTGATTCCCTAAAAGTGTCCGTCCATTCATTAGGTGTTTCAGCTTTACTTTTTTGGTTAACTAAACCCATATTTTTGTCACATTCAAGGTAACTGTGGCCTCGTATGGGAAATGTAACTTTTATCGAATCCAATCTCTTTTCTACATGAACGAGGTTGTGCAAAAATCGAAAGAAACAGTAATTCTTGTTTTGTCCGCCACAAGAATCACAAAATATTTCTAAATGCCTAACATACATGTCTAAGAAATTGTAGACAAAGTGATGAACCATGGACCATACATCATTGCTCCCTTTCTTCGCTATGGTTTCTTGATACATGTATAGAATGCTCTCAAATGTAGACGGAAGTTAGGTATTGGAAACGAACGCTGAAAGTTGACGTTTATAGTATACATCATTAGTAGTAATGTTAGGTACTGGGTACAGCAATGTATAGTAAATACGACGGCGTTGTTGATGACTGGACTTTTTGCTTTTTCCCCTGTGATTGTTGGACTTTTCTGGTTCTTCCCCTGTACGGCTATTGTTCTAACGTAAATTTCAAGCGACCTATTCGACTTTTCCCTTGTCTTATATCATAGGTTCCAATATTTCCTTATTAACTAAAAGATGGCACTACAATCATCAAATCGCGAGAAATAGATTTTTATGGTTTTTCTCTTGTACCCTTCATTTATTTGTGAGAGGTATTAAATATTTGGATATTCTTTGTTAATTTACGACCTAATCTAATATCAATATCAAGGCATTTCATTAACCCCTATCCATTCGATAGACCAGAAGCTAAGATGCTACCTTAGCTTGTGGTCTATCAACAAAAATAACTTAAATCCCTACAAAAAAAAAGAATTAAACAATTTAATTTGTTTTTGAAATAACATAAAAAATTAATTCTGTGATGATTAAAAATACCCTCTTATGTAACCATACACTAGAAGAATGCCTTACTATTACACTGTGAAATAGTCAATTTATTGCCAGGGGTTTAAGAGTCGATTTCAGGTACATTACTGCCCCTAATTCTAAAAATGATATTACTTTTGCTTGATTGGCTCTAGTTTCTGAAATAAACATACATGCTAAATATTAATGCAAAGTAAGAAAAACAAAATAATATAACCAATTTCTCTTGTTTTTTAATTTTTTGTTTCTATATGAAATCTGACAAGAACATAAACAATAATTGATGCAGAAAATATGAAAAATCATAAAAAAGACTCCAGCAGTAATCGGCCATCGTGTAATGATCCCACTTTCCTTGATACCTTTCTTCTATTATTCAGATATCCTGATGAAACCGTTCGCCTTATTCCTCACTATAATCTTCTAAGTTAGAAGGAAATTTGTCTAAGTGCTCATGCAAAAAATGTAATTTAATGCTCGTGTTGGGTCCTAATTTTTCAAAACAAATTAGAATATTATGTACTAGTTGTCGGTAGTTAGTTGCCTCATGGAAAATGTTGAATTACATAACTAAATCATACATGAGATTCTACGACTGTCCTATATCTGTCAGCATTTGAATATTTTACCAGTTTTCAAATTTATGGACTTCAATAATCCCTGCTTTTATTTTTCCATACCCAGTGATGGAAATGCTTGGCAAATGTATTTAAAACAATCACATGACTTATCCAGTGCTTTCACAAACTATTTCATTAAACCCAGTTTGATGTGAAGAGATGGCAGTGCTATTTTTGCTCTCTTTATTAATGCCTCGTAAACAGTGTTGGCTTTTCCAATGGTCATAGGGTCTCTCAAAGGTTAAACAGTTTTCTGCCAATAAGTTTCAACTGCACGACTATCCCATAAATATGTGGTCATGGAGGTGACAAGGATATTTGGTATATCCACTTCGCTGTCCAAGAAATATGATAACCATTTTTAACCGGCACAGGCAAACCATTTATGTTGAGAATAAGCAATTTTCTCTAATTCCAACTTAATATTTCCATATTATTCTGTAAGTTTTGTTGAATGACCGATTGGAATCGAAACAAACTTATTTCCATTGTGCAGTAATGCACATAGCTGTATAAGAATTGGCAAGCGCCAATTATCTCCGCCAATTCTGTATAAGAATCGTACTACCCGGTACAAAGGCGTAGTATGAATGTAAATGTTTTTTTTTAATTCCAGCATACAATAATTGTTTAATAGGTAGGATATGGCTTTAAATACAACTTAATATACAAGTCTTTCACTGCTTTGAATTTTTTTATTTCGTCCATATTTCCGTGCAACATATTATATTCTTCCATTAATATAGTATTCTAGAGGATCTGACACATAAATAAACATTTAACCGTATTTCCATAAAGAGTGTAAGTATAAATAGATAATACACTTTCCCAAAGTATAGGCAATACTGAGTTAATTTTTGAGTTAGTTATATTTTTGGTCAATAGAGAGCGCGACTATCTTAAGATCAAGAACACAATTAATTCCAAAAGTTGATACATCAAGGATGTGTATCGAAAGTGTCCCATTACATTGTTTCTTAATAGTCCCTACTCTATATGAAGCTAAAGAATATGATTAAATTAACCCATTTTTCGTGGATTCCATAATGGGATAAGCTCATCTTGCTGATACCACTTGAAGATTTGGTTTATAAACAAATGGATGAAAGATGGTATGGATGTGTTGGATAACGTTTAAAATGTAAATATGGAATTAAATAAATATATCGATAAATTTCCTCTCAATATTAATGATCTAGTGATATTTCTTTTAACTATATAAGCTACTAGATGGGAGTTTGTTCTATTCATTTGAGATTCTGATCACCCGAATATAGGCCACTAAGGCAAATCAATAATTTTCTCATGGGAAATTATTGTTAATAACATTAATATTACCTTCAATAGTTTGATCAATCTTCCTCCATTTATTGTTCTATTAGATTATCATTTAATTCATGTGTCAAATACACCCTATATGATTATATGTTATTAGTCGACAATATGTTTCTTCTATCTTGTATCCTAAATTTTCTTCTTAGGTTATAAAGATTTGCTTATACAATTATACTCGATATATTGAGATGAGTAAGGAAGACATACTTTTAGGAAGATGTTGAAGAACAGAATTTTAGCTTAAATCCTGAGGATATATCCCCAGGATTCCTAGATAAAGTCTAGGTCTAAATCCTGAGGATATGTAATCGCCTTAAATATTCTGGATATGTAAAAGGAACTTACATTCAAATAAATAAAGAACATTTTTGCAAATTTTGAAAAAGTCCTAGGAATTTACCACTTTATGTTTATGAATTTCAAATATCTAGTTCACAAACTGTTAAATATGTTAAGATATTTTCTGATTCAATAATATTTGGTAGGTTTTGTCATAGATGTACTATTCTTTTCATCGCTATTTTCCAAATAAAAAACTGTCTTAACTTGCCGATAAACGGAACAGTCTACCTGAGCTTATCCATAAAAATAAACCACGGTGTGTTTTGAGATTTTTTATTTGGCAAATAGCAATGAAATAAACTATACGATCACAATTATATAGAAATGCAAATATTCTTAATTCCTAATCAACTTGTAATTTTTGTTATAAAAGTGATTTACTAAAAAAAAAAAAATAACACTGCTGGATGTAGAAATTTCAACGTTAGATTTCATTAAACCTTATATCCGCTGACCTTCGTATCGTCTCACATTTCCCAGCGAGCGCATTATAATAGTCACATTATATTATTACTCGATTTGAGACCGTGAAAAGTACAAAACAGGAGCGCGATGAAAGAGGCGAAATAAAAATGCAAAACAGTATAATATAAGGGACAATCTCAGTTTCAATCTCCCCTTAAACACATGAATTGTGTCAAAGGTATTAATAACGAGCGTTAAGGACAAGAATATGCGAAAACGTTCCTGGAACGGAGCATAACACTGTTTTGATTAATAAGTGTTAGCGACACGCACATTTTGACTTAATCATGCTGTAAAATGAACGGCATTTGCATAAGGAATGATTCTTTGTTCATGGTTATTAAACAATCTTCATTACAGTATCGCGTCGCCTTTATCACCATAACAACAAAAATATACATACTGTATACATTGTCGGCGCTGTTTTCTTTCTTCGCGTTGCTCTTTTATGTTCTATGTATTACCACGACATCCGAAAATCTCAGATATTCTTCTTATTAGAACATTGAGGAATCCCTTTCTGATAATTATTTCTGTATATTAAAAGAACTATAAATCAAATCAGCTATTTACAGAGTAACTATTGGTTTTTTGGTAAAATAAAATACCTAGATATACTAGCCCGTCATTGCAATCATTCGATTTATTTACTTATTTATTTGTACACTATTTAACAGCCAAAGCCTATTATAGAATGGAATCTCTCAGCAGAAAACATATGTACATAAAGTCAAATACAATCAAAATCTAAAATAAACTTATTTTTGAAACATTGATCATTAAATATTGCGCAATATAACATTACATATGTCTGTATGACTAGAGTCGTCAATATCTACCCTATTTTTTGTTGTTTGGAATCTATACAAATTTTATATACTGGTAATATTAAAAGAATATTAGTTTTAGAAGTTTTAGAATATAAACCGTTTATGTTACGTATCACCAATCTAGGAACATTTGTGGAATCTAGGAACTTGGGTTACAATGTTAATTTGTGATAACAAATGTGGACAATGAACACAAATAATTATTTAATAATTTGTACAAAAACATTATACCTAAATATTTTCTTCGGGTTTCTAAGAGTTGAACTTTAAATCTATTCAATATACTATCGTGCGGAATACCTCTAACTGGATAAACTCCATTACAACGAAAAGTCACATATTTTAAAAATCGCCTCTGAACTCTTTCTAGGTTACCTACTCGTATATGGATATTATAGCCTGGGTTTCATACAATAGATCCATATTCTAGCTTAGATCTCACAAATCCATCAATTCAAATTGTTTTAACATATTAGGCATTGTGAACTATTTAGAATTTCCTATAATGAATCCAAGCATTTTGTAACCATTTAAACATATACTCCTATTACTTAGTGATTAATATGTAAAAGCCAGTTTGCAATCAAAAATAACTAACTAAATTAACTAGCCTAAGTCTCTAAATTCGCTAACTGTGTTTAAATTAATGTTATTAATATTATAATCAAAAATAATATTTACTTTTTACAAGTAAAAGATATTAAACTACACTTACTGATTTTAAGTGGTAACAGATTAGCCTCACACCATTTATTTAAATAATTTTGAAGCAAAATTCAGTCCCGTATACATGTTATTTGATAAAATAGTTTACAGTCGTCCAAATGCAACAGAATTTTCGACCTGGCAGATATGATTTATAAATACGATAAATCGAATTGGCTCCAGAATAGATCCTTGTGTAATATCCAATGTGCAAATATTTCTACAGAACTTCACTGAGTACTCAGTACCATCCAGTGAGGTCAAGAACTTTTGAATTTTTCTCTGAGGTCTCTTTATTTGGCCATCGAGTATTTTGTGTTCTTTTACTTAAATAATAGGACCTCAGGGCTGACTTTAGGGCTCTGAAAAGTTTGAACACACATACATCGACTGCGGAAGGGAAGGTTACACATAAAGACAAGGACAAACATATCCGTGCTTACAGAGAAGTACCAGGTTGTGCCATTGGGAGTCCATCCGAATATACAATGACATCGATACAATGACACAAGTGTACAACCAAGTATACAATGACACTCCAATACTGGCCGCAGTCCACCACCTCGGACCACAGTATAAATAACATTGTCGCAGCCGCCTCTATCTATGAGAACTGACCTGAGCGCCCATAGTATTCTCTTACTTTCGTAGCTAATTTACAATAATTGAAAGAAAAATATTGTTGAAGAAGCAAAATGCTTTGATACTATGAGGAAGAATACAAACGTGTGCTTTAAAGAAAGCAGCTGTTACTTCTGCTGTATAATGAACATGTAGTTCATTATTATTTTTATTATAAAATTTTATCTGTATTTAATAAAACATTTACCACATTAAAACACATTTGCAAGTATTTATGTAATAGTAACAAGTATGTAATAGTAAAACAAATACTTGAGAAAAGTATAATAAAATTATTACTATTAATTATTTTGTATAGATGACAAGATGTAGTGTGTAAGCTAACATGGACGTTTTTAATTTCACAACCACAATTCGACTGATAATTTGATATATTACATTGGTCTTAGTCGATTTAAGAGTATGAATAAATTTTTGTCAATTTGCAAGCCGTTTACAGCAGCGTTAGAGGGTCCCAACTGCAAGACTCGTCTTAACAAATTACCAGCCGTTCTAATGACAATAATTAAGCCAGTCACCGTGTGTGAATTCCTCCACGGTAATTGTTAAGCCGATATGGTTGGCCGCCCTGCTCCCTTAGACCAATGGCGTCGTGAGACCGATAGTAATACCGCTTGAACTAATTACCGGAGTCGTTGGAACGGCTAATCTTTATAATTCAGACCGAGTGCCATTAAATTTATCAAATTTGTACACTGAAACACATAAATGTTCGTCATGATTTAATTAGTGATTTCAGAAACATGTACAAATAAATTTTTGGTCTTAATATGAACGCATTCTTAAAATAAAACTAGACGAATTAGATGTTTTAATAATAGCCGTCGATGCGAATGTTATGTGAATATTTTATTATTTCAGGGAATAACACAACTGAAGATAAAAGCTTGATTTATGACTATTGGTTGACTTCTACATTTAGTCACAACTCTATCTGTTGAAGAATGCTATAGACGTAAGATGTTTTAATTCCGTTGTCAATGATTCCAATTATATCTGATGTTTTGTTTACAACTTTTAATCACCAAGCTTATTCCATTTTAACGAATTTACTACTGCTGATCAGAAGGGGCGTCCGATCAGCAGTAGTAGAATCGTTACAACTGGACAACCTTACGATCACCACTGGATCAGGGCCATAAGTTATTAAGTTCAGGATGAATACAGCTAGTATAATTGACGTTGATATTCCATGTGCTGTCGACTATTGCTTTACACTAATCTCAGTTTTTCGCTAACCGCGACTGCTTTTTGTGGTATTTTGGAATTTCAAACTATAATTTTAAACACATATCTTATTTTGACAGTACTTACATACATACTTCAGGTATCTTCGCAGCGTTAATGTTCTTTGTGAAAAAACATCACCTTCTCTTACATCTTAAGGGCAGGCTTAAAGCTTCAAATTTATGGCATGTTTAAATTTTTAAGGGCTTGTATTTTTGACCTCGTCGCCCTGTTTTAATCTGAGATTAATTTAATCAATATTAACACTATGTTACTATTCTGACAAGATAGACGAATAACATAATCTAGACATCGATTAAATCTACCTAAGATTAAAACTAACCTTGAATACCTTCTTTCATATTTCCATCATGTAGCTACAGTATTTTTATTATATAGACTGTAAACTAACAGCAAATCTATAGTCCTGGTGAGTAAAGTCTGTCATTTTTAGTATTGCTAAGTTTGAATAGTTATAGCTACGTATGTAATTTGTCAGATAAACTAAAGTCGGTTTATTATCCGAAATTCAGAATGAACACGATACTACGCGACACTCCACACGATATAAACAATATATGTCTATTCAACACGTGAATAGGTGAACAATATTTCTCATTGTGAACGTGCAATGACTTACTCACTATGTGACGAGAATTGTTACTATAAATGTTACCATGGCTGTAGGGGAGGGGGGGGGGGGCAGAAGGATGTTAATTGCAACTTTTTTTTCTTCATGGGGCGCTATATTTATTTTCCTTTTGCATTGCTTAGTGTCTGAAGTATGTATATATAAAGTTATGTCAGATACTATACAGAAGCCCTGTATGACCTGCTACAAAATTTTACTCACCATAAGTAAAAAAATGTGCTCTCTTAAATGCTATAATCATATAATGGTTTTACGATTTCTTATGCACCAGGTATCAATTTTATAGAATTTGTTCCAACTTAGACATGCTTATTGTATATTACAACACACTCTGTGTGAAGTGCAAAGAAATACAGAAGGTTCTCTAAATTATACCACGTTTTTTAAGTTTAATGTTTAATAAAATGTAAATTATACAGCTACGGCATAATAAAAAATGTTCTTTAATGGTACTGAGTCACATGTGTTATAATTAAAGGTATACATTGAGGAGAAACAAAATTTAAATATTATCAGATACCGAAGTGTGAACAATAAAGCTGCCAACGGTCTGACTAATGAACATGTTTCTTTCATGAATTTGTTATGCTAGAATAAGTTGAAAATATTTCGGAATACGATCTTCGAGTGCGAATCCATAATCAAAGTGGGGAGGTTTTCGTTAGTCATTAAGGGTGATTAATGCTTTGTTAAGAGAGTAATATGTTTAATGTTAATAGGAATTTGGCGTGCGAGGAAATATTGGCTTGTTTGACAATAACGTTTTCTTTAAGCCATGGACTCGAAAACTTTTATATAAAAATTTTTCAACTCCAAAATTTGTTCATTTAAAAAACCACAAAAGGGGGATACTCCGATATAGATATTACATAAATGCAGTGAAATAGGTAGAGAAGTGCATCTTTATTAAAACTAATAATGCATTTCAACTGTAAAAAACTTATTACAATGAATACAAATATTCATTTTATCTCTGGCGGAGACGTCCCTCAAGGTTCGCAGCTGGAGCCGTTCATGTTTTCTTTTCTGAATGACTACCTAAACAGTGTTGTAGATACGAACGAAATGTGACGTACTGTTAAATGTGCCGAGATGTGTTGTCGGGTCTCTAGTAGTAGCTAAAATTTAGGTGGGTTCATCAACCATATTTTAAATCTCTATGATGAACTTGACGAAGTAATACAAAGTACGGTACCATTTTTATTAACAATGTATTTCATAACGGAAAAAATAACATCATCCACATTTATTTATAATAAAAGCAAAATGTATAATAAACAGAAGTGTGCTCATCTTTTTGAAATATTGAAACACTAGACAGTGTGTTTCCGAATGCCTCTATTTTATCACATATCTGGCCCAAATGAGTAAAACTTTTTATGAAGAATGATTTTTGTCTCGCGTAAAATATCAATAATAAAGTTTAGAAGTGCAGTACCCCATCCAAGAAAACACTGTATTATTCATTTTCTATAATACCTCTAATTTTGTTACTAATATTAAAATTACATCATCTAAATCTTTAGGTGTATGTCACCTACTTATATAAATACAAGTTTTTAATGATCCAGATAAGTAAAAATCTATGGTATCAGATAGGTTGATCGTAAGGCTAGAGGTTACAGCTAATTATTCAATCATTACAGAATTCTTAAAGAAATTGTTCTATAAAAGGTTCTAGAATGTTTAAAATATAAAAGACTCTAGAGTATCTAGAATATAAGTCAATCAAACTCCAATTTTTATACGGTGTTCACCTGACTCTCGAAAAATGAGGATGTTCTGCAAACTATGTATAATAATTTTGTGAATAACGACTAAGATAAAACAATGCCTCATATTGTCCAAAACCTCATCGTTATTTAAAGTAGATATTATTAAACCAGCGACATAAACTCTCTCGTTTCTCAAAATCAAGTAGTAATAATTCCTACCCTGCAATGGCTTTATATAGATCATTACTGATCTGTGCATAGAATTACGTGACATTTCTAACAATATAGCTTTTTCCTTTAGTCTTATTAATACTTTAGATAACTATTTACCTGTCTAAGTAGCAAGCTGACGTAAATATTTAGCAGACGAAAGCAGTTAAATGTTCACCAAGATCTTCCAGAGTTTCTTCTAAAAAATCTGTTTTTCTTCCAAATGATTAACCCTTATAAATGCTATTGGTATTTCCAACTATAGTCACAAAATGTCATATATAGTGCAAAAATCTCGTAGTCAATTTATTAATTACTAGTAAATTGTAAGAAAGATGAATGGAGGAGGAGTATTTCCGAACAATTTCCTATCATTGACTACTTCACAATTAAGCCTGTTATAGATTTATTTTTTCGATAAATATATGCAATTCTGTACTCACGACTCCTAGTAAATTTGCATAAGTAAAAGGTTTGCAATACATTTTAAAAAGAAACATTAAAAATCTACTAATCAAGTATCAGATTGTGACATTAATGAAAACACCAACTGATCCTATATGAAAGTTGTTTTAATAGAATAGATACCAGTTTTAATAAAGTTAGCTTTCAGTCATATTCAGTCAATCTGGATATCTTTATATGTTAGTGGGGAGAACTACATATATTATTACTGCCGGTTATTAGAGTCTAACATCTGAATAATCGATATGATTTCATTCGTATAAAAGAAATAAATCAAACTTATTTTAATGTTACACGTACATCATTTGCATATACCAAATAAATCATTTTATGGTCATCAAAACAATTTAAGAACGAATGTTTAATATATCTTGCTATATTTTAAGGCGCCCAATCCGAAAACGTGTGCTTGTGACATTTTCGAGTGGGCAGATAATGATAATAATTTATGCGAAGTATGTGACACTATGGCCACTTTGCATATTCATATCGCATATTTCTACACCTCACTCTCATTGTTTACAAAAGCGTAGGCAATAACATTTCCAATCCTTACACCGCAATAATTGGTCGACCACTGGTAGAATCTTTCATTGTATTACAAACTGGAATCGTAAACAATCAGTTGGGCGCCTTATAAATGTGCATACCTAATCTCTGTAATTTGCCGCTTACACTGAAATGGTTCTTATTCAAGTTCTTTGTGATGCAACGATTGTTTAATAAATTAAATGTATATCTCCTATCTTTTAAATACTTATATTTATTGAGAACTCTTCAGAAAGCCCTTTTAAGGAGATTAAATGTACATTTACATACTTCATTTTCTGTGAAATATGTAATCATGTTTTTCATATCTACAAAAACTGTGCAAAGAGTTTTAAACAAGCAAAATTTTCACCCCTGCAGATGGTTCACCTGCAAAAGCTAAATAATAACAAGTCCTCTGGAAGTGATAACATCCCAACAGAACTCTTCAATCACGATGGTAAAAAACTAGTTGAGTACATGTATAACATCATCTGTAAAATCTGGGAAGAGGAACACATTCCAGCAGAATGGAGGTTAGGACTCATATGCCCACTGCATAAAGAAGGAAATCAGTTAGATTGCCAAAACTATAGGGGAATAACTCTCCTCAATACGTCATACAAAATTCTGTGTAACATCCTAAATGAAAGACTGAAACCATTCACCGAAGCCCACATCGGGAAATATCAGTAAGGGTTCAGACCAGGCCGTTCAACCACAGACCAAATGTTCACTCTGGGACAAATCCTAGAGAAGTCTAGAGAATTTAACATTGATATGCACCACCTTTTCATCGATTTTAAAGCAGCGTATGATAACATCATTAGGCCGAAACTCTACGAAGCCATGAACGACCTCGGAATATCAAAAAAGCTAATATGTCTGACTAAAATGACCATGGTTGACACCACGTCCGCAATTAAAATTCAGAGCGACATATCGGAAGTATTCGAAATACACAAAGGGCTGCGAGAGGGAGATATGCTGGCGTGTCAGCTATTTAATACAGCCCTAGAGAAAATCATTAGAGACGCCAATCTTGAGACTAGGGGAACAATATTCACTAAGTCAGTCCAGGCCTTGGCATATGCAGACGATGTCGACATAATAACAAGAACGGTAAGTAAGTTTGCAGAAACTTTTTTAGACCTAGCAACGGCAGCGGGAGCCATGGGACTACAGGCAAACGACGAAAAGATAAAATACATGTCAACTACTTTGCAGACAAGAGATGGTAACGCAAGACAAAATTAGTAACTGGTAATCACAACTTTGAAGCAGTCAGGGAATTCACCTATCTAGGTACTCAAGTCGATCCAAACAATAACATCTCGGGACAAATTAAATGGCGCATAGCAACGGCAAACAGATGTTACTATGGCCTTTCCAGGCATAAATAAGCCACTGTCACAAACAACAAAGCTGAAAATATACAAGCTCCTAGTAATCCCTGTACTGCTATATGGATCAGAGGCGTGGAACATCACAAAGGCCAACGAAACCTCCCTACTTTATTTCGAGCGGAAAATACTGCGAAAAATTTTCGGGGCCGTTTGCGAAAATGGGTCATGAATGCGCAGGTATAATTTCGAGCTATATAATCTGTATAAGGACAAAACGAAGGGAAGAGATATTGTCACAGCGGCCAAACTAAATAGACTGCACTGGGTATGACATGTGGCCCGAGCCAGTGAAGCGAATCCCATTAAAAAAGTGCTTAGCATAGAACCTGTAGGAAGCAGGAAGAGAGGTAGGCCAAAGCTTAGATGGGCCGATGGTGTAACACAGGATGCCAGAAGTATCGGTGCCCCCAACTGGAGAGCAGGAGCACAAAATCGTCAGGAATGGCGGAGGACGCTTGAGAAGGTCCAGGCCCTTGCAGGGCTGTAGCACCAATGATGATGAGATGGTTCACTTGCTCACAAATGATGATCCTGATCACATATTTTAACTTTGTGAAATGATATAAAAAAAAATTAATCCACAAACTTGGATATTAAAAGCAATTTGTTTTACCGATGATTCTCTTTTCTTCCTAACTAAATGGTAATATGAATACTAGAATATAAGGTACTGGAGTGATACGAATTCTTATATCGGCGCAAGCCAACATGTGGAAAAAAATTTTGAGTAATCACATAGTTGGACCCCTGTTTCTAATCGAAATTTATGGAGGGGTATATTAGGAAATATTGCAGACGCTATTAAGTCTCTAATTTTGAAGACTTCTAGAGGAAAATTATGATGAATTTCCAGGTCTGGAGATAATTTTTCAACAGGATGGTGCTCCTTCACACTGTCATAGCGAGTAAGAGTTTATCTCTTACTAACAAACAATGCCCCATTAAGTAGATTAAACACCGGTGTATGATATAATGGCCTCCTCAGTTTCCTAAAGCTTAAATAGTTTTATAATACTGCTTAAAATCTAAGGTATACCCTACTCAATTTACTATCGCCAAGGTTTTGAAGCCTTGGTGAGAGGTACATGTCATCAACGATGATATATACTAGTCGCCAAAAAACAATTATGACAGACTTAATATAAATAGGCACAAAAATTAAGGCACAAAATTTAAGGGATAAAGAAATTCCAAAATTATTAGGTAATATTCAAAGGGCTGTAACTTGGAGAAAAATAGTCGTAGAGCAACTTTAAAAAAATCAAATTGAAGCTCCAAGTTTCTAGTTTTCAGATCTTTAGTTCAATTTTTTTAGCGTCAGTAGGAGTAATTGTGAGAAAACAAAATCATAATATAAAATTTCCAAATTTTTATTTGCCTTTCAAAAGGTCCAGGGACTTCAACAAATTTTTTTTCAGTGACTTTATCATAAAGACTTTTTGTATAATTTTATTCTCGCTAATTTGAGCGATTTAAAAGCCTTGTACGATAATTTTTCACTGAGTTATCGTTGTTAGCAAAAACTACAAACACAATCATTTCCAACACAATGAGAAAGAAACTTGCGGTGCTTTCAAATTTTCAGGAATTCTTTAGGATACATTGAAGTTGAAAATAGTCAACATCCTTAGTCTATCCATTATTTTCAAAACTATGTCCAGTTAAGACATAGGGTCGAGTAGCTTTTAACAAAAAGAAAGCACTTTTATGCTCGGGGGTAATAAACTTAGAAACAAGGAAGAGATTATTGAAAACATATGTATGGAGCACGGCACTATATGGTTGCGAAACTTGGACGGTAGGGGAAGCAAGCAGGAAGAAATTAGAAGCTTTTGAGATGTGGTGTTACCGAAGAATGATGAAAATACCATGGACTGATAGGGTTAGAAACGAAGAAGTATTGGAGAAAGTCGGCGAGAAAAGAAGTATGTGGAAAAACATAAGGATGAGAAGAGATAGAATGGTAGGCCACTTGCTGAGACATGAGGGAATAGTCCGCGATATTTTGGAGGTAGAAATAGGAGTGAAGAAAGGCAGAGGTAGGCCTAGACTATACTACTGCTCGCAAATAGTAAGGGATGTAGGTTGTAGCACAATTAGCGAAATGCGTAGGTTAGCAGAAGATAGGAGAAGCGTCCAACCAGTCTTAGGACTGATGACCTAATGATGATGTCCAGTTAAGCGAATATCCCTAAATACGCAATCCCTTACCACTTTTTTTTACAAAACTTGTTGTAAAAAATATTTTGCAGTCATATCACAACACCATTAAAGACAGCAGCATTAGTCTTGGATTTCTTCTGAGCCAGATGATAAAATGGCTGTTGAAACATCAACATGAAATGGATGATGATCAACACACAACCCAAAAAAAATTACTTTATTAATATGACCTTATCAGTTAACTTGTAATGGATATCTAGACACATGTCAGTGTGTCAACCAAGTCCGAAAAAGAAAAGGGCTACGCACCGGCAGTGTGTAATATTACACAAACCATTTCAAGTTACTTTCTAAAAGTTTTTACTTTTTGGGGGGGTACCCCCCCCCCCCAACTCAGAAACTATTACACCTACACACTTGCTATAACTTGGCAAGTTTTATGTCTATTAAAACTTACGAAGTTATGTATTCAATATCAAAGAACGTAACAGATTTTCTTTTAAATCAATTGAAATCAATTGAAGACCGTTGTACATTTAAGTTCCCATGGAACTTAGCACCCGTTCAGATCTCAACTCTTTTATCGGCGAAGTCGACAATCCCGAACGTCATTTGTACCGAACTTGGTTCACATTTTTCACCCTTTTCACATTTAAGTTGAATGAGAGAAATTACAATGGGAAATCTCTTATCAAAATTCTTATGAAGTCACACTTCATGTTTACAATACAACACCTAAAGAAGCATACTTAAGTAAATGGAACTTAACATAAAGGGTGGTCCAACCATAATGCACGATGTTAATTGTGAGTCACACCTTAACGTCAAGTATTTTGCCCAACTTAATTTGACATTTCTTTGTTTCAGTGTTTGACAAATTCAACCATGGAGAGGTACACAATTGAGCAGCGCGTTAAGATTGTTGAAGCCTTTTACGAAAATGGGCGTTCAAATTAAAATGCATTTCGTGCACTTCGTGACTTTTTTGGTTAGCATAATCGACCAAATGTGTCCACAATCGGGAGAATTGTGCGCAAATTTCAGCAAACCGGGTCTGTAGGAAATGTGAAAACACCTGTGCATGCTCACCCAGTTCGTTCTGCGGAAAACATTGCTGTTCTTCGCGATAGTGTAGCAGAAGAGCCGTCAACCTCGACTCGTCGTCGTGCCCAACAATTGAACATCTCACAAACATCACTCATGCGAATTTTGAATAAAGATTTGAATTTACACGCTTATAAGGCTCAATTGACTCAAGAGCTGAAGCCTACTGACCATTGCAAGCGTCGTCAATACGCCGAGTGGTTGGTTGAACAGACAGAAGTGAATGGTGACTTTACAAAGAAAATCATCTTCAGCGACGAAGCACACTTTCACCTCAGTGGATTCGTTAACAAGCAGAATTGCCGCATTTGGGCAAATGAGAATCTACGAGTGATTGTTGAGAAGCCGATGCATCCACAAAGAGTGACTGTTTGGTGCGGTTTATGGGCTGGCGGCGTCATCGGGGAGTACTTCTTCGAAAATTAGGTCGGCCAAGCAGTTACCGTGAATGGTATTCGCTATCTCGAGATGATAACGGACTTCTTGTGGCCAGAAATTGAGGATATGGACCTGGACGATATGTACTTCCAACAGGATGGTGCCACTTGCCACACAGCCAACGAAACAATGGCACTTTTGCGCGAGAAACTCAATGGCCGTGTTATCTCACGTCGTGGCGATGTTAATTGGCCGCCACGATCATGTGATTTGACACCGTTGGACTTCTTTCTTTGGGGATATTCAAAAGAAAAAGTGTACGTCAATAAGCCAAGAACAATTCAAGAGCTAAAGGATGAGATAATTCGGCACATTAACGACATTGAACTTCAATTATGTCTCAGAGTCATTGAAAATATGGACCATCGAATAGAGGTATGCCACCGAAGCCGTGGCGAGCATTTGGCCGATATTTTGTTTCACACATAATTTTCATAGATCCTTCTATCATAATAAAAAATATTAAGATAGTTCTCTGAAAAATTTTTGTTTTATTTACAATTAACATCGTGCGTTTTGGTTGGACCACCTTTTACTTAAATATGGAACTTGGTTCCTTCTGTTCATATTGCTTAAACATAGAGAGATAGGTTTGTCTCTAATAACATCAAATAAATACGCTCCAATTTACTTATGGTGTCAAATTTCCAAACAAATATAATATTAACCCTTCACATTGGTCTGAGTTAGGAGCTATGTCATATCTATGTTTGGCGTTGAATACAACATTTCAATAAACGATTTTTGGCGTATGCATATTGAGCTACCCATACCCCAATTTATCCTGACCGTTGATGTGAAACATTGGCTTATTATTGCACATACACCGATTATTAATAATACTTCCCCTTCTTCTTATTATTCCTCTTCAACGATTCGAAAGAGATTTTTATTAGTGCTCAATGTATTTGAACTGTCTTATTTACAGTTAGCCTACGCATAATTTCCTTCGGTGCCTAGGATTTTTTACAATGAACCATCATTTCATTCATGAAGCCACCTTCATAATTCACGGAGATCTCTTCGGACAATCTGTAACACAACACGACCGCCGTACAAATAAGCAAGGTTCACGTATCTGAACTCGCCGATGTTAACCGCCGGTAATAGTTAAAAGTGCAGACGGTCCCAGATAGTCCGAACGATATTCGAAGCAGGTCCTTCGGCCACGCACAGCATACGTGCTCCAAGGACACTCCTAAACAACGTCATGAATTACAACTAAACAAATGAAGATGGTATATACGTCGCGGTGAGGTTAAATAACTAATAAATTAAGTCACTCGCAAGGACGTGGCTACCGGCTTTTCCTTGTTGGTTTCACAACGATTTAGGAAACGGCAGCCAGGGACAAATGGCCGTCTAGTGTTTCCATGCGCGTCAATGGGAACCTCAAATGAGATCATGGCTGATCTTTGATACCATTATCTATCAATTTGTTAACTATTGACCAGATAATGAGTTCCATAACACTTGCATAGGCAAATTTACTTTTTGCCTAAGCTAAGACTAATTATTTGACTTTTTTCTCACGGTTTAGAAAAAATAGAGTGGGAACTATGTTTCCCACTGCTTGTCTATGGTTGAAAGGTGTTTAAGGGTAAAGAAACTCAAATAAGCATATAACTATCATTGTATAAACAAAATAGTGCAATGAGAAAGGTTTTATTTAAATAAGGTATTACAGTATGCTAAAAACTGGCATTTTTCCATGGAAATTTGTAAAACACGGTGTTATACATAATGGCACTTTGCATGAAGAACAGACATATTTTGTATGTTTTTCGTGAGCTTTTGAATGTGAACTACACATTCTACAACGTCGATACTTTAACAAGTCTTCAGCAAAATGAGTTCCAACTTGAGACAGGCCAACCTTCTTCAGGAACAATGCGTTTATTTGCTAAAAATTGAACAGGTTTGCCTCTTCTTTTGCGGGAACTAAACTCACCAATGAGCTGACGAGCCAAATTTATTCTGTACGTAAGCTGATTCGAATAACTCTTTTTTGAAGTTTTATACATAATAATACTATTTACAATTGCCATATCTACTAGAAAATACAATATTCGATGCCACCATTTTACAGATGGACGCCCAATAACATATATTTCTTTGAGTTGGTCAAATTTATCAACTCCCCCCATAACTGAGTTATAAACTGACACAACTTTTGGGCAACTTACACGGAGTTTTGAACCATCTTTATTCTTCCTTTCCACGGTAGTAGTGTCTTTCGAAGAAATAGCCGTTGTTATAAGCTTGTTGAGTTACAGCTTTATTGTCTTGCCACTTTACCCCACTAACCACACCTTTAGACTAAAACATAAATTCTCCTTGTTCTAGCCGATGCTTCTCTTCCATCATTGACGGCAGATGTTTCCTATTTACTTTGACTGTCCCGCTACTATATACACCTTTTGGAGTAGAGTTTTTCTAAAAAAGATACTAACGAAGAGAAATTGTCAAATGCAACCAAAGATTTTTTGTTGTCCAAATAGGATGTCAAGTTCAATACAACATTTTCTGCCAAACTCCAATTAGAATAAATTACCCATTCAGTAGATTTGCCAGTATATGTCAAACTTTAAAACGTAAGCAGTTCGGGAATCTGCAATACACCATACTTTATAGTCCCGTTTGGTTTCTTCTGTGGCATGTATTGCTTGAAACTTGATCTACGTTTAAAAGGTATCATAGACTCATCTACTGACAGCACAGCAGAAGGAGTATATGCCTTCTGGCATTTTGTATTGATATGATCTATTAGTGGTCTCAGCTTGTATAATTTGTCGTATTATGGACTGCCCTTTGGTGAACATCTTTCATTATTATTGCAATGCAGATTTTGTGTTATTTTCAAGAACCTCTTAGAAGGCATAACGATTGAAATATTCTAAGAAATGAATCTGAACTCCAATAATTAGCAATATGTGGTATATCGTGAATACCCATCATAATCAAACATCCTATATAAGCATACAATTCTTCTATCGATACAGGTTTCCAGTTTTTTTATGCATTTTGTATAGCATGTAAATTTGATTGGTCTCTAATTATTTCAATCATATCATTACCTAATATACCGTTCTTTCATTTTTTTACTAGACAGCAAGTCAATCGGTCGATTTCGTATAATGTGTAGGGTGGGGACGTGGACGATACGCCCTGCTTCAGGTTGTCCAGTGTCGATAATTAGCGGCGCTACGACAGTTACGTTCTACACGTGAGGGAGTGTACATCGTATTTATAAAGAGAAATAACTTTTATGTGGGAAGTGATGTTGATGAGTTTACTGGTAAAAGATGATCAAGGTATTTAAAGAAAAAATATCTTGGCCATATTTAACAGCAAACTATGATCTTTTTTGTATTATTTTTATAATTGGTATTGCATTAAAAAAAATGCCTTCTAATAAAACGTTAGAAGGCACTTAGTTAAAAAAATAAATAGCTTCTCTTAAAATAATTAAAAATAAAATACAAACTCTTAAAACTTAAAAAATATCCCCTTGAATAAGAAAAAGACTAAAGAAAATTTTCGAAGATGCCTCCGTCTTGCGCCAAACAATAACCCAACCTGTCATAAAATTCTGAACGAATGTTGGTCAGCATAAGAGGGCTAATAGTTTGAAATAAATTTTCAATATTAGCCCTCAGTTGATTTAAATTATTAGCTCTTTCATGAGGATGCCCGTATAACTTTGATTTAATATACCCCCATAAGAAAAAATCATTAGGTCTTGGTGGCCATTGAATTACGCCTCTCGTAGATATAATTATTTGGGGGAATATCGTATTCAAATAGTCAATGACTATTCTTGAGTTATGGGCCGGACACCCATCGTGCTGGAACCAAACGTTGTCAAAATTGGGGTTAATGTTTGCCAATGCAGGTACAATTTGGTTTTGAAGAAGATTCAAATAAGTCTCCCCATTTAAATTTCCATCAATAAAGAATGGTTCAATAATATCATTCCCATAAATACCAGCCCAAACATTCAATTTTTCGGGATATTGTGTCCTTGTATTTAACAGGCGATACTGATTTTCAATAGCCCAATACCATAGAATTGATTGATTGTACCTACCATGTAACGGAAACGTGGATTCATCGGTGAACACGATGTTATAAATAAAATTGTCATCGGCATTTGCACGTTCCATTACCGTGTTACAAAATTCCATTCTAGGGTACTGGTCTTCATCGAAAATTTCTTGATGGGCTTCGTATTTATAGGAATAATATTTCTTTTTCTTTAAAATTTTGTGAATTTTACCTACACTAAAACCAGTGTCCTCGGAAATTTTTGGGATAAAAATATTTGAATCTCCTACCATTGCACACACCATTAATTCCTGCATTTCAGCATCCTCGTTAATTCTAGGTGTATTGTGGCATTTACAACCTAAAATGCATCCCGTTGACTTAAACTTCTCGACTACTGTCGATATTGTGTTCAAGGCAGGCATCGGACGATTTACATATTTGACTGAGAAAAGGTCCCTTATTGCACGTAATGAATGTCCTTGAAGAGACCATGATATCAAATTTTTTCCTCAAGTGAGTACGTCATAATTACTAAGTTTAGAATTAAAAGAATCTATTTAAAATTACACGTATTACTGCGAAGTTCACTCGAATAAATACCAAACACGTATGCGACGGTAAATGTGAAATCTAAGTCGTCGAAAATCACGGCGTACGGCCGGACTCCCCATCTGAGCGGTGGCTAATTTCCCGAGAAGGACGGAACGGTGGAACCTATGTACAGTTTTAAAATGAAAGCACGGTATGCTTGAAGTAATAAATTTTGTTATCGGTGTTACTAAATTAGGCATTTACTATAGGTTCTGAATCAAAACCCACATCCAGATTATCAAAGTACTTGGATTCTGATGTCCAAATGGAATTTTCTTCTATCTCCTCTCCAGCTGTGATATGGGCATCTTCAGGTTCAGGTTCTTCAATTTCCAGATAAAATTCTTCATTTCCTGGATCAATAAGTGAAGGCATATTCACTGACTGGTTCGCAGTAGAAAATGTTTCTTTAAGAGCATTGCATTCTTCGAAAGCATCAAGATCTGGTTCAGCTTCTGAATTAGTTTCATCATCTGGTAAACTGTTGAGATAAGCCAGAGCTTCTTAAGCTTGTTTTGCATCGTCCAAATTCCGACCTTTAGGCATCTAGAAAATGAAATTCCATTGAAATTTATATTAAATTACTTTTATTTATGGAGTTGATAATGGGCGGTGGGAAGCATATACCCCACCTGCAAAGTGCAGATTTTTTCAAAGTACAAATATTTTTTTTGCAATGTAATACAATTTATATAAAGTATAAATGTTATTGTTCATGAAAATACGCATCAAAAACTTATATACTTACATTTTTTAGAGATATTACACAATTTGCACAAAAATCACGCAAAATCAACTTTCATTTAACAGAAACGTTAACCCTGACATCTACTTGAGTAATTTACAATGGCTTTACGCAAGCTGTAACCTCAAACAATAAATGGAAACTATAACTGTCAACATATGATAGATGACAACACAATCTAACGGTGGGAATATTTCATCACTTTTCCGGTAAAGCGCATTTTGATAAGTGGAAACTATTATTCCCACCGCCTATGAAAGGGATAAATTACAGTAGACATCTGAAATACTTATATAGAAAGATCCAGATTCATTGAACAGAGCTACTTCCTAAAGAATTTTTCTGTACCCCTCATATGTTTTATGATGCCTGTAAGTTTTAACTGAAATATTAAAATTAAAGACAACATTTTATATTCATTTGGTATTATTAACAACTCTTGTTTTACTATAGAAAATAAAATTGAATTGTAATTTATCAGTTATACTGATCTAAAGATGTATGATAAAGTTGTGTATTTTTCAAGAATAAAGTTTTGTAATATGTAATACAAAAACTACACCTCTCTTCATAACCAAGTTAGTATTAACAAACCAATACCATTTCATAGCACAATTAAAAATGGCTACAAAAAGTATGGTACTCATGCATCATTTTAAAGTTGGTGATTGTATATTTTTCAAAGAATAGAGTTTTGTAATATGTAAGACAAAAAGTACACCTTATTTTGTAACCAAGTTATTATTAACAGACCAGCACCATTCAAAATTGAACCAGCAAAATTGAATTGCATTTTGAATTGAACTTCTCTTTTATTGAATACTCAAAATAAATATCTAGACACGGCAGTATGACAGCCAAGGTCGGAAACGAAACGGGTGACGCACCGACAGTTTGTGATATTACACGAACTATTTCGAGCTACTTTCGATCCCCCTCCCCCCCCCCCATAACTCAAAAACTATTAGACCTATACACTAGCAATTTTGCATGTCTAATAAGGCCCCCTAGAATCCCAAATTTCATGAATAACTCGAGAATTATAATAGGTTTTATAATTCTCGAGTTATTAAGGTCTGAAAAGTGCTATTTTTATGATTCACTGACTGACTCACTCATCAAAAACCTAGACCACTTCTAGCTGACTTAGAAACTTGAAATTGGGCATCAAGGTAGATCATTAGGTCTATACAAAGAAAGAAATCTGAAATCACAAATTATCGATATTCGATATCGACAAAGTTATTGGTGCTGTTAGTTTCAAGTAGTAGGTATCAATCAATCCAACAATAGGAGATGGCGCCACTCCACTACGTGATTTGTTAAATTATTTTCTTGTTACCAAATATCAAACATGAAATTAACATAAATACTCGTAACTAATTATAATAAAATAGGCAATTTATATTTAAGTGTACCGACAACATACAATAACCACATTGCATTATATTAAATAAATATGCGACATCAACCTCTTACTAATTGTCAATAGATGTCAAGAACTCAAAATAATATCCAGTTTGTTTATTGAAGGGTCCTCTTCAAAATAGTGTGTTTATATATATATATATATATATATATATATATATATATATATATATATATATATATATATATATATATATATATATATATATATATATAACGTGCATTATAACGTGAATAGAGATAATTTAAGACGGGCATATCCCATGTTCTTAATTGACCGATAATAGAGCACAGCCTCTTTGAAAAATTCAAAAAGTATAAAAGTTTTCAAAAATTAATGATCTCACCAAAAACATAAATGAAAAAGGGGGGTCAAGTTCGGTACAAACGACGATCAGGGTTATCGGCTTCGCCGATACATAAGAGTTGAGATCTCAACGGGTGCCAAGTTTCATAGAAACTTATCATAGAACAGGAACTCACAATATGAATGTACAACGGTCAATTAATTGAAAAGAATAGTATATTGTACGGCATGTGTCGAAAAAGACAGTTTTCGCACGCAGTGAGACGGTTTGTGCACGTGCCGAAGGCGAGTGCAACAAGACTCAGGAGTGTGAAAAATGCTTTTCGCACATTTTACACTAGATATACTTTTCTTACGGTTGCACTTAAATCACATTCGAGGGATATATATCTTCTTCTTGCTTAAGTTTTGGTTTGAAAACGATGATTTTTTGACATACTAAAACAACAATTATTTAATAATTTTAATAAACATTTACTTACTATTATTAGTATTAGCAATAAACATCATTATTAACAGCTACTGACAATTTTTTTAATATTAGGCAATAATAATCTTGTTACAAACAATATCTATTTGAAGTTGTAATTAATAGTAAAATTACTGCAATTTTCTAAATGAATTCCTGACATTTCTTTGTGCTGATTGATCAAATTTCTTACAATGGATATGTTATTATTTGTTTTTGAAGAAGATGGCATTTCATTTTGTGGTAGAACATCAACATGTACCTTTGAATCTACGGAGTTTAACGAATTTACAATTTTATTGGACATATTGGACTTTTTCTTGAATGGATTCATCTATGTAGCCTTCCGCCATAGTGCTAGAGCGCCATCCACCATGACGTATCGCCTGGATGCTAAGAAAAAACGCTATCATTACTCCACGGTGTTTTGCGCACAGCCTGCGTAAAATGCCGTTTTACAGTTGCGTTTTTAGTGTCCTTTAGTTTATTTTTTAAGCAACCGTAGGAAAAAATTTCTACGTTTTTTGATACTGAATTTATAACTGGCGAGTTTTATATCCAACTAACAATAAATTGTTTATAGTATGAAATAATTAATTTAATAAATAATTTTCCTTATCCCTATTTATTTTTTTTCCATTTGAAATATTTTTATTTCCTATTCAGTACATAGTTTGCAATTATGTCATCATAACTAACGTCGCATTGTTGGTTACAGGTTATACAACTATATATATATATATATATATATATATATATATATATATATATATATATATATATATATATATATATATATATATATATATATACAATAGCAAACCTTCCTGTTGCTAGCTCTTCCTCTTCTCTCTATAACATAAGAGAGGAGGAAGGGGTGGTTACCAGAGCTACTTTACCGATATTTTTGGCCTCTCTAAGATGACATTTCTTCTTTCTCACCTGCTGACCCTGTTCCCGAACTACTACAAGGTATTATCTGGATCTGCAGCTTAATTTGCTTTTAATTATTATTTTATGTTCTTTCTATTTTTATTAATATTCATTTTCGATATTATACAGGGAAAACTTAGAAAAACCCTGATTAAAATAACCTGTTCACCAGATCATTTACAAATAATAATCTTCATACTTACATCTTACAAATAATAATCTCCATATTTACTAATAATAATTCATAAGAGTCATACAATATTTTTGTATGACTCTCTCTTCCTCTCTGTCTCTTTCTCCGTCTCTGTGTCTCCCTTCCTCCAAAACAAATATATCCATCTAACAATAAAATAAATATTTAATTTATTTTTAAAAAATAATGCCCCGGGTGAGGATCGAACTCACGACCTTAAGATTATGAGACTTACGCGCTACCTACTGCGCTACCGAGGCGTGTCTATAGTTGTTTAATAGCATGTATACTACGTAAACAATTAAAGTTTAATTATTTTTATAATAAATTTAAATATTAATTGATTTTAAATATACAAATTTAGGTGAAATAAATTATTAATAGTACAATTTTCCAAATAACCAAGACACTAAACTTTTATATTAATACGTTTTAAATCTAAGCCAGGAATTTAGTTCTCAGGAATTCAAATCATCAAGGATTCAGTTTTAATCATCTCGTGATGATATCAACTTAGTTATCGAAATGCGCATGGAGTGACGTGTAATATTTTAATGTTTGTGGATAACTGATCCCCTGCTTTAATACTTTTACAGTCAAGCACACATAACACATACATCATAGATTTAATATACTTGTTATTACAATAGGTTGTACCTACTTGTATAGGTATAAGCTCAAATCGAATAGGTACAATCAAATGAAGCAATAACTTTTTAGCGGGAGCGGAATTTCTTATTAATGAAAAATTATTCAACCGCCAATATATTGCCTATATTGAAATGCTAATAGCTCTCCAAAGTGATGACCAAATACTTTACTCTCACATAACGTAATATGATGATTTTCTATTTCGAATTTTGATTATTGAATAGGTCTAGATAGGTTTTATTCTGGAACAACAAAAACAATCAACAAGAAATATCTCTATCAACAAGAAATATCAACAAGAAATGTCTAACGCCGCGTTTCACTGTTGTATGCCCCATGAGAATACCATACTAACAGAGCAGGAACATGTCGTTGTTTAAAAGTTTTTGCTTCACATAATAATTTACATGCAACTTTTTCCTCTATTAGAACAAATCAATCAGAATAAATAATATGTTTCAAGAATCTTGTATAACGTTGATATGGTGAATAAATCATCACCTGTTGCATCTCTGGTATACCTCTTGCATCATTTTGCAATCCAGTATACTGTGTCTTGAACTAAATAGTAAAATAATAAATAATAGAAGTATTTGACTGTTGATGCGTCTGACAATCTTGGAGATATAAATGTTTGTCACAAGTTGTCTTTATTGACATGTTTATACGATCAAACAAGCTAAGTATTCCATGGTTTGGCCTGTTCTAAAGCTGCCAAACTTTAGATTTTGTTTTGCGAGCTGAACAAGATTATTTTCCTTAATTTTACGTTTCTTACGCTTCATCTCTGTTATTCACGTGAAGGGATAGATTTAGACAAATAACTTCGACATGTCATGCACACCTACAGGTAAAAATACGCCTGCAAGATCCTGAATCAGTATAAAATTTAAACATCTTTGTCTGTCATTACTAGTGTCTATCATTTTATTTCATTTCTCACACATATATACTGACGAAACTTACAGACTTTCCAACTGTTTATAGGCGTAACTTTTTAAACTAGTCAGTTGTCCTCTGAAGGAATTTGACTGCTGACTTACTGCTCAACAGTCAAAAAGCATTCTCGCAATTTATAATGTCAAAGTCAATACTTCGCAAACTTCAAAATGCATAAAGTATTGTACCACTATTACTCCCTTTGGTGTAAGTATAAAATTGAAGTCTACAGCGTTACCCATATCACCAGTCTGTTGATACCGCTGTTCCCCCTGCAATAGATAAACTATGGCGTCCATTAAAAGTAATGGATAAAATTTCCAGAGAAGCGCCGAGAAGCAAGGATAGTGTGTGTTTACGTCGTAAACCATCCCTTACAGTGATTCAGTCTCCCATGGAGCCAACGGATGCCACCACGTCTCACATGGAGGACATCTACCTGCAGGTTACAATTTGAAGATTAACCAAAATCGCATTAACATGATTACGTTAACCTTTTTAGAATAGAATTCTGGCCGTGCTGAATCCAGACTACACAGGATTAGACGTAGTGTTCTTGTATAGAAATGAGAATTTTCTCTCCGATCCATCAAGCCTTAGCTATTTCGATGATGAAATAGATTTGAGAAATAATTCTTACATTCAAAGAATAATTACGAAACGTGGTGAGCCCGAGACTGTTACAGTAATATACGCACAATATCCTCTGGAACAGCGTGCTGAGTTCATTTACCTACCGCAAAAACGGAATATTATTCAAAGGATTTGGGATTGGTTACACGATCACTGTTGTGTTTGATATTCCAATGGGTATTCTAAAGAATGCGCAAAGTGTTTGGTTAAGTATTTTACCTGTACATTATATAACCAGCAATATTACTATGTATATTTATAGAATTACATAAAGACATAAGTCCATATATGTATAGCTATTTTAGTTACATCTCGAATGTTTACGATTATTGCTCTTTACAGCAAATTATGTTGTCATCAAATTGGATATTCTCTTAGGGAAATATAATATAAAAATACGTAGTTGATAATATTCGAGTTTATAGAAAAAAACTCATTTGTCACATATAGTTTTTTTTATTTTGTAACCCTAAGGATAATTATTGAGGCAGTAATATGGGTATAACACTGTTCTTGCCCAAGGATTAGTCAGAATATTGGACACAGATAGGTAGACTACGGTATGACTGGAATAGTTATACCAATAGGTAAGCACATGGCTATGTTAGTTCTAAACCAATTCAGACAGGTCATTACGTCATTCACAATCCTAATCATCTCTTTCCATGGGTCTGGGGCCTCACCTTAGACATGTACTTGCTCAAATGTGATTAAAGTCGCCGATAATCATTATCGCAAGTACAATTGAGAGTGTTCAGAATCCCAATTCTATTTATATCCTCTGGAAATCGACCATGATTAGCATCTTGAAAATATTCACCGATAAAAATCTTGTTACCTTTTTACAGATTGGATGAGATAGATTTGATAATGAAAAATGCTGCAGTTATATATACTTTATTGTTATTTGAGATTCATCTTTCCTAACTTTTCTGTTCTTTTATTTATTAGACAACTGTTACTCAACAATCTGATCATACAGTTTTCGTTTTTCAATTAATAGATAGCAATTTTGGTAATAGGGCAAGAGCACTACAGTATCCTAAGTCGTTAAGGGTGTAGATTGGCCAATTTATTTCCCTGACCTTAACCTGCTCGACTTTGTACGACATTGGAGATGTTGTCTGAAAATGGTATCGATAAATTGATCCAGTTTCATTTCTGCAATCTGTTAGTTCGTGAACTAAAACAAGGTTCTATAAATAGCAAGATCTATGAACAATTTTATTGTTCGTTATAGCTAAGGATCCTATCCTTAAGGATCTCACTTTGATCATGTGTACATGAGCATCAATGTACTCTTCAATAGGTTGGATATATAATATCTTCATTTGCTTTTATTGGCCATTCTGTAGCAAAAGGTTGGTTAGATAAAATTAGACACTGTGGAAAAGAAATCACCTAAAAAATCTCGCAAAATATTTTTTCTTGCAAGAAGGGGTCAAAAGATATTTTAAATTTGCCGTCTTTTGAAATACTTCAGTTCTAATTACAGTGACGTACATTTGCAGAATCAAAGGAGCTGCAGTTTTTAATGGCAACCCCCATTTTTTTATGCAATGAAAGACACATTTTTTAAGTATTTTGTAAAAATTTTATTAAGATGCATAAAGCTTCGAGAAAAATGCAAATAAAATTTTAATTGTGAAAATTAATTTATTTATAAACAAAACAAAATAAATATATTAACCAACAATATGTTCAAACTGTTGTTCATTAACTATGTTGCAATGTCTAGGGGCGAAATAAATTCATTCTGCACTGTCAATTATTTCCAGCCCGATATTGCATATTTCATGTCTAATTCGTTCCTTTAATTGTAATCTGTTTTCGAATTTTTGATATAGATTTGGTATGGGTTTACTGACATTGTTTTTAAGTGACCCCATAAGAAAAAATGCACCACGGGTGCCACGTCGCCCTACCCATTGTTTTGGAAATATGTTATCCAAGTATGAAAACAGGAAGAATATAATGAGGAGATGCACCATCCTGTTGATACCAAGTCTGTTATCAGGTGTGTTTTGTTCATATGCATTTGGATATAAATGAGTTTGTATTGGAATCAACTCTTGCTGCAAAAATTGCAAATACCTTGCACTACTCATATCAAAAGAATACGGACCTAAAATTCTGTTTCTGACTATATCTGCCGTTCATTTTTCTTGGAGATTAAATATGTGACTCCTGCATCCATCGTGGATCTGTGATGCCAATTACCTACAGTTTTATCAATTTACAGTTCCTTTAAGGAAAATGTGGATTTATTTAAAAAAAAAACATATTATCACTAATGTAATTCCATTCCCTCGCAGAATTTCAGTCGACGATCAAAATTATCTTCTGATAATTCTTGTATCAATATAACTTTATAAGGGTGAAATTATTGTTTCTGTAAAACATTAAGCACTCAAATTCACACCCGAGTCAATCTGACATTAACTGAAATGTAATTTTTCACTAAACTCTAGTTAAAACGACCAGCTCTGGATAAAAAGTGTACATGTCCACGGTCTCTATATTTACCAACAATTTTACTGACTATGGATCGTGCTGTAAACGGACAATCCTGAGTTTCATTAAGAGTGAGCAGACTTCCACTGTAGTTCTTCTCCTATCTCCATAAGCATACATCATAAGAATTTCAATGCTTTCTTTTTCCGAAATACATTGTTACTAACATTACTTTAACTTCAGATAACAAAAAAACACAAACATCAATTTTGTCGAAATCTAACCTGACGTAACTGACATTAAATAAAATTGGTTTCAATGCCTTCTACGCAACATATTAAATAAATTTTCACATTAAAATTAAATTTGTTTTTATATTTTTCTCGAAACTTTCTTTATACAACTTGATAACATTTTTGTAACAATAGCCAAAAGATGTGCTCTTTCACTGCATCGAAAAAAATATGGATTTCCATTTAAAAAAATGCACCCCCTTTGATCCTGAAGATGTACGCCACTGTACATAGAACTAGAGTATTTCAAAACACGGCAAAATACCTTTTCACCCCTGCGAGTATTTTTGCAAAAAGAAAATATTTTACGAGATTTTTCAGGCATCTCTTCCACAGTGTATATAATTATACATATCGAATTTAGAAAAATTATAATTATCGCAATATAATTTCTATTCAGTGTATATTACATTTACTTTTTCGGTAATTTTTAGTAGGGAAATGTTGATTACTCTGTGGATTTAACGCTTCTAACCTCATAACATATAAAATTTAAGAACATCCTGACTATATAAATAATGTGTGAATGGTCATACAACAGCAATATAGCCCTAAGAAATACTTTCGTGAAGCTACTCACTCTTGACGTATATACAAACTTTCCATATGAAAATCTATTACAATTTTTGTCATGTCCAATTTATCTTGAAGATGACAGGGTCTTTGTTGGCAGAAACCGTCGCGTATGCAGAGGAGCGGGCCAGTCGGCAGGCAGGAGCGGCAATAGTGCTCCATAATCTTGACATTTGCGTATGAATACTGCAGGGCATTGTGGTTCGTGGTAGAGGGTTATTGTTGTCCTGGCCTCCCGTTTGACACCGTCATTTTCTACTTGACTGATCTGTGATCTTATCGCATTTGCGTGGAGGTGACGACCGCATTCTAAATTCATCCCCTCGACACAACAACTAAATCAGAAATTACTGCGTGGTACACGTTGGATGGAACGGATTCGGGATTATTCGATCTTGACAGTGTTTGGTTTTAATGAAATGATCTCGTTTTTATTATAACACTATTTAATAATAAACACGCTTATATAATAGGTTCAAAAATCCTAAACAATAAACGTTTGAAATGCAGATTAACAGGAGAAATTAATCTGGTAATGCCCAGATATTAAACTGGTCAAAGGTGGTCATGAAATGGAAAACGTCCACCGTTGTATTTATTCGTTTATGAATAATGTATTCTAATAGTAGTTAAACAACATTCCAATCAGAGGGTTACACATAATTACAACAATAATAGTACATGAACATGACTATAGAAAAAACAGTAAACAGTTTTAAAACCTTAAAACGGACTTTTCCGCACGTAGAACATCTCTCGAAATTGAGTGGCCGAAAAAAACTAAACCAACACATAAATGCAGAATATGTGTTTTATGCGACAGCTTTCCTTTTTTCATTGGCGACTGCTTCATAGCCGTATCAATACGTTTGTGATTGAACTAAATTATTTTCATTGGCATATGATACAGGCTGTATATACGTTTTTTTCGTTCAATGCAAAATCGGCAAATTTTTCTCAAATAGTCCACCATCGTGCTTTCTCATGACCCATGGACAGAGTGGGGTGTGTCCTGTCCGCCTCAAAAACAGTAGATGTCGTCTGGTAGACGTCCCTAATCAGAATCAGTTGAAGCCCGATCGATCCGACACTATTTAATTGAGTGATCATGCTAACAAAGAAACATTCTTAAATAGTCCACCATTATGCTTTCTCATGACCTATGAACGTAATAGAGTGTGTTCTATCCACCTCAAAATCAATAGGTGTCGTCTGGGAGACGTCCCCGATCAGAATCAGTCAAAACCCGGTCGGTCTGACATGATTTAGTTGAGTTATCGTGCTAACAAGAAATTTTTAAAATACCGACGACAACGACACACACACACAGACAAAATTTTTTGAAAACCATTTTTTTTTGTTTTTAGGCCGAAAACTTAGACCGAAGAATGAAGAATAGACGCTAGAAAAAAAATCCATTTTTCTTTACACGATTACATTACTTTTCCGCTCTGGTATAGTTGAGTTCGGAAAATTAATAAAACTTAAAAGCCATACATTTGAAAATTTACATTAATTTAGTAAGTTAAGATATGCATAGGTATTACATTAACAATATAAGAAAATTAAATTAATTTCAAATAACTATATGACAAGGATAAATAGAGCTTCTTGATAACTATGTCAAAAACTAAATTTACTGGAAATACAAAATTAAAAAAAAAGAAAATAAACAGAAGAAACAGGAACGAAGATGCGTGACGCCTTACCTAGTTAAAGGTCAAATAAAATATGTGAAAGTTACAATATTATTATTTATTACAATGTTTTTGCATTAAAGAAATTGGAGAGTTACTAATAGCATAATTGGTGTTATATGGCCCCAAGTAAAACAAACTACAACTACGAGTGACATATTGCTTTATATTAAGGGCAAGATTTTCAGTCTTAATATTAAGTTTATTAAATAATTTACGAAGAAGCAGAATATAGTTCTATGGCAAGATAACTTCAAAATTCTATAATACCTTATGGTATCTTCATTAGAAGCATAATAGAAATTTCTATTAAATTTGTAATAAAGAGAGTTAAAAAATTGTTTAACTAATTTTTTTCTAATAAATTTATATATTTAAAAATTATTAAAAATTACTGAAGCATATTCAATTTGACCGCGAAACGAAATAATCACATCCTGGACCTTTCTGGCACTAATTATTGTTTTTATATCCTTCTTTCTTATCGAAACTTGTTGAATTATTTGAGTATTTGCTGCTTCGCGAGCAACAACATCCATCATTTCATTGTCTTCTGTCCTTAGTGGCTTTGACGCCATATAAAGTGCATTTCTTTACTGATATGATACTGATCTGTCTGATCTAATTTACACATTGATGAGCCAAGCGATTAAAGTCAGTATTCGTTGTAGAAGGAGATATTATTGTCTTAAGATTTCAAAAGCCTGAATAGAACTTATTTGGAAGTATTATAATTAAAATTCTCATATAGCAGTTGTCTTCCTCATATCTCAGAGTTTACCAGATACCATGCAAATGGGGAGTAGTAGAGGTTGTTATTAAACAAAAATACATGATGTCATGGCTTCCAGAAAGATAACCAAATACGAAACTAAACCTGACCCACAAACGAGGAACTGTATTAAAATGTCTGCAATCAAGGGTTAATTTTATGTACCAAGATTGCTTGCGTTTGATCTCTGATTTTATTAACCTTACCGAACAGGTAATAGTTTATCAAAATTGTAGAAAAGGGAGTCTTATACACATTTACCTTATGCATATCGATACGTGGGTTCTATCGTAAAGTGCTCTTACTTGTAACTAAGAAAATCTTACCCTACACCTGCCTTTCGCACCGGTGGTGATTGTTCTGGCTCCATATCAGAATAAATACTCACTAGGTTTCGCCTTACCTTAATGTTCGGGTGACCTCAGAAATGTTTATATTAGAATTAACACTAGTCAACGAGAATAAACACTCCTTTGATAGACAAGGAAAAAAGTTTAATTTAATAACAAATAAAGTTAACGAAGATATGAAAAGAAATAGAATGAGAAAAAATGAAGATAGTTAAATTACTGATAAATATTTGTGAAGTTATATAATAAAATATGATAGTGTTTCATACTGATCTACAGAAGTCATCCGAATCTAACAACAAAAGTTAGAAAAGTAATTACAATGATGGCCGAGCTAATTGCAATTACATACGGTGTTCTGGGGGTGGGCCGACCAAAATCGGACCCAGGAGAAGGTATGCTCGGATAGCAGGGCGGCGCTGGCAGCCCTGAATTCAGCAACGACAAGGTCGAAGCTGATCTATAATTGCTATGAAGCATTGAACCACTTGGTAGCGGAGGGACCGGTGTAACTCTTATGGATACCTGGGCATAATGGCATTAAGGGAAATCTAACTGCAGATGATCTTGCCAGATTAGGGACCAGGGAAGACCTCTATGAACCAGAACCTGCAGTTGGAATAAGTCGGAATCTGACCAGAGACCGCATCAATGGTTGGGCAAGAGACCAGAGCAATAAAAGATGGAGAGGAATAACGGGTTGTCGAATAACCAAACTCTTCATCGAATACTCAGAGATTGAGAAAGGCGCACAATAATTCATTAAATTGAACAGGGCACAAAGCCAGAACCCTGGTGGGAATTATAACGGGCCACCATAGTGACTGACAGCCCGGCCTGCAGATACTGTAAAAAAGACGAGGAAACCTCGACATCTGCCCCGCACTGGAGGAGAAGAGGTATCTTATATTAGAGACCCCTGTTATCCTAGAGGAGGCGTGGCTTAAGGCGGGGGACGTGCCTAAGTTGCTCCTTTTATGGGATAGCATTTTTGGATAAGGACTCGGATAAGAGGGGATCACCAAGGGACTACCCATGCGATCAGTGGCTGATGAGGCCCAAACCTATATAACATAATAATAATTACAATGATTAAAATATTTACTGAAAGAAGACAGAAACAGAACTGACAAAATTTGTAACATTCTTCAAGGGCTTAACATTCCATGGGGGGTAGTTTAGTCGAGCCAGACCGAGATTGGTTGGGATCTTGAAGTTTTCATACTTCGATCAATAATATTGATTTTTGGTTTATCGTCTATACAGTTGTCGAATATCGACCTCTCCTTATTATGTTAACAAAATATGAAATAAATTATCGACATTTATACATGAAACGTTAAAATAAAATATAGATTATTAACTGTATCGCTAATATCTTCCCTCGTCTTCCCGCCACGCGTAGTGGCGTTTACATGGTCAGTTCACGATCCATACATACACAGAGAGAAAAACGCGACAAAAGTTTTCCAACTACTCCTATCCAATATAATCTGAGGAATTTGTATCTCTTCAGACATCCTTGGTGTTACCTAATTGAAACTTTTAAAATATACGCTCTTATATAACTGACCCCTGCTATCGGATTTAGAAGAATTTACGCCAATTATATATTTATCTACATATGTTGAAGGAATCCAATCGACCCAGCCACTTGACTGCAACCAGCCACATTTATGCAAGTGTTAGGATACTTTTACAACAAAATATTGTTGCTAGCTTTCTAATGAATTTTGATGAATACAACTTTACTAATATTGGAAAAGGTTATTTAGAATAGAGAGCTTAATGACATAAATCCATGGATCTATCTGAAGGGACACTATACAGGGGGTTTCAACAATAAGAAGAATGCATAATTAACATCTTGTTATAATTTTTTGCTTTAATAGAACTAACTCAAACTTCTTGGTATGTTTCTATAACTCCAAAAATGGTCATCTGAACTAAATACATATCCTTGATAAAGATGATTCATCATTAATTAGTCACCACCAACCCACAACGAAGACCAAACCACGCTTATCCCCGAAAAACAATTATTCAAAATGGCGCGATCTGTGCCCAACATTCCAAACGCAATTACATCATTATTTACATCAGTGAAGCCGATTTGAATAAAGCTTCTTCTCTTAGGTGTCAACCGAAAAAATGTGAACAATGAAAGAGGCCTACTCCACGAATCACGAAACGATTCGATGAAACGCGCATTGTCTACGTGCGAATGTCACAGTGATTTATGACGGCAATTAAAAAAAAAAATAAGCAAAAGAACGACATGTGGACCGGTAAGTCACGGTATTCGAACAGGAAAGCACCAGGGAAGCGTGGAAGAGTACGACGCGGTTCGGCGACGGCCAATGGCGTACGCGAACCGGTAGCAATCTGGAATATTTGTTTTATTGCTTTTGATGACATTCTCGCTACCATTGGCGAGCGCATTGCCTAAACACTCCCACTTGCAGCTTTTTGCAAGTTGGTGTAAAAAAAAGTTTACAACTAGTCATCCTGGCTATCGCGCTGGTCAAATGTCGTGTCTATTGTACCTGGAAATTGTTACATACAGGATGGGCTGAAATATCCATGCGTCGATGCAGATCTCGAAATTACAGTTTCAATGTGGCAGTTGTTGATTTACAACTTTTTAATAATATTAACACGAATTTGACAACATAACTATATATTCGATTAGTGATAACATTGATAATCAAAGTTTAGTAACGTATTTTAACATACATCAATATACAGTGTTTTCGTAAATTAATTCAGGAACATTTAAAGAATAACTTATGGAAAAAATGTTCGCACTCGTCAAATGTTATTTTTAGTTGCCCATTTTTTTAATACCAGGATAATAATCAGGGTGATTGGTGTAGAAGGTATGACGTCATCGATATTTTTTAATAGCAACTCCCTTTATTATTGTCGAATGTGAAAGAGTGCATTATGCTACGGTAATAATTATATTAACGTGGGTATAGGTTAGATAACAACAAATTAAGAAATGCTATTGTTCCTTAAATTTAATGGTAATGATTATTTAAAGAATAAACTAAATTAAATGTTCAAATTGTCCACTGTTGACTGCCTGACACAGTAGCCTTAGCGATCGATGTTTTATTGCTGTTAGATAAAAACTTGAAACCATACTTCCTTAAATAGTATTTAAATAGAACCTGATCTTTCGAGAAATTACTTTTTCTTTCAACAAGATGGTGCATCTCCTCATTACGCAGCACTTATTTAGCACTTATAAGATATCCCGAATCTTTGTATACAAGAAGACCCTTTAAGTGGCCAGCCAGATCACCAGATTTGACACCCCTAGATTATTTTTTGTAGAGGACACTTAAAAATCAAAATATACGTTACTAGGCCGGAGAATTTAAAATATTTCATCAATCAAGGATTCGTCTCGAAATACAACGTATACCTCCTGAAGTTATTGGCAATATTAAAACAGAATTTATTAATTGTCTTGGTTACTGTTAGGCAGCCAATGGTGTATAATTTGTATATTTAATTTAGTTAATTTTTTATTAATCATTGCCATTTAAATTACTACTTAGAAATTGCAAAATCTGTTTCCTCTTTCCGTAAAAGTGAAAAAGTGTCCATTAAAAAATATATCGAGCATATCGCACCTCCTACACGAATCACCTTCTATATATTAATCATATTTTATTAAATTGCAACAACTAGAAATAAAATTTGTCGGGTCCGAAAGTATTCCCCAAATGTTATTCCTTAAATTCTTAGCGTTTTTATTCATTAGTTTACGAAAGCACTGTATCTATACAGTTCTCGCGTTTATCAGAAAAGGAATCTACAGTGGGTAAAAGTATTCAATAATATTTGGTTGAATGAGATAAAATCTTGTTAAAAAATTTGTACCAATAATAAGTTTCTTCTATTTAAACATTTTTCAAAACTAAAATTACATAAATCATGACAGTAATCATCTAAAGTGACAACATTTATTTTAAAGATATATACACTGTTAGATAAGATGTATTTTATTTATTAAATAAATTTGGTATACGCTTAAATTGATATTTAACTCATTGCCAACAGATATTACAATAAGGATATTATAATAGCACACAAGTTGACCGTCGTTATACGCCGTTAAATTAATAGAAAATACTTCGCGTAACTTAATTAAGAAATATTTGTAAAAAAAATTGACCATCACCTGACAGTGGCATAGCCATTAAAAAAGTTATGAATACTAGGTTGATGTATTTGTGGGTCGTTGATGTAAATAGTTTTGTGTATTTTTAAGTGGATAAGGAATACCGGAGTTGCAGTAGTTTGAGCAAGACATAAATATACTCGTATGTGACATTTGCAAATGTTGGTAATATGTATATTGCAGTATTTGCAGAAGAAAACGTTTATTTAAAAAAAATAAATACATAATACTATAGAGATGTACTTTATATTAGGAATTCATTTTTATATAGTAAAATTAAAATAGTATTAACATATTTTTCTTATGTGTATAAAATTTTGATGATACTGAATACCAGCCGCCAACTGATATGGTTTATTTTATACATATTAAACGTTTTTAACGAAGTTTGTTTTATAATATCTTAATAATTAAAATACGATATTTTTAATAATTTGCAACATAATTTATACCAAACTGTATAACATTCACATTCCTGCAAGACCATAGTTGCAGGATGACAGTGGACATTATTTTGAAGGGTATATTATTTACACTTGAAACAGAATTGTTTTCCTGAAGCCTCTTTATATATAAACTGATTAATACGCTTCGATTAGTTTTTGTCTTGATTGTTAAAATACTTATTCCTGATGTCTTTTCAGTCGATATCCAATTATTCCATTATTACACTAACAAGATTAACTTGAATTTTAATAATATAACCCTATATGCTAAATAATCATGTTAATCAATCAAGTTTATTAATCTATTTTAAGCTCAGTTAAACATAAAGAAACCGTATTGATAGATATTAATGCTTAACAGATTTTAAGGAAATGTTCAATGACATATGTTCAATTTTTTCTTTCATTTAAATTACGACACGAATATTGATTATTTATAAAAGTAATATACATTTTACATCTTTATCTCGAAATTGAGTGGCCGAAAAGAACACCAACACGAATGCAGAATATGTGTTTTATGCAACAGCTCTACTTTTTTAATTTTTCTCAAATAAGTCCACCATCGTGTTTTCTCATGGCCCATAGACAGGGTGGGGTGTGTTCTATCCATCTCAAAAGTAATAGACGTCGTATAGTAGACGTCCCTAATCAGAATCAGTCGAATCCCGATCGATCCGACACGATTTAATTGAGTGATCGTGCTAACAAAAACAATTTCTCAAATAGTCCACCATTATGCTTTCTCATGACCCATGAACATGGTAGAGTGTATTCTATCCACCTCAAAGTCAATTGGTGTCATCTGGGAGACGTCTCCGATCAGAATCAGTCAAAACCCGATCGATCTGACACGATTTAATTGAGTTATTGTGTTAACAAAAAGAATTTCTCTAATAGTCCACCATCGTGCTTTCTCATGGCCCATGGACAGGATAGGGTGTGTCCTATCCACCTCAAAATCAATAGGTGTCGTCTGGGAGACGTCCTCGTTCAGAATCAGTCAAGACCCGATCGATCCGACATGATTTAGTTGAGTTATCGTGTTAACAATAATAAATGCCGACGACAAAGACAACGACGACGACAACGACAACGACATGCGCACACACACACACACACACAAAATGGTTTAAAACCCATTTTTTTTTGTTTTTAGGCCAAAAAGTTAAAAATAAACCCTAGAAAAAAATGTTTACACGATTACATTACTTTTCCGCATATAGTAATGTGCGGAAAAGTAATAATTGTCGAAGGTAGTAGTGCTGTTTTCTGAACTGAGGGAATGGAATTTGGGAATACAGTCAGCAACATACATACAGAATACATTCATAGGGAAGAAGTTGTTAATAACATTCGTCAACGTGTGAAATAATGTTGTATAATTCTTGTTAAAGAATGTACAACTATAAGGGCAGAAATGCTAAGAAATTTCGAGCATGAAGGAAGCACGTAAATTTGTGGATGGAACAAAACATAATACATATTAATTTGGCCTCTTTCCCAATAAAACATTTCATCGCCATACGAGCTATTCTCAAAATAATACAATTTTTTTTGTTTAACAAAGTTTACTTTATTACTATATGATTTTTTGTAAAAATTTTCTCATTAAAATTATTAGAAAAGATCTTAAACGCATTGGATAATACCTTGAGGGGAGGCTCTCATCTAGCGACCCAAAAATGACGATTTTCTCGATTTTTTTTTTATGGAAGGAAGTAAATAAAGAACTCAATTTTTTTGATACTTATTTAATAGGTCTTAAGGTATGTACAAAAAATTTGTTTTGTAAAAAATAATATAATAGTAATTGTTTACAATGCTGAAACATTGCCGCCTCAAGAAAAAGTATGCAAGTGGGCGGCACTTGTAAATATTATTTGAAATCAGTAATCCAAAAATGTTTATGAAATATATTACATTTGTTGGAGGTTGTACCTATAAAACCAACAAGAAATCAAAAATTGGAAAGATGTCGGACATGCAAATTTTTCGCGCTTTTTTCCGCTCTTCAAAGTGCCGTAAAAATAATACTCCTAATAAATATTATTTCTTAGGATTGTCCTCCAATAAATTTAATTTACTTTGAAATAAAAAAAATAGCGATATTCTCAGTAGTTCGAGATATCATGCCGCCTAGTTTGAAAAACATGGTTTCGAGAAAAGCGCGTTTAAAGTTTCCGTGCACGAATTCGCGCAACCGCGTGAATTCCATTTTCGCGTAAAAAAGTGGTTCCACTTTTTCGCTATAACTTTTTTAAAAAAATAGTTTCGTACAAGCCGTTTTGGGAATGTATTCTACGGATAATTAGCTATCAAAATGCAAAAGAAAGTCGATTTTTTGGTCGGATCTGATGAGAACCTCCCCGTAAGGGGGTAGTTTAACTTTTTAGGTATAACGCTTTTAAGAAAATAATTTCATATAAACCGTTTTGGGAATATATTCTACGGATAATTAGCTATCAAAAAATGCAAAAAAAGTCGATTTTTTGGTCGGCTCTGATGAGAACCTCGCCTTGAATGAATTTGATTTTGTGTAAACATTAATATATTTCATCAATTAAGGATAGAATAAAACATATATTTTTATTTTTATACAATACTACTAACAGATTATTGGTTAAGCAATCTATTACCTATACTAATCTGGCCGGCTATATAGAAGATCTATACAAACGGCTCTACACAAAAATTCTGTTATACTAATCCTGGAAGCACTTTTAAATTAGAACGCAACGACTTTAAATAGGTTGATTCTAATATAAATTTCCAATTTTCGTTTAATCTCAACCGCTGAAGTATTGTTGAAGAAGTTGCAATCAATAAAACTACTCCTAATACAGAAAATTATAGATATTTAGTGTAGCTGTCGAAGCAAATATTAAAAAACTCTGCCCATGTTGTATTTTTTCTTAATAATTCTCAACATGCATAATCCATCTGAGGTGCAGACAACAATGGCGCAATGATACGTGTTAAAACAGCCATTAAACTCGAGAGAGAATCGGAACAGCCATAAATAACGCAAAATTAGTGTCACTTTTAACTAAAAATTAAACCTAATAACACACATTAGGCGTTATTAGCACTATTTATTGGTACAAGTCGGTGAGAAGTTGTCATATGGCTGGCTATTAGTTCTTATTAACTATTATAACCCCGCGCGGTAGTTGTATATAATCGGGACAGTGGCGGACATGTGGGCATATTCTGCGGCAGTTGTGGGGGAGTGGTAACAATATGATGGATGGATATACTTTAGGGGTGACTAGACCCGACCCGGGCTCACCCTATTTACGCTGGGGTCCGTTAAATGCTACCCCTGGAGGACACTTTGTATTGTGCGTACTCTGTCATCGATACAATTGCCTGAAAGGAGTCAATTTGCCCCGTTAGCCGCTGTAAATATAATTTGTTTAATAGTGCAGGGTAATTGAGTATTTAAATTAGGATATGCGTTTGTGGCAATAAATATTGGTATACAAGACAGGTTTATAGTAAACGTCCGCATTATTTTAAATTCTAATGTTCCCTGAGACAAACAGGTAACAATAAAATATAATACACTGTCGAAAATCTGTCGTGGTAAAACTTTATCTCTTTTATTGGTGTGACAATTATGTAAAATTTCACTATTTCTGGTTCAAAACTTAACACCAACATGTTTAATACAATTTTACACCACTATAATTGTAAACTTTTGTAAATTAGGTATAAAACTAATATAAATACACCACAATATCATGCACTATACTCCGCGTGGGATAATATATATATATATATATATATATATATATATATATATATATATATATATATATATATATATATATATATATATATATATATATATATATATATATATATATATATATATATATATATATATATATATTTATTTATTTATTTATTTACCAGTAAAAATTTACATATAGTTATATAACATAACAGTAAATTATCGCAGAGATAAACACAGTTATCTGTTCGCGACACCAGTTTGCTTAAAACTAATAAAAATAATAATAATCTAAACTAAAACTATGACCCTTATGGTCGCAACATAGACTAAAAATTTTTATTTTTATTTTCCATACAAATTACAATAAACAATTGAAAGATTGAATAAATACTTTTATGTATTACTTTTGATCCATCTTTTCAAAATTGATTTATAATTCTTAGTATTGATAACCTTTAATTCATTTGGAAGATCATTATATACCTTAACTGCTTTAATATAACTATTTTTATTACTTATAGCTTTGTGACTAATCGGTAACTGTATACATTTGTTTCTAGTTTTACTACTTGAGTTAATATATTTATTCTTCAGTAGCTCGTAGTGATAGACAAGGGATTCATATTCAAATAATTGCCTTATATTCATTGGGTTATCATCAGTTATAAATTGATTTTTATTTATAATTTTTAAAATTCTATTTTGTAACGATTGTAGTAAATTCAAAGTATTCGAATATGCACCTCCCCAGGCAGTAATGCCATAACTTATAATACTATGAAAGAGTGTATAATACAAAATTCTCAATGTTCTAGTATCCATGTAACTTTTCAATTTTCTTAAAATAAAAATTAAATATTTTGTCTTATTAATTATATATTGTATATGTTGTAACCATGTCATATTATAATCGAAGATTATACCTAAATATTTTGAGTTTTGAACTCTATTTAAATTGTTTCCATTAATACTTATATTTATTTCTTTTGGAACACTGTTACAGTAATTTCCAAAAGTCATGAATACTGTTTTATTAACATTCAAAGATAGTTTATTTAGTGTTAGCCATATATATATTTTGTGCAGGTATTGATTCATTTTTGTTTCCACCCCAGACCATGTATTCTCAGTAGATATTATCGCTGTATCATCTGCATATGAGACTATTGAATTATCTGACATTTCCTTTAAGAGATCATTAACATATACAATAAATAGTAACGGGCCTAAAACTGTACCTTGAGGTACTCCTGTCGTTAATATTATACTTTCGCTTTTACAATTATTAATCTTTACACTTTGGTGTCTATTTTCTAGGTAACTAGTGATCAGTTTGTTTGCTGTTCCTCTAATTCCATAGTTATATAATTTATCTAATAAAATTCTATGATTGACTGTATCAAACGCTTTAGCAAGGTCAAGAAAAGTAACTGCAATCGGTTTGCTCTTATCTAAATTTTCATAAATCAATTTTGTAATTAACGTAATTGCATCTTTGGTTCCTTTATTTTTCACAAAACCAAACTGTTTATTTGATATTATATTACACATGTCAAAAAAATTCCAAAATCTAGTGTATATAACTTTTTCAAATATTTTGGCTAAATTAGAGATTAATGATATAGGTCTATAATTTGATGCTGATTTTTTACTACCAGCCTTGTGTATTGGTATTGTTTCAGCTTCCTTTAGTTTATTTGGCCAAACAGATTGTTGAATACTCAAATTAATTATATAGACAATCGGCTCAATAATATATTTTTTCAATGCTTTGAGTGTCTTTGAATTTATGTTGTCAACTCCTCCGTTTGTTAGCTTCATTTTTTCAACTATTTTATTTACTTCTGTAAAATTGGTTGGATATATAAAGATTGATTTTTGATTCATTTTTGGCAATTGAATTCTTTCATTATTTAAGATATTATCACTCAATTTTTTACCCATGGTAAAGTATTCATTCATATATTTAGCTATTTTTTTGTCGTCAGTTATTATGTTGTTTTTTTCATCATGTAATTGATTTATAAAATTCTCTTTTTTATTATTTTTACCTAGCTTTTCATTAATTAGTTTCCAAAGATTCCTTGGCTTATTACAGTTTTCTTCAACTTGCTTACGCTCATGTAAAATTTTGGCCTCTTTTATTACTTTATTTAGAATTTTCGTATAATTTTTGTATTCTGTTTCCAATGTCTCATTACTTGGATCCTTTCTCCAAATTTCATACAGAAGCTCTTTCTGTTTACATGAATTTAAAATCGCTTTTGTAATCCATTTATTTCTAGGAATATATTTACCTATCTTTTTATTAGAGTTACTGTTAACAGTTGCCATTATTACACAGTTGTTCAATTTTCTTACTAATTCTTCAATTGCCAGATCAGGATCAGATATTTTTAAAATCATGTCCCAATTTTCTTTTTTAGTTAAATTATCTAATTTTTTATAGTTTACAAATTTCAATTGGTAATCCGATCTCCCTTTCTTGACCTTACTTAATGACATAATGTTGATATCACAAAAACAATTGTCAAGGAAGGAGAGGATCCTATTGAAATACATCAGAAAACATCTATTGGTAAAATTCCTATTATGTTGCGTGCTACATATTGCGTTCTAGGTAGATTAGCAGAACGTGATTTAGCTGAATCGAATGAATGCCTTTTGGATCCTGGTGGCTATTTCAGTATTAACGGTTCAGAAAAAGTATCAGTGAGTTGAATGAATTTATGAGCCGTTGGATGATTTCACTGAATATATATTATTTATATGCCCCTAACCTATTTTCATTTGGGGATGATGAAGTGAACAAGGTAATATAGGTGCATATTTTGTATCTATCATTTATCATTTATTGTCTGCTTATTGTATAATATACATGTGAATTTTATCAATTACCAATTTTTTTTCATCGGAAACTAAATCCCAATTAGAAGAATTATTAACAGTTAACAGTTGTTAAAACCTGAAGCATTACGCCTATTTATGATTTTTGAATAATCAAATTATGCTCAAATAGTTTGTCTGTAAACAAATCAAAGAAGTAAACATAGTTATTGTCATATTGGCATGGTGTCAAGTTTATTAAGATTAACAGTTATGTCTGAACAATATGTTGGAGGATCTCTTTTGGTACATGGAATTTCTTTGAACACATCATTACAATAGTTTAAATACATAAATATATTAACGTAATTACATAGTTGACGCTCAATGAAACGACGCACTAATATAAAACACTCACACTAAAAACTCCTTGTGTTCTTTGATGGAATTACCGCCGTTTAATGACTTTTCATTCACATTTTACTTTTCCAAACTCCACTATACACGGAAAAGTAATGTAATCGTGTAAAAGAAAAACATTTTTTCTAGCGTTTATTTGTCGTTATTTATTTCGGCCTAAAAACCAAAAAAGAAGTAAAAATGGTTTTTAAACCATTTTTTTGTGTGTATCGTTGTCGTCGGCATTAATAAAATTTCTTGTTAGCACGATAACTCAACTAAATGTATCGGATCGATCTGGTTTTGACTGATTCTGATCGGAAACGTCTCCCAGACGACACCTATTGATTTTTAGGTGGATAGAGTACACTCTACCATGTTCATGGGTCATGAGAAAGAACAATGGTGGACTTTTTGAGAATATTTTGTGTTATAACTATCACTCAATCAAATCGTGTTGGATCGGTCGGGTTTCGACTGATTCTGATTAGGGACATCTACCAGACGACATCTATTGATTTTTAGGTGGATATGACACACCCCACCCTGTCCATAGGTTATGAGAAAGCACGATGATGGACTATTTGAAAAAAGTAAAACTGTCGCATAAAACATATATTCTGCATTTATGTGTTTATTTTTTCTCGGCCACTCAATTTCAAAATAGAGATGTTCTACGTGCGGAAAAGTCCGTTTTAAGGTTTTAAAACTGTTTATTAGCAATTTTAATATGGGATGAGAAACGGCCTGGCCTTGGTTAGACAATTTTGTCATATTTGTTTGCATATCTTTGCATATCTCCATCTGGCATTAGCAAAATTGAAAAAAAGTATATATAAAGATTTTAATCAAGTGAGAGCTAATTATGCAAAGGGCAGCCTACAGTTTCAAACGATATGTAATTAAATGTATGATTGTCCTTAAAAGTAGAAAAAGTAACAGACAATGATATACTCGTATTCCGGTATCAACAAGATGAGATTCATTCGTATAACCCATTATTCTCACCTGGCACATGAATATCTATACTTTTTCCTGTGCTATAAAATGGTCCAGGGTCTTGGAATGACAGGATCTAATACAATAACTAACCAGCTTCCCTGATTTAATCTCTGTAGATTACTTTCTGTAGAGCTATCTTAAATCCAAAGTACACGTCAATAGAGCAAATAATATTGTCGCCCAAACAGTCCTGAAAAATCGAATAAGACAAGAACTAAGACACAGAGTATTTACGTGGGTATAATAGGTAGAAAACTTTAGGAAAACATCAAGTAGTTCATAATGTTAAGAATTTCAAGGATCGTCTCTGGTATTAGTAGAACGTTGGTAGAGATCAATTCCAATGTTTGTACTAATTATTGTATAAATTCTAATTTTTACAATAATTTACGTACTGCAATTCTGTGTCTCTCCAAGTTCTGCGTTCGAATAAAATCCTAATTTTTTTAGAACAGTTGTTCATGTTCATGTCAACAACTGATAAAAAATCAGTAACCAATATTTCTCTGATTATTACGATAATTCCAAAGTAAACTAAGGATTGGTTTAATTCATGAAGACAAATATAAGGAACAAAGATAAATCCTTGTTTCAGATATAAGTCCTTGGTCTGTTAACCTTACGTACTTTCCCCAATTAAATATCTTGATGGCTTAAATATATTTGAAAAGTTATTTCCTTTTACGTTCTTAACCAAAAATCAGTAACATCGAAAGATTTTTCTCTTCCATGCCTTCTTGTAGTCTTTCGGACTTAATATTCGTATGTTCAATTCACTTTATTACGCCCCTTTGATTAAATTTTATTTATTAAATTTTAGATCAATGTATGTCATAAAATACTTAAGACGCAAGCTTATAATTAAAAAATAAATGATACAAAATTAAAATATAATGAAATTTTACTAACGGTATATGTTTTATTTCGGTATATGTCCTTCATAAAAATTCATAAAATTTCTAATTCGTGATTTAATAAAAATTAACAAAGATTTCATTTCATTTTTAATTTTCGTTATATCAGCATCACCAAATATTAAGGCACTCGTTGAATTTAAGCTGAATTGGTTTGGGAGAATTTATTTATTTATGCACGAATGTACTCGTCCCTAGTGTATAATCAGAACACGATATTACGGAAATAAATACATCGATAGTATTACACGTATTATTACTTAAAGTATATGTTACACCTCGGCATTTTATCCACCTAACAAGCTTTAACACGCATATTTAATATGAGGAAAGTAAAATGTTCTGTAAATTTTCAGTTTCAATGTTATTTTAATTGCTGAATTAATTCTGAATTAGTTATGGTATTTTTAATGAATTCCGAAGTGGAAATAAAAACGTACCGAAGGAATTATGCCCATTAATTGTCGATATAAAATCGCATGTTTTGCAACACCATACAATTGTTTTGTATGCGACTATGCAATTTCATTTTAATCGTGTCTTTAATTGTAGGAAAAGCAATGTACACCATGTCATTATCAATTACGAGAATATTATAGAAGGGTCTCATTAATTGGACACTGAATTTTTTACGAAAACGATAGGTGTACGGTATAAAGATTATATCTAGAATTTATTACATCCCTTTTATTACAAGAAATTACATGTTATTGTAAATCAGAGATTTATATGCGAGGTGTAAAGTATATATAGAATATATTACAGTAACTAAATACATATGATATTAGAGCCTGAGTAACTTTGTCTAGACGTAGTAAAGAAGGGAAGTTAATCCAGCATTAAACTGTGCAATATAATAATTTACCATGTATTGCTGTGAATTATAAATTATTATACAATTTCTTACACAATTGGATCATTTTATATGTTTCCTAAATTATATAATAAATAATAATTTTTGGCGATAGCAAGGATAAACAGTGCATGCCTTGACCGAGAATCGAACCCGGATCTCCCGATTGCCGGCTGGTTGCTCTGACCGCTGAGCTATCAAGGGATACTCATTATCCTTGCTAATGTTGCCAGTTTTAATGCGTAGCTACAGTACTCCCCCCCCCCTAGAAACATGGTTTGTCTCGATACAATTAACGGACTGTGGCCGCGTTCACCATTCTTACAAACCGTTGTTCAGTACCCCCGGACTATAAGACGATGGATAGGACGGGATCCACGAATTTGAGATGTAAGGGAGGTTCGATGTACTGGAACAAATCACTAAAAATATTATTAGTGCAGATGTGATCTAAGTTACTTGAATGCTACTTGGATCATTTCACTGTTGATTTTATCTTAGTGCAAAAATAATCCATGTCGGTTATTGTTACTTGGATCACTTTCTATTTACGAAAAATACCGCTACGGTGACATAAAGATCACTAATGATTAGGGTAATAAAATTATTCTATTAAATCTATTACACTTTTAAATGGGGATTCACTACTTTTGATTAAAATAAAAGGACCTAGTCATAAGCAACACACTCGAAGTTTTTTTTTTTTCGGTGAAAATAAGGTTTGTCCTTTTTATTTAAAGTTCTCCAAATATCTAATAAAAGGTTAAATTATGCCCTTACAAAAAAAGAGAGACCCAGAAACAAACAGCCTATACCAGATCAGAGCGGTAAACAAGTGTCTGGGAATAAAATCGCAGACGACAAGGAATTTGTAAAGCAATACATTGAGAGTATCCCTCATTATGTGAGCCACTATGGTGAAATATCGTCTAATCACCAATATCTAGAACCAGGTTTAAATTTGCTAAAACTTTATTCATCTTATGTTGAAAAATGTAGAACAGCTCGCAAAGAACCTGTTAAAAAAATTACTACTGAACCATTTTCAACACCTACAATTTGCATTTTTACATTCCAAAGGAGGACACATGCAAAATATGTAATATATTTCGAATAGACATTCAAAATGAACAAGATATTGAAAATTTTTGGCAGATCAAATCAAAGCAAAAGGCACATCATGCTTTAGCTGAATTGGCCAGATCACTGATGAATTCATACAAAGACAAAGTGTTGAGTGATGATTCCTCATGCTTGATCACATTTGATTTACGCACTCTTCCAACACCCTTCATACAAACAAGTGAAGTTTATTATCTCAGTCAGTTACACACTTTGAACTTTGGGACTCATCTCTACTTACCTGATGGTGAAAAGATTAACATGAACAAGTGGTATGAAACAACCGCAGGCAGGGGATTCCAAGAAATTATATCATGTCTTTACTATAACTTCCTGTATAAAATTCCCGACAATGTAACATCGGTCTATATATTCAGTGGCTCCTGTAAGGGGCAAAACCGTAATTGCAACCTGTTTTTCTTTATGATTTACATGGTTAATATTGTTGAACACGTATCAGAGATTATTGTTTGTTGTCTTGTTAACGGTCATTTTTTTCTGCCTAACGATTCCGATTTTTCAGATATTTCTAAAGCCCAAAAGAAACAGCAGTACGTATACACTCCACAAGAATCGATGGACTTGATTCGTAATTGTAGGAAGAGAAAACCATACATTGTGACGGATATGGTTGGAAAGTTCGTTGACTTTGCAGACTTAGAAAGCATAATGAACAAAAAAAGGCAAACAAAGTGCTAACGGGAATCGTATCCTAGTTTCTAAAATGAGAAAAATAAAATTCGTCGGACTCTGAAGTAACCAGTGATCGTTAACATTTGTCATTGAATAATAAGAAAAAATCCAGGATGTAATAATACGAACATAGTCCTAGGTGACTTATGGTGAAATATTAACGAAGAATGTTCTTAACGTAATTCACTTCTAATTCGCCCAACCCAAGAGAGGACTTTTGCAATCCGCGACACAAGATAACGAGATATAATCCACTGATAAAGATCAGATAGTAAGCGTGTTATTTTCTTAAAGCCAAGTAACGAAGGATTCTAATAGAATTTTTATGGGTAGTTATTAAGGCCCGATGATCTTAATTGCATTTTTTCAACAGTTTTAGAGGCTTTTAAATCAAATGACAATGAAGCAACAAACAACTATCGTGATATTTACATATTGCAAATATGCCTTCGTCATTGAAGATAAATATTTCATTTTTGAACTAGCTACATTGCAATGAACAGAAGATACGTATACTTTTACTGATTTATTACAAATATGCAATCAAATAAAGTTGTTTCAAATGTTTGAATCCTACGTAATATAATTTTGTTGTAACTATTATATATGAAAGGATTAAAGATAATATAGCCCAAGTTGCTAAATTACTGTGAGATAATAAAGCAAGGTTTAGCTAATATTAAATATTCCTATCAATTTTTTGATATTTTTAAACACATTATATTCGAAAATATTTTGGGATTATAGTATTGGGAATTAAAAAATTCAATTCCATTGTTAATATATTTTTCTTTAAATGAAAGTCGCTTGGATTACTTTGCTTCTAAGCAATTTGGGAAATCCATGGTAATACAGGTTACACAGGCAAATATCTCAATTCTGAGAACTATATTTCTGACAGAAATAAACAGTTTTAAAACCTTAAAACGGACTTTTGCGCACGTAGAACATCTCGAAATTGACTGGTCGAGAAAAAATAAACCAACACATAAATGCAGAATATGTGTTTTATGCGACAGTTTTACTTTTTTCAGATAGTCCACGATCGTGCTTTCTCATGACCCATGGACAGGGTGGGGTGTATCCTATATACACCTCAAAATCAATAGATGTCGTCTGGGAGACGTTCCCGATCAGAATTAGTCAAAACCCGATCGATCCGACACGATTTAGTTGAGTTATCGTGCTAACAAGAATAAATTCCGATGACAACGACGACAACGATGACAACGACACATACACAGACAACATTTTTTTTTAATCACTTTTTGTTTTTAGGTCGAAAAACGAAAAATAAACGCTACAAAAAAATTTTTTCTTCCACTTTTCTTTAGACGGTTTACATTACTTTTCCGCTATGACATAGTTGAATGCGGAAAAGTAAAAACAAATCTAACAAAATTTATTTTACTCATAGTTGGAGACTAGTCCACATAGTCTTCGATTTCCTCGAGAGTTTTGCCCACGTTTCATATTTCGGTTTGACAAGTTGTCAGTATAGCTGCTCCAAATCAATCTTATTTGGAGGTAAAGTCGCCCAACATTCTTAATAGACTTCTCCGACGCACAAAAAGGGAATTTCTTCTGTAAAGTAGTTTTAAAATAGAACTGATATGTTTACCTTTGTTATATGAAAACCTTCGTTTTATATATTTCCATTTTATTACATTATTTTCGTTCTTTTTGGGTCTTTAATAAAATCATTTGAAACAGAGAATGAGAAAAAGTTCATTTTATAAACTTAAAATTTATTGGATCATTTCTGTATAAGTTCGATCCAGTGGACAGGTATAAATACCTGTGTTTCTCTTCTTAGTTTTATAATACAAAACTGCCGTCATATTCCATGTATGTCTGATCTGATTCGAGAAACTTATGATCTATCTGTGCTAGAGTAGCGGTAGAAGGATCGGTATGCATGAACAGTTTTCAACATTCAATATTCTTCTTCTTCTTTTCATCACGGCACAAGTAATTCTGTACAACAACTTCAGTAATGTTGGGTGTAAAATGTTTCATAAACTAGGGAAAAAAAACAAATAATCATCAAGAACATTCAAGCGATAAAGGAACTTACATGCAATAAACATGATCTAATTTTTTGGGATCCTTGTGAATCAGTAGTTTTGTCCCAAAACATGTTTGATATACCATTTACCAAGTCAAAATTCTAAAAATTATATTGTCATAACTGTGTCCATAACTGTCTTAAATAATAAACTTTATTCGTAGTATGGATTGGCGTCGGAAGAATTTTTGAAGATTACACCGAAAAGTAGCAGTCAATACAAGTAGTAAGCACCAACTGAGAATACATCCAAGTGTTTAATATTCATTTAATCGCTATTTTCCAAGTAAAAAACTCTCTTAACTTGCCATAAACGGAATAGTCTACCTGAGCCTAGCCATAAAAACAAGCCACGGTATGTTTTCAGATTTTTTATTTGGCAAATAGCGATCAAATAAACTATACGTAGAGATGAATTTAGCTAAATGTTGAGAAGTAGAACAACCTAAGGGATATTCGTTTCGCTTCCGAATACTAAAAGTTTTTTTTTCACACTCAACGTATATGTACGTATCATACATAGATTTGATAGTGTAGATGTGATGTTTTCACTCGGGTAATTTTTACACTAAATAGAACAGTTCTTTACATGTAAGTCCCCTACACGCAAAAATACATTTGGGTATTTTACTTCTAACCCCTTCATATAACCTGCTATCTATATATTTACTTATATATTTACATGATATATATGTATTATACAATCAATTATGGTGTTCATAATAGCATGCATTTTACTGATATTATTTCTGTATAATTATTTACATTAATTACACTGATAAACAATAGTGAGATGGTATTGCTAAGATTAGCATTAACATTGACAGACAATAATAAGGATAACATTATTTATGTGGAACTAATGACAAAGAAATATGGGAAATCAAAATAGTTATCTAATACATCAAACAATATTCCATTTCAGAGAAATTAGGACAAGAAAACTACAAGTGCTGAGGTAATAAATCAACATTAATAATGAAGAGAACTAAAATAATGCAATAATAGCATTTAGTATGAAATCCTTATAAATATGTAATTGCATAACAAATATTTAAACAACTGAAACAAGCCTCGACTTGTTATTTGACTTTATTAAACTTTACTAAGCTATTTGACTTTATTAAACTGTGAAGATAAAGATTTATCTGTGAAGAACTTGCATTTAAAACGTAAATTATATACCAAAATGTAGAGAAATTTTTAACTTTCTGTTGTATAGATAATTGGTTTTGATTAAGCAATTTTTATTGAGGTAATCGAGAAACTGGACTAGTTATTAAACTTCTTATAGATATAAAGTGGTAAAAAAAGCAATAATAACTTTTTGTGACAATACACTTCAGTACAGGTCTGGCTTCAAGAACAAATGTCAAACTCGAATAACATGTTTCCAATGTGGCAAGTTTAGCTTGTTTCAAATGTGATAAGAACATAGCAGACAATGAAGATAGTTTAAAATATTCAGGACTGTGCTCGAACTATTTTCATCCTAAATGTTCTAATATGGCAAGTAGACGGTTTGATATAATTGTTAATTATAACGGTGTTAAATGGTTTGTGAATATTGCGTGATTTATATTAACTTTGCCACTAAGGTTGCCAGAGATTTTGAATATCTACAATCCTATGTCGTAACAGAAATAGGCGTGTAAGTCTTAAAAATATTATTCTATTTAATAATAACTCTATAAATGCTAATTTTCCAAGAGCACTTAAAATTTTTGCCGATGCTGTTGCTAAAGAAGTAGTGACCATAAAACGGAAGGCTAATCAAGAAAGGAAAATAACTAAAAAAACTATACAGAAACGTTTGAATCCAGTGAACTTGGAAGTCGGAATAAAAGAGCTAAAGATTATTAAACAAAGAGGAGTTATAATAAAATGTAAAATCAATAAAGAAAACGAAATTATAAAGAAAGCTACAGAAAATAAACTCAATAAAAATTATGAAGTCAGGGCTCCCGATTTAAAAAAAATCTTATATTAAAGTCGTAGATATAGAGGAAAATATGGATGGTGATGGTGATGAATGAGAAACAAAATACTTGAATTTTACATGATGAATGTGAACTACAAGTAAAGATCATAAAAAAATATTAAAACTAAATTTATGGCTATCATTCAGCGTGATACTGAAACATTTAAGAAAAATATGCAACAAAAGTCTCTTTTTGTTGACTGGTCTAGGTTAGTATTCCAATATATAAGCGTTTTCAGGTGTTTCAAATGTGGTACTTGTGACCATGACGCTGATAATTATGCACATCCAGGGCAAATATTTAAAGAATACCGCATGAGACCATTCTACCGAATCCAGCATAAATAAGAATTTTAAATGTTTAAATTATATTGAGGCTAACAAATATTAAAAATATATATTGATGTAAATCATTTTATGTATGACATTTATTGTCATCCAGTTTATTTAAATAAAATTGAGAGTCAGAAAAAGAAAATTAAGTTATTTAAGTTAAGAAAGTTACATTATCTGATCCTTAGTACTCCATTATTAGTCCACTGTGTATTTATGTTTAAAGTTATAGTAGTACTCCATTATTCATTATTTATTCATGTTTATAGTTATTTAGAGTTACTTTTTGTTTTAATTATTCATATTATTTATTTTTATAAAAATATTTATATTTAGTTATAGTTGTACATGTATTTCGCACTTTGTCCTGTAAATGGATTCTTCTGTTGGACAATAAAACATTATTATTATTATAATTATTATCACTATATCTTGGGAATCATCTAGAATTTAAATTATTTGTAAACTATCCACAGACATTTACCTTACCACTGAAATTCCGTCCTTATTTCGTCTTAAAATTCCTCAGAGTAGATCATGGTACTTTTTGAGCAACCGCATAATTTTCGTGTCCTGCCTCCACCGCTGCTTCCTCGTAAACAGTACTAATGATTAATAATTTTTGCGATAGGATCTCGGTCCATTAATTGGAAATGAAGAAATCTCACGAATAAAATTACTCGAAGATTAGCGATCCAGCCATTGAGATTAAGAGTTATTGAACTGATTCGAAAACGTGATTCCATGTTTACTTGAAAATTACGGTAATTTTAGAAAACATCAAATGATTTATTTCTTTAGAGCACGAAAACCAACCTACGGTTGCCAGTCTTGCACATCTCGAGACCCGTAACGCTTCCATATAGGGATATTATTATGAATTATTTAAGTAACTCAATCGTGATAAACGCTATCATTGTCCGGGGGCACTGGTGTGTGAACAAAGAGATGTTAGCAGCATGCATTCATGATAACTAGTACTTACTAATTCGATAACTAGTATTAATTCGTCTTATTTTCATATATTGTAATTTATCTACTACAACATAAGTGAATAAACACACACTATAAGTTAGGTTAAAAAATAACCAATAACCAGAACAAACACACTCTTGGTATGGTAGACACTTAATAATCTTCTAATTCATCTAACTCTTCACTTAATCATCTTTCCTTCATTCAATAATCTTCTAGTTCATCTAACAACGATTTAGAAATCCAAAATAAAGAAAAATTAAATATATTAGTTCTATGTATTTCTTATTAAGTGACCATATGTTTAAGGTGTTAATTTTTATAGATATTTAGAAACAACGATCTTGAAAATAAAGAAGAAAGTTTATAATGGAGATTAAGTTGAATAAACCAAGACATTAATGGATAAAATCAATCCTGGCCTGAATATATGTATATGTTAAATTGTGTAAAAGGAGAAGAGTGTTAATTATTTTTATGATATTATGTACAAATTCATTTATAGTTTTGCTGAAAAGTAGGACCAAAACTAGCCATCATCTATATTTTATAGTTGACTCTTAGAATTTTTAGAAAATTCCTTACTCTCAGTTCAAAACTAATTTATTTTAATAATAGTTTTAAAATAGATTATAAAGTAATAGGTAAAAATGGGAAACCATTCTTAACAAGAAAAAGTTATTTAAAAAGTTTATGAGGTTTAGTATACTCTTTAGTTTTAAGTTAATAGCCAAGTAGTATATATACTCTTCATTTGTTTCTAACCTGACAAAATCTTTTTGCATTGATATGTCACACAGCTCTAGAAAGTATTGGTTTTGTCATGGGAAAACTTCTATCAGAAGTTTTTCATTTAGAGCATATATTTTACACGTATATATTTCTATACGTCACCACGATCAGTCATTAACAAAGTATTTATTTATTCCATATAGTTAGGTTAACTTTTCAACGTGAGGACTACCTGATAGTATTGACCAACGCATTATCGGAAACTAACAGCTACCAGATCATCTAAGGCAAGACATAACATTTATGGTTTCAGTTTACAGAAACCGTTATGCTAAAAACTAATCAAAAATTTATATAAATATTTAATGGAAAACAGTAGACCAATTTTCCATTAAAACTCAAATTTAATGGATCTCCCAATGATGCCAACTAGGTTTGCAAAACGCACTTCGAGAAACGTGTAGTCTTTCAGTATTCATGAAAAATCCGTCTCATGTTTTTGTTGCTGCGTTGAATTTTCCAGTCTCAGGATAACGACGCTATGTCGAAAGGAAGAAACTTCGTTACTCTAATAAATCTAAACATGTTCTAGGACCTCAACAAAGTCCAGAAGTATATTTCTACATGCATAAGGTTGGAGAGAGTTTTCGAGTCTACATTCTATGACTTAAACTAGTACATTAGTCATCGAAATGTAAAAGTTAAAATTATAATAAACTATAAATAAAAGCGAAATAAAGTATTTCGCTTTTGCATTTTCTATTACAGAATGAGCAAAAGGTTTTACCACAAATATATTGTTCCCTTTTTTGTTATTCATCAATAGAGATCTCATTGATCAAATAGGCTATTAAAGACTGCATTCGATTTAATACTATTAAAATCGAAGGCAAAATTTTAAATCCAGATCAAGTTCATGATGATAAAATCAATAATATTCTATAACCTTATTAAGTTTTCACATAACTCTGTTCCTCTAGATTCAAATACAAAGTCAGTGTACTAATACCTATTCTAAAAAGCTGATTTAGCAGTTTTAAATATGTTCTCTAGCTGAGAATACTTCAAATTAATGAAAAGAGCAACAAGAAACCCCATTTCGATAATATACGTGTTTAGTTTCAATGAAAATGCATTATTGTTTAACGAAGTTCCCACGACTCCTAATTGCTTTTCTTCGACTCAGTTTTTACCAGAGCCGTTCAGCCCGTCGCAAATATATGACGGGCACAGGGGGTACTCTATGGAGTGTTGGCTCGAATTTGCAATTCAACTACACGTCAATTAAAGATACAAAAGCGGCGTATCCTTGTTAAATTATCATAGGCACGAGTGTAGAAGGTGAACACAATCAATTAGAATCCCTAATAGCTCCGCTCTCGACTCGCCGAAGGCTGTAGACTCAAGAAGAATCCAATAGTGCATCTACAAAGAACGTGATTAGAGCTCATCATACATATTTATGTATCGGTTGTCGTTTCCGCAACTAACGAATATTCCCAGCAGCCGAAGGAAACGAGGAGGGATCTTTGTTTTTTCGATCCAATCTGCATTTGATTAAGGAATTGTTATAATTTTATCAGATCCGGAAGAACTCCGTTTGTCTTATTTTTTGGAAATGTACTGCGAGAATATATATAATAAATTTATAGGTAACTATTCCATCAGGTCCATTTACATGTTGTTTACATACAAACATATTTTTGCAATAATGTTAACAATGAGACACTACTATAGGTATTTCTAACAATTTAAGTATATATATATATATATATATATATATATATATATATATATATATATATATATATATATATATATAGATATATTCTTGTATAAATATAACCACCATTGAGCATCTAAGGATGTAATGCTTGCATAGCAAAATGTTCTATGAAATTATTTAATGGATTCCTTTCAGCATTGTAACTCTAAATGTATATTAATCTGCACCAAAAATATCTTACATACATTCAGTCTTGACCATATACTGAACGCAACACTTTATTATAATGTTAGTTTCCACGCAGTTAAATGTGTAGATGTCATGTGTTACCAGAAAAGACTATTTAGTGCTTTCATCAATTGTTTGCAAGCTTACTACAGTAGCTATTGATCAATAGCAATATGATCATATCTCTTTAACTTCTCCGGTTCTTCTCTGCTATATGATGCTATTTCCAGATAATATTTTATCATGATATATTCGCGATTGACAAACAACCAATTTAAAATGTGGCGTTAAGAGCCATGTCCTGTACTTAACACTAGAGGGGTTAGATTAAACTAAGTTAGGTTACATGAACAACCAATCACGAAACGAATAAAATGTTGACAGAAATCATCATTAATCTGGAGATCTGGTCTCGAAGCTTTTCTCATCATCTTTTAGCACTGGAATATTGCTAGCTATGAACTCTAACCTTATTAGTTGATAAATGAAATGTTACAGTAGACATGTCAAAGTTTATTAACGTCAGTTGATGTAGTAAGTACTGTTAGAACGTATTCTAAGTAAGTTAAGTAATACTTAAGTTAAATAGTACTTTCAACATGCCTATACTGTTTTCATACAAAGAGTATAAGACATAATTTATATTTATGGATGTTGTGATGAAAATTCATGAGGTACCAGTAGAGAGTATCAATGACGGGTTCCAAACATAAGAGTACCAAATTGTCAAATATTTAGTTTTGTGTTTCTTCTGCGACCGATGGGTTCATCTCCAACAATTTCATAATTGTCGATTGTAATAATGATTAATCGATTAATCATAAGCATCCGACACAGCACAATTTGATTGAGCAAGAAAAGATCTTCCAAATAATTGAGCATAGTCCAGAATTAAGTACCAGGAGAATTTCAGCACGTAAGTATGTGCCTAATTGAAGAGTATGGCAAACATTAAATAGCAGTATGTTCTTTCCTTATCCATGTACAACCGATTGAGCATCTGGAATCGCAAGACACCTTTACACATGAATTTTGCCAATGGATTTAAGTAAATCCATTGATTTACTTAAATCCATTGAGTTAGTAAGGCGTATTTTATTCACCGATGAGTCGCTGTTTACTCGAAACGGGATGAATAATACACACAGCTCTCATTGTCTGATGAGAATTCTCATTTCAAACAGGAACCTTATTTTCAACTACGATTCTCTGTAGTCGATTGTGTGTCTGAACATCCACTCAATCCATTCAATTATAATATATTATAAGATAATTAATTATATATTATAAGATAATTATGTTATTTCTGTTTTGTTGTTACTTTGTTTTTTTGATTTAGGTATTAGTTCTGACAATAAAACATTAAAAAAGTTTAAAATCTGTGTATCTATTTCCAAATTTTGAAGTTACCTAGCTCAGTAACCATGGGGAATTGGGCCGATGTTTTTTTATTACTTTTTTGCTTATAATGACCTCTGAAACTTGTATAATACAGGGTGTTTCTATAGGGGCGCTCGAAATTTGTTAGGTTATGGCGGCCATGTAGTCAAAGCAACATCTGTCAAATTTATTCTGAATTGTTCAGCAGAGTATGGCACATTATTGTGGAAGGTTATAGCGTTCAACAGCGTGTGCAAATCATCACACTTTAGTTTTAAAATGAGTACTCCGTTCGAGAAGCGGTCCGCGCATTACGTGATTTTTATCCTCTCCACAACCATGCCACCGAGTCGACTATTCGACGTTTGGTGGCTAAATTCGAGTCAACCGATTTAATAAATAATTAACCAACACCCGTATGTCACCGAAACGCAAGGTCTGCTGAACACATCGGTGCTGTGCGTGAGAGTGTACGGGAAAACCCGAAGCAGTCAATTTCTCGGCGTTCACAGGAACTTGGCCAATTTTGCGTCGGGACTTGGGTCTGCGCCTAACAAACGCCATCCAACAAATTCAGCCAGATTTATGCGACAAAGTCATCGAAAATTAGACCTCCCGAATACGTACCACCAAGCAAAGCCGCGGCAGACATTTGAATGACGTTATATTCCATACTGAATGCCGTAAAATATTCTTTCAAATAAATAAGAATTGAATAGATATCTTACACACAACTTATTTTATTTACGTTTAAAAATCAAGCGTCCTTATTGAAAGATCCTTACAATTAAAAATTAAACAGAAAGGTTTTTGTCATAGACAGGATACCAGATAATCCTTAAAGCATCCATTAAGCAGCATAAGTACCACACTACGAGGCATTTTCGTTATTTTCCCAATCTCAATTTCTATATTATTTTGGAGATATAAGTTAACTTTGGGAATATCTATACTTATGCCAAATTTAAAACAGATCGGTGTACCAATCGTTCCATTTGTAGGTGATTTTACAAACTTAAAACCGTTCTGAATTAAAATTCTTTAAGAAACTATTTTATACATATGTACGTATCTGTTGAAATGTATTCAGATTAGGACATCTCTGAATCTGAACTCATGGTACTGGTATCGAGCTGTAGAGATTAGTATACCATCTGAAATTGTGTATATGGGTTCTATAAATCAGACCGGATTCTTATCGAGTTCAAACGAATAAAACCATCTACTGCAGGTGTCCTCTATAACGTCCAGCCCTTGGACGTGTCCGTCAGTGGCATTTGTATATAACATATATATATTGGCCGGTAGCGAGTTGAATGTTGATGTCAAAGCGTGGGACAATCCAACAGTTCAAACGTTACGATAGTAAAATACAACAGACGTTCTCCACCGTTCAAGGTACACCGTCTTGATCACGATCGACAGAATGCCAACAAAAACTAATTTATTGCCTCTAAACAACTGAGTACCCTATATGAATATGTAAACATGGGTATTGCAGTCACACTGTGCTATGGGCGATGGTGCGCTTGGAATTTTATGGCCTGTGTGGCTTCGATTAAGTTTTAGCGGTGTAAATAAATTTGGACAGTAAAACGGTTATTGTAGACAATTGAAGAGTGTAAAATAAAAACTCGTTCTGGTTCAGTTCCAATAAATAATATATATTGTTAATTTGTTAAATCCTATTTAAATCTGTCTGCCTTCTATTTTAAATCTGTCTAAGTGTAATTATAGCCTATATATTTTGTCAAAGGAAATATTTAACTTGAATAATTATGATCTAATATAGTTTGTTTTAATCCAATATTAAATTATACTTAAAATGCATGTGAAGATTCAATTAATTTATTAATTTAGGTGAATGTATGCGTGTTAATGTTTATGTACAGGTGTGTATATGAATATATAACATTATTTGTAATTAATAATTTTGTGTACTTCTTGTTAGCACAAGTATATTATGCAAATCTTAAAATAATACTAAGTTTCAATTTTGCGGGATTACAAATGACCCCCTTTATTAGAGATTACCAAACAAAAAAAATCATAACAGAGGTACTAGAAAATATTAGTAAAGCTAATGAGGTATTAGATGTTAATATAGATAATGAAAATTTCAAAATAGCACATCTCAATATCAGAAGTATTCAAAACAATTTTTGAAGAATTGGAGGTATTTTCAAGTCAATTTATTAACAAATTTGAGTGTATTGTTTTAAGTGAAACGTGGAGCATTAATAACACTGATTTATGACAGAAATAAGTTCCACGTTTTAGTTGATCAAAACAATTACATGTAATTATCAAGTCAATTCTATATACACAGTAAAATAAAATGACTCACTGCCTCAAGATTTAAATTATTCATGAGTATTTTTATTGTCGTTAATTAAATAAAATAAAGTATAATAAAAATTTTAAATAAAAAAATAATAATTCATACGTACCTCTCGGTTGATTTTACTACTTACTAATTTATTTAAAAATTTATTTGTACATTTACTTATATTTTATCTATGCATTTATTTATATTTTATCTATATTTATATATGTATGTTCATGTTATTTTTGTGCATGTATACTTATTTATCTAATATCTAAATCATATACCTATATTAATTAAATTTTAAGACACAGCCAAGTACTAAAATTAATCTATGGGTGACACTACATTAGAATACATCCAACTCCCATATGTTGTGTTGTTATTATATTATGTTATTTTGTATTCAATTATGTGGCATACTTGATTTATATTTATGATTTGGTTGTTTTTATATTCTGTCTTTTTGTACCCGTACAAGTATCTTAGTGATACTTCTGGGGATCATCTTATTTATTTATTTGCATCCAATTCTTATATATATTTAGAAATAGTAGTATTACTCGAAATTTTCATAACATCTATATATAATCATGTAATTGTGAGATTGATGTTAAATTAAATAAATAAATTATTATTATTATATATAATGTACATGAATTTGTATTAGATAATTAATAAATATAATAATAGAAAGAAAAATGTGATTCTGTAACTAACTGGGCAACTACAATAGGTAGTTAATATTTACATTACAACTTATCTTAATGGGCAAGTGAAAAAAATTAACTTGTTAATAAAATCAAGGGAAAAAGATAAGAAAGACAAAGAACCAAATAGTTAATACATAGAAGATACCTTTGTATAATAGTAAGTCCTAGGTACAATATAAAGTCACATCTAATAGTACAGATACGTATGAAATTTTCTGTTTCAACATTCTTGAGTCCCAAAAATGTTGAGACTGAGAAGTACCCTTCTTTTATTTTAATAGAATAAATAAATAATTTTCTTCTTCTTCGTCAACATCAGTTCAGATTAAAGCGGCTCATAGACGATCCTATTATCCTCAATATATGGCATATATGGCACAATATATTACACAATAATGTTGCTGGGCCAACCCACACGAAGCAATATTATTGTCTAATAAGTCAATTCACGGTTGATGGCTCTACAGTCAACATGTGGAATAAAAAGAGATCAGGTTGTGTGACTATTGCATTAGTAATAATAACTTTAAAAAACAAGTACAGGTGGATGAAGGAATGGCTCAAAAAAGAAATGAATACACTCATGAAAGTGAGAGGTATGGATTGTGCCAATATTATCCACATCCTTAATATCATCCTCAGCTTCTTCCTTGTCATTATTCTGTATCTAAATGATATTTTGTCACGATCCTGGCCTAAGAGAAACTTCATTTCCTCAAAATACCATAATGTTGCTTCTGTTATGTCGTCTGTTCTAGCACCGCCTTTTTAGAATCCATTATCCGCTTCAATTCCTCTCCGAAGTTAATGCGCAACCAATTAAATATTTTAACTAACTGCGACTTATCAGCATCCGGATAGTTGTCTTTATATTGAGAAAGCAAATGTTCGTATTGTCATTTTAAGTCTGTTGATCTATATAATCTTTATTATTGACATTCTCCAAAGCTGGTAAACCGTATTACACCTTGGTATATTCTAAAATCAATTTTATTTCTTCTTCTTTTCCCTTTGTATCCATTTTTGATAATTCGATGTTCACTGCACGACTGTGAAAACAGAACTGAACCAATATTGTGCAATATTGCCCACAGACGAGGCTATATTTACCAGATTGCGAAATAAAAATTAAACTCTTCTTGATCGACTTAATGTATTGCGCCATCTTTCAATATTATCAACAGATGGTCAATATTATTGTGCCATATATTGATGATAATGTTGATCATCTATGGACCGCTATAGATGTAATATGTTAATATATGTTAATAGGAACAACTGCTACAAATAAAGTGATAAAAAAGGTTAAAAAAGGTTTTGAGGATAAAAAATGTATTGATGCTTATAAATAGAACTCAGTATCTCGAGCCTAGGAAAGCGCACGATTGTATTCAACTTGAAATCAGTCGCCTAGGTGCAAAGTCGAGACAAACATAATATGAGATAATTAATAAAAACTTGTAATATTTTTATTCAATTGAATGCAGTGACCAAATTCCATAAAATAGGTTATTATTGTTTTGATATGAGAATAAATCATAGTTTAGAAATCAGAATATGACCCTCAAAATTGGGAAATAAAGTGGACATGTCGATTTTTGCACCTAATTTTGTTTAAAATGTTCCAAAAAAATGTGTGTAACTTTTGAGAATAAATTTTATTTCTCATTATCGTCGAACAACACAAAATACATTTTCAAATACCAAAATTAATTGATTATTTTTCGCAAATACCCTCTTTTTGGACAACTTGTCCTCCATCTGAAACATTTTGGAAAGCTTCTCGAAAAAAATTAAGGCATATTCTCTCTCCCATTCCTTTCCATAGTGTTTCTCTAATAGTTTCGCTATACCCTTTTTGTTGTCTTTATTAATCAGTCTTTATTAATCCAATTTTCAGTTCCTTTGGGCGCATTTGCGAAATGTTTTTTCCTTTCTTACATAATCTTTTGAATGTACTCATAATATTTTCATTCTTGTAAAATGCCTCGTCGCTTACAAGAGGTGTGTTATTAATTTTTAACAATGATTATCCTTTTTGAAGGTTGAAATTTAAAGTGCCAATATTCTGTTTGTTTTAAAACATTTTGAGAGATTGAAGACGTAAGTTTCACGTCTCCAATCCCTGATAATAAGCTCTTTTCCAATTTCATGAACAGTAGCAAGCTTTTAGATCATATTGATGTACTCTTTTGGGTGAACAATTTCCATTTTCTTCTTATAGATTTTTTCAATTTGACCAACAACGCGATCGGGGGGAATATAAGAAAGCCCAACCGGAAAGAGCAACTCTATTTTCTCTACATGTGGAGGAGCTTGAAATTGTAACAAATAATTCAACATAGTAGATAGATAACCAAAAATTCAAGATAATAAAATATTTGTTTTGTGCCCCACATCCATTACACACATGTTATTCAACTGACAGGATCTACAAATTAAACTGCATCACGTGATGAAACATTTAGCTCTCATTGGATCATTGGAAATGTCTGCCTTTGTATCTAAGACCGCAAGGAATATGTCGGGTTTTGTACCTGAGATGAAATTTTAAACCCAAATTACTTTTGATTTGTCGGTATTTGTTGTAAAAAATCCCTTGGACTATGTCGGCATTTACATTTTTAATCAATTACCATAACAATCTCATTTTTGAGGAAAGGGTGACTTGTCGGGTTTTGCATCCAGGCGACTGAAATACAAAATGGGCCAAATGTTTATAACCTACTTATTTTTGAAATATTGTATTTAATAAGTTCAATATAATATTTTATACGATAGTAAAAAGTATATTCCTTGGATATTTATTTGTCAAAAATAACGTCTCGGAGGTGAGCGCCTTCTTCTTCTTCACATAATCTTGATCTAACCACTACATTTTCCACAATTAACGTCACACTTAGTTCTAAATGATACAGAAGCAGCGTATCCTTGTTAAATTATCATGCAAATAAGGATATCATTACAGCAACGCTCATACTACACGACCCTGCGGACAGCCTTTTTTGGCATACTGAAATATCTTCAATTCTGATTTGTATAGCTCTCTCTATAAGCACCCTTGATATTCAGCTAGTAATATATGAAATAAGAGTATATTATGTTTATGTTAACGTCCAAATAAATGTAATCCCACAATTTTCCTAGCACATTGTATCCGTATTTTTAAGTTCAAGGTGAAATTAGAGGGGGAAGATTAAATGGAAGAATATCCACTAGTACTCGTAAAAATCAGTATACATAAAAATATATTTATTTTTGAATGTTCCACTATAACAATTGGTAAATACATAAATAATGCTGTCTATTTTCCGGGGGATAGCGAATTTGGCCACCTCCCATAACAAAGAGTTATTAATATTTAAATATACAGGCACACATTCCCGTCTAGACTATTTCTAATAAAATCCACGAGTGTTGCGTAATATGCGAAATGAAAACCGCTGCAAAACACTCCGTAATATTTATCTCAAACTCGAGCGGCGTGAACGTCTAAAAACAGTTTCACAAATGAATTTACCCGCTCTAATGTATTCCGCGATGCATAATAGAAGTAGCGTGAAACCTTTTATTTAGAGTTTGTTATTTTTATAGTTCACGGCGTGCGGCCCAGTTATTTATTGGAATATATAAAATGTGCAACGGGAAAAATGTGTACCTGCCCAGCTTAATTTATGGCAACAGTTGAATTTCTTTCACCGTTAACCACATGTCTTGTTCCTAGAAAGTCAGTTTCGTAGGATTACAATAGACGCGCCATGTTTGCAATTTACTATTGTATTTTATGTTTTACTAACGCGCAACACTGATAGTGATAATTATTTTGTTTTGATACAATCTAAATATTAATGAGATTAGAAATAAACAGTTTTAAAACCTTAAAAAAGTCTTTTCCGCACGTAGAACATCTCTATCTCGAAATTGCGTGACCGAGAAAAAATAAACCAACACAAATGCAGAATATGTGTTTTATGCGACAGTTTTACTTTTTTCAAATAGTCCACCTGTGTGATTTCTCATGATCCATGGACAGAGTGGGGTGTGACCTATCCACCTCAAAATCAATAGATGTCATCTGATAGACGTTCCTAATGAGGATCAGTCGAAACCCGATCAATCCAACACGATTTAATTGAGTGATCGTGCTAACAAAAACAATTTCTCAAATAGTCTACCATTGTGCTTTCTCATGACTCATGAACATGGTAGAGTGTGTTCTATTCACCTCAAAATTAATAAATGTCGTCTGGGAGACGCCTCCGATCAGAATCAGTCAAAAGATCAGATCGATCCGACACGATTTGGTTGAGTTATCGTGTTAACAAAAAAAGTTCTCAAATAGTCCACCATCATACATTCTCATGACCCATGAACAGGGTGGGGTATATCCTATCCACCTCAAAATCAATAGGTGTCGTCTGGGAGACGTCCCCGATCAGAATCAGTCAAGACTAGATCGATCCTACATGATTCAGTTGAGTTGTGCTAACAAAAAAAATTCTCAAATAGTCCACCATCGTGCTTTCTCATGACCCATGGACAGAGTGGGGTGTGTCCTAACCACATGAAAATCAATAGGTATCGTCTGGGAGACGTCCCCGATCAGAATCAATCAAAACCTGATCGATCCGACACGAGTTAGTTGAGTTATCGTGCTAACAAGAATAAATGCCGACGACAACGACACACACACAAGCATTTATTTTTTAAACAGTTTTTGAACCATTAAAAACCATTTTTTGTTGTTGTTAGGTCGAAAACCTAAAAGTAAACCCTAATAAAAAATTACATGATTACATTACTTTTCCGCGTATAGCGGGGTGCGGAAAAGTAAAAAAATCGTATCAATTGGCTGTAACTTTAGCAATCGATAAATAATTCGCATTTTGACATGTTCTCTATGAAAAACGATTGCTAGAGATAGTGATTGCAATAATGCCTGAGGAGGCGTTGCAAGTATTTTCAATAAATTAATTATAAACACTCCTTTTAAATTTGTTGTATCTGCTTCGTTCTGTATTAATTCTTCTAATAAGCATTCTCTGAAAATTATATTTCAAACTACTATAATAACTGAATTAGAATAGCACTATTAGCTTCATTGATTTATTATAATAAGGGCAAATCAGACAAGACAATTACTTATACTCGTAGGAATTTCATTTCAACCTTATTAGAAGTCGTCAGTGAGACGTTTTCACTGTCTGATGCCGCGTACGGATCCGGTAGTAAACATACACATAGAAAAGTATATATATATATATATATATATATATATATATATATATATATATATATATATATATATGATATTTACTTGGTAAAGAGTAAATCAACTATCTTCAAAGAGAACATCAAAGGCATGTAGTAAATAGTCTGTAAGATAATTATCCTGTCTGCTGTCATCCTAGTGGGGATCAAATTTCATCATTATTGGAAATCGTCAGTGCAGTGTCATCATTAAATACTGCACTTTGTATCAAGAAAACGAGTTTCTAAAGGACTCTGTACTTTAGCATCTCTAATATGTCAGACATTATCACCCTGAGTGTATTTATCGACATATAGAGAGTACTTTATTACCCCCTTAAAGATTTAGTCAACACTAATAGACAAGAATATTCCCATGATCATTATGAAAATATATTTATATAGCTCTCAAAAAGAGCTATATAAATATAGAAGCTGAGAAGCTGTACTAAAACGATCTTACATCTCCTGAGAATAGTAACACATAACTATACGGAAAAGGAAAATAAAACACAAAATTGTTATATGGCTACATACAGTCTGAAGATCCTCCCTGAAAGAATCCCTCAGGAAAGATATACAACTAATTCAATGGAATCTAAATGATGTATTCCTTAAGTGGATTCCAGATTACAAGTATCATAAACTTGATGCCAATGCATCTGTTAGAATTGTTTTTAGAGATTTAGGGATGTTGGTGAGTTGTTTGGCATAAAACAAGTCATAAGAAGTGGAGGTGTTATCTCGAGGTACTGTTCTTGCACTAATGAAGAGTTATTTAACATCCATATTTAATATGTAAAGATATATACAATCTTCATCGTGTATCAATACAGTGCGGAAAAATATATAGAGTTCCACAAGGAAAGATACTGGGGCTCTTCTTGTTCACCATATATATAAATAGGTTATTTATTCTTGAAGGAATAATAACAAACCAGAATATTGTCCTAGTATCGAGTAGAAAAGCCTCTAGCATCTAGTAATTGAGGAACTGTCTAAATATTTCTCAATGCTATCATTTGAGGTTTCAATCTCTCAATATCAAGTGCACTATCATCATTTATGTATAGCACCACGACACCAACTCAATAACTGCAACAATTACTGTCAACATCACATTCAATGCTGTCTCCTGCCAGACAGTCAAACACTGGTTCAATCACTTTGAATCCTGAGCTACGAATCTCAATTTCACATCGCCTGACCGAAGACAACATTAATTGCTGTTACCATCTGCCAATCATTACTTCTCCAGACACGACTTCAATAGTTTCTCGAGGATTTTGTGACAGAAGACCACAGGTGAATCTTCTGGTAGAACAATTGTTTCATTTCCTTGAGGAGAAGAGCCGCCATAACAGCCGAAAGTAGAATTCCATTCGCACAAGAGTCTGTTTTACAGCTAGTGAGACATGAAGAAAATGTGATACTTTTTTTTTATTACGATATTTCTGATTTACGCTATTATTGGGCCAATTTTTGGGCAATTATTTTGTTGATTAAAATTGAGCATTAATGAAATTATTAAGAAAGTACACATAGCTTCATTCTCTGACAAGAGTTATTTACTAACCCAAGACATCGACGGTATCTGTACCACAAACTATTGGTCATTTAGATGTAGAAATGGAAGACGTCTAATCTGTCGAATATTTGTAAATTATAATTGACTATTATTTACTTCTATTGGGATCTGCATGTATTGTTATTAGAGAAGGTAAAATCAAAAAAATATTGTCGTGAAACTTTATGCTTACTTACCTTCTGAAATAGAAAATGTAGAAACTGTGTGGTAACATAAATGGAGAAGTTAATGGACACTTCGTCTAAAGGCTAATTACATAATACTTAGTAAAATAACATTTTTAAATTTTATATTATTTTGATTCCAGATGACTTATTGAAATTCTATACCCTACAGTTATTAGAGTCGTGAATCCAGGAAATATTGAAGTACCTGGACCACGATCAAAGAATGGATCACATTGATTTAACAAAAGAAACTATTTTTTACTGCTTTCTTATACAATATGTGATATGAAAGAATTTAATTATTAATGACATGCATTAGAAACATGTTGTAAACAACGGTAAAAAAAAACCTTCTACTCTTTTTACAATCTAGCTTCGAACGCAACATCGCTAACAAAGAAAATCTCATTAATCCGCTTCTGCCTTCATTCCGCGGGCCTCAAGTTTTTACGCCATATTGCACTGTGGACGGATTTTAATAATGGCGTCTTAATTAAGTCGGAGATGTTTTTAATTGCGGTCTACGGTTCTGGCATCGTTATTCTTAAGCTTGCTGAATGGGTTTCATTAAGGGCGACACCTCGTAAAACACCGATATTGGATCCGCTAAGAAAATTTCTGTTCTTACAGCCCCCGAAATGATTCTAAATGGAAGTTATGAGATGAAGTTCCGAGCATTATTAAGTGGAGATGTCTCTGTTAATTCGTTTCACTGAACATTCGGATAGTAGATAAAGTAATTAAAGCAAAAGAAAGAGATGCGAGTCTTAACAAGTATTTTTCATGATTCTTAGTCTATTGTCCCTAATTTACATTTGAAGTGTAAATAGATAGAATGCAACAGCACAGCATAGATCTCAAGCTTACTGCAAAGTCCAGGAGCAGGTCACCTTTTTATTTTAACTATTCATATTTTGCACATAAAAATGCAAATTACTTGCGTAAAAAAACAATTTCCTTCTAATCTACATTTGTGACATGGCCTATGTTTCAATTGTTATGTACCTATTTTTAAGTGGAACGTCACTTTTTTTCAAGAAAGTGACATGCTTTGAAACTTTCTGGAAAAAAGCCGATCATTTTCAATAATTAACATATTCTCGGTTTTATCCTAAATCTTTTGATGAAGCAACATAAATAGGAAATCAGTTTTCCACAAACATCCAAAATTATACGTTGCTCCAAGGGTATATTGACATCATTAAGAGATCATTGAAACTGAGTTACTGATGGCTTACGAGATGATTCTAACGTAGACTTAATCATTTTGGATTTTACCCTGGTAGAGATATACAAAATAGCCATCCATATAACAATTGGGAATATCGTAAGTGATCCTACAGTCAGATATTATGGTTACCGTCGACACCTATTTTTGTTCACATCTGCGCACTCCTACAATATCTGCGGTTAAAATTTTGAAAAGGAAAATATAATAAATGTTTTTAAATAGTATATAAATAAAAACAAAAGAAAATTTTGACTTACATTAATTTAATTAACTTTGGATATTATAGTATATTATACTGAGACTATAACTATTATGTGTAGCCATACATACTATTATGTATAGTGATTAATATATAATCACTATACCATGTGTTAGAGTTTAGCAAATTAATTGTTTGCGTATAATTGTTTCTTTCTAAGTAAGAAAGCTAGGGTCCACTACAAAGAAAATCAGCAAACAAGAAATTCGCCACACATAATTTGTGATCTTTCGAGCCGGATCCATACGAGATAACAGAATTTCCTGAACTTTTAGATACAGGTTAGGTGTTTGTAAATTATTCCTCTAAATTATTGTAGTTGAAGGTTCACATTTTGTAGAAAAGACAGTTTCTTCACCGGTTAATCAACTTGGAAGAATGTTCACAAGCGTTCCTCAAGGCTTCATCAAAAGAGACATTAAGAAGGTCTTACAATAACTTCCTCCAACTGATTATTTTGAAAATGTAAAGGAAATATTTGAAAATTTTGATGTTGGTATTTTATTACTATTATTTGGGTTTTCCCAAATCCCAGTGATATATCCTCTTTTAAATGTCCTCCTTGATATTTTCTGGCATCCTGGTGGTATTCTCATAATTGGCATTTGCTGTTCTTCCAAATTATCTTTCGCCTTCTAATGATAATCTGTTTGAGAGAATCATTGCAAATTTGGATGAATTGTTTTATAAACACGAGATGTTTATGTGTTTAAGTAAACAATACCGTAGGATGCTCTTACGACGTATATCATATTTACCAACCCTTCCTTAGAATAATTCATCCTTCATAACTCAAGAACTCCACTTTGTTAAACGAATTATCTTTTCCTCAAAAATGTTTACAATGAAACTATGATAGATTGCTAAAGAAAAGAAAATAATGTGAAATTTGCAGAAAAATCAGAAACTATATTTTTTTTATAAAAGTTCATTTTTAAGAAAAACTATTTAACTTAACTATTTGGCTATAGAGCTATAGAGAGTGCTACATAAAAATTGTAGATCTTTTAGAGACGCATCTGATGGTGTTCTAATATACCGGATATTCTATTTAAAATAAGATATTATATTTTGTAATTTTAAATGATCAACCGTATAAAGCACTATATAAGAACAAGTTTGTGGAAGAAAATCTGCTCTGTATGCACTGACTTTCTTCTAATGCATAATTCACCGAGCCACCCTAATTGAGCGGCTACATTTCTAAATTAATTATAATTATCGGTTTGCCACAATAACACCAATCTGTGGGGTCATGTCGCATATGTGTCAGAATCGACGGATATGAACCCCATTTTCGTGTCCTGTCGATGGACCATATGGCGTACACTTTAATTTCTGCGATTTAACTTGACTCGGCGCTCGCTTGATTTGTCACACTCACTTTTCCAATCTGTTGTCGCATTTCAAATTATGCGGGGTCAAATTGGGAAAGCACCCAGGAGGACGAAGATAAGCTAAACGGTGGTAATTCATTAATGAAATATGTCCACGTTTCGATTTGGACGGGGTTTAAGCTTTATTGATAAGGACTGTTTGGGAATCGACGACATGTTGCTGTTTACACGATCAAAATATTTTGAACACTTTTATATTGTAGAATAGATTGAAATTATAAATGATTCTGTATAAAAATCAATATTTATAGTGTTAATAAGTCAGCGGCTAGGCTAGGATTTTGGGTGTAAGCTAAAACGATTTATTACTTATAGAAAATTGTCCACAATTAATAAAAATCGCGATTTGTATATAACGAAATTTGATTTTTATAATAAAAACAGTGTTGCCATTTTCACAAGACTGTCTTATGTAAAAATAATTCAAATATTTTCTTCAAAGATGCTGCAAATTCTTGTATCAAAGTTAGTAATTGATACACATTTGCTGCATTTATCAATTTTCTTCCTATTTGACTTATATAACGCGAAGGGTGGAAGAAGTCCACATGTCCTTAGGCCATCGTATTGGGTCAGTTGTACTATCTACACTAGAGTCGTCATTTCATCCATGACACCAACCTCTTTCCCTTAGCCATCTCACTGCGAGGATGTCTTGAAGAAGGGTATGGTAGTCGACGGAAGTCTGTTGTATCCAGCCAATAATGCCCCAAAATAGCTCCTCGTTTTGCTGAGAATAGGGGACAGCTATTTAGAATATATTCTGCAGGCTACAGCTCTGTTCCGCAGTTCCTCTTCATATAGAACATCTGATCGTTTTGCTGGGAATAGGGGACAGCTTTTTGGAATATATTCTGCAGTCTACAGTTCTGTTCCGTAGTTTCTCTACATATAGAACTATCTGATCGTTTTGCTGAGAATAGGGGACAGCTATTTGGAATATATTCTGCAGTCTACAGTTCTGTTCCGCAGTTTCTCTACATATAGAACTATCTGCAGTAGAGCTATTATGCAGTTCTGCAGTGAATCCATAAATTTGACCAAGCAGAAGTTTGCTAGTTTACTGCAAGGCGCAGTTAATAGTATTATTGTTTATTTAGAACTGTTACTTTTCGCCTACCTGTATTTAAGGCGCATAAGCGTGTGATCTCTTATTGCGGTATTGCGAGTGGCTTCGCAAAGGGCTGTTACTGGTTCTAGTCCCAGAAGAAATCCTTTAGCACCCTGATGGGCTAAGGTATATGCTCTTTCCTTCCATGATTTTCCACGTATTTTTTTACTGAACGTATGTAAGTTGACACATTTATATACCGTGGCTCATTCCCTATTCTATAGTCCTTTGAATTGTATGATCAGACCGAAATTAGTCCTACAATAACTTAGGGCCATCAAAGTGTCCGTACAGTCTGTGAATATGCCAATCATTCCTCTACTATCCTCTTTTCCCTGGTCGGCTGCAATACTCGCAAGCAACTTGAAATAATGACATGGGCACTCAGTAACTCGAAGGTTTACATCGTCTAAGAAAGATTCGGTAACTCGCTCATTTTCTTTAAACACATCTTTCCATAAACAGCCTTATATAATAAGGACTAAACAAATCAGGTCAAAACAGCTATTCTCCTGGCTATATGCTAAACGCCGAGCGCTGAATTACATGACAAAATTTGTCGTATTTTTGTCTAACAGAGTTAGTACTAAAAATACATTGATTGTTCTAAAACCACCAAGAAAGATGCAAAGTGTCACCTATCTCAGGATATCGTTAACTGCAGACCGGTTTCGACCTTTCTATCTTGTGTCTCGTCAGTGCAGTGTAAACGAGTATACCTTCGACAGATAAAGTTCTCATCTACGAAACTACCAAAAGATGGCGTTTGGTACGTTCTACTGAGGTGGAACGTAGCAAAGTCTACTAGATGTGAACTTTATCTGTCGAAGGTATACTCATTTACATTGCACTGACGAGACCCAAGATAGAAAGGTCGAAACCGGTCTACAGTTAACGATATCCTGAGATAGGTGACACTTTGCATCTTTCTTGCTGGTTTTAGAACAATCACTGTATTTTTAGTGCTAACTCTGTTAGACAAAAATACGACAAATTTTGTCATATAATTCAGTGCTCGGCGTTTTTGCATATAGCCAGGAGAATAGCTTGTTTTGACCTAATTTCTTTAGTCCTTATTATATAAGGCATTTGCAGATGGGTTGGCGTATAAACTCCTTATTTCTGTAGTTTAAATGTTACCCTCTGGTAGTAAAACTTTACATTATATCGTATTATAATTAGTCTACCTTTATCATTAATTCACTATATCGGAAGTAGACGTGATTAGACGAACTAGACGTCTCTTACAGTCAATAATCTGAAACACGATATGATATTAACTTTATAATGTCTCTTGAGCGTCTCAGTACCTGTAAATCTTCATATTCTGCGTTTTTGAAACGGTAATATATTATCATAGTTTATTCATTTATATCCATGTAGTGGACAACGTGCTTGAACGACGTATCAGCTTCATGCAACTAATTTATTCAACGTCTTTCAAAGTCACCAAACTGAGTAAAATAGTTGAGTTCTTGTAGACTTCTTATTGTTTTTAATGAAGATACAGAAAATACACCAATATTAACCACATCGTCAGTTACCACTACCATTGTGATGAGTTGTGCTTTAACAAATCTGTTAAGTGTTAAGTGAAACGTACACCATAGTGATTGCAAGAAGGTGAACATGTGTAAAATGATTCATCAATAAATGAATTGTATTTTCTGTCACGTACCATACTTTAATAGCAGTTATTCTAATTAATTTTCATCGTTTTCTATAAAAAAGTAGTTGTGGTAGGTGGAAAACCTTGCGACATTCAAAATCATTCAGAAGAAACTTCTGTAGGTCACCGACCGCAGAATGCAGAGAATAGTGATCCAAAAAAGAAATGGGTTGTTTTATACCTAATTAATTTTCATCATTTTCTACAAAAATAAATTAGTTATTGAAAGTGGAGAAACTTACAACACTCAATATGATTCAAAGGAAACTTCCACAGGTCACTGACTGCGGAATTCGGAAAATAGTTATTCAAAAAATAGGTTTTATTAAACAGTAGTTTTAGATTAAGTTAAATGTATCATCCTTATAGGGCCTCCTATGAGTTTTAAAGGAATGAAATAGGGAACTGCGTATCTGTCGATACTCTACCAATTCAGAACATTGCGTAAACAGAAGATAATGCGTAGGCAGAGCACGCTCCGCTCTAATTACAAATTATATTTAAAACCACTTTACACACACACTACACGCTATTAGTCGGCTCCTCCCTCTGTCTATATCGTCCTCAACCCTCGGCCTCGTTTCCAAATTTCGCAGTAAGTAAGAAGGTAAGGGTAGATACAGTGCCACCTACGGTGTAATTACGATGTTAGACACGACGATAGAGACATGTTAGTGGCAGCCTTATCAGGTGGTAAGCCCACTAAAAGCTCCGTGTGAACGGCACAAGAAGTTCCACTTTCGGCTTATTTGCATGCTATCAGGCTCCCTTTGCATCTCATCCCGGCGTGCCATGCTTAGCTCAGATCAGCCCTTGAACATACATGGCAGCCGAGGCTGCGGAGTGTGGATTATCAGAATGTGTCTGAATTATTTTTTAATGAAACGAGGGCTAGGCCATAATTTTATTTATATTTCCACGGTGTTTCATTTTTATTTTACCTGAATTATATTTCGAGAACACACACGCACTACACCTTCGAATGGTAGTGGACTTAAAAATCTTAATATATATCTTTAAATTTTTATACAAATAAAGTTTTGCTCGGTATTCTTTAATTATGATGTATTTTTGAAAACTCGGAAACACGTCAATCTTTTTTCTAAAATATTGATTATTGTGATGATAATGTTTTTTGAGATTATGTGCTTATGTTTAGACATTATCGCAGGCGTATTTAAATTGCAACCTTCTATTTGTCGTAAAATTAATGGGAGTAAAAATGTAATTTGGTAGCAATGAATTTTTCCTAGTACAACGATAGCCCATATTAGGGATTTCTTATTTTCAGTTTATGAGATAGAGGGTGTTTTTGACAGAAATTTTAAAGCTGTTCAGCATGTAAAAAGTTAACAGTTAGCATTGGCTGGCCATTCGTGTAAATACTTTGTATTGAACGTTCAATCATTTTCGGGCAGATATTTTCCATTTCGATGTGAGTTAGTAGTTTCAAGGCCCCTGGATAATATGGCCTATTAAAATAGCACTGCGATTTGAAGTAAGTTCACTAAACGGAATTTAAGAGGATCAAATCAGCTGACCATAGTGGCCACTCAGTTGATCCTCGTCGCCTTATACATTGTTTAGAGAAAGTGTCATTAAGAAACAACTATAAATCAACATCAAAATGAGTATGAGTTCTGTCGTGTTGAACCAAAATTTGGTGGGGAATATCATCATCCTTATTTCTTGGATAAATAACTGTCAAAGCTGGAATAAAATCAAAGCATAGAAATGCTAAATTTGTAACAGATGTTCAATTCCTTTCAAAAAATGCACTAAAACACAAGTTCCTCTCATTCCAACCCACACATTTATATTATGAATGCTTGTATTTACGCTTTTCTGAGAAAGATAAATCCTGGGTACTATCTAAAACCATATTTTATGTAATTTTTCTAAGCTACTTGAGGCAATTCTACATAAATTATAACTAGCACAAAAAAGTATACTATCAGTTAATCAATATAGTTTTGTTAAATAAATGCCGTATATTACAAACTTGGCACCTATTTCACAATTTATATCTATTATCCTCGATATTTAATAACAAATGTATGTAGTATCCACGGATTTTCAGAAAGTATTTAATCAAATTGACATTTATTAATATATACGTCACGATATCATTTAAGGAGGACTACCTATTACTACGAGATAATACACTAATAACACAGGCCTACAGAGGGTTTGTAATCGGACTTTTTTTGACTTTTTGGCTTAGTTACATACCATGAACTACAGAAACATTGTTTTTTTATTTCCATCACGCTTCAGTATTTGTAAATGTACATTGTACAATAATTTGTGGTTTTAAAACTAAGGTTTTATAAAATTAAGCTTTTCCCCAATCTTTGCAGCACTCCTGTGTTTAATCGGTTTGAAACATACACACAAGTGTGGGAGATTTGCCGAAACAAAATTGGCCGGTAGGGATATTCCTATTTTATACTATTCGGGTATATTGTTATAAACTTAACACCTGGTTTAAAAAATATTATTTATGCAAATTTGCTTGATTGAATTTTTTTTACCGCTATTTCATATTAAATTAGGATTAGTGAAGCAATGTGTAAAAGCTATAGATAAAAATGGGATTTATATTAAGTACTTATGTGGCAAATTTCCAGCTCTTTCTGAAGCAAAATTAAATTAACGCATTTTCGTATGATCACAAATAAGAAGATTAATGCAGGACCAAGACCAGTTTGAACAAACAGTGACAAAAATTGAAAAGGAATCTTGGATATGCTTTAACAATGTAGCAAACATTTTTTTAGGAAATTATAAACATCCGCAGTATAAGGAAATTGTCAACAAAATGCTAGATAAGTTTAAGCAAGTTATAATATTAGCATAAAAATTAATTTTCTGCATGCTCATCTGGACTACTTTCCAGAAAATCTTGGCGCTGTTAGTGAAAAGTAAGGTAAAAGGTTCCATCAAGACAGAGGAGATGGAAAGGAGGTACCAGGATCGATGGGATGTGACGATGATGGCAGACTACTGCTGGATGCTGAAAACAGAACATCCAACGAATGATTACACAGGAGAAACTACAAAGCGAAGTTGTTTTTTAAAAGCGGGGAGATTTTCGAAGAACAAGAGAAATGAAAGACTCAAAACTCTTTGTGTTATTGCTTTGTACTATGTTTCTTAATGTTTATTAAATATAATGTTTATTAAAATGTAATTCTTCCTTCAGTTTTTAATTTATTTTGATTATCCAGTTGAACAAAAACCTTACGTGACGGCCAAAAGTGGTAGGTAGATATAAAATCATCACTTATAATCACTTATCAAACCCAAATCAACATTCAAGATATCAAAATTTGTAGGCCTGTGTAATTAATTTATCTAACAATATTCATTTAAATCTTCAATACAAGTAAATACAGTATGACGTAAATTTTCTTTTCATTTTCCGTGGACGACCTGTACAATTTATAAGAACAAATACGACGTGAAAACAGAAAAAATAGAATGCTGTGTGGTGCTTCTGATTGTGCATCCTCAAACAATTCGTCGCTGTTACCAAACTCACCCCTTACAGAATCTGTCTATTTAGCAGAGCAAGCGGGGCAGGCGGCTAAACAATGCCTTCAAACTAGGGTTTAAAAATAATACGGTGGTCAAAGCGTCACGGTGTCGTCTGCGCCGCATTAGGTGCGGAACACAAAGAAAAGGACAATGGCATCCCCTAATACGGCTTTTTTGGAGCACAAATGAAGGGTGGATGGAGCGTAGGGGCTAAAGCGACTTTAATTGTTAAATGTGTACACATTTTTACTTTTGACACGTGACAACGCACGTCGAATCCGAACGGAATAAGCTCTGATATGTTTTCTCTTCAAACCGGTGGCTCTGTTCCCTCGGAAAGGATATTTTACTAATGTCGTAATATTACGATGAGAACCTGAACGATATTTTGATATCTAAATTAAATATCACATTGAATGTTGCACGCAAAACTAAATAGGATATTACAATTGGTCACCGTGAGAACAGTTTTTTATGATAAGAGAACGAGTTTAATTACCTTTAATTTGCTCAATGTAAATATGCTAGACTGTAAATAAATAAATTTCGTATTAATCTACAAAATATTATATATTTCAGTAGATTATTTTTATTAAAAATATATCATTAAATTCTTTATTAAACTATTTATTAAAAAATTAACGCATTCTTTAATATGTATTCAAAAATATGCTTACGCGAAATAACAGTTTGTATTTGATATGTAAACGCGAATAATTAACATAAATTTGTATAACGTAAATATGCTAAATTGTATTATAATGCATATTATCATAATATGATCCTGAACTTGGGCAACAATATTCTTTATTTGGATAGTTTTTCTTTATTAAAAATATATTTGTACATTACAAAATTACGGTTTACCATACTTATTAATTTTTGCTTAGACTTACTTGCTTTTATATTCATTCGGGTACACATTAGGGTAATTTGTACTTATTTGTAGGGTATTTTTATAGCAGGTAAATATTAACTATTACAAGTATCAATTTTAAAGCAATTATAAAAATAACATTCAAAGCATTATTAGGTAAACTAAAGTAGATGTGTGGATTGAATTGGAATATGTCAACTTTTAATTTATCTAACATCAATCTAAATATTTACAAACAAGTTTATTTAGGCAACAATTTTTAATACGTTAAATATTAATCAATAGTTTTATTTCAAGCATAATATTCTTTTTTCACTAAGATGTATAATTCTTATCTAATGAATGAGAACACTAAGTTCCATCTAATATACATATGTGCAATGGGGATGTATCTACATAACTATATACTGATACAAAATCAGAATTTATTTGTCATAAACAATATAACAGTAGTATAGCAAAGTGGGTTCTGGCTCACTCTCGGATTTGTCCGCGAACATTTGATGCGGATGGCATGTGGTCATTGTTGATCTGAAGAACTCTTGGCGCAGGTATAAAACAGTCTGTACAGGTATAAAACAGGTGTGTATCAGTTTAAAACAGGTATGGTAACCTGTTTAATGACGTCATGTTTTTTTCCTAATACTGGTGGTATTAGGAAAAAAACATGACAGTAGTCATGTTAGTATAAATAGTAGTTAGTACAAATTTTAAAAGAGTAACAGCCTGTAATCCAAAAGATTACTGGACTTCAATGACTCCAAAGTAAATAAATAAATTTCTTTGAACTGAATTCCAAAGAAGTTTCATAAAGTGTATGCAAAATATTAAAAAATATATATAAATTTTGTTTCACATAGTTTCGACCCAATGTATAAAGTTGCTAGTAGGTACAATTAGGTACTAGTATATCATTATTATTACGTAACCATTTTCCCATTTTCTCAGATTTTATATCTATTTCAACCTTTTTTCTGGTATGGTTCTCTAGGTTTTTAAATTTATTAGATGTTTGTAAGATTTATTAGATGTTGATTATTTTATTTAATGCTAATTTAAAAGTAGATACATAAAATACATTTTTTAATGAAGAAAAATAACGACCATACAAACCATACCAATTCTGTTTCGGAAAATGAACTAGAAATTGCAATATTATAAATTATCACCTATGGTGCAGACAATCTCCGTAAGCAACTAATTATCAAAGAAAAAGGAACAAAAAGTTATGTAAAGCTTACTTAGCGCTTTTCAACACTTTATCTGTCGCTTTAAATACATATTACCATACATTGCCAATTAAATACATTACCAACAATATTTTTCCGTTAGTTTCGCTTAAGTAATTTTCTTAAATAATTTGTAGGTTTCTCTGTCTAACACCTATAAAGAATAGTTTTTAGAACACCACTGAATATATGTTATTATTCAATTTATTAAAATGAATTAGACTGGAATATTAATGATTATACTGGATAATATTAATGATTTTTAACACTTTTTTACATCTTTTAACACCAATAATCTTAGTATAATTCAGTAAATGGATTACTGAAAAATAATAACTTCATGAAATATGGAATACGTATACATAAGTTGTTACAAACTATTTTTGCAGCATTAATGATAAAACGAATATAAAATGAGATTATCATTTACAATATCAATAAATCCTACATTGTTTTCATAATAACAACTGCGCAAAATAAACCTCAAAAAACACCATGTTCTTCCGCTTTTCCCCACTCTCATAATTTCCTCTGTGAACGGAGCTTTTAATTTAAACTCGGCGGAAATTTAATGTAAATATAATTGATATCCCACACAAGATATAAATATCTGGGGCGAAAGATGATAAATAACTAGATTTTAATAGTAAATCTGACGTATCGTCTGCAAGGGTTGATGTATTTCGTGATAAATAAGAGAGCGGCCATTCGTCATACTCAAATTGCAATCAAGAACGTGTCAACAATAGCCCCGATAAACGCACGTTCTTCTTTTGTTTGCTCGGTTCTTTTTAATGCCTTTGTTGTATTTTCGACCCGAGGCCTTTTGGTGATCAATAATGCTCTATCACAATTAAATTTAAAATAATAATAATAAGACGATTTTAGACTGTATAAAAACGGAATATGAACCAATTTCTTTTACAATGGCGAAATCCAGCTAAAGATTATTTAACTTAACACTGAATATATAAATTTATAATATATACAAAACTAAAACCAAAATAAATCAATAACCAGGTAATGTACAATGCTTAAAAAAGTATGGTATACTACACAGTGAAGAGCGAAGTAAATGGATTTATAAAATATAGAAAGTAAATCTAGAGAATGTATACAAGTTATTAAACTTGATAAAGAGCTTAAAAATATGTAAATACTACCAACATTCAATTATTGTTGATTTACAAAAAAAAATAGTTTTACCATTTCTCAAAGCTGTTTACTGGAATTTAGATAATCAGATTATTACAAATAATGACTGCATTATAAAAGAATGGTCACTGAAATAAAGAGGAATTATAAAACTGAATATTTATATCATATATATTATACTTAAATATTAATTTATCCTGAAGATCAGATGGCTGGGATATTTTAAATAACTGTGGAAAGCACACCCATATTATATTTGTATAGATTATGTATTTTAAGCCAATTAAGTTAATTAAATCTTTCTGGTACATGGTCGTATTGTTTAACCTATAAACAAATCTACGATAGCTATTTTGAACATTTTATATTCGTCAATTTATATGATGATTCAAACAGGAAAAGTAAACAATGTTGCAATAATTTAATATAGGATGTACTAGCGTTTTAACAACTTTTTGCTAATTTTAAGATTCATAATAGTCATATTAGTATACAAGAAGTTTAATACAACATAACAATTCTTTATTAAATATACAAATATGAGGTTTTAAACTCAACTTAGGATCTATTATCAAACCTAGATCTTCTACTTCTTCTACGACAAGTAACAAATGTTGATATATTAATTTTTATATGCGATCAGATGTAGTGTCTTACTGACTTTTGATAGCACCATACATTTATTAGAATTCAATTAAGATAGTTTTTGATGAATATATTCATATTACATTTAGATTCAAATTTATATCAGTATGCAGTTAAAAGTTCATTTTGTGAAAATAACTGAGTTAATTGCTTGTGGTCTGCATAACATTGAACATTAGATAACGTCTCGATTTTGACAAAGTTGGCAGAGTAAATCATAAATAAAATGGAACCCAGTGTGGAACCTTGTGCTACACCAGATTTTATTAAGCATTTTCCACCAAATGTTATTAAACATATTTAATTTATAAAATTCCACAAACATAATGAAGTAAGTAGGTGTCAATCTTAAACTAGATATTTTAATACAATTTGCTACCATTTTATACACCGTTCTGAGAATTTTGATAACGTTATTTCTATTATCAAACAAAGCTCACCCAATCGGTTTCTTTCTTAGCTTTACTTATGGTTCATTAAAACGCTTATTTTATTATGAATTTAGTCTGCATTTTGTGATAAAATCTACTCTGAACTCTAAGAAAGATCAAAGTACTTTACCAATAATTTACTCCCTACTTTTTTTCGGACCGTTACTGGGAACAACGTCTTGTTAAAGGCACTCTGTTGTTTCAGGTCGTTTCTGTCATTTTCTCTTGGAAGACGAAGTAGAGAAGTAGGTATCAAGAAATCAAATGAAGCAAATAAGCCGCCTGTGTCTTCGAGAAACAGGAGGATTTTAGGCATGTCCCGCTAATTGCTCGGCTTAGGTAAGGAGGAGGACTGCGAACAGCGGGAGACAAAGCAATATTGCGTATTGCTTCGTGCAGAGAGCTAATAAAAGTGCCTGGAACACAGCATTTAATGTCTAGGGACAGTGGTGGAGGCGTAACGTTATCATGGTGAAGGCTTTTTTATGCAGAGTGGTAAGTATTCTCAATGTGAATTAAATGAAATATAAATTTGTGTGAATAACAGCCACAAGCTTATAACAACAATATATAATCGATTTTAAACCCAGCGATGAAGTTTCAAAGTAATGATTTTAAAAATAGTAAAATTAATTATTTATAGTAAAATTGTCTTATTTATGAGAATCTAAAGTACTGAGCAATTGTGTTAATTACTTGCCTAAAGTACTGAGAAATTATCTATTACCGTATTCACCTTTTAGTACTTTCACATACCTTTAAATATTTCTGTTTCTTATACTGTCAAATAAACTATACGTTAATAAAATCTATATGAAACTATATGTTAATTTTTTTGAAGGATGCCTAACACCGATATTAATTTTTGTAGCTTAATTTGATAATAAGAAAAAAATTATTACAGTTCCATCAAGGACAAATCAATTAAAGTCGACTAGTAGAAACATCAGTTCAATGAAGTAAAGAAAATTGTCTCACGTATAATACTGACGATATATTTATATATGATGTAAATTTATTATTACTTATACAAACAGGAGACCATTTTTCTCATGAACACCGATTGATTAAGAAAAATTTTGAGACCAAGACGATAACTAACTTTAAAATTATTACAACTGTTATGTATTTCAGAGGAGGATTTGATAGTCTCTTGCTTCTCACAAAGTTAAATTATGAAAATACAATCAAATTCAATATAGTTAAAAATGTACGACTGTTTAGTTAATTATTGAACGGAAATTTTCATTTTGAAGGCCACAAGATTAAGGACGAGTAATCTTTTCATTTTTCAGCTGTAACACTTCAGTTTTACTGTTTCAGTTGCATGTTATCCTATATTTAATAACCAAATTATAGGATACTAGCCCTCTACCACATTTATATCTCTAACACATAACCATAGAAATAGTTATGAAATTAAATGGAATGTATCTTTGTAGCATTCCGAATATTGTAGTCTGAGTACTAATTAGACAGTATCAGTTCTATAATATTATATCAATTTGCAGAAAAATTAATCATAACTTCCTATATATCTATCTATAATATAAAAATAGCTGTAGCTGTGAATCCCATTGCAATATAACTTCTTATTCATTTATGTCTGATTGATGGTTTTGGTTTTGTGGTCATTAATAAGAAACCATGTTTTCTAATTTGATCGATTATCGTGACCTTACTGACTAATCTAACTGCTATATTTATTTATGTACTTACTTTATACTGCTTAAATGATTAATTAAACAGTCATAATTCCATTATTAATATTATTATTTATAATCATTTCCTAATAATTATTTCAAATTTCTCACTGATTAAAGATTGCAATCCGAGCATTTTCGATGAAATGGCGGAGGCGCCAATATTATTTTAATGTGTAATGGATATGTGGTTTCAGTTTATTTAAATATTTTTTATATTCTTTCTTTCTAACCCCTAACATTCACATTTGACAGTTATTTGTGATCATCTACTCACGATTGGAAAAGTAGGAATTCAGCAGTAGCTAAGAAACACTTACATATAGTCTATTTCAACAATATATATACAATAAGCACGTTTATACAGGCAGAAAAAATAAAAAGTCAATATAAAGTCAAAAATATACACTCAGAAAAAATAAAAAGTTAATACACTCAGAAATTGACTTACCTTCCCTATAACCTCAGGTTTTAGGGATGGAGGGAAAAGTTACACGTAATGACAAGGATAAGCACACCCATGTTCAGGGATGCGTCCAAATTTCCCCCGTAGGAACTCGAATACTACGAACAACATTGTTGTAGCCACTTTTATGGAAGAATATGACAGGCCATCCATTCATGTAGTAGCCACAAAGCAAAGTGCTGCACTTTTATATCTCCACGTCAGGTAAACAATATCAATGTCCATCGTATTCTCGTCAAAGATTGAAACAAAATTTCATAAAAGTGTTACCGGGAACACAATAAACCAGGCAGGTGTATTTTATGTTTAGATGCGCGTTCTTTTTGATATACACATATTTCTTTCACGTGAATTGTAGAAGTTATGACATTACATTAGCACATTACTTCACGTATAAAGGCTTAATTTTTGTCATAGGTACGTTATATAACAGTATTTATCAAGTTAATCAGAACAATGCAATTCTTCAGAAAAATAATAATTAATATAAAAAAACCATTATATTAAGTGTTCAAATTGTCTACCATTTACCTCTTCACAATGTCCAAGTCGATAATGAAATTTTTGTAAACTATTTAGCATTTTAATTTTAATTAGTATTACTTCGTTCCGGATTCTTGGATTTATACCTTTGATTTAAAGTAAACCCACGAAAAATAGTCCAGTGAAGTTAGATCTGGAAGTGCAACTGGCTACTCAGTAACTCTTCTTCTATCAATTCACTTATTTGGTAAGGTGGTGTTTAAGTAATCATACACAGTACATGATTAACGTAGTTCCACGTCATTGGCCATCAAATTCAACCAGAAAATATGGATCAGTATGGAACCTACTGACTTCTCTGGTATTTATGGATTTTCATTATTTGGCTGCAGTACCACAAGTGAGGAAGCTGTGTGTTGTTGCAACAACTCCTACTTTTAACAATGCATACTTCTGAGCAGTTAATGCACGTCAATAGAAATCGTCCTATAATTGTGGCATCAATAATAATTCCATACCTTAACTTTGTCTGAAAACCACTATGGTTGGTGCACTACATGATGGTTTCAGGCCTAACCCTGTCAATATTTAATAATTGAGTATATTCTTGATAAACTTAATGTATTAATAAGTGCAAATAAAAATATTACTTAGCTACGTGCCCAACGAAATCTTTTAAGAACGTTTATCAAAATCTAATCTCTATTAGTTTTAATAAATTTAGCCATAACAATGTCTCTGTTTACTTCTTAGGATAGATAAACCATTTGGGCATATGTTGATAATTCTGAAATAGGCACATTGCTTCAGTTTTAACAACTGTTAACAACCCTTTTTATTGAGATTTAGTTCTCGCTGAAAATAAAAATTTGGTAATATCCTTAGTAATACGTTAGTATATATACAAAATATCTATTTGATGAAATAGATATTCAAATAAATAGCAACTCATGAAATTCTGCTACTTTTCGGTCATCTTGATAAAAGAAATGAATAAACCTGGCTAAGGCAAGTGATTTTGGCGGTGTATAGTGGTGTAAAAATTTACTAACTACGTTGGTGTTAAATATTACACTAGAAATAGTGAAACCTTCCATTTTCCACAATTAAAAGCGGTAGGTTTTCCCACGGCATATTTCTAATATTGTTTAATAATAGTTTAATTTTTAGTCTTGAGCTCTAGCGGAGGTCTCATCGTCATTTCAATGTATGTACACATATATACAGTTGCACTACAGTTTATTTTAATATTTTTTATATCCTCTCTTAATTTGTAACCCAAAACCACCACACATAATAATAATACATAGTTGTGGTGGTTAGTGGTTCAGAAACAAAGTATAATGGCAATAACAAATACTTAAAGAAGATCTGAATACACTAAAATGACATTGGCGACTCCGCCATTTCTTAAAGAAATATATAAAACATTCTAGGCAATTATATGACTTATCGTTATAGAGAGTTCAAATTTATTGTGGTAGCCATGTCATCTTCATTATCCCTGCGTTGTATAGATGTTTCGTAGCTTAAATACGTCTCCATATTCCATCATCACATATTGTTTCAAAGACTTTAAGTACCTTTGCTTTGAAAGATAAACAGCGAAAATTCATCTGGTGTCAGCGTCAATGCTTCTAATCAATATGTGAGAATAGGGATATTTATCACGGGTAAATTATGGTAGTATTTTGCTGGAACTATGCGTTTTTTAATTATTTTGATGTATTATTATTTGATTCAACCTCTATGCCTATATACAATAATAAATTCTCAGACCATTTTAATATTGTTATTTTAATTATATAAAGTGCGGTTATTGCATACATTTGGTTTCACTTTGATTTTTATTAGGATTAATAGCAGCTCATTTCGCTGTTGTGATTAGGTATGTGAATGTTTATTTTGGTCCTTATTATAATGTCTACATTGTGAATATATGCTAAATATAGATTTATTTAATAAAAGTAGTTCAGAATAAGCATTTCTGGGCAAAAGTTAACGTATCAGCACAATATTTCATTAATTTTTACATTTTTTAAGTAAGTTTTAAAACCTTAAACATTTTATGTGGGTAGCCTAGGACACTACTAATCATACTACTAATAAATAATTTCAATTATTTGACAGATATGAAGTAACATTTTGTAATTTTTTGTTACATTACATTTTGTTATAATACATTTAACACTACTTAAAGTGATTTGTAAAATACAATAAATTCAGTTACGCTGGTGATTTTTTTGATGGATTAATGTCATCAAGTGAATGAAATATTCTCCTTTATTCAGTACACGTAGAGTAGAAGAAATATATCATCCACTCAACATAAAATAAGATGGAGTAGCAAAAGCGGTAACTCTGGTTAACGAGCAACATAGATAGCAATATGTGGATAATTTATTAGAAGTTAGATACTCAACAATTAGTTGAACAGTTAAACATTTCAATAAACTTGGAAGTTATTGTAGAACCCCAGGACAAGGTCGCAAGAACTCTACAGATACAAGAGATTAGCAATATCTTATAAGTCGCCTTAAGAGATAGGCATTCTACTAGCTTAGGGCTAAGCAGATCCCTAGCAGCAGCTCGTAATTTCTGGACGAATAGTCAGGAGAAGGCTCAATAAAGAAGAATTGAACAGTAGAGGACCAGCTATTGCACCACTGCTCATCAGATAACATAGAGCTGCTAGAGTTCGCTTTGCAAGAGAACTGCGTAAATTGGACCATTAACGACTGGCAGCAAGTTTTACTTTCAGATGAACCAACAGTAAAACTTAATTCACCAAATAAACGTCAGCGAGGCTGGCGGAGGCTAGAAGAGAGGTTGACTGCCTGCAATATCTCTTCGAGGGTCCCATTGTTTGTTGTATCAATAATATTCTAAGGAGGATTTTGTTTCGATGGTCGCACGGATTTAGTTCCTATACGGGGGAGGTCCATGAATGTACATTTTTACGTAGAAGAATATGTGAGGCATATGTCACGTTTCTCGTGGATAATTTCATTTTTATGCAGGACAACGCTCGTTCCCACGTTGCTACAGAGGTATTGGACTACCTTCGATTTGTGAATATTTCGACTATGGACTGGCCACCAACAAGCCCAGGTATGAACCCAATAGAACATCTAAACGATTAGTTAGGCGCTGCATACCTGCCCCTATGATACTTAGGGAATTCGAAGAAAACACTCTGGCCGAATTATAGAATATTCCTCAAGAAGCCATTCAGCACTTAGTCAATAGCATGCCCAGAGGAGTGGAAGTAATGATTAAAACTATCGGAGGATTTATACTCTACTAAATTCAAATTCTTTTGATTTAGTTTCACAGTCAATTTGTTTTTTCTAAAGTTTTTTTATTAACACCGTTTTCATTGCATTTTATATTGTCTTTTATATTATTTATTCATGTTTTTTCTCGATAATATCATTCGAATTTGCTAAATATCAGTTAAAATCATCTAATTATAATATTACGTACATATTATGATCGTTGTTGTTAAATTATCGGGGAAAAAAGTAATAGATGTGAAGTCTCACTGACGCGTCAGTTTTGTCCAGGAGTTGTCAACATCCCTTCACTCGATCAACTACAATACTTACGCACTTAATGTTGAAATACGTCTCCTGATTCTGCACGCCACTGGTATAAAAATAACAGCGCCGACACAGAAGCACTTAATGCCAATGAATCGTAAGATAAAACAATCCCATTACCAAAGGATGTTTACAACGAACCATCGCGTCCGCCATCACGGCAAAATATTTATGGAGACTATATAAATCCAGACGTACTTACATTTAGGGGATTAAATCAGTTATTGTGTCGTTCGCAGTTTAAATTTACTGGAGCTCCCGAAATCTGAAGGGGTTAACTGTTAAGTGAACTGATCTTTTTTCGCTTAAAATACAATTTCGCTTAAAATAAAAGAAAATTGCATACAACATACACGAATTACCTACTACTAGTATATGCACGTTTGATTTTATTTGAAGATGAAGGTTTCTATAAAGAGGAGATCTTTTTTATTAAAGCTTAAATAGGAGTAGATGCAAATATCTTTTACGCAAATTTCTGAGATTAAGAATGTTATGGATATTTGCGAAATTTATTTCTGTTCAAATATAATAATAATAACCTTTAGTTCTTTTAAAAAAATGTTTACGGCAATGAATATATGTGAATATGACAATTGATAAATAAAAATGGTAAGCCAAAAATTAACTTTGGAATTAACAAATTTTTCAGTAATGACAAATGTGTTAAACCATTACAAATTATTCACACCTTATAGTTTTAAGAGGGTAACAGTCATATTAAGGGTGGTGATGAAAAGTATATTAAATTATGCCAAAATAATGTCATTATAGAATTACAAATTAACGTATTTCGGAACTCTACTTAGAAATCATAAATTTATTTATTGAATAATATGAATTCAAATTAATTAGTTTATTTAAAACTGCCATGTCAGTTCGATATGGTAAATATTCTGAAAGTATTAAGAGACATTTAGAAAATTTTAGAAGAGAAATTTATAGCACAGTGTACATACCTTGACTGATTCAACTTATCTAATAAGGATTAAGAAATGTAGTGAATCCAGGATGCAATCTGGGTTCACTACATTTCAATTCTTAGAATATCTGAGGTATCTCTTAATATTTGGAAACTACTCGGAGTAAATATTTGAGTAATTTATATCAATTGGGTCGACAATTAATGTTGAAACGTTTCCAGATCTCTGCCTGAAATGGTATTAAATTTGAGTGATTGTAATATCTGTTCCACTCTCAAATGTAAACATTCCCTTCCACCAAAGTCTAATCTCTTCCTTTTAGAATCTGATAAATCCAAAAATTAACTCAGTAATAAAATATTGTCATTCATGTAATAACGAGGTTCATATAAATTTACAGTATTAGTTTCGAGTTAGTAATCGAATAGTAATTCAATTCCCTGTTGAGAATGATAACATTGCTATCGAAATATGCATATACAGGTGTATTCCGATATTCTTTGTGATGGTGGCAATATAACAAATGTGATTTGTGTTTTATCGATATAATTTTATATTCCTTATTAAATACTGCATATTTCAAATGATTTAAATCTAGATGTCTATTGTTTTTATTTTGTAATATTTAAATAAAAACATAATCACGCGGTTAATTCATAGCAGTATCATGATTAAATTTTTGGTATAAATAAACCTATAACGCGGTGATAAAATGTCGAATAATGTTCATGATTTGACAAAATTATATATATTAAATAATGTTTTGAAAAACTTTGATACCCATCAACCTTGTATCCGTCAGTCAAAGTAAACTGACGGACAAGTTTTATTTTTTTTACTCTTATAGTCTTTTATAATAAGTTATAACCTTTTATAATAGAAATGAAAGTTGCATTGAAAAATAAAAATATTTTCCAACTACAGAGTATTTCGTGTCAGGGATCTGGTGGATATTTTGACTAAATAGTTTCGTATAGTATACTAATTTTGTTAGACCATTCCACAATTGAAGAATTGTTAAGAACATAAAAATTCCACCCTGAAACATATTTAGTATAATAATTGTAATTAGAATACTGCAGCATTATAACTTTATGTATTATTCACTTCATCGTTATTTGCCAAATACAAAACTCTCTTATCTTGCCGATAAATGGAACAGTCTACCTGAGCCTAGCCATAAAACAAGCCATGGTATGAGATAAGAGCCGTTTGGGATTTTTTATTTGGCAAATAGAGTTGAAATAAACTATATGTAGGTATTGTTCACAAGATAATCCTTATTGGAATAAAAAACCGCATCTAGCGTCAAGGTAAAGTAAATGTATGGAGTGGAGTCTGTAGAGCCTCACTTCTTTGAAGAGAAAAGGAAACTTTGTTTGCTATTAGATGTTTAAAAATTCTACGTTTCGAGTCTGAGTTTTTAGCTTTAGTTTCAGTTTTTTATCCAAGCAATGAGGATGATGTTTCCTCCAAAGGATTAAGTTTAATAACACAGAGATACAACAAAATAATTTTATATTATAATAACAAAATTATGCCTAAAATATAAAACATGTTCACAACTTATACAGTACATTTCAATAGAAGTACTAGTTTTGCAGTAAAAACTGCCCACCCCCATTATTTCGTTTAGCAAAGATAAATTCAAAGTTATCAGTGTTGAGCCTGTGGGAGCAATTCCATAAAAGCAGTGTCTTCGACTTTCATTGAACTCATAACACAAGCCTTAGAGTATTTCATCAATTTAGTTTAATAAAAAAAAAGATGTTTAAAAGGACGTATCAAAAGATAGGGAGTGTAATTTAGAATTTCTAAGTGGGGGTAGCTGGGATAAGGTGGTGAAAAATAAACTCTGACGGGCACTAGATTTAAAATGTTCCTTCTATATCTACATTTACACGTTTGTGTCTGAAGGTCATCTTCCTCGCTAGAAGAAATAATAGGCATGAGTAGTGTGCACTGTATGTGATGATTTAAACAATTTCAATTAGTTGGATGAAAAAATGAATAAAGAACACTATATACTGTTTCCTTTATTGTTTCTTTTATAAACATCATACACTATATAATGTTTATTTTATTATTTCTTTTATAAACATCATATATTATATACTATTTCTTCTATTGTTCCTTTTATAAATTATCGATATTACATACCTCTTACGCAATATACTTCTTAATTTTCCACCACCTCCTATTAAACGTAATTAGAGTCTTCTATACGAGCGGATATGGAAGAGCCATCTCAAAAATGATGATGTTATAATGGCCGAGGAGATTTCTTAGCGCGGCCTCTCGGCGAGCTGCAATATCAACTAGTATGCAAATTCTATGCAAATAGAGTGCTTTATGCAGGGACGGATAAACCGCCCCACTGACTCATCGTCCACAGGCATTAGGATACCTTTAAAAGTGATTATAGTCGCCGCTGTTTCTTCTAATGCTCTTACACCGACACAATTTGGATTAAGGTTTCTTATAAATAGTTTATTGCTCGCCGTGTTCAAGTAAAATGTATTCAGATTTAGGCGTGATGCAAACAAAGGGAATACTCGATGGATGAATACTGAAAGTTGTTTAAGAAATTATTATTGAATACAGATTTTCGACTGAGAATAACTGTAAAAACTAAGAACAGTAAAGCGGCAACAGAAGTTCAACCCTAGGTTAGATATGCAATTCGTTCGATTTGCAATTAAAGGTATTGATAGCGTATATACAACTCCATACATTAGGCTTGAAAATAACTACTTTAAGTGTCTAAAGCTCCTAATTGCGATGCATAATGTTAAACGCGCACTGCAAGAAATTATAGACATAATAGTATCAAGTGAATGGTCTGGTTTTTAAATTTCTTATCGCCCAAAACCACATGTTGTCACTTCTTATGGACAAGTTGGACCCCAACTTATCTGTCAATAGATATACCATAAGCGTATCACCAGCAATAAGTATTGCAGGTCTGACGATCGACTGTAAACTGACATGGACAAGATACATTGCAAATTTGACAAAAGGGACAAAAAAAGCTCTAAATGTCGTTCGCTGCATTATCTATCTAACATTATCTAACATTAACTGGGACAATGATCAAGAAACACTCCTTAAATTATATACAATGCTCGTGTTATCTAAATTAATTTATGGATGCACTGTATATTCATCAACCAGAAAATCACGGCCAAGATTACTAGATCCCATTCACTATGCTGGTATAAGAATAGAAATAGCAGGTTTCCGCACAAGTGTAATATTATCAATATGCTGTGAGACTCGTATTCCTCCTTTAAAATATAGGCATGATTAGCTGCATCTAAATTATATAGGGTGTCTCAGTTGGAATTATAGGATTTAAATTGTGGGCCATTTGTGTTATCTCAAAGATAGGGCGTCAACATTTAACGACTGTCATCTATAAACTATACAGCGTCTACATTCCGCGATTAACAGTACAACTGCGAATAGTTTGTGTACAACTGTTTTATGAAAGTGAGCGACTATTTATAGTTAGATTAAGAGAAATTCGCATCAAATTACGACAAAATGAAACGTCTACAGTTAACAGTTCGTAACTTCATCAAGAAATTTGAATAGACCGGTTCTATTATTGATAAAGCAACACCAATTTAAATAATGATCTACATCTATCATCTGTCATAACGTATGCTGATAGATGCCGATCTTTCATTAAAATTCGATGCCTGGTAACTTTTCACAGAGTCAATTGTTATGCACGATGTCGAATTGATGTGTTTGGATACTCCTATGTACTTTCTCTCACTGCAACAATATCTTCATCTGACCGACCACGACGAGGTTGTATTGATGGTGTTGCCTTATCAATAATAGAGCCCCAAGTCCCTTTATTATGGACTTAAGAGACACTTTTTCTAGAAAATGTTCACCCCCTTCAGAGACTATCCCAAAAGTTAAAATCTGACGATTGGGAAGAAAGCTTACTCCATCCCAGTTTACCCTATTTGGTACATGAATATTGATTCAGAAATTTGTTACGTATTTACATTGCAATATAACGGTTATCTGCATTGGTTTAAAGATCCCCAGCTTTCCAACGTTAGCTCTCGCGTTCTTGGTCATTACGCCTGTTGCCAAGATGACTATTGGAGTAATTTTTGTTCTATCCAGGCTCCAAATGTGCAGGTAAAATATGTTTCTCAATAAAATCTCAAGCATTAATGCGAAAAGACACAAATTGTTATTGTATTATTAAAAGAAAATCTGCAGTTTATTTATAGCAATAAATAGTACGATTAAAAAAAAAAGCTATATTTATTTATATCTGAGTCCTAAGTTCATAGAAGTTTCACCGAGAGGTCTAGGGCGCCATTTGCGTGAACACTTCCAGTCTTGGAAAATGGGAGGCCCTCTCCAATTATTCCCGCTATAAGGCCTGATTTGCGGTAACCGGATAAAGAATCCAGATACAAAAACAGCGGATTTGCATAACGCAATTAAAAGTCTCTTCAATCAAGGGAAGGAAGCTGGTTGATTCTGTGTTTTTGCAATCAGAGTCCTTCTTGACAGCCAAAACAAACTTGATGAACCTAAATCCATTACATGCCGCTAAGTTTATTTAATTCCTTAGCCGAAGCCGAGCCAAAGATTTTATCATTTTGTATGTAAATAAAGCGTTTTCGGGTCCGTGTCTATCCGAAATAAAAATGACAAATAAGGCAGTCTCGCATTGGAAAGTTTTCATTTAATTAAAGATTTGCCGTAATTAAATTTCATTCAGTGGAGTGTGTCGACTTTTTTCGCGGTTCATTAGGGGTTTTTCGGAGTTGCTTTCATGTCTGCGAAATGAATTATTCAATGCTTTCTTTAATTAAAACGGGGATTTCAAGCAAGCCAACATGCTTCACGTTGCTTTTAGAATGATGCAGCATATATTATAGGTACAGGTGCATTATTCTTATTGTTAAAAACGCATAATGTACAAGCCAGAGCAAATGAAAAATGATATGCATCTCATGTGAACTAAGTTTCAAGGTAGCTTTCCTATGTATCAAAATGTTATATTTCCATAATCTATATAATGCAATAACAATAAAAATAATGAATAAAATTGTCATTATCTTATAACACTCGATTAGATAGATTATAAAAGCTTGTTACTGTAGATATAACTTTGTCAGTATAAAAATGATAAAAGGTTATTAAAAATAATAGATAAGGACATTAAAATCTGTTTTTCTTCGTAGGATTTGAGTTCTTGAGCATTAAATATTATGTTAATCACCTCACTTCCATTCTACCACTATTTAGTATTACAATTAATACCGTCATAGTCGATATAATTTCAGCTTATCACGTTCCAAGGCTATCCAAATAAGTAAATTAGTAAATAAAAACTATTTCAACTATTTGTACTAGAAGGAGACTATTTATACTACTTAATAAGGAGAGAAAGTGTTGACTGAAAAGTTGAACCCTCTCAGATCGACGACAGTGTACTTGAAAAGTGCTTTTGCTGCTGTAGCTTATTCGCATTCGGTAATGTTCACTGAGAACTTTACATTGGGTTGATATTGTAGCAAATTAAAGACAGCGATTATTAGCGATAGGCCGACGCATTGATTAATAGTATTTGCATTCCAGAACGAGAGAGCCATTTTGGCATTTTAGAGAGTTGTGTATGCAGAGAGCGGAGTCGAGTTATCCGCATTAATTCGTTGTATGAAAACAGCACAATCGGAACCAAATTGGTAGAAAATTGATAATCACCCCGCACTGTTGGGGGAGAGGGACGGACATCGGCGGCCCCCAGGACACAGACAGAGATCGCTGGGAGTTATTAAAATGTAAATGCGAACAAGTTCGGTTCCTGTGACAGGAATAAAACTCGATTGTGGTGTTTATAGGGGACCACGACTAATAATCACTCTGTGGATGTGTGTATTGTTAATTAACGGTGTTCGGGGCTGTGTTCTCGTTTTCCGTATTCCATGGATGAGGAAACAGAGAAGAGGATGGAGGACTATGGGAGTTATCCGCTTTGTTAGAAGATTTAAAAGGCCTCTTGATAATTCAAATAAATATTGACCTATTCTTCAAGTTAATAATATATTTAAAAATTCATTTCAAGTTACTGTACACTAGTAAATACATACTTCATACATTAATTAGTTTACAACGTTAGTGTTGTTACGATATTATACAATAATAATAATAAATGACACGAATAAACATCGAACGTACTCCAGAACTGGGGAGAATAGTGAACACATTGTAGGGAGCTGTTCCATCTTAGCCCCGACCAGCTACACTAACCGCCATGACAATGTAGCAAGGATAATTCACCAGGCACTGTTGATGCAAATTAAACCGGACCATCTTCAGGTCCCATATTACCAATATATACCCACATCAGTTATACTAACTGATACGGCCAAACTATACTGAAGTAAAACTATCATCACGGATAAATACACCTCCAGTAACAACCTAGATATAATACTAACATTAAGAAAGGCACACCTAGTAGATATCATCGTACCACTTCCAGAGAATATGGAGGAGAAGGAAAGAGAAAAAATCACGAAATACTTACCCCTTGCTGAGAAGATCAAGCGCATGTGGCAACAAGAGAAGATCACCATAGTTTCTGTAGTAATAGGTACCACAGGTGAGATACCTACTAGCCTAAAAGCAGCCCTAAAGTTAATAAAGATTAAGGAAAACATCTACCTCCAGATACAGAAACCAGTAATCATCGACATTTGCAGCATCGTCCGCACAATCCTACAACTGCAATAAAAAGACAATTGAGCTGACCACAGGCCCCTTGACTGTCCACACATAACCTCTTAAAATTAAGAAAGCATTCTGTAAATAATAATAATAATTTTATTACCCAACAGCAAAAAAAAATCAATTTATAGAACAAAAAATACATATTTATGTGTACAGTACATAACTAAAAAATAAATAAAAAATAATACATATAAATAACTTTGACATAAGTAAAAAATGAAATACTTCAGTAATATATAACTTAGACGATAGTAATATGTTGTCGTTTGCTAATTTTAGTTATTTAGCTTTTAGTTTAGTTTAGTTAGTTTGCTAAACTCATTATAAGTATCATACTCTCTTCTTGAGTACCTAGTCTGAGTATGCGTATTCCAAACATGCTTAATAATGAGGGTGCATCTATACTATTATGGAACAATTTAAATAAAAATTAGCGTCTAGTAAGCACCCTTCTAGTATTTAGTAACTGGATGTTAAATCTTTGTAGAAGCAGAGTATTATCGTAACCTCTTATAGGATGACCTACATACCGAAAATGCCAAATAAGGATACAATATTCTAATTTTGAGTAAACTAACGCAAAATATATACATTTTAAGACAGCAGTAAACTTGGTATCTGACCATTCCCACAGGTCATTTCGTTTTTAAGTTTTGATAATGATTGGTGAATATCCGTTTCGGTAAATTTTACTTTATTGATACGTTGATAAGTTGAACGATTACTATACTTGAACTTAACTATACTTGACGTTTCTGTTAAATATCAAAATAATGCAATTTATCTCAAAGCACGCGTTATATTTTTCTATTTAGTTACTCAAGAAGCAGTTTTTAAATAAATGGCGGAGTCGGCAATGTTATTTTAGTATCGAGATCCTCTAGTATTTAGAACTGTTATGTAATACAGTCAACAGCAATTCTTTACGCGAATCTCTTTTCAATAGATGCTGTAGGTTGCTGGTTAAACAGGCAATTTCAAAACATATTTTGAAACTGTATACTGAAAAAGTTTAATCATTCAAGAAGTTTAAAAAAAATTTTAAAATCTACATGTTAAATATTTCGCAGATCAAATATTCACATAAGTATACTGTGGAGCCCTTTCCTACATAGAAACCAAATAAATAAAAAGTGTAAGGTTGTACTCTCTTCGAAAATATTTAATTTACTTTGCACAGTTAGATGAAATAGACAATATTATGAGAATATGGTAGTAATACATATTCCTAGATCTTCCTGGAAATACTAAAATTCTGCGCTATAGATGGACAAAGAGTAATGCTTAGTTTTAGCTGAAACTTTCAGGGCATTATAAATAAATTCACCCTACCATCCTTAACTGAACGTCACCGATTCTGCGAACACAAAACACAGATTAATTTTAAGCACTTATTACTTGAATTTTGCTTGTTATTTGTCCCCTATGTCTATGCAAATCGAGTGCTCTCTTCGGAAATTGCTTTGTCGTTTGTTCCGCGATTTATTTGTATGCAAAGTGGACTTTATTTTACATGAAACGGTGATGCAAACATATATTGAACTCTCATCATAACTAAAAGAGAAGGATATTACTTTATAAAACAAATCATGGAGAGACGTTGGTTTATTATATAAATTCGAAATTTATATGGTAAATCTTGTAACGGTATGTATTTCTTTAGACATAGTCAACTTGCTTCTACGCTTTTCTTTATCAAATAAATAACCTACGAAAACTAATGTAGGTTGGGTAACGTAGGTTGGTGTAGTGGGTATGGGGACGGTTGGGCCTGGGAACTTTTTGAAGACCGTGATAAAATTGAAACTTGCAATTTTTACCTAATTCACAAAAATTTGAGGCACCGGTACGCGTCATATTGAAATCAAAGGTGCGTCGGCACGTGTCCGCCAGGTGTTAATTAGCGACAGGTGTGGTCGTCGGTACCATTGGAAAATTGAAACTTGAGTTTTTACCCAATTCACAAAAATTTGAGGTACCGGCACGCCTCATATCGAGATCAAAGGATGCCGCCAGAGAGGTGTTAATTACAGGTGTGCCGCAGGGCTCCCGCTTCAGGGCTCCTTAGGCCTTCCCCCCAGGGCCCCCATGTAGGCCTTCGCCCCATGACGGCCTTCACTCCCTCTGACGGGCCCGGTCCCCTCGCCCTAAGGCTCCTTAGGCCTTCGCCTCAGGGTCTCTATGTCGGCCTTCGCTCCAGGGTCCCTTCGCCTTAGGGCTCCCATGCATCTTCCTCGTGAAGAGGAGTTTGAGGGCGTGTCTCATCAACTTGAAGCCGGTAGCGGTCGCGAGAGCGATACGGAGTCTCCGCAGCCAGCCGCGGTCGTTAGAGTGACAACTAGAGGTATAATTATATACTATATTTCATTTTTGGACCAGTAGTCAGCAATTCTTGGAATTCGACATGCTCTCATCCATAACATTAATCCTAGGAAAGTTTCCATCTCATTAGGATCCGAGTCCACCCATTTGTAAATGCGCGATTTTGGCTGACTTACATTGTTTTTCACCTGAGCTGCGTACCTATTTGCTTCAGTCACAATAAACTGTATTATTTCATTTGTTACAAAAATAAACAGAAAAATAATTGTAAGGATTCTTGCACAGAAAAGCTTCTTGTATATCATCACATACTCCTGCTAAATTTTGGGCAAAATTAAAGTAACATAGTTGCGAATTTTCATCGATGGGTGTCCAGTTGAGTATTTCATTGACTTCTTGTTCACTTTCGGCATCCGTTCCAATATCTTCACTACCTAAAACTATCTAGTAAAACGCGGTTCTTCTAATGACTCAATTTTGGGAGAAAGAGAGGGTGGACCGTATAAACGTTCATCTTCGGTATTGGTTTTTGGCGCAAATTTGCCAACCTTTGGACATTTGATTGGACATTTTTGATTTTTTGTTTACAAGTGAATTGGGAACGGAACTTTTGTCACTCGATGATCCCGATTCAGGATTATATTCATCAGACGAATCATTATATTCAAACGGATCCAAGTCTTTGTCGGACATAAATATTCGTCCCCTAACTTTGTAGAGATTTGCTGTTCGTAAGTCATTTTGTCACGTAACTAATAAAAATACAATAAAAACACGCAAATGAATTTTGGGTTACAATACGTAGGCTAGCCTACATATATTGAAGGTACGAATGAATTGTAGAAACTGTACAACTTGTACGCAAGGTGTACAGGAAGGTTTAGACCGTCAGAGTTTTGACGTACAAATGATATGCCTCATTACAAAAGACAAGTTTTTCCAAAAATAAACACCAAATAATTTTTTTTGTATATTAGGCCTTTATTTATGAACATTTTAAAATTCAAATTTTCAAGAATTGGAAAATGACCTGTGGGCCAAATTATTTTATAGAGTGGCAGCGAACGTGTTAATATATAAGAAATTGTGATACCGCTATATGAAATATTGATGTAATATGTATATTACTTTATTTTATTTTATTCAATTTTATCTTACTTTATGATTAATTCATTTTTTTTAATTCCCTATTGCTTCGTTGTATGCAAACTGACTTCATTTTCATGTTGAATTAATATTAGAAAGTAAATGACAATTTAACCAGTTATGGAACGGGGACAACAAATACGAATTTAAAATAAGATGAGCTATAAAAACGATAACAGACAATTTTCAATTTTCATTTATTTTTTGACTTGTCATTTATTTGTTTCGGTTTTATACGAATTCTTTCTAATTTCTGGCACGAAAATATGAAGTTTAGTATAAAGAGAGTCTCTTGTTAAAGTTTGATTGGATTCACTGTTGTAGAGAAAAATTAATTTAAAAATTTCGTATTAATCTGAAAAATAGGCCTACCCTTTTTTAAAATAATTTTTAAATAATTGGGGAAAGAGCCACGGTTATATCAATTTGTATGAATATTTTTTATACTATAGACTTTTTTATTCTTCCTCTATTTCTAACCCATAATAATCATACATAATATTGTGATCTATTTACATTGGCGACTCCGCCATTTATTTGGATATTGTTTGCTAGTGAATTAAATAACAAAATTAAATTTTCAAAATATGCTATAAGAAAAATTACAATTCCATACCATTTAATGGAAACGTCAAATGTTATTAAGGTCTATCTATTTAGTAATATTTTTTGCTCATAGTAAGAAAGGTATTGACAAGGTAGGTAATGAAAAATACAAGAAAATATTCAGAACGTTTTCTGAATACGTGGACATATTTTAGACGAAATAAATTTTTTTTTTTTTTAAAGTTTGGACACACAGAAATTAGAACATCCTTCCCCAGAAAGCCTACAGGCAGGTTTTGTGTAGGGGAAGGTTACACATATAAACGCGGACAAACACCCAGCCCTGAGGGAAGTGCCAAGTTCCCTCTGGTGAGAATCGAACTCACGCAGACAATGTGCCCAGTATTTGGCCCAGTTGCCACCCTGTTACCAAATACCAAGTCAGCACTACCGCGGCACCATGAGAATAAGACCATACGTCACCCATCCAAGTCGCAACCGTGCAATCCGTTGCTTGACTTCGAACAGCGCAAGTCCGACAGTGAACGGAGTACGCTGCCTCATCCTTTTTGTTTAATAGAAAGAAATGAAATATAAGAGGAATTTTAAGAATAAGAAGAATTTAGTGGTAAGTAAAAATTGGTAAGAGCCCATGAAGCAACAATATTAACATTCCCTTATTTATAACAAGCAGGCATAGTCTTATAAAACAGATTATTTAATTATAACCTACAATGTACAGCAGTCATACAACGATCACTGAACCTGCTGTTTTAAAATAAGATAACTTTTTGGTCAAATGTAAATTTGCAATATTAAAAATATATTGGAATATATATTGATGTAATATCATCAATATATAACAAAATAATGAGAAAGCACGATGTAAATGTTTATGTTCATTCTGAGATTTTAAACATAAACATTTAACGCGTTGCTGATTTTGCATTGAATGAAAAAACATATATTCGGCCTGTATCATATACGAATGAATGAGAAAAAAATAATTTCGTTCGATCACAAACGTATTGATACGGCACTAAAGCAGGCATCAATGAAATACCCAGTTTTAAAACTTTAAAACGGGCTTTCCAGTACGTAGAACATCTTGAAATTAAGCGGCTGAGAAAAAGTAAACCAACATATAAATGCAGAATATGTGTTTTATGCGACAGTTTTACTTTTTTTAAATAGTTCACCATCGTGCTTTCTTGTGACCCATGGACAGGGTGGGATGTGTCCTATCCACCTCAAAACCAATAGATGTCATCTGGTAGACGTCCCTAATCATAATCAGTCGTAATCCGATCGATCAGACACGATTCAATTGAGTGATTGTGCTAACAAAAAATTTTCTCAAATAGTCCACCATTGTGCTGTCTCATGGCCCATGAACATGGTAGAGTGTATTTTATCCAACTCATCAATAGGTGCCATTTGGGAGACGTCCCCCGTTAGAATCAGTCAAAACCCGATCGATCCGACACGATTTAGTTGAGTTATCGTGCTAACACGAAATTTTATAAATGCCGAAGACGACACACATACACACAAGATGGTTCAAAATCCATTTTTTTGTGTTTTTAGGCCGAAAAACGAAAAATAAACGCTAGAAAAGAAATTTTTTACACTATTACATTCTTTTCTACGTATAGTGGAGTGCGAAAAAGTAAAATGTAAAACTGTCGCATAAAACACATATTCTGCATTTATGTGTTGGTTTATTTATTCTCGGCCACTCAAGTTCGAGATAGAGATGTTCTGCGAACGGAAAAGTCCGTTTTAAGGTTTTAAAACTGTTTATTTTCAGAATGAATTTATCGTTAAGCACCAAAATAAAAAATCTCTTACTCCTCTATTGTGAAAAACCGAACTGAAAATTGTACGCTGGTGCATCCCCTACTACTAGACGGTCATGTCATCTGTCAGATGGAAGGATGTGGGGAGGCCGACAATCTGAGGACGCTAGAAAAACAGCCGGTGTGCTTTCGGTTCATGCATATTCAACAACTAAATATTTGCCAGCTCTCCTTATAATGATCATCCTCTGATTCTCTCGGATCCGGCTTCTATGCGATTCAATAAGGGTCACGCTTTCGGCTCCGTAACTCTTTTCCCGTTCGCATAATGGACCTTTTTCTCAGCTACAAAAAGTTCGCACTAATCGCCACTCTTCGGGCTTAGGTTTTATTAATTAAAAACTAAGTTGAAATAAATTACGCCTTCAACGTTAACTATAACTGCTCTAGTTTTCTACACGGCATGTCCGAAATTATTATTTAGATAAAAGATGTTTGAGAAAATGTTGTGAATATAGTCAGTTTGCGATAAAAGAAACAAATTCGATATAATTTTAACTTTTTACAATAAACTCTTAATCATATCAATTTTCATTTTTGATTTGACACATTGAATCGTACAGTAAGCCTATTTTCCATTTCATACAGTTATCATACGGTAGCATTTTTCCTTCCAGTTTTTTCCAGACAAAACTCCCTTATAATATACTGAAATAAGGAGATTATACTCCACTCCATCTGCAAATGCCTTATATAATAGGCACTAAACAAATTAGGTCAAAACAGCTATTCTCCTGGCTATGTGCCAAATGCCGAGCGCTGAATTAAATGTCAAAACTTTGCCGTATTTTGTCTAACGGAGTTCGCACTAAAATACAGTGATTCAGATTGCTCCAAAACTACAAGGAAGATGTAAAGTCACCTATCTCAAAATATCGCTAACTGCAGACCGGTTTCGACTTTATCTTGGGTCTCGTCAGTTCAGTGTAAGCGAGTATACCTTTGACAGATGAGGCTCACGTCTAGTAAGCGTTGTTACGTTCCACGGCAGTAGAACGTATCAAACGCTATCTCTTGGTAGTATCCCTTATAATATTTTGATTGCGAGTAGTTTATAAATTAATCTTCAGTAGAACTAAGGCACTAACTTATTATATTTACTGCCAAATGTTTATCTCGATGTAACTCCTCCTCAAAGTTACAAGCAAGAAATATATTTATTTCTATGCATATTTGAAGCCGAATAATGATTTTTCGTTGGATATTTTCAATAAATTCTGGCAACAAAGTAGAATCTAACTTATTCTATCCCTTAAGTTCTTGAAGGTTATTTGGTTATTTGGTTATTTGATCTACTAAATAGACTCACTGTATGTATATTTGAAACTGAATAATGATTTTTCGTTGGATATTTTCAATAAATTCTAGTAACATTAGTAGAATTATCTAACGTATTCTATCCCTTAAGTTTTTGAAGGTTATTGGTTATTTGGGCCACTAAGAATCTAATTTTAGAATCTAATTTTTACACTTATATAGGTTTTATATTTTAGCTGACCTCATAATAAAATTAAGGGTTAGATCAGATAACCTAGATGGCATCCGAATCACTAGACTGGAAGAACGTTCTTTCGATCAGAGATAAATACGTATTATCTTTTCTTTGTTCTCCATCATATGCTAGATGCATATGAAATCTTTAATATTGCATTCTGTAGATATACATAAACTTATATCAAATTATGCAAATTTTTGACATTGATATCAGTTCAATATTGCTGATATTTGACTGAGGTATACCTCTTATACCATTTGTATACCTCCTCTAGAAGAGGTATACCATATTTATTAATACTATTAATAAATATCTGTGATACTATTTGTATTTATTTTGGTTCGTGCCATATATTTTATCATCTTTATTGTTATTATTTTTATTTACACTTTGTACATTTATCACTATTATTGTTTATTTTTAGGTCAAGGTTACCATCTGGCGTATTGTATCATTATCCATTTTTTCTTTCGACGTGTTTTTCTTTTGCCACTATTTTGTAAGCTCTTTCCCTCGGATTTCCTGAAAACTGATGGTTTTTGGAACAATGTGGATTTAATGAAAAGCTACGTTTTTTCCTCTTGCCACTCGTTTTTTTCCGGGTAAAGCAGATCTGAATTCAAACCTTAAAACATGAAATGATATTACTATTTCATTACCACCATTAAAGAATATTAATTAAAAACTGTTACATTAAAATCGATAAAGAAATAGATACTTAAAATAGGAACTAGATAGAATTCAGTATAGTTACTGATAATCATATAATACTAAAGTTGGATCCGAAAATAAATGCTTCAGTTGATTGGTGATGTCTTCCACGTAGCTAGATTCACATTGTTATAGGTATATAACGTAATATACTGATACATACAAAAATAGGTGTCAGGTTAACTGTGCGGGTATCTATTAGTTAACATTATTTTGTAATTACTACGTTGAAACAAAAATTGGATGGTGGTGGAACCACGTTCTATTTCTTATAGCTTTGAGAAAACCTAACGTCATAGAAGAAAATTTTACGATAGTAGGAAATAAAATTTAATAGATATTCTTATATAAGAATAGAAGCAATAAGCACAATAATTACGTAATGACTATATTGTACTATAATTAACAGTACTAATAATAAATAAATACTATACGATAATTTACACACACATATTTTAACAGCAAATTTTTAAAAATAGAAGAGAACATCCATTATAAATAATAATACTTGACAATCTGATGAGCAATCTACTGAGTGAGGATAAATCCGTTCCGGATATCGAAATTCCTAATGTTTCCACTACTACATGAGATGTTGTGTTGGTTGGATAATGAACAATGTAAATACTGTAAACACTTATAATTCCAAGGATTTACCAAGACACACTCGCAAATAATCCGACTCGAAAAAGCTAAATTTACTGCAATTTGTATATATGTTGAAACATGAGAGTACTTTGTAATTCAAATACATACATGTTATCAATGATCTACAATATTACAACTAAGATGTACCAGCGATGATAAATGGTAAAAAAATGCTCTCTTAGACATAGAAATCACTACTAAGTAAGTGAATTTGTTTATAACAGATGCAGCTGCGTACATGAAAAATATCAGAGCGGAACTAAACAAAATATCGTCGCCTGATTTATGTACTTGATTAACTAATGATTTCCACTGTGCGTACCATACCAAATTTGAACACAATTTAGTGAATAGTTCATAAGAACATATTTTCAACAACAGAAATACGTTTTCCAAGTTAGCAGGATAATGGAGAATTTTTTATATTTTGTCAAATGTATCACTATTTTCCGAGCCATTATGTACGTGCTAGTAATCGTGATTTTAGAGCATTTTATACTATGCAGAATATTTTCCACGTATTGAAAGGTTTATTTTGGCTTTAAACCCACATGAAGCCATCGCAATCAGTTAAATTTTTGCCCAATATAATAATTCTTTCTGATATACGAATAATAGCAGACTAATTTAATGTAACGTACTAATAAATCGTTACTCTCATTACGCTATAAATAAATCTTTTTCATTACATGACCCTCAATAAGTTATGAATAATATCGAAGTGGCATCACTAGGCATCGAGATCGTTGTGATATTATTCGAAGAAAATTTCAATTCAATAAAAAAGACAATTGGAGATATTCAGATATCTGTATTCTATAACCGCTTGGCGGTTTAGTAGTTTCTTTCTCGATTTCCGACTTATATGTTACTGTATTCTATGTACTAATATTTACAGACATTTATTATTATCGATCTGCTACTTCTGTTGACATAAAACTTCTATTCCTTACTACATGTATAAAGTTATGCCATAAAATCGTTTACATTTAATCGAAATAAATATCGATATCGATATAATCTATCTGTACACTATTGTATCACTGAATTAATGAATCGTCCCGGCTAAATATATCTTGAGATCTATATAATTTATTATCTATAATTCTCAGTAACATATAAGTCGGAAATCGACAAAGGAACCACCAAACCGCCAAGCGGTTATCAAAGTAGTTCTCGAATAACAAAGCTATTACATAATCGCTCTAGGAAACAACTACTCCTCGGGCTAAAGCCCCGCCAGGCATTGAATTACACCCAGAAGCGATCCTCGACCCCTTTCTCGTGTTTCTGCACGATCAGATGAGGTTTCAAAAAATAAAACCCGCCACAGGTAGGATTCGACATTTGTCACATATAAGTCGATTTCCGACTTATATGTTACTCACAGATATCGTATCGATAATGATGTATACGCCATAAAGTTCATTCGGCATTTGTCCTGAATCGGCGTACCGTGTACGTCATTGATCAGAACTAATAAGTTCAAAACAGCTGTATGTCGTTCGGTTCCGATCCGGGACAAATGTCGAATCCTACCTGTGGCGGGTTTTCTTTTTGAAATCTATGATTCTGTCGTGTCGATTATCATAACATTGGAGAAGATGCCTCAATTTGATGTATATATGGCCTATAAAAATTTCTGACTAATTGATATTTATATTTAGGTTAATTTTTTATTTATGTTAGCGGAATATAAAACAAGACTGTTTGTATTAGTTTTTATATTGACATTAACAAAACTAAATATCCAATAGTACAGGAGTAGATCACATATAATTTAAGTTAAGAACATAATCTGGTAAAAAGGAATCTAAATGCCAACCGGAGGGTTCGGTTCAGTCTGAGACAATATCCTTCTGTCGAGTTACACAAGACTTTACTTAGTAAATATGTATTTAGTAAATGATACTATTTAAAGTATCTATAAATTAAATTATAAATGTACAGTTATAGCCAAGGAACAGACTTTAAAGTATTAGTTTTTACCAATTAAAAATTGACAACAATATTAATGGAGAATTTTGCCGCTTACATTGGTGCTTAGTTAAATACCACAAATAGTTGAATTTATTATATCATATTTTATACAGAATTTTCACTCATAGTGTGCATATCGAGCAAACAAATGGACTGTATATCGAAACGTTAACCAATATTTATAGACGGCTTTCCTCTAGATAGGCATAAGAAAGAAAATAATTCGTCGGTAGCGTCCAATAGGACCCTACAAAATCTAATAACGATCGGGATAGGTACGCGTTCCGTACCTTATACGAACCGTGTTTAAAACGCGGAGCAATCAAGAAGAAGATCAAAGGCGGAAGGTGTGTTAGCAAACTCTATCTTGTGCCAACAACTCACTTGGGGAGTTACTATTGCTAGACGCAATATACTCGAACTTTGATCAGACCGATAAAAGTAAAAATGAACCCGGCATCAAACTTTAAATACATGACGAATTAAGTGTAAGTGAGTAAGCATTTTACAAAGGCATCAAATATATTATAATGTACATTCTTTTCCACCGCACTTTATTTGAATTTTTTTTCTTATATCATCTATATTTATATTACCATTGTTTCTACCAATTAAAATAATCATTTAGTTTAAAATTGTTATTATCAATTAATGCTGTGACATCTAACATTAAATATGGAAACTTTTAAACATGGCATAAAGGAGTAGAGATAAAAAGTTTATAGCTTCATAATTCAAGGTAGCTATAATGCAGAATACGGATATATAATACTAACGTAGTCTTTAGAAATATGAAACATATTATCGCTCCTATTAGATGCTGTATTGATCTATAAAAAAATTCTACAGGAATAAATGACAAGTTTTTAAAATATGGCGGATGCGCCACTATCATTTTATTATATGTGGATATTTTGTTCTACGCAAATTTCTTTTGTTTATAAGAAAACTAATAACATAGAGGTTATGCACAATAATTTGAATTTATAAAACGAGAATATCTAAAACAATAATAATAATTATAATAACATTCCTTAATGAATTAGAAATGAGGAACATTCAACAATCCTTGTCTTAATACAACTTTTTTACTTACTTTTTACAACTTAATACGTGTTTAACTATTGGACTACTCTTACGCCTAATCCTAAAATAAACTAGAAAGGTGTTGGAATTTTGTTGTTATATCAAAGCTCGACTTCTTAGATGAAGCAACAAAACAGGAGACCAATTTTCCACGATCACCGAGATATTACACGCGTCTCTACGCGCATTTCGCCAATCAAGTCGGTATCATCAAGAGGTGATTAGAACTGTTTTTATTATCTCCACAGTTTTAATGATCTCCCGATGGTGCCAACTTGGTTGGCGAAATGCGCGTAAAGAAGCGTGTAATATCTCGGTGTTCATAGAAATCTGGTCGGCCTGTTTTTGTTTTTTTTTTATTGTATACAATTCCAAGAAGAATATTTTTAAAAAAAGTTAATATTTTGTGTCAAAACATTTTTTATTGAAAAATATAATCTGATATTTTCAATCAGTAACATATAAATCGGAAATCGAGAAAGGAACCACCAAGCCGCCAAGTGGCTATCAATGTTGTTCCCGAATAGCAAAGCTATTACATAATCGCTCTAGGAAACATCTACTCCTCGGGCTAGAGCCCCGTCAGGCATTGAATACCCAGAAGCGATTCTCGACCCCTTTCAATATTTCCGATATTTTCAATGGCAAAATAAATAGGGAGAGGATAACTTAACTTAAATAAAATAGCATCGTCTACTTCTTTGCACAATATCTTACCACCATCGTTTTCACTTCGATCGTATATTTGTAGTTGTTTCTATTCATTTCTGTAACTAAAAATTAACTATTTACAACGTATATAAATACAATTCACCAAACTTAAATGTTACAAGTTATATTGCATAAAATTATTGATAAACTACTATTTCTTTACTTGAATCACACTCGCCTGCTCTGTTCCTCCCTCTCGCGGTAGTCAGATTTCGTGAAATTAAACCACAAATAAAACTCGGAAAAGTTGGGCACGGAGTTTATTAGGCAAATTTGAATGTACATAACTTTCGAGCACACATAAAATCGCCGGCTTTAAAATATTTCCTGATTTTCAGGAGAAGGGCCGTGAATGGTTGGCGGTGTGGTCTACATCTGCATGTCTTTGAAAGCACCGAGTTGAACCCTTTGGTTTTTACTCTGCTGGAATTACCACTCTTTAGGGAATCGTACGAATTAAAGGGCACACTGTTTACAGGGTGAAAGGACATTATTAAAATGCGTTCAGAGATAATCGAATAAAGTAGCAAATTGTACTATATTAGAGTGATGCAAGATCTTGTATTACTGAAGTTTTGGCCTATCAGAGTTTAACTATATTGAGTTTCCCAAATATATTAAGATTATATAATAATAACTTGAATAACTTTCAAGATATTATATGTGAAAGACCATTACATTTTTTACTTTAAAACACCTCCTTTGACAGTACAATTCATAAAAGAATTGTATCCTCACCGTAGCTTGTAATAGAATCAATAGAAGCAAGTATATACGTAAATAGACAAACTCAAATTGACATACATTATGATATGTAGTAGCCCAAGCACAATACCCTGCGGTATGCACAATAACATTCTTTAACTTACAAAATTAATATGTATGGATTTTTAATAATTATATAAAGAATATTTTAATTTTGAGAATATTATTTTAACTTTTGGCGGATTAGCGTGTGGTATACTGTATTAATAACTTTTTTATTATATGGCATTTAGAATTGATTTTCATGAACTTGATACATTTTATTTGCAAAGCAAAAATGTTGAGGGCATTAAAGTGGTCTTGAAGCTCTCAAAATTTGTAACTATGTTGATAATTCGAAAATTATAGTCGTATTTACCATGTTTCTTATGAAAATTCTTCCGATTATTTTGTCCTCATAAAGTTGTAGCTGCATTTTCAGTAATTTTTTTATTTTCAAATAAAATTTGCTTACCCGGTAAATCAAGCTGTCACAATAACCATACAGATAGTTGTAATCGAGATTGTTCCTAGACCATTCTCTTTCTTCCTTTCTTAATTAAATTAATTACAACACACTAAATTTATTCACTTATACAGCAAGTGATAAATAATACAGTGTTCCGCTGCTTTGAAATAATATTGGATAATTTTTAATCCAATAATTAAAGATAATTAACATACATTAGTGATCAAATTTTTCGATGTCCAATTTTTTACTGAGAGCGACTAAAGAAGAGGCAATTTCATTATCAAAATGGCAATTATCTGTACTTTTTATGAATATCGAAAGTAGTTTTATATTATTCTGCTGTATACAGAATGTCTTTTCTAATGCAAAATTTAAAGCTAGCATATTTAAGAGCATTATTTCCTGTTAATATACTAGAAATTTTAGCCCCATTCAAAAGTAATTTTTTTATTAATTTTTTGTAATTAAGCATAAGCATATTATTTACTACTTTTTGCAAGTATACTTACAACAGTTTACTTGCCAGATAGGTATATTACAAGACTTTAACTTTTCCATACCCACCCTGTACAAATAGTGCCTCTTTCAGTATTCACTCACCACTCTGATATACAGATATATATTCCAGTGAATTCTACCCCGCTCGCTCTCAAATTATTACTTTTAAAGTTATTTACGTAAATATAATGTTTTGGGTATGATAATTCTAGCAAATCCTTTTTGTATCTGGAGAAACCCTTAACTGATTGAGGGTTTCTCAGTTTGCTCTGACCGAAATGCTATAAGAGTCATTTTTTAATAGAGTATCATTGAGAATTGTCCCGTAATTTTATATGTTTTATAATTGTTTATAAAACACGTCATTATTGTCATTAATTACTATTCAATGTTTTGAATGAAGGTATATACGATTATATTACTGAAGTGTGTAGGAACCTTTGGTGTGCAGATAACACTGACGTGGTCCAGAATACACCAAAGCACCATACACTACACTCGACGCACGTTTCGTCAACAAAGTTGACATCATCTGGAGATGATGAGTTTTAATAATCTCCAAATGATGCCAATTTCGTTGGCGAAACGCATGTCGAGTATAGTATATAGTGACTTGGTGTTTTGTGGAAAACTACGTCAGTATTATACGATCACAATTTAATAATGGATAAATAAATAAAATGAAAATAGAAGAATGATTACTACATGAGTTGTATCACTTTTTTAAGTTCCATGTAGTTTTGCTTTTTTTTCGTAATCCAATAATGTATGAATTAAGCATATTTTTGCTATACTCAAAACTTAGTTATGTAATTTTCAAATATTTTATTTGTAAGAAAAATATTAGTTAAAGATTATTATTTTATTTTAGATTTATTTTCTGAAGGTATATGCCTTCATAAAAAAATAAAAAAATCGATATTCAATTATTTATAACATAGTAAATCTAGTCAATCAGAATTTGTCAATTTGGATCGTGAATATTAGTATATATATGTACATCATGTATATTGTATTCAATGTAAGTTGTGTCAATTTTGGAGCTTATCTTTGCTATAAAATTCCCTTACTACATTACATATATGTGGATTTTCTTCCGCAACAAAAATTTTCTCGAGAAAAAATCTGAAAACATCTATTGGGATATAAGAACAGGCCAGTTCAATAGTGTCTTTGAATTTTACCTAAATCCAAAGGTTCTCTAGTTAAGTGTGAATTTTAAAATTGTTACTTTAAATCGGCAGTTCGAAAAGACTTTTTCCGTTTAACCAACATATTTTTCATCAAAACAGAAATTGCTATCGTATTCGGTAGTTCCATTTACGTTATATTCAATACAATTTGCATCGATTTTGAGGCTTTCAAATTTTCTATAAAATTTATTTTTTTCCATCGATTTTTTTCCACTAAAAAACGTTTTATATAAAAGATAATCTGAAAAAATTATATAAACATAAAAAGGGCAGAGGAATTCAATGGTGCCTTCGAACTTGCCCTATGTCTGAAAATTCTCTAGGTAAGTATGAATATGCGGAAATATATTTTTCGATTTTACGAGAATACCGACGGATTTCTTTAAAACGAAGATTTCTGAATTTTCGATAATAATCTGTTGCTATAGTCCATCGATTTTCTTCTGCAAAAAAAAATGTTTTTCGATAATAAATCTGAAAATTCGTGACCGTATAAAAGGGACAAACTATTTCAGAATTGCTTTGGAATTTTTCGAAAACCCAAAGATTCTCTAGGTAAACAGAACTATCCAAATTGTTACTTTGAATCTGCAGTTCGAGTAGACTTTTTTTGTTTTGACAACACCAACATTTCTTCATTATAACGAGAATTTCTATTATATTCAGCAGTACCATTTACATTATAATCAGTGTAATTTGCGTAGATTTTGGGTTTTTGAGGCTTTAAAATTTATTATAATATTCCCTCGCTATCGTCCATCGTTTTTGTTCTGCACAGAAAATGTTTTCCGGAGAAAAGCACTGAAAAAATTCATAGGGCTATAAAAGGGACAGACAAATGTAGTGATGCCTGCGGATTTCACCTAAATCCTGAAGTTCTCTAGATAAGTATGAATAAACGAAGTTGTGGGCAATCGGAAAAATCTTTTCGTTTTACGAAAAAAGTTATGGGTTTTCATTAAAACGGAAATTACTCATATTCAGGAAGTCTATTTACGTTATTTTCAACATAATTTGCATCGACTTCAAGGCTTTAGAATATTCGATGAAAATCCTAAATCCTTTCGCGTATATCGATTGTTTTCCCAAGAAAAACGATTTTTCAAGAAATATCTGAAAAAATTCAAATGAGTATGAAAAGAGCATTTTACCGAAATTCAAAGGATCTCTAGGTAATTATGAATTTTGAAATTGCTACTTTGAATCTGCAGCTCAATCAAACTTTTTCCGTTTGACGAGAAACACTTTTTGCATTAAAACGGTAATTGCTATCGTATTCAGTAATTCCATTTACGTTATATTCAGTGCAATTTGCGTCGATTTTGGGGCTTTTCTATGAAATTTCCTTGATATTCCTTGATAATAGTCCACCGTTTTTCTTTTGCAAAAAGTTTTCTAGAGAAAGAAGTTTGAAAAAATTCATATCGATATAAGAAGGGAAGACGAATTCAATAGTAGCTTTGGGTTTTATCTAAATTCAGAGATTCTCTAGATAAGCATGGATTTCGAAATTGTTACCTTGGGTCTTCAGTTCGAACCGATATTTTCCGTTTTACTAAAAAACCGACATGTTTTTATTAAAACAGAAATTACTATTGTATTCATCAATTCGATTTATGTTATATTCAGTGTAATTTGCGTTGGTGTTGGGGCTTTATAATTTTCTATATAATTACCTTGCTATAGTCCATCGATTTCTATAGTCTTACTATAGTCCAGATTTCTATCTATTCAGGAGGTCTATTTACAATGTATTTTCAATGTATTCTGCGTCAATTTTGAAGGTATAGAATTTTCAATGAAAACCTTGCTATAATCCATCGATTTTTTCTCTCGAAAAATGTTTTATCGAGACAAAATCTTAGAAAATTCACGTATTTATAAGAAGGGTAGGCAAATTCAATAGTGTCCTCGGATTTTCTCCAAATCCAAAGGTTCTCTAGTTAAACATAAATATGAGAAGTTGTGGACAGTTGGAAAAATATTTTTCAACTTTACGAGGAAACCGATGGTATGTCATTAAAACGGATATTGCTATCGTATTCAGGTGGTCCATTTATTATATATTCAGAGTAATTTATGTCTATTTTGAGGCTTTCGAATTTTCCATAAAGTTCTCTTACTTCTTACTTACGATTATCTTTCGCAAAAATAGATTTTCTAGAGAAAAAAATTTTAAAAATCCATATAGAAGAATGGGGAACAAATGCAACGGTATCTTCGGATTTCCCGTAAATCCAGAAGTTCTCTAGGTAAGTATGAATATGCGAATATAATAGTTGTTGGCAGTTGGAAAAGTCTTTTTCTGTTTCACGACAAAATTGATTTTTTTCATTAAAACAGAGATTACTATCATATTCAGAGGTTTTAGTTACATTATATTCAGTGTAATTTGCATCGATTGTGAAGATTTCGAATTTTGGATAAGATTTCTTTGCTATACGAGTATGTCCATCGATTTTCGTCCCCAAAAACACGCTTTCTCTAGAAAAAATCTGATAAAATTCCGATAAATGTAATAAGGACTGATGAATTGAATGGTTCCTTTAAATTTCTCCTAAAGAGGCTCTCTAGATAAGTATAAATAAGCGAAGCAATGAGCAGTTGTGAAATTCTTTTTCGGTTTTATGAGAACACGGATTCCGGTTTCTAATCAACATGGAAATTGGTATCGTATTCAGGAGGACCATTTACATTATATTCCGTGTAATTTATGTCGATTTAAAGGTATTAGAATTTTCGTTAAAATACCCTTGCTATATACAATCCATCGATTTTTTCCGCACAAAATAGTTTTTTCAAGCAAATATCTACAAAATAGGAGCAAAATTTTGCGCGCCCTTACATATACAGGTAGTATATTTGCGTGGAATAGGCGAAGTGTATTGCATCAATTAATTATTATATGTGAACTGTATATATACTTCTAAACTTACATGGTGAAATAAACTTCAAATCAAAAGTAAAGAAGAATATATCGCAAACTGTGCCATCCAATCTACATTATTTTCTATCTCCTCTTATGTCATTCTGCTCCTGCAAATTTGTCCAACATCCGGCCCCCTTCCTGCAACCGCCAGTGATATATTACCTGTACGGCCTAAGAAGATAAACGACGTGGGTTAAACGGACATACAAGCGGATCCCTGTCCGCGGTCAGTCTGGGCCAGCACTCGCCATATTAGCATCTGAAACTTCCTGAGTTGGTCCAGTCACATTGTGCGGTTTCCGGCCAGGACTGCGAGGACCCTAGCTCCGGGAAGATGGACTGCGTGCGCGGTTCTTTTACATAACGTGAGCATCGCTGATGTATGGGCCCTGAGGTCGTGGCGTGGTTTTTGTTCCGTATATCTCAACTTATTTATTCATTAATGTGGCATTTCACATTGAAATTTTTACTTATTCGCTACGGAAGTTCGAATGTTTACTGGGGCTGAAAATATCACAAAAAGAACACATCGTCACGTTGATATTGTAAATAAGAAAATACGATAATCTAATTCCAACTTAAAAACAGGGTTCGGCAGAAATATATGACGATTTCCAGAAATCAAGTGTTATTTTTCAATAAAAGTAATTTTTTATTTTTTCAAAACATTCGTTATAAAATGCCATTTTGTTGCCATATTGAAAACACTAAAAAACAAGAATTGTAAGTGAAAAATAATGTCGTCCAAGTGGCGACTATTTTTTTAAAAGCACTTGCAGCCACAGTCTTCCTGGATATGTAGCAAGTAGTTCCATCTTGCTAAAAATAAACTGCACTCATGTTTATACTACGCCTTCTCAGTTCAGGAATAAGAAACTTGCGCAGTATCGTAACATAACGGTGTGTATTGGCAGTCACCGTGCGTCCATCTTCTCTAAAAAATAAGGACCAAGGATGCCGATCGAGCTACTGTACACCACACAGTAACTCGATTCGAATGAGGTAGTCATTGGTGAAGTTCAGATATGAATTCTCCTCCAGTTAATATCGGAAATTCTGTTTATTCACAACACCCGACAAGTGGAGATGCACCTCATCACTCGTTATCAGTACATTGCCATGTGCGAGCAATTTCAACATGGTTTCTTAACGTAACGAACGTAAACCATCATATAAAATCATTTTGACGTAGTTCCTAAACCACCAGATTTATAAGGGTCGAAGTGGAGGTCCAAATGCAAAATTCGTCGTACTGACCTGTCAGATAAGCGCACACGCTAGCATGCCATACAGCTGATCAGCGCGGACTAGCTTCCACTGCTGCATGAACTTTCCACGTTTTCGGTAGTTCTTACCATTCGCTGTAGTCCAGGAGATCTTCCAGGTCCCAAAAATACAGTTGTACGGAGGTTGTTCATCTACTTCAAAATCATGTTCCTATTTGGGACACTCACGGGTCTTCCAATATCAAAATTATTTCGGAACCTACGTTGCGTAACAATAGAATGGCCGGTCTCTATGAACGTGTCGTAAACAAAAACAAGACTCTCAAACATCCACGGCTCCATGGTGACTGAAAGGGCATCTCCTGATACCTTCACATACCAACCATTTCGAAAACATTGGCCTCCCCCTCTGAACTGCAATACTCATTTAAAAAATGTCAGTCATCTCTGCCGTACTCTGTATTTCCAATAATACACTAATGTATATACATATATAGTAGGCATCAATTTATTATCGGCGCTGGTTTATATCATAGTATAAGTTTTTAGTAAATAAATATAACTTGTAAATTATTCTATCGAAATCCAGTTCAAACGCCTCACTACTACCGAAATATCAAAAGCTATTTTGGTCAAACGTGGTAGTAGATTTTACAATAATTATCTGTGATAATATCGTGCATTTGTCAATCATATATTGATTGTCGAAATTTTTCTCGTTAATGTAATTTTAACAGTTTTGTAATTATGATTTTGATAACATGAGGAGGTATGTAAACTTGTATATTGAAGAAAGTAGGGAACATTTTCAGCAGTTAATTTAATATTATACCTTTTTTTTTTTTGTTAAAAGGCCTTTCATTTTCATTCTCAAACTTATGTTCATTATTATTTTGTTTCTAGAAATAATGACACATTTGCTGCTTACTAAAAGGTGATGCTTTAGGCAATTCGTCAAAAGTATGTCATATAACTTGCCTGACCTAGTATCTATTAACTATTACTTTTTCATTAAAACCCAATTTGATAGACCAAGATCTTTGGAGTTGTTCCAGGTGACCGCCATGGACCTCCGGAGGATATCATCGAACAAGAGCCTAACAGAGCATTCGAGACGGTATCGCATAGGTTACTGTGCAACTTCCGATATACCGGAACGCCGGACAGGAAGTATGTGCGATAACCGGCCGGCATTCTTTCATCTACTTCCGGAATGGGGGCCACTTTACGTTTCCTTCCGCGAGACTTAAGAACGCTTTAAATGAGTAATGTAAAGAGTTGTATTGGCCTGATTGTTAAAACGGATGTTCCGTGCAACGTTCCCAGTTTGTTTCGTGTTGGCACCACTGGACGACCGGACTGGAACACGCGCGACCTATTAAGGCAATTAGTATATAGAGAAGTAGACACGGGGATTATTTTGGTGTCGTACACCTATATATTTTTGATAAAAAGATAAAAATATGTCGGTTTTATTAACATTTCTCTAATAATATACAGTTTTCTCATTTTAAACATTTCCTAAGACGTATATGTAGTACGTACAGTTGTATGCAAAAAATATCAATACACTTATAATATCAGTAACTTATAAGTCGGAAATCGAGAAAGGAACCACCAAACCGCCAAGCGGTTATCAAAGTAGTTCCCGAATAGCAAAACTATTACATAATCGCTCTAGGAAACAATTACTACTCGGGCTAAAGCCCCGGCAGGCGTTTAATTATACCCAGAAGCGATTATAGCCCGAGGAGTAGTTGTTTCCTAGAGCGATTATGTAATAGCTTTGCTATTCGGGAACTACTTTGATAGCCGCTTGGCGGCTTGGTGGTTCCTTTCTCGATTTCCGACTTATAAGTTACTGACAGAGATCGTATCGATAAAGATGTATAGGCCATAAAGTTCATTCGGCATTTGTCCTGAATCGGCGTACCGTATGCGGCACTGATAAGAACTAACAAGTTCGAAACAGCTGTATGTCGTTCGATTCCGATCCGGGACAAATGTCGAATCCTACCTGTGGCCGGTTTTATTTTTTGAAACACTTATAATATAATAATAATACAATAATTGAAAACATATTTCAAATTATCGTCATACATCTTGAGGTAGGTAAGTGTCATCTAAGAGTGACAAGGAGTACTTGCACATTAAATAAGATAATGCAGATTATTATTGCAGACAAATACAAGATTATGAAAAGTCAGCTGTTTATTGTATAGAGTCCATGTCATTCTTCGCCAAAATAATAGCAGTGTCTGCAAGAATCAATATTTTATTGATCTGTGTTAATGGGTCGTGCTAGACATTGTGCAAAAGAGCAGCGACAAATGATAATAAATTTGATTCGTCAAGGAAAAACCTATAAATCCAAAATACACTTGGCTGCTCTTCAAAAATGATTAGAAATGCTTTATCATGGACCGCAAGACCAGAAATGCGAGGACGCAAGCAAAAATCGTCAGTGAGACAAGATAACCTGATAATACGTTCAGCACAAAAGGATCCTTTTGCAATATCTTCGATAATTAAGCAGGAACTTGGCCTTTCAGTAAACACTTCTACTATTAGACGACGATTGCTGGAAGCAAAATTAACGGGTAGGAGCTCACGCAAAGTACCACAGTTAACAGCAAAGCATGTTTCCCGCCGACTAGAATTTGCAAAAGAGCATGTTAAGTGGCCAAATGGCAAAATGGCGAAACATCCTATGGCTCGATGAAATGAAAATTATTTTATACGGTTCGCCGGGACACTGAATGTATGTTCACAGACTATCAATGTCAGAATTCCGACCGCAGGATACTGTAAAGGCAATAAAACATAGTGTTGCGAGTATTATGGCATGGGGTTGTTTTTCTTATAGAGGCGTTGGACCTATTTACCAAATTGAAGATATCATGAATCAATATGTCAATATATTACAGGATGTTATGCTGTCTTATGCGAAAGAACAGACGTCTTTGAAATAGCGTTTTATGCAGGATAATGATCTCAAGCATACCAGTAAAAGGGCTTGAGAATAGTTTTCTGCCAATAGCGTTAAGGTGCCGGACAGGCCAGCCCAGTTTCCAAACCTCAACCCCATATAGAATCTATCGACAGATATAAAAAAGGCTGTATTTGAAAAACATCCAACTACGAGGGCGAATTTGTGGGAAGTGGTAAGAAATGCATGGTTCGCTATTCCTGTAGAGCACTGTCAAAATCTAGTTGATTCCATACTTAGCCGCTGTAAGGCAGTGATAGCTAATCGTGGCTATAACACAAAATATTGACATTAGGATATATTTAGCTATTTTTTTTTTTTTTTCGTTTTTAATTATTTCATTCTTTTCTATAATACTGCTATTTTTTACATACCTGAAATATGTATCTTTTACTTATTATATTATTATTTTCCACTAGATTTGTTTTTTTATTACTAATTTATACTCCTTCAGATAGCACAGGAACAGATTTTCACTCTTGTGTAAAGGGACATGTTAGTTCTTACCAGTCTGATTTTTAATATTCTATTCCTTTTAGAACTCTCGCGCACTGCTATTTTTTGCACACAACTGTATATTTGATACTTCAATATATTTTAACGTAGCGTGTATAAACATACGTTTTTACAGAAACCCAAATACTAGTCACCAAGTCACTGACCAAAATGCCAGTGCAATGCATAAAATGACCCGTCTTTTTATTTTATCTGAATTTTTTCTGGACTATATAAATTAACTCCTTCATATCATTGTCTATAAATAATCATTACTAGTTTTTACTGCAGTAGATCTCTCTCTACTTTAAGATTAAGGAAGTGTAGTGTTATATTTCTACAAACTATTGTACGCAATAATACGTCGTTTGCCATTTCATTTAAATGTGCATACAAAAAAATGTATCATAAAAGGCAGCCGCTTAATACTGGCTGTGCATAAAAAATATGAATATGCTTAAAATGGAATACACTTTATTTTATGTTTTCACTTAGTTCCTACTTTGGTATTGTCTGCATTAACATCTCGGATATTATCAGAAGGATTTTATATATCTTTTCACCATAAAATTTTACCTAACTATTTTCGTTTCTTAAATAATTGCGAAAGGAACAGGCTGATACATTTTCAACAATGTATATGTAGAGATATTTTAGCAAATACATTCTTAAAGTACTTCTTAAGGAAGCTTTTAGCTGTATTAACAAAAAAATCTACAGCCCTTGTTTATAAGAAAATGGTATCACCTTTAGTTTTTATTATGGACGCCATATTTAAATTTTCTATGATTCGATAGAATTCTTTATTGTCTTTTCAACAACAGCAATAATATATCACATGCTCAGAAAATTATAGGATTTGGTGCTGTTAATTTTATTGTTTTAAAAATGGGCCATGAAATAAGAATGAAGAAATAATGTGTATTCTGTTGGTAGGTAAGGGTGAGAAGGTAATAATAGTAGGCACTACATAAACTGTTCAATACGTTCCGGCCCTTATTGCTGGATATACTTACTGATCCTCTTCAAAATAGAATTAGATACCCTTATCAAGGTATTTCTATTAATTAAGAAAAAGGTATTTCTGACACGTTCTTTAACGACCAGCATGTTTTGTAGTACTTTAAATGAGTATACATCATTTTTTCCGTATTTTCGCTATGGGTTTTCACTATTTTCACTTTTCATTATAAATAATCAGTTACAATACTCCTGCTGTTAGCTGGACAACCGTCGGATTGAAACCAAATTTCGTTAATTCCCCAGAAACTTCTCTGACACTAGGTATTATATTTTCTTGTAGTAGTAGTGGCACCAGGTGTCGCCATTCAAAATATGATTGAAAATCAAAAACCCCATTAGATAAATTCCCAGATAATGTTTAATTTACATTTACTTGTAAGTTACAATGAAGACCCTGGCGCAAGAAGGGGATAAGTTGTAATATGTAAATTTTTCAGGAGAGGTAAAAAACCTTTTTATTTTGAAGGTAGTATTTAATGTTGTCATATGATATGTCTAAGTAAGTAGGATATTTGCATCTTAGTTGAAGTGAAATCTTCATGTAAATAATGACGAAATACCAAAAAAACCATTTACGATGCAACAATGGGATATGTGAATGCGTTTTTAAATTTTCCATTTTTAAATTTACAGGAGGTGCAAGAAGGGGATATTTAAAACTTTTTTGCACGCAGTTTATTGTCTACATTACTTACAAAAATTAAAATACAGTTTGAATAAAAATATTTAAACCCTTCGAAAATATAAGGGAATATAATTAACGATCAGCTTATAATAAAAAACAGGTACTCAAAAAAGTGAAAAAAAGAAAAGCATTGTTTATTAATCAGATTCAAATGAACTCGATTCTCTACTACCTGAATCTACAGACTCTAATGTATGTTAATCAGATTTAAGAGAGTTATAAAAATAAATTTCGTTTTTTCCTACATACTCATTGGCTAGCAACATAACATTTTGATATTTTAAATGTACCTTTTTAAGTCTTCCGAAATTAAATTGAGTATGTTAGAATTTCGGTCTCGTTTGTCTTGCACAGGTATTATACTCGTAGAAAGATGGCTTGCGATGCGCTCCAGGCGTTTTTTCCCTATACCGTGGAGAATACACGCTGTCATTTTACAAACTTGTAACTCAAAGGCACCTTTTCGTAACTAAAGAAAGACCTGAAGTAAAAAAATATTACAATATTAAAAATGTTACCTTATACTCATAGGAGCGATTTCTCAATAATTGGGTTTCCAACAGTCTTTCGGCGTCTGAAAACTGCGAACATACTGTTATTAAAGTTAGCAAATATGAGTTCAGTTTACCTTGATCTGCAAGATTATTAAAAGCCGTTATTATTTCTTGTTTTTCTGCCTCTGAAAGTTTTTTTATACAGTCTTTTGTACAGTTACATTCACTGACTTATGTTCTTTTCGGCATTAGATTTCCAGTTGACATACATTTATAACATTCACCTCGAGCTCTTTTAACTTCTTGCACATTTCTAGTCCACATCTTCTGGTTTCTTTTTTTTTGTCCGTGTTTTTTCACAATGCGCTCTTCATTATTCTCTATCTTATTCTCAGGATTTTTGTTTTTTGTCTGGTGTGTTTCAGATTCAGATGAGCTAGTGTCCTCGTTTGATAGGTGAAAATCATTGCCCTTGTCTTGAAACGGTTCACTTAACTCACTTTCACTGCTGAAATTCATACCTACTAATGTCTTTCTAAACATTGAAAAAATAACAATCCATATCCTTACCCCGATTAACTGGCTCGAAACGTATTTATTCAAACACACACACGGATCCAATAGAGAGACATAGTGGACGAAGTTTATCAAGTGTACAAAAAATATCAAATATATGGTGCAACAACGGGATAAGCGACACATAACTTATCCCATTATTGCACCACTCTATGGCTTTGGATAATTTATTCTATCTTATAATTTCATTTCTATTAATCACACATATCTCATATTTGTACCAGACGAAAATAGCACACTTTTAAACAAATATTTTCAGTTACCTCATTTTTCATATATATGCACATATCCCCTTCTTGCACCAAGGTCTTCAATTACTTTTTAAAATCAAGGAAATAAATTTAACTGTGATACCCACAAGACATTAGAGCCAAATCAAGTTTGAAATCCTCATTGACTGATTATGTGAAAATTTTCAATTGCCCAATGATGTGCATTATATCGATATTGGCAAAGATGTGCGTGTTATAAATTCCGTAATTTGTGAAGCTGGTCTCGTCAGTCTATAATACATTTAACAAAAAATTCGGCTTTTCATATTCTTGATAATACCGTATGCAAAACATAACTTGCCATTTTTATTCAATTGCTGAACAATTATGGATTTGTGATGTAATTCTTACATAAAATTATTTTTACAGCTGTTTTCGATATCTTTCGATAGCAAATTTTCATTTACGCATGTTATTACATTATCTTCTCGCTTTTCCTTAATAATATCATTTTCACAATATCGTTAATTTTCACTTATTTTTGTTCAAATTCAGTCCACAGTCTAACAGATTTATTATCGAATATACTATACTATTTAATATATAAAATACCGGACATTAAATTAGTTACGTTCATAGAGATGTTCTTCATAATTTCTTGAGGCTTCAGCCGTATGCCTATTTTATTTAAAGTAAAGTTCTAATATGTCTACCTTCTCTTCGTTCGTAAATTTCATCGGCATTATTACGATAAAGCTGAATGCAATAATAGCTGACGAATAAATCTTAAGAAGAAAGAGATAAATGAACGAAAACTAAGGATGCGTAAACAATTTTTGACAATATACAATAACGAATCTGTTCGATTGTCTTACACCATTTTTAAGTGACATAGCCAACATGGAAAACATTAAATTGAATTCGCAGCCAAAATTCTATAAATTTCTGATGATATGATCCACTATTGATAAGAGAATTTCTTTCCAGAGTTACTTTCTCAGACACTTTCCTCAGAATGCCAAAGATAGACAACACCATTCGGATATAAGATGATTAGTTAGAAATTGCTTCAGGTTTTAACAACTGCAACGTAAAGGACACATGCATGCATACTGTCGAGTAGTTACGTTGAATATTACATTACCCCCTTTAAATGCTATTAAAAGTGGTAAAGATTCAATCCAACAGTTTAGAAAATAAATTAACAATTTTAGAGAAAATTTATTTTTTTCTCTTAAAATGATGCATAGATATGCATGTATTATTAAACCCACCATATAATGACCACTTATTAATATTTTACTAATAATTTTCCTATTATGGTAGGCTTTTTATTCGCGATTTAAATTGAGTTGAATTAAATAATTGATTAATCAATTTTGTGCATGATAATCCAAATATTCTAGTGCTATAGAAGAAATAAAAAATTCGTGATTGATAAATTTTAAAATGGAAATATTTATATGTGTATATTTAGTGAAACACAAGTTTAATATATTTCGAATCTTTGTATATTGAGGCTATTTGAAAATATTTTGAATAAATTTTATGGAATATTATTAAAGCATCAATGTCAAAACATATAAATTTATTTTGTATTTTAATGAAAATTTTAAATTTATTTAAAAATATGTAAGCGTTCTTTACTTCAACTTTAATATATTACTTAATATATATATATATATATATATATATATATATATATATATATATATATATATATACATATATATATATATATATATATATATATATATATACATATATATATATATATATATATATATATATATATATATATATATATATATATATATATGTATATATATATATATTTATTTATTTATTTTATAATAACTCCCTGTTTTCATTAATAATCTGTTAAACTTATTTCGTTACAAGTTACTCAACTTTGATTAACCATTTTCATAACTTTATTATGTAGAAAAGCTGCAATTTCTATTAATCACAGGTAATCACAAATTATACTACTTAATTACAATTTTATTAACTAAAATTATAACTTTCCATTGAATCTTTGTAAAAACTAACAGTAGTTAATACAGTCACAGTTATTTGAAAATGCCGATAATTTCTAATAATTGGCGAAGGTGTCAGTAATTTCATTTTCCTCTATCGATTCATTGTTTTAAATAAATGGCGGAGGCGCCGTCGTCATTTAAAATGTATTAGGCATACGAGTATATTGTAATAGGCTTCATTTCGTTACTGTTGTGCGTCCTTTCACTTACTGTATCATTACCTGCCAATCTCTAGTAAATTCTGCTGGAAATTCCCTAGAATAGGTTGCTAGGTGTTAGGAATAAATAATGAGAAATATTTAAATAAACTGGACTTCGACAAAATATCGGTAAACATTAAAATGACTAAACATATCATCTGCTTCTTTGCTATTTGAGAGGCAGGCGGGCAAATACTCTGAAATAATATATATCTTTATTAAAATAACATAATGGGACGTATAGAGAATGTTTATTACAGGTTACTTTTAATAAGACATGTTTTTGCATAATTTTAATAACATCAGCAATAGTAATAATAATACGAAAGGTTCAAGATGTACCCTTTATGCGAACTTGGTTACTTATTATCGCTGGTGTTTATCGTAATCGCATTTTTCTCATAGCAATATAAAATGTATGCCTTTGAATACGAAAATATATGTACAATCTACTTACGTGTGTATTGTATTGACATAAGGTATAACATCTAGAGTTATGTATTTTTGAGAGAAATCTTAAGTATCTGTTCTGAATTAGCGTCACATTTTGGCTAAAATTATCTAGTTGTTTTCTACAACAGATAGAAGAAACATATCTGCATTTAATAATATATATGCACTCTAACTACATCAGCTTAGAAAATAGAAATATTCAGTTAAAATCCCAATTAGTGCAAAATATTAATATTGTCTTATATTCCAGTAATATCTACATAACAATAATCTCAGTTTCGGTAAATTCTAATGTTAAAATAAGCTGTTCCTGCAATCCATCATTTTACAAATACAAATAATAATTTTAAAAGGAAATGTATGTTAAGGAAAGGTAAATAAAGTACTTAAGAATACAAGATGAACACTGAAAAGAAAATAAATTACATTTACACTTCGTTGGGAATTTTTCAGTCGAAAGGTTTCAGCCATTACGCAAGCACCAATATTCCTAGAAAGGTTCTCCGGGCTTAATTCTCTATCTCCCTAAACCTCAGGCCTGTCCGTTTAACAACATACATTATTTATAACAAAAATTTTCCGTCTACGTCATTAAAACTGTTATTTTTCATTGGTCAGTGCTGAAAATTGACCGATCCTTTCGGCATTCAGCGGAAAACCATTGGCTGTTCGGCGCGATGTTCCGGGCTCCGGGCGGAGCTATCTTTCAACTTTTCTTACGCGGACGCCTTATTGCTCGACTCCCATCCACTCAGAGGAGTGAGCTCGAGAAAATAGCTTTGATGTCGATGGATTTTTCCGTTTTTCTTGTTCTTGTAGATTGCACAGTTTACCTGCATCGGAATTGCCGTATTGGGCCAGTTACGACTCGAGGACGTAAAATACAGCCTTCTCGATTAAATTGAAAATTTGATTACACTGTGTTACATCACCTGGAACGTGTCGAATTGATAAACAGTGTATTCCAGGATATATCCTGGGTTTTCTCCTGAATATCTGTGAAAAATAGTTCTGGACGTATACACTATATGAATGACTATAATGCAATAGTTCTTCTGTTTTATTTCAATTTACTTCATGGCATAAGCGTGAAAAGATTCATACAAGTGAAAATAAATATGCCAGGATAGGAAAGATGTATATACCAAGTTATATTTTAGTCGTATTATATTTCTTAGAATTTCACTCAGTAAATGAAATAAAAAAAATAATTAACGTTTAACAATAATTCTGTTTTAACTTTCATCATCAGAGAGACAGCTGCAGTATTAATAAACCACAATTTCTTAATTATTTTGTAAATTAAGGCTAGTTATATTATTTGCTATATGGAATTTAATTATTTTATTTTTGTACTTTGACTTTGATATAACCAAATCCAGATAAGATAATTCTGCCTAATCTGTAATGTATTTGTTTAAGTTATTTATAAATAAGAATAGTTTGTGTAATTTAATGTGAGTGAGAGGATAAATTGTTTTAACTTAAATCAAATCAAAAGAGATAGCACAATTGATAATCCAAACTGACATAAATACCATGTAGCAAATAAATAATTTGTAGGTAAACATAACTAATAAAATAATTCACAAATTATAGTTTATTAATTATTTTACCTAACTCTCTCTTAGTAGATGATTGTGATTAATACCAAAATATTAGAACAAAAATTATATTGTTGAAATACTCAAAATCCCATTAAATACACAGAGGGGTAAATAATATGCCATACCCAATACCAATAAATTCAAAAATATTCTATATAATATATACCAAGCAAATTATAGTATCAAGGAAGTCCACATAATCCTAATAAATGAATAACGTATACCTACATCAGTTTGTTTTGATGATTTCGTCATTTTATATTATTAATTTGTCTAGAACAGATAACATTATTATCTAATATATGAAATGTATAATTCTAAATTATCCACAAATACTCAAATGTAGATTTTAAAAAATAACGAAACTCTGGATATTTGAACCTATATGTAACTAATTTTATATTATAATATTTATAGTATTTCCGGTGTGAATCAGACGCTTACCAATTTTGAAAAACTAGGTCTGTTTTCATATCTTATATGTAAATCCTCCGCAAATATTAGTCTATAATTTCGGTGTTTTCGATGCGCCAAGACACGTAGATACCTCAATAACTATCCAGAAAATTTACTATTTTCGGTTATTTTCTTACATATTACTTGACGTAAAGGACCGATCTGCAGTCGAGAAAATATTTTCAAATCTATTGTCATTCTTTGTTGGTAATATAGTTTGAGTTTCCACCAAAATAGCAACATTTCGAGACTAACAGAAAATATATAAAATCAAAATTAATGCCTAAAATAGTGAAAGTAATTTTCGAACAGAGTACGTAACTATCGAAGTGAGCACAGTAAACAATGGACTCCCTTTCTTCCAAAATACATTCACCTTAGCCTAAAACTTATCAACTCGGCCAACAAAGTCACTTCCCGTTTATCTTGCGTACTGGACCTTTCACGATTTTTTTGTAAAGATAAGGTCGATTGAATATTATTGAAAATTTCGTCATATAGAACTGTAAATATTTAATTCTGAAAACGAAAAGAGTTACAAAATGAAAAAATATCATATGCAGCACAGTACACGTGATAGAAGTGAATACTTCTTTAGATTAGAGAATGAGAGAGATTAAGAGTGAGAGATTGAAAGAGAGAGAGAGAGAGGGATAATTTCAAAAGAAATATAACAATATAAAATTTGTGTAAAAAATATTCGGTTTATTTATTATCTACACTATCATCGGCTGGTGGTTCAATTGGTAATACTGATATGATTGGTTTGTGATAACTAAAATATGAAATATATGTTCGTGATTCGATATTTTCTAGATAACGTGTAAAAATTGCATCTATCATTGTTCCGGATTTTGTTGTTGATTTTTTGGGATTGTTATTTATAAGCAGACCAAATGTTTCTCGAAGAAACTTAATCAACGTCAAAGAATCATTGGATCCGAAATTTACATTGAAATCTCCCCCGAGAATCAAAGGGATTTTGTCTTCGCCTCTTCCAAGTGCATTTCCACCTGTGTGGCTGTAAACCAGTAGGGAGCGGTGAATGAAATATATTATATCTTCTAGATTTTAAGAAGTTAAACGGTTCAAGGATATTATCAAATAATCACAGAACACAGATGTAAATAACGTAAATAATTACAAAACACAATGATAAATATTTGGTACAGACGCGTGCTGCTTCAGCTGTTAATATATAGCGTCTGGATGCGTACATCTATAACGCGCGCATGCGCGACAATAGGGAGACGCGGATAGTATAAACTGATATATATGATGTATAGATCTCTTTCTCTCTATGTTATATATCTGTGTACTCTGTCTTGTAACGAAGCCTGTATTTTAGGTATACCAAATGTATAGCTCTCTTTCTCCTTATCTCTACGTTATATCTTTTTTCGCTCTCGTGTAACGAAATCTGGAAACGTTACATTTTTTCCAATTCACTCTCCATTCTCGTCAAATATCAGATCGCCGCCAAAGAAGTATTCACTTCAAAAATCTTGACTAGAAATAAGAATGAAAAGTTATTTAAACAATAAATTATTTGTGTTTTCGTAATACTTAGTTAAATGCCTAATTTATTACTCTCAATTAATTTTTAAGTAAACCACTTATCAAGTAATATATTTCTCACTGGCTAAAAGGGAAGAAAATATAGATACATACAAGTTGATTATATAATAAAAGACTTCTATCATATCTGTTCTATCTGTAGATACTTGAAATAAAAGATGCGAGGCTGTTCTAACATAAAATGATAGCATACGACTGTAATGGATGATGGCCAGTGAACTTCGAGCAACTACTTCGAGGAGCACCATATCACACATCTCAGGAGTATTATGTATTACCTGTAGTCTCGAATGTTCGATGGTAGGGTAAGATATGAGTATACTTACTACATGCTAAGCGATGGCGTACAATGAATACTAACATGCCTGCCTTAAAATAAAAAGCATTAAAATTAGTAGAATTGACAGTAATGTAATTAGTACACCGTAGAAACTGTGGTAATGTACAATTAGTAGACCGTTGTAGTTGATGTATTTTTAATCACACCAAGAATATTACCATGCCAAGCATAACAGTGCATCAATTATTGTATTATAAATCCTGTATTATAAATATAATATTGTATTATAAATATCGTAAAATTGAATAGGTCACTTCACAGTGATCTTGCAGAGATACCAATAACAATTTTGATAAGGTCAAACTCAGAATTGATGTGGACTATATAACGCATTTAATTTTAATGCTGATATTACAAAATTTCACTGTTTTTTTCTTCGTTCTTTTCTTTCTCCTCCTGTTAGGAGGAGACCATATTATTATATAAAATGCATATCCTAATTTTAAAATTTTATCACACCACTGAATTATAAAGTATCTTACAGGTCAGTCAGGAGTCAGGTATGAGTCAGAAATAATATAATTACGTCTTATAAGATTCGAGGTTCCTCAGGGTAGCCTGCTTGGACCAATATTATACCTAATCTTCACAGCTGATCTTCCAACCGATGAAGGAGTAAATACCACGACTTTTACAGATGACACTGCTGTCCTAGCTAAAAACAGTGATCCAAATATACCAGCAACAGTTTTGCAATAAAATATAGACCAAAATGGAAAAATCGGCCAAAACCTGGCGTGTTGAAATAAACGAAGAGGAACCAGACCATATAGTATTCATAAAATGCCACGCAAATTCACCCTCAATAAAACTTTATAAGGATATACCTACAACAGAATATGTTAAATATTTATGGCTACACTTAAATCAGAAAGTAACCTGGAGTCAGTACACGTAAACAGCTTGAAACAAAATTTCTGAAATACTATTGCCTTCTCGGAAGGAAATTCCAACTCTCATGAGAAATAAACTTTATAATATCATCTATTTGGTCATACTGGACTCAACAACGGAGTACATCAGTCAAATCCAACACTGCGATCATAAATAAATTTCAATCAAATACGCTGTATGCAATAATGGATGCTCCCTACTTTGTCGCAAATAAAGACATACAACATGACCTATGTAAATGCTCGTACAATAGGCGAGACAATCAGAAGGTGAAAATGCAGTATGCGTTACCTGCAACGACCTGTAAAACATCCTAACTCACTAGCTTTGGGCCTTCTAGATAATATCGAAGATGTCAGAAGATTCTACTGCTTGGCGGTTTGGATGTCAGAAGATAACCGCTTGGCGGTTTGGTGGTTCCTTTCTCGATTTCCGACTTATATGTTACTGACAGAGGTCGCATCGATAAAGATGTATACCCCATAGAGTTCATTCGGCATTTGTCCTGGATCGGCGTACCGTGTACGGCACTGATGAGAACTAATAAGTTCGAAACAGCTGTATGTCGTTTGGTTCCAATCTGGTACAGATGTCGAATTCTACCTGTGGCGGGGGTTTTATTTTTTGAAACCTTATCTGATCGTGCAGAAACACGAGAAGGGAGTCGAGGATCACTTTTAGGTATAATTCAATGCCTGACAGGGCTTTAGCCCGAGAAATAGTTGTTTCCTAGAGCGATTATGTAATAGCTTTGCTATTCGGCAACTACTTTGATAACCGCTTGGCGGTATGGTGGTTCCTTTCTCGATTTCCGACTTATATGTCACTGACAGAGATCGTATCGATAAAGATGTATACCCCATGGAGTTCATTCGACGTTTGTCCTAGATCGGCGTACCATGTACGGCACTGATGAGAACTAATAAGTTCGAAACAGCTGTATGTCATTCGGTTCCAATCCGGGACAGATGTCGAATCCTACCTGTGGCAGGTTTTATTTTTTGAAATGTCAGAAGATTGAAACTTAGAAAATCATTGGACTTACCATTTTTATATTAAAGTATGCATCACAGACATTATGCTATAAACTCATGAACATTGAATTGTGTCATATAGAGTTGTATTAGGTGGATTAGAGCTCTCTATTCCGGCAAGTAACTAATTTTTATAAAGTATCTAATTTAATTTTTTTAAATTATAAATTCTGTGGAAGTTTTAAAACTTGATGCACTACAAATTAAATATTAATTGAGAATAATTAGGATGACAACAAACACTATGAGTTTATGTTTATAACCGATTATATAAAATTAGACAAAACAGCCATGCTCTACCTATGACAATAATTATTGTCTGCTATTCAAGCTACTTCATAGTAACCGGTGCAAGGCCTATAGAAAATCCCGCGCAGCCCTCCATGTTTATGTATTTTTAAAGGACGTCCTCCTCAAAATGCAAATTAAATCTTTAAACACACCTCATAAAGTATTCCAGGAAAAGTTTACTTCATAAAAGTTCGCGTCGTTCCAAGCTAACTTAAAAGAAAAACATAACTTTTCCGTAGCAGATTCGCCGATTCTTGTACGCTTAATGCACTGTTTTACTATTCTAATGAATGCATATCGGCTTAGAGCGTCCCGAAGGTTTCCTGCCAAAGGAAATATTTCAGCGACGCTCAAAATGTACGTCTCGTATTGAAATATATCATTTCTGTAAAGTGACTATCGTTCTGTTACTGTTAAATGTATTATTTTTCCAATAATATTTCGAGTAGACACAAAATATGACCTAACAAAATATCTTATAGCAATATATCAGGTTCAGAGAATATTACTAGACCTTAGTGTTCCTTTATTTCAAATAAAGTAATTACCAGTATTCATATCAACTTGTAAGTCATTTTTACGAACAGCGAAGATGAAAGAAAGGAGAAATGATGAGAGGAAGCTACTAAAACTTATTTATTTAATAAAAGGATGCTGTCTTCAAAAGTTCCAAATATTTTCTATATATATTACAAGAAATAAGTTAAAAAAAAAATTAATCGTTAATTAAATAATGTGTGTTTCTTGAAGTCAGGTGCCCTCAAGGAACACATCATTTAACATCACTAAACTTATGATTCCAAGTACTGCAAAATACTGCATTAAGATTCGCAGTAAGTGGCTTTCGTACAAGTTTATTGCCATACACGAACATTCTACTACCAGCAGCGAAGATAAATGATGAGAAGCAGCTACTAAAACTTAATTTATATAGTAAAAGAAGGCTGTCTTCGAAATTACCAAATGTTTTCTATATCATTACAAGAAATGAGTTAATAAAAAATAAATTATTAATTAAATGATGTATTTCTTGAAGTCAGATGCCTTCAAGAAACACAGAATTTAACATCACAATACCTATGATGCAAAGTACTGCAAAGTACTGTACTAAAATTCACAGTAAGTGGCTTTCGACAAGTCCACTGGAAATAATAAATAACAAGCATTGAATCTCGGCTATAACATCCGAACTATGAAATACTTTGATGAATATAGAGTTAAAATATATAAGAACCATCCTACAATTACTAAACCAATTTATGCAACATTGCAGATTTTCTGGCATACCTTTCTCCTGGACATATCCTGACTACATGTCAGTCTACACGTCTATCCTTCCAGCTGTACAGCATATTGAATCCTAACCACAGCATACCACGTTAGTAGATTCAGATTTATTGAGTTCACTACAAACTCTATTAATCACATTTGATTTGGGCCCCTTCTCCAAAAAATTCAGAATTTAATCCATCGCCTGGCAACTAATGATAAAGTTCCCGTTTTCATGTCCCACTTATGTTCAGATTTCCTGGTCACATAAAGATAAGAAGAAATGAATTAGCAAGGGAAATATCAAGAGAAGCAACTAATCACGAAACTGTTGAAAACATTTAGCTGGTCACATATATGTTAAAATGGAAGTTAAAAAATATACTCCTATAACATAGTCATGGTAACGTCGATAGAATTGCAGCTGTGTAAGACTAGAAACTGTTAAGCTTAGTATACAACCATGGCAATTTCCAATCGGAAATGCACTGTCTGTATGTTTTAGTCTAACTAAAAGATAGTAGTTAGATTAGTAAATGAAAGAAAATACTTGGTAGGTCTCACAAAAATATGAATTTTTGTGAAACCTACCAAGTGTTTTCTTTCATTTACTAGTCAAAAATTTTTGACCAAGTGCCCAACGATCTCTCCATTTCTACGAGTAGTTAAAAATTATAAGGATGAGAATTTACAACTCGCGAACTCCTTTCTGCTTTTAAGAACTAATCTACCCAGGTGCGATGAATGCAATATATATCTTACTATAAGTCATGTATTGGTACAACGTAATAAATATGTGGCACTGACCCAAAGACTAAAAATGCTATAAAATTCTGCTGTATGCCTAAGTAATAATTAGAGCTGTGTAATCGGTACCGCGTACATGTGTCTTGCGTATAGGAAGGTGTAGCGGGGGCTTCGAGCACGTGACGTGGAGTTCAATTCACGCTGTAAACAAACTACTTAGGTATCACAAAACACTCGATTTCTGTTGCCGACAATGTGAATAAGTTTATTCGGAACTTTCCAGATTTGATGTATGATGGGACGAAAATGGTGTGTAAAGTTTGCGAAAAAGATTTATTGAGTTGAGACAAGAGATACTGCAAAAGACATATAAATAGTACGGAATATATTAATATAAAAAAGGGCTTGCCGCTGAAAACGCTCATTTTTTATCTACTTCTCATGTTAATTACCTGTCATTTACCACTTACATTACTTAACACACCAGCATTTAAGAACTTTTGAAAGAAATGCAATCCTAAGTACCCATTTCCAACTAGAGCCACAGTGCGCAGCTATATGTACCATCTGCACGTGAAAAAGTGGAAAGTCAGATTAAATTAGGGTGAATTGAACTCCGCGTCACGTGCTCGAGGCCCCCGCTACACCTTCCTATACGCAAGCCACATGTACACGGCACAGATTATACAGCTCTAGTAATAATGCAGAAATATATGCATTAATAGACTTTCTTTATGAAACCAATTAAAGAAAGAAATCTAAGAATCTAGTTGCGATAATAATGGCTATAATAACCTTAGAAATCGTACTCTGTCCTGAGCATGGGTCCTCATCTCGTCGTTATGTGTAACCCTTTCCTCAATTGAGGTTTCAGGAGAAGGAGGTCGATTTCTGTATGTCAAACAAAAATACTGACTATCGAAGTATGTGTCCTTGTCAATGCTCTTTTTACACGTTATATATAGACAAGAATATAATACACATATGCCAATAATTGTATTTAAGATGTGCACTCGATTTAAGGAGCGATTTTAGCAAAAAAAAAAAAGCATACTCAAAACTCCAACGCGTAAGACGTCTAAAATATTCAACTTGCGTTTAAAAAACCTAAAATAAAACCATTCTTATGGATAAAGGAGCCCATTGAAATGCGGCATAGGCAGAACCCACATAAATATTAAAATTACATGTTTTAAATTTCTTTGCGAGCTCGCAGCCAATCAATGAACGCGAATCCTTACCGATCCGAAGTAAGAAAACCAACAGCTTTTCGATTAACTCGGTCTTTGATCTATCGGAGGCGGCCATCAGTTGAGCTGAGACCTGTCCCGTCCCACCCCCTCGCCACCCTCGGATGATGCGAAACTGTTACTTATGAGGAATGACAAGCCATCCAAAAATAAAAGTGCCAGACGACAGAGATAAAAGATAAATAAGGAACTCAATTTGAAAGTAAATGACTTACTACTTAAATATAAATTGGAGATTTGGAGTGTGGCGTGTAAGTGAACGTGATGTTCATTTCTCCAGCGAAATGAAATCTTATGTTGAGAGGAATAAAAATATGGACTTAGTTTTTTTTACGGGGGCTGTGACTGCGGTTTATGTCTATCAGCTGGGTAACGAGGCGGTTGTGTTAAAGTTACGTATACCTACTAGTAGCAATTAGTTAGGATTACTCATATAAATATAGAATTAAATACGTAGATCATCGGGAAGAATTATAAAAATAATGGTCGATTCTAAATACATTATCATATACAACAAATATAAAATTTTGTAAATGGTATGTACCGTATAATCTACAGAGCGCTTAAGTGGTAATTAGATGACACGTATCCACTTTCTGTTCACTCTTACATTACTATAATAGGTTATTATAAAGGGTATTTCAATAAGGACGCTAGATTTTTAAACGTAAGTAAAACAACTTATGTACGTGATATTTACTCAGTTTTTTTTTTTTTGTTTGAAGCAATACTTTATGGCATTAAGTATGAAATATGACGTCGTTCATATGTCTGTCGTGGCTTTGCTTGATGACACGTATTGGCGAGGTCCAATTTTCGATCATTTTGTCACATAAATCTGGCTGAATTTGTTGCATGACATTCGTTATGTTACTTTGAGGGCATCAATTGTTTGTGATTCACTCGCATAAACTTGTTATTTAAGATAGACCCAAAGGAGGTAGTTAAATAATTAAACAGTTAAAATAATTAAATTAAGTAACGTCGAGAGGCGTTAAATTGCATGATCTAGGTGGCCAGTTCAGGTCACCGCTGCGCGAGATAACCATACCCTAAAATCACTCGTGCAGGATGCGCATCGTAGCATGCGCTGTATGGCACGTAGCGCAGTCCTGTTGGAATCACATCTCGTCGGTATCCATATCATCCAGTTTAGGCCACAAGAAGTTGCTTATCATCGATCTGTAGCGCTCGCCGTTAACGGTTATGGCAATTCCAATTTAGTTTTGGAAGAAGTACGGACCGATGATTCCGCCAGACCAAAATCCGCACAAAACAGTGACTTTCTCGGGATGTATTTGGTGTTGGTGTATCTCGTGTGGATTGGTGTCGTACCAAATTTAACAATTTTGCTTGTTCACATATCCATTCATTATTTTCAAGATTCAAGGTTCAATAGAATCTTGCAATTTCAAGTTCTATTTGTTCAATGTCCTTCACTCGCAATACCATTGGCATATCACTTGACTACTCATTAAAGAAGACCATCCTTAATAAACATGAGTTTATTAAAAACCTTACAGTAATTCATGACCCAAAATGTTTGCTATGCAAACACATTTGTGATATTTCTCAGTCTGAATACAGAGTCTTAGGATTTGTGTGGATCTAAAAATATTAATCTACGATGTTGATAATATTTACCCACTTAGGCTGACAAATGAAATGCAAGAAATGGCCGTATATCAACACCGAAATGAGAAGGAATCTTATTGAAACCAAATTCTTTAGTGAATAATACCATCATCCTTGCTAGTTTCTTAATCCTTGTGCCTGACAGGTGGATAGGGCGACAAGGAGCAATTTAATGGCCACGACGTTCACCTGATTTAACTCCTTTAATTTATTTTCTTGTGGGGTTACTTAAGATCGCGGGTTTATTTAAATGTATTAAATAATTTAGAGTATCTGAAACAGGAAATTTGAATTGAAATGGAAAATACTCCTAAATACATTTTTAAATTATATAAAATGTACAGCGACAGTCATATAACTTCGGTAAAATACAATAACGAGAACGTTTATTCACTTCACAAATATGGACATTCCAACGTCATAATTGATTTGTTTGCTCTTGCAGAATAAAAAATGTTAGAGCATACAACCAATCTCTTAGGTAAATGCCAATTAGCTCAGTCAAAGATCAAACCTGAATCAATGATATATATCTCTCTCACTCATCACTTTATCAGTTAGATTGCTAAAAGGCCATAATATACAAAATACATCATCATATTTGAATTATAAAATTTAAACATAATTTGAAAATGATCTCAAATATTTTTATAGTCTTTTTATTATGAAAGAGCTTATTTTATAATAAAATTTATTTTTTATAATCTTCGTTTAGAATAGTTATATTTTCATATATGTAATTTCTCTTCATCATGTTCCTTTTTTTTTACCTGAGAAAATAATTAATGGACAATTAGATCCTTTGAGGATTTTAATTCTATAATTTAAATGAAATTGTCACACAAGAATGTGCACAGAAATTCTCTGGAAAGTAGTGTACCATTTTATTTTCTTTGCCTTAAAATTCCTGGGATTTTGTCCAATTGAATTGAATAAAATTAAATTACTTACATTGTCTGATATCTCAGGAAATTCAAAACAAATAAAATATAAGTCATATTAAATACTGTGTACAATTTTGGAAATAAATTAATAATATTAAAAAATGTGTTTATTTGAAAGATATTTAAAAAATGTGGATAATACCACAGTTAATATTTTCAGCCAATTTATGTATTTTCCTTTGAAATATTTTAACGAATTTCACGCCCTTATGAATGGTTTGTAGGAAGCGTCGACTTATTTGTTTTGTTTATTTGAAATTCTGGAAACGGCGCCCCATAATCCGGGCACTTTAGAAAATAATCCGAGGCATTTTCACGCCTGCCTTGTCCCAATTTACATTCACGCGGATTATCTGGATTTCCCACCTGTTTAAGGATTTAATTATAACAAAGATCCTCACACTTTTTATGCCCCTTTTTATCATAAATAATTTATCGGGAAGGAAGAACGAAAAAGTTTACTAGTTTTATTTTTTGAAAAAGCAATTTGAAAATTTATTATTACCAATAATTATGCACAGTAATATTACGGATATGAAAACAAATATGCATAAAAATTATAACTATGTATTAATAGTGAAAAATACTTTACCGAATCCGTTGAATACAACAAGTTAACTAATAAAGAAAAAAAAAATCTTGAAATATATTATTTGCTGCTGATATTACATAATAATAATGCCTTTAATTCCCAACAGAAAAATTAGAAGCTAGTAAGTATCCTTCTAGAGTTCAATGACTGGATGTCAAATCTTTGTAAAAGCAAAATATGATCATAACCCTTCCTGGATCTGTGCGAAATAAGAAATGCTTCAAGAAATGCCGCTGAACATTTTCAAGTTGATTCAAATGACATATGTAGATACAAAATATACTAAAAGCTACAATATTCTAATTTCGAAGGAACTCACGCAAAATATAAGCATTTTAAGGTAGAAATATTATTGAATGATCATATCGTGTTTCTAATCACGAAGCCGAGAGTCTTATATGCATGATTAGCCACATGGTTCATATGCCCAAAGACCGATAGTTTATCATCAAAGTACCTGCTAAGATCTTTAATATTTCCAGATTGTATTAAAACTGTACCACCAAGAAAATAATTGGATATTAGTGGTTACATTTATCTATGTTTATTGATGGTCTGTTCTCCAAACACCAGAATACAACAAGGTCGACGCGTCTTGGCAATCTGAAGTGATCATCGAAGCAAGTTATATTTAAAAATAATCTTAAATCATCGGCAAAAGAAAATAATGCCACATAAGCATTAGAGACAAATCGTTATTAAATAATATGAAGTGAAGGGTTCCAAATATGAGCCTTGTATTACTCCAGAGGATGCTGAAAAGGTCTCGGATTTAAAACCATTATATGAAAAAATTAATGTACTTCTTGATAAATACGATTTTACTAAGTGAAGAGGATTACTACTGAATCCATAAATTATAATATCCATATAGGGTAAACAGTACAATTATTGGACAGAACCAGTCAAATTGGACAGTGCTTAATAAAACCCGTTTAATAAGAAACCTGTAGTAAGTTGTATCGCTAGCTGTAAATCAAATCACGCCCATGTCTCCCTAGTTTTACTGGAAAAGTCTCCCTAGTTTTACTGGAAAATACTGAGATAATCCAATAGATGGCGCTATATTCGAAAACGGTACTTAAATCTCTGTGCTACCATAATTCATGTACCCGCTTGTGAAATTCATAAGAAAATTGGTTGACACAAAAGTGCATAACTTGGTAAGTAATCCGTTTATGAGGTTTATATTAAACTATTATTGTCATACAGCATTGTATAGTACTGTTTTATAATGTTTATTAGTCACGCCTAAACTTATTTGGAGTTATGTGGGTGTCCAATAACTATAAAAGTTATACCACGAAATCCAGTTATGGGACACGGTGTCCAATAGCTGTCGAGTTGAATAAAACACTTATTACACTTATTGTTCGCAGATACACTGTGAAGTATTAAACTACGCTAAGAATAGCCTTAGCGCAGTACAATGAAAAACTGAGTAAAACATATGACTCTTCGGCTGTGGAAGATGCAATTAGAGAAGTACAACAAAAAAAAAAGGTGAATTGCGAGCCACAGCAAAAAATATGGCATACCAAAGTCTACACTATTATTCAGAATAAAAAATCCAGGACATAAAGAATCATTTGGGCCTAAACATATTCTTACAGCAGACAAAGAAAATATTTTAAAAAACTGGATTGTTGACTTGGCAAGAAAAGGATTTCCTAGAAAAAAGCATGATTTACAGGACTCATGTTCAGAAATTTTTAATTGATCACCCCAAACCTAATCCTTTCAAAAATAGTCGGCCTGGTGAAGGCTAGGTGAGAGCGTTTTTAAAGCGCCACCTCGATATTGTATCACGTACAAGCGAAGGCGTAACGAATGCGAGTTCATGTGTATCGGAAAAGGACATCAAGAAATGGTTTAAGGAAATACAGGAAGCAAAATGAAGCCAATGAAAATGAAATTACTGGAAATAATAATGATATCGATATGAAAACCATGAATTATTCGGAGTTCAGAAATATTATCGGAAACGAAAAAATAGAACAGTTTGAATCGCTCGCAAAGGGTGAAGCATTGCAAATATCCGTAAACGAAGATTTTCAAATTTTAATGAAAATTTGGAATCACTTTCACACCAGCTACACTGCTATAATAGAAATGCAAACGAAAGTGCTGAAAATGACGTTTCATTAGAGAACCTACAAAATAACGTAGAAATGGCATTAGAAATTGTAGACAGCCCTAATAAAATTGAAATTGGAACTAAATCGCCAGAGAAATGCATGGAAAATATGATACCTGTACCTGTAAATCCGCCCGTAAAAAGTAGTCCTGCATTTAAAATAATCAGTAACACTTTACTAGGAAGCTTTTTGGTATCACCTAAAACGCCTGAATGTAAAGGCAAGAAAAAAACAGAGCGATTCCCATTTGCAATCACATCAGACAAGTATAAGGCAATGTTTAAAGCCAAGCAAGAACAAAAACAAAAACTGGAAGATGATAAAATTGACAGAAGAAGGAAGAGGGAAGAAAAAAAGCAAGTGATAAAGAAAATGCATGCATTAAGTTAAAAGGAAGTAGAAATTCAGATTCATCAAGAATTAAGGATATAAAAAGGAACATAGTATTGTCTGAAGGATATAAAGGACAAGCAAGCTCAACAAATTCTTGTCACAAATGTAATTTTCCTGTAACTGGTAAAAATAGCCGAATAGTATGTGAAGAATGCAAGTGTTTATTTCACCGTATATGCATACCAAGAAAATATCAGATACATGTTCCACATGACGATGAAGACTCCTTTTTATGCCATAATTGTTTCCATGAAAGCGAAGAAGACGACGGGGATACTAAAGAGGAAGTTGACGAATCGATTAATACACTGTATATGAAATATGAAGAGTATTACCGTCGTAGCTACTAACACCAGGTTTAGATTTGTAGTTTTGTACAGAACAAATATGACAAATAAATATATCTGTAAAAAGCTAATAAATCCTGCATGTTTAAATAATTTTTTATCAGTTTTATTAATGTCCCATAACTATAACTTTACTGGACAATAACTGTGATATTTGTCCAGTAACTATAGAATTTGACCACTCTACATATTTTTGCAAATAAAATTTGATATATCAATTTTATTTTGAAAATGTAATAACAGGTTATACAGTCTTTTAATTTATTAGCCCACCCTGAAGTTTTACGATCTTATTGTAGAAAATGTCGGTACCACATCCGTGGATGCTTTGTGAAAACCTTAAGTGTCCAATAACTATACCAGTTACCCTAATTAATTATATATTATATCCATATAATTATACTACTGAATCCATATAAAAATAATGTACGTCTGGATAAATACTGAATTACTACTAAATCCATATACTGAATCCATATAATTCCCAGACAGTTTACATCGTTAATGAATGAGAGTTTTATTTTGGCCATTAGCCTTCAGGAACGATAGACCGATGGAATCATTCCTATATTTAAAAACGACAAAACCACACAAAACCTTAGAAATTATATTTTCTCTATTCTCAGATGAAATATTAAAAAATCAATATAAGTTAAAAAAATTGATTTAATATTAATAAGTATCTTTGCTTTACCTTTATGTGAAGAGTATGTACTTCTTAGCTTGTCAGTTTTAATTTACGTTGTTTTATGCTAAATATTTTATTTTTATTGTGTGTTTTATGGCATGTATGCAGTATATTCTAGTATATCGTTTTATGTAATTCTAAGTATACACTCTTAGTTTTTGTTCCTAATATTTAAATTGTTATTTATTTGAAATTTTAGTGTCAGGCGTACCTAAGCTAAACTAAACGACATTAAAATTAATATCATACGTTGTTTTAATGTACGTTTATTCTCAAAAAAAGGTGCGTTTACACGTATTGTGTATTGTTTATATATTTGTATAGTCAATTACCTGCACAGTATATATTATTATAATATGTTATATGTATTGTTAATATGTATTAGATGTATTATTATTAATATGTATTAGACACATTACACAGACTCCTGCAGTAAACTCATCCACGTTGATGAAGCTACGTTATATTACTCTCAGTGGGAGGATATATATTATTTTTTAGACGGGGCACTAGATCGTAACGATAGTCTTACCAACCTAACCACTTGACTTAATAAGCGTTTGATTTATGTAAGGAGAACGGCTGCCTGTGGCAACATTGCTTTATTACCTCCTCCACGTCGAGCTACCACCGCATATTTCACTGAGTGCCTGTGACAAAGGGACTCTTTACTCTATCCAATATTTCAAGGGAACGTAATCATTTTTTTAATAATCCGGAGATAGTTCGATTTTTATAACACAAAAATTAGCAAATAAGAACATTCTATGAAAACGAGAATAACAGCACTAGGTACTATAACAATAGATTCTAACAAATTTGTGTAGTTTCCATAATTATATCAATATCGTTTCAATATATGAGGAAAAGCATACAAGATTTGAAATATACATAGATCAGTAATATTTTTACATACCTAAGTGTTCCTTTATGCGCCTTTGTTTCAAACTTAAATTTGCATCGCAACATTATAAATAAATTAAAAGTAATATTACGACACTGGTTATGGTATTAAGTAATCTAACAATATTTCATGAAAATATGGCCTTAAATATAACGTATAAATTCATGAAAAAAGGATTTATATGAATCCTTATACAAATTTATTTCAAACTAAAAAAAATATTTCATTCAGTGAACACGAAGACCAGTTTTACAGAGTTAGTGAATCTGGTGTCATTTTTCATTAAATCGAAAACAACTTCTTTCTAATCTTTAGATTTTCTTGATTTAAAAAGAAATAACATTAATGATTTATCTATTGAATAAAATAAACATTAAAAGTCATGGCCAGCTTTATTATTACAAATAGTTAATAGATATCTAGAATATTTGTCAAATTTTTACTAAGTTACTGAAGGATTTCATTGAATTGGTATGTATTACTTATGGCTCATGACAATGAACACACAAAATAATAGGAGTATTTTATATCTAGTGTTTCTTATTTATTGCCTGCATATTAATAATAATATATTAGTATTATCAAGAATGTGCACAATTTGGCCAAAGCTATATGTTTATTTTCTCATGAAGATTACTATTATAGTTTAAGAATGGATGTAAGATATTTAGGATGATGTTCATTTTATATTTTAATCTTCAAGATGGCCGATCTGCACTTTGTATTGCTCAAAAGTATTATTGAATCTTTAATTAAATAGACTGACTTTAAGGCAACCGATTTTGTAATTTCTATCAGTAAGTATATTTGTTTAGTAGAAGGGCTGAACGATAAAGAATTTTTTTAGTTCTACAGGTTATGTGAAGACAAAACTCATATGAGTAAACTAATAACATAATTGTTAAAATTTCCAAGTTATTGAAATTAAATATTAATAAAGTTGCTGATAGGTTTTGTTAAATTGGTACTAAACTAAAAACTAAATTATTAGTAAACGGAAAAGAAATACAAATTTTCTCGGTTGAAAATTTTAAATATTTGGGTGTATACATAGATAATAATATTAAACTGGGCATACACATAAATTGTATTGTACAAAAACTGAGATCATTATTTTATAAATCGATACCAACTTTCCCAGATACTTCGTATTGAATAAATGAGAAAACTGTAACACTCACTTGGTGAGGCACACCTTAATTATGAACTCATTGCATGTGGAGGTACCACAAATGTTCACTTAAAAAGTCTGCAAATAATTCAAAAACAAATTCTAAATTGGACCTGCCTTTCAGAAATTCTGTTCACAGAAACAAGACTTATTAATTTGCGCCAATTATTTTGTTTCATAGTTCTTTTCAGGCAGCATGGGTGTAAATATTAAACCCTTGGAAACAAAATACCTAAAATAGATAAAACTATTGCTAAACGTTCTTATATTTACTTAAGACCCAAAATCTACAGCTAACTACCATGTTAAACAAAGGTTCCAAACTGTTATTCATTGGTTAAAAAAAATAAAAATATCTAAGATAGTGCGTAGTTTAATCATAGTTTTGTGGACGATAAATATAGTTGGGAAGCCTCTGCGTACAAAAAAGAGAATTATCGACATAAAGATGCACTTTTTCAAGAGAATTCTGCATAAAACTGGTACATATTATGTATAATAAATGTTTTACTATTTATGTAAATAAAATTTGTTTCAAACTATAATTTTAGAACACCAATTGATTCCACATAGATGCTAATCTCAATGATGATGCTACCATATCAAAATTTACAGTGCGCACAAAAGCGATATAAATTCATTATACGAATAAATTCATTATTTCTAAAACGATAAATTTCACGAAATTTTATCGGGCACATTAACTTTGGCGCTTTAAAAATACACTTTTTTCTATTCCTCTATATTTATAATAATCACTTGTTTTTACGGACGACGTCACCGGCTGTTAATAATACTGCTATGTATTCTATTATATTCTTATATAACTTTTTGAATTAAAAGATAAACATTTTTAATACTTTACTCTTTCAACTTCAAAAGAAACAAATAGAGGATTATATAGCTTCCTTATTTTCTTTCTTCGAACCTAATTTCATAAATCTTTTAAAAAAAGCTTTCACGTTAATTTTAAGCACTTCGTAATTACATATAACGTACCTACTTTCTTAAAACGAGTTGGTAATATAATTTAAATGATATTAAATAATCAGAATACTGCTAAAACTAAACGCAACTAATAGCTACATATCAACATTTAGTGACATGCGCAAGCTTTACTGAATTTATCATTGCAACCTTCAATCAAAAATAAATCTCCATTTTATGAAATTAAGTGAAAGCAACGAATAAAAATAATCATGATAGAGTTAGAATACATGTAACCTCATTTGGTATTTATCCAAATAGATGGATTAATAGAAGAGGCGGACAGAGTAGCCGGCTAGATCACTTGGTCTGACTCCCTTGACTATTTTTGTGAGACTACGTGAAGAATGCCGTCTGTATAAGTCTGCCTAAATCTACCAGTAATAATTTGATGTATCACCAGAATTTTATTATTATCTTGGGCATTTCCAGTGAATATTGATAATTTTGAGCAGTGATTCTGGTTTTTTTTCATTCAGCACACACACACATACACACACACATAAATTACTACATTAATGGGAGAAGAGTCACTAAATTAGTACCATTAACGTACCCACAGATGTTTATATTAAAACATTCCTGAAGTCTTATGGAATTAATTCGTCTAAAAACGTCAAAACTGCCTCACGTGTTTTAATATTTTTTTTATGAAGAGTAAATGAAGTAAAGAAATTATACGTTATTGAATTCAGTAATTTAAGTTGTATAAACTGTTTAATGGGAAATTGTAAAAAAATGTAGGAGTTCAGTTTAATAAAAAAACAGCGATAACGTCGTCATGCAAAAACAAACAAACGTTGTGAGTACTAGCTACAAAAAATTAATATTTTTAGAAAACCAAGCCAAGGTGCAATTTGTAAAACTATTATCGTTTTAGAAATACTTTATTCCAGACTTTTGATGTACACTGTACACCATAATGAATAAAGCAATAAATAGTAATTCGAAAATAGTCCGCCAACTTTCTGGATTATGTTTTTGTGACACGTTACAGTTAATGCAGTCTTTAAATAAGTATGACATAAAATACCTAACGTAAAGACCATTCTACGTTGCCAAATATCCGTATAAAATTAGAGACAGCGTGTAAATTTCCACTAACCGTTGAACGTTCTACTCGGTTTTTTTCTTCTTTTCCACGGTATGATAGTAAACAGTGCAGTAACCAGTGTTTATGCAAAACAAAGCTGAATTATTTCCACTGCGGATTCGCCTCCACATCCTCCTTGCAACACTATCTTCACATTTAATTTAAACGGGCAGTTTTCGGGCAATAAAAATGCACGCCTTCTGGCCTCGTGAAAACCCGTCTTTTTATTTATTGCTTCCCCTATCGCCGCCCCGAATTTTTAGCAAGCGGTGTCGGAGGGGCGGCCGAGGATCGCAATAATTTTTCCGTTCGCGTGCGGTCGCTCCCTGAAAATGCGGGCACAAATTTCATGGAAAGATAAGTTTTTCTTGCCACCGAGAAATTTGTTACAATCCGCGAAACATTTATACACATTAACATCGCTGGTTATTTATATCGTCTGGCCCCTTTTAACTTTCGGCTTTGGTTTATTGCCGTATTTACTCTTTTAGATTAAAAGGCAAAAAGTGGAAACGCTAGCTAAATGCGGATGGGTAATGGTGCTTAGCACAAACACGTATATAAATCCACTAAAACATGCCAAACACCTGAAAAGAAAAATGCTAATCATAATCTATATGGCATTATCTAAAGTTAGGAGGTAAATATGATCTGAATTAGATCTGATCTACTATCCTAAAAATACAGGATTCGTCAGGAAGGTATGGTGTATTCAAAAGAATGACAACCTTATTTTTGAACGAATTTTAAAATTTATTATTTTGATACATTAGTCGTGTATTACCATTAAAGCATGCAAAACATAAGTCAGCTGCGAAAAATCGCATTAGTTAGGTGGCGTCCATTTTTGTCTAGGTATACTTGTAGATGGGTGGCAATATTATCCATACTCCTTTCGAGCATGGCACGAGGAACCTTTTCAATTTCGCATGTTATGGTTTCAATAAGAGCTTCAAGAGTTCGCGGTTTGTCTATGTAAATTTTAAGTTTTAAGTAACCCCATAAAAAGTAGTCACAAGGTGGCAGGTCTGGTCGAATTTCCCCGTGCAGTCCCAGGTCTCAAGAATCCTATTGTTTGAAATTTGTTTATCCACTTCATAATGGTATCGCATTTTGGAACGCGACCACGCCGACCAACATTAACATGGTTTCGAAATCGTCACTGTGCGAGCACCACAGAACAACCAGTTTCAATGAAGGTGTTGTAAATGAACACAGAATGTGCCACAGACCACGGCTCTATAGCTACTGGAATGGCATCCCGCAACGAGTAGATATCAATCACCTTGAAGATATTCACTCCACGCAGGTGCGCACAAAAGTCATCTTAAAAACACCATACCTCCCCGGCGGACTCAGTACGTATCAATTTGTCTTAAAAAATATTTACATATCTAGAAAAAATTATTGTGTCAGACAAGTTCGGAAAAGAAAAGGGCGACGCACCGGTAGTGTGTAATATTACACGAACCATTTCGAGCTATTCTCGACCCCTAACTCAAGAACTATTAGACCTATACACTTGCAATTTTGCATGTCTAATAGGAATACCTAGATTCCCAAATTTCATGAATAAACGTATTATAGTTCTCGAGTTATTAATGTCTGAAAAATACTATTTTTATCACTCACTGACTGACTTATTCATCAAAAATCTAGACCACTTCTAGGTGACTAAGGAACTTGAAATTTAGCACCAAGGTAGATCATTAGGTGTATACAAAAGTAAAAATCTGAAACCACAAGTTATCGATGTTCGGTGTCGACAAAGTTATCGGTGTGGTTAGTTTCTAGTACTAAGTATCAATCAATCCAACAAAAGAAAGATGGCGCCCCTACACACTACCACACATAATAATCACACTACGTGATTTGTTAAATTATTTTCTTCTTACCAAATATCAAACATACAAGTAAAATAAATATTCGTAACTAATTATAACAAAATAAACAATTTATATTTATGTATACTCACAACAACCAGATTGAGCTATATTAAGTAAAACTTTTCAAAAATTAGTGATGTTTCATGGTGTTCATTTTGGTATGATGTAACATTCATGTGAAGTTTCATATCCAACTAAATTGTTTGTAATATAAGATAGAACAACTGGCAAAGTTAAATTTTAAGCTTGTATTTAACTATAATCATGTTAAGCGTAAATTGACTATTAAGGCTTTCCAAGTTCTTCCTACAAGACTTTGTATCGTTTTCCAATTCCCCGTTATTGTAATTTAATATATCTAGCCGTATTCGATTTTTTAAATCATCAACTATTTTAAATAACGTTAAATAATAAGAAATAATCGAGAGGATTCAAATCAAGAGAATAGCGTCTACCGATTCATTTATTGGGAAAACAACTTTTTAGACTGGATGGCTTTTAATTCTACTACAAAATATGGTACAGTTTCCCTATTTGCTCTCTTCTCAAAGATTTTAAGTTGCTGACAATGATGGTTGTAGTTCAAACACTCCAGAATGATATGTTCAATTGTTAAGTTTGTACGACAAATAGAACTTAAAAATTGTTACCTGTTAATAAATATCTACCTGTTAACAAATAGCTATGATTAAGATTTGTATGTCCACTTTTTTACCTTGAAAATATAGTTTGTTCTCTTCCCTATATTGATACATGTAGTTTTCATTTGTGAACATTCTTCTTTATACTTGTTTTAGTGTTGAAACTCCTGCATCCCACTGTTCACAACAGTGTTCTTAACTCTAGAACTAAGAAATTGAAATTAAGTTAGTTACTAGAAATCTATGTGGATGGTTTTATATTTTGAAGTCGGTGCCATACAGTTATATATATATATATATATATATATATATATATATATATATATATATATATATATATATATATATATATATATATTATTAATGCGACTACCGGCCCTTGGCAATTTTAAATGTAAACTCGTTATGGTAACAAGGTATATATTTTTTTATGTTTTACTTGGCACCGACTTCAAAATAATATATAAAACAATTAATAATAATTACATAATAAACACTAAATTCTTAATTACATTAAACGGAACAACAAATAAGTATTAAATTCATTCTTCTTCCTTCTTATATGTAAGCAATATGCTTGTTTTTCTTGGTTTCTTTACCTGGTGAGAGGCAAAGTTCCGGTTCTTTGAACAGTGTGCTTTTTTACCCTAGGTAGGATGCTGGCCTGACCTAGGAACCCTCCTCCTTTATCCGAGCTTGGGACCGGCAGTGGCAGTTAACAGGCTACTCAATCCACCCGGTAACCAACTCCAGGTGGAGTTAAATATTAAATTGTTGTAGAAAAAACTTCTTTTGCTAAAACTTGCTTTTTAGTTAAGTCACTTTTTGTTTGAAGTCGGTTTTTTTTTAAGTGTACCTACTGTATTCTACATAATTATATATTATTTTTGAATGTTTTATATTTTAACAAACTGTTTATATTTGTTAAAATATGCTATATTGTTGTTTTATATTTTAAAAACTACTGTAAACCAGTGGTTTTTAAAATGTCTGTCAGTTCGTTTAATTTCTTTTCGACTTCATCCAGAATGAGATATCATTTGCGTGAATTCCGCTTCTGGCATAATTAGTTAATTAATCTTTGATATATAGGCTGAATTTCTCCTATGAGCATATATGAGGATATGAGGCGAGTGTGCTCTAGTCTCATTCTCCCAATGACTTAAACGCGTCTTTTAAAAGCTAGTTTTTTCCGCCAAGATAATACTTTATGTTTAATTAATATCAAATGAGTTTCACATGCGTTCCACTTCTCTTGCCACTCTTTCCAAGCCCTTTCTTTTACGTTTTCTTTAATATCATTTGATCTAGTTAATTGTAAGAATTATGTATAATATCTAATCGGTATTAATATAATTAATTATTAGAGTAATTATTACATAAAAGTTCTTTCTTAAAGATATTTTTAGACTTACTTTTAAGAGTATTATTAAGAACTAATTACCAGACCGCTATTCCAATGCATTTATGCTCAAAAAATAATATTAACCCAGTTACTCATTTGTTTATGACTTTTCCTGTGTGGACCCCAGCGAGAATTGATTTTTCGGGCATCTTCCATGTTGCTTTATCAGATTAAGTGTGGAGAGAGAATTAGCGATAACAAATGAAGAAACAAGCTTTTATGGCAGTAAATAATTGGGGTTGCCCGAGTTCGTCTGACGAAGGGGACCGACAAGATTCGTTATATTAAGATAAATGATACAAATAGATCGTATTATTTTGGCAAAGCCATGTCGTTGTCCCTAAATCACGCCGTTAGAGACATTCGGTGACATAAAAATTTACTTCGCCTCCTACGAAGCATCTCACATAAAAAACGATCCATCCAAGACTACGAATGCCACTACGAATTTAATTCTGATGAGTGTTTCATAAATATGGTTTAATGCGACAAGGGTCTTAATTACTTAAATGTGTAAAATATGAAAATTGTAAGAAATTGATGAAATAAAATATAATTCGGATAACATTTTTCTTTGTATAAATAATACTCTTGTATTTAAAAATATGTATTAAAAGTTATCTAATCGATCATTAGTCCATATGGATGCCTCTTAGGTGACGTATCGGAAAAAGTGTTTTCATAGTAAACCTCTAAAATAAAAAATAAACAGTTTTAAAACTTTAAAACGGACTTTTTCGCACGTAGAACATCTCTATCTCGAACTTGAGTAACCGAGAATAAATAAACCAACACATAAATGCAGAATATGTGTTTTATGCAACAGTTTTACTTTTTTTAATTTTAAAAAAACTATTGTTTTTTTGTTTTTAGGCCGAAGAGCGAACAATAATCGCTAGAAAAAAAATGTTTTCCATTTTTATTTCCACGATTACATTACTTTTCCGCTTTGGTATAGTTGAGTGCGGAAAAGTGAAAATATTTTTCGCTTCACATTTTCGCAACATACACAAGATGATGCGCTTTTGTAATCTGGTAAAAAGAGGATAATGCATCAATACTTAACGTATGTTGATTCTTTCAGGGTTAATATCTTAATAATGGGTTTCACGGTTCTTGTAAGAGAGAAAACTTACTGAATATGGCAGTGCAAGGTATAGAAGACAAAGATTATGTAGTTCTCATTAAATTCATACTCATCGTTTCGGATATATCTCATATTATAACAGATGTCCTGTAATATTTGTCTTTTTGGGTGAATAATACTAAGTTATTAAAAATGTATTTACATTCACAATTTTTTATTTATAGTTACAATATATGTAAAAGTTATATATAAAAAATAACATCGTCAAGGTGCCTTCCTTCACGCCGCTATACTTCTTCAAGGATCAATCTAAAATTTTCGATAACCGACTTACATAATGCTAGTTCGATTCCCTGAATTTCCTCGCGTATTTTGGCTTTTAACTGAAGCAAAGTCCTGGGAGCATCAGTGTAAATTTCAAAAAACCTTTAAATTTCAAATAACCTCATAAGACTTAATCCATTGACATTAAATTGGAACTTCTGGACGAACAATTAATGTCCCTCACTTAAAGATCACTTGTCCAGGAAACATCGCTCTAACGACTTCCATTGATACATTTACATTATGCGTTGTATCTCCATCTTGTCTGGTGTATAATAAACACATTCACGGTCACACTTATTACCTGTTTACTTTCTATTCATTAATAAAGGGTGGTCCAACGAAAACGCACGATGTTAACTGTAAATAAAGCAAAAAGTTTTCAGAGAACTATCTTAATATTTTTTATTATGATAGAAGGATCTATGACAATTATGTGTGAAACAAAATATAGGCCGAATGCTCGCCACGGCTTCGGTGGCATACCTCTATCCGATGGTCCATCTTTTCAATGACTCTGAGACATAATTGAGGTTCAATGTCGTTAATGTGCCGAATTATCTCATCCTTTAGCTCTTGAATTGTTCTTGGCTTATTGACGTACACTTTTTCTTTTAAATGTCCCCAAAGAAAGAAGTCCAACGGTGTCAAATCACATGATTGTGGCGGCCAATTAACATCGCCACGATGTGAGATAACACGGCCATTGAATTTCTCGCGCAAAAGTGCCATTGTTTCGTTGTCTGTGTGGCAAGTGGCACCATCCCGTTGGAACCACATATCGTTCAGGTCCATATCCTCAATTTCTGGCCACAATTGTTGGACACGACGACGATTCGAGGTTGACGGCTCTTCTGCTACACTATCGCGAACAACAGCAATGTTTTCCGCATAACGAACTGAGCGAGCATGCACAGGTGTTTTCACATTTCCTACAGACCCGGTTTGCTGAAATTTGCGCACAATTCTCCCGATTGCGGACACATTTGGTCAATTATGCTGACCAAAAAAGTCACGAAGTGCAAGAAATACATTTTGATTTGAACGCCCATTTTCGTAAAAGGCTTCAACAATCTTAACGCGCTGCTCAATTGTGTACCTCTCCATAGTTGAATTTGTCGAATACTGAAACAAAGAAATGTCAAATTAAGTTGGGCAAAAAACTTGACGTTAAGGTGTGACTCACAATTAACATCATGCATTATGGTTGGACCACCCTTTACTATTTACTTTTCGTTTCACTATTAATTATTTCAGTTCACTATTTATTTTCCGACATGTTCAACAAACAAATGAGGAAAACATTTTAGAACACCTCATATTATATCATATCTGCTTTGCGCTTTAAAACTTACAATAAATTGTAGAATCTTTAACTGATTTTGAGGCAGATGTTACCTCTATCAAAATAAATGGGAGTTGGGCTCCTATTTCAGTGGCGGAAACGTACTCTATCGAGAATAAAAACAAGTTTTAAACAGAATATCTACAAAAGTGATTGAAGTTTATAATTCAATAGCTCCGTCAGCGTTGCACCTTGATAAACCATCGAAAAAGGTTCCTGTACTATCATTGAAGCTTCAGAACAAGAGAATGATTTTAAAAGATTAAATTGCCTCTACGTCAAATTGAATAAACTTGATACTATAATATTGGGAACTATAATATTGGTAACTTCAATTTGTAATTTTCGAATAAAGAAAATAATGATAGCTGATTAGTGTGTTTCAAAATGCGTGCGATTGAAATAAATAAATTTTCAAATATAAATAGTCATATTATTGAAGCAATTTGTTCAATTAAATTAATAAGTAATACCTGTACGATACATTTTTGTTCTAGAATAAAAGTTCTGTGTGGTTACTAAAGTGTTATTTATTATGACACTGAAGAAATTATTAGAGAGCGAAAACTGGATTATGCAGAATTTCTGGTACTATGTATATATTAGAAAATCTATAGTGGTATAGAATTTTGCCATATTTTAATACTTAGGTCACTTAAGAAAGACTATATAAATATAGAAAGTAACCAGTTAAAATATAAATAATTAGGTTTAGAGGGTGACTTTAGCTATGTTTGACTTGTTATTATCCAATAACAAGTCAAAAGCATAATATAAAATTACTTGAGTACAAATACGACGTAAGGTATTTAGCTGAAAGGCTAATTAAGAGATAATATTCTCCACGTTTTTCAGATTGTTATCCCTGCTTCTGAGAAACGAAAGATGTTGCCTGTGTATCTCTCAGAGTATAAATATTTTGGCAGCAACATAGCCAAAGGGTGGCGTATGATAACACAGAACGAAGGGTGATAAATCAGGTGCACTAAGGCAGATAACAGAAGGCCGCTTGAGTGGGTTTCGAGCACCCAATGTTTACATACGCACTATTCAACCACAAACAAACATGGCAACATCAACAAGCGTCCACGGTTCCGATGAAGTCGTTCGGGCATCGCTATCAAAGTAAGCGAAAATTACGGGGGATACAAATACCCTAATTGTAGAAACAACAAGAAAAATGTATATTTAACCTTCGCTTCAAAAAAATACCTAAATGTTTGCTAGATTTGCTTAAAGCGTACATAAAATATTGTTTTTAAAATATTATTTTTGAGTTCGGTGTAGACATCTAAATCATATACAATTCATTAAAGTTATAACAAATTCAATAGAACCACTTTCCCTCTAAAATAGTGTATGGTGGATAGCTTCATGCAGGACAAAATTTTGTGGTCCAGTGATAATCTTCGGCATATAGATGAAGACTTTTAATCCCATCGACAACAAGAATGATATTAAACGACTTTTAGTCTAATTATCGCCATAAACTAAAAATTTAACTTTGTGAAAAATTGTTAACAGCTATTTGGTAATGTCGAAGAAAGTGCGGAGTAATATTTCTAGTAAACAATTGAATAATTGCTTTATAAACGTAATCTATAGTATAGATGAACTACTTCGATGTAACATAGAGTACCTATATAAATTATATGGAGGAATTTTGGCAACCTACTTAATTTTATTTTACTGAAATGATTTATGAAGAAATAGCTGAGGTAATATACGAACCTAAAAAATGAGAAAGTAAATACCTCTATGATATCTCTATCAGTATGATGAAAGATATAAAATATTCTTTCCTGAATCCCCTTACCAAACTTGCTTAATATCTGTATATTCAATAAGGTTTTTCTAGAATTCTTCAAAACTTCTAAAATAAAGTCAATTTATAATGTCGATATGATAATATCGATGATCTGTCGTATCATAAACCTATATCCATGATAGTATCTCACTAAATTATATGAAATTATACTAATAAACCAGTTGATAAAGTATCTAGAAGGTAAAAGTCTATTCAGTTTTTACCAATATTTTTTCCAGAAAATAAATTAACATCAATAATAAATGCCTAGTTTGATGATGGAAATACACTGGCTCCAAATTCTTGGATCTTACAAAAGTATTTGATTGCGTGTCTCATGACATTCTTGTTCATAACTTAAGCTACTACGGCTTTTTTGAGGAATGATGATCTCTTTCAATTTCATATCTGAGTGACAGACGTTACATTATCGACAGTGGAATTAAATCTGGAGGTGGAATTAAATATGAATCGAAGTCCGTGAATTAAAACATGGCGGGCCTCAAGAATACGTCATGAGACTGTTCTTAGTCTATGTTAATTATTTTCCTAACTCAATACAGATTATCTCTTAACCCTATTGTTTGTTGATGATACTGGTTTAACTGTGTCCAATAGTAACACTGATGATTTACGTAATGAAATTCCCGATATAGAATTAAATGCACAAAACTGATTCGTCTCGAATAAGTTATGTCTAAATGTATTCAAAACAGAAACTATGATATTCATTTTGTGCAACTTGCAAAACATAATCAATCCAGATGCCATCAAATTTCTAGGTGTCAACTTGGATCATAAATTATCCTGGGACAATCATACAATTTCTATCTGTAACAACATTTCGAAGTATACCTATCTACTTGGAAATCTAATTGGGAAAGTATCTCAAAGTACATTAACAACTGCATGTCATAGAGTCGTTCGCTCCATTATATCGTGGACTAGTATGGGGACATCAGCCAATATATTTTTAGTCCAACGGTGGCCTAAATGAATAAATAAAATAAAAATATATAATTATCATAATATATCTCTATCCTCTACTCCTATGTCCTCTATTATATGTATATAACAGAGGATATGTCTTAAAATAATTAAGACATCTTAATCAAAAGCTTAATAATAACAACGTCTTTCATTGATTACTGTTACTTCATCTTATTCTACTATCTACTATCTACAATCATTTTATCTACTAGCTATTAGCTAGTATTATTTTATCGTAAAGTAGAGAAATCATAGTAATAAAATATTATTATACATCTTTAACTTTAAACCGAGTGGCTTTTAAAATGTTTAGGAAGCTTATATATCTACATTCATAGATTATTGTGATACTCGCAATCTTCTTATTTCTACATCTGACAAAATTGTGAAAGGCAATACAATCTGTGCCAATATCATTAAAGAATGTAGTAGTTTATTCGACTATTTACTGCGATACAAAAAATGGGACAAATACAGAACATTGCATTAATAAGGCCACATATATGTTAAACTGTCAATGTATTAATTATATTTAATATTAGTATACATCAAACTTTTTAAGCAGTGCCTTCCTGTAAAAGCCAAGTGTCAGTTTTTTAACAAACATCCCACAAAAAGTTGCTTAGACGTTCTTATATTTCTGAATTTTATTTTGTTTACATTTTGAAATTTACTTGAACTTGCCACGTGCTTCACAATAAAAATGCAATTTTTAGTATAGGCGAAACTGGAAGAAATCTACATGCAGTGTAAAGAACTTTTAAAGAGAAATATCCCGTTCTCCCTGTTTTTAAATCATACTTACGATATATACTGCAGAAGTTTCAGGGAACAGGTAGTATTCGGGATGAAAGAAGAACTGAAATTCTTTGCAAATTACAAATAATTATTGTGACTGAAGTAATTGTGAATCCTACACAATCTACATTTCAAACTACAACTGCTTGTGAAGTATCTACAAAAGTTGTACAAGTGGTTTTAAACAAAGAAATATTTCACCCCTGCAAAATACAAATGATTCACCAGTTCGCAGAAGATGATTCCGATCGCGGACTTTAGAAAAAGTCGCCCAGAAACCTGAATATACAAAACAATTTTTTACCGATAAATCCACGTTTTTCTTAAATTGTAATGTGGAAATTAGTAGTGTGAGGTACTAGAGTCATTCGAATCCTCGTATATTTGTACAGTATCCCAATAGGTGGTAGGACCACGGGGTACAATAGAGTGGCCTACTCGGTCTTCAGACCTAATGCTCTTAGTACTTATGGTTCTACTTGAGATCTAAGATATATACTATAGTTTATTTCAGCGCTATTTGACAAATAAAAAATCCCAAGCGGCTCTTATCTCATACCGTGGCTTGTTTTATAGCTAGGCTCAGGTAGACTGTTCCATTTATCAGCAGGATAAGAGAGTTTTTTATTTGGAAAACAGCGATGAAATGAATAGTACGTAACAGGCTAGCTAACATGGAGGTTTTAAAGCAGATAATTATTGAAGAATATAAGTTAATTTCAGCAGAAATATTTGAACGAGTGAGAGAAAAGAGTTTTATAACGGGATGTTGTACTGACAGCAAGAGGGAGTTGCCTATTTCGAGCGTTTATTTTAAAATTCTTCAAAGATATCTGGGACTACTTTTATTATATTATTATTTGCGAATTAAGTTTATTATTTTCAGTTAATCTAAAATTTATTTTTAATATAAACACAAAATAAAATTCGGATATGTAAAAACTTGTTACACAACGGAAATGAGTAAAAACAACTACTACGTTTTTATACCACTATATTTTCACAGAAACGTGACTACAATTTCGACAATTATGTCATTTTCAAGCGGTGATTGAACTAAGAATAAAATACAAACATTCTGTTCCTATAATATATACTATCAAAATACAGGGACTAAGTGTTTTGACAATAAACAGGTAGTTAAGGTTATATGAAACGTGTTTTCCAAATGGTGGAATCCCGACCATCAAATTGTGGGAATTTCCATTAATATTATTAAGAACTATTATACAGGGGGTTTATTAATTTGGGTGACACTAAGACGAGGATAATATAGTATATCTACTTGATCATTTAACAAGCTAAAATTATCTATAAATACAACCATAGTGATAATTTTGGCTTGTTAACTTGTTAAGTGACTTTTTAGATAATTTCTTAAAAAAACCTAACATTCAGTTTTTACAGGGCAGCATTATCTGAAGATCTGTTGGTACGATAATATGAAATTTAATCGACCTCCTCAAAAATCAAAGAACTCACATACTAAAAATAACGTTTTAATGTATTAAAATTTTAAACAACTTCCAAATGAAGTACTGTCTGTACATGGTCGCGACAGTACTTTGTAGTTATGTCGACATAATACCTCATGTTTATGCGATGGCATCTCAGCTTCCTCAGATTTACCTAAGTAGTGTAACATCGCTGATGTAACTAACATTCACAGTAGGCGGTTTTAGTCACAACTTAAAGAAGGATAGAAAACTAAAAACGTTAGTGTATCATATATAGTTTTTTGTTAAAGCAATGACTGACAGAGTTACCCAATTTATCTCCTATATCATTTTAAGAACAATAGTTTAACTGAAATTCAACGTACATATATAACTATTTGCCAATAAATTTTCAATACAACTGATTGGCAATATACTATTTGCCTATACCATAACAAATAATACGTTTACGATATAAATACAGAAACTTTCATTTTATAATAGTCTAAATATTGAAAGCGTATTAAAACTTAGCAGTTCAATTTAGAGTAAGTCAATTGAAGTAACTTTCTGTTCGAATTCTAAAACTGTGTACGGAAATGTATGATTATGGATCTCCACTCCGAAATCCACCCTAACAGGTTAATGTGATCATTATTCTGGCGAGTTAAGGATAATTGAGTCCGCGTACATGGTTGGCAACATTCGAACAACGAATGATTTGGCACGATGGGAACCGGCACGTGTCGTATTTATCCGTGTGGAATTGTAAAAATAGAGAGAGGAAACGAAATCTGCCGCCGGCAACGCAAGTAGTTTTCAGCGATTACACATGAAATTTGATGATACAAACATGAAACAAGTGCGTTGTTTTCGGTAGACGGAGTTATACATATATTCTTCTAGGCAGTATATTCATTCAATATTTTCTGGCAAGAGTAAATGGGAGAATGACGTTTATATAATAACTATAATAACTAATAAAGTAAATAAGAGAAGCTGATGGCACATGCAAATTGGACATTACAAAGTGCGTAGGAAAATTGATGTTTTAATTAAACCCGTATTATAGTTTGAAATGTAGTTACTAAATTCTTTACAATCGTCTATAATTTTTCTACTTTTTCTATTTCTAAATTTATTTTATAATTATAATTATCGGTATATACCTGTATGTATATTTATGTAAGACAAAATATGCAATTATTAATTTGTTATTATTTACATACACATTTCTTGTTAAGAGAATATAAATAAACAAGAATCATAATAGATTTTTATACAAATATATGTCAGTTAATAAATAAATTTAAATAACAGTTACATTTCCTTATTTACCAAAAAGTTAAAACTGGAATAAATTATTTCCTGTCATGCCATAATTTGTACAGAATTTACTTTTAATAATCGCCTTTTAGCTAGCAAACAATATTTAAATAAATATCAGAAGTGCCACTGTCAATTTAAAGTGTTCATATATATCCAGTCTTGTAATAGATGTGAAGTGCTTTTTATTTTAGTGGTACTCGTATTACAAATACTTGTCGTATTTGTAATACGAATACCATATGTTATTAAACATATATATTACAGGTACATAGTTAAGAGTCTTTCTGAAACTGTTTAATGGATCCGTGTCAGTATTGTTACTATAAATGTCATACTTTGATAAAATTTTGATTTTTTCACAATACACTGCAAACTTTTTCTCTAATACGAATATCTTTCTCGTTATTTGAAATCTTCAGCTTTTTGCACGTCATTATATCCAATAATTCACCTAAAAACAACGACATTGTTTGTAATTTATTTATGACATCCTATAGTTATTATAAATAGTTTTAAATTTGTTTCCATTTGATCTTGGAATTTTATCTATGTTTAATCTGAGTTCTCACACTATACGTAAACAATCGTGTGGTAGTGCAAATTTTTAACACACTATACGAAGGTCACAGGGACAGAAATATAAATATCTGCATTGGACTGAATTGGACTGGTAGGTTTAAACTGAATCGTTTAAACCTACATCGATTCAAATATCTGAAGTTAGATTTCTCCAAGTATAACATCATTCACGGAGTATATATTTAATAATAATGTTCTACATTATACTTTCCTTTGTATTCTACATTTTGGCGGATGCGTTAGTCATTTTGTTTCACTAACGGCAAGAATGTTCATTCAATGGAATTTATTATATAGAACGGTATCACAAATTAAATGTATTTCTTATAATCAAATAGGTAAATAGAGAATGCATTAGTGTTAAAAAGTTCTGATTTTCATGTTTTATTTAAACAAAATAAATAAGTGTATTGAACGTAAATATTTTAACATTATTGCCACGTTGGGGTTTCCATTTTCAATTCGTAAATCATAACAGTAATACCATATTAATACCAAATTAATCATACGACATTATTTACGACTTTGATCATTCTTTTAGTAAAATTCTACAAAGACCAGTCGGAAAAAAAACATATCAAACACATTTCATAAATGAAGATAATTACGAGTATACAGTAATTTTAAAATAAATTTTCAAATTTCATCTTTTATATATTTTAGTATATGCTAATCGAGTCGCTCCAAAAGTGTTTTGCCTTTTAATTAATCTAATCGAAGTATTTCTGCAATAAATACTTCGATTAATTAAATTATATTTGTTTATATTACTTAAATAATCAGATTGGATGTTTACAATATATTTGTTTTTCTTGTAAGCCTGATCGTTGGGTGAAATTTGTCCTACCTTCCTGAATAACTTTTATCGATAATTTAAATAAACAATTCCTCACCAGTCTTCTACAAAATATTAATTGTCATTATTATTAATTGTATTATTAATTATTACCTTATACTATTATTGTATTAGATCCTCATTATATAAAATATAAGCAATAATAAATTAAAATGTGAATACTTTAAATAATGAATTGAAAGTGTTTATATGTCCATAGTTGCAACAAATGTTTTTTAACCCATCATATAAAACGACTATTTTATATGGTGTGTAGATGTTAAATATAATACAGTAAACATATTGATACAACCAAATATTCATCAGTTTAAATTAAAATGATAATGACGCCTCCACCAAATCTTTAAGTATTGTTTGCTGCGTAATAAGTAAAACTATGAGCAACTCTCATAATATTCACCCATTTAACATTAAAACTCTACATTGCCGCGCAATTACACACCTACATCTTTGTGTATGTGTTTGAAATCGTGTTTGTATGCCACGTGCAAGGGTATTCAAATATAAAAAAGAAGACGACATGTAAAATTTAATTAGAGGGCTCTCTGCAGTTATTTATTGGATTCGTGTCAGCATTGTTACTATAAATATTAATCAGGCAAAATCCGGATTTCTCCTTATTACACTGTAAGTTTTATCTCTAACCCGATTACCTTTACCGCCATTTAAAATCTTCAGCATTGTTGTACGTTATTATTTGCAATCATTTAACTAAAAACAATAAAGTATTTTGTTATTTATTTATAGCATCTTGCTTAATAACTATGAATAATTTTGAAATTTGCTTCCACTTGATTATCTTGAATTGTTATATATCTTTTATCTATCTATCTCTATCGTACATTAATAATATATTCTGAATTCTTACACTGTACATAAGCTGTCGTAGGTTATTGCAAGATTTTGGCATATTTACGAAATATGATAGTTACAGCGATAAAAATATAAATATTTACACTGTCACGATGAAAAAGACAGAAGGTGGGGAAACAAACCAGTAAACATAAATTGAACTACATCGATTTCAATATCTCAATTTCGAGCTACCTGAGTTCAACATCACTGGTACAAAAACAACCGTCAACCGCCTTAACAATAAGTGTGAAAACTTTCTAAACCTAAACTAAATTACTTATAGTTACATCGATTCAAATATATCAAGTTCGAATTCTCCAAGTGTAACATCATTCACGGCATGCATTTTTAACAATAAATTTTTATATTTATAGTGTCTCCGCGATTCTACATTATGGCGGAGGCGCCAGTCGCATTATTTTATTAACAATGGAAAATGGTTATATATTTAACTATTGGAATTTATGTAAACCGCATTATAACAAATGAAATATATTGATCATTTTTATAACTAAATGAGTAAATAGAAAGTGTAGTAGTATTAAAAGTATTCTGATTTTCAACTTTAACCAAACATAATCTGACTGAATTTTGGTAAAATGCATATTTATTAGTTCAATTAAAATAAGTGTATAGGATACAAATATTTGAATACTAGCCATGTTAAGGTCTCATTTCGAATTCACAAATAACGTATAACATTAATATCATATTAATGCCATGTTAATTATACGACATTGCTTATTCTTTAAATATATGTATACAAAAATCTGTCGGAGAAAACATCCTTTATTAATAAACAATAAATGAAACACGTAAACTCTTAAATTTGGTGAAATGAACAAAACCTGATAATAAAGAAATCACCCTCTTTAGTCTGGACAAATTTTCTGAAATTATTTTGGAAGATCATATATACTCGTACATTAATAATATATTCTAAAATTCCATAAAATCTGTCTGATACTATATATATTTTCTATTTAAAGAGTAATTAATAGTACTTATAGCAATTTATGAAAATATTTTGTACAATAAATACTTTGATTAATTAAAGCATATATTTATTTATCTCACTTAAATAATCATATTGGATACTTACATTATAGTTCTGGGAGCATAATCGTTATATATAATTCATCCTACCTTCCTAAATAAGTTTTACTGATAATTTAAATAAACAATTCTTCATCGGCTTTTTGCAAAATAATAATTGTCATATACTTATGCTATTAATGTTTTGGTCATATTTACTTTTATGACCAACTCTTTTTTTATTCATGCTCTATAAATTATATAAAACAGTTATAGATCCTCCTTATATAAAAAATAAATAGTCAATAATGAAATGAAATATAAACACTTTATATAGTCAATTTAAAATATTCATATGTCCATAGTTGCAACAAATGTTAAGTGATTTTTGTTGCATTGCTACCAATCCAACATAAAATTTCCGCGGAGTAGATAACCATATATAACTATTATATATGACAGGTAGATGCTAAAAATAATATCATACACATATTTAAATATACTCAAGCACAACCAAGTAACATTCCAGCCATTGAAATTAAAATGACATTGGCGCCTCCGCCAAAACTATCGATGTAATACCCACTTAACTTTTCGATTGGCACAATTAAACATCTACGCCATTGTGTATCTCTCTGAAATAATCTTCGTGAACGACGTCCGGTGTGGTGAGAGTGTTCAAATATAGAAAAGAAAAGGACATGTAAATCTTAATTAAAGTACTCTCTGAAATTATTTATTGGATCCGTGTCAACATTGTTACTATAAATGTTAATCTGACAAAATCTATATTTTTCCACGGTACACTGTAATTTTTTTTTTCTATCACGAATACCTTTGTCGTTATTTAATGGCTTCAGAATTTTCGTACTTCATTATTTGCAATACTCAACCTAAAAGCAATAACGTATTTTGCAATTTATTTATAACATTCTACTTAATTACTATAAATATTTGTTAAATTTGCTTCCACTTGATTATTCAGAATTTTTATCTATCTTTGATGTGAGTTCTCACACTGTACGTAAACAGTACTGGAAAATGTAGGCATACTTACGCTATTCGAAAGTTACAGCGATAGAAATATAAATATTTACACTGCCACAACAAAACAAAAGCAGCAGGTGGGCAAACACAACATTAAACCGAAACTGAAGTACTTATACCTACATCAATTTCAATATGTCAATTTCGAGTTATCTGGTACAACGTCAGTGATACAATACCCACCATGAACCGCTTTAACAATATGCTTTTACATTTATAGTTTCTCCGCGCTTCTACATTCTGGCGGATGCGCCAGTCATATTATTTTATTAACAGTAGAAAATGGTTATAATTTTAGTTATTGGAATTTATGTAAGCCGCATTACAACAACTAGTGAAATATATTGATCATTTTTTATAACTAAATCAGTAAATAGAAAGTGCATTAGTATTAAGAGTATTCTGATTTACAACTTTAAACAAACATAATCTAATTAAATTTTTGTAAAATGCATATTTATTAGTTCAATTAAAATAAGTGTGTAGAATATAAATGTTTAAATATTAGCCATGTTAAGGTCTCATTTCGAATTCACAAATAACGTATACATTAATATCATATTAATGCCATATTAATTATACTACATTGCTTATTCTTTTAGTAAATGTGTACAAAAACCTGTCGGAAAAAACATTATTTATTAATAAACAATAAATGAAATAGGTACTCTGTTAAATTTGGTCACATGCATAAAATCTGATAATAAAGGAATAATCGCCCTCTTTAGTATACACAAGTTTTCTGAAATTATTTTGGAAAATCATATATACTTGTACATTAATAACATATTCTTAAATTCCACAAGGTCTGTCTGATCTTATATATATTTTCTATTTAAAAAGTAATCAACAGTAGTTATAGCAATTTATGAAAACCTTTTTCATAATAAATATTTTGATTAATTAAAGCATATATTTATTTATCTCACTTAAATAATCATATTAGATACCTACATTATACTTATATTTCTGGGAGCCTAATCGTTGGATGTAATTTGTCCTACCTTCCTAAATAAATTTTACTGATAATTTAAATAAACAATTCTTCATCGGTTTTTTGCAAAATAGTAATTTTTCGTGTACTTATACCATTAATGTACTGGTCATATTTGCTTTTATGACCAACTCTTTTTTTATTCATACCCTATACATTATATAAAACAGTTATAGATCCTCCATATATAAAAAATAAATGATCAATAATGAAATGAAACATAAACACTTTATATAGTCAATTTAAAGTATTCATGTGTCCACAGTTGCAACAAATGTTAAGTGATTTTTGTTGCATTGCTACCATATCCTATCCGACATCAAATTTCCGCAGAATAGATAACCATATATAACTCTTATATATGATGGGTAGATGCTAAACATAATATCATACACATATGTAAATAAACTCAAGTTCAACCAAATATCCATTAATTGAAATTGTAATAACATTGGCGCATCCGCCATATTTCTTAAAAGCCTTTACTGGCTAATAAAATAGCTGTAAATAATTGCGTATATATAGTCGCATAATTAATAATAAGTTATAAATAAGTATTATGTTACATACTTATTTATTTAGTATGTAATACTTACCCACGCAACTTCTCCATTGGCACAATTAATCATCTGCGGCATTGTGTATCTATCTCTCTAAAATCATTTTCGTGAGCGACGAGTGTTCAAATATAGAAAATAAATGTAAAAGACATATAAAATTTAATTAAAGTGCTCTCTGTAATTATTTATTGGATTCGCGTTAGCATTGTTACTATAAATATTAATCTGGCAAAATCTGGATTTTTCCATACTACACTGTAAATTTTTTCTCTAACCCGATTACCTTAATCGTCACTTAAAGTCTTCAGCATTTTTGTACATCATTATTTACGATCATTTACCTAAGAACAATGAAGTATTTTGTTATTTATTTATAGAATCTTGCTTAATTACTATGAATAGTATTTAAATTTGCTTCCACTTGATTATCTTGAATATTTATCTATCATCGATCTGAATTCCATCACTGTAAACACACTCACAGTCATATTTTGCTGCAAAATTTGAGCGTATTTACACCATATGATAGTTACAGCGATAGAAATATAAATATTTACGCTGTCACGACAAAAAAAACAGCAGGTGAGGAAATAAAGCAGTAAACCTGAAGTGAATTACTTTGATTTCAATATCTCAATTTCGAGTTAGATGAGGTCAGCATCACTGGCGCAAAAACCACCATGAACCGATTTAACAAATGCTCTTACATTTATAGTTTCTCCGCTGATCTACGTTTTGGCGGAGGCGCCAGTAATATTATTTTATCAGCAGTTGAAAATGGTTATGTTTTTAACTATTAGAATTTATGTAAGCCGCACAATAACAAATGAAATATATTGAATCATTTTATAACTATATAGGTAAATACAAAATGTATTAGTATTAAATAGTTGTGATAACATAATCCGACTAGATTTTTTTTAAAACCATATTTATTAATTAAAATAATTGTATAGAATATAAATATTGAAGTCGTAGCCACATTTAGAGGTCTATATTAGAGGTTTACGTAGAGGCCTATCTCATCCTATACATATTTATTTTCTATTTAAAAAATAATCACTTCATAGTATTTACAACGAATTACGAAAATCTTTTGTGTAAGCAATATTTCGATGAATTAATTAGCATATCTTTCTTTATATCACTTAAATTATTGGATTGGATGCTTACACTATAGCTAATTTCCTGAGAACCTAATCATTGAATACAATATGTTCTACCTTCCTGAATAACTTTTATTGATAATTTATATAAAGGATTCCTCGCCAATTTTCCTACAAAATAATATTCACCAGATTATACTGTTAACGTATTGGTCATATTTACTTTTATGATCAACCCTTTTTTGTTCATGCCTTATAAATTACGTAACTGTTTTGTAAGAGAGTCAAATCAGGCAAATATGATGATCATTCAGTCAGTCCTAATCGCCCTATCATCAAAGTATCATCAAGAAATCGACACCAACCTACTAAGTAGAAACTCCGTTGTATTGAATCAAAATTCTTTGTTGGAAAATATGGTTCATTTATCTTTTTCAGTCACACACTGACTTTATTTTGATAATCTCCTTTAAGTGAGAGAACACTATTTAAATAAATGACCGGGATGCCACTGGCAATCTAAGGATTCCTCCATATGTATACATGTTGCAACAGATTATATGTGATTTTTCTTACATTCCTACCATATCCTTAATAACATGAAATTGTCGCGACGTAGAAAACCTATTATGTGATGGGTAGATGATAGAAATGAGACCATAAACATATTTAAATAAACTTAAGTACAACCAGACATCCACCTGTTCAAATTAAAATGACAATGGCGCCTCCGTCAAATTTTTAATTGTTTGCTGAGTAATAAACTGTCAATAACTACATATATGTGGTTGTACGATTAATAAAGAGTAATAAGTACGTATTAAGTTATATAACAATATATTTAATGTATAGTAGTTACCCACTTGGCATAACAAATCTGGATTAGCTAAGTTAAACTTCTGCAGTGTTGCGTTTGTCCTTGTAATCATTTTCGTGGGTGATGTTCGGTGTGGTAAAAGTGTAATCAAATATAAAAAAAGAAAATACTATATAACACTTACATGGTTAAAATACTATCTTAAATTTTTTCATGGATCTGAATCTGTATTGTTACTAAAAACGTATTAATTTGGCAAAATTTAGATTTTTCCACGGTGCACTGTAAATTTTTTCTCTGACACGAGAACGCTTATCGTTATTTAAAGACTTCAGCATTTTTATAGTTCATTATTTGCAATAATCAACCTAAAACAATAACATATCTTGTAATTTATTTATGGCATCCTACTTAAATAGTTTTTATATTTGCTTCCCCATGATCTTTGAACGATTATGTATCTTTGCTCTGAATTCTCACGCTATACCTACTAAACAATCATATGTTACTCATACTTTTGACATATTTATGCTATGCGAAAGCCACAGGAACAGAAGTATAAGTACACTGCCTCAACATACAAAAGAATAGGTGGTCAAATACGGTAAACCTAACTGAAAGGTACGGTACGGTAAACCTAAATGAATTACTTACAGCCACATCGATTAAAATATCTCAAGTTCGAGTTTTCCAAGTGTAACATCACTCACGGCGGACATATTTAAATATAAGCTTTTATCGGTTCTCTGAAATTCTACTTTTGGCGGACGCGCCAGTCATCTTGTTTTATTAACAGCAAATATGGTTATGTTTTTAACTATTGGAACTTTGTAAACCGTATTATAACAAGTGAAATATAATCATCATATTTATAACTGAATAAGTAAATACAAAATATATGAATTTTAAAAGTTCTAATTTTCATCTTATAACAAATTATGTGTAATCTGACTAGAATTTTGCAAGAAACATTTATTAGTTCACTTAAAATAACTGTATAGAATTGAGAGATGAAGTGTATAGTACTGTATAGTAATTAAACAATAGTTAAAGACATTCCGATTTTTTGCTGTTAATACAACCATATTACTGGCGACTCCGCCAAAATGTAGAATAGAATGCAGAGAAGCTATAATTATGGAAACTTATAGATAAAATAGTTCACTGTGCGTATTGCATTAATGATGTTACACTCGGATAACTCAAATGTAGAACATTTGAATCGATATAGGTATAAGTAATTTAGTTTAGATTTGCCATCATGTTTACCCACTGCTTTGGTCGTTGCGGTTATAAATATTCTGTTCATACCTATTATATAGGATACCATAAATAAATTACAGAATACCGCATTATCTTTAAATGGACTATTGCAAATGATCACGTATAAAAAATGCTGCAGAATTTAACTGACGAGACAAGTATTTCTTTAGATACAAAAATTACAATGAAATTAAAAATTTCTTAAAAAATCCAGATTTTGCCAGATTGCAACATGTATAGAAACAGTTTTGATGCTAATACGGAAGTACCTTAGAGGTCGTGTGCTAGGAAATTATAAGTCAACTTACTCTCAGAAGATCTGACCATACCTCTAACATTAATGTGAATCTGAATTTGAACCGGAATTCTTTTTCTTTGTAAAACAACGACCACTCCGCCACTCAGAGTTGGATTTAGGATGTCGGCATGAAAGATCAGAACAACAACCCTCGACCAACACTACGCTAGTGAATCGTCACTATTCGTTTTTTATTTTATATTAGTAATGCTCTAGGCACTGGTTCTTTCATGTGAATTTATAATATGACTAAGAGCTCATTGAATACATAGTAGTTTACTGATTTACTTTAAATCAGTAATATGTCTTGCGTATTAAAACCAAAATTTACATGATTAACCATAATATAAAATTGCTGCCATAAATCGAATTTTGAAATACAGGATAATATTTAAACGTATTCAGCTTAAATATTTTACAGCGATAAAATAAACACAATATAAGTAGTTCTGCAGTCTATGCTATTGTAAATATTGAAAGAGTCTACATAATCCCATCCCCCTGAAAGCTTGTTTCGGTTTGAAACTAAAATATAACAGCGAACTCGAAATAATATATGAAAAAAACTGTAATAAAAATATCATTTTCACTCCATACAGACCGAGTTGTTCGGAATGAAATTTGAATAATTGAATTACAAACAAGTGAAATGTATGCGTGCAATTGCACCATTCTGAGAAATTGCCACGATCAAAGGTGCAATAAAATGCAAAACGGCTATATAAAAATTCAGCTTTATTACCGGCATAACACTGACCGCCAGCCGCTAATGTTCCTCTTCGGGCCCTCCTTTCGGACAACTCCTCTTTTATTAAGTTATTTTTATCGGTTGCGGGCGTCGGTGTCTATTTCTCGGCGATGTAACTACGGCGGTGAGGAAGAAGTGGCCGTCCCCCATAGACGCATTTTCCTAAAATTTCTTATTCAATTTGCGGTCTCGATAGGGCCATACAGCCTTTATCTCGGCCGTCTTAGCTGACCATCGCCAACCCCATTTACATAATATTATCTCGCGCTGCTTTTCGCGAACTCTCCGAATTGCCCTTTTCGGGCTGTGTCCTAGTCCGCACACAGTCCATGACGGGACATTTTCCTAGAGACCATTTAAAAGGAAATTCCGGAGTCGTTATGTCTAATGTCTCTATTACTGCATAAAAGCAATTATACTAAAAAATATTTATTCTTCCCAAGGATCTATACATTTGGTATAACATGTGACAAGTAAATTCAATGCACTGTTTATTGAATTTTTTTTTATTTTTATCTAAATAAAAATCATATAAGCACACAGTTTGTAAATAATAAATCCTATAGTTATAGATTCAAATGCAATAACATTTTTGTCAAGAAAAATCAAGGTTTTAAGTCATCTTGACTTAATATTTAGTCATAGCTCTGTTCCTGGTTGGTTTGTTGATTCTGTAATTTAACAAAAAACGTGTCTATGTTATTTTTTTATTCTTTTTGTATATTGATAACTTAAATATTTTGAAAATCTTATTTTGCTTAAGTTTATATTATTTGCATTATTATCTTTTTATTTATAATATCAATATTATTATGTTAATTATTTTACAAAAAGAAGGTTTCTTAAAGCATATAAACATCTGATTAATTTACAGTTTTGAAAACGCCTCAGATATATTGCGAGACATCAATAAAATTAATAATAAAAAATTGGACTATGTCCAAGTTCTTTTTTGTTAAATTTAAGAACCATTAATCCTAAAAATAATTAAATGTTTTTAAAGAAGAGCCAGAGAGCTATAACTGAATGTTTTTTAATTGGTTCAATAAAATAAGAATCTTTAATCCTGATTTAATTTGTAATTTCAGAGCCTACTACATTCACACAAATTATCAAACATATTTTCAGGAGCTTACAGGAGATACGTTTAGTACGAAAGGGCAGTCCTTCTATTAATGGTGGTTAAGATAACTCTTATTCACGTTATACAGTAAGCGGCAGGTTACTAGGTGAATCCTTGGGTGCTTGTGCTGTATTTTTATGTGAAAATAGAGATAATTTACGTACGTAATCCTACAGTTGTGGTACCAACAATTCCTGCCTACACGTTGACTTTCTTTGGAAACTACGGGTATTACTCTATTACCCAATGAGGATTTTCATAGGCACAATATATGTAATTCTATCTGTTCCAATTAAGTAGAAAGTAGCCTCGTCCAAGAACACAACCTAGTTAAGAAATTGGGGATTATTATTATTACATCTCTTCATCATTAACTATGTATTATAACATTCTATTTTGCCATAAAAATCATCTTCCAGAATATCTTGAACTAATTGCACTCTGTAGGGGTTTAGAAATTAGGGATTATTATGACATATCTCCTATCATTAACTATTATAATATTCCACTATATGGTCAAAATCATTTTTGAGACGCTCGAGAACTAATCGCACTTTGCATGGATGCCACTTATTTTTTTTTTTTTTTCAATTTTAAACCATATTTCAAGTGACATAGCAAGCTCCGATGCGATTTCACGAGTGAATTGATGGATATTTTTCCTGTTTTTTTTTACAGCTAGTGACACATCCAAAGAGTATCTTCCGAAAGGGTACATAGGCCTTCTTCTAAATTTTGTTTCCATGTTACTTGTAGTTGAGTGTGTAATAGGCCGCAAGTATAGGTTCAGGATATTTATTATTAAATAACTGACAAATCTCAACTTGTGTACGGGTCTTGTCTCTACAGCCAATCATCATCAAAAATGGGCCCCTAAATGAAATTATCAAGAAGGGGTGTTGACATTTAAAAAAACTGTCTATAACTTTATAACAGTGATGGCGTAAAAAAATATGTGCATATCGTTAGTATACATCATAATGTAGTCATGATTTTATTTTTTATATTTTATGGAATTTATTCCAAATTCGAATTATCGAATCTTTTGCTGCTCACTGTACCTATACTGTACAGGTATATGCTCTATCTACACTAGGCACAAAACTTAAGGGATTTAAAAAAAATCCTAAATTTTTAGATGATTTTCAAAGCCCTGTAGATTGAAGAAAAATAGTCGTAGAGCAATTTAAAAAAAATCAAATTGAAACTCCAAGTTTCTAATTTTCAAATCTTCAATTAAACATTGCTTGCCTTCAGAAGTTTTTGAGTAATTATTAGAAAACCATCGGGAAAAGACCACAAGAAAGCCATTGAATTTTTAGATAATTTTATCCTATTTAATTTAAGCGGTCTAGAAACCTTGTATGATAATTTTTCGTTGAGTTATCATCATTCAAAGCAGAAAAGTCAGTTTTGACTTTAGTAATTAATTACTCGGGAAATATTGATCATACAGAAAATTCAAGTATTGTTTTAAAAACTGCAAAGTATTCCTTAGAAGTCGCAGTTATTGGTTTTTGACGAAAAAATTCGATGCGAGAGTGTTGATTGGTAAAAAGATATAAATAATTGCGTATTTAGGGATTCAATTTGCTCCTTTAAAACTGCTCTGAGACTATTTTTCTCCACGTTACAGGCCTTTGAAAATCACCTAGAGGTTTAGGATTTTTTACGTCCCTTAATTTTTGTGCCTAGTGTATATGCATCCATGTCGAACGAAGAAAGTTAGCAACATGACCAATAGCCACCAAGCAAGTTCATAGGAGTAGCCAAACGGGAGCCGTATTATTTATTTTGCTGGAAACCGTTTGGTGTGCGCTCGGCTGTCCCTTGTTTCATAAAAAAACTAACCAGAAATAATTTCTTTTTAACTCGCATCCATCGACCGAATATTGTCAAGGGGTGCAAAATACATAATGTATGAGAGGGTGATGGGTGTGCTGGTAGAGCAGTCGTCGGTAATAGAGGAGCGGAGAGTTGAGATGTCCTCGTCCTTCGGTCAAGGCATAAGATATAATTTTTAGCTGGAACCTAGTGGGGTGGAAGAGAGGAAATATGTTGCCATACTGGCCTGATGGTTTTAACTGTTCGTATACGAAGCTGTGTCGTTCGCAGGGGTGGTGTATTAATGCAAATTACTATTTCAGCACAGCGACCACACTTAAGAGATTTTCTCCATTCTGAAATAATTTTAAAATAATTTATATATTGTACAATATCTCAGTATATCCAGTTTTAATCCATATGGAAATTTATGACACATGTAAAATATTAAAAACGAATAAAGTGAAATTTAAATCCGTGAAAGAAAAATTTTTCAAAAAATTTGTAGGTATAAATTTTTGACAATAAACACACGCAATTAGATATTACGTTCATAAATATTAAATTGTGGTCTATTGAAAATTGTGTTACTATTTATTTAAAATACTTTTCTTTCATATGTGGATCTATTTTTTCGAAAAAATTCCTGAAACAATACCCATTCTATGCAAAATATATTGATGGCATAATATCACTACCTCAATACAAGACAGTACAAGAAAAATGTTAGATATTCAGATGTCAACTTCCTTCCCTGAAAATCTCAGTCTGCAGAGTGAAACAAACAACGACAAACGCGTTCATGGTCAAGGAGAGGTGCCAAATCCCATTGAGACTTGAACCCAGGATTACAATAACATCCCCAATACATTTCTGTCCACCATCCCTGACCATGATATGAATTACATTGTCACAATCATTTCTATAGGAGAATACAACTCAAAGGAGTTATAGAAGAACTAAAAAAAATACAGAAAGCTCCGGGACTAGACTTATTACAACACAGATTATAAAAGTAGTATCAGAATGTATCAAGAGATCAATAACATTGACTTAGTTTTCCACAAGTCACCAAAGAAGTTCATGGTCAAGGACAGGTGCCAAATCCCGTTGAGACTTGAACCCAGGATTACAATAACATCCCCAATACATTTCTGTCCACCACCCCTGACCATAATGTGAATTACATTGTCACAATCATTTCTATAGGAGAATACAACTCAAAGGAGTTATAGAAGAACTAAAAAAAAATACAGGAAGCTCCGGGACTAGACTTATTACAACACAAATTATAAAAGTATTATCAGAATTTATCAAGAGATCAATAACACTGACTTAGTTTTAGACAAAACACCAAAACACTATTATAGTGTTTTGGTGTTTTGTGGAGAAATATACTATATAGTATATATATACTACTACTATACTATATATACTAATATACTAAATATGCTATATATAAGAATATATTAGTATACTATAGTATAGTGTTTTGGTGTTTTGTGGAAGACTAATTCGGTGTTATCTCCACAAAAAACGTTCCAACCTACTCCAGTAAGAAATCAATAGACTGTAGGATAAGTAAAATGTGAAACCGGATATTTTCCACTTTCTTTAAACAGTGGCTACATAAGACCGCTTTTTAACAAAGGTGCTTACACTTCTTAAATTATCTACCGATGACCCAGTGTCTAATATCGGAAAAATACTAAAAAGTGTTATAAACTGGAAAAATTGTAGTCGAATTTTTAAATAAAAATAACATAATTTTTCAAAAAATTATTTAGTTTAAAATAAAGCCAATTACTTAACAAATAACACATGTTTTGAACTAGATAACAATAAATAATCTTATACTATGTGTATTTCTCGATCTAGTCAAGGCATCTGATACTGTTAATCATAAAATATTGATTACCATACTCAGTTAGATCCATATTTTAGAGGAACACACTTAGTTTATTTTAGGCTTGCTTCAGTGATAGGAAACAACGTATGCAAATAGAAGAATGGATACACGAAGATATACATGCCAGATATATGGTTCCTCAAGGTACAGTTCCAGGTCCAGTGTTGTTCTTTATTTATATAAATGACCCTATACTGACCCTGACAAAAATATTTCCTTCTTTTCAAATAGCACTGTTATTAAAATATAGTAACAAGTCGTGGAATTATCTGTAAGAAGTAGTGAAAAACAATCTTAACAAAGATATTACTGACTATTCATTTTGATAAAACTAACTAAATACGGACGTACCCTTTATCTGTAACAAATCAAAATAACCTAAATGTATACAGTTAATAGAATATCAGCAAATAGTAACTGAAGCAATTGATCACATAAAATACCTTGAAGTAGAAGTTTTTTTTTATTGTCAAAAAATGAGGGTGAGAAATTGACATTTTCCGCAATCGCAAAATTTTTATTTACGGCATTGCAAATACCATTTGCCCTTCCGAAAATGTATCTGCTTGGTTTCCTGTAACTTATCCTGTGTGCAACCACTAAAATTTCTAAAAATGTTTAAATAAAATTAAAACATTGAAATTTTCTACAAAACTTTAATTAATTCGAAATAAATATAACTTACCAAACTTTTTCAATTGGATTGTTATACACGTATGTCTACGTATCGGGAAAATAGTAACTATAAATTTGAATGAAACACTGAATGGCTATGTTTCATTTGAATTTTTATTTAAGTCCCTTGCCATATTACCAGTAAGGGATTTTTTAAAGGGGAAAATTTACATATACAATTAAAAATATATCATTATGTTTCAGGTTGTTTGGTCATACCTGCCAATTCTTGGAAAAAATTGTATCATTGATGGCTCCAGAGAGTATATTTGAAGAATAAGTGAAAGTTCAAGAATATATCATCAGAATGTAATCCTTCTACAAAACTAATTGTATAAAAGTTTGGAATAAAAATGTTTGTATAATTTGAAATTAAAAAATAATGAAATATTTTTCATAGCTTGATAGATTTGGTCATTAATATACGTGATCGGTTTTATTCTTAATTAAGGTAGTAATGGAGTTAAAGGTAGTTGTAGAGTATTGATAAAATTATTAAATGATTAAATTTTACTTTTAATACTATTTGTTTTTATATGTTTTATTCATCTGTTTGATATATATTTATGTATGTGTATATTTTCTGTTACTTAATTACTTACTATATTAATTCTTTTTCCATATATCTTAATATATTATTAAATTAAATAAAATACACATAGAGAATTTTAAGGTTATGAAGATCCTGATAGAAGAATATATATAAATATATAGCATTCCAAGGTAGCTAAATAACGAAATTCAATTTGCATCCGAAAACCTTATGTTTCAGAATATAACTTGAATCAGTTTGGCAGCAGTTCTTTAGTTTTGTCTTGACTACTGATCTTGTATATCTGTGAATATAGCATATAATAAATTCATATTCTCCCTTTTTGTATATATTATTCCCTATTTTTTTGTTTACCTTTATTTTTACGGAGGCGAGGTTTAGCTTAATGCTATTCTACCCACCTAACTCCCGGTATTCTCACACAGATACACCCAGCCGACTTATGTGGGAATTGAACCTACGCCCCAATTACTCCAAGCAGACAATCTAGAACATCTCCAAGCGATTAGCAGCATTACACCATATTAATCCAGGTAATTAAAACTGTAGGTAGGTAGAACTTACAGAGCTTCTGCAAGATAATTATAGGATAATTTATCCTCAGAAGATCTGACCAAACTTACAAACATCCATGTCAATGCGGATTTCAACCGAAAGTCAGGTAGTCATGTGAAAAAACAACCAATTCTTTTCGCCCTTCGAAAGGGAATATGGGACCCCCGGTTTTAACTAAATAGACAACACTTGTCTATTTCTGATTTTCTGAAGAAAGTTCTATATATTGTGGATATGTATACTATCATTAATTTATGAAATTAAAATAATAATAAACATATACCTTTTCTTGATGCATTAATAATCAGAAAAATAGGAGAAAGCAGATTAGTATTTGATGTATACAGGAAGGAAACTAGCATTCTTAGATACACTCCGAATGACTCACATCATTATTATCAACATGAAATGACAAATTTAAATTTTGGTACGTCGTTTGCTAATTTTTCCACTTAGAAATGATAGGCTCGAAAAATAAAGGAAGATCATTAAGGATGTAACTAGAAGTAATGGGTATCACATAGTAGATAAATTAATTAAGAAACTTAGATTTAGGACAACTGAAAGGCCTCAAAGAAGTTTTCAAATATTTGGGAATATCATTAGTGCAGTCTTCTGGAAACAAAAAGGTATATTGGGAAGACAAAAAGAGTAATTGTAACTAGCTTTAAGAAGCACATGGCCCATTTAAATTATAAAAGGTTTGAGAAATCTTCCGTTGTCCAACATACTTTTGAAAATAAGTATAGAATAGACTCTAGTAACTTAAAATTACTAAAAAGTATAACCAATAACAGACTATAAGATGCAATGGAAAGTACGAAGATAGCTAAATTTTATAATAGCATAAACAAATATAAGAACCCTAACGGACCTAACAGTCCGTTGTTTTGGTTGATATGATGAATGACGGCATTAATGGATCAGTCAACTAAAAGTTTACCTCATTACAGTTTTCTGACTGAAAATGGTTATGAAAGATTATATTAGGAGTAGCGTAGTAAACCGTAACAAATTATACGTTCACTGTTCACTGACCGTGAAGAAAAAGTTTTGTGTGTGTGTGTGTGTGTGTGTGTGTGTGTGTGTGTGTCTGTGTCTGTGTGTGTGTGTGTCCGTGTGTGTCTGTGTGTGTGTGTGTGTCTGTGTGTGTGTGTGTCCGTGTGTGTCCGTGTGTGTGTGTGTGTGTGTCCGTGTGTGTCCGTGTGTGTGTGTGTGTGTGTGTGTGTGTGTGTGTGTGTGTGTGTGTGTGTGTGTGTGTGTGTGTGTGTGTGTGTGTGTGTGTGTGTGTGTGTGTGTGTGTGTGTGTGTGTGTGTGTGTGTGTGTGTGTGTGTGTGTGTGTGTGTGTGTGTGTGTGTGTGTGTGTGTGTGTGTGTGTGTGTGTGTGTGTGTGTGTGTGTGTGTGTGTGTGTGTGTGTGTGTGTGTGTGTGTGTGTGTGTGTGTGTGTGTGTGTGTGTGTGTGTGTGTGTGTGTGTGTGTGTGTGTGTGTGTGTGTGTGTGTGTGTGTGTGTGTGTGTGTGTGTGTGTGTGTGTGTGTGTGTGTGTGTGTGTGTGTGTGTGTATACGTCAGTAGGAATGGAGCATTAGCGTATATCTATATAAAGCAATAGCTCCAGTTGAGAAAAGAAAGGTTTTCCAAGAAAACCTCGAGTTGAGATGACAAAGGCCTAAATGCTGTACGTATAAACTACATCAATCGTAAATTTATGCTTTTTGGTCTAAGCAATACGTGCGTATGCTAAGCGCTATTTTTAACTATAGGAAGTCATTTACTCTATCAGAAGTAATACAAGGAATTATCATCTCTATTAGAAATAATACAAGGAATAATGTAGATGCAGTTTAAAATGAGTTATGTTCCTAGAACAAATAATCAACGATTTACCATTGTAAAGGGGTTTTAACATGATAATTTTCGTATACTAAATTAAGGATAATATGATTTTAACAAAACATATATTTATTATAATGCAGATCATCTTGGGAAAAGGCTTTCCTTGGTCTATTTCTCTCAGTGTACCTATGATAAATAGTGTAAGTCAATTTAATCGCTTGGAAAATGATCGAAAGATGGACTTATGGAATATCGGAACTATATAGTATCATTAAATTTTAATTTTAATTCTGATAGAAGCAAAACAAAATATTTAATTATGATTGGCTATCACAAAATAGCTTAGTGAACATAATGACACGTTATCAGTTATTTTTGTATACATTCTGCTAACTATAACTTTGGATTTTCAATATAATTATTTCAATAAGAAATTGTCGTATTAATTCAATTCTAGCAGAATATACTTTAAAATCCCCCACCTTATAACACACGTGCGATCCCTATGCCAACGCCTTCTTTGTTCTCCTCCTGCAAAAACCTCTTGTAAAATAAAGGCCCAATTACTCACCTAAAGCTATTATATAAAGTATTGGTGGATCCCATTCTAAGGGCGCATGAAAGTATGCATGAGCCCGCTAAAACAATGAAGTCATGGAGTGGGGTTTTTCAATAGAACACAAGAAATAAGAGAGGATTTCAATCAAACGAGATGAACCTCATGACTTTATGCAAGAGGTGGGCAAACCTCGCAATTCCGCCACTCTTTATTGACTTTGCTATCTTGCCTGCTTTTCATTCAACAGACATTAAGAATCTCTGCTAAAAATGAACTCGCGCTCGTGTTGAACAGATTAACGACGACGAAGACGGAGAATCGGATGTCAACTCGTTTTTAAACACAGGCAACATGGTAGCCTTTGTATCGTAACGAAATTACAGAAAAATACAAAGTGGTGGTGTTATTTCGCACAATATTGATAATTTCATCATTAAATTATTGATTTTTAAACTCTAAGAAACGTCAACCTTATTTTTTAAAAACCTTACACATTTTATTTTTTCCAGATTTTGTGTTATGACGTCATCATAGTGTTCCTTAATAAATATTAATTCCTTCAAATTTTTCGAGCATAAGTGTACCTGTAATTAGGGTTATCTTCTTTATAATTTTGTTAGATAAAGGGTGTTATCTTTACTTTATTAATTTAAAATTGTAAAATATAGTTACATTGTTAAAAATGTTTTGTAATTATAGAGGTATCTTATATCAGGGATCTAGTACATTTAACTAAGTATTAGTTTCGTGTATAATGATTGTACTCTAATTTGTGTGCTCTAATACTGTATTATAATTTGTTTTAAAAATGTTTAAAAGAAAATCAAGAATGTAAGGAAAATCCTCCTTGGATTCAAGAGTCACAGAGCGCGAGTCACGGAAATGTATGGACTGGATTAATGAGATATTTTAGGGCCTTATTTCTTTGAAGACAATTTGACTTATGCTAGATATTTTTAATTTCTAAGTTTAGATTTTTCCTGACAGATGGATAAGGTTAACGAGGGTCGACTGAATGGCCACCATTTTTAGCATCTTAAACTTCCCGTTGTGAAATTACTTAAAATATTGAGTTCTTCTTAATATGCCAAGTAATTTAGAGAATTTCAAGCTAAAGTTACAATTGAAAGACCCAAGAGAGTCATATTTCAATATGCCTCCACATATTTTGTATAGTTTTTAGAATAATATGTTTTCTCTTTGCATGAAATTGTTACATACTAAATGACAGAAAGTGCAACACCTACTAAATATGGTTTAATTCGATGGATATTTCTTAACTAACCTGAACAGCATATCGAAGCCATCTACAGTTTTTGGAGTAGACTTGTCCATAAGGGTAGTTTTCTCCCCATAATACCCCATACATGTGCCATACATACATGGCCATGAATTTAACTTGAGGAAACTTCCAATAGGTCTAATGTTATTTTTGTCATATGTGGTTTTGCAGTATGTTTTTGCAGAGCTGGATGACATTCCGAGAGACAAGAGAAGAGCTGAGGAAATAAAGACCAAGTGAAATATCCGTAGGACAACTCCAAAATATATTATTCGCCTGATATATTGTTCAAACTGTTATTAGTCTATTTTATAATTATGCGATTGATTCAGAATAGCTCAAGTAGACGTAAATCGATTTCTTACAATCAATAATCGAAGACGGAAATGTTGATATTCTATAACGCATTTTTGGCATTGTGGATCTTTGTCTTCGTGGAACATCTGTGGATCTTCGTCTTCTATCTTAGTGAAACCAAGTCCCACGTCTCATCACAGTAAAATCATTTTTATTCACATGGTACACAATTTCCCTGAACGACAAACCGCCGAAACGATTCCTCTTTCAAACTCACTCAATTGAGTATTTCTTTATGTGTTTATACTCAAGACATTGTTTTTAATGAGACAGAGCGAATACACCCAAATTAAGCATATTATGCCACTAACATAGTGACGACTTATAACAATATAATCGTTAGCTGATATACAAACCATACCAAAGGACATCAAGTGTTTTTACGATTGCCTTGAAACTGTTATCACTGTTTGTTTATCGAACTTCTAGGTGTTGCATTTTATGTTACTGAGTATATTTTACCGAAGTAGTAAAAACTTTATTAAAACCTAAAGAATATAAATATTAACTTAAATTAACTAAAAGCATATTTAAGAAAATTTATATAAATGCATTTTATTACATTACAGTAAGTAGTACATTACCACTCACGTTCACCATCTGATGAATAAACAAAATAAATTTATTAATAGTTAAGTAAACTGAAGATGTTATAGCAATGTCAAAACCAATTTTTTTTAATTACCTACATATTTTTAGCAGTAATCAAAACGTAAAATTTAAGGGGTCTATGTTTATGTTCTGTAAAATCACTTTCTTTGGGCAAACAAAAGAGGAAAATAAAAGAGTTGAATAGTTGACACATACGAGGGAGTACCCAAAAGAAACCTAAGTGATGTTTCGTGGCCGGAGTTTTTGTAGTATCGCGTTCTGCCGCTTGGATCGTATAGACATATCATTCCCGAGTCAGTAAACCGAGCGCCATCGCTAAAGAAAGTTCCGTTCAGCTTGTGTGATTTTATTAGTGAGAGCTTTTTTGTGTGCTCGTCGTTTTTGCAATGGCTGATTCTCGTGAATAGCGCGCGGCCGTATAGTTTTGCTTTTTGCTCGGAAAAACTGGCACAGAAACTCTTGAAATGTTAAAAATGACCTACAAGAATGATGCTATTGGGAAAACTCAAGTGGTTTTCCCGTTTCAAAAGAGATAAAACGTCAATTGATGACAAACCTCGCTCTAGTCGTCCTTCTGTGACTTGAACCGATGAAAATATTGAAAAATTTCGCGATATCATCCTGAAAGATCGACGACGGATGACATTGATGAAGCTATAGAGCTATCTGGAGTAACTCGGAGTTCAGTTCAGTGAATTTTAATGAAAGATTTGGGGATAAAAAGTGTGGCTACCAAATTCATGTCTCGGCTGCTAACTGCTGAAAAAGATATGTCACGTGGAAGCATGTTATGCTTTGAAAGAAGAATTCTGAAGTGATCCAAATTTTTTTTCCAGGATCACTATTTTGTTTAGCTCTATGTCCATATTTTCATGATTAGGTACCTAGGTTATTTAGTTAGTAATTTGTGTCTAGCATAACACCGTGTATTAAATTTACGCTTTTTTTCTCATGTGTAAAAAGTATTGGGAGGAAAATAATATAATAACAGCAATTAAGCTTCCACATAACTATTAGTATTGCTCTTACAGCTCAAGGACAGCTTTTTACCACTACTCTCCCAATTCGTGCACGGCCTGACACATTTATGACACACTTAGTAATTTTTATCTTCAATTTGAACTTCTAACGTAACATATAAATTTAGTAAGTTCGAGAACTGATTAAAATAATCAACGTTTTGAAGTGTGGAAACAGCCATAATCAAATCATAGGCAAGTATCTGGTTAATAAAGGGGTTTGTTTTTTAAAGCAAAATCGGTTCTGCGCAAAAACTCAATTCGGGCTCTATGAAGCCTGACATTATAATGGGGAAGAACATTACTTCGCCTACGTTCTGAAGTTCTGCACAACATTACTGAAATTGAAAATCTCCCCACTTGAACACTTTCCCCTCATCCTACAGATGGTAGTACGCAACCCCATCTAAATTAACATGAGCTTGCGTTAAACTTTTTGTCAAAGAAATTTGTGGGGGTTGCTCTTCCACCAATAACCAAAACTGATCCTGGTCTCGTTTGAGTGGTCGGTATAGAAACACCCAACATTTGTTCACAGCCCATGTTTTCGGACTAAACTACTAAACTAAAATTTTAAGAAACCACATCACATATCTGCTAATTTGTTTTCACGGGAAATGTTTCCTTGAAAAAGCAAGCCACTTATTCGACAGTTTTCGCATATTGGGTGTTCCTATAAAAGGTGATACGTATATATAAACATAACTAGACCACTACACTACAAATGAGAAGCGCATTACTGAAATTTTATATTTTCGACTAATTCTATAATTTCCATAAGATCAAGACATATACCACGTTGTTTCTGCTAAAGTATATTTTTAATCTTATTCTGAAGTATCTAGTTTTAACAATAAATGTTTTGCTTTTGCTTTTGCAATACCGCTAAACATACCTGTATATAAAATAAATTGAATCAATTTTAAGAAATGTTGTTAACGGGAATAAAATACAAATTCGGAACTCAGAATATTTATTATTAAATAAAGCCTGGATGAAAGAAAATCATAACAATAAACATATCTATAATTACAATTAATTAATAAAAAATAAATTGACTAGCACAAATGATATCATATCATTGCTTACGACTAAAATGTGTAGTAAATATCGCACTGGATTACACCAGCTCCCTAATTGATAATAACTTCCATAATTAAAAGATTAACCCACAATATATCAAAAACGAACAATTGTTTATGATTAGACTCGTAGCAAAATACAATCTGATATTCAAGTACAAAATACAATTCGCTAAACAAACAAAAATATATAAAATTTTTATAAACGTGTTTTCATTAATATAATTTGAAAATTTTGTTTTTTCTTATACGAGTATATGGTTGATAGTGTTTAACAATAACAACAATTTGCATTTGCATTTGCTTGAACCTTTAACAACCTATTGGTCAAGCACTAGAAAAAATAAATCCTTCATATAATCTTATTTATCTCAGAAAGTTATTATGGCAAGACAACTGAATAATATCAATAAAAATAAAGTTTGTGTTCAAATACTTCAATACACATGATTTACTGGAAGACATTAAAGTAAGTGAAACAGATAATAAAGTGAGTGGACACAATACCGCGCCCGTTTTGAAACCTATTGATCTGTGAATGAGTGGATTTGGGCCAAGCAAGATGACTGCTCTTTGTCCCACATAGAACATGATACAGTAATATCACACCTTTTAAACAAATCCAGTTACAATGTAGAATAGTCACTTTACTGTCAGTTTCGCTCCACTCACGTTTTGGTATACATTCATAAGTAATGTATACGTTGCTTCAAATTCGTATGTATTCAATAAGAGATAGAACAAACCTCGTATATGGATTCAGCACTTGTATATACTAAAAATAGTAATGGCATAAATTACACTCTTGTATCTTTCATTATTTCCAAACTGCAGGGCGATTTAAATTTTATAACAAAATCAACGTAACCTCATATCTTTCTTTTCACGTTACATATTTTAAAATGGCGTGTCAACATTCTACAGAACCTTGAGATACATTCGGTGAGATAAAATCAATTTACGTTTGTATTTCAGTTCTAAGATATGATCCATATCTCAATCATATGATCATATGATATGAGATATACATATACAAAATATGTATTTAATTTAGCATAAAGAATTTTCAAAAATGAAAAAGTTTTCCATAAATTTTTTCGCCTTTGTTTTTACAGGGCCGAGGTTTTACTTAGTGCTATTCTCCTATATCACTGACGACATTCACACGGACATATACAGACACTCCCAGCCGACGTATGTGGGAATCGAACCCACATTGTCTAGCCGGCAATCTAGGCCAGCTCCAAGCGATTGCCATCGTTATCCCAGATTAATCCAGGAATGGGAGAATTTACTCTCGGAAGATCTGGCCATATAATATATTTATCACTTATATTCCTAGATAGAGTTTCTTAATTTTCAGTTAGGAAGCTTCATTACATGATAACCTATTGTTACAAATTTTAATTTAATTTGCCTTACTTCAATTGTAATGAGATAATTGATTTTTTTTTGCAAAGGGTCTTTGTTTCGAGTATTTATAATTGTTTATACACATATACGCGAGTTATAGAAGTGTACGAATATAGTAATGTTAACTATTTATTAATTTCTGCTTTTTTAAAATATACTGAGAAGCCACTACCGGACTCCATAATGCTAATTTAAAGGACAGTTGTGTATTACTCATTAACTGGGAAATTGGTATTTTGTAAAATTTAAATTTTAGCAACTTGCCATTAAATAATTAGTTAATTTATCAACAACCAAAAGAGGATTGCTAATTTTAATAACTCAATATGAATACATTGTGAAGTTTATTAGAAGTGAATATTATGCAAAATGTAGATGAATAGGAACGAAAGTATGAAGTTTACTTAGGTAGGTATGATTTTAAATATTAAACTAACTTGTTAATTTTTTCTCGTGTATGGCGAAATTAGATTCATTGCAATGAAGTTGCTGAGTGTTTTATATAGAAATTCAGATAATTAGTAAACTATCAAAATTTCTTTTTAAAAACAAATGATTATTACGGAGATTAATGTTACTAAATAGCAACTGGTTGAATAACGACTAAATTAACCACTTACTTACGAAATCAGTTCAAATATACCTCTAAAGAATTGTACAATATACTTTCAGCGAAATAGTGCCCCTATACATTCTCCTGAAATAAACAATAATCAAAATCAGTTTTACAGTTAATTCTGCCCTTGATCTATAGAGCTAAAATTAAACTCTTATTATCCTTATTTCAAGGGAACGTATCGAAAGGGTAGCATTATATTATTTCACAATGATACCTATTCATTCATCTATCCGTTGAATCATGCGGCATTACGCCGTCGGATTTTTGGCTTTGAGAATACTTGGAATAGTATACTAACAAACATCAAATAATGTAGAACAGCTCATGGAAAAAACCAGAGGAGCTTTGTAAATTAACACATCAGTATTGATTAATGAAGCAGCTCATGGTTTTGTTGAATGACGCCAAGCTTGCATTGCTTTGAGTAACAATTTGAACATCAAAATAATTTCAGTTTGAACTTGAAGTGGAAAGTAAAATTTTTTTAAAGAGACTCATGTCTCGCTGTAGCTCTCTGAATATGTCAGAAACGTGAAAATGGAACTATTTGTTAGATCTGCAGTTTACTTTTTAGCATAACGTTCCTTTAACATAACCTTAATCTTCCTAATTGTATGACAATTAATGAACCTCTAATTTCTTCTAAATTTAAATAAAAAAATAATAATATAAATACGTATATCGAAATGATACATATAAGGAAAAGTTTTTGCATACCTGTTTTCAATTTGTACTAAAAAGTTTTGCTCATATCTCAAAAACAGACATATGCAAATTATTTTGTCATCTCTCATCGTATCTCAAAAAAGTGTCTATAGAATATTTAAAGTATTTAGCAATATCCAGTGCGATATTGTTTAAATATAGGTACCTACCTATTTTGTTTAAAAATTAAAAATCGTCCTGTGGTTTGAAAACAACGAGAGAAAGATGCCGAAAGATCCTTATTTTTAGAAAAAAAAAATTTCTTACGGATTTTCGATTCTATTCAGACCCGCTAAAAACATGGGAATTTGAATCACCCTGTATATGACATTTTCAATATGCAAAATATTCGGAATTTGCTACCATTCACTCACTATACTATCGCAAATTAGTTCAAAAGTACTCACCCTAAAAACACTATAAATTATTCATACCATTTACCCAAACAATTTGTGCATTTACTTTACTTTTATTCATATCGACAGCTTGTTTAAGAAAACCTCAGGAAATAGTTTCTTCGTGTATTATGACTTCCCAACGATATTCTTAGACCCTACAATACGTTTGACCTAAAAAGGTTAATCACACAAAAAGGTATTTCTTAGAAGACTTGAACACCGCACACGCCTTATTATTTGTTTAAAAAAATACAAAAGCAGTAAATTTATTCTGGATAGTATCTACATTTTGGCACAAATAATTACGACAACATGCTGCTTTTCTATACTCCCTTAAATATTCACTGACTTGCTGATATATATCGATGTCCAAGGAAGACAAAATGTAGAAGCAGTACTAATTAAGTTGATTGAAAATATGTCTACTTTAGTATACTACAAAAGTATGAGGAATTATGGAATAGAAAATTAACTTTCCATAATTTAGAGTTTTTGGGAGACAATAGGAATTTTGAAAAACATCGGCTTTAAGTAGAACATATGATACCAAATTAAACAGGTTAAGAACAACTGTGTTATAATAAAAATGCGTTAAATGCATGTTATTTGCACGTTAAATTAGATAGATTTTTCCAATATTTGCTATAATTTTCTGCTATATGGCACTCATTATTTTATGGAAAACTTCCAGTTTGAGGATTTGTTAAAGTAGACAACTCAGATATGTTTCTCTAATTTCCAATAGTATACTTTGAGCAAGGATCCAGAAAAGTGAAAATTCAATGGCATTATTAATATCTGATCTATGTTTAAAGATACTGCCAAAGTGAAGAAAGTTTACGACGTTAATCAAAAGAAATATAAAAAATATAAGAAAGTTTTCATGAGAAAGATCGAAAAGAGCGCAGATATTGACACTATAATAAGAGTAAATATGATTTGTCTGTATTTTAAGAAATCATAGTTTCTCACTATTTAAAAGTTGTATTGATGATCGTAATCGGTAGAATAGGTCACCGCAAAAAAATAATTTATGCCTATTAACATAAAAGAACATTACGTATGTAGAAGTAGCCTTATCTAATCATCCTAGCTTGATTTTATAAATATCTCTAGATGGTATTTTATTGAAAATTCTAATCTCATCAGAATTATTCAGGATATATTTCTCTCTTCTACCATCGTAGATTAAACTATGTAAATTCGTGTTACTGTTTGAAACAGAAAATTTTCATACAATGGGACATGGGAATTCATACATGGGACATACAAAAAGATATCGTATTTTGAATTTCTTCAAGATGCCACGTTAGAGAGACGCCTAGAACAAGTTTTGTATTCCACTTTTTCGCACAGATTACGAAAAGCCATACTTTCTCCAATTGAAATTACTGTACAAAATTAGAAGTAAAGAAGGATAATATACTTAATTCGTTCGGTAGACATTGGTGCCATTATTTCATTTTCATGACAAAAATATACGCGAAGACGCGCAAGTATCGTAAAGGCAACCGTTGAACACAGTTTGTGGAGAACAACAGGCTAAAGATAAAACATGAAGCTAAAGATAAAAGAAACCGGAAATGAACACTTGACTACTGCGCAGAAAACAGTAGCGGTTGAATAATTGTCAAAGAATCGATTCGAATCACATTTCGTTCGTGTCACGTTGAGTTGAGGTCACAGTAGCTAATGTAAGTAATCATACTCGCATCTGCTATATTATATTACATACAATTAATACCCTGCTGAGCGATTAAGGCCTCTAATCCTAGCAATAATATTGCACTAAAAATCTCAATAGGCACCGCGAGTGCGCCTACTTTGGCATCTCACAGAAGTCGTTTTTAACGCATCCTAAACTGAAACTCTGGAGGCCGCCACATCCAGCGGCCAAATTGAGCATCTGCCTCAACTGGTCCATCGTCTTCAAGCACACCACCACGCAACAATCATCGCCTTTCTGTCCGCACGGTTTATTCGCCGATTTGATCATTTCGATGGCGTTGGTGCTGCCTGAACACCCAGATTTCGTACTCTGACTTGCGTTAGGGATAAGGTTAGAATCGACGGTGAAAGTTTGATTACCGGATGAGGAGCCACCACCGCAACAACTAGGTTTTGGCGCTATTGGAAAAGTATTAGACGGTGGTGGGTTACAACACGACGACGTCGACGTCGACGCTTGAGGAGTAAATACGAAATTTTGAGACTGTGAAGAACTCCCTGAACAACAACCACCGGAAATTGTTTGATTGGGAAGGGGGTAATTTTTATTCGAATTCGTTTGTAAACTAATGAAATCAGAGTTCGTATGGGATGCAACGGTAACGTCGTTATTTTGGTTATTTGCCGGAGTACAGCTATAGTTGGGCTGCTCTGGCCCTGTACAATTTTGACAATTATTTATGGCGTCGCATTTGCAGTCTTTACAAGCGCAAATGTTTGCCTGCGCCGTTAAATTTTTCAGTAAATTCACATCTGTGTTACCAGTTTTACCAATAACGTCACTCATATCGTTAAACAAATCATCGGTACTGCTAAGTACGTTCGCTTCTGCCAAGAGATCAGTAGACTGGGTTACCGGAGTATTGCTCTGAACCGGCGGTAGATTGAGGTACGTTTGGATGGCAGTAGGAACGGCTATCAGGGGGTTCTCGTTTACATTTTCCTGGAAGATATTAACCTGGCTCGTATTGCTGGCGTAATTAACAGCATCTACCCAAGCTGAGGACATTTCCTCGTCGCAGGCCAACGACATCTGAAGAGCCTCGGGGGTGTAGATCTGTTTGTTCAAGTTTACAGCATCTCCGGCACCTTGAAGATTGTTCTTACCGTTAGCTAAAGCCGTATTCTCCGTTGTTACTGGAAGAATATTTTTCACACTTATTATCTTAACCTTCGGACTGTTAACTTTCACATTCTCGTTTGAATTTCCGTACATGTTATCGAACATACCGAAATTCTGGGCGTTGTCTGTCTCATTGTTCAAACTAATATCGTACAAGTTAATACCCGCGTTCTCAAATTCCGTGATTATAGAGTTTTCTTCCAACTCCACTTGAGTATCGTTCAAGAGCGTCTCTCCATCCCTACCGTTTTCTATGTTTTCAGTTCCGATATTATACGAAAGTTGAACGGGAACGGTTTCCGTATTAACGGTTGCGTAACTTTTCAAACCGTTCACCATCTCGAATTCTTCTTCCATCACGGAAGCGAATTTGGCTTTGGTTTGAGTCGGAACCTGGAGATTTATATTATTTTCGGAGGGGCTTTGGTTAATATAATTGCTGCCAAGCAAGTCATCTGTGGGGGTGTAATTAAAATTGTTGTTGTAGATGCTATCGAAATTGACTTGCTGGAGATCTGTGGAATTTGGAGTTAATAAGTCAGGTACCTGTTTCGATATATTGGAAGACGTCGATTCTTCCTGTTTGTGGTAACCTGAAAACAAAATAGAGGTTATGAAATTAACTTTGAATTATTTATTAGTTTGGGTGTATTCAAGAACCAGGGGAACAACGCGAATGTATTGCAACGTTGCCTTGATCCTTGAATATGTTATAATAGCTCTACGGTGCATTCAAACAAAAAAATGCGGTGTTTAGTAATGAAGAAGTTGTTACCAAAAGCTAAGAATTCGGTTAAAAATAATATCTTCATCCAAAATAGGGCAAAGCAACCCGACATTAGGAAAATGGCTTAAAAGAAATCCAATTTTGGACTGTAAATATAATACAGCTGTAGAGAAAAGCCAAAATGCAACACTCGATTCCACAGTTTGTATCCTCAGAAAATATGAATTTAAAATTTGGATACAAGTTCAAGATTTCACGCATGCAAAATCTGTTTTATTCTTGTATTCTCAAACTCGGTTATCCAAGAAAATTGTATTTTACAAAGTCCATAGAGAAGAAACAACATATAAAATAATAATAAGATATTAATTATTATGTTTTGACCCTTAAGGTACTAACGAGAAAATAATTAGCCAATTAATCACTTATTAATCATTCTGAAATGTTAATTTATAAGCCGTTCTGTTTGTTATAAGTCTAAGGAGTCTGAAATATCGAAAACAATTACGAATTTTTAATTTAATCTGGTTTATATTTAATATTTTTCATTTTCGTAGTTTTTTTACTGCAATAAATATCTTCCAACACTTTGAAAATTTCAGATTATTACAGCATATCAATAATGTTTAATTTAAATACAATTTGTTACAAAAGCTCAGTATACTAGTATCCACAATATAATGGGCTATTTTTTTAATACCTAGGGCAGTAAATAATAATGCTGTAATGTAACGGCTCGGTTAGTAAGGATACATATTTTTTTAAACTACTGAAGTGGGGAGATATCTCCACACCACCTGCAAATGCCTGATACAGTAACGACTAAACAAATTAGGCCAAAGCAGCTATTCTCCTGGCTATATACCATCGACGCTGCATCTACATGTTAGCCATCTAACAGATTCAAGATAATCCAGATTTTTTCCAAAATAGTTATTGCTGTGTCATCAGCGAATGTGTGGTGAGTGTGATGTCAGTAACCACTAACTCTAATTACTAGAATACCACCACCATTATACTTTTTTTATATTTGAAAATGTCGATTAAGGTAGCTTCAAAATATTAAATAGTATAGAGAAAAGCATTTCAAGTGAAAAAAATATAAGTTCATAAAATATTTTTTCCTAAGATCTCTCCTGAAACTGAGATAGTCGCCGTTAAAGAATAAAAACTATTTTTTTTTATTTCTCTTCTAATGAATTTTGATAATTTTGAAAGTGTCTAGTGTTGTTTATTTTAGCATAAGAGGTTTATTATTATAGTAATCAGCAATAAATGCATTTCCTCAGCTTTATTTTGGCATTGTATATAATAAATTAGATTTAGGTTTTTTACACATAATCAAAATCAAAGACTAGTTTTATAAGAGTTTTGCATTCTAAAGAATTATAATATGTACAACTTCCTCAAAAGCTCTGAGTGTTGAAGTGCTAGGGTTACTTCAGTTAGTTAAGCCTAGTTCAGTAGTTATAACAAAATAACCTATAGCTTTAATTTGTATTGCATGTTATTAAAAAATTATGAAAAACCGATATAAAAACATTAAAAAAACATATTTTTTATCCTTAACCCATGAGTCAGGGTATATCTTGGAAAAAAAAATTTATATGCACAATTTTATTTTCATTTTATCTACATGCCTCCAGGATATTTTCTCTGGTTTTCTGGGACACTCTACATGACCTACAGTCTTTCACATTCAATATCTCAATTTATCTATTCAGCATATCTGTTACATATCTTAATACATTAAGGCTTTTACTACACATATCTATGAATTTGTTAGCATTATAAGTTATGATAAGGACCTCGATTATTATCAGCTTTTTATTAAATTTATTAATTTTCAAATGCAACCTTAATTTATATAATTTCCACCATAGCAAATTTTAAAGAACCATATGAAGAAAAAACATCATTTTAATTTTTTCTACCATTCTACCTATTATTTCTTAAAATTTACGCCCTTGCTATTTCCCCTCATTTCATTCTAACACTCATTTAATTATATGATACTCATGGATGTTGGTAAGTACAATAATTTTCTGTAACCCTAATAGAAATCAAAATTTAAGAAATGTCATTACACACTGTACATTACTAACACTTACCTTAATGTAAGTACTTAATATTAATACTCATTTAAATAGCATTATTGTGTGCTCACCTAATATTTATATATGATCTAGTTAGATGCACATAATACAAACAAATGATATCACAGATTCAAACTATAAGGTTCAATGTTGCTTCTATATATAATCATTCATTCATAATATAATTTTTCATCATACATTATGCATGGTCTGATAAGACGTACAGTAATTAATGTACTTTATTTATATCTGTGTTGTGATTAATTGTCCAGCACTGTTCTATTTACAGCAGAAAATCAAAAGACAGATATAAGGATAAAAATAAAATCTAATAATTTCTGACAATAATAAATAGAAAATTCATGTGTTTAATTTATTTTGTTTTCTGATGGTAAAGATTAGTTTCAAAGATTGAAGCTACTTACACCTAGTGGAAAAATGTATTATAAGAATCAAGAAAATTTGCTATCATAAATACAAAACTGTTTGTTCTCTCTATATATTTTAACAATATAATTTAATGCAGATAATAATCTAGATGGGTATACAGTAAGTACAAACGAAACAGTACCAAATATGAAAAAATATAAATGATATAGTGAGACTGGGAATATGTGTATAAGTTTAAGTAAATGACTTCTCTGTAAGTGATAGCTTCAATTAATGTCACCTAACTCCTGCTTAATTAATCTTCACGCCACATATGTCCGTCATAGCTCACCAATTTATAATTATTGGGAATTATCTATATGTATGGTATAGGTAATTCATCACATATATTATTGCAGTTTTTATAGAAAATAGGTAACAGAAAAATATCCAATTATTTAAAAAAAAAATTATTTTGACTAGTACAAAATAAATCCGATTATTTTTCAACATAAAGGCCTTACTGAGCTTTACTGAAACACAAATATCTTGTAAATTTCAAGTAAAAAAAAAACGACTTCAAAAAAGAGTAACTTAACTAGAAGGCAAGAAATAAATGTTTTCTACAATTTAATACTTATTTGTTGTTCCGTTTAATGTAATTAAGAAATTATTGTGTATTATGTAATTATTATTAATTGTTTTATATAATTTTGAAGTCGGTGCCTTACAATATTAGTAATGCGAATGCCGGCCCTCGGCAATTTAAAATGTAAAGTCGTTATAATAGCAAAGTATTTTTTTTTTGTTTTACTTGGCATCGACCTCAAAATTATATAAAACAATTAATAATAATTACATAATAAACAATAATTTCTTAATGACATTAAACGGAACAACAAATATGTATTAAATTGTTGTAGAAAACATTTATTTCTTGCTTTTTAGTTAAGTTACCTTTTTTAAATTAATTTTTTATTAACTTATTATTTTACAATTTTAAGTGATGGGTAGACCTACTAAGGATACCTTGCGAATAAGAAAACGACGGCTACTTGAATAAGGAGTTCCCCAAGCCCAAGGTCCAATACCAATGAAATTAAGATGAGCCCACCTTGGACCCAACGCAAAAAGAATAATTAAAATCGGTTCATAAACACAAAAGTTATACCCGAAGATACATAAAAAAAAAAAAAAAAAAATATATATATATATATATATATATATATATATATATATATATATATATATATATATATATATATATATACCGGGTGACCACTGGGAACTGGACGATTTTGCAATAACTGTTACACAAAGAATTTGCAAGATAATAAGGTTTTATTAACATGAGAATGAAGCGTACACAATGCCATTTACGATGTGTATCATGTGTGGAAGATTATGTCATCGAGATGGTGTCCATCACGTTGAATGCCGTTTTCAACCCTCTTCACGAAATCGTGCATGACACGCTCCAACATCGCTCGATCGATACTCGTAATTTCCTCACGAATGGCATTCTTCAAGTCGATCAAATTCTGCGGTTTGTTAGCATATACCTGACTCTTCAAGTACCCCCATAGAAAAAAATCACAGATTGAAAGGTCTGGAGACCTGGGGTGCCACGGCACATCTCCAAAGCGTGAAATTAGTCTTCCTAGGAGCATATGCCGGGCGACATTCATTGATGAGTTAGCAGTATGTGCCGTGGCACTATCTTGCTGGAACCACACATTTCTTAGATTTATCCGTTTTCTACGAAGTTCTGGCATAAAACATTTTTGGAGCATCTCAACGTAGCGGTTAGAGTTAACGGTGACGGTACGCCCAGCCTCTTCAAAAAAATAGGGACCAATAATGCACGTAGGGCCAATGGCACACCACACTGTAACTTTCTCGGAATGAAGGGGTCGTTGATGGATAGTTCCTGGATTTTCAGGAGCCCAGTACCTGAAGTTCTGTTTAGTAACCATTCCATCTAAATGAAAATGAGCTTCGTCGCTCATTAGAAGCTGTAGACCTAAATTATATTCCAAAATCGCTTGCATTCTGGTAGCGAAATCCTCACGAGTTTTAAAGTCTCTCTCCTTTAACTGCTGAACAATCTGTAGTTTGTAGGGGTGGAATTTTAAGTCCTTATGCAAGATTTTCCTAACCGATTCGCGATGCAGGTTCAATGCCATTGCATGTTTTCGGGCGGACCGTGTAGGACTTCTGATGAGCGCCTCTCTCACTCGCTCGATGTTTTCAGGGGTTCTAACGGTCGTCTGTGGACCTGGTGACTTTCTCTTGATTATGCTGCCAGTTGTTTTCAAATTGTTGACCCATCTTAGGATGGCGTTGCGAGACGAAACAGCTCCCCGCCGACCAATATTGAAGTGAATGCGAAAAAGCCGCTGTGTAGTTATTACTGACTCGCCATTGCGAATGAACGTGTCGTATGCAAACACGCGCTGCACTGCTGTCCATTGCTCCATGGTTATTGAAATGGCACAACATTACGCAGGTGGTAACACCACATTTGTCCCACTCCAACTGCGCTAAGCTCCGCACTACGCGCTCTAAAAACATCCGGGTCCCGGTGGTCACCCTGTATATATATATATATATATATATATATATATATATATATATATATATATATATATATATATATATATATATATATATATATATATATATATATACAGACGAATTGAGAATCTCCTCCTTTCTTTGAAGTCAGTTAAAATACCCAAATATCTTTCTCATGAGCAAACAATTTTTTATCTCGAGTATCTGTTAGATATATAATCTACTTTAGTAAATATCAAAATAAAACGTGTTAAATAAAAACAAATACTTAAGCGTCAATAAGTTTTTAAAAGCGGTTTTATAAAAACATCGCTAAAATTTCGTCAAATTTTAAAACACATTTTTGATATAATATAAAACCCCTTGCTGCTTCAATTAGCCAGTGTATTAGAATAATTTACGTAATTTATATGTGAATGCAAACAGTTAATACAAAACATCAACGATTTTTTAGAATTGATAAATTGTTAAAAAAATATTAATCTGTGAGTCACCTGGCATAATAAATTCAAAAATACGTTTAAAATTTGACGACAATCATTGGCAGAAACTATGCGCGTCTCTTAAATATTACCGTCAGAATTTTGTCCAGGGTAGTCAGTCCCTTTATTAAAATCATCCCAATCCAAACCACCTCTGTAAAAAGATCCAAAATTGTAATTACCTTCAAAGTCAAAAGAGATGTCGTTACTGTTTTCTACATTCTTTAATTCCTGCAACTGTAAATTTTCTATGATATGCTCTTTTGTATCAATGGGTTCCTCTTTATTGACAATGGATGTCGTAATTGGATCTGTGTTTCCATCACTTTCACTCCCACTCATTAAAACTGAGCTGAGCTCGGAGTTTTCTTGACTATTTGAATCCGGTTTAACATACATATCGGCATTTTTGGTTTGGTGTTTTTGATGAGTTTTTATATGGGATTTTAAGCTGTGCGGAGTGGAGAAAGCCCGAGTGCACTCCGTCGTTTCTTTGCAGGCATACGGTTTTTCGCCGGTGTGTATTCTTTGGTGTGTTTTCAGATGGTGACTAGCTGTGAATGCCTTCCCACAACCAGTTTCTACACACCTAGAATGAATAATTTCATGTTTCAGTAATTAGAATAAATTCAAGTCAAAGGTGCTGCATCAATACCAAATAGAATAGAAATCTGAATGTGGCTTAAATATGAAAAATATTTAAAACATTGGGTATAAAATTTTATAAAAAAATGAAAATATAATTTCTGGAATCTCGTCTTTGATCTAATTTCTGTAACTTAAATGACCTCAACGTCGGTTTTTTTTTTTATTCTGTGAGGGATATTATCCATTATAAAACTGAATTTCACAGTAGCTAACATTAAGTTACTTGCCACACAGTGCATGCCACGATGGACATTCTGCACGAGCGATTTGAGGACATGATTACCTCGCACAGCGACAACATGAGCTGGCCAACGAGATCGTGCGATATAACGCCTTTAGACTTCTTCCTTTGGGACCATCTTAAATCTCAGGTCTATGCGAATAAACCGCAAATAATTGCTGTCTACAAAGTTAACATAACGAACGCCACCCAGCAAATTCAGCCGATTTATGAGACAATCATCGAAAATTGGACCTCTCGAATACATGCCACCAAGCAGAGCCGCGGCGAACATTTGAATGACGTTACATTCCATACTTAATGGCATAAAATATTCTTTCAAATAAAGAAAATTGAGTGGATATCTCACACACAACTTGTTTTATTTACGTTTAAAAATCGAGCGCGTCCTTATTGAAAGACTACATAATGGTACTTACTTATAAGGTTTCTCTCTGGTATGTGTTCTTGTGTGTTTTTTGAGATCGCTCAATGTCGTGAAAAATTTTAAACATCCATCTGACTCACAATTAAATGTTTTACCAGTGTGTAGCCTCTCATGAGCTCTTAGTCTATAGAGGGTATTGAAAGCCTTGTTACACCCATCCTCGCCACATTCAAACGGTTTGACTTTGGTGTGAACCCTAATGTGTATTTTTAAACTATAAGATGTCAAAAAAGCCTTCCCACATTTTGGTTCTGTACATTTGAACCTAAATTCACCTAAAACAATATAAAGTGAATTTATTAAAATTAACGAATATCAGTGGAATTTGAAAATGTAAAATACGTGTATTTTTGTACCTTTGTGTGTTTTCATGTGTGTCCTTAAATTTCCCACTGTGCTATATGTCCGAGAACAACCCTCATATTCACAATGAAATCTAGTAATAGTCGTTTCTTTGGTATCAGGATTGGTGCTAGTGATAGTTAATGTGGCGTGAGATGGTTCATTTGGCATTTTACTGGATGAGCCTGGATTGATCTGCATATAGATTTCATCGAGAGAAACTGTGTGTTGAATAAAACTGTAAAAAGTAATATTCATTGTCTATGTTTTCATGATTTATATATAATAAATCTGGTCATTTAAGAAAATAGAAAGGAGAGTGTGTTTTCCTTTTTACTTCTTTCACTTCAAAATATAATGTCCGGTTATTTAAATTTGTTGTACGGATTAGTTATGGAGGTTTACTATTGTCAGTATTTAGTCTAATTTTAAGAACTTGGCCATAGTGAATTGACATTACTTTTTTTATTTTCGGTTTATTTAAGACCCGAGAGAGTCGTAAATAAATATATAGCGAATGCTTTCTTCTACCATTTGCAATTAATTCCCTATAAGCAACTAAATGTAAAAAGATTGTCCATGCTAATCAATACAATTTATATAATGATTTGTATTCTCAAGTAGCTAACTGTATATAAAATTAGTTTTTTTGTTATTATTATTAGTAATTACAACTTTGTTATGACACTCTTTTCTCACAATATTTTGACTATTAGCAAACATTTATACTTTAAACATATAAGAAAGGTGCATTCTAACATATGTATATTAATGGCTGCGAAAATTACTAATCACAGTGATTCTATCGGTTCCATCGTTCGTCCAAGTGCATTTGAATTTTACAGAAATTTTAAAGAAGTATTTTTTTCATTTTTCCTCTACATATATTCATGTTAAAAATGTACATTATTTCGTCGATCTTGCAAAAAGTAATTGAAGAAAATTACACTTAATGTAAGTGGTTCCCCCATTGTCATTAACTGTGCAAATCGCAAATTACTTTTCCGTCGACCCTCCTATCTACAGACTCTAATTTAGCAAGCGCTCCCGTAACATTGACAGTGCTGCCAACATCAGAATTGTCAAGGTCAGAAATAACCTATAAATGGTTAATAATTTAATTTATTATTGTAAATGCAGGACAAAATACAAGAGTATGTGCATACGAATAGCACACATCGAAACCCCTTTTATAATTTTACAAATAATCATCATTAAATTATCAAAGCTGCAAACCAAAAACAGAAGTTTCCAAATTTCACGCTTTCACGTATTTCTAAATTTGGGCATTAGCAATTTTAACATATCTGTTATTTCTTACCCGATATTTTCGTCATTGTGTTCAATTTTTCCAATATAAGTATTTGATTTCTCAGACTTAATATTATCTGAAAATTTAATATCTGAGTGGTTTGAAACGGGCACATAGACATTGTTGAAATTAAAATCCAAACTTTCATCAAGGCAGTCTTGTAAATCATGTGTCACTATAATGTTATTTGAATTTTCATCTTGATTTTCCACTTTTCCAATCCAGGTTGCCATGATCTTTTACGTTAATGAATTTTCTGACCATAAACCACATCCCAATGTCAAAAACAAAAACAACACGATTCCACTACATATTTTGATATTTTGTTACTTATTTCAAGTTAATCGCTAGAGGGTGCTTAATTACTTAGTCATTTTCCATGAATTTAAGTTTACTTAAGTTAAATCATTATTTAGAATGAATTTTACCCTCTTTAACATTCGCCCAAAAGTGAATATTCTGAAATATAATACGATTTACTTCAACACAATTAAAGCTATACGTTTTTAATACGGCATTATTCAATTTTAAAGACAAATGTTTATTAGAACATTGTCAAAAACTTTTAATTTACGCGCCATGTCTAGAACATAAGATAGATGGCGCGACAAGCGTGGCATACGACGTGGGTCAAATAAAATCAATTTTCTTTTTCGTGTTATACAGCCAAGATGGTAAGTTAGCAATTTCAATATTTATATTTTCTGTAATCATCCTTTTTGATAAAATAAGAATTAGGTATTAAAAAGTGCAAAACAGGCTAGCAAATATTAGTGTGCTTCGTAATACTGATATTTTTTACAGATTAATAAAAAATATTGTATAAATAAAATATTTTGTGATAGGTTAACAGTTACCAAAACAAGTTTTATAAAGTAGGATTGGTAACAATCAGTAATTAGAATTAGATATTGGATAGGTAATGCTCTATATAATACTGAATTTGTAAATATTTTTAAGTGTGCATTCTCCAAGAATTTATCAAAAAACTTATAATTCAACCTAACCTTAAAAATTTGTTGTTTTAGGCTCGAGGTCCAAAAAAGCATTTGAAGCGGCTTAATGCCCCAAAAGCATGGATGTTGGACAAATTGGGAGGTGTGTTCGCACCTCGTCCATCCACTGGGCCCCACAAACTACGTGAATCCCTGCCCTTAGTAATTTTTTTGAGAAACAGATTGAAATATGCCCTTACAAACAGTGAAGTTACTAAGATTGTAATGCAAAGATTAATCAAGGTAGATGGTAAAGTACGAACGGATCCAAACTACCCATCTGGTTTTATGGGTAAGTTTAAAAATATTAGAAAATTTAGTGTTGGCCCTATCGAAGCTGTGTTTGCCTCTTCCTAGGCATAATGTAGTCAAAGTGTGGCCTATATAAATCTTCTGTAATGGTCACTGAACAATTTTTCAGTAATTGTTACAGTATTACCCAAACAGAAAACATTTAAATTTAGGCAATTGTATACAAGAAGTGTTCCTGGGCAAATGCTTGCGAAATTTTTCCTGCCCCACTATTTTCGAGGGTGCTAGAGACGAATCTGGCTTCAGTTTCATCCGCTCGGACACAGTTTTCGAGAAAGTGGATTTTCCACTTTTCTGTAATACGTGCCACTTTCCTTATCAAATAATTTTCGCTTCACGCTACGTAGGTAGCTTATATTAATACCAGTAGATGCTACAACACTTCCTTTACACATATCATATAATAAACCGTCATAAAACCTATTAGAAACTTTCGATGTTTAGTTACTTCAAATGTATACAATGACTTGCAGTTGGCGTCGTCCATTGTATTCGTACGCCCTCCGTGTCATTCGATGAAACTACATACATACAGAGAGGCTCCAAAAGCTAACTCTGAATATTAACAAGTAAATATGCTGTTATTTTGAACGATACTAACCTAACCATAATAAGTAGACAGTCAGGTTAGGTTAGGTTAGTATCCTTCAAAATAACAGAGTATTTAGTTGTTAATATTCAGAGTTAGCTTTTGGAGCCTCTCGGTATGTATTTAGTTTCATTGAAAGACACAGAGGGCGTACGAATTACAATGAACGACGCCAACTGCAAGTCATTGTATACATTTGAAGTAACTAAACATCGAAAGTTTCTAATAGGTTTTATGACGGTTTAATATATAATGTGTGTAAAGGAAATCTATTGGTATTAATATTAGCTATCTATGTAGTGTGAAGTGAAAGTTATTTGATAGAAAAAATGGCCTCATGCGGAAAAGTGGAAAATTCATTTTCTCGAAAACTGTCCGAGCAGATAAAACTGGAGCCAGATTCGTCTCCAGCACCCTCGAAAATAGGGGGGTAGGAAAAATTTCGTAAACATTTATCCAGGAACACTTCTTGTATACAATAATTACCTAAATTTATTTTAATTTCCAATATTATAGAAGTAGAAATTAAAATTTCAACATTTTTTTTTCAGATGTTATTACTATTGAGAAAACTGGTGAATTTTTCCGTCTTATTTATGATGTCAAAGGAAGGTTCGCTATCCATCGTATTACTGCTGAAGAAGCTAAGGTATGTGTTCACGTCAATCTGATGTCTTTCCTAAAAATCCATTAATTATAGTATGATGATTATCTATAATTTAAGGCATAACATGGATAGAGACTTAAAGTTTTCTCCAGAATCTATGAAAAATTGTGATTAAAATCTTACTCATCTGACTTCTTTGTTATTTTCATATTTGAAGAGAAAATTTTGTAATTATACTTCCATTGCTTCTTTCCTTATAGTATAAATTATGTAAAGTACGGAAAGTCCAAACTGGCCCTAAGGGAATTCCATTCTTGGTAACGCATGATGGACGTACAATCCGATATCCTGATCCATATATAAAGGTAAACGACACAATTCAGTTGGAAATTGCCACGGCAAAGATCCTTGATTACATCAAGTTTGAATCTGGTAATTTGTGTATGATTACTGGTGGCCGAAATTTGGGACGTGTTGGTACTGTTATCAACCGCGAACGTCACCCCGGTTCATTTGATATTGTACACATCAAGGATGCAAATGGCCATGTGTTCGCTACTAGGTAAGTGCACCGAATGTACAGTATAATATACCTGAAATTTTGGCCCCATCGAAGCTGTAATATGATATTATAATTGTGTCACAGTCAAAAGAGGGCCCAAATAAATTTTCTGTATTTGGTCACTGGCCGGCTTTTTCTGTAGCCATTCCAGTATTACCCAAACAGAAGACACTATCAGTTGTTTTCCTAATGGACACTACTATTTCCTGGATGTTGCTTTTCATCGTATATATTTGAAATAATTGAAAATAATTTTTTTAGCAGAATTTTTATAAAGTAGTCAATAATAAAAATTGTCGTATTGTAAACCTATGTTATAATCAAACTAAAGAACTAGTAATAATCATGATATAGCTAATAGTTTTTATTGTATTTTAGGTTAAATAATGTGTTTGTAATTGGCAAGGGTGCAAAGGCCTTTGTATCTCTGCCAAGGGGTAAAGGTGTCAAGTTGTCCATTGCTGAAGAGAGGGACAAGAGGTTAGCTGCAAAAACGCACTAATGTTGATTACTTGACTTTCATTAAAAAAAAACTGTAAAATAAGAAGTTATTTTATTTCCCTTTTTGTAACCTATATGATATTAAAGTAATTTTAATTTATTACTGAAGACAAGTAAATGAAAAGCCATACTAAGTTGATTAATTAATGTAAAATCTAATTTTACAATTGGGCACGGTAAGTATGTTAGTAGATGTACATATAAGGCTTCCTATTTCCATTCGAAGATTTTACATTCATTGTGTATACTGACCATAGGAATACGTACATTCTTTGATTAATTTTTCCATAAATTTGTTCAACAGAATGGATGAATTAAATAAATTTTATTGTCATTAACTTTGAATTTTGTGTAGAATTGAACGAAGTTAAACTATTTATCTCGAAACTGAATGATTAATAACTGCAAAAAATACATATCAAATGGCATTATAAAGGTACCATAAAATAATTTCTCAACGTTGCCATTGAGAAATGATTTCAATATACCCTGGATACTTTCCACTGGAATATAAAGGATGATGCTCTTGGACTATTGACTAATTGTAAGCATAATTCAATTGTCTATATTCCATAGAATGTCATTTTCTTTTTGATGGTGTTGGTTGGAGCAACACATCTAGATGGTGCTGCTCGTACGTACAATGGACATGAAGTAAAGATTATTGCACGTATTGACGTAATTGGCAATTGAGTGAACGACACGATATTCTTTTTGCACAGAACTATAAATTTTGTCAATTTTAAATGAAAGGAGGAATATATTATAATATACATACATACAGTGTGTGTTGCTAACAAATTAATATTGTACTACAGTTTTTAGTGGAACATTTAATGCAGTTTTATGTTCTGTGTTTCACATTCCTTATTGGTTAGCACAAATCTTTACCGATATGTATTATTAATTTTATATATTGATATATGTTTTATTTTATAAAGGATGTTAGATAGCTCTCTTGTGATTGCATTTTTTGTTATCTTAAAATAACGAGCAGATGATTAAATAAATGTACCATTGAGAAGCAATATAATAAGACACATTGCATATGCCCCCCTGAAATACAGGCAATAGTGAATTAATTTTGGAGTTACATTACATTATTTTATATGGGTTTGGGCCTCATCAGCCACTGATTGCATGGGTAGTCCCTAAGCGATCCCCTCTTATCTGGGTCATCCAAAAATGCTATCCCATAAAAGGAGCAATTTAGGCACATCCCCCGCTTTAAGCCTCGCCTCTTCTAGGGTAACAGTGGTCCCTAATGTAAGGTGTCTCTTCTCCACTGCGAGGCAGGTGTAAAGAAGATGAATCGAGGTTTCCTCGTCTTCTTTACAGTATTTGCAGGTCGGGCTGTCAGTCAGCCTCAGCTTGTGCTTATATGCATTCAGACTACTATGGTGGCCCATTAAGATTCCCACCAGGGTTCTGGCTTTATGCCTATTCAGTTTAGTGAATTCTTGGCCCATTTCTCAATCTCTGAGTATTTGATTAAGAGTTTGGTTATTCAACAACCCGTTACTCCTCTCCCATCTTTTATTGTGGTGGTCTCTTCTCCAGCCATTGATGCGGTCTCTGATCAGATTTTGACTTATTCCCACTGCAAGTTCTGGTCCATAGAGGTTTTCCTGGTCCTTAGTCTGGCAAGGTCGTCTGCAATTAGATTTCCTTTAATGCCATTATGCCCAGGTATCCATAAGAGCTCCACCGGTCCCTTCCCTGCCAAGTGATTCAATGCTTCATAGCAATTATAGACCAGCTTCGACTTAGTCGTTGCTGACTTCAGGGCTGCCAAGGCCGCCCTGCTATCCGAGCAGATACATACCTTCTCCTAGGTCCGATTTTGGTTGGCTCCCACAACACAGTATGTAATTGCAACTAGCTCGGCCTAGAGCGCGGTAGTGTATTTGCCCAGGGTTTAGGTTTTACCTATCCCATCGCGTCCCCTATACACCTCCGCAACCGCTCTGTTCCCACTCTTGGCTTCATCCATGTAACAGATGTCTCCATTGAACGGTAATCCAGCTCGACCCTCCATCCAGTCGGTGTTACTGGTGAGGGTGATATTTCTTGTCAAACAAGAAGTGGACACCCGTACTGTCAGGGCATCCATAGGGGTCCCTCCTCAGCTAGCTCTCTTGAGAGTTTATTCAGGTTCCTTACCTTCCTATTCATGTTTGCCACCCTATGCATTGCCTTTACGACTTCCGCTTTCAGGGTGACATCAAGAGGTGGTATCCCCATCGCCTCGATCGGTGTTGATCTTGGGGCTCCGGTTATAATTCTTAGAATCAATCCTCTTAGCTTGTTAAGTCGGTTGGCTTCCGACTTTAAACAGGCTCTCTTCCACCAGACCAGTGCTGTATACGTCAGTCTGGGTTTGAGAATTGCCTCATACATCCATTTCATGGTCTCTGGTTTCAAGCCCCAGCTATTACCAATGGCCCTTCTTAGTTGCCAAAGTGTTGCTATGATTGTGTTGCTTAGTTGCAAAGTGTACCATTGAGAAACAAATACGACACATTGCATACGCCCCCCTGAAATACAGGCAATGGTGAATTAATTTTGGAGTTACTTGATTAATAATTATAACCTTCATCAATATTGAACCCTATATTATGAGACCTAGAACATTATTAACTCTAAAATTAATTCATTACCAATATTTCAGACATGGAAATTAGCATTACATTATTTCCGGATCTTACAACGCTATTAAATAAATTGCCTTGTTCGCCAGTTGTGACGTCATCAGGTTTCGTAAATAGGGCTGTCTCGAAACGAATAGTACGAAACTCTGTTAAAAGATAGAAACTCGTTAAAATTTCAATTTTTATTACAGACAAACTATAATTTATCGTTAAATTTTATACAAATTTACAATTAATTAAAATATGTTTACTTTTTTTTTAATTTGTGGATTTAAGTTGTCACTATTAGAGTGAAGGTAAAAGTCTTTAACAAAAACGAATGATTTCCGATCGGCGTACTGTCCTCTTCTCCATTTACATAAATTTATAAATAGTAATCTATAATATGCGACAATATAAAGAGTTATTAAATTTTACTTTATATTTATTAAGATATTCCTTTTGAATATTATTAGCAAAGTATAAAGGATTTTCTACTATTGGCAACACTGAGAGTGCGAATCGAATTTACTCTAAAATATATCATAGAATATTAAAAAGAAAATTGTATAAAAAGAAAATTACCAATGTAAACTATGTTTAATAATCTGAAATCTCATTCAGAACATTTCGAACTAATCTAGAAATTATGTAAATATTATTTAAAACTATTCGAGCCCGTACGGATTCATTGCTATACCAAAATAAACTAGAGTAGATTACGACTTCGGTGTAATATAACCTAGTCCATACTTAATTAAACTTAGTACTTAACGTGTATCGCTATTTTGTTACATACCTATATTTATTCATCTAGCGCAAACATTGGAGAGTTTACATCTACGAGCAAAGCTTTGCTCGTAGGTTTACATACTGTATACGTATATACGCTGATATAAATGTATGCTAAGTTATACACATTAACTCAGAAGATGGACACAATCCAATATTTTTATTCTTCGAATCGATGTGAATTTCTTTCTCTATCCATGTCCCTTCCATTTAAATCATGTTTGAGTCTGACAAAGTTGTCTCATAGCGAGCTTTTAAGTTTAGAACACCGATTATGTACGGATCCAGCCTGTTCAAATGGAAAACACTAGTTCCCTGTTCTTATGTTTCCCGCCAATTTGAAATTGGACAATATATTTTATTTTCTATATATATATATATATATATATATATATATATATATATATATATATATATATATATATATATATATATATATATATATATATATATATCTTTATCAACATAAATATAATTATTGATAAATACATTCGACAGTCACTATAGGCCAAATTGAACATGGTGAAAACAAAGCTCAAGATGTGTGTAACTAGTTTTGATAAAAGTTGTTACATAGCCAGATACATTCCAACAAGTAAAATACGTTGTCATACAATATGACATGTAAGAGAATTTACAATATCAACGATTCATATTGTTACTTTGAAGCTGCCTCAAAGAAAAAACATATATTTGGCGGATATTGTGAATAACAGATCAATGAATGCAAAAAAATAATGTTAATTTGTAATTATGTTTATTAATTACTAAGTATATTAATTTCGTTTTAGGAACAATTAGTGCAAAAAAGTATAATGAAAATTGTGTACCCTTTGGACTATAGATGGATATTCTTCAACAATATACAGTTATTACACATAAGTCTCGAATGTGTAGGCCCTATTAACGATGTCAAGTAACCTCAATAGGATTTGCTTTATTCCATCGTGCTTTCCTGTGATATGCAATTAGATACAAGGAAACTGAAGGTTTGCTATGTCAGGGCTAACTTAAAGGGTCATTATTACACTTAATCGTCAAAGTGGCTTAATTACAATTATTTTTATGAAAATTTCAGTGACATGTACATAGTGTGTTCATATAATAGAAGACACCTGGTATAAACTTGATTCATGTCTATGGGCAGAATTTAATATTATGTTAAACATAATATTGAAACATATCTTTCTGAAAAGTCCTTATCTGTGTAGTACTGACTGTTAACATGTATTAAGTTATTTTATAAAGAGAATATAGCTGACTGTATTGTGAAAGACATCCATATTTCTTAGTTCCAAGCAAATCCCTTCGAGCATCCCACAAAAAAATGAAACATTTAAATACATTTTTTATTTAGAAACCAATACAATATCACTCAACCTTATTACAAATTATCAAATTAATATAAAATAATTTGTATGCTGAAAGAAAAAAAAAAAAAAAGAAACATGAGCAATGAAAGTGTAGCCAAAGTAACTGTCTCGTATTAAACAATTTTACAACTTTAAAACTTAGACAGGTATAAAAAAGTACCACCTCTATTTTAACAAATAAAGTATAACAAATATTCGTAACCATAACAAAAAAATTACATTCTATAACTACAGCATGACCCTGGGTGAAATTTTCCTTTCATTGGTTCTTTAAATATACGCATCGTACAATACAAATAACATTTAAAACAAAATACGCAATCGCATAAATACGGAATAAATTTTAAATGTTACACAATACATACAAGTGTGCCAGTGACGATTTTACAATGTCAATAGTGTACAATTTTTTTTAACACTTAATCAAAATTCACTTTCAGATTTTCATTAAAATTAGAAGAAATGATTTTTAATTATTTTTTAAAGCTTCTATGCTACTTTATCAAGTGACTACATAAGTAATCATCTCTGCGTTTGTTGTTTTTGACCATTTTAGTCTTCACATAAAGAAAAAAAAATTGACATTTTACATCAATTATCATGATCGATATGAATATTTTAAAAACACTTGATGTACAGAGAACACAAAAAATACTTAACGATGTTAAAGTGAACAAAAAACTACAATTTATAATTCTGATTTAGTTGAAGGGCCAACATTTGATAGATAGTAAATTTTGAGTAGTGCCATTACACTATCAACGTTCACATTGGCAATTGGAAAATCACTTCCAAAAATGTTGTCACACTGCGTAAATCACTCTCCTTATACTCTTTCACCAATTGAAGAAAAAAAAAATTTTATATTCTAATATCACCTTTGACAATTTTTTTTTTGCATTCCAACCAACTGAATCGGTTTTGAGAATTTCAAAATATCTATAGAACAACACCTAACTCTAACCTAGATAGTCTTTTATTAGGTAAATAAAACTTCTCGGAAATATTCTAGAATTTCATAAACAGTTTCATAAACATTTTGAGGAAGTTTTATTCTTATAAATAGTTCAGTGCTATGACGATCCATGAAAAAGCAAAAAGCCGTTAAAAAGAAGACAAAAAATGTCTTGTGCACAATAAACTTAAAATTAATGTAGCACAAACTTATATAAAATCAGAGACTATTACATCTTCTATCTGTATATTAGTGTTTTTACTATAGTGAAAAATAAAGCTACTTCAATGGGCTAAAATAAAGTTTTTTAATCATGATTTTGCATAAAATTAGTGGAAAATGATTCAATTTTACTTTCGCCCTGGGTCTCTATCTGACCCACCTTTCTAGCACAATAAAACCCATTTTGAAAATGTTTAAATTACGACACTTTATTTTAACAAACAATAGTAATTTAATCGACTATGACTATACAAACTAATGATTTTTTAAAATATATCTTTAAAGAATACAATATACTCTTTGTGGTTAACCCAAAATGCATTTTGTTAGTAGTCTTCGGATTCAAAAGTAAAATCAATGAAATGCAGCCACCCTAAAAACTCATACAATCACACCTCTAAATGTTATATATTGACATGACACTTAAATTTTTTAAAATATAGAAAATACCTACGAGTGACTATATCATTTTCATTGTTTAAACGTTAAATATCACATAAACTGTGAAATTGGCAATGTTATAATTTTGGTAACAGTGTGTAGTTTACCAAAAAATATTTATTACATCACATTATAAACAGTTAATTAAAAACGGGCTACCAGAGCTCACAGCAGAGAAAAGCCCAGCCCCACATTACGTAAATGGCATATTTTTTATATAAGTACACATATATATATATAAAAAAATTCAGGCAAAGCAAGTAGAGTTGTGCAACCAAAAATGTTCAGTTTTTAGCTGCCCATCCTTTAGGTCTAGAATAATTTTTTTTCATAGAGCAAATTTCTGAAAACATTTCAATTGGATATATTCTGTGGATCGGGAGCTTTAATTTCAGTATCTAAAAAAAAAAGAAAAATTCTACTACAAAATGTATGATCTACAAAGTGGTAACCGGACCTGGCTTTCTATAATTTGTACTTGTGAAGGCATATACAAAAATGCATATTCTCAAGGGAACTTATTCCAGACTACTTATAAAAAAAATTACAGAAACTGTTTACAATATTATAACATAGATATAGTAACTTATTTACACCAATCTCTATGAAGAGTAACTTTACCGAATAACCTTAATCCAAATCATCCTACAGAGCTATATAGCATGATTTGGATCATGATATATATCAGCCAGTTCTAGTAACCACTTAACCATAAATTCCACAATAAAATGTAACTTAGTAGTAATTATTAGCACAGCAAACAATGTGTGTTGTCTCTGCATTTGCAAAAAAATTATTTAATATTTGAAATGGAAGGAAGCAATAAATAATAATGATGGATTGAAATAGACATATGCTTCGAGTACAGAAAACATACCTTGGCCTTCTCAAAGAGTATATGGAATCATACGAGTATAATAAACATTATAAATGTTATGGGAATGTAGTCCAATTAAAGCTGTAAGGTTTAAAAAGTTTGTGAAAACAACATGTCGTTCAGCATATTAATATAGAACATAATAGAAAATAGATTTAATGATGTCAAGCCTTTACACTTAAACAACTATAAAGCCCAAGATTAAAAGGCTTTTTAGGAAAAAAAATATATACAAAGGAAGTTACCGGATGAATCTTTATAACAACATATAAACAAAATATGAAATAATCAGGAAAATAAATGTGTGGTTGAGCATAGATGAAACATCTGATGACATAGGATGATGTGTAACTGCTGTGGTATCAGAAGGAATAAAGAAAAAAGGGCCTATTCAACCATTCTTTTTAGCAATGCCAACATGATTACTAAATCTGTTTAAGAGCGTAAGCCTTTTTTTTTTTGGCAAAAACTGAAAATATAATTGTCAGTAGATTCCACAGAACCAGATGACGATTGCAACATGACATCAACAGTTTGGTGATTTTTAATTAGTAATAGGCAAGGTTGGTACAATCTACTTTAGTGTGTCAAGCAAGAAGGCTAGAGGACAGGAGACATAACTCGAGTGGTGGGGGTAGCACGAAAAGCGTCCGCACTGTGATCACGTGGTGTGCTTCATCATGGCGGTCATTGCGTAGAATCGAGCGAGGTTATTTGAGGTTATTTTTGTTTGTTGTGTTTTGAGCGTTTCCAGTTTTTCTGTTGAATATATCAAAAGCGTCGAGGTACTGTTGCGTTGCGAATTGTTCCTGCAAAAGCCCTCAATGGAACCCGACATTTTGATGTGAGAGAGAAACCGCGATAGGCGAGCATAAACGGCATGCGCAGATCCCACGCGCTTCTACGCGAGTCTGCCATATTGACGACGTTTTTCGTACCACCCCCACCACTGATTTTTCAAGGAGTTATGTCTCCTTACTCTCTAGTCTTCTAGGTGTCAAGTCATAAATGTCATCTTTCGATGCAGCCACATACATGAAAAGGCTGGAAGACAAACGTGCTCCATATTAGCTCATACATTACATAAAATTTGTGAACTTTTTAAAGAAGAATTTGTGGAGATTCTGATATGCCATATAAAATCTTTTCCATGTGGCAGCACTCGTTATAGAGAACTTTATCCCACAATACTTTTTCACCCCCCAACCAGTAACTACATATTGAGGAAATTAGACGCCATTAGTTTTCATAATAACTTTGCGACTAATCAACAGTTTTAATTTTAGAAGGGAAAGCCACAGAATGTTCTGGAATATAAATCAATAGTTTCTTAAACACTACATCAGCAACTACTGTTCCATTAAAGATATAACTTTAATATACTCACAAAAATGATTACAGCACTAGAAAATCGGAACAGAAATTTATTATATATCAACAGCAATGAGAGAATTAGATACAATTACAATTTATTCCTGGAGCCTTTCAGCAATGGCTATCACAGAGAATAGTTTTGTAAAAAATCCAGCCATTTAAATATTAATAGTTAGTTTTCTATGTCTAGTTAAAATTCAATTCAAACAAATCCAGCATTATTTTATACTTTTGCGACAGTAACAAGCAGGCATGAGAAATTTTCATCTTATAAGGATATTCTCATAAGGAAGCAGCTTTGATGCACAGAAAAAATATTGAGAGTATGTCAACAGAAATGTGTTTACAACCCAAGTTTGCAATTAAAATATATCTACATTTCCTGTTTATTATTTTATGATTAATTGAATTTTATTAGATTCCGTGTTTTTGCCACTCATACTTTACATATATGTTTAAAACTAGATTAATATATTATATACAGCTTGACCAAATTCAACTTAGCCGCGAAACTCATAGACAAAGAAGAGAATACACTACAAAAGTGACAGAGACAGAAAACCATAATGCTAGCTCATTCGCAACATTCCACGTTACCCCCTTTAAGTGACGGTTCTACTGCGTACCTCAAGGTCACAGTTAAAATGAATTTGGTCAAGCTGTATAGATAACGAAAAAAATGTGGTTGTGGAATTAAAAACACACAGTGTGTGCTGTCGATGATTCTGTTTATAGACCATTTAAAAGTTTTTGTTATGTTACTCATGTTACTGAGTCATGTTGCTGAGTAACTGAAGACATGCATGAACTATAAAGTTTGATCGTATCACATCACGTAAAATTTTAATCCTCGGATAAACAAAAATAAATTGAAAATAATGTTTGTAAAAACCTAAAAATAATAGATTTTGGTGTAATCAAGTTGAGATACATTTTTGTTTAGTATGCAACTGCTTGCTATTGATAAGGATATTTTGTGTTTATGTTTAATTTGTTTATTGTGTTTAACTTATCTTTGGGTAATGCAAGCCATGAGTAGGATAGATAAGGTTTTAAATATTTTTATTGGCTAACATAAAAAAAGTAAAATTAAATATCCCAGTTTATAATCAATTTGAGAGGATAAAATGTTTCACCTAAATTCTGTCAGTGTGACTGTGAATTGCTTTGTTACATCTCAACAGTGATTAATAATCACTGATACAGATAATTGAAATAAAACATATTTTTATCAGTTAAATTAATTTATATCTATCTTAATTAAATTAGATATAAATTTAATTAGTAGATAAATATATTTAAAACAGAAACTACTTTTATCATCAATAACATAAACAATCGCACACCAAACCAAACAATAAATGTAACTCAACTTAGTACAACAAAGTTTTTAGGCAGCAAATAAAAATATAAATAATTATTTCCATGTAACCAATATATAAATATAAGATCTGTAAAAATAATTCATAAAATTGTCTATATTTTGTTAATTAATTCGGTTGACTGAAAACATTTAATCTTATAGGGGGAAAACACAAAACATAAGATGAAATATTTTTTTATTAATTTTAATTAACCGAAATCGAAATAAAATACATCCTAAAAATTTTGAAGTGGTTTATAACCATACTAAGCTAAGAGAAAAATGAGATTAAGGAAAATAGTAAGGCTCATGAAAGAAAAAACTCTTATTATGCAACAATAGGTAAACCATTTAAATAAACTTGATGGCTTATAAAAATTAAGTGAAAAATGACCATAAATGAATAAATAATTGTATAGAATATATAAATACCAATAATACAATATGTTGAAACTAAAAACGAAGAGATAATTTTTTTATTTGTTCACTTAGGCAATCAACAGAAATAACTAAAATATTCAAATTAAATTTATCGCTACCTTTATTTACCTTATTAGTCCTTAGTCATCGAAGTGTCCATGGGACTGGCTGGCTGAGGAGCCGGTATGGCTGGTTTGATAAACCTTTCGCTAGCCCGACGGTGCGGTGGAGCTGGTGGACTGCTCGAACCTACTGGATGTAGGGCGGCCGACACACATGCCGGGTTTACCAGTTGGCCACAAGAGTGGCACCTTGGCGGACCGACAATCAGTGAATCCCTGGGGGATGGGGCTTGCATAGATGACAAGCCTAGAAATTAGAGAATTGTCTCTTTTTCATTCTGCCGCTTTTATTTTCTGAAGTCTATAAATTGGGTCCCAAATCTTGTATGTCAAATTGGATTTAATATAAACAGACATATGAAGCAAATAGTATATTGAATACAACATATCAAGACATTGAAATAAATTTTGTAGTCTCTAGGTTTCTAAAGTCCTCTGTTTATTCATCATTCCTATTTTATTCTTTTTACTTAGTATTATTGTTTTAGCAATAAAATTGAATATTAAATAGAATTACATCTACATAATGTATCTCAAAATTTTCAGAGGAATTGCCTTATTATTGATAGGATATTGCAGGCTAAACAAGCATCTCCAACTACAAGATAGATAAACTCTCAAAAAAATTAGGAGCTATTTTAGGGAACTAATGGCTGGAAAAGGCCCATTTTCGTCAATTACCGCTGTGTGCACTTCATATTTATGTAGTGGGGTGGCCGAGGAAAAAAAGTCGGTGTTTGGCGACAAATTGGCAGCTTTGATAGAGGCAGCACAATAGGACCAATGTATGGACTCTGTCTACCGTTCCCCTTATACAATACGAATCTGAACATTGTATGAGTTTTGTTAAATGTTCAAAAGAGAATGGAAAAAGTAATTCAAGATAAGTATTGCAGCACCTAATTTTTTTTGATTTTATATTTTATCAATATTAATATAGAAATAGCATTTTTATTTACTGATTTTAAAATTCGCAAGCTAATTTAATAGTATCAGTCTTTAACTACACAACAAAATTAAATTAAACCACTGATATTACTTTTTTAAAGCTTTACAGAAGTTATAACTTAAAACTGAACTGTAACAATAATAATAAAAAAGAATGATATTGTAGATACCGGTTAATGTAGGAGCATGACAATATATTTATTAAATTTAGAAAGTATACATTTAAGATTTTGTCCAAAACCCATATTATTATACTGAAAGCTTTTCAACATATAGGTTTTTCAAAATTGTTAATTTCAGAATCACTTAATTTTTGTTTAGTTAAAAAAATAATTATCTCTGAATGATTAGTCTAGATTTATACATAATTGTAATACAGTTCCACCAAAACATTCATAATTTTAACTGGTAAAGTTCAGAAATTAAATGTCAATTCTGATAGGAAGTTAAAATTATGAATAATATGAGTGATGACAAGAACGTAACAACTGGAGTTCCTCAAGGAACTATACTAGGACCGTTACTGTTTATAATATACGTGAATGACCTACTGAGAAATATGCCAAATGATACAATACTATCCTATGCTGATGACACTATCGTCATATCGAGTGACGATACGTGGGCGAAGTCTGAGGAAAGGATGAATGAATATCTCAAAATTGGCTAGCTGTAAATAAACTATCTCTAAACGTAGATAAGACAGTTGTTATGACTTACGGAAATTACTGTGATAGTGTGCCAAAAACAATTGATATAAGGTTAGATAATAAATTGTTAAATAGAGTTGAATCTCATAAGTATCTAGGATTAATTTTTGATTATAATATGAAATGGGACCAACACATTGAATATATAATCAAAAAAACCAAATATAAGAATATCATGGACACTAAAACACTACTTACTGTTTACTATGCATTTTCAAATAGCATAATTAATTATGGAATAATTGCATGGGGTGGAGCTTATGATACCTGCATTAAACTAATACAAGGAGTACAAAATAAAATAATGAAAATCGTTAGCCAAAACAATTTCATAAATAATAAATACCCACTCAATGTAAGGCAATTATTCCATTTTCAATCTATATTATATCACCATAAAAATCTAAGAGAAAAATATATTAATTCGACAAGCACAACAAGAAATAAAAACATACAAATACCGAAAATATCGAAAACAACAGCTACAAAAACTAGTTATTATGTAGCGTTAAAGATTTTTAACAATCCAAAAGATTAAAAGACTTATGTGGTAGTAAGCAGAAAGTAAAAACAAAACTCAAAGATTATATCAAAGAGAACGCATTAGCCTAATAAGAAAAAAAAATTATATAATTGTTGAAAAATAAAATAATTATTTGTCATTTTATTATGTAATATTTGTAAATATAGCCATTTAAGAGTGCAAACAAGCACTGATTTGTTTTTAGTTTTAAGTTAGTTTTAAGTTTCTATGTATATTTTCTTTTTTCATGTACCATTTCCTATGTACAGGTAATTTTATTTACCTCTATAGGATGCCTGCTCAAAGGCACCGTAAAATGGTTATAATAAATAAATAAATAAATAAATATAAATTGTTAAATATGTTAATGGTAAAATAATTTCTAAATAATTTTTTATTGGCAATTTATATTTTAAAAACATTTTTCTTTATTTTCTACTTTATATAGTACAGGTTTGTATTTTAATAATAACCCAAACAATATTTTGCATCAGAAAAAATAAAATAATTTTCTAAAGCAAACATACCTTAGGAATGCACAATCTTTATCAATGTTTTAAAAACATTATTATTTAGCAATGGATGTTAGTATTTACACTAATTAAGATTTTTGTCATTATATTAGTTAGCATCATAATGCTGTTTCGCTTTCATTCAACTCCGAGTTCTCAGTGGAATAACTTATTAAAATTTTGCAAATATTTCATTTACAGTTTCCCTTAAATTCATTATTGTTTCTCCGCTTAACTAACTAGTTAATGGACTGATTTATTAATGGTTTAACGTTACTTCCATTTTTATCTGATAACAGAGCTGTTTTAAAACCATTTGTAATGCAACCAGATGTGAATGGGAACAATTTAATAACCGACCGGAAATATACAGTCCTTTGGTTAAGTTTATATATATATATATATATATATATATATTATGACTCACCTGGGCTTAATGGCCGACTTTGGCTAGGCGATGGATTATAAGCTGGAATAGGAGAAACTGTATGCTGCCTAACACCGTGAACTTGTTCGTTATAATGCCTCTCCTCCTCCATCTCCAAAGAACTCTCGCTTTCAGAGAGGTGTCTACAGAGAGCTTCCCTTCTCTCCACCTCTAATTGCAACTTTCTCTGTAACCTAGGTGCAATTTTTGTCACATACCCATACCGAACTAATCAGTTTCAAATAAAGTTCAAACACCAAATAAAAATTATCGCTATATATTTAAATACATCTTATTTCTAGTACCTTAAATTCTCCTCCTTAATGTTACGCTCCTCTTGGACATAACGTTGCATCTTCTGAGTGTGTTCTTGCTGACTACTAGCGAGAGTTGAACGTAACCTAGCGACTTCCGACCGTAAGGTCTGAATGTGAGAGCTTAAATTGGTAGCGGTATCGCCATTACTAATTTCCCTGGGACTAGCTGGATCAGACACAGGTTGGTCTAGCTTTATTTGAAGCATGCGCTTTTCAGCTTCCAGCTTATCCATACGCTTCCACAGCTTGTTGACGAGCGCCTCTTGTTCCTGCTCTAACGTGTTCTCCAGCTCCACCTATTGGTTTTTAATCACTCTTCTGAGTATTGAACATTTTAGTTTTGTAACAAATTGGCGTTAAGAGAAAAATATAACACCTAATCATAAAATCCTGAATTAATAGCAGACAAAATGTTTTACTGAACATAATTTTGTGAAAATGTAATCATAATATTTTGACTGAAGGATTTTAAAGAATTAGACTATTTTAAAAGAAGTTGTAATACTAATAAATATACTATTAAACTGTTTATTTAATACACACAGGTTCAGAAACATGACAATTTATTTTGACTAGATCTTTTTGAAGTTAAAAATTTTTGCCAGTTAGAGGCAAATACTTTTCATAAATATTACATATATACATATTTCTTGCCTCTCACTATTGAGAACTTTTAAGAGCCCCATGTTATAATAACATGAACGTTCCATGACAGACCAACTTATATAAACATTAACATACATTGAATAAATACTATAAAAAAAAAATCTTATGATGTAGGACCTCCCTTTATGAAACATGTATTCCAATGTGACAACTTTTTTATAGTCTTGAAGCGAAGATAGCCAAATGTTACTAATCATAATTTAACCATACTGTGAACCACTAATAATTAAAGCAATTACACTTAATTGCTTAATTATATTACCAAATAACGTTGCACCATATATTTCTTACAAATAATTACGCTTGTAGTTAGAGTAAAATTAATGGTGTCTAACTTAGTGTAATGAACCAATTTCATAAATTTCTCAGCGACATCTTTAAGATAAATACCTTGAATAATGAAAATTATTTGCTAATCTTAACAGAAGAATCACATAAGCTTAGTTTATACTAAACCTGTATATTTTGTATTTTGTCATTATCTTGAGTTAGGAGATGACAAGAACAAACTTTTAGCCAGTATTAAGTGGATTTTTTATGTAGTATAGAGTGGATAATGCACTTTTTAGAACAAAACTATAATTGGGCACATTATTCATCAAGTGTAAGAGAATATTTAACCAATTTCCTAAGTTTGATATGGCAAGTGCCATAGTATTTCTTGAATTGTTACCACACAATGACAAAGGCTTTCAATGCCTGTAACAATGTAATAAGGATATGTAACAGTAAAAATCTAAATATGAAATACAGCAAACAAATATTGTAGCGCTTATTTTCAAGACAATGATTGCAAAACCTAAAAGCCATTAGCCCTTCCCATAAAATTAAATAAATATATATGAAAACAGAACATTTTTGAATTATCATGCAATAAAATATTCTTGCCATCAAAATTATTCATGAACAGTAAGATCCTTCCATTCAAAATTTTCAATTGAAAATGACACATGCCAATAAAATAAATATTATGTTCTTTGTAAGGATTTATTATACTTCCGATATAATTCCTAATAACTGAAATACTGATAGTAATTAAAATATTGCGAGTCATATTATTGAATACATATTTAATACTTAATTAAGATCTAAGATAAACTGTTTGTGTTTTGCCAAAGTGCCAAATTCTTGTATGCTTGAATAAAGACAGAAATTGTACTTTCAAAGCTCACACCAAATAATTATTTTATACAATAAGATATATTTCAAGCTGCATACTATGCTATATTTGGCACAATGCCATTCTTTACAATTAAAGTCGTTCTTTCATTGTTGTTTCTTTCACATTTATATCATAGATAACAACTTAAAAACTTCCTAAATTATTTTTCCATTGTAAATAACAAATAGGTAGAAGATAGTTAAAGCAGCTTTGAAATTAAGTTTCATATAATAGAGGTACATTAGTGATAGTAGAAGCCTATTCATTTATGTTTGTTATAATTTTTTGAAGATATATATTATACAACGTTAAAAAAGAAATACATAAAGAAGTGCTTCAAGAACCGATAAAAACTAATTTTCATCTCGTAAATTTAATCTGTCAGAAAGTTGTTCCCGCAAAGATTATTATCAAGAATAATTTATTGTACACACATACTATATACACATGTTTATCAATGTAATGGATGTCTTTTTATAGATAATAAAAAATGTTTTATTATAAATATAAAATCATTTTTCATATTCAACTTTAGTTTTCTGAATAAATGTGAAAATATTACAATGACCATTTGAGTCTTACCTTTTCCCTCCTCAACTGTTCTAAATTGCTTTGTTTCGCCAGGGTCTCTGCTTCAAGTTTTTCTATTTTACGCATGAGGCGGTTCACAAGGCACTCCTGTTCCTGCTCCAAAGTTTGTTCAAGACGGCACTTCTCTTGTCTTAACTGAGTCAGTTTCCTAGATAGATCGTTGGTGAGACATTCTTCTTCTCTCTCGTAGTGATGAGCAAGAGATTCCTTTTCTTTCTTTAGCGCTTGAATTTTCTTCAAGAGGGTATTAGAGATATATTCTTCTTCTTGTTCTGCTTTCGCTTGCTATGAGAAAATATAATTTTGATTTGTCTCCATTATTTGAAACCATATCTTATTGTCCTATACATCCAATGCCAATTATTGTTATATAATAAATTCAAAGCTTTAAAAGTGTGTTTGAACCATATATTTCAAGAAAATATGTTGGTTCTTCTTTATTACGTTTAATAGAGCAGCTGAACAGAAGCAACTCAATAATTTGCTATCATAATTGTTAATATTTAATAATTCATACTGTTTAACTAGTTATGATTACTCCTAACACTATATATTACTCGATAAAATAATCACTATTAATTAATATTAATTGTAATAATCAAATAGTTTTAACTAGTTTTTTTTTATTCTTAATACTATGATATTAAGCAAAATCAGTTAGGTATTTAGGTCATCAAAGTAATGGTGGAATTCATTGCTCTCTGCATTATATGATGCAGACGAACTTTATATAATATATAATTTTATAGTGTTCATGTATTGCACCTTAGAAATATTCATGCGAACTACTTAACTGTCAACAAAATTACTTACTATAATAACAGATGCTTTGCGAAGATCCCTATTTTCCTCTTGCAAAGCCTTGACTCGCAATTTGTAAGTCTCAAGCTCCACTTTTAGAACTCGATTTTGCTGTTGAAGGCTCTCAATTCGTTTCTGGAGTTGTTCTCTTGTAATGGGGCTTGGGGGCATCATGATAGGACCCCCATCAATACTGCTGGAATCCGATTCACTTGCAGAGTCTGCCATCGTTTTAAATTTTCTTTACTTCGTTATTTAATATATTTTAGCGTTAAATTATTATCTACGCAGTGCGACCAGTTTTGAGTGACTTATTCTTACAGTAAAATTTAGAAAAATTTTTTTTTTCGAAAGAAATAAAAATAAATGTAAAGTAACACTGAGCGACTACAAAGAACTATTAAATTTTTATTTTTATACTTATTAATAAATCGGCGCTTTTATAGGTGCACTAAACTCTAAATTATAATAAATAGCAATAAACATGAGGACAGATGACAAAATTTGGGTTCGTTTCTTGACAGCTATATGGAAATCACCAACATAATAAAACGAAAATAACTAACTTCTTTTAAAAATTGACTCCATTTTTATTTTTTCAACAAAATATGCAGAATCATGTTATTAAACGATACTTTTAAAATACATAGTACCTGTAAATTTATAAAATATAGAATATTAATGTTCAATACACATCATATGTGTATTGAGAACAGACACATATACATATGCGAGTTAATATGTAAAAAAAATCCAATATGTAAAAATTACACCTAAATCATACATATGTATATTTTGTACCTATCTATGTACATGTAATAAATACAAACTTATTTCTGTCTATATGCGACTTGAAATAAATAAAATACGATAGGACATTTTTTGTAGACTTTACCTATTATATATAAATTAAAAATTACAAGCCTGAATGATTCGACATTAAATTTCTTGTTTCCGGTCAACGATCCCAAGTTTGAGTAGTATTATATCTTTAAGGATAATTCAAACATTTTAAAACCTGTAATATTTTTGTTAACAATTGCAGCAATTGTTTAATTGTGAAACTTGGTGTTGACCCATAGATAATATTTGGCTCTTTTGTTTGAAGTTTTTATAATTTGCTCCTGACCATTAACTGAATAATTTAAACAAATGTTTAAATTAATCAATAATCGATTAATTTAAACATTTACAAACAATTTAAAAATGTTATAACAAGTATTCTCTTTCAGTTCAGAAAATATGTCGGCAACAGAACACATCAATTACATATTATATGGTATTGGGAACGTTCCTTTCAAGATCTAAACCCGCAAGCTAGAAAGTTTGAATAGCTCTGAGAAACTCCTGAAAATATTAAGAAATTAATAAATATTTAAAATATTTTCAATCAATCAAAATAAAAGTATGTACCCTCGAGATACAGTTTGTAGAAATGAGCAGAATATATTACTTAATGCTGAATGAATGATTGTCTCTGTCGTTTAGAATGTGATAACCAAGGATAACAAGAATAACAATTTAGATGCATTTTATTAGCATATTGTGCTTGCTACTACGTAAAGTTGAATTGATTTATAACTAGTGTTATCTCTTAAGGGGACCCTACACGATCAATCGGAATGAATCATTCAGATTGACGGTGTGCCAGGAATGATGTTAGGCTCCAAGCGGACCCTACACGGTTATTCCGGAGATCATTCCAGTCTACTCAGTTAATCTTAAGCTGCCGAGAATAGTGAACCGCAATGTCTAATTATTACTGCAAAAAGGGAGATGCGCTATTCCACAACTCCGGTAATGGCTCCTCTACACGTTGGCCTACACGCTGACAAGGAAATTGGAATATATGTCCACACGTTGGAAGAACGTTCAGTTTGTTTCGACGCGGGCCAATATAAACAACAACATGGACGTCATGAGAGTAGCAGCTGCTGCAGTTTATTTATTAAATACTACCTTTATTTTTAATATTTAATAGTATTAGTAGTAATTAAATAAGTTTATTTATTAAATAATTAAAATATCTATCTACTATCCCTGCGGCATCTGTTCACAAACTAGGCCAGTGCAGCCCAAGATTGTTTAAATTAGACTGATCTTGAATGCAGCCAACGTGTGGACGTGACTACTAGCGTCCGCCAGTGACAAGCCAACGCCCTTTGATGTGTCTTGAAGACGTCACGACGGATCGGTCACCAACGCTTGGACCAGCTCTGCCAATACGACAAATAGTCCCCTCTACACGCTACGCTGGCCAATAAGCATTGACTAGCGTGTAGGCCAACGCATTGGCCAGCGTGTACAGGAGCCTTAAGGTTTCATATAATTCAATAAATTTCCTCAACAAATCATCCTTGGAAGGATCATTAACATTTTCACGCTGCTCCATGGTGAAAAACAATGAAATGGTTCTTAACAGGCGAATTGTAAACACTGATAAGTGGTATCTGCTACAGACTGAAACGCGGAATGAAGGTTGCAAGAAGACTAAGAGAACAAGACATAACTCGAGTGGTGGGGGTAGCACCAAAAACGTCCGTACTGTGATGTGCTTCATCATGGCGGTTATTGCGTAAAATCGAGCGAGGTTATTTTTGTTTGCTGTGTTTTGAGCGTTTCTAGTTTTTCTATGGAATATGTCAAAAGCGTCGAGATACTGTTGCGTTGCGAATTGTTCCTGCAAAAGCCCTGATCGTGGCTCAATGGAACCCGACATTTTGATTGTGTGAGAGAAACCGCGATAGACGAGGATAAACGGCATGCGCAAATCGCGCGCGCTTCTACGCGAGCCTGCCATATTGCCGACGTTTTTCGTGCCACCCCCACCACTATTTTTCGAGGAGCCATGTCTCCTTACTCTCTAGTCTTCTTGGAAGGTTGTCTCCTCACACCATCAATAAAAATGACAGTCTCCCCTCCACCTACCGTGATTGACGTCGCGAATTCAAAAAATCCGGATCACGTCAATCTCATTCTTCATTCCGTCCACAGATTATCTTCATTCCGATTATCAGTTTTCTACCTGACTCACATTACAATTGATCGTGTAGGGTCCACATGAAAAACTATCCCAACAAAATTCACGGGTCATCTTGAATCATTGTACAACCACTCTAAAAATAGAACTGTTTATATATCAGTCAGCATAAGTTAGCTGTTTTTGTATTACTTGCAAAAAGGTAAGTCAAAGTTAGTCACAGTTAATCTGCGTTTTCGTTGACATTGCTAACAGTACATAATTTTGCCACCGATGTTACGTCTCCTAAGACCTAAATCCATTTCCATTGTGAAGAAATAGTAACAAATTTACTGGTGGTTGGTCTGTAGTAACAAATCAAAAAGTACTAAAACCCGAATTGTTGAGAACTTTGCCATAATCTCAGATTATACACTTTATTATATTCAAACATGTACAACTGGATATGGACCACAAACTCTGGATTTTGCCACATTAAATATCCCCCACTGACTAAAAAGAGCAAATGTGAAATTGCCAGATAACCTCCTACAGGTATCTTCTTTTACCAATTTAATGATACATTGGCAATACTGTAAACACGGTTTTTTGCCACTACTTTTACTACTGGAGAGGCAATAAAACACGCCTTATATTTTTGTTTGTAAATGACGTGTACTCAACGAAATAAAGTTAAATGATTGGCAACAATGCTTCAAGATCGTGTCAAGAACAGCAATGATTTTCTTATTTTATGGAAGCCATTTTGTTTAGTTGTATGGTTATCTTTTATTCAACCCGTTTTAGATGAGCACTTTTAAGTGGGGCAACCGAAAGTAAAATACAAAGAACAAGTCCCATAAAATAGATCGTAAAAATAAAAACGGAATAGGTGATACTTATCTTTTTTTTTTTTTTAACGTTTGGTGATTTTACATGTTTAAGTGCTTTTGATAAAATAAATGTTCAACCACTTACCTTTTACACATTTCAATATAAACAATATTATGGAATATACTACAGTTAACATTTTGTTTTTATCAGTTTATTGTTCAATGATTAATTGAAATTACAAATACAGTAAAAACTCCATATGAAATAATGATTTTCCATATCATGCCAAAATTAAAAGCGAATAACCATATTAACAATTTATAAAATAAAATGTTCTATCTATGCTAGAATAACATTAAATAAATTACAAAAATCACTGTATTTGATCACTTTTCAGTTTTTTAATCTCGGGTCCCTCTGAATTCTTATGCCTAATAATACGTTTAGCCTTAAGGTATGACAGAGTATCTTTGTTGCTCTGTCGTGGAAATTCACTAATGTCTGGTTTAGGATTCAAAACACTTTGTGCTACAAAATCACTCGAAACACTATCACTCGATGGCTTAATTGGGGACGGCAAGTCCCCCTCTTTACTATCATCATTTAATGATGTATCTAGGAAGGAATCAGTTCCAGACATATCTGCACCTGTCAGACTTGAGTCATCTTTAAGTTCATGGTGTTCCTCATCAATGCCAAACTCTTCCTCTTCCATCATCTCTTCTTCCTCCTCCTCATCCGGTTCAACTAATTTGCCTACAAAAAATGTATACATAAATATATGTTGCAAATTGGAAAGAAAACCCATGATTTACCATTTAAAGTTGGAAAGCTAATATCTGGTAGCATCCGAATATCTTTCCCATATTCTTTCATGAGTTTCTTGATTAAATTTGCTATGTCCTCCCTCTTCTTTGTCACGATAATTTCCTCAAACCAATTCTTTATTTGGGAAATCGGTATATGGTAGTCCTTTATCGGATCCTATAAAAATGTGATCATTTCAAGTTCGCTCACTAATTTAAGTATTTACTTACTGTAAAAAATTGCTCTACGTATTGCAACAGGTAAAGTCCACAATCGGTGAAGTTATTCTGCTGTGGAACCTTAGGGCAGGCGCCTTTTATAACATCCTTATTATATATTCTTTCTTTTCCTAATTTAGCCTTATATTCGCAAGTCAAATAGTCTCTAAGTGTAGCAACAACGCGGCACCTACTGGCGCCTGCTAGCGAATCAAATATTAATATACATGGCCTAAAACAAGAGAACAAAATGAATGCAAATTCCACCTGTATTTCATAAGCTTATAGGCGGAATTGACATGTACTCATTTAAACAACAATCAAGCTAAAATTACCAACATTATAACACCCACATAATATGTAATATTGGCACCACTGAAATAGTTATATATAGTTGGTGACACTACTGGCAACTAGACATTAAAAAATATTTCTGTTAATGGATTTTGCCGCTTTGTCACTAAACAGTTGTTTAAAACGCCAATTTCAACATTGAAATAAATGTGTTACAACTTTGATAAAATTATGTTTGCATCATTGAGTGTACAATTTATAAAGCAATTGGCAACACTGTATTTATGAAAAATGAAAAAACATTGAAATAAATCGTTTCTTTTTAAAGGCTACACAAGTTATTCATTTTTTAAACAAATTCATTGCAGAACATTTTAACATCTGGATCATTTCCAATACATCTTTAAATTACAGACGGCTACAGTACCAATAACAAAATAAAACGGCTACATTACCATTACAATACCATAAAATAAATACATAGTCTTATTTAATAAGAGTGCAACATCTTATGTGCCATAAGATCCTTAATAATGCATTAAAAAAATATACAAAACAATGTAATCTAGTTGGCAACACTTGAATATTGTTGGCAACCCTTCTGGGTTTCGTTTACAATCGAGTTGGTAACATTGCAATTTTAATTTGCCTTTCATTGGCAACACTGAATTATTAATTTATCTATAATTGGCAATAACGAACTCTAATTAATATAAAGTTGGCAACACTGATTTGTGGAAAAAATTTAAAAAAAATATGTGAAATGTGAAAAACCACAGCATGGTTTTTCACATCAAGGCAATATATATTTTATATAGACCAAAATGTATTTTTGATTTTTCACAAATTTTGTGAAAAGAAGAACAAAGATAATTTTAGATTATTTTCAAAACATGCCACAATCATGTAATATAATTATTACAAATACTAGGTGAGCAAAAAATATGTAACATTTACTTTAGTAACAGCGGTTTCAAATAGCATTCCTGTACATTTTTGACTTAATATTTTTGCTAACTCAAGCTGGTTCATTTAACAGTAAGAACAAATATGATTAGATTATGCATTTAAAATTTATAAATAACCTTGTCGCCCCATAACAGGGAACATAAATAACTCAATACATTCATTATTCTGAAGATTATTGATCCACAAATCATAAAACTATCTGGCAACGCTGCCAAATGATCAAGTGGTAGCAGTAGATCAAATGTACCAATGTATTTACAGTTGGTCACACTGTTGCTTGTAACTAATATACACTGCTCAAACAATTACTGGTCAACCATATACGCTGCTTACAAAAATTTTGAATACATAAATTGCACTTTTTTTCTACTTTAAATATTAAATATTTCCAAAACTTGACGTGGCGTTTTCTAAAAATTATTGGCAACATATTTAAAGATATAGCAATTTCTACTTACTGTTTGATAGCAGGTCTAGGTTCTTTAGGATGTCTAATTGGTGGTGTGGGTATTGTGGGTGAAGGTGCTGGCGTGACTGTAGGAGTCGTAGTAGTTGATGTAACTGTCGATTGAGAAAGAGGCAGTTCCTCAGAATCGTCCGAATCTAACTCGCTATCGTCTCCCTCAGCTTCATCTTTATCACTCTGTTCCGGATCCTCACAAACTATCGGCTTTTCAATTTTCTCTTGCTTAACTGCCGATATAGAGACACTGCCTAAAGTGGCAACGGTCACTTTCTCTAAAAAATAAATGTCTTGTATACAAGTAAACATTTTATGGGTTTTTTTATTACTCTTTCTTCTTGACTGCACTTCCAACTTGTACGGTTTCCCATCCCACGTTTGGCAACCATCCATACCGGGAAAACAGATGATTGCGAGAAACCAATGCGCATTTTCATTTATTGGTACAACTACGAAGTCCTTCTCAAATAAATTAACATTTTTTGTCCAAGTCTTGACACGAGCGTGTCTCTTTTGAGATGCCGTCAGAGTAGGATCAAGTTCTGCAGGCTGTGATTTTCTAAAATAAAAAAATAAATCTTACATATATACTTTAAATTTCATATACTGCTAAATCCCTAAAATAAAATTGATTTAATATCTACATAAATTTTTAAAATTTCTTATGTTGCAATAAACAAATGTCGTGAAGAGGAACAGACCTAGAAAATTTTGGTTATATAGATATTTTCAAAATGTCATTGGAGTCATACGTGTTTAATTAGATTTCAACTACACAAAGCATTTACTTCATAGATATTCAAAGGGTATTTAATACAATTTGTGCTAAATTTATTTTCAAGATTTAAATTCGTATTTAAACATATTCTAATGAATAAAATTTCTAAGTAACAATTGTATTTTTTTCTTACCATCATTACCAACAGAGATGTATGAAAAAATGTATATAAAATTATTATTATGATTTATTAAAACATTAAGGCTCTAATTTGAACAGGTTGGGTAACTTAAATTTTAAATAAAAATAGTTTGACCAAATAATTAATGAACTTATAAAATAATATTTAATGAATTCACTATAATAGTAAATGATTTTTTTGTTAACAAATTTGATGGTCCACTTTTAAAATATGAACATTGTTTTGGAAAAATTCATCCCCACAAAAATTTTAAACTCGACTTCATGATTTCCTAGTTTTCAAGATTCGAAATTTAAAAAATTTCTGACTTATTACTCAAAAATTCATTCATTATAGCCTGGAAAATGTTTCTGGAAAATGCATAAAAAAAGTCTCTTTATATTACATTTCTTCTCAGTGACAATCTTTTATATATTTACTTTTATGTAGTACATGGTAGATACATTAAGAAAGTTTTATTTTTTTATTCATATCTTATAGAAGACATTCTAATTACCATAGTTGTATTTAATGCACCCATATATGTATTTTAATGGGAAGCAAAAGTACCTAAGTACAAAATGTAGATAAATAAAAAGAGCATGCACAATAAGACAAACTTCCCAAGCAGACTGAACCAGAGAATGTTCTCAAATGAACTCACAGAAATGAACTAAATCACAAACTAAAAAATCAAAACCCTAATTCTCGACTTTCTCTTTCAACATTGCCGTTTAAAACATTTATAATCAAGTTTCGAATTTGTGTGAAAACTGTGACTAAAATCCCCTTACTTTTCCCGATTTTTTGTTGACATTTCGCATTTTCTTGACTCGATATTGAAATTCTCAGGATTGTCCAGATTGCTGGGAACTCTCAAATTCTCTATTTGTTACACAGTTTTGATAACTTGGAAGTCAGTTTTGTATCAATCGAATAATTATAAACCGAAATTAACACCAAATATTCTTGCTTATTGACAACATTGAAGTTGCCTTCTGTTGGCAACATTGAAATTACCTTCTGCTGGCAACATTGAAGTTGTCTCCTATTGGCAACATTCATCTTTATGTGGCAACACTAAAATTGAAATATTACTAACTGTATATATATATATATATTGGCCACCCTGTAAATAATCGCACATAGCCAACATTATAAGAGCAAATCTTAACATGTTAACTACTGACAACACTGAAGTACAATTGTTGGCGACACTGTCAGAAATGAATACTATAGTTGGCATCAATCAATCAATTACAAAATATCAGACATAGTTCTACTATACATTGATCTAAATCACTTGAATATTGAAAATACATACATCTCTGTTTTATTTTGTGTAATAAATCGGTTTAATCAAAGTTGTGATTAACTGTGAAATAACCTACCGTGATGCCTTTGTTGGCTTCGTAGTTAACCTTTTGTAGAAGAAAGTTGAGAATATGTGAACCTTTGATTTCTGCTCCGCCGGAAGGTTCTCCACCAAGTATTTCAGATAGAAATCGATGATCACGTCATTTAAAAATTGATCCTGCGCCAGGCATACATAATCCTCTGTGTTTATCGATATCCTACCTCGACCCTCTGGTGGATAGGTTAAGAGCTGTTTTATTTCAGTGAAGCTCCTAAAATGAGTGTTGGTGCTATTAGACAGGCAGAACTGAAGGTACAGGGGTTATATTTAACATACATTGTCACCGTATTGTACAACAGGAACTCTTCAATTTGACGAAACATTAAAATTATTTTTTATTGCAAACAAACCAAGAGTTTAACCTTAATTTTATGATGGCTATAAATTGTTGCCACTACAGAAATAGTTTAGTTTTGGTACTAATTTTCAAAATTAAATGTTTGCAAAAATTAAATTAGAGTGGAATTATGAAATATCTAAACAACAAAGATAAGACAGTGATAAAAAACAAACTATGCAAGCACTCCAAAGGAATTTTAATAATAGCATTTATTTATCTAAAGAATTATCAGGCTTAAATAATAAATAATCAATAACTACTGGGCTGGCTGGGAAAGGATTTATAAAATGTTAAATGCAAAATAATTTTAATACTTTATATTACAGTATATGTAGAAACAAAAACTACAGCATATGCAATATAAAATAAGTTTTCATGTTTTGATAAAAGCATCAAGATTCGTTTGGGATAAATGTTTGAGATGACATTTTAAATATTTTATTTAGACCCTATGTATTAATTAATATGCAGTTATGCCAATTCACAGGTAAAAGTTACCTATATTCTTTGCAAAATGATCTCCTTCATCTGTTCACAACATTCCGTTGTTACTTAGAAACAGGTGGTTCTTGCATGGTAGTGCACTTTCACATTTCTCCATGATTATTAGAAAATGTCAAATTTATCACTAATAATGCATTGGAAGGGACTTACTATATGGCCTCTTTGTTTATCTGATTTAAGTTCAATTTATTTATATTTGTAAAACCATTTAATTGTCATAAACAATTAGGTTATCACAAATGCCGTTATTGTCAATTAATTTACAATATGCCTAGAATATTAAAGTATGTAGATATAAAATTTAGCAATTTACGAGACAAATTTAAGCATTTTGATAAGAAATGAACTATATGTACACTGTATAACCGACAAATAGTGTGCATTACCATATATTACATTTAGAAAGATATATAGGGCAACTTCAGATTGTTTCAACTAAAAGTGTGCGGCTACAACAAGTTATCATATTTTAGTAGCAACAATTATTTATGTACTTAATTTTAGCTATAGAGGTCCAAATATCAGAAAATGAAGTTGAGACATTTTCACATTAAACATTTTCCCATTTTCCTTAGCCGTTTTCTCTAAATTGCTACAAATCAGTAACAAAAACCTCTACCAAGATAGTTACGGTGCGTTAAACATTCCACTTACCCTATGCCAAGTGCCGCTCTCGTTAGTTCTTTAGGACACGTCTTAATGAGAATGTCGTTCGCCTCCTTTACATTCAACTCATCTAAAATGCCGGGTATACACCCGTATATCTTCTGGAAACTTTCTCTATCATCTTCGGTAACGTCATCAGGCAAGAGGGTTATTCTACGAAAAGCCTCTTCTTTAGAGGACAGTGGATCATAATAATAATCCCCTTCTGGAATCATATCTAGTTCTTCACGAATAATTTTAGCTAGCGCCGGATTTAGATAGTAAAAGTATACGGGCAGTGCTTTATTAAAACTAGCTAACACTTTGACTATTTCGCATCTCTCGATTATTATTGTCTTTATATCGTTATCTTTGCTAGGATGGGGTACCTTCATTATCACTTGTGTAGAGTCTATAATTACCTGAAAGATTACACTTTTTATAGATGTACAGTCTTGGATTATTAGAATCTTACCTTTTCAGGTGGAATGAACCTATATGAACCTATCCTTATGGTTCTACATTTAATTGTCGTTGCCTTGAATTCCTCGCTGTCCTGATCCGAACCTCCTAGAATAAAATGAGCGAGAGATAATTATCGTAAACTCGAGTCACCAGAGTATTTCTCGGATATTTATAATTACCTTTAACAAGTTTTGCCACGTTATGTTTCTGAATGTCGTTCGTGGAAGGTTCCTTAGTGATAGGACTAATTGTTATTGATGCTCCAAGTTTCTGTAAAATATTCTCATTCTGTAATTTATAATAATGTGAGATTGTCATAACGGCAAGTAAATCATTTTCAATTACCACTTTAGACGGCTTGTCTTCGCCCTCCTCATCTGAGCTGATGACAACACTTTCATGTTCTACGGCCTTAGTATTTTTAGTCTTCTTTTTGACGGAAGCTGGTTTTTGAGGGGATACTGCCAAATAATACCGTTATCAATAAAAGAAAAATGATACTTTTCATTAAATAATCTACAGTATTGGACATAATGGCTGGAACTTTTGCAATTTTAAAATAATTAATTAATTATGTGACATATGCATTACTTATATTTATTAATAGTTAGCTAAGGCGTTTTGGGTAAGAATAAGTACATTTATAATTTGGTTCAAAGTATGTTACATTTTTGAGACAAGAAAATAAAAAATAAGTTGGGCAAAATGGTTGGAACAAGAACGATTTTTCTAAAAACTGATTACGTAATTAATTTTTTCAATATTTGGTGTGATATCCTTTTGCCCTAATCACATCTGCACACCTCTTCGGCATAACATTTCTGTCAATGCTATTCCAGGCTTCTGTCAGTTTTTCAAAAAGTTCAGTTGCATTTTTTACATTTTCCCGATGGATTCTCGTATTAACCAACTCCCATAAATTTTCTATGGGATTTAAATCGGGACTTTGTGACGGCCACTTCAGAATATTAATTTTTTCACATGATTAGCACTCTTTTACAAGCTTCGACGCGTGTTTTGGGTCGTTATCATGCTCGAAAATAAAATTTATCGACATGGTTGCAAATGTATAGGGTTCCAGTACATCTCTAAGAATGTCTCTGTACGTAAAATGATCCATCTTTTCATGTATACGATGTAATGGACCCATACCATAGCACGAAAAACACCCCCACATCACAATAGATCCTCCGCCATATTTTACGGTTGGGCAAATATACTTTTTATTTAATTGCTGACCCTTAGGACGCCGTACATGTTTGATTCCATCACTGCCAAACAAGTTAAATTTAGACTCGTCACTAAACACGACTTTTTTCCAATCCCTAGTAGTCCAATCGACGTGATCCATTGCAAATGCAAGTCGTGCTTTAACGTTCTTTTTACTTAGTACTGGTTTTTTTAAAGGTCTATGGCTCAGAAGATCTTGTTCAGCTAACCTACGTCTTGTTGTTTTGTCGCATATGCCGGATGATCTAGTTTCGTCGAGTTTCCACAAAATTTTCACTGAAGACAGAAATGGATCATTTTGGGATAAACGAATAAGTTTTTTATCCAGGCGCGCAGTTGTCTTTCCAGGCCACCCTGGACTTTTACTTGGAAGCACATTACCACACACTTTAAATTTTCTTATAATTCGAGATACACTGTTTTTTCATACATTAAGTCTTCTTGATATTTCACTTTGCCAAATCCCTCCTTTATATAATTAATAATTCTATTGTGAAGATCTACAGAAAGTGCTTTTTTTTTTCGCCATTATAGAAAATATTGGTATGCTTTACTGTTCAACTTCTAAACACTCTTTGACTCTCTGTAAGTAAATACCACGAAACATTTTGATAATTTATAAAAAGTTCCAACCTTTTTTACCCGAAAACAAAGTAAACGTATGTTTTTGTTTTCTTTTGTTATCTTCAAATACCAGCAAAAATTTTGTAAACTGTAGGAAATATTCTAATAATCCGAGAGCAACTGTACATTTGCCAGATATTTATTTAATACATTTTTTTTATGCAAATTTATTTTGTTCCAACTATTATGTCCAATACTGTATATACAAGGTTTTTATCAAAATTTGAAAATTAAATTCCGACTTACGGATCGAGATACCTTTTCAGTTCTTGTAAAGATTATCTTTTCTTTAATTATGCTAAAGAAATATATATTCTTCTTTTAGTAATCAATTTGAATGTTCTAAAGGGTGAATATATATGGAAAAAACACTAGAAGATATTCAGCCAATCAAGTGGGTGTTAGAATTACATCAGTCCAGGATTAAACTCAGACATCAGACCCAATCGAACAATTAATGACCTGCATTCATCACTTTGTATACTGGAGCTAATACAGCATTTATATTTATGAAAAAATATGATGTACAGAAAAATTCGTCTAGTAATAATCATACTTAATGTAGCGTCGAAAATGATGAATTAATTTCAAGACATAAAGGTCTTAAAACGGCCGTGCCTTCTATTAATGAAGAGTATATAACTCTAAATTAATACACCATTGCTTATACTTCAGGGGTTACCTAATAAAAGTGTCTCATTACACCATTTCTCCATGGTACCCACTATATGTGTAATAGTACAAAATATAAATAATAAAAATACATAATAATAAGAATTTGACTAGAGGCTTGATTTTATAACTACATAGACTATCTGTGGTTAAAATTCTGATTCTTGTATGAATTCCCCGACATTTATTTTTTATTTTTTGTACTAATGATATTCCTCCATATTTCCAAATCCTCTCCAGGTGTCCAGGTTAGTGAAAACTTTGTGATTATTGAATGACTTGAATTACTTTTAGAAAAAAATCTAATTTTTTTACAGTTTTTGAAAATAATCGCAGTTACAAGACTAATAGATATCCAGGTTAGATAGATTATTCATATCAAGATCATTAAATGAATGAACATTGACATTTTTTTTTGTCTATTGCATAAATTTCGAGTTTCAGGTTAGGTTAGGTTAGGTTAGGTTAGTTACATATTTTTTTTATATAATCATGGGTAACTAATACTGTAAGATTTAGTTACTTTAATTAACATTCAACTGTTCTTAGTTCGGCCACTAGTCATGTTATGGGTTTTCCATAGCTACAAAATATATATATTTTTAAATCATCCTTGCAGAAACGTGTATAGTGGTTTTAACTTTATCTTCATCTTCAAATTATTTTAGTTCTAAGGGCAAGGGCGATTCATGGTGACAGATGGCAATATAACGACGATATTTTGAAGCACGTAACTTACAAGCGCTTGAAAGATAATTTTACTTTTAGAACGTTTTTAGTTGCCTGAAAGTTGTGAACTTGCGATAAATTTTTAAGATCACTATATACAGTGGAACTTCAACAATTCGGACACCCCGTAAACTGGACACTCCAGTCAATCGGACACCCGTTACAGTTTGGACACATTCAGACCGTTACCTCTGTAATCCGGACACTAGCTACAAAGTTCAGTTGGTGCCAGATGAAGATGATATGTCGCTGGACGATTTAAGAAAAAGACTCCTACTTGAAGAAACTACGAAAATGGATGACTTGAAAAAAATATAGAGTTATAGATCTGAAAAGTGAACTGACTGATGAAGAAATTACAAATTGGGCGACAGGAAGGAACGAGGTAGTTGTTGATAATGTTGACGACGAAGAAATAATTGAAATGATGCAATCAAACACAAATGATGAAGAAGAAGAGGATGTTATTGAAATTCCGAAAAAAATCAAACGTTCAGAAGCAGTACAGTGTTTTTCAAAATGTATGCAATGGGCGGAAGAAAACAAATTGAATTATCAAGGAGTCCTCTTAATGAAATAAATATAGAACTAGTAAGAAATCCTCACAGCGAGAAAATTACTCAAAAAAAAAAAAGTTCTGGCTTTTTGACTTGAAATATTCCTTTTCGCCAGTTTCATACGTATGTACGAGTATATGTACATATATGTGTCGGTACATTTAGAATATGTCGATTTGTAAAACATTTGAGTTAATTAATGTTGGAGTAAATAAACTTGACTTCATAAATGTTAATCAAGGATATTCATCGAACTGCGGTAATCCGGACAATTCACTTAACCCGGACGAATACCTATATCTGCCCGGATTACCGAAGTTCTACTGTACCCATTTCGACCGAATATCTTCGCCTGAAAGTAACAGACATAATCAACAAAATCATATATTTTACTGTCGTACGCCCCAAACATTTTATATACTACATATTAAGAAATCAGGACATAGCTACTAGAATGACACTTTCCCAGTGCTTTTGTTCATTAAAGATTCACTTCAATATTTAAGTTTCTATGTATATTTTCTTTTTTCATGTACCATTTCCTATGTACAGGTAATTTTATTTAATACCTCTATAGGATGCCTGCTCAAAGGCACTGTAAAATGGTTATAATAAAATAAAATTACAAATTTTGTAAAAAAAAAAGTTATACAATCATATATCGTTAGCTGTTTTTAATAAGTTTATTATAGCCACTACTATTTTGAGGTAGAACACAAAATATACGATTTTCAATGAACTTTTATCAGTCACAAGTGCGGGAACACATGCACTCATGAGCCTTCATGAACAGAAAGTCCCTTCTAGATGTGTAAAATTTATTATTATCCGTTATTTTTGCTAGAACATTATCGGCTACAAAGTAAACTTGTCTGTTTTCCAAAGCGCGTGAAATATAACCACTAAAAAATAGATACCTTGCAAAAATGTGATAAATCAGTACCAATTTTTAGATCATGATATTTTAATGATGACCCTTGGAACACAAAAAACCCATAAAAAATCAGTTTTCATTCCATCACATCTATTGGCGATTTACAAAACAAAAATTACTTACAACCAATAGCCTTCACGTGCAGTTGCCCTTGCTGCAGAGGCAGAGACATGTCCTTTTTCTGCCCGTTAGTAGCGGCACGTATTGTGGCTGGAATTGCCTTAACATTATCCGGGAGTTTCCTGCTACATCTGATACACTTTGAGAAGTCCTCAGAAAGATATCCGCACGCGGCGCACAGTGCAAGCATGCCAGGCACAAATTTTGGCAATTCTTTAGGGGGCTCCGGGGAAGGGGCTTTAATCGGCTCGTTTAATAATTGGGGCGACGCAGTAGGAGTGGGGGGTAACTGTTGAGGTTGCAACTGAGATTGGGGCTGTAGCTGTGGAGGTATAGGGGTGGCGCTTGGTAATGGGGCCGGCTGGGACATCGGGGGCTCCTCTTGCATTTGAGATTCTTCGTCCTAAAATTAAGCTGTTAGTGTGACTTCACGATTTATATTGAAAAGTCTTTACTTCATATCCGATGTTGGATACATTGCCAACTGTGACGATGTAATTAATACCATTGGTATTTGCCTCTGTTACTTGGATGTTGGTGTCACTGCGGAATGGGACGTTCACCTGTTCGAGGATTTCTTGTATGGTGCATGCTTCCTTTGGCAAGGTGAATGTAATAAGTCTCTGTTCTCCATTTTCTAGGAGGACCAGCATCCGAATTGAATCGGAGAATTCTTCACCAACTGGGGTGCTCTCTAAAATAATATAAAAAGCACTGCTAGAAAATGTGGAAGTATTCAGACATTGTAATTGTCACGGGAAGGCTTTACCACACAAGTATTTTAAGGAACAATAAAAATAAATTTTCAATTACCATAAAAATAGTTACTTGAAATTCTTGAAAAATCTCAAAATTCTTGAAAAATTGAAGAAAATCGTAATCTAAAAAAGTCTTTATCAAGAGTGATATCCATATTTAGGCTACCACGGCTCAATAATGGAACTGAATTCCTTTTTCAATACATATGTTAAACCAAATAAAATGAATATAACAGAAGAAACAAATTTGAATAAAAATGGTTTCGATTTAAAATTGTGGATTTTCAAGATACCAGATAATTTTCTGGTGCAAGGGAAAAGTGTTATATACAATAAATAATAACAATATTAAAAGTGTTTTCTGCAGTGAAAAGGTGAGACAAAATGCAAATTGGTTGCACCCATCCTATTTAGTTTCTCAATTTGGGTAATAGTCTTCACCCCGACACAAAGTTTGTATAAAGTGGCTTTATTAAAACTTCTGTATTGTATTCCCAAACGTCATGTACAAGCTAAAACTTCTTTGGTACCTAATCTAGCCCTTATCTAGCCAAATAAGTTAATGTTATTCAGTGTATTCTCTATAATATGAACACGCGTTAATGTGAACATCTCAATAACGTGAACATGGAATTTAATATAATTGGATGCCGTATACTATAAAATAACATACACCCCCAATAATGTAAACTGAACGCATATGCGCAGTTCGTGCATATTCTTATCTCGCTATTATGTACATATGTACTACGTAATCAGTTTGCATCAGTCTATTTATCTGTTTAGAGCATTCATCTGCTGAAAAGCTCAAAACTGCAGATGGCAATATTCTCGTAATATTTCTTCCACCTAATGTAACTCCTTTAATCCAGCCAATGGATCAGAATATCTTGAGACTCACAAAATTATACTACAGCAATAGCTTCCTAAGTTGCGTCGCTGCAAGTGAGGAATCAATAGGAACTGCACTCAAAAAAATTACATTAAGAGATACGATTCTTCATTTGTCATGCGTTTGGGAAAAATTAACACCAGAACCCATTAAGAAATGCTGGAATAATGTAATGCCTACAGCTGATATAGCTAATAAGGAGAGGATGGACAATGCAGATGATGATGTACTTCTAAATATTTTGCGAGACAGACGGAGGAACGAAACCGAAAAAGAAAATTCTGATAGTATTGATAGTGTCATAAGGGATACAATTTCGCTGCGCGAAAGAAGTAGCGCCCGTAAGTTTAATTTTTATTATAACCATAATTTATTTTATAAATTATGGTTATAATAATAATTAAATTCATTATAGGCTGCGTACGAAGCTTCAGATGTGGAAAGGTGGAATGAAGATGTAGATGAAGGACATACGATAGAATTAGACGTTAGTACCACCAATCATCACAATAACGCATGCTACAGCTACAAGGGCATGATATACTGCTATAGAATGGTCCAAACAAAATGCAATCCCTATTAGTAATATAATCACCTTCAAATTAATCCACGAAAGAGCTGTGATAGCAAAAATAACACAAAAAAATGAACAAACAAAAATTACTACTTTTTTCAAAAAAATAAATGAGTAAATTTTCTTTATTTACATTAAAATTTTATGAAATATGTATGAGCGAGCATATGTATTCCTTCATTTTTTAAAATAAAGTACATATACTGCACACTACAGCCTTTTAATTTGCTATCGACGCCCTCTTTATTATGAACACTCTTGATATCATGAACGGCCTGCGGGATTTTTATGTTCACATTATAGAGATTACACTCTACTTTTAAAAAATATTTTAATGATGAAAACCATTATTACAAATGGGCCTTCTTTTGTCATATCCACAATACAATTAATAATATTATACCAAAAACTGTTACACTATTATCTAGGTCTTTCATTAGATTTAATGTAAAACTTTGCCTATTGTTTTTAATCCATAGTTTTGTTTCTTTTACTTCAAGTATGTATTATATAGAATTTAAATTTATATTTATGTTACTATGGATCTTTTGTATAGCCAGTTGTTAAGGAATTAATATGAATAAGTTAATGATTATATCTTTTGGCATAGATATATGTATATTTTCTTATTTATATTTTGCTTGTAAGTTAATATAATTTATTTTTATTAATTCTATGCATACATATGTAAAAGTATTTGCTAAAAAATGGAACATTATTTTATAAGGAATAGGTTATCACTAATAATATTGGAAAACAAAAATAGCAAACATAATTTCTTCTCATTATTAAATCTAACAGAGTATCAAATTTATAGGTCATTGGAAATCTGAAGTACTGGGCAAAGCGTTGTCCAAAATTTACAAGTTCCTCGCTTTTAGGTGTATCATAATAAACTTGCTAATACAAATTTGTTCTAAAACGATCAATTTTGCGAATATGTACAGAATAACACAAATTTAACAAACATCACATGATAAAACCACAAAACTTATATGCGTTGTATGAATAAAATAACCGACGTTAATGATTAACTGCCAAATATGATTAGAAATGAAAATGAAATTCAGTACACTATATCATACATCTCCAACCATGTACTTTTGATTTAAAATAATCTTTACTAATATAAATTTATGAATCGTATTTTAAAATTAATTTTTATATCTATTGATATTGTAAACCTCTTTAAAAATGTATGGCTCTGTTTAAAACACGTCTACATTCCATGCCAATTTTCGTCACTGACTTCGGAAATGCAATATAATAATCAAAGCATATTTTCCGATAGTAAACGATAACCTGCTAAAATTATAGGTTATGTTATTCAAACACAAATTCGACAGTATTGTATAACTGCATATGGCGAAAGGGTTAAGAAAAGGTTGGAAAAATTCATTAAGTTATAAATAACGAATTTATGCATTCTATTCAGTTACTCACCAATTATCTTCTGAATTTGAGTTGATGGAATGTAAGATGGCAACGGTCTCTGCTGCTGTGGCTTCTGATTGGGCTTTGGTGGCTGGATGACATAGTTCGCCTGCGACGGTCTCATCTGTTGCTGCCTCTGCTGCTGCTGTTGCTGCATTAGCTGACTCTGCACAGGGCTCTGGAACTGTGGCTGCTGCTGTTGCTGCGCCGGCTGTTGCCCTTTATTCAACGATTGCTGCTGGTTCATCATTGCATACCTAGACGGATCGTTCGGTGGTTGGGGCCTGGCGGCCTGCTGGGGGTTGGCGAATTGAGGGGCATTACGGCCTCTACCGGCAGTTGCGCGAGGCGCGTTCGTGGGTATACTGACACCTGCCCTGCCAGCCGCGGGTTGACGAGGATTGCGTGGGGTAGCATTTCTTTTTTTTGGGGCTGGGGTTGGTGGTGTGGCCACGGTACCAGGCTGATTTGGTGTGGTAACTTGTTGGTTAACGTTAGCTCTAATAGAGATAAACAACTTCAGAAAATATCCTTTGAAGGAGTTATTAGAATTATACATGAGAAACAACCGTTACATTAAATTCATTCTGTCTCAGTATCATTTCTTTAATTATCCACATTGAAATAAAACTCATTCAAATGGATTAATAAATCTTTGCAACATTTTAAATGTTTATATTTGACTAGTTAAGTAGTGTGTCCTATCCTTGGTGGATAATTATTGTGGGTGTACATCATACAAAGGTTGATTGGACATTAGAATTTCAGTCTCCTTATCAATGAATATAATTTATTTAAAAGTAAAAGTAGACAGGAAGAAAAGTAATTCACTTTTAAACACTTCTATTCAAAATATTAAATCAAAATAATTTAAAATCTTTGATTCATTATTTATTTTACTAATCTTTTATATCCACTATTTTTAGGAAATTATTAAATATGCAAATTCATTAATACATAATTTTTTAATGTTATCGTTAATTTTTATATATTATTTAATCACACTTTTTATTATTCACTGTCTTTTAGCGTATATTAAAAATAAAATTATAAATGTAGAAGAAAAACAATTTCAACTTGTGATATTTTAAATGACAGTAGTAGTTTTTTTATGAAAGTTGTGATATCAGATTTTTAACACCCTGTATACTGTCATTTCATTTTCGCCTTCCTATTTAAATCCAAATATATAATACTTAGAGTGTTTACAATCCAACAGATAATGAAATACATCTTTATACAGGGTATTTACCAGTTTAGGAATTCATGTTCTATGAAAATCACATCTTGAAACTGACAAAATTCATCTTAGTTGAAAGTTACTCTCATAAAACATAAAAGGTAATAAATCAGTTAAATTTTTAAATTTAAATTAAAGTTCACGCCTAGAAATAACACATCTTTTTAGCAATAATATAATGAATTAGATGATTGTTGGGAACAATACACAAGAAGAAATGCTAGGCAAACAACAAATCCCTAAGAACGGTCCTTGTATCTGCTTCGAAAGTTCCAGCCCTTTCTCAGGTTTAATTCTTAAATTGATAGCATAGTCATCAGCTGTCATAGCAACGACGGACTCTTTGTTAATTACACATGAATATGCAATAATTGTAGATGATATTAAAAAGTGCTTGTAAAATGTTTATATAAGACTAACCTCTGTCGTAAAATGGCTGCTTTCTGATCCACAAGCATCTTCTTATATACAGCAACAGATACAACAGACCCATCTGGTAACGAAATAGCATCCTGCTCATCAGTTGATTTCTAAAATTCACTATATTTACACCAAGTTTCCGAAAAAAGTTCAGATAACTTACAATATCCATATCTTCTATGTCCATCTGCTGCTGTGTGTTGACAGCAACTTTCTGCAGTTGCTGCTGCTGCTGCAATTGAGCCAAACCTGGAAATCTAGCATTAATACCGCCCCCCTGACCCTTCTGTATTTGCTGGGCGACGCTCCTCTGGTTTGGTTGCCTAATTTGGAGTTGCTGGGTCGGATTCGATGGCCTAACCTGGTTAGGATTCTGTTGCCTCATCTGTGCTTGGTTAATAGCCTGTGGCCTAAATTGTTGAGTGGCATTAACCTGCCTGGCAACCTGATTTGGGGTTTGTTGCCTAAGCTGTTGCTGATTGGGTGGCCTTAATTGAGTGGGATTTGAAACTCTAATTTGTTGCTGGGGATTAGAGTTGGGATTGGTTTGTCGCAGTTGTGCTTGTTGATTTGGATTTTGTTGTCTGATGTGTTGATTTGTAGCTGACCTGGCCAGTATACGATTTTGAGGCCTAGATTGCTGTAAGCAAAGTACAATCAACATTTAATTTTTGTGAATTTTAGTAAATAAAAGAACAAATGGTTTACCTAATTAATCATTTATTATACTAATGATATTTTTCTTAAACAATACAAACATATTTATCAATTAGTGAAACCTCTGTTCTTCTCCTAACCACACGCCTGCCCATTACATGTAAAACATAAACTCCCATAACTGGACACTAACAAATGGACCAGGACACCGTTTTTGGGCCCAAAGAAAATTGAAATCTTAACTGGATGAGAGCCTTCAACAACAAAACCCCCCTTAACTAAATGTAAACCTCTAATAATAGGATGCTAAATTGGTAGATCTTTCTTTTAGTGCTGGAATACCCTTTCCCTTTCTTTCCTATACATATAAGAAAACTTAGTAGTCGTTTTATTTACTTTTAGGATTTGAGTATTGGAGTACTCGTTTTTTTTAAACGGCATTTTGTAAGAAATATTGTTTGGAAAAAAAGGGAAGTTATAATTTCAGAAAACTTTTAAATTTGGGAATTCCCTCGAAAAAATTTTAAAAATATTCCACTACAGTGGGAGTCAGAAAGTAATACATATTAAAAAATATCTTTCTTGAGAACTGAGGGCCTTAATGCAGGCAAATTATATTTTGGGTAATTTTATTACTTTCGAAGCTAAAGTATTCCCATACCAAGAACTTTAGTAAAGGCTCAAGCTCAATAAAGATCAGACAATCTTAATCTTGACAATTTTCAGGCATTCAATGATTCACTGGATATGGAGCGGAAAAGTCATGAGATTAGTTGTGAGTGTATCTCTGGTGAATCAGCTGATGTCAGTTAAATCAATTTAAAGTGTGGAACTTCCACCATTATAAGAGGTTATCAGCCAGAGGACGTGTATGATGCCAATGAGTGTGGTCTTTTCTTCAGTGCTTTCCCTGATAAAACTCTTGCTGTTAAGCCTGAAAAATGTACTTAAGCAAAATTTTCCAAGGAGAGGCTTATAATTTTTTTGTGCCAATCTGGCAGGGCAAAGAGAAGTTTCTAGTGACTGGAAAAGTAGACCAGACTAGAGCATTTCAGAATGTAGTAATAGAAGAGTTACCGGCAACATGGAAGTTTAACAAAAAAGCACGGATGACAAGTCATTATAAAGAATGGTTCTTACAATTTGATAAAAAATAATCATTCAAAAACAAACAAAATAGTATCTTATTTTTGTGAGTAAAACTACAAAATTTATCTTATCTCCTAATATAACATCAGTGTATCGAACTCTGGATCAGCAATCATATAAAATTTTTAATTTTATTATCGCATGTTAATACTAAAACATATTTTATCAAACATGGATCAAATAAAATCCACATCAGACCTAGAAAAATGTGTGAACGTTTTAGAAGCTCTTTATTTTATTAAACGTACTTGGAATTAAGTTATGTCGACGATACAAAACTGTTTCAAACAAGTCGATATTGAGAAAAATAGTGACCCTGCTGTATCAATGGAATAGAATTCAAGAGAATCTTCTATCCATGATAGCTGACATACCATATCCATGACATACCTAGAGAAGCTCACTTCCTTATATTCTTGATGAGCAGTACCAATAACTACTTTTTTTCTTAAGATAGGTTTAATTATTAGGTTCGGTTTTTAAGTATTTCTTAAACATAAAATTTTCGTTAATTTGTCCTGTTTTTTTTTTTTTAAATACATACATCTATGTAGTACATACACATATTTTGTAGTGTTTTCAAATATCAATATATATTAAAGAATATAAAACAAAATGGAACATAGGAATTAACCAACATTTGGGGAGTATCTTGAAATATTTTTCTTAAAATTTTCTCACGAAAGAACATTTTTTCAACTGAATTATATTCAACAAATAAAGTTTTATTTTTAAGGAATAATCTATTGCTATTAAGGGATACTAGACAAAATTTTGAAAAATTTGAATTACCCATGTGAAAAGACAAATAAATAGGAAACATCATTATTTTTAGCAGAATTTTTTTAGTAGATGATGTATAATTTCAGTGATTTTAATTGATGTAAGAGGTGTTATAGTATTGTAAGTTCAATGCGGTTTTAAACAAAAATCAAATATAACATTCGATTACTGTTCATAAAAATATGTTTTTCATCTTTCAAGTCTGCAATTGTGAAGATGATACTAGTAGTGACAAATTTTTCATTAAGCCCATGTTAATATATTAGTGGGTGTCTCATAACAGTGACTTAGAAATGCAATCTATTTATAGACTTTCATGAAAAGTATTACCTTATTGAAGAGCAATATACCTTTATAATTCTACCTACGGTTTGAAACCAAAAATGGGTAGACATATATAGGTTATTTACTGGAAAATATTATGTGGGATAAATTTTTATAATTAAGGAAATCTACCTTCATACACTTAGTACAACATAGATTTTTAAATCAGCTAAATACTGTAAAAGAAGTTGTCCAAGAACTACACGAACCTGCTGTTGCAGTTGGCCGGGAGTCAGTTTAATGGCTGAATTCCTAATTGAACTGTTTTGGGATAAATGGTGATTCAGTACTATTGGCTGTTGTGACGGAGGAGACTGCTGGATGCCAGTCTGCTCCACGATAATCCTATCATTGGAATTGGTCTCCATGTAAAAAATTTGTTGTGTACCGTTACTTAGACCATCCTGAATCACTGCGAACTGCTGAGTTGGTACTTGGACAGGTTGTTGAACTTGTACTTGTTGCGGCTGTACTTGAACGGGGTGCCGAACTTGAACCTAATAAGATGCATTCTATAGAAAATAGCCTACCTCTTAATTAATAGTTTCATTAGTTATTTTCATAAGTAAATATTCAGCGAACTTATGTATAGATAAAAAACACTAGAGATAAGCCATTTGCAAACAGGGTATTTGACAGGCCTAATAGTAAAGTCAATAGAACAAACTTATTTTTACATGAAAGTATTTCAATTTCACAAGGAGAATAATTATATGCACATACAATACATTTTTTTATTATGAAAAATCAAATAAACCACTAACTGACTGTTGATATAAATATAATGAATATATCAATGGAAAATGAAAGGAACAGAAAACAAGACAAGTGAGCAGTAGTAAAACTGTTTTGTTACCAATAAAAAAAGCTTTCTGACTTGAAAGTATGACTCCTATATTGCACATTCAGCTTAACAATGAAAACTAAAAATTGATCAGTCAATAAAACCTTTGTTTGATTGAGAAATTGAGATTTGTAAGTAATACTGAGTTCTGCAGTGTTTTGGAGATAATAGTGATAATCCAACTAGTGATCCTTAAAATGTATTGTCAACACGACTGTATTACCGATCAATATTAATGTTGTAATTGCCTCTCCAATAGTTACAGTTGTTCTAAATAATTTCAAATCATTTGTAAACCAAAGTATATTAAGCTATTAAATGCTGTTTTATACGAAAAAATGCCTAGATAAATAATAAATTCATTTTTAAACAACACAATGTGCTATATAATTTACTGTACGTACCTGTATCTGGTGTTGCTGAATTTGTTGATCTTGATATGTGGCCGGAGACTGATCAATAACTATTTGCTGCTGTTGACCATCTACAACCATTAGTTGATCTCCTGAAGTTACGACAATCTAGCAATTTCAGAAAACAGATAAAACAATTATTTCAAAGAGGATTGCCAGAACATTGTCACGTGGTTTTTACAGATGTGTTTGTAAATATAGAAAACGTTTGATTTTCAACATTATATATATATGAAATAACAAGCAATAATTTATCTCAACTAAACTCAACGTTTGATTTCTAACACATAATTCTAGAGAATTACAAAAATTAATCTATAATGGCTAAATTACATTTTCAAACAAATACCTTAAATAACAGTTCTCACCTGCTGCGTTGGATACTGCACTTGTGTTTTATCGGGTGTAATAACATATTGTACGGTATTATCCTCAACGTTGTTATAAAATTGTTGCTCTGTAGCCTTATCACCGCCCTGACTCAATACTTCATAGTACTGGGCCATAATTTGATGAATTAAATGTTTGTAATCATTTTATTACTATTATCTAATGTACATGTGTTAATAAAATTTGGTTTGGTACATAATCTGAAATAATATAAATCTTATGCGTAGAATTATGTCGGGAATAATAAATTAATTGATTATCCAATGGATTATCTTAGAAATCTAAACACAATGCACTTTTGGGATAGTAGTTTTAACGTTGTTAATCGTTTCTAGATGACCGTATTTAGCACAACCTAAAACTGTGTAAGTTACATTCACGTATTAAGTTCATTATCTTCATGATGCAATGCACAACTTTGATAGTCGTTTTATTAACTGTGACACTCTAAAACTGCACTTACTATTATCAAATTTCACAATAAAAGTTACAATACGATAGAAAAATGGCGTGTGATGAGTTTGCGTCTGTACATGCCGAAGTATTCTAGTCCACACTACAACAGCGCTCTCTTTCAAAATGAATTTTATAGAAATTAGAAATCACTGAAAACACACTAATATTTCACGTAGGATAAGAAACATCACTGAAGGTAAGAAATATGTCTAACAATAATGTTCCACTTTGCAGTTTTCGTGAAGCTTTTCTACATAACCCCTTCAACGTTGCCAAATTTCGACAAGGCAAGTTAACTCCTGTTTTCACAAAGGCGGGAAGTTTAAACAAATTTGGTATAACCAATCAACGAGATATGCATGATCACGTGTCAAACTGTGGTAATATAATTGGTGGAATATTATTTACATGTTTCTATAGCAACGAAAATAATAAAATGCGATTGGTTATTGGCTGGTTTTATTTACAATTGGCAAGATTTAAATACATAACCTTAAATATAGCCTCTTCATGTAAATTTTACCTTCAGCAACGTTCTTTCAAGGAAATTTTATTTCAAATATAAATATTTTTTCCTTAGAAATTTACATTAATGAAAATGTACCGATTTGAAAAAAATTAACAGCCCCCTTGAATTTGATTTTTAACATAACCTAACAATGTCACATAGATTCAACCTGGCAACTTTGGAAACAAGTTCTGGATATATATGTTTCTACAGAGTTCGGTAGTGAAACGGGTGATTTCCAAAACTTAAGTATTTTAAACTCTCGCCATTCTGATAATAGGCTTAAACTGCGTAAACTGTAGACCGTGCTGATAGTGGGGGTCGCGTCAGTACGGTCCCCACCACCACCTTAAACACGGGATCAAATAATCCAATGTCATTGCCAGACCTTATATAAGATATTTTGGAACAAATAAAAAAAGGTTTAGGTGTTAGTTATTTAATAAGTTAAAAGCCATAAATTAAAGGCCATAAATAAATGTATGACATATGAACAAAAATGTATTAGAAGAGTGCCATTGAATGACTGAAGAAAATAAAAACATTTATTTTATATCAATACATTTTAGTAGAAATAAACTATACAGAAAGTATATATATATATATATGTAACATATATAAACAAAAATTAAGCCACTGTTTAATACATGTTTTGGGAATAAAAACTATATCACAAGTCCTCTGTTAATTGTATCTGATTTATTCTGTTTGCCTTAACCTGGCTAATCTTTGACTTAATTCATCTTGCTCCTGTGAGGCTTGAGTTGAGACTCCAATAGCGGTACCTTGAGGTCCTTCAGGAAGCTCCATGTTTAATTCCAAGCTGAATAAGAAAAAAAATTATAGTGAACTTATCTAACCACAGTAACTGATATTTTATATAAGATGGAACACATATGCAATATTTTAAATTACATAGAGCACAATTTTGTGTGCTTATGATATCAAACAGTAAAATAATATATACTTTCATGAGGTTATAGTATTAATAACAAGTTCTCAACTTGCCAGTACTAACAAATATGTAATGTTTTGAGGTAGTGAAATTAATAGTACTCATAAGTGGAATAGTAAAACATTAATTCAAGTAAACTTAACAGTGATAACTTTAGAATATTTACTACAAGTGAAATTATGTTAAGAAATGTCTACCTTTGTCAAGTTAAACTGACACCATTTATTGCAAGAGCATTTCTATTAAAATTCAGTATTTAATTTAGTAAATCTATTAATTTACCCATACGGCATAGGTCTTAAATTATTTTTCAATTCATTTAAAATAAACATTGTTATATGCCTTCAAAGTGTTGCATTTCTTACTTTACGTACAAATTCGTTTGTATAATTAAAAAAATATATATACAAAATGGATTATTATGTACAACTATGGGTCACTTCTTCATTATTTATGATAAAATTGCAAATTGGTCATGTGCCATTGAGAAGAGATGTAAGGAGGCATTTTCGCTATATTCCCTTAAAATATAGGCAATAATGAATTAATTTTAGATTAATTATGCTCTTGCTTATTATTGCCTATATTACAGTACCAACAGTAATGTACCGGGAATGTATTGAAAGTGTAGGTTTCATTATTTTTTAAGGTATCATATGAGATAGAAGGACATACCACGTTGTACTTTGCTCCCAATCACAATGTTGCCATTTCATACATAACATTTATAACAACTTTTACGCAATTATTATAAAAAATGTATTAATAAATAATGTATCTTAAAAATTAACTGGCTTAGAAATAAAAATACAGTTATGTTCTCAATGTCATCCAAAGCGTAACGTTCTCAAATATTTGCATGAAATTAGAGAATACCCTATGTATACATACCCAGCTTCATCAGCAACTTGCTGCATAAGCGAGTCAACATCATTTTGTGGTACAAGGGTGGTAGTGGTCTGGCCCATGGTATTTTCTAGAACATCCGTTTGCACACCAAGATCTTCAAATTGTTGCTCAAATTTGTCCATAACATTAGAGATTTTTTCTAGATTCATGCTCTTCATAGCAGCATCCATAGCTTTTACAACACCGGCCATGGAATTTGTGACCCTTCTTGTCGTTACAGCTGACTGTACTTTACTAGCTACAGCATCTACTCTAGCAGACATTCGTAGATAATTTAGGGATTGATTTTTTTGACGTATAGCATTTTCTGCGTGTATCCGAGCGACTTCCATATTACCTTTCTGAATTGCTTGTTTTGTTTTTGCTTTTTCTTGTTTTTCTTCCTTCTCACAACGCTTTGAGTTTCGTTCAAGTTCCTTTACGGCAAATTTTAGGTTGAAGAGGTGCTCTATTGTTTAAATTAAGGAAAACAAAATATTGTATGAAGAACATTCATCAACACAATATTTGTTAAAACACAATTCGATAAATACGCTGTCACCTGGAATTTGAGAAAAAAGGATACTTTCCATAGCTGTTGAAGACATTTCGTTTCCCATCACTCGATAAACTTATATTAAAAAATTTTGGAAATATAACTTAAAAATTAGTAATTACTTTTGAGTATATCAATAAACCTATGACAAATCACAGATTACCCTGACAAATACAATCTAAAAAATTAACAGAGGTATTTGTAAAGATGACTCATATCTCCTATCAGTGTGGCAAACCGATTTTACATTAATTATTGACATGACATTTAATATTTTTCATTTTTGGCATGTTTGCAACCATTTGTATTGTTTGCGCCCTCTAACAACGAAAATATATAATTATTACGTATCATATTGGCAACAATGCGTTTTGTTTAGTATTGGCAACTTTGAGTAGGTTTAATCTATTTTAATTTCGTAATATTGGACATACTGGCGATTAGTTGAAATTTCCTTCCATTATAGTTCTAATGGTTCTAATATAATAGACTACTCTGAAAATAAAACAATTTCTGCTTCAAAATGGCTGCTGTTGTGCGAGTAAAACGTCGTTTGGAAGAAGAACCGTTAGACGCTTTAATTTTGAGTTGTAAGAGACGAAAAATCTGTGATGATGTCAAGAATTCTGAATCGGAGAAGTCTGAATTAGCTACGGTACTTAAATTTGCAGGAACTATTGAGGAGGTACGTTGATTGCTATTTAATATGATTTGTTTTCTTATCAATCAATTTTAAGGATGAAAATGTTCTTACCCACTTAAAAAAACAGCATATCCCAGAGCTTCAGGATCTCAAAGATCAGTTTAAAAAACATGCTGTTAATATCAGCGATAAGTTGCGAGCCCAGAAGCAAGAATTGTCGAAAAGTAATCGTTATAAAATTGTAAATTGCTTTCGATCTCAAAACTTAGAGGACTGTCCTCTAAGGGAGACAGATTCCTCAAAATCTGAGTATACAATATTTGATATAGAAACAGACTGCAGTGATGATGCAAAGACTGAAAATCAAGACAAGGGAAAAAATTATACTAAATACGTTTATGATTTATATTACACCAGTTCTGACGATTTTGGAGTTGCTGAAATAGAGGATAATGTGAGGTAAGTGTTGTTAATACTGTAATAAATTATAGCTCTACTTTTTAAATTCGAAAGTGAATTAGTTATTTCCGACTAAATAACAATATTTTGACTTCAGTTTGAACCTTGGGTAATTTTTGGCATAAATTTAATTGAATGAGGTCTTAGTTTTAATTTAACATAAATTATTTTTTTTTTTTTTTGTTATGCAAATGGATTAACAACAGAATAACAGTTAAACAATATATTAAATTTACTCCGTTTCCTAAAAACGAATTGGCCAGTACTTTGAATTGTTATGGTTTATGTCATTTCTTTTTATTATTTTTTTCGTAATTCGTTTATTGAAAAATACAAATTCGATTAACACTTCAATAGAGGGAATAGGATAAACACTCGACCAGTTGCCTGGCGTGTAGCTATAAATGTAGAGCATGCTGCTCCCCGGTCACTACATGGATGGGCAATCTGTCGTATTCTATAGACATCGCTGCGACAATGTCATTCGTACTGTGGTCTGGGGTGGCAGACTAGGCCCGGTATTGGGGTATCATTGCATGCTTGGGTTCGAGGCTCAATGGGGGGAGTCTGGCACCTCTCCCTGAGCATGGTTCTATTTGTCCTTATCTGTATGTGTAACCTTCCCCTGCACAGCACTTAAATTTAGGGGAAGGAAGACAATTTGTGTCAAAATGTAAGAAAAAAAGTTTGGTGTTTCATTTGTAAAAATATTTTCATATTTTGTAGTATTTATCCACTGAGTGACCCTTTAATATTCGGTTCGACAAGAGATAATGGCATGGGTGTACTTGACAGCGACGACGATAGCGAGGACTCTAATGCTGAAAATAATTGGCGTAATGATTACCCTGATGAATCTGATTTGGAATCAATTAATGAAGATGACATGGTAGAAGCAATGAAAAAGATAGACATAACTGAGGATTTACTTTCAAGTGATGAAGGCGAAGAAGGGTTTGTTTATAGTATTGATAGTGAAGCAGTAGGATTTGAAGAAGATATCGACGAGTCAGATGTTCTCCGCTATGGAGAACGATATGCCAAATTTAGAGCAAAATATAAAAAAGATATCGAAAGTTTTGGTGTCGACCATGATTTTTATTGTGGGGATATTGATGAGAATGAATACTATTACTAGTCTATTTGTTAATTTTATATATTGATACATGTAAATGTGTAAGATTCATATGAATTTTTATCTAAGGAATTAATTTATGAACTACAGAAAAAACAATAAAGAAATCCTGTGATACATGAAATTAATTTAAATATAAAAAAATAACATCAGTACTTTCGTACTGATCAGTAATGAGTATTCAGTTGGCAACATATCACTAGTTGAGTTTTTGTTATTTTGTGTATATATCGTAAATAAAGTTTATAAACAACAATGAGCATTTCATTTCTGTATTTCTTTGTTATGTGGTTAGTGATTATAAAATCAATATTGCAAAAAAATAGGCAGGTATAGAACTTTTAAAATGACAATGTAAACTCATTTGATCTGTAACATTTATAAGAAATGTTGGATGCACTTCACGAAGTCTACAGAAATGTAAGTCTAATTTTTACTTAGATCATTTGAAGACAAACGTGTGGAAGCGAAAATCAATATAAGAATAGTACTAAAAGGTGGACCAACCAAAACGCAGGATGTTAATTGTAAATAAAACAAAAAGTTTTCAGAGAATTATCTTAATATTTTTTATTATGTAGAAGGATCTATGACAATTATGTGTGAAACAAAATATCGGCCAAATGCTCGCCACGGCTTCGGTGGCATACCTCTATCCGATGGTCCATATTTTCAATGGCTCTGAGACATAATTGAGGTTCAATGTCGTTAATGTGCCGAATTATCTCATCCTTTAGCTCTTGAATTGTTCTTGGCTTATTGACGTACACTTTTTCTTTTAAATATCCCCAAAGAAAGAAGTCCAACGGTGTCAAATCACATGATCGTGGCGGCCAATTAACATCGCCACGACGTGAGATAACACGGCCATTGAATTTCTCGCGCAAAAGTGCCATTGTTTCGTTGGCTGTGTGGCAAGTGGCACCATCCTATTGGAACCACATATCGTCCAGGTCCATATCCTCAATTTCTGGCCACAAGAAGTCCGTTATCATCTCGCGATAGCGAACACCATTCACGGTAACTGCTTGGCCGACCTCATTTTCGAAGAAGTACGGCCCGATGACGCCGCCAGCCTATAAACCGCACCAAACAGTCACTCTTTGTGGATGCATCGGCTTTTCAACAATCACTCGTGGATTCTCATTTACCCAAATGGGGCAATTCTGATTGTTAACGAATCCACTGAGGTGAATGTGTGCCTCGTCCCTGAAGATGATTTTCTTTGTAAAGTCACCATTCACTTCTGTCTGTTCAACCAACCATTCGGCGTATTGACGACGCTTGAAATGGTCAGTAGGCTTCAGCTCTTGAGTCAATGGAACCTTGTAAGCGTGTAAATTCAAATCTTTATTCAAAATTCGCATCAGTGATGTTCGTGAGATGTTCAATTGTTGGGCACGACGACGAGTCGAGGTTGACGGCTCTTCTGCTACACTATCGCGAACAACAGCAATGTTTTCCGCAGAACGAACTGGGCGAGCATGCACAGGTGTTTTCACATTTCCTACAGACCCGGTTTGCTGAAATTTGCGCACAATTCTCCCGGTTGTGGACACATTTGGTCGATTATGCTGACCAAAAAAGTCACGAAGTGCACGAAATGCATTTTGATTTGAACGCCCATTTTCGTAAAAGGCTTCAACAATCTTAACGCGCTGCTCAATTGTGTACCTCTCCATGGTTGAATTTGTCAAACACTGAAACAATGAAATGTCAAATTAAGTTGGGCAAAAAACTTGACGTTAAGGTGTGACTCACAATTAACATCGTGCATTATGGTTGGATCACCCTATATCATATATAAAAAAATTGCTAGATTAAGATTTTTATCGGTTTTTGTGGTTTTTCTTAGAGGTTTGATCAGTAACCCTTAATTCTGACTAGACTCGTATTCAGCGGCAAATAATACAAAGAGTGAGTATAGTTTATTGCTTAGCACACACCATTTTATTTGTGAGCCTCTGTTAAAAAACTCTTATCTTGCCGATAAACGGAACAGTCTACCTGAGCCCAGCCATAAAAACAAGCCACGGTATGAGATAAGAGCCATTTGAAATTTTTTATTTGGCAAATAGAGTACAAATAAACTATGGTGTATTAGTTATTATCCGGAGTATATTTTATTGGCTTTGCTGGATAATCGATATGCGGAAGTGGATTGCACATTCCCATAGGTCTACTCCATAAGTCCATATTGGTTTAATTATTGCCTTGTAAAATAGAATTGTTTTCCAATGATAGGCTGTAGTTCCAATAAGCCAGCATAGCTCTATATTTTTAAGTTGATTTGTTTCCGTTTTTTGAGTATGTGGGTTTTCCAGGTAAATCTACTGTCCAAGTGAATACCAAAATACCATATTTTGTGCTCGTAGACTGAGCTATAGCTACATTATTTAAATTTAGCTGTGAACACTTCTCTGTTCTAGTGTAAAGTTCACTTGGTCTTATTTACTTTAATTTTCCATTTTTGAAGACATGATTCTATTTAATTTAGGTGGTTTTGCAATAATCTTGTAGCCATTCCTGAACCTTGATGTATTGCAATAATAACTGCTGTCTATTATATAACTGTGTCATCTGCGAAGGTTCCAGTGATGGTATTTATGTCAATTGGTAGGTCTGCCGTGTACAATAATATAGTAGAGGTCCGATAGCTCTACCCTGAGGCCATTTATTGAACGCATGTGTTTTAAAACTTCTTTTATAAAACTTGTTCCGTGAGATAAACCCTTCTTTAAAGTCGAATCGAGTATTGAAAAGAGCATGTAGTGCCGGTAGATACGCAATACCACCTACAAGTGAAAACTGACACAACTGCCCTTCTCAGATTTTTATAAAACTTTGTACGGATCAAAGAGAGGGGAAAACATACATATTTTGTTTTATATGCTGGTGATTGTCTTGAGAGGGTGAAAACGGTGCCCGAAGTTACCCCAAAACTATCTTTTCGGCTATATCCCGGAAATTACTTGTGATACGATAAATAAACCACATTAGTACAGTCATATAAACAGTCATAAGGTGAAATAATGGGTAAACCTCGAAATGAGTCGGAAACCTAAATATTTGCATATAATAAATAAACAACTAAGGATAATTTAGTTATGTTTTACATAAACAATTTGAATTAGGCATCGCTACTTGATGTGTCAAATGTTATGCAATTTTAATGCCAATGTAACATTTATCTCAAACACGCAAAAGTGCTTTTTACCTAATAAATGATAATATTAACTAGTATTTAATGTTTGCTTTGCTAAGGGTTTGTTAAATATATTCGAAATTATTATTTGTTTACGAAAAACTTACGTTTATTTAACCATATCGAAAATCAATATTTATATGTCACAAATTCATTAACAACAAATAAATTGGTGTATCCATGCGCAGATTTGCGTTGTTTCAAATATCTGTAATTTCATATCAAATTTCGAAAAATAAACAAAATTTATATACAAATTCAAATTAAGTACATCAGCGATATCAATTTGATGTGCAATATAAAATATGGTCATCTTGTATGAATTTTTATACCAATAGAAAAATTAATAGGATTTCTTGTGTAAATCTTCGGTACTAGAAGTACCCTTTAGTACACAAATTATTCAATGTAAACTAATTATTCAGTACTATAAAAAATACTTCTGTATAAACTTCTAAACAACAACTGCTTTTGAGCTCTAGAGATTGTATTGTATTATAAAAAGAGACAAATTAAAAGTTGTTATATAGATATAGTGTTAAATAAATGTTAAATGATAATAAACGTGTAAAATTTAATTAAAAAAAAATGTAGGAGGTGAACAAACCGTATGTGAACACTGGAAATATTAATATTCGAATATCTCTAACGTATATTCTTTGGCTGGGTGTCGACCGAACGGATAATATCAGCTTGTTTTGATTATCCGGCGTTTGTTTATAAAACGCCGATATACAGAGCGCCTCGAGTTTGTCCTGTCTGGAGATGAAACTTCCTTAAGGACTCGTCTCGTCTTCGCGAGCGGGAGACGGCGCGGAAGACTGAAATGCAAAGAGTATAATGGAGCTTTCACATGGGGAGCGCGCGATTTTAGGTCGCGCGAGCGAGAGACGGTACGTCCCGTGCATCTCGATCCGGGCGCTTGAAAGGGAGTCGCGTCTCTTCATCGAAATGCAAAGGAAGGACTGGGACATTCACACGAGAAGCGCGACAAACGTCTCGCACTTACTAGTCTATCGCTCTCCAGCGTTAAATCAACATATCGAGTTGTTAATTAATTTGGCCAATTTTAGTCTAATTTTTAGTTTAATTTTTGAAGTCAATTCGGTCAATTTGAATGGTGTAGTCTTTTTTTTATAGTATTTATAAAGGCTGTAGTTTAAAGGCGCGATAATATACTGCAATTTCGGTCAGTATGACAATACAAATTATATATTCAATAACAGATTGGGCGGTAAAATATGTGCAGTAAACAAAAATGGAAACGAGGAGAAATATATCTTCAAGAAGTAACTAAATAAATATTTGAATGCGTGATAATTCAATTGGACAGAGAAATAAATAAATGAGCAGTAACGCCTGTGCAGCTATTAAATCATAACCGGTCAGTTACAAATCTTCAGATAAATATAATTAATGTAGAAATCATCATCATCATTAGGTCATCAGTCCTAAGACTGGTTGGACGCTAACCTCCAGCTTCTCCTATCTTGTGTTAACCTACGCATTTCGCTAATTGTGCTACAACCTACATCCCTTACTATTTGCGAGCAGTAGTCTAATCTAGGCCTACCTCTGCCTTTCTTCACTCCTATTTCTGCCTCCAAAATATCGCGGACTATTCCCCCATGTCTCAGCAAGTGGCCTACCATTCTATCTCTTCTCTTCTTTAAGTTTTTCCACATACTCCTTTTCTCGCCGACTTTCTCCAATACTTCTTCGTTTCTAACCCTATCAGTCCATGGTATTTTCATCATTCTTCGGTAACACCACATCTCAAAAGCTTCTAATTTCTTCCTACTTGCTTCCCCTACCGTCCAGGTTTCGCAGCCGTAAAGTGCCGTGCTCCATACATATGTTTTCAAAAATCTCTTCCTTGTTTCTAAGTTTATTACCCCCGAGCATAAAAGTGCTTTCCTTTTGTTAAAAGCTACTCGACCCTGCGCTATTCTTTGTTTTATGTCTTTATCGCTTCTTCCATCCCAATTTATTTTACTTCCTAAATAAGTGAAGTCTTTAACTTCCTCCAATCTTTCATTATTAATTTGTACTTTCGTTTTTGCTCTGCTCTCGCGCCCTCTGCACACTAACACTTTAGTTTTGTTTTTATTCACCCTCATTCCGTATTCCTCTGTCAACACTGCCTCCATTTCGTTCAATGCTGATTCTAGTTCCTCCTTACTAGATGCTAATACTGCTATATCATCCGCGAATCTCAGCATTTTTAGTTTCTGTCCCTGTACTTTAATCCCGAAATCCACTCTATCTTTTACCACATTAATCGCCTCTTCGATGTACAGATTAAAAATTAGTGGTGATAGCGTACATCCTTGTCTTACTCCTTTCCTAATACCTACTTCCCTTTCTTCCCCTTCTACTTCTATAACAGCAGTTTGCTCTATGTATAGATTGTGTACTACTCTCCTATCTCTATACTTCATTCCCGCGCTCTTTAGTATCTCGAACATTTTTTCCCATCTTACGTTATCAAAAGCTTTTTCTAAATCTACAAATCCTATATAAGCGTTCTTTCCTTTTTCTATTGTTTTCTCTAACATTACTCTTAGCGCCAGAATAGCTTCGCGAGTTCCCCTATTTCGCCTAAACCCGAATTGGTCTTCTCCTAGTATTTCCTCCGCTCTATTTTCCATCCTCTTCTGCACTATTCTAGTTAAGATTTTTGACGCATGGGAAGTTAGGGTAATCGTTCTAAAGTTCTCGCATTTGTCGGCTCCTCTCTTTTTCGGTATAGTAACGATAATGTTCTTCTTATAATCCTCCGGCATTTCGCCCGTTTCGTATATATATTTTACCAGTTCAAACATCCTATTTACTACTTTCTGTCCCGCACATTTCAAAATTTCCGCCTGTATTTTATCTACACCCGGCGCTCTATTATTCTTTAGCCCCCTTAGTGCTATTTCAAATTCCTCTCTCAATATAGGTTTTCCTACATCTTCCCTATCGATGCTAGATTCTTCCTCTAATATCTCTCCTAATTCCTGACCCTCGTATAAATTTCCTAAGTACTGCTTCCATCTATCCGCTTTCTCCTCTCTTCCTATCAGTATGTCCCCCGATTGACTCCTAACATTTCTACTTATTGTTCCTACATCCCTGAAGTTCCTCTTAATTATTTTGTAAGCCTCATCGGTCTTACCTACTTGCAACTTATCTTCTACTTCTTTGCATTTCTCCTCTATCCATTGTTCTTTCGCTTTTCTACATTTTCTAATGATTTCCCACTTTATTGCCTTATACGTTTTCAGTCCTTCTTCGTCTCGTCTGTTTTTGTAGAAATGTAGAAATAAATAATAATAATATACATTATTTTTAATATGTTAATTAATAATAATAATTGTAAGGAAATACCTCAATAACATTAAAGGAAAATTTAAAAACCAAATGTTGAAAAATAATGTGTTTTTATTCATATTAGCGGCCATTTTGTATTTCACAATTTTTGGAAAGAATCGAAATCAGCGACCTCGAAAACTCCTATATACAAAATCTCATTGCAATGCGACTAATTTTCATCATTCTTGGCGGCCATTTTAAAGCTACCACAGTCAAAATTTTGTTGGAAGATTTGAAATCAGCGAGCTTGAAAACCCCTGTATACAAAATTTCAGAAGTAAATACTAACTTTAAAGACTTTTGCCCAGATTTTTGGCATTTTTGACCACTGCGCGCTCGCGAGGACGAGACTTGCGGCTCTCCGTGTGAATAAGTGGAAGGTAGGAGCGGAAAAAGTTACCGCTCGCGAGATCGAGACTTGTGTCTCTCCGTGTGAAAGAGCCCTTACAATAGATATTCATTAATAGCACGTCATTCTACGCTTTATACAGTATGCTTATATACAGGTCGAATGTATGAAATTGTAAATTAAGTAATTAAATAAGTTTATTTTAGAAAATTACTTGAGATAGCGAAGGTGAAAACAGTTATTATAATACAAAGCAAGCATTGAGCAATTTAATGTTTTTGATAATTCTTAAATAAGATAATTTCGTGTAAATTGTCATATTTACTTTCCTATTTTGGCAATCCAAGTCTCATATCCATAATTATAGTTAACACCTCCATAATCACTTCCATTGTTCTCTTTAAAATTTTTCATTTTTAATTTTGAAAAACGTGTCATTATGGTGTAAAAGAAAATTTTTAGTACCGAATTAAAGATTTAAATAAAGAGTGGAACATGGAAACCTACCGAGTTAGGCCCTATTTCACATTTAAAACCGTGAGGTTCCTGTCACCTTTTACTATAGAATGGCATTGGCGACTCCGCCATTTATTTAAAAATTGTTTGCTGGGTATTATAAAATTTAAGTTATATATAAAAAAGTCTTCTTCATGACTAAAAATGTATAATTATCCAGTATATACTGACCATAAAATAATGATTAAGTGATTGTATTTGTTTAAAACAAAGTGTTGCATTTGTTTAAGACTTCTTTATTGCTGAAGAAGCACTGACAAATATTTTTTTACATTTATCTGTTACATCTGTCTTTATTATTCTAGTACAAATATACAGTTATAAGGATATAGAGACAAATTTTATGGTATTAATCAATATTCAACAATTATCTCAATTATCATTTATTCTTTTAAATTTTTAATTATGTCTTAATGTTTCCTTAAAGTTAGGTAAAATGATTACTTTTATGAATGTTACACAATGATTTGTCAAACATTTTACTTAAGTGAAAGAAAATAATCACTTCAAAGCCTGGCAAAAATTAAAATAAGTAAGGCACAAAGGACACAAAATAGAATATGGATGTAAGTATATAATGGATTTCTGCTTCGTTTCTTCCCTTTTTTGTTGTTTTCTCTCTGCAAGACTGCACGCCTTCGCTGGCTTCGATACTACGAAAATCTATCTAAACTCTAGACTAAACGAATCATTCGACACATCCCATTTTCAGAGCAGTTATCATTGCAGTCCAAATACTCTGTGGTAGCAGGTTTATGATGGTACTTGTACCGATCTTGTAAAAAATAAAAACTTGAACGACAAGAAAACGCAAACATCTGTTTTCAGCGTACATTTGTGCTCTATCAAAACTATGTGGTTATAAAATTTTTTTCGCCATATAGAAGCTAGCATACCATGGGATCCATGGTTTTTAATGCTATTTGCTTATAGAAATTTTCCTTAACGATAAAGAATTCCTTTCCACTATGTGTGATTTCAAGAAACGGCATCATGTTTGAGTTTTGCAGAAGTGTCAATTAAATGTGCAGGCAATAATAAAGATGCTGAATATATAAATATTGTGGGAAATATTGGTTTTTATGATTGTTCTTAGAATTTTGATCAGTAACCTAATTCTAACTTTAGATTCGTGTTCAGCGGGAACAATACAGGAAATAATTACGGTTTATTGCTTAGCACACATAACTTTTATTTTTTTGTAGACCTTTTGTAGGCAATCAAACATATATAAGGACATAAAGATATCGTATATAAAAGATGTCATCAAAGTATCCATCACCAAAACAAGCTATAAAAAAGCACCCTAATGACACAATACAGCCACTGGTTGAACCGCAGGTCAATAGAAGATTTAGAAGACACTGACAAGCCGACCTAAAAGAGGACTAAAGGGGATCTCTCACTGGAGAATTGCCTCGTCAAGCCATTAAAGAGCTTTATAGCTCTAAAGCCAGTACACTGACTCATAGAATATTATGTAAATTCTGATTGTCAACTAGTAAACAAATTAAAAAAAAATATTTTACACTTACTGAGGATTCTACTTATTATTTACTCATCAATAATAGGAAAAAGTGTGAGATTATCTAGGTATGCGTAGAAGAAAGAGTGAGGCAGCATTCGAAGGGAAAAGGATGCACATTACGCGCGGTCAGATAGAACGTACATATCTATTCATCAATATTCAGTCTGCAAAGGTCTCAATGCGACTGGGTAAAGACCAGGCTATTTATTGCACACCTCGTGGGCGATCCGATATTGCAGTTTTTGACTTGTTTCTGTTCTTGATGAGCTGTAGTTCATTATACTGTTCAATGCGGCTGGGATATGTGCATGGGTCTATCGCCCATATTCCCCCAATTTACCCACTACCCACCTGAAGTGCAATCTCGGGTTTAGATATTGAGGCATTGAGGTCAGTACTGTTCTTAAAAGCGCCCTATTCGCTATGTGCGCGACAACAGCACCGCGTAGCGTTCAGAACTTTGTAGGCTGTTATGTGTCTGTCAGAAATTCGGATTAAATTTAATATTAACATTGCACGTAAAATCGCATTACATTTAATTACACTGCATCAATTATTGTGGACAAATACCTTAGCAAGCGTTTTCTTTCAATAAAGGGATGAAGGTTTCATAAAACATGCAATATTATGTAGTGAAGTATTTTGTTTTGAACATTATTGACAAGCGTTGTACTTGGAAAATATTGCTGCTGGTAGCAATAATGTGATACATGACGTCTCTTATCTCATACCATGGCTTGTTTTTATGGCTAGGCTCAGGTAGACTGTTTCGTTTATCGGCAAGATAAGAGAGTTTTTTATTTGGCAAATAGCCATGAAATGAATAGTAAAAAAACTTTTAGTAGAGAATTAAAGATCTAAATAAAGAGTGGAACATAGAAGTCTGCCGAGTTAGGCCCCATTTTCATATTCAAAGCCGTCAGGTTCCCATGTCCCCTTTACTATAGAATGACATTGGCGACTCCGCCATTTATTCAAAAATTATTTGCTGGGTCCATATTATTATAATATTTAAGTTATACATAAAAGAGTCTTCTTCATGACTAAAAATGTATAATTATTCACTATATACTGACCATAAAATAATGATACGGTGATCTATACATCTTCAAAAAACATGAATTTAAGTGATTGTATTTGTTTAAAACAAAGTGTTGTATTTGTTTAAAAGACTTATTTATTGCTGAAGAACGCTGACAAATAATTTTTCACATTTATCTGTTACATCTGTTTTTATTATTCTAGTACAAATATATAGTTATAAGGATATAGCTATATATAATATATCTATATATTAATATAGATTTTATGTAATACCAAATAAATAAGAATAAATATAAATAAATAAGAAATGTTTATAAAGAATTACAAAAATTAATGTTAACTTTAATGTTTATATTTTATTATTTCTTTAATTATTGGGGGTTGTAAATTTACCAATGCATAACAAATATGTACAATGGTATCAACGTGTAAGTTCTTTGTCTTTGCATTATTCTCTCGACATGAATTCTGACACGGGCAATATTGTAAGTTTCTTGAGTTTTCTTTCTGGAATATTCACTTTTGTCCTGTAGTAGAAAAGGTGGCATAACTATCCTCACTTGCTTCCAACTTCATCCAAAACGCGTCTTAGTTCTGGAAACACTTTGTCGGTCAAAATAATGTCGTCATATACCAAATAATCTGTTAATTCAGATTCTATAGTCATTTGTGTCACTGTAGTAGAATCACTTTTCCTTCTACCTGCCACTTTAGACTTAAATTAAATAAAGCCTCCAGGAGTACTTAATACTAATAACAAACTACTCAGTAAATCCCTTTTTGTCCATTTCTATCTATTTCTTGCATTGCTCTAATTTCCGATCTACCGTAGGAAATCGATAAAAATTGCATTTACTATTTCTTCCGGTATTATTGCAGTTTGTAACACAGGAACTATAATGGCCCATTTTTAGATTCGTTTACAAATTGCTTTTGTAAACACACATATGAGCTGACAGCCTACTACTAACAGCCTAGAAGCAACACAGCAACTATAACAGCCTATTTCTAGATTCATTTACGAATTAACTTTTGTAAACACACATATGACCTGACAGCCTACTTTAATGCAATTTGTGTCCACTTCAAGCGTTGCCATCGACTTCTTTACCTCCACCCCATACTCTGCAGATATATCTCTGAAATGGAAATATACACAAAGCTACGATTTGTGCTTCTACTTTTTCCCCAAACTCGATGACAGAAACCGCACACCGGCTTTTCTGAATGCTTTACGTTTTTGGAGAAAACCTCAATTTTCCCGGAATTTGGAATATCCTGTACTCTGTACTGTATAGTTTTCATCGCCGCTTTGTGGTCTGCCAATTTTAAGCGGCAATATATAGGTAGTTAACAGAAGTTAATCCCGATAATCCATTACATGTGCGAAGTGAGCGTATAACGGATATACCAGCGAATAATAATAATTAAAGCCTCCACATTAGCCCGTATTTATTTGCCGCGCGCACCGAAATGGTAAACAGCGAGCCACCGCATCCAACTGATAAAAATAGTAACAGCGTTATCTGTAACTAAAAACTCACATTAGCCGGCGGTTCTCTAAACTAAGTTGTGTCTTTTTGTGTAGGCTTTAGTTGTATTTGGTTTATCGTGTCGCCGCAAAATATTAGCTGTATCGCCCGCTATCGGCCGGCCACTCGTGCATTTTTCCCGAGATACGGCCATCATTTGCATAAGGCCATAATAAATAAACGAAGTTATCTAGGTGCATGGCGAATATATGCATAGCGGGCTCAGATTACCTAGATTCGATAAGTGTAACACATATCGCCGCCGCGGAACACGCTGCCCACGACCCGACCGCCACCGTCTACGGGTGTGCGCGAAAAATGGGTCCTCCCGAGTCCCCGTGAAAATGATCATTTTTAATATATTCTATTAATATAATAGTATATAGAATAATAATTCTATTAATATACTAAAATTAAATATCACATATCCAATACGAACTCTACAGGGTGGAAGCATTTACATAATTGTTTCGTCAATAACTAATTAGAGATACAAAAAAGGAAATGACGCATCCTTCATATCTTTCTTTGAGAAAAATTGATTGGTGAAAATCAATGCTTTTTTTACTAGAACAACCTGTGTATTTTCAAATTATTGAATTATTTTCGATGAAATCATTTCAGCGACCCACAATAACTGCTAGTAATTAATTACATATAGTTTATTTCATCGCTATTTGCCAAATAAAAATCTCAAAACATGCCGTGACGTGTTTTTATGGCTAGCCTCAGGTAGACTGTTCCGTTTATCGGCAAAATAAGAGAGTTTTTTATTTGGCAAATAGCGATGAAATGAATAGTACATTAAACTCTATAAGGCCTTTATTACACTAGGCCGCCAGGCGGCGCAGCCTGCCGCGACACCGGTTACGCTCCTCGTCATTGGGCATTGATTGTTATGGAGCTTATTAGATTAAGGCAGCCGGTCGCGTCGCCACAAACTGGCTGCTGACTGGCTGCCTTACCCCGCGACCACGTCGGCAGCCACGGGTGGCGGAGAGTCGTGGCGGGACATTGTATCATACCGAGCCTATTACACTGGGTTGCCAGGCGGCGCAGCCAGTCCCGCCACCACTCGGTTTAACCACCACAAGGTCAGTCCACTACGCACTAGTGATGAGAGAACATGTCGGACAACAAGTATACATCTATGCTCCTCCTTGTACTCTGATTTAACGGAGTTCTAATGTTGAAAACAAGTTAACCATCCTTTATATTTCATAGACACTTGCGTGTATTGTGTGCATGTTTGCTTTGCGCAGAAACGTTGGACTCTTAAAAAATTACATCTTAAAGTAAAATAATTTTAAACCAAGAGCAACAAATTTCGAACTAATTTTTAATATATATTACTATTATTATTTATTATTTTTGTTTTACTGTCAAATAAATGCAATTAAAATTATTAATATATAAATAAATACACATGTATAGATTGTTTAATCGCTATTTGTCAAATAAAAAATCCCAAACGGCTCTTATCTCATACCGTGGCTTGTTTTTATAGCTAGGCTCAGGTAGATTGTTCCGTTTATCGGCAAGATAAGAGAGTTTTTTATTTGGCAAATAACTATAAAATGAATAGTATATCGTATCTAATGCTCATATTAATTCGTACCTTTAAAAATGATGTTAGTGGTCCGCGACATTTTAAATTGTGAATTTAGTAATCTGTAACATCAAAAATGTTGCAAATCGCTGATCTAGGTGGACACTCAATAGTACCTCGCCAGCAAACAAATAGAACCAAAAGCTACCCAATATTTACCAAGTCTGTTCTCTGATTTTTCACACAAATGAATTCTTGAACAACTTTTTTATGGAGATATTTAAACAGTTATATATCTAACGTTATTTTCTAGTACAATTTGGCGTGAACTTGATGGTGGATTATCGTATACTCTTAATAAAACTTTCCAGTTTTATCGTCTTCTATTATTTTCGTCCTTTTAATGCTTTAAAATGCCCAAGTGGTCTGAACTACACTCTATGAATTTTAGACACGTCCTTTGTCCAAACCTCATCCCGTCCCGCAAGTCCATTCTGATTTGCACTAGAAAAACGTTAAAAACTCTAGCAACTTCCACTCGACTTTTACAAATCCCTGTAACTGATTATCATAAAAAATTCTATTCGAGTTTATTTTAAATATCGCATCGTTTATTAGGTACAAAATAAAATTTCAAGAGACAATTTACTAAAATATCACTATTTCGGTAAACATGTACTTACTGGTTTTCTTTTATTGTTTGTAATTGCCAGGGGCGTACATGGATGCGAGTGATAGTCGCATCCCTTAAAAAATTGGCAAATTAGTGTTATTTAAAAGTTCAATCGATTTATTCAATGATTACAATTTTTTAATTATTTTAAACAACCGTAAATATACATTATTTACATTAAACGCTACCATCAACTTTTTTATTTCAAATCGGCCGTGAAGGTACCTGAAATTATTGGACTCCCGCGTTATTTGCTGCAGTGCTAAACTGCGATGGTCCACGTTACATCCAAGCTACGCGTTAGATGGACGAAAAGGTCAGTGATCTCACGCAGTCAACAGTGGAACCTCGAGTGGGTATTGTCGTTATTTCCGGACTTAGTTATGCGATTATGTGAACCCATCTTGAAGACTGTCGCCATAACATAAGGAAGATTTGGAAGCGCTGTTTCAGGCAATTGTGGAAAATGAAAATGAGGAATGGGATCGAGAAACTGTTATTAGTACTAGAGGCCTCTTAACTTTATTGCGCGACTTTGATTTAATTTTTTCTCAGCAGTGTTTTCTGCAATATTCCCACATTCCGAGAGTCTGTTTAAAATTCTATAGACAAAAATATCAGATATTAGTTACTGCAATAAAAAGATCGCCGATTTCAAATCACATATTCAAAAAATGAGAAACGAGTTTAGTGATATTTGAAACCGTATGGATAGATTTGTGTTAGAAAATGAACCACCAAGTAAAATAATGCATTTGGATTTAATTCCTAAAGAAAATAAGAAAAGCACCTGCGCACGATTGTTTCATGAAATTTTGGACGTTATTACTTTGAACATTAGCGAACGGTTTAGTGGAATTTCTAAACTAAAATTCTTAAATCTAGATTCCACACAATTTACTTCATTCGTGAAACGTTTTCCTGACGAACTTTTTTCTTCTTTAGTAGATACATATGGAACATTCTTTGACGCAAATCGTTTAAGAAGAGAACTTTCAGTGATTTATAGTAATCCCGATATGAAAAAGAGCACTGTGTTTGAGCTTCACTAATATATTATGTCCCTTCAATTATCTTCTGTTTTCCCGGAGTCATCAAAATTGTGTCGTTTAGTTTTTACTATTTCCGCCACAAGCAGTTCCGCGGAAAGGTCATTTTCATGTTTAAAGAGAATAAAGACTTTTCTGCGAAATTCTCAAAAGCAAGAAAGAGTGTCAGCTTTGGCATTAATAAATATTGAAAGGGTGTTGTTAGAAGATATGAGATCGTCTCCAACATTTTAAGAAACAGTGATAGACGTTTTCGCTGGACAAACAAAAACCGAAGAATTGATCTTCATTTTAAAAATTAGGATATATACCTCGGCATAAACATTTTAGGTTAGTGTCTTTTTTTATTTTTACCATTTTCATATGGCCTACAATACATCCGACTATATATCTTCCCCTTATAAAATTTTTATCACATCCCTAGATTCTTTTCTCACTAGTAATTGCGTAGGTTGTTTTTATTTTGCAGCTAAATTTTTTTCTAAGAACGTGGTCAATAAACGTTTTAACTCCAACTTATGGTTTCTATGTGCTTAAATGACACGTGAGCATTATACAATAAATCATATTAGTTTTAAGACATTTCACTCTGTTTTCTTTTATGTTTTTATCTAAATTTAATCCCTTACTTTTTCATTTATGACATAGGTGCTCAAATAAGTCGAAATTACTTGATAAAAAAGAATTTAGTATATTTGTCCGCGTATTTTTCATAAATACGAAAATAATAGACAGAACTCTAAAATAACACCACAAGTATTTGTAGCAAATATTTACATTATGAAGTATCAATGTGGCATTATTGTCTTATCGACCGTAAGGGCTTAATAAAATTAACTTCTATAAAGAGATTAAAAGAAAATCTCATTAATTTTGAGCCTTCAACAGGTCATGGCCTGTTAAAGTATTATCAAAATAACTAAAATATCGGCATATACCAAACAGGCGAGAAAATCAAATTTATTAGAATTCTATAACAAATTTTAGTTTTCGCCAATGAATTTGTATAAGAAAATATGTAGATCTATTCGTATGTGTAATTATGTAAATCTATAAAAATATTCCCTATCTAAACATCCTAATTTTTCGTTGTCTCATACAATGAATATTATTTATACACACACATATTTAGGGCTTGGTTTTCAATTATTAAAAAATAAATAAATAAAGAATAAAGTCGCCTACGAAAATTACATTTAGGATTTAAAATTCTAATACTTCCTATATATATATATGATGCACTAATGACACTAATACAGAGCGTATTAGTTTTACTATTGACTCCTTACTATTACAAATTCAATAGCCACATTTTGTCAAATTCAAAAGTATCATATAGTAAAACTGTAGTTATAACCACAACCGATATTGCAATCCACCTGTATATTTCGCAAGTTTGCATTCGAATAAGAAAAAGATATATCCTGCTGACAACGATAGAACTGCTATCGAAATATGCATGTACAGGTGCATTAAAATGCCAGTTGTCGTTAAAGGGAATAAAATAAATGTGTTGTATTTGTGAAACATCGTCTAAGGCAAGTGCTTTTTAATACTTCGTAGGTGTTGTAGTTATAAGAAGAATTATAATATATTTATACCTATTGCGTAAAGAATTTTAGATAACTGAACTCGACTGAAGTCTTTCGATTGTTCGAAGATAATCTTTTGTTTTGAATTATAAAATAAAGATATGTTATACAAAAAAAAAAAAACAAAATATTTTTATTAGGCATTAATCAAAAGTAAAGGTAGTGATAGTTTTCCCCGTATAAATTTTCCCCTTCGATTCTGTGACCTAAAACGCAAGTTGCATGAGGGATGCAAATTACCTGCATAGATTTTTATGCCTAGTTTGCATAAAAATAAAAAAAAAAAGAATTTAAACTACTCCCTCCTTGTTTTAGAAAGCGATCTGTAATCGATTGCGGTTTTCTTCACGCACGTTACTCCAGCGATTAATCGGAAAAAATGCGAAAATTTTTAAGTGGCTACTAATTAATTGCCCTTTGAAACGCGACTGCTCCTTCGTACCTGATAATTTCATCTGTTTCTGCTTGTTTTAGAACAAAGATCTATCTATCTTAATCTCAGTTTGAGTATGTACAGAGTCGTTGAAACTCAGTGTACCTTGTTACTATTGCGGTAAAATTAAAATAGAAATCTGAAACTGTTTTAATACCGAAGCACATTCTTCTGGGTTCTGTCTTTTTGATACTATTCTAGAATTATTATTGAAATATGTACACGAGCTGAAATGTTCGTGTGGAAGGAGGACGATCATGGAAACCTTGGAAAACTCGAAGGTTTGAGATGTAATTTTTTTAACATTCCTCAGATCCTGTGGCTCAAAAATTATTTAAAAATAGTTAATATCGTTACATGCTATTAACTGGAAAATAGTGTGGCCTACGAAAACATTAGAAGAGAATTATGTGTTGTGTAAAAAAATGTGACCAGGACTAGCGATGTAGAAATTATGGTAGAAAAAAAGGTCAGTCACTACCCTCCAGTTTGATGTCACTGATGATGTTGGGACACTTTGATAATAGGGAAATGTTAGTGCTCCACGAGATATTTTACATCACCAAATATCTTGTTAATATCGTAGTTCGTTTGATTGTAGGGAGATATTTAAAAAAATATCATAAAAAATTAAAAAATCAATACCCTCTGTCTCAAAAACGGTGCATTTTAGGGCCGCCTATAGAACAAAATATTATTTTTCGATGAATCTATCGTTGCCTGAAGCTTCGGCCATAGAAATTGGCCCACCCTGTATATGCCAATAATGTGCTTTATTATAAAATCAAAAAACCATGAGGTAAAATATACTACTAGTTTTTTTTTTATTGGGAACCAATAAAAATCTTGTTTGAAATCCAAGTTTTGAAGTATTTAGGTCGGCAATTATTTTTGTATAAATAATATTGCTATTCAAAACCTTTGAAATCCTTAGGCTATGTCAAACTTTAATGAATTTTCTTTTGATAAAAAATCAAGTAATTTTGTTTCAAAATTTATCTCAGCAATTATTTTGCGACATACTGGGCGTGAATTTACTGAGCGTGAAAAATACTGAACGTATTCTATAAAATATTACAGATTATTAATAATATGGCAATTAATAATGTGGTAAACATTCTGAAACAACTGAAAAATTTTATGAGTCCGGTGGGTCTTCCTATGCTACGTAAGGTAGAGGAGTAATCTAAATGTTTCAAAGAAAAATAATAAATCAACTTAATTTAATAATCACAATTCCACAAATGCCTCAAACAAGATTGTACATTTGTTTCCAGCATTTATGGGAAAACAATTGTTAGTTAGAATTTAATTATAAAAATTTATTATTGTGATAACCTATATAACTTACATTACGAATATTTACATATGTTATTTAATTATATTCTTAATTTAATTTAGATACACCTTGTACGGAAACACCCTTTATAAAGTATGGAATATGATATGTTTTTATTGAATCTGTATCTGTGTTACTATCCTTAATTTGTTAATTATAATACAATAAAAGATCTATAGAAGTTGAAATTAATTTTATTGTTGTTTCCAAGAAAAAAGAATATAAGGTTAAATTTTAAGGGGCTATCTGGGTATTATGGTTAAAATAATAAAATATTCAGTGCTTGAAAATATACAGGATATTGTAATTAATATCAATAATTTAATATCCTCTTAATTCTCGAAGAGCCGAAGTAATGAGATTGCATTAAACAAAAATGCACCAATTTAGCATTAGATATCGAATAAATCAGCCTTTCTGCGGTCTTATCGCAGTTGTTTCTTTTATAACATAACCCTTTTTTTATAACAAGATCGGGATAACCTTACTATACGGGCAGAAATTAATTTTGGTTTTCTGGATAAAAAAAGCTAATTAGTAGATAACCTCACTGTGTCTCATAGAATAAGACTATATGGAGCTATGATTTTCAATAAAATTCTACATTAAATATCAAACATTTTAGTTTTCGATTAGAACTCGAAATCACACATAACGTGATCTACTTGTCCAAATAATATAGACAAGCCAGACGTAAGGCGGAAGGTAGTTAAAATATTTTACAAAGTATTAGCGAAATAGAAAATAAATCGTCAATAAAATAAGAATTATCACTTACCTTGCAGACGAAAATAGGCAAACGCGAAATCTTTGCACAACACTTCACTAAATTTACACTAACTGAAGAATGAGTCCAGCACTACTAAATAATTCTTAAATCATTTTTTAACCGACACTGCCTTTGTGGTCAACTTTTCGACACTTCCGTACCACCGCTACGTAAAGACTGGCTTTCCAAAGCAACCAAATGAATCCCTTTTTTGTAGCAATAAAACAGTTAAATTTAATATCATCATCATGAGGTCATCAGCCCTAAGACTGGTTGGACGCTAACCTTCAACTTCTCCTATCTTGTGCTAACCTACGCATTTCGCTAATTTTGCTACAACCTACATCCCTTACTATTTGCGAGCAGTAGTCTAACCTAGGCCTACCTCTGCCTTTCTTCACTCCTATTTCTGCCTCCAAAATATCACGGACTATTCCCCCATGTCTCAGCAAGTGGCCTACCATTCTATCTCTTCTCTTCTTTATGTTTTTCCACATACTTCTTTTCTCGCCGACTTTCTCCAATATTTCTTCGTTTCTAACCCTATCAGTCCATGGTATTTTCATCATTCTTCGGTAACACCACAGCTCAAAAGCTTCTAATTTCTTCCTACTTGCTTCCCCTACCGTCCAGGTTTCGCAACCATATAGTGCCGTGCTCGATACATATGTTTTCAAAAATCTCTTCCTTGTTTCTAAGTTTATTACCCCCGAGCATAAAAGTGCTTTCTTTTTGTTAAAAGCTACTCGACCCTCCTAGTTCCTGACTCTCGTATAAATTTCCTAAGTACTGCTTCCATCTATCGGCTTTCTCCTCTCTTCCGATTAGTATGTCCCCCGATTGACTCCTAACGTTTCTACTTATTGTTCCTATATCCCTGAAGTTCCCCTTAATTATTTTGTAAGCCTCATCGGTCTTACCTACTTGCAGCTTATCTTCTACTTCTTTGCATTTATCCATTGTTCTTTCGCTTTTCTACATTTTCTAATAATTTCCCACTTTATTGCCTTATAAGTTTTCAGTACTTCCTCGTTTCGTCTGTTTTTGTATATATAAAGTGTATAATGGTGTAATAAAGTGTGTAAATTTAATATATAAAGTGTATAATGGTCTTGACAAAAAAGCCAAGACAGGTATTTAATCATCGAAGATAAAAACACAGTCCTTACAAATACACAAATTTAATTACGCTAATCAGGATTTTTAAACGTACAGGGTGATAATACAAAAGTGGTTTAAATTCAATTCATTTTTGAACAACCCCCTTACTTTGGATTTTAATCGTAAGGTATTATCACTTTTCTAATCTTTCAACCACAAATTTCAGCTTCACAACGAATCTTAGTCAATAAAAATGCAATGTCCAGGGTTTACAAAAAATATATGTATATTTTTTAAATTACACTATAATTACACCATATTCGAGATATTGGCCTGAGGTCTGGCTAGCCAAAAATCAGAAATGGAATATATCTAAATTGTATTTTTTGTAATACTTTGCGTTGACACCCATATAACAAATATAGAAATATGAAACCATAATAGGTGGTTCTATGCTTTCCAAATCGTCTGTTGTTCAGCAAGACAGCGTCAACATTTTTTCGAAATTGCGAGGGATGACATAAATAAGACCTTTCGGTAGACCACTGTAATTATTCTGCAGTTTATAATTAAGAATTCGAATAGATGATGTGGTGGTATTTGTATAGTTCCATATTACATGAGGATATATAAAAAATATGTGTACCATCAAGAATTGATGTAATGGTACACTGTCAATGCCATTCGATAGGCAATAATAAATTAATTTTTGTAGTTAATTATACTCTTGGTCTCAAAATGGACATGCCTTCTATTGACCAAAAGCATAATTTAAACATGAATTTAGTATTCCCCATACTTCAGAAAAATGCCTCATTACATTATGTCTTGATAGTACATAGTGTCTAGAAAAAAGCTGAAGATAGTTCTTTTGTTCAGATAATCACATCTGAACAAAATCATTTCCAATGTCCATCTTAAACAAAAAACAAAATAGAGTAGGAACGCTAGGATAAAAAATAAAAATCACAGAACAAAATACATAAGAAATTAATCGAGGAAGCTGTTACTCTGTGGTAGTTCATAATTCACAACGGAAAGTAAAACGATCAGATTTTCCATCATTTGGAAAACATGTTTCTTATAAACCTTAACTACCTGTTTATTGTCATAACACTTAGTCTCTGTATTTGGATAGTATATATTATAGGAACAGAATGTTTGTATTTTATTCTTAGTTGAATCATCGTTTGAAAATGACATAATTGTCGAAACTGCAGTCACGTTTCTGTGAAAATATAGTGGTATAAAAACGTAGTAGTTGTTTTACTCATTTTCCGTTGCAAAATACATAAATTGACTAATTATATTAGTGGAAAATATTCTGGTCAGTAATTATTTTATTCTTTACAGCTCTTTTAAAAGCAGGGTAAGATTTGAGTATTACAATGACTTGGCAAAGAATTAAGGATTTTTATACGAGACGGAATATTTGAATAGTGCAATGAATAGGAGGAGTTAACTTGCCGCTAATATTTATATTATGAACGAAGTCATTTCTAAAATTTATTTCTTAATATAGACACCTGGGAACTTTGTCATTAAGTATTTTATAGAAAAGTGCTTATTCCTAATATTAATCGAAAGCATCGATTTTAAACACTTAAGTACGCGAGTATCTACAGCATCTATGTAAGACTCATAAATTAAGTTGCGAAATTAATAATAATGATAACAATAAACGTCTTTATTAAGGTGAAATTTAGCTAGTAGCTAATGTTTCACAAATATTAACTCAGACGAAACAAAAGTTTCACATAACATGGTCTTTATTTTGTATCGAGATGTGCATTTTAAAATTAGCCTAAGCAAAGCGGGATAGATGAAATTGTTAATGCGCAATTTAAATCTTAATGAAGTGCCATATTAATCTTGCATTAGTGCAGTCATTTGTGATTATTCAATTCTCTCGTTACTTTTTTAGGCACTTCAAGCCAGACTTGGCTAGGCCGAAAATCAAAAATATTAAATCTGCGTGTCATCAGCATACAAATGTACTTTGCAATGATGAACTACATCAACAAGGTTTGATGTGTAGAATGTGAATAAAAGGGGGCCACTAATTGATTCTTGCGGAACACCTCATTATGTGACAGGGGCAGACAAACTTGCTCCTATTTTAATCTCCTGTAATCTACTATTAAAGTAACTATGAAAATACAGTGTAGTATTTTCGGTAAAACCAATATGTAATAGTACAGCTTGTAAAGAATAGGAACAAGTCTCAAAACTGCGATATCGGGCCATCCGGACCGCTCATGAAATGTGCAGTAAATAGCCCGATTTTTAGGTCGTACTGAAACCTTTGCAGCATGAATATCGAGTAATGTGAATTTACACAGAGTTCGATCTGGCCGCGCGGAAAGTGCATCCTCCTTTTCCTTCCGAATGCTGCCTCACTCTTTCTTCTACGCTTACATAGAGTTTCTTACACTTTTTCCTATTCTTGACAAGCTGTAAGTATAAAGTAAATAGTAGAAATATAGTATTTCTACGTGGGCCGTTCAAATATAAAAGAGAATTTTCGACTGGCGGTCTTGAAAGAAGCAGGGTTGAGTTGGGTATTAGTGGCAACTGTAGGAGGGGTAATGGGAGGTGATAATTGCCGCAGACACAGCCCTGAGAACGTTAGTGTGGCATCGGACTGAGGGAAAGGAAAGGGTCTTCCTTAGTCGCATTATTTTCTGTGACGAGAGTTGATGATTAAACTCCCGAGAGTAAGCAGGGGAGCAAAAAATGGCGAATACAAGGAGGATCTGTCCTGAAGAAGGTCAAAACGTGTTTGCCAGCAGAAAAAGTTTTCGCGACGGTTCTCTGGAGCTACAGGTTCCTTTGCTAGATTTCCTTCATAACCAGGGAATAATTAATGCTGCTTATCATTGCACTCTCTTGTACCAAGTAAAAACCGTTTATCGGAACAAAAAACGACGTCCACCAGTCAGAAACGTCATTTTGCTTCATAACAATGCCCATACAATTTGAAGACCCATACGGCAGAACAAACACGTCGAACAACGGAGGAAATTTTTTGGGAGATCTTTGGATACCCACCATCAGGGGCGGCTGGTGTATAGGTGCTGCAGAGCTGCAGAACTGCCAAAAAAATTAGATATTTGTATATTTTCGCGACATAATTATTACTAAAATTTATTAATAAAATAATTTGGTTAGTTGGTGCAGCTAACCAAATTATTGCGTTAAAGTCGCATTCTGCCCGCCGTCCTCTATTGAGTAGTAGACCAGATGAATTATCTGGGTCTCTACAAGAGCGCGTCGTGGTACATTGGGCCACACGAGGTAGTTCTCAGCACGGCTCGGCACACCCGTCCTCCCCCTCAACTCCCGCGACAATCCACACTTGGCGTTCGTAAATGCGCGAATTTTCACGGTCACTGAGCTGTATTTTTTCCAGCTAAGGCAACATCAGTGAATGTTTACTCCTTCCTACTCGGGCGGGCGTAAATCGTACCTATTTCGTATTTCGTGTTAATTTGACATTTTAAATACTGTTTTGTGAATTTGTGTAGTGATTTATTGTACTAATTATTAATATTTATATACTGTGATAGTGACAATGGATTTAGTTTATAATTTAGTTCATGTGAAGCGATTTTTTAAATACTCTTATGAAGAAAAACTTGATTTAAAAAACAATGGTAGGCCATTGTCCGATATTGTTATTGAGACTGCAGGTGTTAGCCGCGGAAAAGCATATAAACGTCAATTTAATAGAGACATTTATTCGAAGAACAATTGGATTTGTGGATGCAACAAAAAAAATGCGTTATTTTGTTTTCCTTGTTTACTTTTTGGCGGAGATAAAGCATGGACGGAGGTAGGGGTGACAGATTTGGTCCACTTAACTGAAAAAATAAAAAAGCACGACAACTCCAAAAGCCATCTACATAATACAATGGAATTAGCTTTATTAGGAACAACTAATATTAAAGCGCAGCTAGATTCAGCTTATTGGATAAATGTGCAAAAGCATAATGATAATGTGACAAAAAAGAGATACGTTTTGTCAAAAATTATAAACTGCATAAAGTTTTGTGGGGCCTTTGAACTGGCGCTGCGAGGTCATGATGAAGCTGAAACCTCTCAAAACCCGGGGATATTTCGTGGTTTGATAATTTTTTCTGCTGAGCTTGATGTAACTTTAAGCGAGCATCTATAAAATGCTTCAGTATTTAAAGGAACCTCTAAAGAAATACAAAATGATCTTTTAGACTGTATATTAAAAGTATATCATGAAGAAATAATTAAAGAAATTAACAAACCTTCATTTTTGGCAGTTATGGCAGACGAAACAACTGATGTATCTACAAAAACTCAGTTAGTAGTAGTTTTAAGATATATTCTCGATGGTGAACCGACTGAACGTTTTTGGACATACCTGAAACCTACAAAATGTGACGCTGAAACTCTTTCGGAAAATATTTTAAATGTTATAGACCCTCTGTAGAAAATTCACCTTACAAGCCTTTTCTCTTAACCAAAGAATATAACGGCAAACATGAATGTTCTTCAAAAAGGTATTAAATTCCAAAAATTTTTCTTGTGAAAGTCTACATTTTTGTATAAACGGATTTTACATAAAAATTCTGAAGTATCAGGAAAACGCGTGACCTTGAAAATTTTCGCCTGCGGCGCAATTTTTTACAACTCCTACGGCGCCAGTAGTTTGGATACGTTTGAAATTTGCACGCGGGCGGCCAATACCCTAGGATCGGCCCCGTGCAGAACACCCGTTTCATTTCATCACGAGCCGCCACTGTCCACCATTTAGTCTGGATATATTCCCGTATGATTTTCACGTTTGGATCGTTAAAAGAAGCTTTACGTGGGGTTTTGTTACAGTGATATTATAAAAAAAACTCCCAATTAAATGATAAAAATATGTAAATAAAGGGACAGACCATATGTTGGTATTGAATAAATCTAAAAGAAAAATAATTCTCGTTTATTTTTTAACGCCCCTCGTACTTCACGCATGCTGATAGTTACGTTTATTCATGGATAAGTGTACATGCCGGGTAAAACTAAATATAATGATCAGTGGCGTTACATAGCTGCGAGTTAAAGGGTTCCATTGTAGTTCGAAAAGTTCCCTTTATATTTGAACTACCCTCGTATTTCAAAATTCATAGGCTAATTAAATAGGGTGGTACGTAGCCACCTTATACTTTTCTCTATATAGGAATCACATAAATAAAAAACGCCCCTAGAAATAAATAATTTATTGTCTCCAAGAAGGGTAATCATCACTGTGTATAACCTTAGGTAGGCGTTTTCAACGCCTCACAGCTATAATATAATCAATAACATGGATTCACTTGTACATTAACTATTTCAATTGCAGAATGTAAATCTTACCTTAAACAATAATCAATAAAAAGCCTATATGTAACTACATGTCAGAATTAAAAAAAAAACCAATATAAGACAACTGATTGTTACAATAAAAAAAATGCTTTGGCATAATATATATTTTCAGTTTATTCTACAAACTTACAACTAAACAAATTATAAATCTTTTAACTTTATACAAAACAAATCTAAAAGTTATTAGGTATATTTTATACATATATGGAATATGGAATATGTAACATATTGCAGTGGGTTCTTTAACGACCGCCGATGACGATCTACATTAATAACAATTATCAGTTTGATGCCCTAAAGTCTACTCTTCCTTCAATTTCTGTCCATATTCAAGATTACATGAAAATCCAACACCCAATAAATTCTCTTAGTGTTAGTTTGAAAAATCGTGTTAAATGTTTTAGAACCCGATTTTTATATAATAAAAAGTCTTATTGGGTGTAAAAATTTGAAATTATCGCCGAACATAATAACACAGTGTCTTCGTTAATGTTCAAAAACCACGTGATCATCAAGTTTAGGCAACCAACATGGCGCTATTGGTATTAATTAATTAGGAAATTCCCCAGATGAAAACTGCACGATAGTAAAATGTAATATTAGAACTATTAAACTTGCACTTCACGAGCTTTAATCAGTTAAATATGTTTAATTAATAAAACATATGTAACGGGTCAATTATATTTTAAATGAAAGTGTCCAAAATAAAAATATTTGAAATATGAAGAACAATCTTCCTATCCAATTAAATTATCTGTAAAGTGGACTGCTATATGGAAGGATAGTGACTGTTGAAGGTAATTTAGATCCTCACAATAACTATAAATAGTGCAGAATACACAGTGATGGGAACAGCTACTCTTAAAGGACTGTTACATAGGAAATATTAATATTCAAACTATTTCGTCATACAAAGGACGAACCCAAATAACTACAAAGAAAGTAAGTCTAAGTAGCAAAGTAATAAGATTTTTAAATTTTAAAGCTTAAAAAGCTTGATTTAATACATTACCTTAAATTAAGTAGTGAGCTTTTTAAAACATCCTGTAATCACTCTTAAATCTGTAAAATACTACCGCGACTACCCACCAAAATGTGTTTAATCTAAAAATGTTACATTTACTTCAACCTTTCATGAGAACAAAATAACGTAAATGAATTAATATAATGCAAAGTTTTACTACCAGAGGGTAACATTCAAACTACAGAAATAAGGAGTTTATACTCCAACCCAAACAAATCCAATGCAAACTTTGCATTATATTGATGATCTCAAGTTTTTATTTCGATTTAGATTGTTCAAAACTACCAAGAGATGGCGTTTGGTACGTTCTACTGCGGTGGAACGTAGCAAGGTCTCCTAGATGTGAGCTTTATATCTGTCGAAGGTATACTCGTCTACACTGCACTGATGAGACCCAAGATAGAAAGGTCGAAACCGGTCTGCAGTTAACGATATCCTGAGATAGGTGACACTTTGCACCTTTCTTGGTGGTTTTGGAACAATCACTGTATTTTTAGTGCTAACTCTGTTAGACAAAAATACGACAAATTTTGTCATGTAATTCAGCGCTCGGCGTTTGACATATAGCCAGGAGAATAGCTGTTTTGACCTAATTTGTTTAGTCCTTATTATATAAGGCATTTACAGATGGGTTGGAGTATAAACTCCTTATTTCTGTAAATGAATTAGCTCTAGAAAAAAGCTCTCTAACAAATTACGTAAGTAAAAAAGCTGTCTAACAAATCACGTAAGTACGCAATCAAATACGAAAAGAAATAATCAACGGACGGGACTCCCACGGGAAAAATCACGGTGTAAAGACAATGGAGAGCAATATCAAACAAGTAAATTGTTTTTGACGCCTTCTCGAAGTTGATACCGAAGAATCAAAAAGGGACATCGCTTTGGACGCATTATCCTGTTTTCCGTCAACGTAACATTTAATTGGCTACGTTCATGTTTTATTATAGCCAATCAAAGCACGGTAGTTACTTAGGTTATTATAAAGTTAAAATATCGCCAAAATCTTGCGACAGTGCAAACCAATCTATAAACAAAATAACTATCGAAAAAGAACCAAGAGGTCACGTGGTTTGTGAGCATTGATGAAGACACTGTATGATGACGTTGCCCCACGTCGGGCGGCATAATTTATTCTCTCTAATCCAAAGACCGCCATACGAAAAACGTCAAGGCATCAAATACATATACGCGTATACAAGAGGACTGGCCCAAATTTTAACACTTAAAAATCACATCGGGTGTGTCTTTCCTAATTTAAACAACTAGACAAACTATAGAACCGACGCTTCCGCGGCGCGCGTCGTCGGATTATTATTGTTATTCGCCGAGGCTGCGCTTATTTCGCCTGCATGACTTGAACAGTAAAACTTTTTATGCGCGATGAACGTCGAATAATAATTAAAGTAGATGTCGCACGACTTGCAATATTTAGCCCCAGGCTTGGCGGCCTCCTGCATGATCTCCTCGTCGGAGGTCCGGCTTTTCGGCGTGGTAGACGGTTCGATGACCTCCTCCTTTATTAATGGTTCCTCGACTTGCGCTATGATAACTTCCGGCTCGATGGCCTCCTTCTTCACGAGAATCTCCTCGTCATCTTCTAGAGTGGGCATAGATCTGGTGGTCTTGTCGTCCGAACCGTTCACCATGGTCTCATCGGCAGAAGACGGTTCATGAACGAGTTTTATGTGCCTGAGGACGTTGGCCTTGTATGTGGAGCTGTAGGAGCACTGTGGACAATGGTGAAGAAGTTCAGAGTGACCCTCCGGACTGGGGGACGCCGCCCGATCGTCCATAACGCCAGGGGCACCAGCCGTGGGAGCCACGCTCACCTCCATTGTATTCGAACTGTCGTCCTCTAGGATATACGTGATATACTTTTCCTCCTAGAAAGAAAATAAGAAACATTATATTTTTTCTGTATTAATTTCAACTAAAATCGCGATACCCATTATCATCTGCCTGCTAATTGGCAAACCAACTTTTTACATAAGATACTACGACATCTCCATTCACTGTAGAGAGTCTCTGCCGAGTGCAAGTACGCAGATGGCAGACGGCAACTTATAGGAAGATTAGAAGGCAGATGGCAATGCTATAGTGTCTGATATTTTATATTGGGAATAAATTAGATGACACAATAATCTTGTCAAATCAAATGAAAAACATCACTTCCTCCTTTATTTACTGAAGAGCGGGGAGAGGGGATATTATTCGAAATAATTTAAATTTAAAATCATGGGATAAACCTGTATAAATAAAGAGCGTAATTAAACGTAATTAAATAACGGTCTAAGAGCCAAAATTTATGGATTCGATTTTATCATTACACAGTGGTCTACGTGGCTTTGCCAATAACATAAATACCGGTCTGTGTCCATAAAACTTTTGCGGTGTTTGTTTACAAACATGTTGAACAAGTTGTTCTGGATTTTATACCAAAATGAAGCGAAAGAGAGGGGAAGGTAGTGAAATTCAAGAAAGAAAGTAAAAGAGAAACAGTGGTAAATCACACGTGACTCAAAGAGACATTGTAAAAGATGCGAAGAATCCTTCAAAAGAAGTGGTATGAACAGGAGATTCATGCTTCGGTCACATCTTTTATTATTCTATTTTTTTTTCGTTGTTGGTGTCCTGCAAATGTAAATTGGGTTACAAAGTCCTTTCGTTTGAGCAGAAATGTAAGTTGTTCCACGCATTCTATGAAATGAGTGACAATGAAAAGCAGTATACGTACTTAATGGGATTAATACATATTGGAAAAATCAAAAGAAGAAAACAGGGAACATATGAAGATCCAGAGAACAGTAGGAGAACAAACGGTTTATTATATTGTACCAAAAGGAGATGGGGGAGTAACTCAGATTTGTCGAAAAACGTTTCAAGAGATTTTGCCTTAACCCATTGAAACGTTCACACTGAACATTGAAACACTGACAGAGAAGAAAAAGTGTGGGGACCTGATATGTGAAGAGAATAGACAAGAAAAAAGAAGCACAGAAAATATACAGAAGAAGCTGAACAGAAGGTTTCTGATCATGTAAATCTGGTTCTACGTGAAATAAGCCATTACACACGGAACCGTAGTTCAAAGGAATACAAAGGAACATCCCAGCCCCGACTTAAACGTGCATTGTTTGTATAGAGCTTATAAAGAGATGTTCCCTGACAGTAACGTGACTTATCGATTGTACTACCAACTTTTTCGAAGAGAATTTCCCAATCTGAGTTTCAAACCACTGAGGAAAGATATGTGCTTGTGATGATGATTTTGTGATGATTGACTACTTACCTGATCCTTACCATAAGCGTTTTTTGAAGAACTTATTAATGCACTTATACAATAATTTGTGTTACTACTTGTTAACTAAGAACGTCCTTAAAGATATGACCTTTACATTTAAGTTGTATTGACACAAAACTTCGTTTTTTTTTTTGTAAAAATCATTACTGTATACTTAAATGGTATTAAAATAACTGACTCAATTCAGTTTTGTTTTTGGCACTTATACCGTTATTTAATTACCCTCTTCAAATATTTATATTGCTCAATAATATAAAATGTATGCAAACTGTTAAATAGTTCTATGAAGTAGTATTCTAGAAGCAGCTAAAAAATTTCCTTGAATACCTAGTTTTATATCCTCTATGTCTATAAACATAAAAAGAAGAGATGAGAGCGAAGCGTTATGAAATACAATCAGGAAAAGCTCAATACTTGCAGTGATTAATTGGCTAATTAGCGATGCATTAGACGTAAAAGTATTAATTAAGAAATTGGAACATTTCATGAGGGAAATAAGGGCAATTGAGAGAATATGGTGGACATTTAGGGCAGTTGCCCGACGGGGAGCCAATAAATGTGCAGCACTTTTCTCCGCATCTACCATATGAATGTGTGCCCTATCGTATTCTTGTGTAGATATATGTACCATAGTATTAATACTGTGGGTTTGTGGAGAAATGTCAAACTCCACCATAAGCTCTCCCACGCGAGAAGTGATTCGGATTCAAGCATACAGTCACCCCGAAGTACATTTTGAAGGGTATCATCGCAGCTAATGAAAGTGCTGGATTTTTATTAGCTTCGCGTCGGATAACTGACCTCAATGCCCACAGTATTCTCAATAAAGGTTAATCAATAATTGTTATCCAGAATATCCATATTTGATGAAACAACTATTGATTCTTACAAAAATGGTAATACAAAACCATGATGAAATTATTATTAAGTAATTGATTTTGAAGAATATTACGTAACTATTGATATTTCAGCAGTATTGCAAACAATTAAAATCGTGAAGCATGGTGATGGTGACATTATTTCCGAAGATCCTCAATGTCCCTATGAAAATGTTTTAAAGTGTGGGAAGTTCCAAAAAGTGTTATGATGAAGAAGGAATTGTAGACTGTTACCAGCTGCAATCAATCATCCGAACTAGGCTTACAGCTTCGCGATAATGAATCAATATAATAATTGGTATATTGTACCATTGACATAAACAAAATATATTAAATTCATGTTATTTCTAAAATATGTTTTCAGTTAAATTTAAATATAGTGTTGATTTTAGTTTCAACACTTTTCCATACTATACAATTTTCTATTTGTGTCGGCAGAATTAACAACATCAAGTAAGTTAATAATGGTCAACAGAGATGATTCGTAACAGTTACCTGAAGATCTGGAGATCTCTTGTCAAAGTGCATCCGGATATGTGTCCTCATTCCTCTCAGCGTGTTGCCTTTGTACCTACATATGGTACATCGGTACGCCTTTACTCCTGTATGCGAATCCATGTGTCTCTGAGCTGCGCTCGCCGTAGGACTAATAACATCACAACAGGGGCATTTCCATCCCGCCAGAGCCGTGTGTGGTACACATTGATGACCCGGCTCTGCAATTCCTCTGCACTTCCCGCATTTCCTTATGTCCATTTCCCCTCGCTTCAAGCAATAGTAAGCCTGGTGAGCATTAAGGTTATCCAAAGATGTGAATTTTATACCGCACGCTAAACAGATTAGCTGTTGGTACTGCCCAGCCGGGCTGGTAGTTCCGGTACTCCTCGGGCTAACAGGTGGGCTACCAGAGGTCTTTGAACTATCCTCTTCCAAAGTCCGAGCAGAACAGTAATGTTTTTTGTGTATGACATAGTTTTCCAGTTTGCAGAATACGATGTTGCAGTCCTTGCACTTGGACACGCCTTGCTTGACTAAGACCTGTGGCATAACCGGTGGTAGAGTAGGAAGTTCTGCTAGCCTCAGTTGTACTTCTGGGGGAAATAACGGTAGATTACCAGCACGCATTAGCAGAGGATGCAAGGAAGGAGGGATCTCTGGGAACTGAGACATCGCGTTTACTTCCGGACTAGTCCTGGATTTCTCGGCACCAGAAGATTTAGGAGTAGTCCTTAACTGTTTGGGGCTACTGCTTCTCGACGTTTCCTCGTGTTTTCGTTTAGGTGAAACGCTTAACGAGGGAGACGTGCCTGCGTGTGATACCGGCGTCGAAGGTGGCGACCCGTGAATAGATGGAACGCATTCAATTTTTTCAGGTGTGGTAGAGCGCTTAATATTATCTTTGTCCTGTTCGTCGCCAAGGTCTATTACCAGATCGTTAGGTTCTGGAGATTTTCTTACGCTTAAATCTAATGGTGCGGTGGTAGCTTCTTTAGTGACGGAAGGTTCTTTGGGCTTGCTAGCAGCTTTCAGTATTTCCGGTTGCTGATTTGGATGATTCGCTGTTATGGCGCTGGTCATAGGCTGTAGTGTACCATTAGGGTAGAGGAAACATGGCGTATCTGGATGTGGAAGACCCGCGGCCGAGGAGAGACCGGGTAAAACGCTCGCGCTACGAAACAAGGAATATGGCACAATAATAATTGGATTGGTTGGTAACGCTAGAAATGGTTGTTGAGGGGGAATTTGCGTGCCTGGCGACGGTGGTGTTCTGCATGCTGTGGGGTCTACCGGAGACGTCGGAGAAGATCCAGAGGTACAACTCGAAGTAGTTTTCGTAGCCGGTATCGATGAAGACTTAACCATATGCCTGGAGTTGCAGTAGTGCATTTTGTGAGCTCGGTACGTTTTCTGCGAACTGAATCTAATATCGCATTCTGCACAATACCTGTCGTGATTATCGCCGCCCGGATCGCCGTTCGAAACTACGGCTGCAACATTCAAAGGACTAGGACTAGGAGATACGGTATGCATGCGCATATGGCGGTTTAAGCTCACTTTCTTGTCTGCGCTGTACGAGCATTGCGTGCAAGTGTATTGTTTTCCGGTGCGTATATTCTTCGACGACGGTTCCGATGGATCGACGTCTGATTGGCTGCCGCTAGGTTCGGCACCAGTTGACTTGGAGTCGTCATCATTGTTAGTTTTGGTGATCCTGTGAGAACAATAATAAGTTTGGTGAGCCTCTAGCGTACTTAGAGAAGAGAATCGTATGCCACAGGGCGGGCATTGGAAGATAGGAACGGCAGGTTGTCTGGGCTCTGCTGGTTCGGTGGGACGAGCCGCAGATTCTGGTCCAGGTATTAAATTCGGTAAAAAAAATCCTCTGGCGGCGAGCGCCGTTTGAAGAACGGGCGGCAAAGAAGCCAAATACTCGCTAGGCGATTGGCTGGTTTCCAATTCAGTTTTCAAGTTAGCTATCGATAAATGTTGAGGGAGCAGTGCTGGGTCTGTAGCTAGATTGGCTTTCAGTCGAATCCGAGGCGTCTTCTCATCTAGTTCGGCTTTCGGCGGGCTCTTCCTGTCCTCGTCGACCGCTTGTTCCGGGGACTTACTCTTGGCGGGCGGCGAGTTCGAAGGAGGATTCTCCGAGGTGGTAGTGTCTGCCGGATCGCTAGTCCAATCTTCCACCTCCCCTGAAACAAGAGAATGCAAATGTTAACAGGACCGTTGGTTTACTAGGAAACATGAGACGCGATACAATCTGTGGCAAGTATTCGATACTGGTAGGTGATAACTAATAAAATACTACTGCCCGAGGAACGTAAGTTATGGTCGAGAGTGGATAGATGGGAACGGAGAACAGGTTGGTACAAATGCATCAGTGATAAGAGCGAGCAGTACACGGGTCGCGCATGTCGAGGTTCTCCTCTAATGAAGCAGTCCGTCACCGCGACCCACGCCGATACTCTACGGCCCCTTCAACGCCCGTACATCACATCAGCGTGCCGATACCGGGCTATCACCACGGCTGCAATCAATAATCATTATTAACTGCCCGCCGCCACCTGAGGACGCGATATTTTAACGATCTCCCCACCCCGGAGCTTCTCTTTCAATGAATGCTTGTTTCTCAATTAAAAAAAATCTTATTAATTTAGGATATTTTAATGTTGTCGATAGTTGAGGTTATACAGTGAGCAAGATTGAATTAAATTGGACAAAATACACTGGGCACAAAAATTAAGGGATGTAAAAAAATCCTAAATTTTACGTGATTTTCAACGGCAGTAATTTGGAGAAAAATAGTTGCAGAGCAATTAAAAAAAAAATAAATAGAAGCTCCAAGTTTTTAGTTTTCAGATCTTGAATTTAAACCACAACTGAGTTTTTTTACCATCAGCAGTTTTTGGGTAATCATTAAGTAAGAAAATTGGATTTTTTTTTTCAAATATTTGCTTAGATACCTTTCAAAAGGTTCATGGACTTTAATACATTTTCAGTGATATAATCATAAAGCTTTTTTAGACAATTCTATCGCATTTAATTTGAGTGGCCTAAAAGCCTTGTACGATAATTTTTCGCTGAATTATTCGTCGTTCAAAGCAAAAAAGTCAGTTTTGACTTTTACGCGAATTTTTGAATATACGCGAGTGACTAATTACTCGCGAAATAATGATCGCACAGAAAATTTAAGTAGGGTTTTAAAAACTACAAAATATTCTTTACAAGTAATAGTTACTAATTTTTGACAAACAAAATTCGGTGCGATAATGTTGATTGAAAAAGAGGTAAAAAATTGCGTATTTAGGGATACTCGCTTAATTTGGCATAACCTTGCAAATAATGGATAGACTAAAGGATATTGACTGTTTTCTTTTAACCTCAAAGTATCTCAAAAAAAATCCTGAAAATTTCAATGCGCTGCTATTTTTTTCTTCATTGTATTCGAAATTAATAAATTGTTTTTTGCTAAAAATTAATATAAGGATGAATTTTTTATTTTTTATTCACTTTTGAGGTTGAAACTGTCTTTTTTTTTAGCAATAATCCATATTGTCTTTTATCAAAAAATGTTTATTATTGTAAAACAAAAATTATTTCCCGAGTAAATTAATTACCAAAGTCAAAATTGATTTTTTTGCCTTAAACGACAATAGCTCAGCGAAAAATCATCGTAGAAGGCTTTTAGACCACTCAAATTAAAGAGGATAAAAATATCTAAAATAAATATATGATTAAATCACTGAAAAAAAATTATTGAAGTCCGTGAACCTTTCGGCAGACAAGCAAAAATTTAGAAATTTTACTTGCGTTGGTTTTATTATGATCACTCAAAAAGTTCTAATAGTAAAACTCAAAATCTGAAAACTAGAAACTTAGAGCTTCATTTTGCTTTTTTTAAAATTGCTCTGCGACTATTTTTTCCCAAGTTTGTTGCTTGCAGAATGTCACATAATAGCATACAAAAGCATTATTTAATATTTGACACGTAATTGTATATAAAACTGGATGTGATGCATAAGGAAATATTTTTTACTAAAGATTGAATTAATGTATTTTCTTCACTTGTTGTATAATAAATGATTTAGTACACTATTGCTGATAAGCCTTTTGTAATACCGAATCTAATGCTGAGTTGAAAAATATTGAAAATTGAACTTAAAAATGCATTAGCTTCTTAACTCCAGAGTAAAAACATAATTTCTTAGTTTGTCTGTTTTTCAATAAACCCTCTTTTCAACCGACCAAAAAAAAGGCGGAGGTTCTCAATTCGTCCGTATATATATATATATATATATATATATATATATATATATATATATATATATATATATATATATATATATATATATATATATATATATATATATATATATATATATATATATATATATATATATATATATATATATTTTTTTTTATGTATGTTTGGTTATAACTTTTATGTTTATGAACCGATTTTAATTATTTTTTTTTTGCACTGGTGTTTTTAATATCTCCTTAATTTCATTGTTATTGGACATTGGACTTCGAAGATATTACACAATGGAACTCCATATTCAAGTAGCGGTCGTTTTCTCATTCGCAAAGTACCCTTAGTAGGTCTACCCATCACTTTTATATGACTTTGAAGTCGGTGCCATACAATATTAGTTATGCGAATGTAGCCCTCGGTAATTTTAAATGTAAACTCGTTGTTATAGTAGCAAGAAATATATTTTTTATGTTTTACTTGGCATCGACTTCAAAATTATATAAAACAATTTATAATAATTACACAATAAACAATAATTTTTTAATTGCTTTAAACGGAACAACAAATAAGTATTAAATTGTTGTAGAAAACATTTATTTCTTGCTTTTTTCTTAAGTTACTTTTTTTTAAGTCGGTTTCTTTTTAACATATCTATTTTCGTCACCATACTATTACTTAGTGCTAGCTAGACTATTAAATTACAAGAAGTAAGTAACAATTCGTCGTATATTTTTACAACGAATTGAAATAAAATTAAACAATTTGTCCAAACAAACATCCATTGGAACGTTCCGTTCAAAACAACTCCAAAAATCAATACCGTAAATCACCTCCGCCAATTACAGTAATTGATTGAAAAATAAGCGAATACATTTCTGTAACGTAAACCTGTTTCGGCCCGCCTCCCACGCGTCCCTATCCTAAAATATAATGTCAATTTGAAAACAATAGTAATAACACAAGCAAAAATGCCGATGGCTGGCGAGATTAAATATATTAGGAATTAATAAGGCCGTGGATGGGAATTCTCGCGAACGATAACGATCTTTAATTAGAGTTCGGAATGTGTAGTCGTCGATACGGATCTGTGTAGGTACACCGTTTGGGTTTGGTTGTGTACGTACTCGTATGTGAGTGTGTAAGTGTGTACGTCTTCGCGTAGATACAGTGGCTCACAGTCAAAATGATGCACGGGATTTTTAATTAAAACACATGCTCTGAACAATCAACGTCAATACATCTCTAATGAATCTTGTATAACACTGAACTTACACATTAAGTTTATTAAAATAATATTCAAACTTTAAAAATCACCGTTTTGTTATACCTTAACTTGAGTCATTGAAAACATTAATAATAATGACCTAACAATGAAAAATGATACAAAGACATAGGAAAAAATACATCTGTACAATACAAGAAATCTGCTTTTAAATAAAATTAATATTTAGTTGGAAGTCCTTTGTTTTTTAATGGCTATTTCAAACGGTATTGTATAGACATGCCACTAGTTTTTTTATGTATCTTGGCTGAGTCTTCTCCCATTCTTCGTTAAATGCTCGTTTCTATCCGTTTTTATTTGTAATTTCATATTTTCTCACTTCTATTATCAATATATTCCGCAGATTTTCATAAAATATATACTTTTATTTCTACTGGAGTGGGTTGGAACCTTTGGTGTGAAGATAACACTGACGTAGTCTTCCACAAATTTCCACATATATTTTATGAAAAATGTGTGGAGTATATTAAAAATAGAAGTGAGAAAACATGAAATTACAAATAAGGAAGGATTGAAAAGAACACTTACGAGCATTTGTGAACAACTGAATAAGTAAAACATAATTGATCTTAATAAACATTTTTAAAAATTGTGGAATTTCAATTTAGCCATAATTATTCCACCATTAATAATACTAAATGTCTTCGACAAGTCCAGAAACACTAGTGCACACTCTACTTAAGCACGTACCACAATTATATCATTAATTACTTTGCTCAATTCTATTGAGGTGTTGAAAGCCACAATGGTCATACAGTAACACATTATTTATTGTAATATATTCATAGATTTGTGCATATTTATCGCGATGTGCACATCACGATAATCTTAATATACCAATACTAAGATTATATCAATGATTCGTAGATTACCATATATTTTGAAGTCTTAGGAAGTGTTGCGCATCTCAATTTTCTATAAATGTAGAAAAAAGAATTTCTTTACAACGATTTTTTTATGCGAGTTACTACTGAGGCAGAAACAGGCTATATTTTAGCAGAGTGGATCATATTCCATATATCCTTAGATTTAAAATTAAATATTGTTGTTATTGTTTAACTTTGATATAGTAAATAAGACATTATATATATATATATATATATATATATATATATATATATATATATATATATATATATAATGGGTGATCCAAATTGAACTTTAGGATTTGAATTACGCGCCATTTGCGTTGTGTGAACGTTGGGAGGTTGCATCATCACCGACGAAATTTATCATGGCGCCGTACACTGTGCACCAACGCGTAAAGATCATACAAATTTATTATGAAAACAGGCGATCAGTTACGATTACCTTAAGGAAACTTCAACCATTTTTTGGACGCAATAATGTGCTACGTGAGTATGCAATTCGTGATCTAGTGCAAAAATTTTAAACAAGTGGTATGCTTAGTGATAAACTACGGGTCCGGTATCAACGCAGAGGTCGGTAAAATGAAACTATTGCTCGCGTAAGTGATAGTGTGCGTGAAGAATCAACCACGTCAATTCGTCGCCGTTCGCAGCAATTGACTCTTTCATACGGCACTACGCAACGAATTTTAACAAAAGATCTGCGTTTAAAGGTGTATAAAATTCAATTGACACAAGAACTTAAAGAAACGGACACCAAAACACCAGAAACGCCGTACGTTTGTGAACTGGGTTTTGGGAAACACAGAAATTGATGCTGATTTTCATGAAAAAATCATATTGTCCGATGAAGCCCATTTTCATTTAAATGAATCGCCAAAATTGTCGCATTTGGGGTAGTGAAAATCCCCATTTTATTCAAGAGAAACCAATGCATCCACAAAAATGCACTACCTGGTGTACACTATGGGCTGGAGGAATCATTGGCCCATACTTTTTTGAGGACGAAGGTGGCAACGCCGTTACTGTCAGTGGTGTACGCTGTTGGGAGATGGTAAACGGCTATTTTTTCAATAAAACCAACGATTTGAACTTGAATGACATGTGGTTTCAACAGGATGGAGCCACACGTCACACAGCACGTAAAATAGTCACTTTACTTCAAACCAAATATCCTGGTCGTGTTATCTCTCAGAGGGGTGACATCGATTGGACACCGAGGTCTTGCGATCTAACCCCATTAGACTTTTTTCTGTGGGGCTATTTGAAGGAAAGGGTTTATGTTAACAAACTGCTACGATTCCAGAGCTAAAAGAGAACATCAGACGTGCAATTGCTGAAATAGAGTCGCATTTATGCGAAAGCGTTATGAAAAACTTCATAACGCTTGGAGGGCATTTGGCTGACATTATATTTCATATCTAAATTCTAAGTTTGTACTTTATACTGATAGCAATAAAATTCGGATTTTTGCAATATTTTGATTTTTATTCAGAAAGCAAATCCTAAAGTTCAATTTGGATCACCCGTTATAAACATTATTATTTTTGATATTACCCACAATACGATTTGTACCAAAATAAATGAGAAAAATATCTCATTTATTTTTGTATCGTAAAATCGTAAAATAAAACATTTGTGTAGTAGAACAAGTATTTAATTCTAAGGGTTAAGAATTTAACTAACAAATAAGAGTTAACTATAAACATATCTTGTTCCTAAGTAAACATGTTATTGTAAAATAAATTAAAACAAAACAAATGCTCCTTTATATCGAATTATCAAATAAATTATAATCATGTATCAAATTATCACATTTTACTATCATTTTAATATTACGAACTCAAAGGCTTTTTGAACGCCAGTCATTAGATTACTTACATAATCGTATCATTTTTCATTTGCATTTTGTATCTATTAGTTTGCCAACAAACTGTTCCAATTCACTCGTCCGGTTCTCGTTAATATGCTGGCATGTCAATATTGTCGATCAATTAGTTTTCTGAAAAAACGTGTAGCCTGTAAGAGCTTAGCATACGTAATGAGTCTCCCAAGCGACTAGTAAATTCTAGTAAAAGCTGAACGGATTAGACTGTCCAGTCGCGGTTGACACTGGAGATCGGCTGTTTGTCGGACACACTTACTTATTTAGTTAGCATTCACTTTTAATGAATTTATGATCGTTACGTATTTGTACTTAATTATTATTAGTAAGTTTAATTGTTATCGTACGTTTAATATTTAATTAGTGTCGATACCTGAATCAGTCTTGAACTGTTTTAAAGCACGACCTTTTCTCTTTTTAGATTTTCATTGTGGTGCCCCTTTTTACCATACTTAACTAAACTTTCAATCAAACGACGGATAAACGCTCAAATTATAGAGGGTATCTGTTGTCAAGTAGCACAATTTGTAATTTTGTTAGTGGCGCCACCTATAACTTAGGTTTAGTATTTCGAGGAGGGCCGTGAGCCCTACAAAACTCAGGCTACTGCACATTAGATTTCCCCGTAAAGCAATCAACACTGGAGTACGGATTTGGCCTTCTTCCAAAAGCTCAATATCCCTTCCAGGCATATCTTTCTCAGCTCGCTTGAGTTCAAGCAAAAGAGTCCATACGTGAGTTGCCTACGCCATGTCAGAGTTGGGGACTGGAATAGCACATGTTTAGAAGTATCCACCTCTCCTCCACACCATCGGTATTCCTGGTTGGCACTCAAAGTCTTGCTAAGATGGTAATTAAGATGACAAGGTCCTGTGAGTTCCTGGATACTCTTTCTATCATCGCTCAGGAGCTTTGCCGTTCAGTTGCTGCTAGGCGTCAAACCTAGCAGCAGCGCAGCTTGCCCGCATCCCTGGGTGTTCCACCAGCGATTGAGTCTTTCAATCTTTAGCCATTCCTGGATTGCCTTTTACAGAAGAAGTACTGGTTGTCTTTTACCGAATAAATCCTGATTGCTGGTTCAGGTTCCATTAAACGCTTCTCGGTTCCTTCCCTGACCAGGCGGCTATCCATTTTCTCGTTGCTCCAAATACCAGTATAACTCGGCACCCAAACCAACGTCAGATTGTTACTCCTGGTTAGTGTTTCTACTGCATCTCTACATTCCTTCACTAGCAAATATTTTACTGATGGAGCCTCTAAAGTATCTAGGGCCGTCCTGTTCTCGAAGAATATGGCAACGCGCTTACCAACAACTCCATTTAACAGACGAGGTAGGCACCGCGCCTCCCCCATTCACCCTGACTGTCATACCGACTGCTGTCGGTGTGATCCTCATGGTCCCCCTTATTCCCTTTAATATCAGTGCATGGACCTGCTCCAGTTCCTTCCTAGCCGAGTAGCCGAGTTGGACCATCGGCTACCACACTATTACCGCATATAGTAGTCGAGGCCTCAGCACCGCTTTATATCCAAGAAATCATTACGGGTCTCAATCACCATTTACCTTTAAGAAGTATAATTTATATATTTAGTACTTGCATCAATCTGTAACCAAGTAGGCATTCGTCATTTACTTTTTTCCTCTCTATTTTTCTACAACTTGCCAGGATATTCAAGAATGTGCGAAATAAGCAACAGAGTGCGATAAGATGTTTGGAAATTAATTAGGCTAATTTTATTTAAATATGGATTTTGATTTGGGTCATTAGCCTTCTACGCCTTGCAGTAAGAAAAATACAAAAATAATACAGTGATGAATATGTTACATATCTTCTACAAAACGGAAAATCTTCCAATAAATCCTAGTGTGTCATTTATTGAGATGTTTTGTCAAAAAAAGCATGAAGTTATTAGAATTATTTCAATGTTACATAGCAAAAAATTAGATAAGACTTAATGTATTTAAAAAAAAAACAAAAAAAATTCCTTCATATAGTGTGTAGCCTAGTAAACTGCTAGTAAAACTACTCTACAGTAAACTGCGTACAATTAATGAAAGTCTATTGTTGAAATCAAATGATGCAAATAGTGATTGGTGGAAAAGTGGCTTTGGGTGCGATCATAATAATATTCTCTAAAATATAATTCAAAGGCGAATAGGTGTTATGGACAATATTCGAATCCAATTCAATTTGACTTTATAAAGGGTGGTCCAACCATAATGCACGATGTTAATTGTGAGTCACACCTTAACGTCAAGTTTTTTGCCCAACTTAATTTGACATTTCTTTGTTTCAGTGTTTGACAAATTCAACCATGGAGAGGTACATTGCCGCATTTGGGCAAATGAGAATCCACGAGTGATTGTTGAAAAGCCGATGCATCCACAAAGAGTGACTGTTTAGTGCGGTTTATGGGCTGGCGGCGTCATCGGGCCGTACTTCTTCGAAAATGAGGTCGGCCAAGCAGTTACCGTGAATGGTGTTCGCTATCACGAGATGGTAACGGATTTCTTGTGGCCAGAAATTGAGGATATGGACCTGGACGATATGTGGTTCCAACAGGATGGTGCCACTTGCCACACAGCCAACGAAACAATGGCTTTTGCGCGAGAAATTCAATGGCCGTGTTATCTCACGTCGTGGCGATGTTAATTGGCCGCCACGATCATGTGATTTGACACCGTTGGACTTCTTTCTTTGGGGATATTTAAAAGAAAAAGTGTACGTCAATAAGCCAAGAACAATTCAAGAGCTATAGGATAATTCGGCACATTAACGACATTGAACCTCAATTATGTCTCACATCTCAGAGTCATTGAAAATATGGACCATCGGATAGAAGTATGCCACCGAAGCGGTGGCGAGGATTTGGCCGATATTTTGTTTCACACATAATTGTCATAGATCCTTCTATCATAATAAAAAATATTAAGATAATTCTCTGAAAACTTTTTATTTTATTTACATTTAACATCGTGCGTTTTGGTTGGACCACCTTTTAGAAAATATTAAGACATACCTACACCTTTTAATTTATAACATTGATAAAATATTTTATTTGGTACGGGTAATAATACACAGATTTGAATACTATTTATTAGAGGTAGATATTTCCCTAGAATAAAGATATGCCTTCTAGAGTAAGTGAAATTTGTGAAATTGTAAGATGAAGCACTAAATATGGCTATATCATTTTTCCATCGAGAAGTTCCTGCATTAAAAAAATTACTTTTAAGGACGTTATAGACTTCTCTCAAGTATTTTTCAAAAGTATATGTTTTACGCGTGAATCTTCTTTTTTACAAGCAAACGCCTAGAAAAAATATATTAAAACAGAATGGATTTCAGAAACTAGTTTTTGAAAAATAGGTAGGTACAAGCTCATCAAGAATAGGAACTGCGATATCGGGCAGCCCACGAGATGCGCACGAGATACTTCTTTCTTTGTCATCTTGCTTGACAAGGTGAAAACCTGAGCGCCCCTCGTATTCTCATATAAGTCCTTTGCCAAGTTTCATAAACAGCCGTAATATTTGAAATTTATTTGATGAAAACCTGGTGGTTTTTGTATTATCCGTTTTGCGTTTTCATGTTTATCTGTATTATATCTTAATTTATTATTAAATAAATTAATATGATTATTATTTGTTGGACTTGCAGTTACTATCATAAGTAGTAACAAAAACCAATTTATTATGTTTGTATCATTAAATCATGCATGTGAATTTTCGTTTTGTCATATTATCTACTATTAAATATTTGGTATTTATAAATTGTCATAATTTTCCTTTCATATGGCATGATATACTTTTTTCTTATTGGGTTCTTGATCTGTAGAATTAATATTGAATTCCAGATAAGTTTAATCTATGTCATACTAGCAGTTTTTAAACTCTTAACTAAATGTAAATAAAATATAATAAATTAAATTGCGGAGTGGGCCAATTTAATTGCACATATGTGCATTTGTGATCATACAATGATCAGAAGGAACACATAAATTGCAATGACTATAACGTTGAACAAAAGTAACTGATAATTACTTAAATACACACAATCGTACAATTTTTTTCCTATACAACATTCTTATCGGTAACTAAACGATTCCTAAAATTTATCATATTCGCGCCTCACTCGCATGCCGGCATCTGATTTCAATATTCATGTCCAAATCCTATCTTGATTTCGCCGTTCCGCGAAATTGGAGACTTCAACGGTGAGTAAGTTCAGGATCACCGATTCCCGATAGCAGGTATCCCGTGTTTAGACATTCGTACGAACACGCATTACATCTAAACAAAATACCTTTTGCCCCTTTCTACGATCTCGGCATGCCTGCTACTTGTTAATGGCGAGCGTGGGATTGTTACATAGATACACGGAACGTTTAGGGGGAAGATGGGTACTTTAGAACCGTTTGAGGCATGTCCATAGCAAGCCCTTAATATTATGTCTTCGCGTGTCGTTATTGAATAATTATTTGATACAAACTAGTGCCGATGGCCAACAGCTAAAGTATCGTTGATCATACTGTCTATTTATTTCATTATAACAGCAATATAAAAGAAAATACGAACACAGCAATATGAACATGAAGATAAATGAAAAAATAGTGCACCTATACTATGCAAAATAGTGGTACATACCACCTTTCGTTAATAATTCTGGATTAGTATTCCTCTAATAAGAAAGTGTCTGTTGTATATCTTTGAATGTTCGAAAATGTATACCTAAATTTTTCTTGTATACTTTCATTGGTCTATTATTCCGGCAATATCCCCAATACCTTTGGAAGAAGAACGACGGCTACTATCGAGTGAGAAGTATTGATACAATGTTCATTCGGACCCACTTTAACCTTGAAAATCGAATTGGATGTTATGTGTCCATCTGGAGTGACCACGGAGTGAAGATTTCTTGTACCGAGATAATAACCAAAGGTTGCCGTGGGAACTGGGGGAGGCGGGTAGCCGCCGGGCTGCGTGTGACCATGCGAAGAGGATGTTTGTTAAACAGTTTTTTGGCTAAAGGCTTCTTGTACAAATACACAGTAGCTACTGCGCAGAGGGGAAGCCTGAAGAGTTCTTTACCTGCTGTGTGGGTGGCGTTACTCGGCTGCGGGGTGGCGCAGGCGTTCACGTGTATCGGCATAAACTATGACGTAATTGTTTATTTCGAAAGGCTACGTCTGTCCACATGGAGACGGGGAGGGTTGCTGAAGGGTTTTTGCGTAACTAGGCACAAGTTAGTTGTTTCGTTGTAACGGTGCGGGCTGAAAAACTGCCCCCAGTGGAGGCTGAAGAGTTGGTGAAAGATTTGCCGAGACAACAACCAGAGGCGCCAGTCAAAGAACTCTTCAAACCCCTCCGCGCAGCAATCTCTGGTTAAGATCTCGGCACAAGAAGTCTTCAGTCAAGAGCTGTAATGATTTCGCACAACCAGTAATCTTCGCCTGTTCAAGTTCGCCTGTAAAAGAGGCACACAATTGACAGCTTCGTTCAATAGGTGCCTGGCATTTCAGTATCTTTTGTTTGGTTGTATGCCAAAATTCTGTTTCCTCTTGGCAAATATATAGTAGTGGCAAACATAATGTTACATCCATTGTGTTTGTTGGTGTCGCTCGGATGGCACCGGCTACGTTTAGACAATTCTTCGAACTTAATTAAGTTTACGTTTTGTCATAGCTTGTTGATTCTTTCATCCCCTTCATAGGCTTCATAATCTGGCATTGTCTTTAGGTATGCAGTACGTAGCCACGTGATTACCGTAGGTTATTTTCTCGTTAAAATTTTTGTATAGTTCTGTAGCACTGTCTATAGAGGATATGATTTCTCTTTTTTATTTCCTTTCTTGGTTCTAAAGGTAACGATAACAAGGTATTTCACTAATACAAATGTCAGTAGCATATTAAGAAGCATTCAATCGTCTTCATTTTCTCTTATTTTTTTTTCATTGTCGTCGGATAATTCTTGTAATTCTGGCAATTGAGAGGAATCTTACAATTGTGTTTTGGGTAATATTTTCAATAGAAAATTAAAAACTATTTTCAGCAAAAAATAAGTAGTGACTAAAATGAAAATATGAATGGACCATAAACTGATTTTTGTAGTTTTAATTGCTTTAATCGGGAAATTGATCAATCTCCTTCCATTTTGTCACTCTCTACATTAATCAGTTACCTTGCTACAATAATTTAATGCAACTATTTCACTACAATGCAACAATGTAGCTCAGACTACTAACTTATAAATCTCGTAAATTTGGTCACAATCATTACTGAAATAAGGTGTGAAAGACTTAAGCATATTTCTAATCGTAACATATGGCAATATTGCAAGATTGTTAAAGGCGTTGCATAAAAACAATTATGATGGTTAATTATGCTGAAGAAAATACATTTTTGGAAAGTCTATTTGGATTCATTTGGATGAATTGACATCAATGATACCATTGAGTAGCCTCTCCGCTTACAATACATGATGCTTTCAGGTATGGTGGAGGTAATAGGGTATGGTTGGGGCTATGAAAAGAGTTAATATTACCACCTTTACTAAAAATATTCTTGAATAATTAACTCGAATATTTGAAGAACGAACATTGAAGAGTTGTTAATAACATGTTGCTATATTTTAGTTAGTATCACCAAGATATGTTAAATACATTTCATACTTTTAAGAATACTAAAGCGCATTCATTCATTTCACCTGTATTCAGTTATTTACGGAGGTTTTCCAGGGATTGTTTATAAAGAATTCAAACATTTTGGCTTTTACGTTTGAATGGCATGTAGCGCTTACAACTCCTCCTTAGTGTGATGGAATGCTTCATTTTTGTCAACATAAACATTTAGATGAAATTAACTAAATAAATTAAACATACGAGTAGTACTTTTCTTTCTAAGATAAATCGAATTTTTGTTCATATTAATTACAAACCCCGGTCGCGAATAGCTTCCTTTGGAATTAAATTTTTTTACATAATTTTAATTTTCATAATTATCTTAAAAATTATTGATTAAATAAGACTGATAAGAACTTGTAACAAAATATTTAAAAAAATCTTAGGACGTAATTCATTTGAAAAAAGTTTTCCAATCAATTAAGTATGTGCGGTGAATTCTGATATCTAAAATAAACAGGAATGAAATATAAAATTACTAAATTACTTTGTTATCAATAGGTACCATCCATATATCCACTATACGAATAATAAAAATAAGTTGTTCTTGCACTTAGATAGAACGTGATAAAACAAATATGTTTATAGTTGTATTTAATCACGACCGAAGTCCACAATAATATGTTTCTTTTGTATTATCAACAGTTTAAGAAATCGATTATAAATATAGGTCTAGAAGATTATGAAATTCCAAGACAAGTCAGTTTTAAAGAAGCAATAAGGTAGTAGGAAATACAATAGAAAGTCAAGTCAGTTCATATACAAGGTAATTTATAAATAAGCGGGATAGTAAGAGTAAGTAATATTAAGAAGATCCTAGTACAATTTTTCTCTAAAGTATCTTCTAAGAAAGTTACAACGCCAATAACATAAAGTGATGATCTTGAGAACGGCTTTTATTAAATAACTTAAAAACATTTTGATATGAAATTAAGGAACATTGGTCAGTTGCTAAGCTGACTAAAACTGTTAATGTTCAATAACATAAAACACACGTAATAGAAATAGAGAATGTCTCAAAAGTTTTATACATAAAAAATATATTGTAGATAGATTGCATTGTTTTTGAGAAAAAAAATCGATTTGAAAATATGAACATAATAAGCTGTAAAATGCGACGTGTACGATATTTGATAAAATTTTCAAAGTGTGTCATGAAAAGAACTGTAAATCAGATGACGGTCGTTAAATATTGACGCCCTATCTTTTGACACAACACAAATGGCGCGCAATTCGAATCCAACTGAGACACTCTATAAAATTGGATGCAATTTGGTCCAATTATAAAATACCCATCGGTAAAAGGAGCCTTTATGGACTTAGTATTTATTATTTGGTAGATTATTGGGCATCTTTTAATTTGACGGTTTCATCCGGATGGTTTCTGTATTGGTTTTATAAACGTTTCCACATGTTAGGGAACGGCATTGGAGGCCAGCGATTTAGTTTTATCGTTGATTTCTGTAAAACAATTATTATTATTTGATAGGTTATTGTTAATTAGGCAACGTGTATTTTTTTAAATTAATACTTTAGACGACTTTAGTTTACATCTACGTTTTTGGTTTACAGGTATATCCACCATTTTAATCGTTTTTAGTCGTTTTCTTGATTATACCCGTTGATTTTGACGCTTCAAACAAATTACTGTTTTGCTGATCGACGACGAGATTTGAGGCTGAGACTTGGTTGATACTGAAGAGTAGCAAGGGAATATTATACCGGTTCTTAAGGGGTTAGTAGATGCTGTAATGGCTGTGCCATAACCTCATCCTCTACATACTGATAAGTACAGTTTATTTTATCGTTGTTTTCGTAAACTAAACCGAAATTTTGAAACGTGTATAATACTGCATATCTACTAAACAAATGTGTTTAGTTTTTATTTCCCAACATCGTGATAACAGTGTGTAAACTTATCGTGAAAATCTTACAATGTTTTTCGCGGCGAGCTATACAGCAAGGAATCTAATTAGATCTAAATATTACGCCAATAATACACGCAACGTACAGCAATACCTTCAAATAAAAATGGAAATATACGAGTCCAGTTCAATCTAGATATCCGAACTGGGAAACATTGAGTAAAATTCACTACTTTATAAGCAATATGTTTCCACTCATATTGTACTGCGTGCCTTAATTGTTTTGGTCTCTTAGAAAGTTGGCAATATTGTTTAAAACCATATATTTTACGGTTCCGGTAACAGTAAGTTTAACGGTAAAAGTTCGGTAAAAAACGGGAAACTAGTTTTCATTGGATGCAAATTAAGTTGCCATCACTAATAGTCGATAACCTGCAAAACGTCGGGCCGTAGTGAGGATGTTATTTTTATAATTAAAATTCAAATCTTGATTTACATACCATAGAAACAGAATTCATACGAAGGGGATTTAGCGGTGGGTTTTTACTGAAGGTGCACTAAATATTCGAAACTGAATGAACAAAACATAATTACAAGATTCGACACTCTGCATTTAAATGGCGAGAATTTTAATGTATCTGAAAGCCCGACATGATTTCAATATGGTGCAAGTAATTCTCTCATACAGATGCATTGGTAGAACATTGCATTTTGTGGAATATTATAGTACAATATGTGCACCATGTGCTCCACTTAATACAAAATGGTAATGGTCACTAAAAACTAATTGTATTTGAAATTACCATATAACTAAAAAAATTACATTACATAGGACGGAGTAGCACATCTCCGAAACCCTTCAATTCTGTACGCGCCTTGTTTTAAGACTAGATACTAACTAGCCGCAAATTTACATATTACAGATCCAGATGGATTTAAATATAGACGTCATAAATCTTCGGACATATATCAGCCGTAATATTCTGAAAGGATTTGGGAATATTGTAGATGACTTGATTGCATTTATTGTCAAATTTAATTATATACTCGTAGATACTCTATGTTCCAGTTTTGGACATTTAATGTCAAAATCAGATTGATGTGAGAGCTAAATATTGTTGGGTTTCTTTTAAAGATGTGGAAAATGTAGAGTTTATCATCATTTAAGGACGACATCTAGTGGAACTGGCGAAGTTGCCGGTTTGAATTTTCTTTAAGGATTGTGCACGTGGTTTAACGTCAACTACATATGATATCACATTTGTTGTGAATTGTAACATTAGATATGTATAATAAGAGAAGAATGGGCCCCAGTACTGATCCCTCAGGTTCGACGTTATTTACACATACTGTGAACTGGCGACCATGAAAGAGGGACGGGAGCTATAGTAAAAATTTACCGTGCACTATGAGATGTTCAAGTTTGTATAACAATATATCCTGAGGTACTTAAGATGGAAAGTTTAAATATATAGGGTGTGTCTGTTGGAACTATAAGATTGTAATTGGGCGCCATTTGTGTTGTGCCATTGATATGGCCTCGATATTTAACAACTGGTATCTAAACACCATACGACGCCAATATGCCGCGATTTACAGTTCAACAACGAATAGTTTGTGTACAACTGTTTTATGAAAGTGTGTGATCATTTACAGTTGTATTAAGAAAAAATCACACAAGATTTGCGAGATAAAATGACACAGTTAACAGTTAGTAACTTAATCAAGAAATTTGAAGAGACGGGTTCTGTTATCGACAAGGCAACATCGATAAGTCCTCGTCGTGGTCGGTCAGATGAAAATATTGCTGCAGTGAGGAAACTTATATGGCAGTAACCAAACACATCAATTCGACGTCGTGCACAACAATTGAATCTGTGAAGAGCTACCATGCATCCGATTTTAAAGAAAGATCTGCATCTGTTAGCATACAAAGTTCAGTTGACACAACAATTAAAAGTTACAGGCCATTTATGTACAGGTCAATGTACAACGCCGTTATATTTGTTGATTGGGCGTTAGAAAATAAAGAAGGCGATGCTGATATTTGCAACAAAATTTGATCAGCCATGAAGCACATTTTCATCTCGACGGATACGTCAGCAAACAAAATTATCAAATTTCGGATGCTGAAAATCCACATGCTGTTCATGAAAAAGAAATGCATCCACAGAGATGCACGGTTTAGTGTGCATTTTCGAGTGGTGGAGTAATTGGACCATACTTCTTTGAAAATGAAGCTGGTAAGGTTATCACAGTGAATGGGGAACGCTATCGTGACATGTTAAATAATTTATTTTTCCACCAAATTGAGGAATTGGATGTGAAGGCGGCGCAACGTGGCATACAGCATGTGCAACCATAACTCTGTTGCATACAAAATTTCCTGATCATGTTGTCACGCAAGATCATGAGATTTAACACCACTGGATTTCTTTGGTGTACACTTAGGGAAAAGTGTACGTAATGGCCTCAAAGCAAACATTAAATATGTTATTCGAGAAATAGAGCCAGTTTTATGTGCCCGTGTTATGGACAGTTTTGCTAAACGAATGACATCACGTCAGATGAGTCAAGGCAGCTATATGAACGATATTCTTCTCCATTTGTAGCCGTATCATCTCCATTTTATGTGGAAGAATAAAAAACTTCAGTTTGTCAAATATTATTAGTTTTATTCACAAATCACATCCTATACCCTATAGTTCCATGATGGAACTTAATGGAGCCATGATGAAATGAGACACCCTACATTATCTCCTTTCGCTCTCGCTGTATGAATTGAAATATCAGGTAGCTAAATATTTTGTGGCCGCCCAACTATTAATAAAAATTCTTAATTTCTCGTGACACCTTACCGCTGTCTGCGTTGTTCCATCGGCAGCCGACAAGGAATTCGGCCGGTAGGCGATACGAGTGGGCAGCCAAACAAACGTATCATAATATTTGCGGACAGGCATCAATCTAAACAATTTTATTTCATTTTCACGAATGAGCGGACCTCATGAAAATGTAAGTGCGGCATGGCGGTCGCACGGACTAGAACGAATCTATTGACTTAATTAGAACGGGAGCACGGGATGTCGTGTGTCACGATCTTGAATGTATTTGCATATCGCGAACAGTTCGACGTCGCGTGGCCATGTATGAGACGCCGAGGATTAGAAAAGCATTATAACTCGTCTTTTTACGTACAACCTCAGCCGCGACGCGGTGTGAGGAAAAATAGAAGGGCACTGGAGTGTTCACGCCCCACCGTGAATATATATTGGAGTTGTAATTAGCAACAGAAGACCATGACCATTAAAATTGATAAATTTACAGTTATAATTACCTCCCGATGATTAACCTCGACTATCTGACATAACGCAGAATACTGAAGAATTTTGAGACTTTCTAACCCACTTTAAAGTAATTAATTATCGATATGGTCATAAATGGCTTATGCAGATTTACCTATCATGTACCTATAGTTTGTATAACGGTTCTTTGCGTGTGCGTCACACGTAACAATTGTATAAATCAATCAATTGACACTGTTGAACAGTGTCGTGCCGAAAATACATTTTAGGGTAACAGTTAGTACAATACAAATCCGTCAACCTATGACAGAGTAATGAAAAGCTTCTCTACAAAAACATTCAGTGGAAGTGATATTCCCATCAAAATATGTAGGAGTGTATATTAGCTACATATCTAGGTTAGGTTACATTAGGTTTAAATAAAACCAAAATGAAATAAATTTTACAGAAATATTGAGACGCCAATGAATCAAATTATACAATAAAGCTAAGACGTGACGTCATAATTGCATTTTGTTCGGCAAACTATTAACTGTTTATGCCGTACGTAGTGGATTGAAATATATGTCGCTAGACATACGTGCTGGTAATTGTGGCATATTAGTAATAATTGTGAGTGATGTAGCATGTGATACATGCGTCGTCACTAAATTGATACACGCGCGAAGATCCATTATATAAACCATATCTACATATAGCTCACATAATTTTATGCCATATCAAAGTTAGTAAATGTAGCTACAGTACAACTACTATAATTTAGTCATTAGATCATATGGTGTCATTTTCTCTCTTCCTCCTTATCGTACTTGGTAGCTGGTAAATCAGCTCGGCACATCATCATCATCATCATCATCATCATCATTAGGTCATCAGTCCTAAGACTGGTTGGACGCTAACCTCCAGCTTCTCCTATCTTGTGCTAACCTACGCATTTCGCTAATTGTGCTACAACCTACATCCCTTACTATTTGCGAGCAGTAGTCTAATATAGGCCTACCTCTGCCTTTCTTCACTCCTATTTCTGCCTCCAAAATATCGCGGACTACTCCCCCATGTCTCAGCAAGTGGCCTACCATTCCATCTCTTCTCCTCTTTAAGTTTTTTCACATACTTCTTTTCTCGCCGACTTTCTCCAATACTTCTTCGTTTCTAACCCTATCAGTCCATGGTATTTTCATCATTCTTCGGTAACACCACATCTCAAAAGCTTCTAATTTCTTCCTACTTGCTTCCCCTACCGTCCAGGTTTCGCAGCCGTATAGTGCCGTGCTCCATACATATGTTTTCAAAAATCTCTTCCTTGTTTCTAAGTTTATTACCCCCGAGCATAAAAGTGCTTTCTTTTTGTTAAAAGCTACTCGACCCTGCGCTATTCTTTGTATTATGTCTTTATCGCTTCTTCCATCCCAATTTATTTTACTTCCTAAATAAGTGAAGTCTTTAACTTCCTCCAATCTTTCATTATTAATTTGTACTTTCGTTTTTGCTCTGCTCTGGCGCCCTCTGCACATTAACACTTCAGTTTTGTTTTTATTCACCCTCATTCCGTATTCCTCTGTCAACACTGCCTCCATTTCGTTCAATGCTGATTCTAATTCCTCCTTACTAGATGCTAATACTGCTATATCATCCGCGAATCTCAGCATTTTTAGTTTCTGTCCCTGTACTTTAATCCCGAAATCCACTCTATCTTTTATCACATTAATCGCCTCTTCGATGTACAGATTAAAAATTAGTGGTGATAGCGTACATCCTTGTCTTACTCCTTTCCTAATACCTACTTCCCTTTTTTCCCCTTCTACTTCTATAACAGCAGTTTGCTCTTTGTATAGATTGTGTACTACTCTCCTATCTCTATACTTCATTCCCGCGCTCTTTAGTATCTCGAACATTTTTTCCCATCTTACGTTATCAAAAGCTTTTTCTAAATCTACAAATCCTATATAAGCGTTCTTTCCTTTTTCTATTGTTTTCTCTAACATTACTCTTAGCGCCAGAATAGCTTCGCGAGTTCCCCTATTTCACCTAAACCCGAATTGGTCTTCTCCTAGTATTTCCTCCGCTCTCAGTATTTCCTCAGCTCGGCACATAAAAATATATTTGGTCCTAATACGCTTCCTTGTGGAACACCAGATAAAATAGATATGCATCTTTCAGTTCCTTCGTTGCTTTGTTATTTCTAGTTTTCCTAACATCATCTGCATATGAGATCACATTTGATGTGCATTGCAGCACACTGAGAAATGAGTACAGTACTGAACCCTGCAGTACACCATTAAAACATCACACTTTCCCCCAAAAACTATTGTTTACATGAACTGACGACCATATACGAAGGTCGAGAGCCACAGTAAAACTCAATTTCGTACATAAAAAATACTTCTGAGCCTAATACGATTCCTTGTAAGACACCAAATAGAACATATAGTCATCTTTTAGTTCCTTTATGATTTCTATTATTGCTTCTTATAGTTTCTCATGACTTCTATTGTTTTCTTAACTACCGCTTATTGCTTTATTATATACAGTTTTCTACTTATATTAATCCTCCATGGAGCCTGAAGTTGTAAAATAAGCTGAATATTGAATTCTGAAGCTATTAATTCATGTCTATAACACCGATATATTAAAAACTATATTGGTCAAAGGTGGAATTTAAAATAATTATTGGATCAATCAGTTTTTGATTGTCAAAACTTGTCAAGCCGTTCTAATAGAGTCTTATTGCTATTGTAGTCTAAAGCCGGTTTGAATGATAGTTTTTACAACAGATCCCAAAATTTATATGATTGAAGCCTGATTTTGAACTGATGAGTTAGCGAATGGAATCTGGAAATAAAGTTAACGGTTATGGTCAATTTTCGCGAGCGCTTTCTAGGCTTTGAAACGTCTGTTTCAAGAAATATTTTTTATGGAACATACTGATCAACTGCAAGAATGAACTTGAACATTCGTCTATATAAGATGCAAACATATAGTTCTTCTGCTATCAGATAATTCCAGATGTCTTGCCACTGCCAGTGGCTTTGTTATTCACTTTATAAATCAACATCTGTAAAATAATTTCTTTTTCTGAGGAAGAGTGGTTTCATATATTTTTTTCTGCATGGAGTACTGATAATCTGCATACTTTTGTTGAATCTTCGGTACATCCTCACAAGATTGAAGAATAATCGAGCCTGAATTTGTTCAACAACTATACAATAACAAACTTCAACATGGCTATTTTCAGGAAAACGGTGCAAAATCACATACGACACAAGACACTGTAGATTACATCCGAGATTTTTTTTGATGACCATCAGATAAGTGTGCATACACAAGGTGAATTTTCTTCAAAATCCCTTTGTTTTACCATTATGGACTATTTTCTCTTCCCCAATTAAAATAGGATTCTTAGGACTACTGTAGTTAATCTGTAAGAACTAAAGCAAACAATTGTTGAAAAATCTGCAACCATATATAAAATAAATAGATGAGCTCGAGTTCAATACTTGGAAGTTATGGATAATACGGATATAAATGGAAAGAGTAAAATACTTGCCCACAGAAAAAGACACAAAGATACTGAATTATAGTTATTTTCATAATGAACATGATGAATAGATGCCAACGAATTGTATGTGGTACAGGAACTAGCATCTGGAACAGTGGTACCACACCGACTACCATCTACCATTGAAACCCTACAGATGTAGGCACCGTGATCTAAAATTGGAGAATCTGTACATCGACAGAAAACATGTTATTTATCCAATTTACATGTTAATTTTATCCAAGAGATGATAAGCCATCTGTTTACCAGAAGTCTTGTTTAATTTGCCCTTTTTTAATCGATGTATAACGAATATTTGTAAATCAACCGATAAATTCGTGCTTCCGAGATACTGCAACAGATAATATTATTAATTCACATGTGGGGTAATAAAGAAGATAACGGTGGCGCGACGCAATAGTCCACAATATTAACTATTAATAATAAAATAGTAGGATCAGAATTATCAGTTATTACCTATCGCTGCACCTTCAGATAACTGCAATTGAATTTTATGACGACTGAGTTTTAATATCACTCTACTATTCGAAGCTATCATTAATTTTTTAATAACTGTTGCAATGACTTGTTTTGTTAGATTCTGATGATTGTAGACGGATTATTGGAACTTGTTTATTGTTGGTTACATTTGAAGTGCTCTTTTAAACTATGACTGTTACTTTCACCTATGAGTTCATAGGCAAGATATGCTTTCTCAGGTCAGTATTATGAAAACTGTAATGACACTAAAATTAGAACTTTATCTTTAATAAATACATTAACGATTCTGTTAAATTATTATAAAATTTGCAACTACCATACAATTTATCTACACACTGATCAATTAAAGAAAAATATATGTATGTAAGAAGTATATGTATATGTTAAAAGTTTTTTATAGTAGTAATTTTACAATAAGAAGTTTGTTAATGAACACATTATTCAGAAACAAGTAAATAATGTACGATTGTAAATGGTATTTCATTTTATTAATCACATATGCCTCATTAACTATTATTTGCAGCATATCTATGCTCAAATTTGAATTCAGCAAATCCAAGAACCTAAGAGACATCAAGTAGTATACAAATTCAAGTGTTTCAATCGCCATGTTGGATCCACCACTTTGAATTTTACACGTCTGAGCCCCAACTGGGATTCACAAAAACCTATAGGCTTAAAACTCAAAAACACCAAACTCTCTATCAACCGAATTATAATTTTCTTCCTCATACTTAAATCATTTTCGATCAGCTTTCGTTTTTCAGTATAAAACTGAAATTGTGCAATGCCTTGGAGGAAAAAAATCGGTTCGGGATGATCTAGGATGGAAAAGAAGGGCAAAAGGAAGTTCTAAACGACGTCTTAAAAGGTTTTAAGAAAAAAAAAAGATCGTTGCCGGTATTATATTGGTTCAACTATGGATAAAAATAGCCAATTTTGTAGTTTTACTTTTAGGTTACGATATCTCAAAATCCTGATATGTTGCAAAAAATTGAACATTGCTTTCGTTTGTAGGACAATGTTTTAAATATTATAACAAAATTGTTTTGGATTTGCCTTTCGCCATATTCGGAGTAGGAAGATATAAAAATAATACCGGTTCTTTTCTCTCCATCTTATCAAGAACAAAAATTCTTCACGTGTGTTACGTACACCTTTTTTGGAATAGTTTAAATTTCATTATTATTAGAAATAGTTCTTCCTAAAAACACTCCAGATTATGCCGTTCGGCTTAAAGCTGGAGTAATTAATTACCAAAATCAAAACTAACTTTTTTGCTTTGAACGATGATAGCTCAACCACTCAAATTGAATAGGATACAATTATCTAAAAAAGCTTTATGGAAATCACTGAAAAAAAAATATATATAAAGTCCATGGACCTTTTGAAACGCAAGCAAAATTTGGAATTTTTTTTTTGGTGGTTTTCTTATGATTACTCAAAAATTGCTAATGGTAAAAAAATTTGAATTCAAGATCTGAAAACTAGAAACTTCAATTCAAATTTTTTTTAAATTCCTCAGACAATTTTTTTTTAAATTTGAAAATAATCTAAAAAATTTTGGATTTTTTTATATCCTTTAATTTTTGTGCCTAATGTATAATAAAATAAACAACAGATCATATTATGATATATGCAACCTTTATAAATCATATACAATCACTTACATTTTCACAGAATTCTCAATACACAGTGTGTTTTCCTATAAGTGAAATAATTTTTGTAAAATATAACAATATCGTGTTGGGAATTTAATCTTCTGAGATTTAGTTCTAGTTGGAAACTAGAAAGTTTCTTAAAAAAAAGACTTAAAATGTTCTTTATATAAGTTATTCCACAAACATTTTCAAGGAAAGTTCTCCAAATTAAAGGAACGATGCAAAATTGATGAAAAACCAAAAAAGTTAGAAACTGAAAAAAAGATTTTCATTCGCAAATGTATTCGAGGAATGTTTTTCAGAATAAAGAAATTAGTGAGGATACACAATTCAATCAAAAATATAATTTTAATATCAAACTAAAAAATAAAAAAACCTGGAGTGTTTGCTTGTCCGAAAAAAAAAACAGTGTAATGATCTTAAGTCAATATCGTTTTGTCTCGTTTTTTTAAGTATGTATTTATTATACAGAATATTTATTTTACGTTATAATGGTTCCTTTTAATTAGCCTTTAATATTCTTAATACTATTTTCTGTGAAACTATACAGTTACATTTCTACTCGAAATCTGTGGATTGATGACAAATTCACTTATATCGACTTGTTTATCCTCAGTAATGGTATTTATCTCAGAACGTTTTCTATTTTGTACAGAACCGTTTGTTTCGGGAAATCTTCGAATAAAATTTATAAAACAACCGTTGTCAGTTTGGCGGTCAGGAAATCAGAGATCGTTTGACCAAATTTCGATTTCTATACATCGATAAATAGGTAAATTCGTTTCTTTTGAAAACTTAAATCCCTTTGTAATTTAAAAAAATTGAGGTAGTTGTCACGTGGAGGGGGTTGGTGCTACGGATGAAATTTATGCACAAAATAATGCTTCGATTAGATCACAAATCAACATCTAGTCGACTCTGTTTCTTTTTCGTTTAAAATAAAAAATGTTAAATAGCAGGAGGGAAGGGGGTAACATTTAATCCTTACGTTATATATTAATCTCCACACTCCCGTAAATTAGCACCATATAGATTCATGAAATAAATATAATATTGCCGCATAGGGTATGTCGGATCTAATGATCGAAGGATGGGTGGAAATTATTCTGCTGCATAAATGGCTTCCACGGCGCTATGTGTTTTCATCGGTGTTGCGCGATAAAAAATAATTAAATAAATGAAGCGCCGTGCCCAAAATGTTCGTTTTCAATTAGAGCTAATCTCACCGGGAGTAGAGATGACGGTCATCAGCTACCAGTCAGGGTTATCGGTATAATTTTTCAATATTGATCGAGATAGAAGACTGTAAGAGGTTTCTGGTGTCAGTGGTAGAAATGAAAAACGAGCTCCATTAGCAGAGATATGAAGTATGAATGCATTTTCTGTGAGGATTAATCCAACAAAAAACGTTATCGTTATTGAAGTGGTGGCTTGTGGGGTTTATTATAAGAGGAAGGTCCACGCCAGGTGATTAGTAAACCCGGGGCCGAGAGAGAGAATGATTGAGGCGCGTCGAGATATGTGCGACGGAATAAACCAAAAGCCGTTATCTTCGCCGCCAGCGTCGCAGCGGCCTTTTAATCATCCCTTAACACATTTCTCACCTTATCTCCCTAAAACGTTTAAAAAAGTTTCACTGGAACTCGATATAGCGCGGGCCGTAACGCACAACATTCATCAAATTTCAATTGCGGCCGCTCTCCGGGATCCCCAGAAAAACGCCATTTTCAGATAATAAATGATAATTTCAAACATCCGCCATCTAAAACTCTGAATGTATCGAAATATACACGATATGCTGAAGTAAGGAAATAGGCATTTTTTTAAATAGAATTTCCAATTTTGTAGTACACAGTTTAATAGTTCCAGTAGTTCGATTTCGATTAATATCAGAGTAAAATTCAAATAAACGGTTCTTTATCAGCTACAAAGCTGGAACAACCCTACTGTTTGGTTCTTAACTTAATTACACTAGGCACAAAAATTACGGGATGTAAAAGGCCCCAAATTTTTAGGTGATTTTCAAAGGGTTGTAACTTGGAGAAAAATAGTTGCAGAGCAATTTTAAAGAAAGAAAATTGAAGCTCCAAGTTTCTAGTTTTCACATCTTTAATACAAATGTTTTTATCATCAGTAGTTCTTGAGTAATCATAAGAAAACCATCGGATCTTTTTTTCCAAATTTTTGCTTGCCTTTCAAAAGGTCAACAGACTTCAATAAATATTTTACAGTGATTTCATCATGAAGGTTTTTTATATAATTTTATCCTCTTTAATTTGTGTGGTGTAAAAGCCTTGTACGATGACTTATCGCTGAGTTATCGTCGTTCAAAATAAAAAACGACAACACAACAGATATCAAAAACTTGATCTGCAACTTGACGATCAGTCAAGTACCAACCATGGAAACTATCGCAGAAGAAGACTCGGCAGCAGAAGAGTCTGATTTGAGTTAAATAACAATATTGTAATGAAATAAAATTAAGGATTTTTAACAAATTAATAATTAAATGTAATAATATTGACAGACTTTTCTGTTGCCGAATTTTCTTCATATGTGTATATATTCTAATTGATTTGGTTTACTTACTTCTATTTAGAAATTATTTTGAATAAAATAATAATTTTTGTTAATAACATAAAAGAAACTAATAATTTTTAAAAACATATCTCTTATGTACATGGCTATTGTTAGTTTTTGAGTTTTCATTCGTCAAAAATAAATGTTTTCAGTTGAAAGTTGAATTTTGATTTTTGTCCTAAATGTCCATTGCATGGCCGGACTGTACGCCGACGCCATTTCTGAGCTCGTGTGATCTCAATATCCGGTATAACTTTCTTTTATTCATGAGTTTTCCAAGTTTAAAAATATTGCATTTCAACAATTAAATTACTAACTCTTTAAATTGTTTTGGAGGTTTTTGATGTCACTGAACAGACTATGATTATGATTCTCCTTAGGAAAGTTCATCTCCATTATGAATTCAGTCATTGTTCACTGACTAATACAACAGTACCACGGAGACACAATATGGCAGTCATTTCAATTGTCCCTACCAGCTGAATATATTCATGATAATTAAAATGAAAGAAAACACTTTCATTATTCCATAAAAATATGATGGAAAATATATCTCAACTCAGCTATTATTTTTAGGGGTATTTTATTATAATAGTGATTCGCACAACGAAACAGAGGACAACTGTTATGAAAGTCCTTGAAACGACAATAAATCCGTGGAAAAATTGACGGAGAAAGAAAAAATATCCATATTGATGATAATAACATTGCTAAAATTCCTGTCTGATATGATCTTTTAAATTTTTAAATATGTGTAAATTATTTAGATAAATAGTACATTTATATCATCCAAATAAATAATAATTTAATGGTAATGAATTGGATCATCGTCAAGACGACAGATTACGGGTAATTACTCGGTCATCATAAAATTCTTGGATGAATTCTTATAATATTTGCCACAGTAGTGAGTTCTGTATTATTGAAAATAATCTTCTTCTGGTACAGCTCATTGTCATACAATCACAGATTACTACTATTTGGACCAATCCCCAGATCTGTAATCGTTTATTCAATTCAAAACTGTATATAAATGAGCTTACATGAAGGGGTTAAGTGTAACGTAGTATTGTTACACGACCAAGACATTGTTAATAAAACAAAAATTTGTATATACATATAAAGAAAGATACATGTAAAAGAAAATTTAAGAAAAAAATAGCGAGAATAAATATTTCAATTGCTATTCATTTAATATAAAAAAGTTTTAGTAACTGCAGAATAAAGCCATACATAAACTTTGCTTTGGGAATTGTGATATTGTTGAGGGTTTGTGTTGAGATCCAAATGTTTTTGACTTCAGGATTTTTAATGGTGTCACAAACCGGACACTGGAAGACAATGAGTTCCCAGGTTTCTGGAATATTTAGTTTGCATACAGACCATATAGTATATATTTCGCTGAAATTTACAGTGTATAATTATACCATTATATGAAAACGTATATACTGATTATAAGCTACCCGAAATTGAGAAACCATTCTTCTTATGTGTATTGAATTGTAGGTAGACTTGAAAGGTTGGGGGAATAGAAAAGATTCTTGTAGAGTAAGGGATGCAAGGAGTGTATCAATTTATTCAATTTAAACAACAATTGTTTATACTTATTGCATAAAAGGTTCTTACTTGCCTTCAGACTTGACAAAGAGATATTTTCCCATTGTATTTCCCATTAACAGTCTATACAAAATGAAACAATCTATTTAACCTAGTTACATATATATGGGATCAGCATCGTTCTATAAATGTCTAAACCTATTATAGTCTAGGATATATACTACTAGATTCATTGATAGCTTCATAGATAGAGCTTCAAGAATCAATTAGTCAATAATCGATAACTAACTTAAAAGTTACTAGAGAGAGTTTCCCTAGTTCACACTCAAGCCTAGACTGACAGAAAATCAGGTGTTTTTATTGGCAAGATGCTGCCTCTGAAAGGATCAGATGTCTCTTAAAGAATTATACTTGTACTCACTCAAGTATGCCCAGATATCGGATGGTCCAGATAGAAACACTATGAGAATAATAGAATTTAGGATTAAATAATTAAACAGTTTAACACGAGACGACGAACTGTTCATTTCTGATTTCGCAGCTAGTGATAATACTGTTTCAACACTGCTTCCCTTTGGCCACGGTTATATTTGCTATGTGTCTAAATATAACTTGTAAAGGTTCTAGTATATTTGTTCTATATCATTCAGCATCTATAACTTTGCAAAAACATTATGTATGACAGTTTTGTAAATTTAGGTAACAACACGGATTAAACCATTCTTCGTCAATAAAAACATTTTGTCGAAGAAGCTATCATTATTTAAATTATTCTTGAAGCAGTGGCAGTAGTTACTAAATGGGAAGTTGAAACAGAAGTCCAATAAAATACGCCCATAATCGTAATTAAACCCCATTGAACTGATAGGTACGGTCAGCGCTTCTACCTAATGACAAATCAAAAGTCACTATGAATCAATAAAATTTCGATCGCTGTATAATGTAATATTTAAGTCGAAAAAGAAGTATTTCAATTAATCATTATTTTGATGGTGATCACACTGATCCTCACTATGATTTTCATCATTCGTCATCGAATGATTCATGATGATCACAGAAAGAGAATTATTCTTTTCTTCTAATTGTACATATAACAGAAGTATTTCTATTTTTTTCTCAATTATTTTTCAAAAGAGAACACTTTTCTCTTGGTGTTATTGATGGGACAGAACGAAATATTGTTTTATGGAGCCTAAACCTAAACTAAAAATAAGGCAAGTCAATATTACGTTACGAAGTTTATTAGAGAGTTAAGATCGATAAGAGAAGATTGGATTTGGACGGTTTGATGTGAATTCGCATGTCGCAGATATCTCCTGCCGAAGATACATTCCACCCGATCTAATAGGGCATAAAATGTCGCAGATGACAGAGGTGTGCCCACTGCCGATTTAATGTGGATAGAATTCACAGATCAATTTTAGATTTGAAACGATTTATAACTTCCTCTTATACACCGTCGGGCACCGATACCATCTATCGATCACGCCACATTAGCATAAGACATTGATTTATAATTATGGCACCGTTACTCTACATCTTTCGCGAAAAGATAGCGACTTCCCGTACTCTTTTATGAATTAGAGGAAACATCCACTTAGTCCTTGAACGACGCCAACTTTTTGCTCGATTTGCTGCTCACAAGACGCCGGCGGCGTTTGATTTTTTCTCGAGATATTGATAGATGTGTCTGGAAGGCATCATAATCAACACGGTTTTCTTTCCAGTATGACGAAGTAACTCATGAACGTGCCCTTCAATAACGAAAAATAGTAGAAAAGTACAGGATCTTTCAATAAGGAGGCTCACTTTTTAAATGTAAAATAAAACCATGCCCCCAAATCGCTACCGCAGAATGTTTATCGTGGCATGCGCTGTGTGGTACGTAGTTCCATCCTGTTGGAACCACATGTCAACGCTTTCCATATTATCCAGTTTAGGCCATAAGAAGTTGCTTATCATCGATCTGTGACGCTCGCCGTTGACGGTTATGGCAATGCCAGTTTAATTCTGGAATGATTTCGCCAGACCAAAATCCGCACCAAATAGTGACTTTCTCGGGATGCATTTGGTGATGGTGTATCTCGTATGGATTGGTATCGTCCAAAATCCGACAATTTTGCTTGTTCACATATCCATTCATCCAAAAATGGGCCTCGTCGCTAAAGATGATTTTATTGGCGAAATTTGGGTCAACTTCCAACTGCTCCGGTGACCAATTAGCGAACACATGGGCGTTGTCTATGGTCGTTTACCTTAAGTTCCTGGGTTAGTTGGATCTTATACGGGTACAAACCTACGTCCCGACGCAAAAGTCGCCAAGTTGAAGTCGGAGAAAAGTCGAGTTCTTGTGAACGACGTGAAATTGACTGTCTCGGGTTTTCCCGTACATTCTCACGCACAGCAGCGATGTTTTTAACCTTTTACCGTTTCGGTGACGTACGGGTGTTGGTTGATTATTTATCAAACCTGTTGGCTCGAATTTGGCCAGCAAACGTCGAATAGTCGATTCAGCGGGACGGTTGTGGTGAGGATAAAAATCACGTAATGCGCTGAACATTTCTCAAACGGAGCATTGGTTTTGAAAAGAAAATTTGATAATTTGCATGTTGAACGCTATAACCTTCCATGGTAATTTTCTATACACTACTGGACAATTCATAATAAATTTGAGAGACACATAACTCACTGAATCCAAGTATGTAAAATAAAGAGGGTTTTTCATTTAAAATAGATAAATTATAGTCATTTCCGGTAAAACGGGAAGTGTTAGTATAATTTATTTAGTGTACATTGATCGATATTTATTTATCATTTGCTTGAAAGTGAAATACTAAAAAACAACGAAGTTATGGGGGTGACTCTTATATCATTTACACCCACTATAATTGATAATAAAATTTCAATTTAACTTAATTTATTCATATTTATAATATAAGACGAAGTTTCACATTTCCTGTGACAACCTCCCAGCATTCTTTAACGATATTAATAGTAACATTATTTAAAATACATATTAAGTTGTTAATGTCCCAATTTTTTTTATTTCTGTGGCCTCAAATGTTGATAAACCAGGCAATTGCGATCCTTAACAACTCTAAGGGATATTTCCGTAAGCGAAACTTTTGTATAATACAGGGTATGAAGATACAATTGCTCTATATATGTAAGTTTCCTGAAAATTGTTTTTACATTTATTTAATATGTGTGAACACAAAATAAAATAATTTTGTATACACATTTTATTATTTGGCGGCTGCGCCAGTGTCACAGAACTTTGTCCGGAATGTGGCAGCTGGGCACAGGATTGGGAGTGTCGTTATATGATTGGATTCGAATACTAACGAGGGGAAGTTTGGCAGTTCTGCTGGAATTTGGATGGCATTGTTTTCGTCTCTATGTGTAACTCTTCGTTGCTCGGCCTGATCCCTTAGGGGAAGGAAGTTGATTTCTGTGTATTATTTTTTTTTAGTTCTAATTTTTAATATATCCAGAAACACTCCTTTGTCTAAAGATTGATTAGTTAAGAAAATTCAGAAAATTTCAAGCTGAGTCCAGTATTGGGAGTGTCGTTGTATGATTGGATTCGACTACTAATGAGCGGGAGTTTGGCACTTCTGCTGGAGCTTGAATGGCATTGGTTTCGTCTCTATGTGTAACCCTTCATTGCACGGCCTGATCCTTTATGGGAAGGAAGTCGATTTCTGTGTACTATCTTTTTTAGCTCTAATTTTTAATATATTTAGAAACACTCCTTTTTCTAAAGATTGATTAAGTAAGAAAATATAGGGTTTTTTTTATTTTGACATTTTCAAAGCTCCAACCTAAGGCTGATAAGGTGTGGGAACAATTTCTGCCAGCTGGATTTCCAAAGATGTGAATGCTGATCATAATTCTGACAATCAGAATTAGATATCCAATCAGAACGACATGACACAGTGAAAAAAATGACTATGCACAAAAAATGAACATATCATATCACGATTTAGAGATAAAAAGCAATCGAAAAAATAGAAACCTTCTGCCCCTATTGCAGCGGCAAAAATAATCCTTGCATCTATTTTCTGAAACAAGTATGAAGTAATTATGAGAGATAACTATGTAGTGAAAGGTAAAAGATAGATAGATATAACATTATTGAAAAAAATTAGGTGAGAAATTTGTTAAAGATGTTTACAAGTATTTTTTTTGTGTGAGATAATGCACATCTCACAGGCTCATCCTTTTTATGTCGTCTAACATCAATGACGTTTTTATCCGACCGAAATTGTTTCAATGCTACCAACAACTAGAGTGAAATTCACTATTTTGCTGCCACGTGCTATTCGATGGTATTGTACTAATAGAAAATATTAACTAAAGGAAATTAATTAAAGACGGATAACGAATAAATTACAAGCGGCTCTTTGTTGAATTAAATTCAACAAATCCAAGTAAAGTACTGCATGGCTGATGTGGACGTTTCATTAAGAAAAGCGGTTTAAAAAACATTTATGTAGAAGGCTTTTACATACGGAATTACTAGGTAAACCAATTCTGAGCCCAAGGAAAGTACTGTACGGCATATGAGAAATTTTAATTGAAACAGTCCTTGGAAATTAGAAAAAAAAACATGTATATACAAGGCTTCCAAACATTGAATTACTAGGTAAGACAATGATAGATTCATATACGGATATTTAAATAATAGTAATAACATTAACAACCATTGTTAATAGTTGTTAATATTTTCGTTATATAAATGGAAGCATTTGAAGATTTTGTTTGAAAACATTATTTTAGTCTTCTCTATTAAATCACTCCGGAGAAGTAATTTAGAATATCCCGATCTGATAGTTTATAATTTTTTTAAATAACCTTGGCGAGTTGACGTTTGATATTCATAAGTTTTCGTTACTTCTGTTCAGCGTCACCAGATAGGAAATTGATAAAATATTTCCCCGTTTGTTTGGCTGATTTAAGACAGAAAGAATTCCATTTCTGGCCACTTCTTTGTGCGATAACGATCGGAACCGAAATAATTTAAACAATTTTACAATATCTCGTCCCCGTTTTAGTCATCTCGACTTTAAAAATTCAAATATATCTAAACGATGATAAAAAACAAACAAACGGCAAATATAAAAGAGAAATGCCGCCATATAATATTTTAAAAGTGTTTTGATGCGAGAGATTACGCTGAATATGGGAACACCAAGACTGCCTTTTGTTTGTTAGATGGTTTTGATTGCCGAGTAGGATTTTTTAATTGTAGATTAAACTAAACTGCACCAATCCCTTTATGTAAAACATACATACAATAAAATTACCATTGTAACAATGATGGGTAATTAATAGAAATGTTTATATTGTCATTAATATGGTTATAATATGACAATATTTTGGTTTAACATATTAGAGTGTATTATTGAAAGAAACAATTCTGAATCCGCGTCAAATATGTATTTTAATCGATATTAATAGAGAAAACAAACTAATAAATATTTTTGGTAGATTAAAAGGAAATCGTATTAATCATGGGGAATTTAACAGACCAAGAACAAAAACTCACAATACTGAAGATATCGTCAATGTTATTGGCATGGTGGCATCAAATACTTTGATTTAAAATTGTAAAATTGTAAAATTGAAGTCAAATCCGGTATATTACGATGAGCATCATCGATTTAAAAAGGAACACAAATTTAGACTTTATTTGATAAAAAATAACAGCAATCAACCGATCCTGACCGATTGGAATTTTGACGAATTACGAAATCATCTGGGTGGATGAAGCATATATTAGTAGTGCTGGAACATTCAACTAACAACAATCAATTTTGATCTGGCGTTAATCCCCATCCATCGTACCGTTGATGTCCAAAATCAAAGATTTCGATTTTAGTCTTTGGCGTCCTCTATACAAGGTGAGTGTCAAGTTATACATATATTTTAAAGGCCTAATGCCTACATCTAGTTAATTAATACAGTGAAGAATACTTTTTAATATCATCACTATTAACTGAGTTATTGAATTTTTAATATTTACAAATACTTGCTCAACATTTTGAGAGCCTCTGATTTATTGAATTCTATATCCATGATATAAATTACATCAAACTTATAACGTCCACTATTTCCAAATTTACGCATTAATCTTTCGTGATTCAGTTGAACAAAAGGTGACCAAAATTGATTTTTATTATTATATTACACCATAAAAGTAAGATCTCTCCAAGATAAAAAAAAAAACCAAAATTTATTCAACCACCATTGTCGACTGCACATCAATCGACACGTAAAATTCTGTATTGTGTGTCTTTACCACCTCATATACAACTCATCACCACCTTGTACTATTTGACACAAATCTTAATAGGCTTATATGGTTATTACTAAATTTAAAAACCACTAATTGTTAATATATTCCCACATACCAAGATACACATTCGTACCGAAACGGGCAAAAAGGTCGTCCATCTCCGTAAAATCCAGGTAAAAGTTAGTAGACTAAGTCGTTAATAGTCAAATTAGACTATGAAGATGTATTGAAGATTGTATACATGAACGTCCAGTTTGTTTGTGATTACCTTAACCTCTAGGGACTAGTAGACCAGTATTGAATAACTACTAAAGTAAGATTATTATACTTAACCCCATCTGCAAATGCCTTATATAGTAAGGACTAACAAATTAGGCCAAAACGGCTATTATCCTGGCTATATGCCAACGACGAGAGCTGAATTAAATGGAGAAATTTGCCGTATTTTGTCTAACACAGTTAGCACTAACATATAGTGATTCAGATTGTTCGAAAAATACAAGGAAGATACAAAGTGTCACCTACCTCAAGATATCGCTAACTGAAAACTGGTTTCGACCTTATCTTGGGTCTCGTCAGTTCAGTGTAAGCTAGAGATGGGTCGTTCGCGAACGAATGGATCCTTTGGAACGGATTTTTGAAGTGACCGAGTGATCCAAATCACTATTTGGAAATTGGATGGATTCTAATGGATTCGCGGCACAGAAAACCCAGCGGTCAACGGGCTCAGATTTTTAGGAGTGTGGAAGTTGGGAGCCGTTAGTTGCGCGATATCGGTCTCATCTCACAGTTGTTTTTGGCTTTGAAGAATATGAAGACCGCCTTTCGTTCTAGCCAAGCGCTATGACTGCTGGTCTCAACCCTATTGTATCTCGCACTAACCTATGTATATCCGGATCCCGCGACCGAATCTCCGAGACCGAATCTTCTCGGTGACCGATTCAAATGATGCGAATTAATGAAAAGATCCGTTAAGCCCATCTCCAGTGTAAGCAAGTAAACCTTTGACAGATAAGGTTCACATCTTATAGACGCCATTACGTTCTGCCGCAGTAGAACGTAACAAGCGCTATCTCTCGGTAGTTTCGAGAACAATCTACATCGTAGTAGAGCTTGATCATCAATATAGTTTGAAAATTACCCTCTGCCAAGTAAAACTTTGCATCAATATTGAATAATTTTAGGGATATGGATTATCCCTGTAAATAATAGTAAATAAATGTGGACGACTAAAATTTCAATATATAACAGAACGAGCTCTCTAAAAGTAATTATCAATGTTCAAAATATTGGCAACATTTAACGGGTTTGGATAACTAGTACTACAACAATTGTTTGAACAACTAGAGGTAGTGACTGACAAATAAAATTACATATGAGCATTTTAATTTATAAAGGAATCTGAGTGAAACGAGAACTCTCGCATATTTTGATAAAAGATTTTATAGAGATAATATACCTATAAGGTAACTTACGATATATTAATATAACTATAATAAAAATTAACACGATAAAGAAAAATTAAAAATGTATTTTTTGTATTCCAAAAACTCAAATTTTACTTGTAGACATTTTGTGTTTAATTCTGAGAAATCCATAATAAACTGACAACAGCGCATTTATATGGTAGAAGGGTAACGACAGCCGGTGAGCTTGACCAGTGGCAATCAATACGTGTCAGTACGTCAAAGCACAATTTTATTTTTATTATAGCGTCCTACAGGCCAAAATATACTTCTAGTAAAAATATATGTAAAAATTAAAGATTCACCTTGTATAATAATCGCATTTTAACTTTTAAATCATGAAGGAAAGTGAAATAGTTATCGTTATTATAAACCATTATATACTCTACGAACGTTTAGAACACCTGCCTCTCAACGAGGACGAAATATTTTTTTAACAAGGTAGAGTACCACCCCATAACACTAGAATTGTCTACAAATTATTGACTACCGCTGTTGGAGAACTAAACAGAGAAAAATGTTCTCTTTTTATACGAGTCACATCCAACTATGTCATATTTAAAAAAATACAAGTTTACTTTATAAATAGAATAGTAAATATTAGTTATTAATTATATAAGGGAATTAACAAGCTTTTAATCGACGAGAAAAAATGGGCACTCGAGGCGCAGCCCAGAGCGCCCATTTCTTCGAGCGGATTAAAGGCTGTTAATTCCCGAATGTAATTCAACGTTTTTATCCACGACCATGGGCAAACCGGTCAATTAGGAGGTGAAAAATTCTGGTTTTGAAGAACGTCAGACATTTATTTTGATCAAGAATATTTGTATGATGAACTTTAATCCACTAGTGTATTAGAAGGCCTCTAATCCACGGAAAACAGACGTATTAAACGTTCTTAATATAGTGGTCGTGGATAAAGATAATAAAAATCTTCTAACGTCATCGTGTTCTAATTAAAAAAGTATGTGCGGAATGTGAAAATAACTTCACTTTATTTCAAAATTGAGTCATAGACATATAAAAACCAAAAACACTAATTTTTGTTCATATGTACGTCAAAAATGAAAAGAGAAAACCGTTTCTAGTTTTCACCATTGAGTTTTCCCAAAAAAAGAGATCGGGCTCTATGTTCCATACCTCCCATAGTGAATAAAACTTATAATATAGAACTTTGGTCAGCCGATATATACCTATGTTCTGTGGTTTTTCAAAGATGTTTGATAGATGACTTTCATAGACGGAGTTTTTTTCACGACGTAATAGAATACTTTTCGTATCGAAGCCAAAGCTAAAGCATCAATATGTTCCAATTTATATCGATAATAATTACGACGACCGTCGCTTTATTGACATAACCCCTAACGATGTTATCTGTCGCAGGAACTCGATAAGTGGTTGTTTAGTAAATGCATATTTCAGTTATCAGATGGGACCCGAAGTTATCATTATAGAACCAGGAACTGTGGCAATCAATACATCAAAATCGTTACATAAAACGAGGCAAACCTGGGGGGAACATAAACAACTATAAATCATGTATGCTTAACATTCCCCAACGTCAAAAATGCGTTCGTTATCGGGTCCGTGGCTTTATGGGTGACTAGCCCGAGGCGGCGTTCAACAATGTACGTCGCACACTCGCAACGATCCTGTGTTTACTTACTTATTACATGAATCTTGGAGAATTATACCGTGCAGGCCGTATTATTATTATTAGACACCTTGGTAGGCATATATTACGGACCGCGAGAAGAGCTCTCGATCGATAAATGGTATTAATGATATCGTATGGGCGGCGATTCTTCATTTTGAGGGCAAAATCTCTTCGATAATATTACAGACGGCAGAACTCTCGTTTTATTTTTAACTATTTATTAAAACAGCAGTCAGATAATAATACAATATATAGGCTATTCTGTTGTTTAGGGAATTTGAAAGTTCATCTTGTTCTAATATGGTGAGGCTCCTGCAATGAGAAAGGCCTCTAGAATCCTATTGCAGGTCTGATGACCAGCATCTTTTGAGTCTTCAAGTCAGAAGTGGTTGTAATAGGGAGTTGGTATGTGTTTATAGTCTACCGTGGTGCTTATTGCTTCTTTGATGTATTTCTTCTTGGACTGTTGGTATGCAAAGGTTGTTGAGTATCGTCTGGTTTGTGACGTACTATGGTGCGTCAGTTATACCTGAGGATTTTAGATTGTGCCCGTTATATAATCGATACGTTTGATTTACTAACGCAGCCAAATAGTTCTACAAAGTATGTCCATATTGGTTTGGTAACAGCTTTGTATATTAAGATTTTATTTTTTAATGACATTTTTTATTTTCTTTCAAGTAACCCGTATAGTTCCTTCATCTTTAGGCCAGTCTGGAGTTTCCAAAGGAGTTTACTGTAGAGGTGAACACCTAAATATTTCACGCATGTTGATTTTGGTATTTCTACATTTCTCATAAATACTGGCGGGTTTTGTTCTTTTCTTATGGTAAATATTATGTGTTGTGAGTTGGTTTCATTAATTTTGATTTTCCATTTCTTAAGCCACTTTTCTAGTTGAAAAAGTTGGTTTTGGGGGTTGAGGATGCAGTTATTGGGTCTTTGTCTATAGACAAGAATGTTGTGTTGTCTGAAAATGTACAGCTTTTGGCGTTAGCAAGGATAAAAGTGCATTACTGGAATGAATCACATCACGTCGGGGTCACCACTTTGGCGATAGCAAGGATAAAAGTGCTTTTTGCCTCGACCGGGAATCGAACCCGGCTCTCCCAATTTCCGGTTGAGTGCTCTGACCGCTGAGCTATCGAGGCACACTCATTATCCCTGCTAATGCGCCAGTTTAATGTGTCACTACAAGCTGATAATGAAGTCAGATGTTGGAAGGTCTGGCGTGTAGATTACATATGAGATCGGTCCCAGAACGCTTCCCTGGGGAATGCCAGTTTTGATGGGATCAGCATCCGAAGTATCCGTTTACTCTTGTCCTGAATTATCTATATAATAAGTACGATCTTAAAATACTATAATATTGTATGAGAAGTGTTTGATTTTATATAGCAGGCCGTCGTGCCAAATTTATCAAACGCTTGACATACATCTATAAGAATCGCTGTACAGTATTTTTTCTCATCTATGGCTTCACTAATTGCATGCACTATGCGGGTGGCACTGCTGGATAGTTGAATGCCATTCTTGAAAGCCGAACTGGTGTTGGTGTATGTTTAGGATTGGGTTTATTCGGTGAGGGAGTAACTTTTCTAGTAGTTTAGAGATCATATACTTTTCTAGTCTATGATGTAGTGCTGGTTACGTTTGTCCCTAGCTTAGGTATGAGAATTGCTTCTGAAACATTTAAATTTGTGGGCTAGTAGTGGAATATAAGTACAGCGTTGAAGACAATTTAGTTGTCAGCACAATTCCTTTTTTGGGAAGTTCTTTCAGTAATTTACAAGTTATCTTATCTAATACTGGACCTGTCTTGTTGTTTTCTTTCTTCTTTCTAAGGTGAATATAACTTACTTTAAATAAAATTGGCTATCACTTTAACTATAGAAACCCGCAATATAACGTTTGTATACAGCAAGAAGGTCCTTCGTACTACCAGCAGTCCTTCTAGCCAGTCTATGAATATCTGTGTTGCCACATGCAACTATTGCCACGACAATAGTTTAGTCGCACTATATCTTTAAATAAGTTATACAATAAGACGAAAATACATCAGTCTGTTAAATATTGATAAAACGACAACCGCCACACGTTTATACACTTCAGTCAGACAAATACTTCATGTGGGATACCACAAGGTTCTACTTTGGGTCTGACACTATTCGTGTGTTTTATAAACGATTGCCATAAGTAACATCAAGTCTCCTACTTAATATTATTCTATCTAATTTATGATAATTTTACGCAATATGGGAGACAGCTTAAATATACGAGAATAAAACTTATCACTTAAAGTTATAAAATATATAAACTAATACCAACATTATTACATACAAAATAAACACATTTTAACGAAGTAACTATTTTTATAGCACTGACAAATGTGTGCAATGTTCTTGAATATATTCTTTTAAATTGACATTTTCTGGTTTGTTTGACATTTCTCGTTTTAAATATATCTGTATATTTATTTGCATATATTTTTATGGACATTTCTGTGACAAGAAGACACTGTATACGAATGTACATTTTTATACAGTGAGGTACGACTGGACTCGATACGATTTTACTGAATGTGTCTCTTCATTGGAAATGTAGTGTATATGGATGGTAATGACAAGATAAATTCTCTCTAGTAAGATATATTGTAATTGTGGTACAAATAATTTCTATTTCATTCGTACGTTAATTCCTGTAATTAAATTGAATTTTATACGACGACTGTTAAAACAGACTTATCTGGAAACCGGAGCAACTTAATAAATCTATCCGGGACCTAAAATAACATCTGCGATTTCAAGATATCGACAGCGTATCCATCTTATTTGACACTTGTTTTTAGGCTGGTGCGTCAACCTGATACTCCTTTAATTTTAGTTTATTTCTGATATTTATGAATTATTTATGTGCAGCTACACCTAACACGTCTATTTTGAGCTTGTGACAGTTCTTATCGCTACAAGCGATCGATTGGCAATAAGCGGACATCTAACAGGGATGCACAAGGGATAATGTTAAATAAGATAATATATATGATATGTATAATATTAGAACAATATCTTAATTTATAATAGTTATTATTTTTAAATTGTAGAACATTTTTTTTAATTTGGCATATATATATATTATGATGAAAATTAAAGAACTTATTAATATTATGGATTGATTCGCATCATTTATTTGTATCTAATTTAGCGTAATATGGCTATAACTAACATATTAATGAACTAGCCAGTATATTTTTATCCTATCGATTGAGAATAAAAATCGTCACGCCCTCTTCAAGGCTACTCTTCTCCCTTTGCCGCTTCTCGGGCTTATCTTTGCCCCTGTCTCGCCTGGGTAGGGCAGCAACGGGTCTTGTGGGCATCCAGATGGGGAGCGCTGGGGTTGAGTCCCGATTCAACCTTCCGGTTGTGGTTCCAACAGCTCCCCCACTGCGTGTCGCCTTTAGGTGGTGTCTGAACGGGTCTGATCCTCGAATCAGAGTCAAAGTCCGGTCAGTTACGCAGGGATGCTTCCAGAATCCTGCTCGCTGCGCTTCTTCTCTCCTCTGGGAAGAACCCTTCGGAATGGTGCCCTTTCCCAGTCCTTACCCTCTTCTAGGGGTCTCCATGGATCGTACGGGAGTGGAGGCTTGGTCTTGCGATGGACAGGCAACCTTGTTGCATGGTCGCGTGTCCATGGCCTCGCTGATTTTCTTTCTCTTCTTCTTCTTTTGCATACACTGGTGGTGGACACTTCGCCAACGCGCTTGCGTTGGGGTGGCGTCCCTCGCGGTGTCGTGTGTGGCCGCGGGCGCAACCTAGGAGAATGGACGACGTTTCCTCTCGACGTAACCTCTGGGTGGTTCTTTGGGTGGGTGGTCGATGTTTCCTCAATAGGGATGTCAATTCTTTATGTGGATCAATTTATGTGAAGCTCGGCTAGACGAAAGATGCAGGGTCCGATATCTCTGTTGAATGACCAGTATTTTGTTGCAACTTCTTGATTCTTCTGAACGTCACATAGCACTGGCCCTAACTAGCCAAGACTTACCCATCCATACTGTAGATATCCTCTCGGGAAAATGACTATTAGGAAATCGCGACATCACCGGAGTGGCAATTTCTAACGAAGTTCCTTGATTGGTTCCAATAAAATGGGTGTGCATGTTGTCATATCCACGACAATATTTAAAGATAAACAAATAGTACGAAACAATACATGTATTTTTTGAAACAAACTGATATGGCATATAATAATCAAAATAATATTTATTTTAGAAGAGGTGCAATCAAATGTGAGAATAACAAAGAGTAGGCTGGTTTAGGAAGTAAAAATATTTAGAGGAATAAAGCACACCCATGCACCCTCAGATAAAACACAGCCTATTTAATCTTTTCATTTCAGTCAATGGAAGGGGTTCGAACTTTTGATGCAACAACAAAAACAGGAGACCAGTTCTCAGCGGCACCGAAATATTACACGATTCTCGACGCGCTTTTTGCCAACCAAGTTGGCATCACCCGGAGATGATTAAAAGTAAAACTTAAAACAGTTTTAGTCACCTTCTGATGATACTTAGTTGACTAAAGATGTGTCGAGAAACGTGGTAATTTTTTCGCTGTTCGTAGAAAACTGGTTTTCTGCGAACTTTCTGTTATTCTCATATTTTAGGAATTGAAACCACTATTAGATATTAATTGAGGGACAAGGATTAGAAGATGTTGTCTGAAGTTAGTGGTTATGTGAATAATCTAACGTTTACAATAACTAAGTCGTGTACCACAAGGTACGATTTTGAGAGCCCTGCTTTTTATCATCTATATTAGTTTGCATACGAAAGATACTTTTTCCAGTTATTTATGACGTTATAATACCAGATTCCTTTTATCTAAATAGTACATTAGAATGCTAGTAATAATTTAAAACAATTCCTATTTATATCCAAATTATTCCTAAGTGAATTTTATTGTATATGATATTTCCCTTGGATATTGCGTTGCCGTGCAGACTATTACTAAAATATCTATTTATAGGAAAATACTAACTGTTTTGTTTTCAATAGATCACCATATTGATCATATATCATATATTGAAATTTCGCATAAACCTTAAAAGAAATATTAGTTTATATACATATACTCGTACGTACATAAGTATAGGTAGTTTTTAGAACTACAGTAGAGAATCTAATTCCTATTGAATGGTTAGATATAAGTATTACATAAAAGGTAAAATTAAAACAATCAGTGACAAAAGAATTCAAAGAACATAATTTAATATAATCACGGTAAGTAAAATGAAAATAAGCGATGAAGGGCACTAAACTTGAATCTCACCTATTTTAAGGTTTTTATAGTTTATGATAAGCAACTTCTTCTGACTTAAACTGGATGATATGGATACCGATGACATGTGGTTCCAACAGAACGGCACTTCATGCCACACAGCGCATGCCACGGTGGATATTCTGCACGAGCGATTTGAGGGCATGGTTATCTCGCGCACCGGTGACGTGAACCGGCCACCGAAATCATGCGATTTAACGCCTTTAGACTTCCTCCTTTCGGGCTATCTTAAATCGCAAGCCTATGCGAATAAACCGCAAACAATAGATGCCCTCAAAGTCAACCTAACGACCGACATCTAGCGAATTCAGCCAGATTTATGCGACAGAGTTATCGAAAATTGCACCTCTCGAATACATGCCACCAAGCAAAGCCACGGCGGATATTCGAATGACATTATATTCCATACTTAACGCCATAAAATATTCCTTCAAACAAAAAAAAATTGAGTGGATATCTCATACATAACTTGTTTTATTTACATTTAAAAATAGAGCGTCCTTATTGAAAACCCATGTAGAAATCGGAAAGATGGTATCTGCCAGTACCTAGGTTTCTACATGCATTGCTTATATCGGCTTGGTACAAGGCACATAATAATCTCAATAATAATAATAATATTCTCAAAGCGCCAGGCATAATCCGGTACCAGCCCGATATAACTGATAATTAATTAGGTGGCAATTACACCAGATACTGTTGACAGGAGTATGCCAATCTATACCCATACTTCATGCATATAATAATCGCCCTGACAATTCATCAACTCGTATGAGTTCATGAGCATGACGTAAACATTTTCAATGCATAGTGAAAAAAAATCATGTTAATTCCATATTCACCCACAAACAAGGCGATCAGACTTGCCTAGACGCAAGGCCATCGTCTAGATAAAGACTACTAGTAATAATTTCTACAATCAGACGTTAACATAATTATCAGTTCGCAAGTTAATTATGGCATTAAATCACACTACAAACTTCGACCTTCAGTCCTTGCGTTTTCATACACCTACAATTTCAGTGACTAATACAGTACATTCTATTATATTCGTCGCATTTTAGAGGCACCTTTTGTTCACCTCGTAAATATTCCCGTTCACTTGAACGCTGAATACTCCATAATAGGCCTGCTGCATCAAACAAGGAATAAAAATTTATCGAAGCTCATTTACATGCGATTAGAGTCGATATGCATTTATACAAATTGAAGAGCAGTTCGTTATCCGACAGTATCAACGATTCGACTTTTTGTACTATCGCTTTTATAATTATATTGCCTCTTATACGTGCAGCGACGGTGCCTCCATATCTCTCGTATATTTTTAAAGTAAATTCCTAGACATTGCATTAGTCTCGGCGAGATAAGTCGATAGCTCTTTGCAGATAGCTGTTGTGTTATGGTGTTCGCTTTAGAAGGATATACTCGAATAATTATCGGAAATACATACAAGAAAATCGACTCTCTTTATACCACATGCCCATTTGTAATTTTTAATTGCGTTGGGACACGTAAGTCACTAATATAGGCTGCAATAGGGTTCAACTTGAGGGTCTTTATGCCATAAATAAAGTGTCCATCATCAGCGGTGCTATACTTTGAGCAACTCTGCGGCATGTCGAGATGTCGTCGCGTAGTCTTGAAACCGCCTGATTATCGTTAAGTGATATCTGGTGTACCTCAAGGATTGACATTAGGTCCATTATTATTTATTTTATATACTGCAGGCTTTGGAGATTCATTATCATATTGCACATCAAACGTTTATGCTGTCGAAACGCAGGTCTACTATTCTTGCCAGCAAAATTAAGTGATACCGCTTGTGTAAGAATAAATGTGCATCTAAAATATCTTGTGCGAATTTTACAGCAGTTTTTGCTCAACATTAACCCCTCTGAATCTCAGGTCATGCGTTTTGGTAGGCCGACTTGTAATAGGGTTAAATATTTTGTTGATATACAGGTAAACGACTACACATAACGAAGGTAGAAACAATTTACGCTTCTATAGATTCTTAAAATTTTTCAAAACATATCAATCCTATAATACAAAAATCTTATGGGAAAAAAACTTATATAGGAATGTCCTGGTTGTAGCTTGGAGAAAAATAGTCGCAGAGTAATTTAAAAAAAAGCAAAGTGAAGCTTCGAGTTTCTAGTTGTCAGATTCTGAATAAATTTAAGGATGACTTTTTTTAATTTATTTTTTAACAATAACCGATATTTTTTATCAAAAAAATGTTAATTATTGCAAGAAAAAAATGTTTTTTCAAAGAAATAGTCAATATTGACTTTTTTGCTTTGAACGACGATAACTCATCCTACAAAAATCTTACAAGGTTTTTGGACCGCTCAAATTAAAAAGGATAAAATTATCTAAAAAAGCTTTATGATGAAATCACTGAAAACAATTTATTGAAGTTCGTGGACCTTTTGAAAGGCAAGCAAATATTTGTAAAAAATTGTTCCCGATAGTTTTCGTATGATTGCTCAAAAACTGCTCAAGGTAAAATTTGAATCCACATCTAAAAACTAGAAACTTAAAGCTTCAATATGCTTTTTTTAAAATTGCTCTACGACTATTTTTCCCCAAATTACATTCCTTTGAAAATCACCTAAAAATTTAGGATTTTATTACGTCCCTTAATTTTTGTGCATAGTGTAAAACGATAGAATAAAGTAACTAGGTACTAGGACATGAGAGGCATTTCTGGAGCATATATGACTTTAAAAGGACTCTTGCGAAGTAGTCGCGCACCAGGATATCTACAAATTAATATAGATATTATTAAGGTAATAAATCTCTGGAATGCTAGAGTAGATTCCCGCAACAGCTAGAGGCAATACAGTTCATAAAGGAACGAATTCCCAAATTTACGAAAGATTTAATACACTTAAACAAAAAGACCACAGAATATATAGGTCTTCATACTGGACACTATCCGATTAATAGCAAGACGAGTCTGATTAACGAGTAACAGGTTGATAGATGAGGCAACAACAACATGTAAATGGTATCAAACACAAGACGAAACTCTAGGACACATCCTATTCTAGCGTGAGACATTAACAGGTTTGAGGTTCCGATGATTTGGCGAAGAAAAACTGCTGACAGCTACATGATGGGACTAGGATCAAGGCTAGAAAGTCTAATACAAAAAACAACACTGGATGGATACTCTAGCAAGAACAGGCAAGAGTAACCAATATAGATGTCAAGGGAGTTGCAGTGACCTAGAAGCATAGAAACCAACTCCACGCAGCTGAAAAGTTGCAAGTGGATAGAGTACTAAATTTAAAATTGGTAAGAGAATCTAACATTAAAGATTAACATAGAAATATACACTGTGCTATATAAGTAAATTGTTAACATTTTAAAAATAACTTTTTTAGTTGTTTTTCTGTTCTAAGTTATAAAGGACGTACTGCGTCTCAAACTTGTATAGCTTGTACAGAAAACAACGTCGCTAATACTCGATGTTCTCTGCTATCTACTGAACTAGGTTAAAATTGCATAACCACAACAAAAGGCCACATGTCAATGCCATCAGGCATACAAGGTGTAAGTTTCATGAGTAATTAAAACGCCATATATTACTATGGCAATTAACTGTTGTTTGTCATTAAACTAGAAAGTAATCCAGTTAATTATTTAAGAAAATACCACTTGCATTAACATTTAATCAATATATTTATATTTTCAAATCAATTTTTTTATAGCCGCATTAGCATATATGGCTGGTATAAATTAATTAATTATTCTTAACAATATTATCAAAATTTAAATCAACGTTTTCGATACCTACGCACCGCCTGTTGCAGTGACGCACAATTTAAATGGGAGAAGGTTCAGATACAATTAAGTATGAATGGGATTAATTTCTACATGATGCTTACGTGTTTTGTTGATATTATTTTGTATAATTACTTGCTATAAGTAGCAAAATCACGCTCAAATTCAGTTATATTTTTTATTAGACAAGTCGCTTTTTATGTATCACATTATTAAAATTAAAACGTACGATTGAAATCGGATTTAATATTCCTAGAAATCGAAAAATGAAATATAGTTGGAATTTTATTTTTGCATTTATGTACCTATTTCGAAGGATTTTCAAGGAATTTCGAAATTTTAAATCAATACTAGCTCCAGACTTACAGTCTTCGTGATCTGAACTTTACAGAACTATTAGCATCAAAAACACTACAGATAAGTGTAAGCTATCCACGTATTTACAAACACAGTCCATCTAATGAATAGATTTATCACTAATTAGAACATATTTAAGGTATTTATGTATGTGTATACCTTAATAAATGGGTTCCTTTAAGCTTCAATACCTCGACAGAGGTTCCAATACGTAACTTATTTTCGATAAGATAACACTTTAACACATTTAGTGCACTGATAGTGGAAATCCGCGAGTTCGTCACCCCAGACCAGGAATATTTTGTTTACCATTCCTATGGTAATTGAGTTATCATGTGTATAACTAGACTAGTCTAGACTAGTTTTAGCTCTGAAATATGAATAACATCTGAGAAAATTACGTTTGAATTGCAATAGAAGTACAATATATACAAATGTTGTATACAAATAAAAATCGCCTTTATTACTCTAAAAATAAGTTTTTTCCCGATTTTTGCGGTTTGGTGGTTCCTTTCTCGATTCCCGACATATAAGTTACAGACATAGATATTATCGATTTAGATGAAAACCCCATGGATTTGTTTCGGCATTTGTCCTGGATCGGTGTACCGTGTACGGCACTGATGAAAACTAATAAGTTCGAAACAGCTGGCTGTCCTTCGGATTCCATCTGAGACAAATGTTGAAACCTACCCGTGGCGGGTCCCTTTTCAAAAAAGCTATGGTCGTGCAGAAACACGAGAAAGGGGTCGAGGATCGCTGTTAGGTATAATTCAATGCCTGGCGGGGCTTTAGCCCTAGGAGTAGTTGTTTCCTACAGCGATTATGTAATAGCCTTGTTAATAGCCTTACTATTCGGGAACCACTTGACAACCGCTTTGGCGGTTTGGTGGCTCGTTTCTCGATTCTCGACTTATAAGTTACAGTTATTTGATGTGGAGAAAGCAAACCATCATGGACTTATTTTATATATATTTTATTTCACTTGCCGTGCTATTTTTGGACTGGACTGCCATTTTATTTCGGAGTTATATCCATAAAACCAAGATTCATTTCCTGTAATGACTTTTGACAAAAAATCTCAGGGTCAGTCTGTGTCGATTCTTTTAATTTCTGACACACTCTCAAACGGTTCTATCTCTGGTCATCGGAAAGCAGTCGTGGAAGAAGCTTTGCTGCGACATATCTCATGTTCAAATCTTCAGTTAGGATTTAAACATGAGATGTGTCCAGTCCAGGAAATTCCAGTTATTTTCTACAATTCGTCGATTGTTCTGCGACGTTCAAAAATGATGGAATTGCACACTTTTTGAACATTCACGTCTGACCTCGACGGTGAAGGGCGACCCGAACGGGGTTCATCTTCAAGTGATACTTAGCCATCTAAGCAGGAAGAGTATCTAATAAACGCACCTAGTGGAAGGGGGCAGCACTGCCAACCCACTTGTCTACATAATAATTCTTACTTTTTTCTTTTTGGATACCCCTCGTACATGATACTTCCCAACGTGTTAAGGGGATTGTAAATCCTGTTCAGAACCATTATAAGGAAAGCGTTATTTATTCCTTTAAAAAGTATTAGATCGATTGACTATTTTTAACGAGAACATTGCTTTGGAATTCAGTAGTAATTTTATATGTCAATATAATGCAAAGTTTTACTACCAGAGGGTAACACTCAAACTACAGAAAATAAGGAGTTTATACTCCAACCCAGTATAAACTCCTTATTTTCTGTAGTTTGAATGTTACCCTCTGGTAGTAAAACTTTGCATTATATTGATGATCTCAAGTTTTTACTTCGATTTAGATTGTTTGAAACAACCAAGAGATGGCGTTTGGTACGTTCTACTGCGGTGGAACGTAGCAACGTCTACTAGATGTGAGCTTTATCTGTCGAAGGTATACTCGTTTACACTGCACTGACGAGACCCAAGATAGAAAGGTCGAAACCGGTCTGCAGTTAACGATATCCTGAGATAGGTGACACTTCGCATCTTTCTTGGTTTTTTGGAACAATCACTGTATTTTTAGTGCTAACTCTGTTAGACAAAAATACGACAAATTTTGTCATGTAATTCAGCGCTCGGCGATTGGCATATAGCCAGGAAAATAGCTGTTTTGATTTAATTTGTTTAGTCCTTATTATATAAGGCATTTGCAGATGGGTTGGAGTATAAACTCCTTATTTTATGTAGTTTGAATTTTATATATGATCTGCTGTTAGTATGCTAATTGGACTGCTTTTAAAGGCCTTTAGTTTCTTTATATAATGTACCGGGTGAGTGTATTAAAGAGCCCACTATTAACAGAGATAGAGAGATTGTTTCTTTATCTCTGTTAATAGTGGGTGTACGATATCGGTTCTTTAGAACTTTTTTTTTATATTGGAATATAACCATTTTCAGAAATGGAACAGAAATATTTTGCACTATTGCTGACTTCAACTTTTTGAACATCAACGAATTTTAAGTGGGACACCCTGTATTTTTTTGTCAAGTTTATATAACAACTAATTGTAAGCAATTTGTCAAATATCATATCTGTAAAGTCAAAAACAACTTCGGCTATGAGTCAAACATTTTAATGTACTTGGTCGATGTTATAATTTAACAAAACAGTGACGCAAAAAAAATATCACGGCACACGAAGTTATAAACAGAACTGCACAAGACCTGGCTGGCAACAATTCACATATTTAAACTATTATCTCGGATCGGTTTCCTTGTCATTACTTGTCTTTTCCCGATAGGATAATTAATAATATGTTCCACATATACACCCATGAAATATGGGATCGTGACGATGGCGTACAAGGCAAAACGCCTTAGATGTGTTAAGTAGATCTGAACACTGTTTAAATTTATTACAAACTTGGGTATTGCCATTAAATTGCACTTTTATTGTTGTACACGGTGAGCGAAAACCCCAGAAGATAATCTTAGAAATACGTGGATGTTACTGGACGTTACAGTAAATCTAATAGACGGAGAATAAAAAGATCGCAGACGAATTTAGTATTGAAATAAATATATTAAACAAACTTTATTTGATGCATTTCTTCTATACCGATAATAATAAAATACATATTAACACCAACACACTTTCAAGTTGTGTACATATAACGTATATATACATATAACTTATCTGTCTCTGAACATTTTTAATTTTGAAATTCAAATGACTAGCAATTATTTTTGTGTTGTTGACAATTCAGTGACGTGTAAAATGTAAAAGAATATACGAAAAGTGAGGCAAATAAAGAACATAAAACCGTTCAAGACGAGACTACATTCGCTCAAGATAAAACGAACAGCGACATGAAGCGTTATAACCTCAAATATCGTAAAGACAATTTAATGTAATATAAGTGTAAATATAATATTATGTAATATAAGGTTATGTAAGTGAACGTAAACAATTGGACAATAAATGAAAAAGAAAAAAGAAACAGGGTTATTGTAACCATGTAAAATTTTACAAACTTGGACATGTATACAAAACTAGAAGCACTAGTATTCCCTCGATAAATGAGGTTTAGCGATAAGCCTTCACAAGTAAAACATGAGCTTCAGCAACGTAGAATACCAAGAAGATATTATAATTTATGATAGCCTGCATTTACTTTTAGATATAACATGTGACCAAGTCTTTGTGAAACACCTTTTCTACATATTTCGTCTACAAATAGAGTTTCACTTAAAGATGAAACATTTAGTCCAAGGCATTTAGAAAAGGATTAATCAATCCCCTCGGCTTCCATAAAACTTTTGAAACGCCTTTACAACAATAATTGACGTAAAACGCTTGATAAAAATGAAGATTTAGTGGTATGATAAAATAAATTAATTGTTCCGCTATTCGACATTTAGAAATCATTGAATATTACTGTAAATGGTTATAAAAGCACAAAAACAATTAAGCCAACTATGGTCTATGTATACAAGCGGGCAGAAATTCATACATTAATTAAAATAATTCATTTTTTAGTTATTTCTAAGAACGTACACACATAATTTGCTATCACTCATAAAAATTAACAACAGTCGATAATAGTCGTGGATAGATCATTAGTAATAGTCGTGACTATCCCCAAAAAAGTCGAAAAGCGGATTAAATTCGAAACTACAAACCGAAAATTCAATATAGTGATTCATTGGATAAACTTCAAGAAGATTAAGAATAGTTGCTAATCTCTGAAAGATGAAAAAATCTATTGCGTTTCAGAAGTCACATGGGATGGTTCCTCTACACCATTCAGATTAACTACGCTGTATACGGAATTCGAAGACAATTCCATGAACACACAAGACTCAAGATTCAAGATTGACTGACTCAAGGCTCAGTGATGATTGCAAAACTAATTCCCATTTTGTATCATAACTGTAAATTTAAATAAAAACTTCGTCATACAAAGATATGCTTGAGGTGTTGTAAGAATGCGTATACTCCAATCTATCTGTAGGTCCTTAAACATTAAGGATGAAACAAATTAAGCCAAAACAGCCATTCCCCCGGCTATATGCCGTCGACGGGATCTGAATTACGCGGCGAAATTTGGAGTACTCTATTCTAACATAGAACTAAAATACTATGATTTGAATTGCTCGAAGACTGCTTTAGTTCTATGATAGAATAAAATACGGCGAATTTCGCCACGTAATTCAACGCCCGTCGACGACATAATATAGCTGGGGGAATAGCTGTTTTGGTTTAATTTGTTTCACCTTTAATGTTTAAGGACCTACAGCTGGATTGGAGTATAAGCCTCCTTACGACATCTTGTAAAACTTACCATCTGAAAACTTTGCGTTATAGATATGCTTGAGGTGTTTAATTACCGTATTTAGAAATATGAGGTTATGCAACTGCGATGTATTGAAATAAAGGTATTGTTATTGAAGAGCAGTTTTAAGAGAAAATTAGTGAAAAGAGTGGTAAAATATATGGAAGTGGATCTGATCTAAATTTATCGAAATACTTTATTATATCATATACTGATAATAACTAGTGTCGATACATTCTCACGATATTTCTACTTATTATGTTTTCGTCGAAAGCTTCTCTGATCGACTCGGTACTGCGCTGACCTCGTTCGTATATAAATTTATAAACACTCGCATTAAATATTATTAATTGCGGAGATAAAGATCAAGTGTTCCTTAACAGTGTGATGGTTTTCAATGGCCGCGCGGCGCCAGAACTGTTAAACGAAATGGACGGACTTCTTCAGATAAAACGAAATATGGTAGATATCAGCGCATTAAAATGCTGAGCTGATTACGGCATGGAAATTCTTCGGGCCCGGGGCCGGTAGTGGTTTATGTAATATCTATAAATCCGAGCCGATCATTTGTGGGATAAAAATAAGTCGTATTTCAATAGAGACAGGATTACGATACATTTTCTTAAATTTATTTTATAAACTAGCAACATACATTTTTTTAATATTATCTAAATTATGTTTATAAAGATACATAATAACTTAATAACGATTAGGTATTATGTTAGTAGAAATAATTTTGATATAATACAAAAAGTTACCACCGCAAAATAGCGCCAAAAAATGAAGTGAAAATGAGCTGTCAGGACCGTATTGAGGTATAATTCAGTTGAGAAATATACCTAGCAACAGTGGATGATATTAAAATAAACTACTAAATTTTATGCTCAAGTTATAACCTGAGATGTGTGAGAATTATTTGTGACCAATACGGCCGATACTGTAAATAGTACATAATTGATTAAATAGAAAAATTAGTAGTAGAATGTAGTTTTTTATTGATGTTTGATGAAGTTTTCATTCAGTTATGAATTTTTCAGTTTTGATTTCTAGATCAACCAATATATTTCAATAGCAATGCTATCATTCTCAGCAGGATGTTGTATAGGTGCATTATACATGTGCAGCACAGTACACGTGATAGAAGTGAATACTTCTTTAGAATAGAGAATGAGAGAGATTAAGAGTGAGAGACTGAAAGAGAGAGAGAGAGAGAGAGAGAAAAAGGGAGAGGGATAATTTCAAAAGAAATATAACAATATAAAATTTGTGTAAAAAATATTCGGTTTATTCATTATCTACACTATCATCGGCTGGTGGTTCAATTGGCAATACTGATATGATTGGTTTGTGATAACTAAAATATGAAATATATGTTCGTGATCCGATATTTTCTAGATAACGTGTAAAAATTGCATCTATTGTTGTTCCGGATTTTGTTGTTGATTCTTTGGGATTGTTATTTATAAGCAGACCAAATGTTTCTCGAAGAAAGTTAATCAACGTCAAAGAATCATTGGATCCGAAATTTACATTGAAATCTCCCCCGAGAATCAAAGGGATTTTGTCTTCGCCGCATCCAAGTGCATTTGCACCTGTGTGGCTGTAAACCAGTAGGGAGTGGTGAATGAAATATATTATATCTTCTAGATTTTGGTTCGGTGAGATATAGATGGCTGCAATGACGATATTTTTTCATTGCTTCGTACTGAGTTTATATCGCTCTCGCTTGCTTCACTCCCGTGTGGCGTCAGAGTTGTACGTACTCGCGTGCATGCGTGTCATATTATATTTTCTTCTATTGCCTAGTATTCAATGAATACGTGGCTCTCTCTCTTGCTCGTACGATGCTTCCTAAACTATTCCCCCTTCAAGCAACTTAGACCTTGGACTTAGCGTATGAGTGGGGTTAAAGACGAAGGACCCCGCACAAAAGGGACACGCGGATAGCCTAAACTGATATATATATATATATATATATATATATATATATATATATATATATATATATATATATATATATATATGATGTATAGCTCTCTTTCTCTTTCTCTCTATGTTATATATCTGTGTACTCTGTCTTGTAACGAAGCCTGTGTTTTAGGTATGCCAAATGTATAGCTCTCCTTCTCCTTCTCTCTAGGTTATATCTTTTTTCTCTCTCGTGTAACGAAATCTCGAAACGTTACATTTTTTCCAATTCACTCTCCATTCTCATCAAATATCAGAATGCCGCCAAAGAAGTATTCACTTCAAGAAGAAGTTTGTATCAAATTAAATTAAACTATCTCAACAAACCAGAAAAAAATATAGACATGACAAAAGTAATCATGGCGAAACAAAGTTGTTTGAACAAAGTTATATTGAGAATATGGGCGTATCTATTAATATAATATATTTATAATAGGAGAATACAATGGGCATTCAGGTCGTTTACCTACCGCGGAGCTATGAAAGTGGAGCACTTTGCTGCACGGACATTAAATGGTTGGGCGTCCCATTGTACTGTCCTATAGAGGTGGCTGTTCCAAATTTATTCGTGCTGTGGTCTGGGGTGGCAGACTGTGCAGACTCTCTTAGCTCGCGTCCCTTCTGAGACAGTTTAGCAGCTTTCCCTGAGCACGAATGCGATGGTCCTCCTCTCTAGGTGTAACCTTTCCCTCCGTAGTCTGGAGTTTTAGCGGAAGTACGTCAATTTATGGGCGTGCAAACAAACTCTCAATACTTCTAGATGATTCATTTATTTACTATGTTACTCAGAGTAATATAGTAAAGTGTATTGAATTTAATATTATTTATATAGAATTTAGAACAACGAAAATAAGAATGCTTAATTCAATGTAGTTTGAATTACTAGAAACCATTCATTATCTCATCCACTAAAACTCTTATTTTCAATAAGAATATGTGTTGTTAGATACTGTTGTATTCTCGTATTGATACATTCATCAAACTGATATACGGTAAAGGCGTATGATAAAAACAAGGACGACCTATAAGAACGTTTCACAATTGCTTTAGCTGAAGATCAGATTATCATAGTCACACTATACATTCCGACATTTGCCCAATTGATGATTTTAGTAGAATATTTTAGTAAGAAATGTCTTGTAAATGTATGTATTTACGTATTTTGGTGATTATTTTGACATATGGTATACCAAAATATGGTATATGTTTCAGGTTTTATATTTGTCCTAAATTATGGTAAACTCTCAAATTTAATTTACTTTTTTTAATTTCGTTGAAACTGAAATTCATTAAGTAGATAGAAGTGCAGAAAAATACTTCCGCTTTTATTGTTACTTTTGCTCGATATTTGTGATATTTTGTGTTGCTGCGTTAAGTGCCTCTTCATTACACATAAGAAATACCAACAATTTACCTCATGATAAAGTTTGTCTTTGCGTATGTGTGGAATTGCGTAATTATTTCGACCTTTTCCATTATTACTGATTTCATGACACTTTGCATAGTAATATACGTTGTCAAGTTTATTTTTATTTAATTGGTTGAAGGCGATTTCTACACATTCAACTAGTAATAGTTTTTGAAGAAGCTTTGTGTGGAAATATTTGCAAATATTGACATATTCACAAAACACATTAAAGGATCCATTCCAAGTTCTCCATTAGTCACTATAAAAAATTGGATTATGGAATTTAAACGAAGACTATATTTGACGAACAATTTCAGTCCAAAAATTAGTCTTCGCAAACGGAAGACTAGTTTCTATATTCATTCCAGAAAACATTGATGATGATAAATCCGAGTTATGACAAAAATGTCTGCCAAATGGTCTTCTAGATATTTAAATGCTGATTAAAATGATAATAACTACTTCTAAATCCATTTGGTGACGCTTTGAAATGTACGCTTCTATTTTTTCTTGATCGTATTGCAACTATGTACGAAACATGAATCCATTATTCCATGAATTCCTTATGATCGAGAGGAAAGAGGATAATCAAAAGACTGTCAAAGAAAGTCAAAAGTCTTCTTGTACTATAATTAATTAATAACAATCGCTGAAGTTTGTTATGAAAATTTAAGGGTGTTATTAAAATATGCTATTGAAAATATTATATATCATGTTAACAGTCAGTTTTAGGAAAAAACAATCATATAAAGCCGACGCCGACGTTACAATATTTATTGTGATCCACTATTTCTACTAAGGACCGACTCGAGATCGTCGAGCACAACAACTAATTGATTGGCCTGTATTACTTTTTTATACAGATAGATTAAGATGTCGTGTAGGATTATTGGAAACTGACAAGACTGGATTTATTATTGATACGGTACTAGCCAGAGCATTGAGTATTAGTGGCTACTGTTTAATTTAATTCCGTGGCGTTTGGTGATCGAATTTTGTGATAATATGACATTTAAAAGGAAGTCATGCAAGTTAAGCTATTCGAAAAGATCCGTCGATATCTTCTCGTTACTTAATATTCTAATAGACTTAACAGGTTTCAGTACCACTTTATTTTACTTTCTTCTCTTGCGCAATGTAGGTATTAAAATAGCAATGGAGTTTCGGTTTTTTTTGTAGTCGCGCCTTATTCGTTGCTTAGTACTTGTTATAACATACGTAGCAGGATGATAAAATCCCAAAAAATATATAATTTCTTTGATGATTAGCATAACTGTGTTTGATTTAAAATATTTTTGTTAAAATAATACAGTACACATAATACAGGATGGCACCCCTTTATGGAATAACATTATTTTTAGTGTTAATTTAGAAATTTTTGGACGCATCTTAGATTAAAAAACAACATGTTGCTTTTTAATCTAAGATGTCCAGCTTGTCAAGAATAGGAGCAAGTTTCAAAACGGTGATATTAGTGGACCACCCACGTAATGCGCAGTAAAGAGTCTAGCCTTTACTCAGTCGGATAGAGGGCTTTGCAGAGTGAATATCGATGAATATATATTGAATATGAATATACACAGAGTTCGATATGGCCGCGCGTAAAGTGCATTCTTTTCCCTCCGAATGCTGCCTCATTCTTTCTTCTACACATACACAGAGAATCTCGCACTTTTTCCTATTCTTGACAAGCTGTGCATCTTCTAAATTTTAAATATGCAGTATGTCTCACGTAAGTGCAGCACAGTACAGTTTTAAATATGCAGTATTATTGATGCAGTATTGTAGATTATCAACAATAATCTACGTTTAGACAATTATTTCTAATATTTGTGAAAACTGTGTATCTTTTAATTCACCAAACTGTATTTCCTAATCGATTAAAAAGTGCTATTTCCTAAAATAATAAGGTTTTTTATGGTTAAGTATTATTTTGTTATATATCACTATTTATTCTTTGCAGATTCGTAGTTACTAGACTACATTTTCAAGCACAGTGAATACACAAATAAAAGTTGTACATATTTTATCTTGAATTAGCAGGTAAATGTCTATCGTTATAACGTTTAAATAAGGACTGAAAATAAGGTGGAATTCCCTATATCTACCTAACTATTCAGAAGGAGTGTGTTTGGGTTTTTCGAACATTAGTATATTTCAATTGATTCTAATATATCTAGTTTTTGGATTTTGTTGAATAATGAATAATTTCTAAATTGTCTATTAAGCGAAAATGATGGTTTATTTCTTAAAAATGATTTGCAAAATCTGAATTACTTTTTTGATTTTCAAACGATTTTTGTGTTCGTTGTATCTGATATTAAATGCCCTTCCCGTTTGACCGATATAAACTGCAGATTTTTTATTTTTCTAAGTTTTTTGCTTTGCATTATAAAAAATATTTGATATTTCTTTGGTTAGGTCTGAAGACTATCTGTAGGTTATCTTTTGATTATTTAATATAACGGAATATCAAATATATTAGTTTACGGTGTGAACATATTTGCAAATTAAAAAATTAATAGAGATATGCTAGAAAAAATACACAGGGAGAACGCGAAGATTAAAATAAATTTGCTGAAATCTTTAAAGACCTAGAATGAAAAAAATCTCACAGATCTACTTTAATTTTCAATGTTTATATGATATTTTGACACACACGTATATATTTTTTGTGAGGTTATAAAGTGATATGATGTGACAAAATGTTGTTCTGGTCATAATATAGCTCTATTTGAAATAACACATTTTTTTGCATGCAGTAATATGTATTTCATTACATAAAGAAATCTGCCAAAAAAATAAAGTAAACAAATAAATAATTAAATGAGCAATCAATAAATTAATCAATTAAGTAAAATATTAATTATGGATAGCACGCATTTCAATAATTAATTTATTGCTTGCAGGTATTTATTGCTTACTTAATTTTAGGACATTCTTCTGGAAAATTTCATTATATACCTAACATACCAAAAAAAATAATATTGGTTGCAGAAAAATGCGGTCTTTCGAAACACGTATTTTCAACATTTTTTATGTTATTTTAAAACATAACCGATGAGTTACTAACCGGGTCCCGGGTATACTGTGATACAATAAAAATATTTATATAACAGCATATACAAGTTTAACAACGAAAGTTGACTGGGTCAGCGACTTTTTGTTCTCGCTTTGTAAATATGTTATAATGATTTTGTTCTAACCTTTTGTTCTTATTGTATATCTTTGAATTGCTCGGTTTATACGATTTTTATGTTCTTGATCTTTTTTGATTTTTGATATGTTGAAAGTGGGATGCTGAACAAGAACAGAATTATGAATTTTCCGAATTCTACTTGTTTGTTTTACAAGCTTTATATTAGAAATTGTTTAACACATGGCGTAACAAAGAGAATCCAGAAATTGGAAATTACATCAGCATTGGAATTACATATCTAATTTGAAAAGCAAAGCTACAAAACATCCAATTTTATCCGACCTCCAAGATGTTTTGTTTTCGGTAATGAAAAATAAACTATGAATTCGACGTGTGTAAGTAAACCTTATGTGAGCATAATAATACACAGGGGACTGTTCTATAATTATAAAAAATAAATTATAATGGAAAAGCAATGTAAATAAGTAAGAAGTAAGCCATATTGCCTTCGAAACTACTTAAGGTTATATTTTGAGATTATTTTCAAGCAAAGATAAGAAATAAGGAGCATGTGTACAAATATCATTTTGCCCTTAACTAGCACGATTAACTAACATCAACGGCTTTAAGCGTTAAATACATATAACCGGAACATATTTAGAATAATAATAAACGTTGAATCAAACAATACTGGCGCATTCACCATATTTTAAACGACATTAGGGTTAAGCTGAATATATATTTCTTTTCGTAAAAGTCATGTTTAAAATAGATGGAAGAGAAAACTTATATACTATTTTGTTAACTTTCACCATTTCATGAAATGAGTTTTGAGAAGGAAACACTGTTTAATGACAGACGCCTAATAAGAATAAGTAAGCAGCCCACCGCGACTACTGCATCTTCTGCACTATGCTGGGGTAACTCCTTGCAACAGAGATGTCGTCGCGTAAACTTGAAATGGTCACGCAGATTTGAATAGATATAGGTGGAAGCAATTAAGTTATTTTTCTATCGTACTTGATAAAATATGTTTCTGTTGTTCGTTGTGAACAGGATTAACCCATTATTGCCTGTAATATCAAGGAAATGTATCGAAAGCGTTTCAGTACTAAAGCGTGGATTCCCGCGAGCCGCAACAGAGTCGAAATGAGGTCTATATTATTATACAGCGATAGTTCACAGAAAATACATCAGAATTAATATTAAGGTATAGTTTATTTCATCGCTATTTGCCAAATAAAAAATCCCAAGCGGCTCTTATCTCATACCGTGGCTTATTTTTATGGCTAGGCTCAGGTAGACTGTTCCGTTTATCGGAAAGATAAGAAAGTTTTTTATTTGACAAATAGCGATGAAATGAATAGTAGTTTCTCCGGTACCGTTCGGACCAAAAATATATACGCAGGTAAACGTAAAATATTTGGAATATATTTTACGTTTCTTGTAGTCTAGTGTTCATTATTTTTGTTCAGAGACTGTACTCTATACTCACACACTGCATGTATACGTATACACACAACTACATGTTTATTAGTTGAAACTAAAGACATGGCCACGTTGTGTTGTATTTTAAACTGTTGTGATTGTGTATGTACTCGTATTATACTTAACCTGACTGTGTAAACTTTTTCGGAGCGTGAAAGAAAATTTATAGAAAAATTAAAAATGCATTTTTGTCAGGATCAACTGTGGGACAATAAAGGAAAACTTCCAAAGCGAAAAGTACAACAGAAACGTTTAAATTGTATTGCAAAAATTAATCTTGCGAAAAGTAAACAGAGTAACCTAAGCATTGGACGACGTATTGTTGAACTGAGCGAGCTTGGCAAAAATTTAAGATGTAAATGTAAAAACGTTATTTCACTTGGAAAAATGAAAAAGGAAAGTGGCTTAGGACTAAATTCAATTTTAAATATTGTTTGTGACGAATTTGCAGTAATAAAATAAGTGTCGACTGGTAAAATGGATGTCGAGCGTTGCCAGAAGTTCTCGACTTACCGAGCAAAGCTTAAACTGGCTGGCATATTTTAAAAATGTTTATCTTTTCAAAAAATCGGGGAACAACCAATTTTCTTAATTCAAAATATTCGTAATAAACTAATGTCCAGATGAGTTGTTTTTGGAAATAATGTACAGAAAAGTTTTCAGGTTATGATGTTAAATGTGTAACTTTTTGTCAACTGGTACATTCAAACCATGCAAAAAGTTCTAACTTTGATGGTAAATAATATGTCCTTTACTGTACGGGCAAACATTTTTCATGTATGCAATTTCCTTCGGAAAGTTTATTCTTTATGTGTACCCGAAATTTTATGAAATTGTATAGAAAAGTGGGTTGCCGGGGAAACTAACTTAATGAATAGTCGAATAACCTGAAGGACGGGAAAAGAAATTGTATGAATAAAAAAAAACTTACCAACACATGTCTCAGTCGGTCTCGGTTTCTAATTCGTATGGAGACCGAAACTCGTTTGCCGATAATAAAAGTTTATCACTAGGTACTTTTCTAAGTTTTCTGCAGTAAAACTTCGACATCTCGAAGGACAGTACGAGAAATTAATTACATATGGATATATTTTAGTAAAGTAGGGGATAACACTTGATGCGTACCCTTTAAAAGCGAATACGTGGTCCAAACGGCTGTATCCAGGATTTTTCGACAACTCTGTCACTATCAATCCAAGTTTGTAGTAATTCTGATCTGAATTTTTGTCTTTTGGCATGTTAATTTTCACGTTAATAAAAACGCATAAATTTAAGGGGTTGCGCCACCTTGAGATTTTCAAAAAATCGATTTTTTGTTGGCTGGATGAATTTTTTATACTTTTAAGAATATTTTAAACGTTTAACCATTCCAAAATTCAAACTATTACCGAAGTTATAGCAATTGGTAGTGAACGCGTCGGTGTCGACCCGAAACTCAAGTAGCGATCCGACCGTTACGAGAACTCAAAGTCTTGACAAAGGATATTACATGATTCCTTTGGGGAGTTTCGGAAGCTAAAAATTACTCAGGTACATTCGTTGTCATAAATGCCGGATCCTTTGGCAGTACGACGGTACGACCGGACGTCGTACAATTTTTTCTTTTGCGTTTTTCTCGAAACTACTTTTTTCAAACCGGTGTACACGATATCTCAAGATCTGCTCAACCGATTTGGTTGAAACTTACAACACTTATTTTTTCTAATATTAACTGTAAGGTGACATAGGATTTTTTTGATTGGGTGTCATGTTCAAAAGTTAAAGATTCTCAAAAAAAACTAAAAATTTCGGTGCAAATTTGAGTTTTCTTTAGAGCTGTAATTTCTACAAAAAGATAAAAAAGACATTCCGTCGTTACATTTTGGCTATTACCCTTTTAAATAAGAATTTTTGTTTATGTTTCAAACATAGGCATTGTTTGGAAAATAAAAAAATTCTTATTTAAAAGGGTAATAGAGAAATAACAGAGAAATCAAGTACCGTCATTTGGGGTGGAATTGATCTTCCGGGGCGAGATTGATCACTAAATCACTGTTTTGAACATTTAAACTTAGCGCCATAACCACAAATCTGAACGCGCCATTTTCTATCGCTAGGTGACATCAGAGACATGGCCGACGGCAATGTGTACACATAAACATCTAGCTGCTTCATATTTAGTAAGAAAACGGCAGTATATTATAAAGTGGTGTTATTCTGTGAAAGTGAACCCTTAGAACTTTATCCGGTAAGTTATAATCCAATGAGATTTTTTCTATTTCAATGAAATTTACACAGTTGTTCATGCTTCGTGACCTTCACATGTCTGGCCGGAAACAATCGGTTCATTATATTCCACAAAACTTGGTGTTTTATTGCATGGGGTCAGATTGATCGTATGTATGGGGCGAGATTGATCATGATCATGATTCTTTAGAGGATGAAAATGACGGTGTTCGTGTAGAAACGGAATATTTTGAACCACAAGATAATGAAGTTGTAGCTGGAAAATTCGTATTGGTTCAGATTTATGGAGGATCTAGAAAAAAAACTGTTTATCGTTATGCAGCTATTGTACAGAAGGTGACAGAGAACAAAGAAGGAAAAAAAGAAGTTGATTTATTAGGCATGAAGTCATTGGACAAAGCAAAAAAATTGTACACTGTTCAGAAGAATGATGAATTTGTGTCAGATGTGTTTGATATATTAGCCATTTTACCAAATCCCTTCATAAACAATGTTGATGGTTCGGTTAAATACAGTTTCTCGAAAGTGGTTGACATATTTGAAATGAAATAAGCTTTTACAAAGTGCAGTGTTTTCTTTTTGTCAGAATTTTAATTTATATTTTAACATACATACAACAAGATAATATTGTTATTGTTCATAAATAAAGAGTTTGTAGTGATACACTTGCCTTTATTTGTA